>JALMGA010000001.1:30793800-32153800 GCA_023333525.1 Aspidoscelis tigris stejnegeri
ATGGTGCATTAAACAAGATGAGAAGATGCACCTGCATCCTTGTTCCCTGCCTTGTTCCCAAATGTATTGTATATCTTTGCAAACTAAATGCGTTTAATCAAATATTTAAGTTTTTATTCAAATTGCAAAAGAAACAGACAGCCAATTGTTTTTCTGCATGATCTTCCTTGTCAGGCACCCTCTTTGCATCTCAAGAAAAATAGCCTTGTTCAGCCCGAGGGCATTTGCATGGAGAATACTGAAGCAGAACAATAGATGGGGGGTTTTATATTATTGCTTGTTGTAAAGCATTAAGGTGATCTTCCCAGGTGAAGATAGTAAGTTTTTTCTCTTCAGGAAGGTCTCCTTGATAATAATCATCAAACTTTTTAAAAGTTAGACTTCCAGTCCAGGCTAAGAGCACTTCAGAATGCAGCATAGACAATTAATGCTTAATTCACAATAGTGTTCTGTTCAGTTATTTACTATCCTTCACCAATAAAAATTATTTATAGAAAATGCAACCTTAATATATAACATGCACTTCTTTCTGAACATACATGTATATACAAACTGGAAGAAGCCTGAGCTTACCATACTATTGAATTATTATTCTAAATAAGTATATATAAAAATGATATTTGAAAATATATTTATGAATGAAGACATCCAGTGCATGTTTAGAAGTGCTTTTTCATTTTAATGTCCCCTCCTTTTTACATTTTCCTTTATTTAACAGGTACCTAAGGGCCATGGAATAAAAATTCCATGGGGCTTTGCAAAGAGAAAAGAGTAAAACTAAAGACATTTTCATATAGCAATTCTGACAAGGTTGCTCCCAGGCTAGATGAAATCCAGAAGTCGGCTTCTTCCAATGCCCAATGATTCCTGGTGTGGGGTACTAGTATCCCCAGGGTATGAATTTAGGGATATGTGAAAAAACTGAATAATGGTAGGAAAAGGCACTTACAGTTACAATATATAAATTTGAAATAGCAGCAACTGTTATGCAAAGGTTCAAATAGGCTGCCAAGTGGCATGGAAGTGAAAAAGGTTGGGGGACCACTTTCATAGCCCATCCTTAAATATTTAAAACCTGGAGGTGCAACCTAAATTGTGTATGTGTACCTGGAAAACTGGGCTGAAAACCCCATATAACCTGCGTGCCTTTTTAAAATAATCTTCTTGCTTCCTATTCCATAAATGTACCCTTTTGCTGTAAACTGATAACACTCAGATTCTGAGGTTGTTTGAACACTGCTTTAGGTTCAGCTGGAGTACACAGTTTCTCTGATCTTTTATGTTCCTGAGCAGATGTCTTTCATTAATTTATGGATTTATCATCTTTTCTTTTCTTTTGCCCTCTCTCTCTCTGTCTCTTTTTTTTACACCTGGCAGCTGGCTCAAGTTTCAGTGGTTATTGTCTGTTTTGCATTGCACATAGAATTGAATGTCATCTGTCTTCACAAAGCTATGGTGAAGAGTGCTGATCAAGCCACATCAGCTGCCGGGGCACAGAATCTGTTTGCGTTTTATTTGCCTTCTTCCCTTCTCCCCCCTTCTCCCTCCCCCTCCCCTTTTTACCTCCTTAATATTTATTTGTGCTCATTTTCTTTCCTGGCCTTGAATGGAGCTTAGTTCGTGTTCAGTACAGCTGTATGTTTACTGAATCTATTCCATCATGAGTCATTGTGCGTGTGTAAGTATCCTGGAAACGGCCAGTGCTTTCTTGGAAGAACAGTTGCTTTTCAGCACAAGCACTTAAAAAGAAAATTAACCAATTGGTCAGCTTAGATTTAGCAGGGAGCGGCAGGCTCAGGGGCAAGGTAGCTTTCTCACTACTGATCCTTAAAGGTTTTCTTAGCTATTTAGAGATGCTTTTCAGCAAAACATTGTTTTTTGGGGGGGAGGGGAAGTATCAGATGAGCAAGCTGGGAGGCTTCTGAAGATGTTAAGATGAGAAACATAAAACAATGCATATTTTGTTCAGCGCAAATAATTATCTTGTATTGTTGCACTGTAACTGCTAGAAATTAGAGATTGTCTTGACCAAGGCTGCATCCAGACGTTGCTTAGTTATTCCACAATGTTGGGCTACAACAGAATAAAACATGGATCTTCTGGAACATCCATACTTTATTCCAGAATCTCCAAAAATAGCAGAATAAGTAAGCGAAATCTGGAAGCAGCTATAGTGTTTTAATCTTCTAGCCACAAAGCACCTCACTTCCTCCCTCTGCCCCTAAACTACTTTAAAGGGTTGTTGTGAGAGTTGCATAGGAAAGAGGCTGGTATACTGCTTTAAAGTCCTTGAAGGAGAAGAACATATATGTAGCTTCTAAACCAACAGTTAGGCACCTATCCTGGTGGCTACTTATGATCTGCTTGCATTTGAACTTTCCTAGAGTGCATAGGTTAAGCTACATGACAGTTTTTGGAATAACAACCAATACTGGAATTTATTTCTGTGGTGTCTTTCAGAAGTTAATTCATACTGACAGCAACTTAATAGCTCTTCCAGTTAGGTTCATCTATCATCTCTTCCGTGTCTCTCATCGTATATAGGACTGTTAGGAATTCTCTTTATATAGTGAACCTTCCCCTCTGTGCTATTGATGCCTTAGATGCCATATGCTTGTTTGAAAATATTTGCAGTGCAATTGTACCCTTGCTTTCTCAGAAGTCTATTGTATTCAGTGGGACTTCCCCCAAGAAAGTCAGGTTAGGATTTCACTGTGGTACTATATATTATATTTTCATGTTGTGCTGAAACATGGTAGGTGTGATTTAATAATTAATAATATTTAATAAATGCAGGTATATAAATGAATGATACAAAAATATGTGGAAAACTATCTTGGGATGACCTCTGTTTATTTCACAGCAAGGTCTTTGTAAGGAATCACCAAATGTCTGGAAAATGTGTTCCATTATTCTTTGTTTAACAGCTTCTTAATTATGAATACTTAGAGCTTCCTTAGATAAGTCTCTCCCCCCCCCCCCCGCTCCTTTAGGGTATTGATGTATTTGTGTGCATTCACGTGTGTGTAAGCAATCTCCCTCAGCACAATTACATAACACAACAGATTTCAGTTGGAGAAGTTTTGACTTGTCTGAAACTCTTATTGCTAAGCAATAGGTGACAGCTTGCTACTATTATTTCACTTATGCATTTTGACAGATGGCGGCGCATCGCGTAATGCTCTTTTAGACTTCTCTATCAGTCTAATGGAGGTAACTGTAGGATCTTTTCAACTCTTCTTTTGGCACAAGAAGTATGTCAGTCATAAATTATCTTCTTTGTAATCATTAAGCATCTAAAACCCCAAATTCAAGTTCAGCTAAGCAGGTTGCAGTGTGCTTATATAAATTAAGAGGTTTAACTCTAAACATTTTATGTATTCTTTCAGAATTAAGACTAAACCATTTTTTTTTCAACAGCCTTTCCGTTTTCTTGGCTATCTAGAAGCGAATTTTGAAAGCTACTGTTCTAAAAAAGCAAACTTTCCCCCCAAAATAAAGAGCCCAGGGCAGAATGTGAGAAAGGAACAAAGAACTGGAGAGAGGAAAAAGAACTAAATCTGAGATTTCTCTCAGAACGTAAGGTGCTTCTTGTCTTCTGTCTTCCCTCAACCGTTCTATGAGGTGAAAGAGCTTCAGCTTCTGGATCACACTGAACTTGTATGACCTTTTCCCACAAAAACACATTATTTAATAAGTGACGTCTATGTGTGTTTGTCTATATGTGCATGCACTGGTTTGTTCTTTAAGAGAAACAGTGCTCCAAGAAGCTGCTGGGAGCATTCTTAATTGACCTTGTGGGGGCTCCATTGATTTTTGTCATGTGCATCTTCATTTCTGATAAATTATAAAGCCATTAATTTGCAGAGGAAATGGCACGGCCAGCCTGCTGCACAGATGTGACCAAAACTGCCCTAGCAAACAGTACACAAAAGAGTGCCAAGAAGCCAAAGCGGAGGCCGGGGGGGGGGGGGGGAGGGAGGCGGTGGCAATAGTGTGGGGAACGGCACTTTACTAGAATGTCTAGATTATTATGGTTAGCTTCACCTTCCCTTGGGAACTCTTTCGGTTGCTTCTCTTTACAGACCCAAAAGGTGATGGGGTTTAGGAGATAAACAGGTCTCATCACAGAATAGCTGTCCATTTTTTGATTCGTGAATCTCCACTGACTGACATTTGTTAGGCCCACGTTTTCCTGTGTTTGGAGTATCTACATCATGAGGGGGAAAACTAAGACGAAGGCTTAACCCAAAGCTGGAAAGGCAGGGAAATGATTTAAGGGCAGACCCCCCCCCCTGAAAAAAGGGGCATATTATATATTTGGTTTCTTAGCAACAAGTGAACATACACATGTGCAAATCTAAAGCCTACAAAATTTCTGCCACTAACTTTCAGGAAATAATAGCCCAATCCAATGTTCAGAGTGTTTTGTGGAGATGCCTTCTAAAGATGAATTTTGGCCGATGTTTATTCTATGTCAGTATTTTCTAGATATTGTGACTCATAAGCTGCAAATTGAATATTAATTTAATGGTCAACTCTTGGAATGCTCTTCTTTCTGAAATACGTTACTTGTCTTAAGAACTAGTTTCCGGACAAAGTGTTTTCCTTAACTAATTTAATCCTACATGCAAGAAGGTCTATCGCCTAATCACTTGAAAAAGGCCAAGCTCATGTTCTTTTATACCCGGTACCCAAGTTCCAATATGCTGAAAACATACTTCTCAGATGTAAAGGTAGGAGCCTTATTTATTCTCCCTGGTCTTGACTGCATGTTTTAACTCCCTGAATGCTTATTCGTTTCAATCTGACTTCACTAATATATTATTTTAGTAAACACTTAATTGACTTTATCGTTCTTGTTTTGTAAGTGACGTTGCGGTCTGTGCTTGCCTTATTTTTTCCTCATTGTTCCATTTATCATGGCCCACTGCATTCCCAGTGACAAAATGAACACGTTTGAAAGTCGTTGCCTTTTATATTTAAACCACACTCGGATGACATGGTTTTGCATTTCTACTGGTGGCATTGGCCTACTATCCAAGAGCATTTTGGAGAGCAGTTTGAAAGTGCTCCTTTAATTGTTTGTTGCAGAGACATTCTTGTTCCGCTTACATCAGTACCCCACTGTACAACCCCCAATTGCTGTAAAAAAAGGGGGGGATGCTATATTGAAATTCTGTATGCAGTAGCTGCTTAAAAACAAAAGTGATGATTGTCTCTTATTTACAACTTAATTTGTTGTTGATGCAGAGTACACTGAGCATAAGGAGGATGAATAAACTGACAGATTCAGGCCACATTATTCAAATGAGGATATAAAAGCTGTCGACATACAGCTGCATTCTCTGTTTCATTCTCCAGAATATTAGGACCTCCTTGTTCCCCTACCCACCCGGCAAAGTAATTGTTCCTTCACATCAACTTCACTTTTTTTGTTGTTTTAATGATCTAGGGTTTTTTATTTTTATTTTTATTTTTTTAAAGAATAGTTTGGGTGCCAATTATTATAATGATACACATGGCAACACTTTTAAAATAAACAACCATTAGTGTAAATATACTGTGTTAAAATTCTTTTTTTTTTAATACCACACCCAAAGTTTCTAGAAAACTGAGTCCCCTCCTCAAGACACACTTGTACGCAAATTTGGCCTCTTTGCCTTGAGTTTTGTTTTTAGCATGGTCATCTTCTCAAAATAGCGCATTGATTACTTATTTGAGGAAAAAATACTCCGGGATCTTAAATGCCCATTTACTCCTTTTAAAAAAACAAATGTTAGTAGTGTTGTTTTATTAGTTTTTTATTATGCATCAGCATAAAAATTTGTCTGTGTGCTTCAGAGCTATCAGCATCATATTAAATAGAAGATTTTATGAGGCTTTTTAAAAAGAACTCATTTTTTTGTTATATGTGTATGTGAGTTGCTTTTGTTTGTTTTTTGCATGCACATATGCTCAATATTGCATACTGCTGGAGTTTCAGAAGCAACTTTTTCAAAGCATTAAATGCTTTGAAAATCCCTTAGACTAGAAAACCAAATTGGTCAGTTGTTTTTTTTTTGGGGGGGGGGGGGAGTAAAACTTTGTGTACTGTTGTCAATTACTGTTATCATAGGCTCCAAGCCTCCGAAAAGAGTATTGTCCAGATTTTGCTTGGTTAGTAACTTGCTAAAAAATCATGTCGTGGGCCAAAGAAGAAAGCCAATCCTTTCTGCAAAAAATAAAAATTTAAAAATTACCTCAAATGCAGGAGCTTTAAGCACACTTTGGAGCCGTTGGAACAAGTTTGACCACAGTATGACTGGAAAGATATCATGAAGGTTCTTTAGTGGATGCTAATAAAGGGAGCTGTACAGAAAAAACGTCTTGCTAGAATTTAGTGCTTGTTGTCTTTTTCAGCATGTGACAACTGAATTCGGTCTTATGATGTTGCCAAGTTATATGAAATATTTTGATGTTATGCCGCCTTATATTTATTTAGCATCATTCATCCAGAAGAATCCCAAAGTGCTTTACAAACAGCCAATATAGGGATCACTCACCCACCACTGAAAGGCAGCCGCTTCCATGGTGGAAGGCTACAGCCATTCGGGGTCAGCAACACCACACACCAGTAGATGTAAATATTAGATACATTCCTCTTTTCTTGGGGAAGTGGGATTGGAGGGTGGGATTCCACATTGGTCCTTTGGAATGTTTTATTTCATGTGATGGGTTAAGTCAGGTTCTGCTTTGACATGCTCTCAAAATTTGAACAGACTCAGCAATGTGACAAACTTTGATTAATGCTTTTTTAATTTACTATATTTATACTTGCCCTTCCCAAGTGGGTCCAGAACAGAAGAAACAATGCACATTGTTCTTTCATTCTGCCTTTCCCCAATAGCCTTACTGTACAGCAGTGATTCTCAACCTGAGGTGCATGTACTTCCTGGTGTACAAACCAGAACATTTAGGGGTACATGAAGAAAATGAATAATGCGTCTATTTTGAAGGGTACAGTTTATGGCATTGGGCCGTCAAGGGGTATGCACATGAAAAAAGGTTGGGGATCACTGCTGTACAGTATTGAACTGGTTTTTTTAAAGTTGTTTCAGTAGATAGAAGTCAGATCCTTTTCTCAAATCTGCATTTTCAGCTATAGGAAAATGTAGGACTCTGGTAGTCAGATGGAGAAAGAGGCAAGTACTATTTGTTATTGTAGATAAGGTATAAGACAGGCTTCCCAATCCTTATGATCTCCTGACATTGTTATCTTACATTGGAATACAACAAATGCGGCAGGCCATCAGATATTGAAAAGCTAATGTAAGATAAGGAGGTCAGTAGTCTTTCTTGGGCTCTTTCTGCACTGGTCCTTATTCTGGATTCTCTCCCAAATAGGGACCTGCCCTCCATATGCTGGTGCAGACTGCAGCCCATCTTGTCTGGGGCCAGCTGTAGTGTGCACTTGCCTGTGGATAACAAGTCCCTATCCCAGAATATAATCCGGAATAAAACCCAGTGCAGAAAGGGGCTTGGTCAGGGTTCTTGTCTCTTACATTTGGCATCAGCCTCATTCTCATTGTTATCTTGTTTCCATCTTGTCTTTCTGTAAAATGCTCAGTGCAGTGTTCATGCGTCCAGTAGAGCAATTGATAAATAATGGTTCTTTCTCAGAACTCTGTCCAGAGAACCTTCAAATGAGTGTGCTAGGATTGCATATGGGATTGTCTGGGTGACCTCCTGAGGAGATTATTTAGAAAAAGTGAGACTGAATGCTCAATGTGAGGCTGAGGGAATGGTAGGTAGGGAGCAGTGGCCCATCCATAAGAATAAGAGGGTGGCAGAGGAGGAATGAGGCTTTTATTAGAAGACTGTCTTTCATCACTCTGAATATGCATTTAAATAAGGTGCACTTCACGGAGATGAAAGGCAGTGGTTGGTGAATGTGGGTGCCTTGGGTATAGTGGCTGGTGAAGATGAGTAACCAGTACCAGACGTACTGTTACTAGCAACTTCCTGTGTGTCCCTTATTGTAAGCCACACCTGCTCTCCTGCTTCTCTGTAGGTGAAATCTATGAGCAGTCACTGGAAAGGAGCCTGCGGGTAAGTCTGCAGGCTGCTGTTGAGTAGGGTGTCTGACATAAAGTTTGATTTAGGGCGGTGATGGCCAACCTATGACACGCGTGTCACAGGTGACACGCCAAGCCCTTTTAGGTGACACACCTGGTCACCCTGGCACCTGGGCATGTAGTGCTTGCTTGTTCTTGGAGTGTACGAAATACCAACTTTCAATTGAAGATTTAGCAAATGTAAAGAATTATTCATTTTTGCTTTTAATAAAATACATATATCAAAAATATAACTTTCTTACTAGAGCTACAAATATCACAAAATTATGGATATTTCTGGAAGTGACACAGCACCCGAGTTAAGCTAGGTTTTCTTGTGAATTTTGACACACCAAGCTCAAAAGGTTAGCCATCACTGATTTAGGGGATATATTTTTATGTGGCTTTTTATCCAAATGCCCATGCCTTGGTTGGTGACTCAACCGAAAATTATATCAAAGTACTTAGGTGCATTTCAAATAAAACCTAATTGTTAATTTGCAGAAGGTTGTGGAAGAAAGTAGTCAAATAATCTTTAATTTTACCTTTATTTTAAAAACCAACTGTTTTCGCAAATGCATGAATTAGTGCACCAATGCATAAGTACTTGTAATAATGACATATACCGTACTAATCACTGCACAGCACTATATGTGATTGCCTTCTACAGAAAACCTACTAGAATAATTCATGGGGCTATAGTTCCACTGTACACACTTGCACAGAATACAGCAAGTTGCTTCCCACATATTAATTATTGCACCAGCAGTTAATTAAAGCCAGTGAGAGTGTAAGCCAATGCCATTTAGTTGGAGGATTTAAATAAAACATGGTAGCAACGATCCGAAAGCCCTGATCTAACTTTGGCGCATCTGCATGCTACCTATACTTTCACATAAAGGTTTAGCTCAATCCTATATATAGTAGGAAACTAAATAAATAAAATTTTTGAAGCTTTGGATTTAATGGTAGGGGTATATATGTTTTTAGGTGAGAAAGGTATCTTGAAGTAATTTTTAAGGTCAAATTGATTTAGTGAAGAAGGAGGCAGTTAGATCCATATTTGACTGTCCCTTACCCTACTGTATCATCAGCTATTTCTAGAAATGCTGCAAGGGCAAATTTTACAGTAGTTATGAGAGGCTGTGAAAAAGCATGGATTTAGCCTATCCTTATGGATTTGCAAGGGCCAAACTCAGACCTCTGGGCCGCATTAAGTATCCCTTTTTTTTAAAAAAGGAATCTTTTCAATGTAGCCTCCTCTGCAGAATGAGGATCTATAGTTGGAACTGAATTCCTGGAATCCATACAAGGGCTCTTTGGATGCTAGCCCATGTATTGCAATTTATCCTAATGCATTGTACAATAAATATACAAAGTCCAATTCATTACTTGTGCTACCGTGATGCTGGTCTTATACTACAGGCAGCTTTCATAGAAAGCCTGTTCCAAACAATCTAAAATAAATGTATTTGTTTAAATCAAAACATTTGTTTGGGATATATCTTCACCTTAGTTTCTGTGTATCTCATCTGCTTGTTTAGTGTTGATAAAAATTACTGCCCGTTTGTGTCACTAAAATTATCCCATTGATTTTAAATGTACATTATGAATGAATTGCTTTGCCCAGCATTGTAACCTTGTGTTTTCTTCTTGTTGGCTCCTAATTAAAGAATTGGATTTCCTTCTTGTTAGGTCCTAAAACAGAGCCCTGTCAGTACTAGGGGTACATAAGATGCAGCCATAATTTTGTTCAGAACTTGGAGGCAGAGAGAAAAGATCTTCTTTGCTTTTATTGTGGGAACAAATAAGGATTCTCCTTGTGTCATCTATTTTCACTCCGCTTCGTGCCGTTTTTAATGTATAAGCTAATAATTCTTAGACTACTAAATACAACAGATTCAGTGTCATTTTAGCTTTGAAGAAGAGGCGCTTCCAGGCTTTTCAACCCAGCAGCGTTAAATGATGGATCTCATTCCCTCCACCCCTTGAGTCAACTGCTGCCTAGCCAGATTAAGGTGTCAGATTGATTTGTTTTATACATCTTTTCACCATGCTCATTGAATATTTAGGAAGTTTCTTCAGCCCATATTGAGGCTGAGGTATCCCGTGGGAAGCATTAATCAAAGTCACAGAGACTCTTACACTGTGGAAACACAGACTCTTTATTGTAGCGATTAGTTTTTGCAGTAACACATTAACACACTACAGAGCTTTTCTTTTATAGAACAATTGATCCTTTTCTTGTAGGCCACTACAGAAGGGTGGGGGGGGGGGGAGAGAGTGAAGAATAATTAACTCTTTAAAGTTTGGGCATTTTTATTATTAAAAAACTCTTATTTATCTACACCAGAATGTTGGTGGTATTGGGGGGTGAAGGGGGCAGTTGTCTCTGCGTCCCTCTGGGGTCCCACACATTTATATGTATACAAAATTAATCCACCCTTCAAATGTGTTTATACTATTCAAGCTGAACAGCTTTGTTCCTTAAGTGCTTGTGTCTGTCATTTCTGGACGTATGTCTATTTTTGTTGTTTTTGATCACATTATTCCTTTCTCTTTCTCGCTCTCTGGTATTTCAATGCTGCAGCAATAAGCATTAAATCTCTCTTTATGTTGTGTTGCTAAATAATGGCATGTGCACCTACTTTTGTTGTTGTTGTCCACATTAGGTCATTCATGACTGTTCTAGAAAAAAAAATCCCTTTTCTATTTTTCCTTCTCTACAGTACTCTTGTCCACATGAGACAATGTCTTGTAACAATGCAGAAGCCTAATCTCCATGTCAAAGCAATTTTCATTCCCCAGCGCACACCCTGCTATCATTTTGTAATGTTTTGTTTCTTATTCTAAAAGAATTAAAAAGGAACAGTAAGCCGTCACGGGGGTCTGTAGTCCTTATCTCAGTGTCTGGAAATTTGGACAGTGTATTTTACTGCTGAGATAAAATGGAAAGAACTCCAAGTTCAGCAAATCGTAATGGGTTTAAGTTCTATTGAAATCGGTAACCAGAAGATCAGATAACGGGGGTCCTTCAGTTGTCTTTTTAATCAGGTTCCCCGCGAGGGCTGAATAGAGACAGAGCAGACACACAGAGTGAAAATATAATTCTTGGATAGGTTAAGTACATGTTTGAACTCTTGCAAGCAGAAGCGATTTGATGATGACTTAATCATTTTCTGGTCAATTATCTGCAAGGACCCTTGCAACTGCATGGCAATTATGATGCAAGTTGGCCTTTTGGGAGAAACACCAGTCTCCCTGCTTCTATTTCCTTGTTACTTAGATTCCCTGTCATAAATTTTCATTCGTTTATTATCTTTGCTAGCATGGAAACAACTTTCTGTGTAGTAATTACAGCCCCAATGCACACTTTAGCTGTCATCTTGTTGGAGGCCTGGATGTTCTCAGGGCCACCATTTGATATGTGTCCTTTGTTGATTTTTGATTAATGCACATCTCTTTCTGGGGTCTGGGAGAAGTGAATGCCTGTGATGACAAAAGACAGGGGGTGGTATATCAGCTTGCCTGATAGATTGCTGTGGATTTATTAGCTTTAACTTGGCAAGTTGAGTTGTATCTGTCCTTTACACACAGACTAGATTATCAGCAGGAGAGTATCTATCAGTTGCAATATAGGCTAGATGACATCTTCAGTTCAAAGGTTGTAGGAAGAAGTAAGAAAACTTCTCCTGAAAGATGTGGGCATTTTTCACCATGACCTTCTTACACCTTATAAAGTGATCTGGAAGTTGTCACATAGTTTTATTGATGAGCTTGCGAGAGTTCAAAGTTTGCTGAAGCAGAATGGCAGGGAATGAGGGAGGCATTCTAGATTGTCACAGGATATGGTATATATCAGCGAGTCTGAGAGTGTATGCGCGCAAGGGTGGGTGGGAATCGGGTGCATTCTGGGCTGGCCCCAGAAGCTGTTTGTTTAGTGGCTGCCCAAGTTGGGTTGGGTGCTGTGCCAATGCCTGCAAGTTACAGATGATTTTTTCAGCCTACAGCCAGCTGCCCTGTGCAGGGAACCCTTCACTATTTGGCTAACCGGGGCTAAACAGCCACTATAAACTGAATGAAAAGAATGGAATATTGTTGAGGTTGGAAGTCCACCTCTGAGGTTAGTCCCCACCTCAGGGCACAGAGAGGGCTTCCAGATGAATCACTGTGGGGAACGTTTACATCCCTGCTGAGGGGGTGTCAGAAGCTCACTCCCATAGTGACATGTAGACACTGCCTGGATGAGAGTGCAACCCACAACTTGTTTCATATAGGCTGTACAGGTGACTCCAAATGAAAAGAAGGTAGGTTTGTAGCAAGAGCAGTTGGTCTTAGCTTGCTGGTCTTAGCAGAATGAAATTCAGAATCTGATTTATTTGCCTTTGAGAAACCTAACAGTCCTCCAGTTACTTTAGTCAGTCACACCACCTGCCCCCCAAATGCTTTCTAAATGAATTTCACACTTCTCTTCATGAAGAATAACTGCCATGTAATAAAGAACACACAGTCTCTTCCTTATATCCAGTACATGCATCCATCAGTACTTAGCTAACTTTAGCAAGACTTGGTAACTTCTGTTGTTGCTGTAGTAATGACTTAAGTTATTAAAATAAAATAACTTTGAGCAAAGCTGACATTTCATCGGCATGGCATAGTTTATTATTTACATTTCTATCCCACCCCATACCCAAAGGTCTCTGGGCGGGTAACAACAGATTAAAATAGAATATACATTAAAATACGTTAAAAAATTCAACAAGTTTAAGTGTCTGCAGTCGTGTTAGGACTGGGTTGGGTTGTTGTTGTTTTTTAGTTGAAGAAATTGGAAAGATTTTCCCCATGCCTCATGCTGCCTCTGGTAGAGCAACGGTATATCATTAGTGGAGAAACAATTATAGGAATAAGTCCCAGATCAATTTTTTGCTGTTTAAAAAGTTTTGTATCACCTGACTCACCCTTTTTGCACCTCTTTTTGTCTCTTGGGCTCAGAAGCTCTCAAATATGAGCTTTGTGTAAGTGAGACAGGAGGGGCTTTAAGATCGTTGTAAAAGAGGGAGGAAGGAGAGGCCTTGTCTGTCTTCTAACCCTTTGCTCTTTATATTTTAACAGTTCAACAGATGCATTACCTCTCAGCTCATCAAGTGGTTTAGCAATTTCCGAGAATTCTACTACATTCAGATGGAGAAGTATGCACGCCAAGCCATCAATGATGGGGTAACGAGCACGGAAGAGCTGTCTATAACCAGAGACTGTGAGCTATACAGGGCACTCAACATGCACTACAATAAAGCAAATGATTTTGAGGTACGCACTAATCCTTTCCATTCTTTTATTTCCCCACCTTTGGCATACGGGTATTAGTGAAAGAATTTCTCTTTTGTTCTTTCTTTTTTAAAAACACATTTTCACTTGTGTCAGGAAGGGGTTTGACAGGACTCACCTTGTGAACAGATTTTGTGAAATCACCTCTGCAAAGGTCTAGTTAGCTTGCCTCCTCAGACAGTAGAATTCTGTTCTCTTATAATGGGTGGTGAGGTTTGAATTGCTTATATTTTTGACATTTCAAAGAGGCAGCTATTTTCTGAAGGCCAGTGCACTTGAGATTTTGCTAGAGATGATTATTTCCTAACATAAGTAGAAGAGAGGATAATCAAGGGGTACAGTCTAGAGCCAAGTTAGCTGAGTTGAGTGGGGACTAGTCCTACCTAAATAACTCTGGCGTATATACAGCAAATGGGCAGTTTTGATGGAAACAGCTCCTTGCAGGCCAGCAATAGACTGGTAGGAACTGACCACTGAAGCATCAGCTCAGCAGTCTATTGTTGCTTTCTGCTGACTTTCTGTTAGCTGCAGTAGCAAACTCTTCAATTGTCATGATTTTTCTACTGTTCAGCAAGTTGAATACAAAGACGAGATGGACTTCTGGATGTTGTTACTCTATGGCACTAAAGTCTTGTGGCAGTGACTGGTATTGCTTCTGTTTTTTTATTTGTCTCCCCGTCACAATTAGTACTAGGTTAGATGTGAAAACCTACCCTGAAGTATTTGCTCAGAAATGATCACTGCTGTTACAGCTGCCCCTGTTAGAATATGGTTTTGTTGGCTTTGGGTTTGCTTTCCTGTGGTCAGCAAAATGCAGTGTCCCTTGTTGAATGCTGAGCTGCAAAGGGCATGGTTTTTGTACGATCAAAGCAGAGAAGTAAGTGAATTTGCTTCTTCTAACAGGATTTTGCATAGTGTGGTGATTTGGAGGCATCAAATCACTGTATTATGCAAGGGATTATTTTATATACATGTGAACTGAGTGGGAAGGGGTGCAGATTTCAACTGCAATCTTTCCCATTTCCCAGTGGTTTCTATTTAACTATATGCTGCTCTTGGAGTTCCATTGTTTACTGTTTATCAAAACTAAGCCCCACTTTGTGGTCCTACCTGTACTGAATGTCAGTGGGTGGATTTCTGTTGGAGATGGAGCTTTTTCCTCCAGAAACCAAGAGCACACATACACTCACGACTGGCCAGTGAAGGTTTTCTGAATATTAATTCAAAAGAATGTGCATTAAGGCTAACTGGTCTAGTGGTTAAGGAGCCGAACTTTTATCTGGGAATACCAGGTTTGATTCTACAGTCCTCCACGAAGCCAGCTGGGTGACCTTCAGCTCGTTACAGCTCTCTTCTGAGCTCTCACAGCCCCATCTACCTCGCAGGGTGTCGGTTGTGGGGAGAAAAATAGAAAGCTTTGTCAGCCTCTTTGAGTCCCCTTAAATGGGTGAGAAAAGTGGGGTAGAAAAGCCAACTCTTCTTCTTCTTCCCCTTGCAATAGTTAATTTGCTGTAACGCAGAGGAAAAACTCTCAGCTTGCAATGCATGCTTGACCAGGAGTTGAAAGCTGTGATTTGCATTAACTAAATACGGTGCTATAGTTCTTAAGACACTTTCAAAGCTCCCTGCATCATTGCATACAAGGCTGACTTAAACATTATCAGTGCATATCATTTAATCTTTAGATATGCATTTTTGTCAGTTCAGCATGCAGTCCAGGTGACTAGTACAAAAGCTAAAATGACATGTGGAAATTGGATCTGAAGTCCTTGAGCAAATGGAGCATTTTCCATATTTAGCATCTTCAAGTCCCTCCCCTTCATATTTTATTGCTGATCTTTTAATATAATTGAAGCCTGATACATTTTTCACCCTGAATAGTGTAAATGGATTTTTCTAAATGTTATCTGCTTTCTCTTGTGGATTTAGCACTATATATATTTAAATGAAGTATAAAGAAGTATAAAGAAATACAAATGAGCCATCACCAAACTGGTGCCCTGCAGACATTTTGGTTTAGACCTTCCACACCTTCAGACATCATGGCTAGGCATTCATTTCCCTAAGATCTGTTCATGTCAGATCTGATAAAGAATCACAATTACATGTTATATGTAAAGTGGAATCTTATTGGAGTACATTTTTGGTCTAGGGACATGAACACTTTTCTGGATGAACAAACAGAAACTCTTGTTCTTGTAGAGTTTCTTTCACAGAGTCTTGGACTCATCAGTAGACCAGGCAAGACTCCTCACCAGCTTTATCTTTTCTCACTTTAGCTGCATCATTAAAATCTCTGGCTCACAGCCAGAGGTTAATGAAACATTTCAAAGAAAATGGTTTAATAAATGGTATCTCCTTGTTTCTCTATTGCCAATGCAGCATTTTAAAAATGCCCTATTAGATCAGACCAGTGGCCCATCTAGTCTAACAGGCCTTTTCTGCACTCATCCTGCTGTTCCATGACAGGGTGGGATGCCCTGTCATAGAAGAAGCAACCCATCCTACACTGCTAAGGATTGCTGCTGGAGTGGGAGAAGGTTGTCTGCCTTCAACAGCCTGTTCTGCTGTAGCCTTGACTGCTGCCTCCAAGGAGCCCTGGGAGGCAGCAATGAGTCTCCAAAGTCTGAGAACTTTCATTCCCTGCTGTTGATGTTTCTGAGAGGACTCTTTTGCATGGTACTTCCTAGAGCATCACTTAAAAGGGTCATCTTCCATCATAATCTGACCCACGGGGACATGCTATGTGGATGTAAGCCCCAGTACTCTTTTGGACATCTTTAAAGATGGCCACAGGGTATCTTGCAGGACAGGATAGTATCTTATTCCTTACTGGAGCTTCGTCCAGTGAGGAGAAAGCATGATTGCCGTAACCTGTGCTACCATGAGAATGATGGGCCTTAGTTGAAACATGTTCCTATATAGAGGTAAGTGCAGAAAAGGTCAAAGCAGCCAGCCAGTTTCAGAGGGAAGCTCACAAGTAGCACTTGAGCATGTAGCTTGGTATGCTCACAGTGTCCTAGCCACTGGCTTTCAGAAGCTTATCATCATCAACATCATCATTGTCATTAAATCTATTTGTACTCAGCCTTTCCAAGACAACTGCTCAAGATGGTTTACAACAAAAATAAAACATACAGTATATCAATACAAAATGTATATTATAAAAATGAAGCAGAAAATTCAAAAAAGAACATAAAATTCAGCAAATAAAAAGAAGTCCATTCGTTGAAAAATCTCTGAACAGGACCTGTGACACACACTGTTGAAGGACAGTGCAAGCATAACACACACATCTGGTAAAGCTGTGATGCAAAATAGAGTCATCCACAAATGAAAGCAAAAGCCATATGTACTGAAAAGACACACTTCCGTTTCTCTGATCATGACCCCAAATGGTTGTCTGCATAATCTCAGCACTGATTCATGCATTTTATACAGGCTGGGCCTGTGCCTCTTGCATAAAAAATCTAGCAATAACAACAGCCCAGAAGTTACATGGATTATGTTTGTGTTTTTGTTCAGTTTAGTATGACTTAGTCTGAAATATAACCATTTGACCCCTTTGCACTTACCTGTCCTAAATCCAGTTCAGTGGGTTCAGAATAAATAAGCTCACTGGACTGGATTTCCTGGAGGCATGGGCCAGATCAGTCCCATCTACACTGTTGGCACACATCTGGCCCATGATTTCCCATGGCTGTGAAGCTTGTGTGAGCTTTGCAGTCACACCCCCAAATACATACAACTCCAAAGGCTAGGAACAAAGGATGGTTCCTGATCTCAGAATCTGGGAGGGGTTCTTGTGCAGATGAAAAGCACCCCCCCCAGTAGTTCCCGAACATGAAGGCATACCAGCTGCACATTGGAACAAGACCTTGGTCTTCTTGTGGACCTGATTAAATGAACCCACAAGAGTTCCAAATCAAGGGTCTTTGTAATATGGATCTGGCTGTGTCCAATGCAGTTGGAGCCAAAGCAGTGGGCATTGGGCCTCTGTGATTAGCATTAATCTGCAGAACAGGAGGTCCATGATCCAAATTAAGCTTCTTAATCTGGATCAACAGTAAATGAAGAAAAGGACCTATATTTACTTACGAGTGTGGCCTGTTGTTTCAGTAGGACTTCCTTAGATGTTGATATGCATAAATTATGCCAGAATATTGATGCAATGTGAAAACTTGTCATCTAGTTTTTCATATGCTTTCTTCTACTAAAGAAGAGGTTGTGATTTCTTTTCTTCTTAGTTCTAAGGCTGCTTTCAAGTTTTTGTTGAAAGCAAATTGACCACAGGTGGCATGTTTATTTCCATTGAAAGTATTATTGCCTCTGGATGTCCACAGTTTCTGATCTGCAAAGGTCCCATGCAGAAATCTCCTTGCAGGGCCTTCTCCTGGGAGATTAAATTGAAAAATGGGAATTATGCTGTTCTTGCTGATTATATTTCTATGATTTTTAAAATTCCATACTGTTCTCATGTGTAGAGAGATGCACATGTATGCACTGAAGTGAACCCTGCCTAGTGGTAGAATCAGCTCATGGACATTGTTAATGTGGCTGGCCAGCTTGACCTGGCTTGTGAAACCCCTCATCTCCCCTCAGCTGTCACATGTTTTCCCCTCCCCTCCTTTTATCTGTGTCTCCCATATCACTTTTGGCCTTTTGAGCCAGTTTCGTCTAGTGGTTAGGGAGCTGGACTCTGGGAATACTGAGTTTGATTCCATACTCCTCCACGAAGCCAGCTGGGTGACCTTGGGCTAGTCACAGCTCTCTTCTGATCTCTCACAGCCCCACAGGGTGTTCTGTTTTGGGGAGAGGAATAGAAAGCTTTGTCAGCTGCCTTGAGCCCCCTTAAATGGGTGAGAAAAGTGGGGTAGAAAAGCAAACTCTTCTTCTTCATCATCATGTCACCATTTCCCTGCTGATCTAGTGCTACATAAATGGTACCATACACTTTTGAATGTTTCTGAGTTTTAGGACAATGGATCCCACAAGCCACACTGCTTATGAGTGCAGAATGACCAATAGGATTTGAAGTCTCTTTAAACAGAATGTATGGGAGGGGGGCATTTTTATTAATGTATAAAAGGACAAATGCACAGCTAACACATGCACAGTACTAGTTTCTGCAATTCCCAAGACTTAGAGGGAAGGCCAGACTAGGATGTCCAGGTGAAGGTTTTGCCTTTGTCTCCTGCTTGAGAATGCCCAGAAGTAATTGGTGGGCCACTATATGAGACAGGATACTTGATTAGATGGTGTGTGACCCAATTCAGCAGGACTCCTCTTCTGTTCTTGAGATATTCAGGAAATTTAGATTCTGAAGATGACTATGGAATGCAGAATTTCAGAGTGATTACCGCTGCGTAGGAGAACAATCATAAAAAAACTTTGGTTACACCAACTGTGAGATAGTAAAAGGTGGTAAAGAAGATCTCAGGTCATACTCATGACAACTCCATGAGCATATCCATGCAGTTTTATCAGCCACAATGTGATTTACTATTACCTGGTGCCGCAAAGATGATAAGATTTGAACCTGGGATCTTCTGTAGGTAAAACAGATGCTCTGCCATTGAGCAATAGCAACTTACAAAAATAAGTGCAAGAAAACCTTGGTCTAGTTGTGAAAAAGAATAAAAAGAATTGCTTTAATTTTCTTTGCCTTGAAACTTGCCCTAAAACTACTGAAGGTTGGGCCATAGAAGAAAAAATAAACAAACAATGGAAGCTTGGGCAAAAAATGGCTTGCACAACTTTAGTTTGGAGTGACTTCTATTTGGCTCCATCTTGAAGACCACATGCCTATGTCAGTGATGCTCTTCTTCAGATGTTTCTGAACTACATCTCCCATAATTCTGTGGCAGCCACAAATTAGCTAAAGTTGGCATATAATGGTAGAAACTGTTGTTCAAAAATGTAAGGGTGCAACTGGGGAACTCGAGTCTAAATGATGTACAAGCGAGTGGAGGCCGGAACACTCAGAAGAACCTGAAGATTCTTTTCAAACCTGTTTTAAGTCATTTGAAGACACTTCTTTTAGCACAGGTCCTCAGGCTACAGGTACACGCAGGGGCTATTATCCTCATCCACAATTTGTCCTTTTCTCTAAAGGAATGTGAGGATGTTCATCACCTTCTGCTCCAAAGTTTTCACTTGGGATTTTGCCCCCAGTTTCCAGGGAGTGCCTGGGGAATTTCCAGTGATGCTGCCAGTTCACTTCCAGATCCATTTGCTTCATCAAAACAAATGGGGCTCTTGGATATAAGTTGATATGGTGCAATTTGCCTGGAAATTCCCTGTTTTCAGAAGCGTCACCTCTTGGATTTGAGTATGAGCCAGGGAGGTCTTTAACACTACTTTTACTCATCTCCTTTTTACCTTAAAAAGCCCTAACCATTGAAACCATTCCTTATAGGAAAAGTCCTGTAGCCTAAGATGATGTAGATCATCTTAGTTACCCTCCTCTGATTTTCTTCTACTATATATCGCCCTCCCTCCCCCACTACTATATCCTTTTTGAAATGTGGTGACCAAATCATCCACTATTCCAGATGCAGATTCGCCTTCAGTTTGTATAATTACAATATTAGCACTTTTTTTCAGTACCACTTTTTAATCATCCCTTTATATGTGGATGTACACTGTGGGTGTTTTTCCACTGCAGCCCTTAGATCCGGATCTAAGAAGATCCAGATCTAAGGAATGGGATCTAGTAGATCCAGATTAAGGGAAGCACCCAGTGTGTTTGAACAGGAGGAACACCCCTGCTGTGGAAACAGCTTTGCACCCATGTGGGGAATCTGGATTGACCCACAAGGGGGCAGGGGAGTGCAGTCTTCAAATTCACTTCGGAGTCACTTCAGAGTCACTTCGAAGTCTGTTCAAAACAGCTCTGGAGTGCCTTTGAAGTCTGTGCTGATCTTCAGAGTGAACTTCGAAATGACTTTGAAGTCACTTTGGAGTCACTCCAAAGATCAGCACAGACTTCAGAGGCACTCTGGAACCATTTTGCACAGACTTCAAAATGACTTCGAAGTGACTTTGAAGTGACTCCAAAGTCAATTTGAAGTGGCTTCGAAGGGACTTCGAAGTGACTTTGGAACCTAGGTTTAGGGGGGGGCAATGGGTGCATCTCCTCTCCCAGCCTCCTTTGGACCCCATTTAATCCAAATTTTCTGGCAGAAGACCCCATTGTATACCCCATTAATGGGGTATACAGAAAATCCAGATTAAAGGCCAAAATGTACCCATTTGATCCGGATTTCCTTGACGGTAGTGGAAATAATCGGGTCCCAAATGGGTGCCGTGGTGGAAATGGGATCATTCGGCTCACACCCAAATGGGTCCGAAATGGGTGCAAAAATGGGTACTTTTTGACAGTGGAAAAACACCCTGTGTTGACTATCTGCTATTTTTCTCCAAGGTGTGGCATTAAGTAATCGTCCTTACCAGTTTTAATGATAAAATTATCTAAAACCCTCCTTGGGGCTAATTATAATTACAGTTAAGGATAATATGTGACTGGGAAAGTGGGGCCAAGTTATTATGTAATGTATAGGGACCTGGAGAGAGAGAGAGCACCTTTCCTGCACAAGTTTCCACACCATCTAGAATCACTATAGAACAGATCTGTTCATACAAAAGCTTCCATCACTTCAACTTTTGAGGACTCATCACCACCTATGTATTTTTGCTATATATTTAGTGCCATAAGAATGAACATAACATCATGAAAAGTCCCCATGTAGCCTAGCAGCCTCTTCCCACAGGAGCCAACCAGCCTTTCTGTGGAAGTCTACATAGCTTAGAAGCATACAGGCCTGCCCCCATATCCATGGAGGATGGGTTCCAAACCCCACTGCGGATAAGGGAAACCAGAGATATTTGGAACAGCAGGAAATCTCTTGAGATTCCCATGATTTCTGGGAAATCTCAGGAAATCTTGTGAGCTTTCCCAAGATTACTAACTGGGGGCAGGCATTTTAGCTGTGCCATGCACCTCCAGGAGGTCTGGATTGATCCTCTGAAGGGGCGCATTGGTGCTGGCAGTGGGTGAGGCTGGTCTGATAAACCATGGATGAGTGAATCCATGGTTACTGGATCAGTGGATACAGAGGCACACCTGTTAGTACTTTATTAATGGCCTCTCATCATTTGGTCTTCAGAAGCATGCTGCCTCCTATACCAGAGATAGTCTTAGGCCCTTTCTGCCTGTAACCTTAATTTGGATTAAGGGTTTATGTATTCCACATTATTGGCCCCCTATCTGCACATTAATGTGGATCAAGGAAGCTCTTTCTCTGGATCTCTGGTAGTGCCATTTAATCAGTACTACAAGAGGGACCAGGGCCTTCTTCCGACACACAGGAAGCATGCAGATTACCAGCAGCTGTGCCTTCACTGTGGTGGCACCCATCTCCCCGATATTCATGAGTTACTTACTATTATATCTTTTAAATACCTACTGAAAGTCCATTTTTTGCTTACCTCTTCAAGGTGTGAATGGTTAGATTGCTTAGTTCTGTTTTCATTTTTATAGTTCCCTTTTAATTCTTTTGTTAACATACTTCTTCATAGACTGCATCCAGATGTCATTTACTTATTCTGCTATTTTTGCATATTCTAGCATAAAGCCTGGATATTCCAGAACATCCAAATATAGTGGAATAAGTTACTGACATTCAGATGCAGTTTTTGTATGCTTAACATTTTTTAAACTTAGGCTGTGGTCAGACATAACAAAAGAGCTGCCTCAGAGAGATGGTGTGTGGCCCTCGTGTTCTCAAACTTTCTCTAATCCGCTTTTTCTAGCACAGAATGTTAGGGCAGCATAGTGTGTGAACAATCCCACCTCTAAGGCAGCTCAGAAGTGCCTCAGAGATGCTTTTTTGCTGTGTCTGATCACAGCCTTTATTTTTACATTAATCAATTAACTACATTTTTTATTAATGAGAGTTGTATAGAAATGTTCTAAATAAATATGTGTCACTTTTTCATCAAGGCTAGAAGCCATTGGATCCTTTGTGTTCTTGAATTTTTTGGAGTCCCTAAACTGATACCAACAGTTCAATTGTGCCTTTGCATATTTTAAACTTTATAGGGATTATATTTGAAAAAAAAATTGTGGTATACAGTGGTGGATCCTTAGAGCCAAATGATACCAGTGAACTAATAACAAACAAATCAATGGATGTAGAGACTGCTAGCTGTGCTATAATACTCATTATTATTGTATCCCAACAGTTGAAACATATGAGGGAAGTCATAGTTGCCATGATCCTTATATTAATTTGTGGGATTAGAAACTTCAGCTTGTATTATAATTGTACATTGTTAGTTTTTTAAAAAGATGTTTATAAGAGATCACTATCTCTTGCTTTTGTTAAGCAGAGCCCCTTCCAGATTACTGAATCAAATCCACAGTTTTGAAAAAAATTGCAGCTTACTTGCTGTGAAGTGGGGATCCGGTTTCCAGACTACAACAGCCCCTCATAGCTTCTGCGGAGGAAACTGTGGGAGTTTGCATTGGCACACACATCACGTGTGATGAGGTAGCCAACCACAGTTGAGTCACCCTCCCAGCTCTTGTTGTCTGTTCTCGCCGTTCTGCTTGGACTGGCAGGAAGTTTCAAATTTACCATGCTGTGGAGCGAGGGTTCTCCAACCAGCATTAAGGTATATTCGCAGTAGTGTGTGTGGGGGTACTTTTAAACTGTTGTCAGGGGCGTCCAATGCCCTTAGTTGAGAGACTCTGGATGCCTCCAGACAGTGGCAAAAACTTTGGAGCCACTGCTGGTCTGGGGGTCACATGACCATCAGTCAGCAGTAGTAGAGAAAGTGCACTGTTATAAGCTGCTGTTTTATCAGCAGCTTTTAACTTTGCACTTTCATTTGCCTGGAGGGAGGATATTGTGGAGTTTCAATCATCCTGACTGGACCACAGGATGGAGTTCTGCGAGAGCTCCGCTCTCCCTGCGCTTTCCCTTGTCCTGTCAGAAAGACAGGAAGTGGCTCTGCAGGGAATTTGGAGCTTTAAGACATGGTGTGTCCAGACAGCTTAAGGCTTACGGAGAAAAAGAAGTTGGTGGCACAAGTTTTCATAGATTAAGCCTACTTCATCTGAGGCACAAAGTAGGCTTAGGGCCTGTTCATGCTTACCTCCAAGGAACGGTTCCAGGTACTCCTGGGGAGACCTCTCCACATGCTGCTGCCACCGCTGCTTTCTTGGAGCTCACTAAGGCTGCCACAGCCTTTTACTAGCAGTGGACAACTAAAACATTAACACCTTGACCTGGAGCAGCTAGTGAGCTCCCTATCAGTGATGCTGCAAGTGTGTCTGGCAATGTGGCTGTGGCTACATAGTCACATGCCATATCCTGATTGCCACGGTAATGTGTGGGGGGTGTATTGGATGTTGTTACCACCTGTTGCCATGGTGATTCAGTATGGCCTCATCACTCCAGTGAGGTAAGTGCAAACAAGGCCTTAGTCTACAAAAGCTCACACTACCAGCCTCTTTCCCTCTGTTAGTCTCTAAGGTGTTATTGGACCCCCTTGAATGCTGATCCAGAATAACACAGCTACATCTTTGAATTTAAACAGTTGTGTAGATAAGAGATTCCAGACAATGCAGTTTGCAATCAATGCCTCTTGCATTTTATTCTTTTACTGTTAAAGATACAGGAATCTTGACCTGGGAAGTTTTCACACTTACCTTCCTGTCCACTGGACAAGAAAGGAGCGCAGTTAACCAATGTTGACTAGCACTTGCACTAGACAATTTTGGCCATCTTCCCCCCCCCCCCCCCCGGTAATCAAATACTTACCTTATTCAATACGGGACCTGGTCCTCCTCTGGGCGCTGCCATTTTGGCTGCGGCACCCTCCCCAACTGTGAGCACATCAGTGCTGTCACCCTGATGACGCTGATGCTCTGCACACATGCAGTCACGTCTATGGTCATTTGAGGTGCCAGCGCGCTTGCGCGGCACCTCAAACAACCCCAGAGTGCCGGAAGAAGAGCGAATGCTCCTGCCCCAGACACTTCAACAAGTAGTGAATTTCTGGTGAGGGGAGGCATGTATGGCAGCTGTAACAGCCTACACTATTTGCGGATGCTCTTCACCAGAGGTTCACTACTTCTTCAATAGAGGCTGTAGTATGAATGGGCCTCTGGGTTCTGTAGGGTGGCTTATGGCTTCTGTAGAGCATTCTAAGAATATTTATGCTTTCTAAGGTATGCTGTCACTAATCAGTAATATGACCTAAAATCCAAAGTCTTTTTAAATGGAGTTTTACGACTTTGATAAATCTGTAGTTGGACTGTTTTACAAAATTTGAAATAAGGCTTCATTTTTCTTTTGAGAGATCTGTTAATGGGTTTTGTGACTTCCGGAAAAGAGATGCTATGCTCAATGGTTGATGTTAGGGGTGTGCATGAATGTTGGAAGGTTTTCAAAATGTGATTGAATTTGCCCAATTTTGACATTTGAATTCGAATCAAGTGTCCATAAATTTGAATTTAAAGATTCAAAAGAATTTTGAATTTTGGATCTATTTGTTTGAAATATCCGGATGTTTGCATGTGTGTGGGTTTGTGTACGATGTGTACTTGCAGATCAGCATCTTTCCCGCATCCATATGCATTTGTACAGATCCGTACTGGACGAAAATGGGTTGCATACAAGAACGACAGGATGCACACTGACGTGTAGAGATGTGTACAGATGTGTATTACCGGATACATAACGATGCGTATGGGCATAGACGAATGTTGTCAACATTTGTAAGTGCAAATTCGAATCAAAAAATCAAATACATTCGAATTTGCTTAATTTGAATCAAATTTGATTAAATTCAAATTTTAACAATTCGAATCGAATCCTGAAAATTGAATTCGTGCACACCCCTACTTGATGTTATACATCATACAATGTTTTCAGGAAAAAAATAGTTTTCCTAAGCCTTTCATAGTTCTTTAAAAAGCACAAATTTCTGTGTTCAATGCAGCTATTATGAGCATTCTGCATTATATTGTGAAAGGTCTGCAGGAAATACAACAGAATTGCTTTCTGTTCTACTAAGTCCCCCACAACTGCTTCTTAGTAGCCAAGATTATAACCATGGCTGCTTCTGCATTTCAAAACCTCTGAGCCAACATATCATGTTTTAAGAATTTACTAACAGAAATCCTCTCTGCATATTTATTGCTTTGCAGATAGGCAAAAAAGTCTGAGATGTGTAACAGGAAGAAGCTTATAAGTAATTCACATTTGAATGTGAATCAATAGGATAAAAGTGTGCTTTGCTTCATTGAACATGGCTTTGGGTCCTACCATCACAGCATTTTTGCCTGAGAAATCATTAAAAGCATGCTGCATAACCAACATGTGCTTAACTTAAGATTGTAATTTACAGCACAACCAAAACGTTCATGCAGACAACATCTTAAAACTGGGCTTCACAGTTTGCATGAGAATGTCCTTAGTATCAGTGTTTCTCCTCACAAGAACTAAGTGCATGACTATTGTTTAAGTAGATGCATCTCAAAAGGAAGGACATTTCATTGCTTGTGCTTTTCCTTCATATATTTCTCATATCCACCAATGCAGCAACGTGGGGCTTTGTTTGCCTTTTGTCATAAGTCTTTTTGTAGTGGCCTAAAAATATCTGGCTACTTAAGATATTTGACAGCAAATTTCTCCTGGACTTTTTCTTTTGAAATTTGTTTGTTTCTCTGCAATAGAGACAGAGAGAGAGAGATGAAATTTACACTTTAATTTTTTGTTCAGAGAAGAAATGCCTAATGAGAATATTTGTACTTCTTTATTCTTGTCATTTTCACTCATATTGTAAAAAATAAATAAATGCAAAAACACTGTTGATAAAAATAATTGCTCTCATCTAAATATATTTCCTTTTATAAAGTTAGCTATAAAAATATAAGCATAAACTGGTGATATAACACATACTGCTAATGCTTCTTTTGTTACTTCCTAATAGATAACTTCAGCTGAACTAGACATGGAAAATGATGGCATAATTATATATCATTTTGATTTTTTTTTTAAAAAAACCTCATTTTGATATTTATCCCCCGTGGATTTGAGATGTTTCATCACTACAATAAGATAGGCCTGAAATAGTGTAAAGTCTATTTGATTTAATGTCATTAGATTTTATAGCTTTTTTGTGGTCATTGAGTTACATTTAAGCACAGCAAGATCAAGTTTTAAACCTTCTTACTCAACAGCTCTATTAGTTGTAATGTACTGTGACCTCTCTCAACATTCTTAAAGAAAAGATACAGTGTAATGTCACTTTACTTTGCTTATTGTTCTTTGTTGAGGTGAACAAAGCATTTTCTACAGTGGTTATAGCACATAATTATACAGCTTTCAATAGTGGTGTCTTGGCACATATCAAAGTTCAGAAGAGCCTTTAGGAAAAAAAAGATGTTTTGTGGCAGCCTAGTGAGGGTCTCATCTTTCCTTCAGAAAATAGTTCAAGGCTCTTCTGTCAAGCTTCCCTACTTAGAGCTTTTTCTCCTCCTGCTTCATAAAGTTTAAAGGGGATTCAGTGGAGTTCTGTGATCTCTTTCCTTTGAAAGATTGTTCCTTTGCACAGAGAGGTCCTTTGACTCAAGAGTTCACAGATTCATGTCTTTAGGTATCATATGTCTGACCTTATCAGTTACTCTATTTAATGTAGGAGAAAAAGTCTCAAACTCTTTTGTGTTTGTCTGTTTTTCTGCCTCTGTGAAGTGATTTGGTAGTGGAGGCGGTGGAGGGAAAGGACCATCCTTTTTAACACACCACTGTGTGGCTGTGTGTGTGTGTGTGTTTTGGTGTAACTCACCTTGTGACTTTTTTCTTGGGGTAGGAGAAAAACCATCCTTCTGTTTTGTATATGGGTAGTTTTGCAGCGATAATAGAATTATACATGGCAAAGTGCACATGAAAGAAAACATACTTGTTCTCTGTCTCTTCTTCCTGCACCCCACATCTCACTCTGTGCATTTGTTGGTTATTTTGCTGGCTGCTGCTCTGACTCCCCAACCACAGGCAAGGAAAGTGAAATGGCTGGAGCACTTGGGCCAGCGGTAGGATTTCCCTTGCTTCGACCTACCCCAGAGGCTGTGATAATTAATTGTCCTTCAAAGTTCAGAGACAGTGTGTGCAGCAGTGTCTATTGTCTGACCTTCAGTTCTCCTTCCTTCCATGCTTTTTCTTCACACCACAAAGGGTTATCAATGGGAGCAGAGAGCAAGCGAGCCCTCTCACAACTGCAGGTGGCAGTGGTTAGAATTTAGCATTGTATTTCCACTATCTATGTGTTAAATGGGCTCTCGATGTTCTGACAAATCTTTTCAGGACTCCTACCTTTAATTTCATATACACTCTAACAGCGCTATTCTACTAATTCTTCAGAAATTTTAATAGGTTTTTCTGTCCTGCCTGCTCATGAAGACGCAAGGGGGAAAAGATGTGATATGTAATACATGTACGTTGCTGTGAACATACTTGGGAGAAAACATTAGAATTGACTTTTGAGCAAACACGCATATGTCTTTCTTTTCCTTTTTTGCATCCAGTTTCTAACAATTTGTGAAAAGGCGGGCAGGTATGAGGCACTGTGTGGACACAGCTAGTTCACTAACTGGGGTACAGGATGTTTTTTCAGATGTTACATTGAGACATGTAGTTTAAGTTCACTTTTACCTCCTTCATGACTGTCAGAAGCACATGAAAATTATTGCTGAATATTTAGCTTATTCAGTACTTATATCTGTATCAACATCTGTAAAATGGCACAGCTTTCCCTTTAGTTCAAAGAATCTGAGAATAATGCATTTTTCAGATAAATTTAATAATAAATTATCTGTTTCTTTCTCCACGAGTTAAATCAATTATGTATGCATGTCGCATGTGCGCCATATTTCTATTTTTTCAAAGTTTGGGTTCATTCAGCTATTCAGCTATGTTGAGCAACTGGAGTGTCATTACTGTAGTTGAAAGGAATGAGGTTGTTGACCCATACGGGCAGTGAGACCCAGCGACTCAAGACCTGTGTCCAGTCACCCCTTCTTTTCCTTCATAAATATCCATTTCAGAGTTGGATAATTGTTATTTTCAGTTTCATGTGGGTTTGAATGAAAAGGCAGCTTTTCTTAATCTGACCCCATGGTGCCACTTCTTTTTATCTACCTGCCACATGTTCATCAGCTACCACTACCAAGTGACCAAAGTGATTTGTGTGAAAATAGCCTAGTGTTGGCAACTTGGCCTGTGCAATCAGTGGGGCCACAGGGGAAGGGTGTGCTGCAGTAGACGCAGTGGTCCAAATTGTGATTTAGGAAGATCAAAGGTAAGGTTCCAATCAGAGCTTGAGTCCTTTTGCCACAGAGCCATCAGAATACCTCTAGGATGGCACCTGTGGTTCACCATGGGTGCTTCGGCACAGGAGATGTGTGTTAACGGTAGATCTGGTTCTATTAATTTGGGTTAAGGTAGATTCAGATCTAATAGACATGGAACCACCCTTTTCATCCGCACACGGGACGGAAGGGCGATTTAGATCCAGATTTGAGGTGGCTCAAATCTGTGCTCCAGAGGCCCTCCCCCGGGCCGCCATGATTGGCTCCGCTAGAGCCAATCATGGCGAGCCGGGGGGGCTCCAATTTCACGGTTCTGGCCAGTCAGGAGGCACGCAGGACACAGGCGCGGAGCCTCCTGGGGCCTTGCACCCAGAATCGGGGTGATTGCATGCAGGTAAGGAGGGGATCGCTTGTGCTCTCCCCAGGGCGGGCTTGGGGGGGGGGGTTGGAAAAGTGGCGATCCGCCACTTCTGGGACGACGGCACGCCGTGAAATCAGAGTCCCCTGCCTCGCCATGCTTGGCTTCGATGGAGCCAATCATGGTGGCCCAGGGGAGGGCCCAGTTAGGGTCCCTTTTCACTGTGTGGACGCATCCTAAACGGATGGGTCTTAACAGTGAAAACACCCATTAAGACCCACTTTTATGTGGTCTTCCAGGAAACCGGTTTTAGCACCCATTAACACCCATTAGAGACAGGTAAATGCGGAAGCGCCTTTCCCGATCTGTCTCTAATGGGTGCCACTGTGCAGACGCGGTTTTCCCATTCTGGGCTTAATGGGTGTTAAAGGACAAGTGCGGAAGCACCCTAAGGCTAATATTAGATCCATTTTATTTGGCAAGTACTTATTGTGAAACAGTGTAACTGCTGCTATAATATGGCAAAATGTCTAAAATTACTTTCAGTAGAGAAGTTCCTTAGAATAAGAGACTGTCAAAATGAAACTCCCATCATCCCCAGCTGACATGATTAATGGTCAGACCTGATGAGAGCTGTAGCTCAACAGTGTTGGTAAAGCACCACAATAGTTATTATTGCTTAAAGAAGTAGTATTGAAGGAAGAATTGCTTCACTTTAAGCTGCTGGTTAATAAAAATCATCTATGGTAAATGCTGTGCCACTTCAGGCTCCATGAGAAATGTGTGCCTAATTAAAATTGTAATAGCCTTATAATATCTATCAAAGAGCAAAGAAGCTGGAGTTTGCTGAGCAGATTATTAATATTGTTTTACCGTCTGTGATTAATTTAGAATCCTCTGTGGCATAATTATTAGATTCTGTAGAACAAAATGATATACATGTTTCGTGTTTTCCCTGATGATACAGTAAGTAAAGATTCAGCTAGAATATCTAGGGATATTGCACCAACTTGAATGCTGCCTAAACTGACAGTACAAAGAAACGAACATAAGGACAGAAGAGGAACCCTGCTGGATTGGGCCACAGCTCATCTAGTCTACCATCCTGGCTCACAAAGTGGCCCTCCAATTAGTTCTGAACATTAGCAAAGGACAAAGGCAAAAATCCTCACCTGTTCTTGACTCCCTTAAGATCCTACCTTTCCCACCAACCTGGACGCAATATCTAGGCACCCATTTTAGTAGCTGTTGATGCACTTGTCCTCCATAAATTTTTCTAACCCTTCCTTAAGGCTATCCACTAGTTTTAATGCCTATGAGATGAATACACAGATACCGTATCTCATCAACTGGTCAATTGCTCCATTAGTTTAATTGTTTTTATTTTACAGGTGGTACTCTACGTGTCTGGCTAATACAACAGTAGCATTAGAGGAGTAGCTTTGAAAAGTGTCAATCTCCACTCATGAGAACTTAGTTCTTTATTCTCTTATCTTTATATAAGCCTCATTGAATTCAAGAGGGTATTACTTCTCTATAGGTGTGCATAGTACTTACACCAGCTAGATCACTCAGATGGTTTGCAACAGGTTTATTGCTTTTTTAATGCTGTAGAAGCAGCATGTGTAGCTGACACAGTGATGTAAAAGGGATCATAAAAAATTTAAAGTTTATTCTGATTAATTTTTCATTAGACACAGTTGAAAGGGGCCACTGGTGAAGCAAAGAGTTGTGCTTGGGGTTGGCTGTGAAAGATGCTGGATGCTGTCTTTGCAATAGTTATGTATTTGAATAGATTTTTTTTATCCCCTGTTGTATAGATGGATAATGCAACAGTGAACTGTTCAATGGGTAAAGACTGTAGGCTGTGCCTCGAGCTAGCATTGAAAAAACTGTATGCATGTTAATAAAGCTGCTGGGATTTCCTTTCTTCATCTAAAATACTGTCCTGGGAGGAACTGTTGACAAGTTGTATAATTATAATAATACTTAGTATTTATACAGAACACTTCCTAAGTGCTTCAAATATATTATCCCAGTAGTCCTTGAATCAACACTACCAATGTTATCCATGAATTACAGATGAGAAACATGAGCTGCGATCATGACTTGCCTAAAGCTACCTAGTCAGGGCTGTGATCCTATAAAATCTTAAGCTGGAAATAAGCAGCATCAGATACAAGACTACAGAGTGAGTGGCCTGAGATTTGAAATGGGAACTTAATTTAGACACAAAAATAGGTAAGGCTGAATAAAATGCACAAGGAAGGACCATAGAAGATGAAATAAAAAGTTGAAGACTCCAAATCAAAAAAGTAAAGTGCCAGTTGTTTCTGCTCTTCAATTCTTAATTTCTGTCCATTTGAATTTACGTCCTAGGCAGTCTTGGGGGAAGGTGAGATGCAAACCTGAGTGGGATAAGGCTCTTGAAGCTCTGTTATCTTCATTGTGATATAGTTAATCCATTCTTACTTGAAGCCATTGGTGTTAAATGTGTCTCTTTCTGGATACTTACAGTAAGGGCCCTTCTGCACTTGGGGTGGGACCGTTGGAGGCTGCTACTACACCGAACATACACACTGCCTGGAGCCGCTTCCAATTTAGAAGCAGCTCCATGTCTGTAGCTAAAAGCACAAAAATGTGCTCAAAGCCATACTAGCCTTCAGAGGACAAAGGCAAAAACCCTCACCTGTTCTTGACTCCCTTTAGTATAGTATACCCTGGTGTGGCTCTGTTCGCACTTCTTCCAGGTGAATAGGGCCTGGGGCAGAGCAGTTGCACACTTTGTCACCTGATCACTGCAGCAATGGCACTGTGCATGCCTGTTGCTCCGGCAAGACCATCCCATGTGGATGCCCAGTGCGTTCCATATGTTCACTGTTCTGCGTGCCTAAGTAAGGTGGGAAAAGCCCATAGACATAGTTATCACAACTGGAGATGCAAAACCTTCAGAAGGAAAGGACAGTTTTCTAGTTTTTCTTCCCACAAATGGAAAATTTGGGGGGAGGATTTCCTCCCCTGTCTCTAATTTCAGTCAGCTGAAGCTGGTGCAAGACTGGTTTTGCAATTATGCAGGAATAGATAGATTTAGACCAGCAGCACCAGACATTCACAAGCTTCCTCTGCCGCCCTTTTCTATTCTGAAGACAGGGCTAAAATAAGGTGTAGGGAAGTGGGATGACCAACCCAGATCTAATGCTCCAGGAAGAACACTTTGAAAGGTATAGTTTTGGGATCCTGACCTCAAATTTGTCTCCAGACTCTGAAATTACCCCCTTCCACATCTGTAGAATAGAGCTGTGTTGTTCCTGGCTTGACCCACTTGGGAGCGATGAAAGACATGGGCTTTGATCAGACAAAGTAAAGAAAAAAAGAAGGCTTCAAGGTGGGATTGTTGAGTTCACACCCCAGTCTGAGGCCCCCCCCAAAAAAAACATTCTGTGCTACAAACGATGGATTAGGGGTTATCAGAGCTGAAATGAGATTTGATTGCCAGTTGTGTCAGCTTCTGTCCATGAGGACACCATCTTGCTGTATACTTCAGACAGCAAAACATTTTGGGTTATTCTTGAGCATTCTTTATCACTAAGTTATATGTACATGAGGAGGTATTTCCTAGAAATATGAGAGAATTTTTATTATAAAGATTGCATCCAGACATTGGTTAGTTATTTCACTATATTTAGATATTCCAGAATAAAGCATGGATGAATATCCAGATATAGTAGAATAACTAACCAATGTCTGGACGCAGACTATTCTAATTAATATGGAGATTACTACAACAGCTCCTATGTGTGTGATACAGGCATCCCTAGAATAGCCTTGTTTTGTACAACACATGCTGGTTTTGTGTGGTCTGTAAAATTCATTTGTGCCTACTACAATGTGAAAAGGAAAACTCCTTTCCTACCCTCACAAAGAAGAACTTGGCAGACATAACAAGCTCTGCTAAAAGTTTACTTTGCATGCAACAAGGGACAGAGGGCATTAAGAAATCAGCAAGAGGATGAAAGGGTTGTGGGGGGAGACCTATACTTTTTACTCGTTGGCTTTGCCCAGTCAAAAAATAACTTTTGTTTGCTTTCTATGCTATGCCTTCAACTTTCTCTCATACTGCCTGCTGGTGGTGACAGCAGTAGAGAAGAGTGGACATGTCTTCTCAAGTGTGCCCAAGATGTGTCTAAAGACTTATTTATTTCTTCCCACCTTGTGTAAAGTCTGGCCTGTGACACTGATGGTGATTATGTCATTATTTTGCTCTGGGGGCTTTGGCACATCTGCAGAGCTGATGCACATCTTCTTTGTTATGCTGGCATACGTCCCATGTTGCAAATGCTTCATTAGCCTTACAGCCTGCTTGCCTTGCCAGACAAGAATACCCAAAACTCAGGCTGTGTTCTTTTGTGATGAGCCTTTATTCACATTCTCAGTTCTTCTCTGTTTTCCTGAACTCCAGATGTCCTGAGCTCGTGTCTGCCTTAAAAGAATGGTAGAACATATTGGAAGAAATCAGCTTTGAGCTTTAAGGGTTATGCCATAGCATTCACATGCCACTTCTAATCCACATTAAAGGCCAGAAAATACTTTGGATTGTGGATTAGAGATAGAATGGGAAGACTAGCATGTGGATTTTACCATCTCCAAGCTACTTTTAAAAGAATTTAGTGTGGATGCAACCTCAGTATGGATGTTCCCTGCCAAAATGAATGAAAGTGAAAATAATTTACAATAGACAGAGTGGGAGACTTTTTACAGGACAAACTGCTATTTAGTTTCCTCATGTATTTAGAACCACAGCATTTAGATACAAAAAAGAGCCACTTTGGTCTAGTGGTTAGCGAGCCGGACTCTTATCTGGGAATATGGGGTCTGATTCTGCACTTCTCCATGAAGCCAGCTGGGTGCCCTTGGGCGTAATCATAGCTCTCTCCTGAGCTCTCACAGCCCCACCCACCTCACAGGGTGTTCTGTTGTGGGGAAAAGAAAATTTATATTTATATCCCACCCTATACCCATAGGTCTCAGGGAGGGTTATAAGTTTTAAAACAACAGATTAGAACAATGATAGCCATACAAAGACTTAAAAAAACCAGCATATTTAAGAACGTATACTAAATATTAAAATACTAATATCTATGGTGGTGGTGGTGAAATGGTCACATTAGACAAAGGCCAGGGCAAAGAGGTGCATCTTCACCGCCTTCCTAAATGTATACAGAGAAAGGATCTTAGATTTGATGCTAGAAAAGCTAAAAGGCAGTACTGTACAGGATATTTGGTCTATGATGGAAATAAAGTTTTTGATACTAGTCCTATGTATCATAAAGTTCCCTTTATTCTAGTAAAGCATGAGCCCACCTGTCATTACCTCGGGCTAGAATCATGTACTGCCTGTATGTAGCAGTAAACCACAGATCAGGCCTTCAAGATAGCTGTGGAGAAGTGAAGCTCTAATTGGAAGACATTGCCCACATTGTGCTTTGATGCACAGTTCGGTCAAACCATGGTTCAGGTTCATGGATCTTCCAGTGAGAACCTCATCTTTTCTCCTATGAAACCATTGCTGATTATATTTTTTTGCCCAAAATTTTTGTGTCTCCAGATTTCTGCTCGTTTTCCCTGTCTATAGAATGATCTAATTGTCTTCAGCTTTTTTCTTGATTGTTAATCATAAAGAAAAGCTTCAACAAAACATCAAGGTCCTGGAGAAGAAAGAGATCAGCTTTTATACAAATGTATATGAAAGTAAATCATGAAATATAAAAACCTAACCTCACTTTCTTGGCAGTAAGCTGTACAATGTTGGGTATACATGGTGATCTACTTTTGAGTAGATACATTTAACATTGTACTTAAGTGCTATAATTGGCTTTCATTTTACGTTATTTTGCTGGAGCACTCAGTCTCTGTTTTAAACCTGCAGAAACCATTTAAGTTGTATTCTAAGTTGTGATCTCTCCAGTCATCTTGTTCAAAGTTTTGCTTCATTTTAAGAATATAAGAGGAACCCTGCTGGATAAGGCCACAGCCCTAAAAGTCCAGCATCCTGTTTCCTACCAATTGCTTTTTGGCATCCTCAAGACAAAAGCAAAACTTTCACCAGCTCATGAATTCCTGCAGTTGGTCTTTAGTGGCACCCTGCCTATCTCTCGAACCTAGAGGCAGTATCGAGGCAATTCTAGTAGTAGATACTTTTGTCCTCCAAGAACTTTTCCAAGCCTTTCTTAAAACCATCAGGCTAGTTTCTTAAAGCTATCAGGCTACTTTCTGTAGACCAGTGACCTACCTGGAGAAAGAATACCTCCCCTTGTTGGTCCTAGCTCTGCTGCCCATCAGTTTCATAGGATGCCCCTTGGTGCTAGTAGTGTGCAACAGAGAAAAAATATATTTATCCACCTTTTTCATACCATGCATGATTTTTATACTTCAGTCAACTACCCTTATACCAGGTAAACTGTCTTACATTTTGCCGTTGGTAAGTGTTATTTATGCAATTGCCTATATGTAAAACCACAATGTGCTTTATCTTCATTTAAGATTCTACAGTATGAAGGAGTGATGATAGCTCAGTGTTAGAGCACCTGCTTTACATGTTTAAGGTCCCAGAAGAAGGCATGGTGACGTCTAGCCAATTTAATAGATTGCCTTCAATCCATTAAATGGGCTAGATGCCACCGTGCTAGTATTCCCTTCTCATTAACCACAACATATACTAGTAACTGAAGTGGTAAGTTTCTTCTAGGCAAATTCTAGATTCACAAAATCTATTATAAGTTAATTTATACTTATTAATTTCTTCTATTTGTGTCTTAGAAAGCCATCAATACATTTCACGCATGTTGATCAAGTATGCTAAAATAAATTCATTTTGCCCATGAGTAAAAGAAAGCACTGAAAGTTTTAAAAACCAAATTCATTCAGTGTTAGACATTAATTTCTCATGTAGGTGAGAAAGCTTCTTCTATTTCAAAATGGTGTCTAATCCAAACTGGTTACATCAGGCCAGTTGCTGATCTGGGCCCTTTCTGCACTTGACCTTATTCTGGAATATATCTTGGGATAGGGGTCTGTTGCCCACATGCTAATGCAGGTTATGGTTGGCCTCACTTGGTGGCTGCCATAGCCTGTATGAACATGCAAACAGCAGGTCCCTATTTTGGGATATGATCCAAAATAAGGCTAAGTGCAGAAAGGCCCCTAGTCCAAAAGCCTTTTCTCATAGAGGCCTTTAAATTACGTATCATGGGCTACAAGTAAGGGATGAGCACAGCTGCTTGCTCTGCTCACATTCTCACAGAAGCTGGCCTTTAGGAGCATGCTACTTCCTACCAAAGAGATAGTCTCACATACAACAGGGCTAGTTATACAGAGATACATTGATGGCTTTCATAAAATTCTCAAAGAAGTTGGAGGGATAGAGAGGTGATACAGTATCACAAAGCAGAATATACAAAACAGAAGAAAGTGACTGGGAGAAAGTGACTTATCTACAAAGAATTGAGGTAAGTGGTTTGTCATATTCTCCAAATTACATATAAAGGGATTTACATAAGAACATAAGAGAAGCCTTGCTGGATCAGGCCACAGCCCATCTAGTCCAGCATCCTGTTGCACACAGTGGCCCACCAAATGCTCATGGGCATCTCAAACAGAGACAAGGACAAACCTTCTCCTGCTCTCGAGTCCCAGCAGATGGCCTTAGAAGCGCCCCAGTTCCTCCCCCCCCCTCAGCCTGAAGGATGCACCTAGGCATTCGTTCTAGTAGCCGTTGATACATCTGTCATCCATAAATTTGTCCAACCCTACCTTAAAGCCATCCAGACTGGTAGCTGTCACCACCTCTTCCGGCAGCTGGATGTAGTTGGATGTATGGGGATGCAGTGGGTGGGGACAAACATTTTTGAAGTGAAATAAAGAGGCATGCATTTTTGTATGCTATAGTTGTACAAAATACTCTAATCAAATGTCGTGTGTGTGTGTGTTCTTCACTTAAGCCCAGTGGGTTCTCTGCCCTTCTCAGGCAAGCTCTCAACTTAGCTATTTTACTGGATATCTTCATGAAAAACCTTTACAAAACAGACAGTAATGCAGATGTGCCACTATTCCTAAGAACCTGATTGCACATTTTGATCAAACAAAAGCTCTTTCTATTTCAAAATTCCATTGGCTGCATAGCAGAGGACAACTAAGCTACAGGTCTGCTTTCTGATATACAGATTTCTAGGTGAAGTGAATTATTTGCAGAGAGGATTAGTCAAGCATGTATGCCTCTCCATGTGTACAGTCTGTATATATCCTAGCAATGTTATGTCCAAATATAGGGTATCCAAACAAACCTAAAGAGACACCCTCTGGGTGAGTTTAGGTCTGAAATGGTGGACATTTTTTGCCTGTTTTTGCTTTACTCTGTCTTGAAGCCTCAGAATGGTCACCTCTTCATCATTTAGGATTTCATAGCTCTGAAGGCATGTCTTTAACTGGGAATGGGCAGGAAATTATGTAAGCAAAGTGGTTGGCTCTTTCTGCTGAATACCTGTTCAGAGAAAGGTGTTGTCTAAGAGGTGAATGTAGGCTGCAATATGGCAAAATGAGGTAGGTTCTCAGTCATATATTTGGACACCTGTTTGTATTTGTATTTGTATTTGTGTAAGGCATATGGGGATGGGGACTTTTAAAAACCCTGTTTGACTACACCCACAAACCTATTACAAAGGGATAATTCAGAACTTCTTGGGTGAAAATGTGTAATGTGGGCATTGGCTCTCTATGTATTTTGTTTGGTAAATTATTAGAAGACTGAAATATTATTTACGATACAAGTGGTACATGATTTTTTTTTCTGTAGTAATCTTTAAAACAACAATAGGATGAATAGCCCAAAGCTGCTATATATATTTTTGAAACAATAATTATAACTTCATATGCAAACTGAATTTAATTTTAAGGCCAAGTAAAATATTGTCAGCCCAAGCAACATTTGTTTTCTCTTTGAATGTTGATCGTGCACATTTGCTGCTGTAAATTTTAAATCCATCCTGCATGATATACACAGGAGAAGGACTGTATGAGAAAGTTAAACTAAGTTTTAAATGAGTAGTTCCCAGATAGAAGTGCTTTAGTTTTGAAGCACTGAAATAGTTTACCAGAAAACTATATCCTAGTGAGTAGAATAGCTTCTGGGTACATGACACAAGGATGGCATAGGAAACAAAGAATGAGAATTAGTAACTGAGATTGTCCTGACAACTATCCTATCAATTGGAGCAAAGATTATGGCTGCACACTTTGGTAGCCCCATTTGAATGAGAGTAGGAGGGTCTCTGTCAAATTGATGGAGCTCTGAAGCAACCCTCCTTGTGGCTCACAATGTTTCATCAGGTGTAATCTGTCTACAGAAACTGAATTTTCTTCTTGAAATCAACCCAGAAGTCAACATTACATCATACTGGAATCATGTTATACCCATGCTTATTTATTTTATATTTATATCCCGCCCTATACCTGAAGGTCTCAGGGCGGGTAACAACTTCTAAAATCCAGCATGTCAACAAACAAACAAAACAAAACCACCCATATTAAAATTTAAAACCAACACATTAAAAACCAGCACAATATCAATTAAAACAGTAGCGTGTGTAGTGGGTGTCAGACACGACCAACATCTAGCCAAAGGCCTCAGCGAAGAGGTATGTCTTCACTGCCTTCCTGAACTTAATCAGAGAAGGAGTCTGACGCACCTTAAGGGGGAGACTGTTCCATAGCCTGGGGACCATTACTGAGAAGGCCCTTTCCCGGGTGCCCACCAGCTTCACTTCTGAAGGCGGTAGAACAACCAGGAGGGCCTCCCCTCCAGATCTTAAGGCACGGGCAGGTCGATATGGGAGAAGACGTTCCTTTAGATATTTGGGGGCCAAGTCATTTAGGGCCTTATAAGTCAAAGTTAACACCTTGAATTGGGCTCAGTAACAAAATAAATAAAAATGTTATCCTCATGCTGAACTGGCCATCCAGAGCAACCTCAGAGCGGTTCTTCCAGCTCACAAATGACGACAGAGATGAGGCTATGGCTTGTTTGCCCTCCTCCACCTCCCTGGCTGCAAGTTGTCACGTAGATGGTACCAAATAAGGGAAGAGAAGTAGAGGAAGTGAGCAAGGGATTATTTCTGTTTTCCTTAGGGTCGAGTAGAACAAGATCAATGCTTATGGTATAGTTTCTGGAACATGGTTTAGGAAGACATTGACCAAGTAGAATGTTTAGTCTAGAGAAGAAAGAGTGACTGAGCGTTCAGAGAACCAAAAGGCTTATTTTTGTGTAGTAGATTGAACAGACTTGTTATCTCTTTCTACAGTGAGGCTATCACCAATAGGTACAGATACAGGAAAGCAGTTTTTAGCTGAACATTGGACCTTCCTAACAGTAGAAACAATTTCCTTAAAAAATCATTTGCTCTTTGCTGGCAATATTTAAAATAAGCCATCTGCTAGAACTGCAGTGGTTCCATCATGCATTAGGGATTATTCATGGTCAAGCAGTTGAAACTAGGTTATGTTTCTCATCCGGTGGCACGTATACTAGCAGTGGGTTGCCGAAGTCACCAAAGTGAGATATAAGATTTGTTCTCCCAGTTTTTCCAAGCATCTGATAGATCTGTTCTAATCTTAAGCCATAGCAGATAACACCTAACTTTATTTCTCCATGCTGTCTGAATTAGGAGGGGTGGTTGAAGTGCTTGTCAGGTGCTTGGAGGCAATAATGAGCTGGATGGGGACTGATAAATTGAAGCTGAATTGAGGCAAGATGGAGGTGCTGTGTGTCACAGCTTCTTGGGTCCACGATGTAGGAAGGCACCTTGTTCTCAGTGGGTGCCCTGGAGGGGACAGGTACCAGATCTGGAGGTGCTCTTGGACTCCAGGATGACTCTTGAAGCACTGATAGTAGCAGTGGCCAAGAGCACCTACTTCCAGCTCTGGATGGCCCTTTCTAGATAGAGACTATGGGTGTTTCCACACAGGCCATTAGAACACTTTTAGAAACACATTAAAGACATATTGGAAGCATGGGGCCTTATTTGGATCTGTCCCTATTTCAGACGGATCTTCCCAGAGACGGATTTGAGAAAAACGGTTTCCCTTAATCCAGCTTTCAGGAGGTATGTGTGGAAACACCCTAAGTGGCCACACAAATCCATGCTCAGATTGGACTATTGTAATGTGCTGTACATGGGGCTGCTGTTGAAGGTGGTTCCGAAGCTGCAGCTGGTGCAGAATACAGTGGCAAGAATGCTAACTGGAACTGCTGTGGCCAGAGGCATGCCCCACTGATGTTAAAAGAGCTGCATTGACTTCCAAGTCACTACTGAACCAAAGTCCAAGGTTCAGTATATAAGGATCTAAACGGTTTGGGCCCCAAACCTTATCCCAATTGAACTTGTCTCTACAAAAATTTTCCGATGAGACCCTCCTGGTTGTACCACCACCTTCCGCAGCTAAAAATGTGGGTGGTAGTGCCCAGACGATGGAATACTCTACACCCTGAGGTGTCCCATGCGTCTTCGCTATGTACATTTAGAAGACTGGTAAAGATGCATATTTACCCTGATGCTTGACTTAGTAAATAGCTTTGCTTCCCCACTTTCAGGCACTGTTATTGTTTTTAGTGGATTCTTTTCAATTTGTTTTTACCGTTGTAACCTGCTCTAAGGCACACAAAAATATTCTAGGCAATAAAGCAGGATGTGGTGGAACCATGGTTTCACTGTGATAGTGAAATAATTTATTAGATGTAATAACAAATGAATAAATATCTTTGGAAGAAAGAGACTTTTTGTTTCTGCTGTGGCAGGCTCCAGTTGTTTTTTTGACAGAGTGTCTGATAAGGTGTAAGATATTACAAGCTGAGAACTACTGAACTAATGTCCTTTAAACTTATAATCCTGTTATTATAGTATATTTGCAGTTAGCTATTAACCTGGGGATCTTCAGTTATTTAACAGATGATTAGTGAAAATTGCCCAAGTATATACCTGTTTGCCCAGCTAATACAGTAATATAGAAATGTGAGACAAGGGCTTCCACCTTGTGAATGATATGACATTGCTGCCCGTTTATTTTATTCTTGATTTAATAGTTGACTTCCATGTTCTGCAGTACCTTATGGGACACGTAAACAATCTTTCTGCACAGAAATGCTTTATTAAAGTTCATAAATAATTCTGCTTTGAGGGACTATATCTATTTTTACTCTGCTATTACTTTATCTTTTCCAATAACATGGGACTTGCTTCACTTCAAGGTACTTGTCTACTGTGATAAAAGAGGTCTTGGTAAATAGCCAAGGAAAGGAATGGTCTAGGCTTGCACTAAGCAAGAAGGTCTAGCTGCACCTTGGAGACTAAAAAAGAGAAAGAAGTTGGTAGCATGAGCTTTCGTAGGCTTAGTCTATGAAAGCTCCTACTACCAACTTCTTTCTCTTCCTTAGTCTCTCAGATGCTACTAGACCTCCTTGCTTGGTGTTCCAGACTAACATGGCTATGTCTTTGAAACCCAGGCTAGGAGGAGGATGGAACAGGTTGGTCTGAAGTCTTCCTTATGCTAATGTCTGTCTTCCTATTGTTGATTACCTGAGTGGTCCGCAGGCTCATTTTAAATCTGAGGCATTTTCACACTTCCCTTTCGTTGGACAGGAAAGGAGTGCTATTAACCAACATTGACTGGCACTCAAACTTGGAGCGCTAGTCAACTTTGGCTGTTCCTTCCCCCCACACTCGAATACTTTACCTTATTCGATCCGGCGCTTGGTCCTCCTCTGGCCACCACCATTTTGGCTGCAGCGCCCTCCGCAAGTGTGCATGTGTCAGCGCCAGTGCACTGACACCACTCACGCTCTGCAACATGCAGTTGCATCTATGATTGTTCGACGTGCCAGCATGCTTACACAGCACCTCAGATGACCCCGGAGTGCCAGAGGAAGAGTGAATGGTTGCTGCCCCAGACACTTGAGGTAAGTCCTTGGATAAGGCTGGTTAACATGTGGAGCATGATTTCATGCTCCACACCTAATCAACACTTTGCTCACCCTCACCAGAAGTGCACTCTCTTGGAGGCTGTAACAGCCTACTCCCCATGCAAATGCTCTTCACCAGAAGTTCACTAATCATGCACTAGAGGCCGTAGTGTGAATAGACCTGTGGAAAGAGCACCTCTTCGTGCCACAATGTGGAAATGAACCAGTCCCATCAGATAAAGGATACATCCTTGTCTTGCACATTGAGAAAGTTGGCTATGGGCCTACTGTAAGGTAAATAGAGGTTTAAGAAGATAGCACCTATAAAGAATGATCCAGAATAGAGTAGTAACTAAACTGTATTGAGGGAAACATCAAAAATTATTAAGAGTTAACTATTCTTTCATCCAGCTGCAACTGTAAAATTTCAGCTCCATGTCTGTCTGTGTTCTCCTCCCTCCCTCTCTCCCCCCCCCCATATTGCCCTGGGAATGCTGACTTAGTCTAATATTCACATCCCCCCCCATTGCAAATGGCTGAGAAATAATGGTGTGCCTAAGGCCGCCCATTGAGTTACTTGCTGACCTGACATTTTAACTAGGGGATTCCAATGTGTATTGTATGCTCTTAACAGCCATGTTTCCCAACATGCATTTCTGTGATGTGGATGGCTTTTGGTTAAACGTAAAATGTTCTCTCATTGTTGTTGTTTTCTTCTTTTAAAATGTCATCATATTTTAAGATCTTTCTTCATTTTTCTCTCTGTCATCTCTTTATTTCTTGAGGTCTACCATGCATGATTTTGAAACACTTTCTCTGAAAGGTCCATAAGGCAATTTTCTCTCTCCATCAGATTTTTTTCTGTATGAAACTCAAACTTTTAGCTATTGATTAAGGGGGAATTTAGACTTGTTGTCTCCCATATTTCTCTTTTTTTTATTATTGCAAATTCCCTCAACTGTTCAGTATGTTTTGATGACTTAATTAGGAGTAGAACTTGGCTTTTGAGAGGAGAGGTTTGAGTTTTGTGTTTATGGGGCAGAATTGCTCTTGGACTAAGTGTTTGTTACCTGCATCTCATAAACACAAACAATATGAAGGTTACACTGATACTTTTCCTCCCAAATATTTTAATTTTAATATGTATCATTCCACCATTTCACATTATAACATTATACATTTCCATTTCTCAATTTCCCCCCTCTCTGATACTTTCTCCCCCCACCCTTGCCCCTCAGTCTAGGTTGCCTTACATCTTAACCTCCCGTTAAAATCAGCTTGGAGATCATATTTACTATTCCTTGTTATATCTTGTCACCACTACATTAGGTCCCAAATTTTCATCTAGAAGTTGTTGAGAAATTATGATTTTCTAATAAATGAATCATTCTCTCTTGGGCCTTCTGTTGTGTATGATTTATGGCGGGACTTGCAAGAACAGGCTAACGTACTAAAGCTTTGTTAATATAATATAGATGCGCCAAATCCAGATGTGTGAAATACATTGAGTCTTCCAAGTGTGTCCAGATAGGACTATTAAAGAACAGATTCTAGTTTTTGTCCACCAATGGGGAGTTAAAGAACAAGAGAAGGTACAGGTCAGGAGGCCTTATTTAACAAGTAATAAAACCTGTATCCTCTGGCTACCTTTAGATAACTTGTATATTTATATAGTCATCGCCTGTATAATAAAATTTTGTATGCCATCAGTTTGTTTTTACATAGTTGCTAGCAGTTGACGTACTGATAGATTGTGCCTACCTGCTGTTGTGTCACTGGCTTAACTGGTAGAATGAGGGCCTTTCTACACTTGCTGGTGTTACTTACTAGCAATTAAGCTAAGTACCTTCCTTCTGCACATTGCTGAGGAATATTGGAGCCCCACCCACTGCTAGCACATTCTCTCTGCACTGGCTGGAGCATGTTCCAGACACGAATGCAACATGTTCACAAAAATGGGGTGATTAAAAATAAGTATATAGCACCATTGGTGTGGTTGTGCATGTTCAACTGTGATATGGGATTGGGATAATCTGGGAGACCCAAGTGTTTGCATAATTTGATTTGACAGAGTACAAGTCAAAATCCCAGATGTTTCAAAGTGGTTGAATTTTGGGGGCCCTGAACATCTGGAAGTGTACATCTATAACAGTAGCAACTACTAATCTAGGATGGCGAAAATGGAAGAATATAGACACTTATTTATGTTTGTTTACATATAAGTAAGCCCCATTGAATTTGTGGTATTTGTATTGACATGTGTAAAGTTCCAGCCACTGGTCTCTCCTTGCTGGAGGTCAAAGAGAGACACCTTTGTCTAGATGTAATGGAAGCATGTACAGCTGATGTGAACACATTCCCAACTCCATGCCACACATCACCTGTCTGTATAAGGCTTTTGCCAGGAGAGAGCTGACAGTATATAAAAGCATACGTTAGCATCCAGAAAATCTACTGAAACACCCAACATCTTTTATTTATTTATCATTTTTTGTGAAGGAAGCAATGAATTTTTTCGTGAAATATGATGGAAAGAAATGGATGCCTCTAGGCTAGTTTGTGCAGGGAGATGATGCGTGCTTTTTTTTCTTATATTTTGTTTTGAATCTAAAAATTGCCTTAAAGCCTACATGATTCTGCAGAGCAATGCTAAGTGTGAAGGCAGCAAAGTATCCTATGGACTAAAAGTAGCTTGGGGACAATTTTGAATGGGAGTCAGATCACCAAAACAGCAAGGGAGTGTCTGCTCAACTTTTGCTTTTCCCGCTCTGAAACGTGTGGGCTTGGAGGCTACTTTTTTATCTGACGGTTTTAAAGAAATGATGCCTGTGGCTGCCTCTACAATATGTAGTTTGACCCTTAAAATGGGCCTATTGCAATGTCTCTTCCTCTGCAGTCATCCCTTATTTAATATTAATGAAGCATAACCGGTGCAAAAATCTGTTATTGAGTATGTTTTTTCACAGATGCACAAACTGTACTGACTTTCTAGTCAGTGTCTGAATACCTCGTAGAATTATATCATGGAATGGGAAACCTACCACCCACAAGCAGGTGCAGACTATGGCAGGCCCTGCCTGGAATTTACTGTAGTCTGCACTGACATGTGGGCAACAGACCCCCTATTCTGGGATATAATCCGAAAGAAGGCCAAGTTTAGAAAGGGCCAATGACACTATGGAGAAGAGACCCAGAATGTCAATAGATCATTATCACTCCAGAGGGGAGACATCAGTTAGTCGTGTCTCAGAAGACCATTCATGGTATTGTCTGTCTCCAGGATCACACTTTATCAGGGAAAATGATGCTGCAGGAGAACCACGTTGTATCAGGGAGTAACTTTTTGTCAACAGTGTGAAGACCGAACCATGTTGTGCAAGGGACAATTATTTTCTACACAGTGTTTCTTTTTAGCCTGAGCCTTTTCCAGTTTGTGGGCCGAAAACAACACTGAAATGAGGACTATCTTTTTCATTCGTGAGTAAAATGCTTGGGCTCCTCCATGCTGCAAGAAGTTCTGTGTCAGTTCCCCTAATGGCCCATTATCTGCATTAAGAGCTCTATTGCAGGATCTAAGAAACAGCCTGCCAGCCTGCCTCCCCCAACCTGTTTACCCCCTGTTGACGTGACCTTATGCAATTTAGCTGTGCAACGTGAGCAGCTTTCACCAACTGGAGACCTCTGATCTCAAATCCGCAAGAGATCTAAGCTTTTTTCTTTGTAGCAAGATAAAATGTTGCCCATAAGGCCAGTATAAATAAAGGTGATTTGAATCCATAAACTCTTTGCTATTAAACGTAAACTCTCTTGTTAAAATAATATCTTGAGACGCAGAGACACCAGGTGCTCTTTAATTTGCTTACTGCTAGCTTTAATTTGAGGAGATGCATGAGATGGCTTCCACTCTTAACAATTCTACTTTTATATAAAACCAGAGCTGGCCTAGTCTTATCATATTTAAAGTATGTTTGTCCAGCTTTGTAGCAGGAAAAGCAGGCTGTTTGAAGGCCACATAGCTTTCAAACCTTGGTTGCGACACGTTAGCCCCGTTTTGAAACCATCTTTATCTGGCCGAGAAAACTAAGATCTGTTTGACCAACTAACTCTCTGGCCAGTTTATCTTGTAATATGCCTTTAGCTCACAGAGCTTATTGATTTCCTTAAATTAATGTTTACAGAATGCTACTGAATTTTACTCAATGGGACATTGTTCTTTTGAAGCTTGGTAAAATATGAGACAGAGGGTTATTGCTCTTAGTTCTTGTGTGAAGACTGATGAAACATTCTTCTTCCTTTTTTTAAAAAAAAATTAAATACAGGATAACCTTGAACTGTAGCTGTTTCTTACAAATGTGTTCATTCTGGGTGCGTTAGTAGTATGACAGGATTAAACGCCAGAAAAGATCTAAGATTTAAGAGACAGCTTCAGAGACATTTGTGTTAATTAGACATTTTATATCACATAGCTACAGATGTCTCTGTGCAGTGAACAGCATAATAAAATAACAAAAAATACAAACCATAAAATCATAAAGGTGGGCAGGTGTGTGTGTGTGTGTACTCAAACGGTACAAGATAGAGTTTAAAAGTAAGGGGGGGGGAATCCCTCTAATTAACAAAATCCAGATGGTAATAATGTTCTTTCAGGAGTTGCTTGAAGGCATTGAAAATGTGAGTCTGGTCTGGTGTATCTCTGGGGGAAGACCATTCCAGTGCCTGGGCACCACCACCCAAAAGTCTCTGTCACTAGTAGCAACTCCATGAATTGTATGAGTTGAAGAAACCTCTAGGAGGAAATCTGTAGATGATCTCAATCGGTGGGCAGAACTGCATGGGAGAAGACAATCTACCAGATATTTGGGATCTAAATTATTTATTTATTTAAGGAATTTATATCCCACCCTTCATCAAAAGGTTTCAGGACAGACCGTAATAAGAAAGAATAAAATATGTAAAATATTAAAACATATTTTTAAATGTATCCTTACCCCCCCCCCCCGATGTTTAGGGCTTTAAACATCAGTATCAGCACTTTGAACGGGGTCTGGTAATGAATTGGCAGCCAGTGTAGATCTTTAAAAACTGAAGTGAAATGGGCATAACCAGGCAGCCCATCTCCCTAACACTTTTAACACAGAACACAGCTTACCAGCAACTGCCCAAGACCCACACAGCGTCACCTGACTGTGATGGAATTGAAAAGCAGAGCCAAGTGTCATCAGCAGATTGATAATACCTGACTTCAAATTTCCTGATAACCCAATTTACATTAAACTGGTAAATGGGAAGGGTGGTTGAGTACTGCTGTGGCAGATGATCTGGTCACTCTTCTAGTGAGCCCTACGGTTGGCACCCCTGCTATTTTTAAAACTGAATCTGTCAGTTCCCTCTGCTGTTTATGACTGAAATCAGGAGGAAAGTGATGTAGCTTCACTCATCCCCCTCTTTTCCCTTGTCCTCAGTAGCCTCAGGGTTGATATTTAACAGCTGGAGGAAACAGGAGATGCTGCAATGCCTCCGTCTTGCCTGCCTGTTTGGAAAAAAACCTCAAGAGTCCTGACAAACATGTACTTTGAACCCCAAAGGGGAGCTTTTCTTCTAACATCATTTGTAGTAGAAGAGGATGAGGGACACATAATGTTCAATCATAGTTTATTGCAGGGATATCTAAAGCATAGCCCTCCAGATTCTGCTGGTTAGGATTCCTGTTATTCTTTATCATTAGTCAAACTGGCTGAGGTGATCCAACGTTATAGCTCAGTAATAACTGAAAAGCCATAGTTTGGCCAGCCCTGACTACATGGAAAGATGACCAACTTCCTAGAAGGGACACAACAGTTGGGGAACATATCCGGTGAGCCCCCTTTCCCCAGTGCCATTGAGCACTGTCGTTTGAGGTGAATTTTTCAAAGTCCTGTACTGTTAGTCATAAAAACTCAGTTATGGAAGGATCTACACAGTGACATTATGGTGCCCCGGCTGAGGTCCCTCATGGCTCATGTGATGTGCTGGCAGCATGCCATAAATGCTTGGGAGGTAAGTGCTTTGGCAGTGCTTGCCCTGTTTTTTTCTGGCAGCCATGCTGTTGTCACAACCCTGCCACAGCTTGAGTGGGTCTACCAGTGGCACTGTGGTAACTGGTGGCCCTCTGCTTTCAAAGCCAGAGTTCAAAGAGCCCCATTTGGAAGTGTTGCACTCAGGAGTGAAAAATTCCAGGCTGCTATGTTAGTACAGCAGGGAACAGTGGCAGACATGCCAGCGATAGAACATAACATAAGAAGAGCCCTGCTGGATCGGCCCACAGCCCATCTAGTCCAATATCCTGTCCCAAACAGTGGCCCAGCAATCGCTTATAGGCATCTCAAGCAGAAGGCAAGGGCAAACCCCGCCTTCTCTCAAATTCCACCAAATGGCCTTTGGAGGCACTCTGCCTGTCTCCCTAGTCTGGGGGCTATACCTAGGCCTCCATTCTAGTAATCGTTTATACATCTGTTGTCCATGAATTTGTCTAACCTTTTCCTAAAGCCATCTAGGCTGCTCTTAATGTAATTCCTATCAGCGCTTTAGGCTGCATTCACTACAGAGCAAAATAAATGTCCCAAAAGCATATTAGAGTCAGTACTGGGTAGTTATGTTCTCATTCCACTTCTGATCCATCTTTTTTAGGCTAGAATGTTCATGAGAGGGAGAAGGAGCAGCCTAGCATGTGAATGACCCCACCTGCAAACAGTCTTGAAGGCATCTTGAAGTCACCTCAGAGGTGCTTTTTTTAGAACCATGTGTGAATGCAATCTTAGTTAACATGCTGCTACAGAATCTGCCTGATTGGTAAGGTGGCTTGGTTTGCTTACATGAGGTTTTGGCTTTTAAGTAGGTATTTAAAACATAAATGCATTAAACCAGTACTATTTTTTGTTTGAATTTATGCCCCACCCAGAGCTCTTTGGTCATGTTGAAAGGATAAATTTCATGAATAAAGCACAGAATAAAAATATTTGACCAAACAGTGAGTAACAGAAACTATCAAAGAGCTGCATGCAAGGCTGTTTTGAACATGTACTAGAAACTTTGTGGACAAACCAGCAACAAAAAAGCCTTTTTAATAAAGGTATTATATCTCACAATAGATAGCTACTCACAGTAGGTTGGCTGCCATAGTTTGCAAGAATGTATTCTGTATTCAACTTACTAGCTCTACTACTACTGCTTATTTATTATTTGCATTTTTTATACCGCCCTATACCTGAAGCTTTCAGAAGAAGAAGAAGAGTTGGCTTTTCTACCCTGCTTTCCTCACCCATTTAAGGGGACTCAAAGTGGCTGACAAAGCTTTTCTAGTCTTATCCCCACAACAGAACACCCTGTGAGGTAGGTGGGACTGTGAGAGCTCAGAACAGAGTTGTGACTAGCCCAGGGTGGAGGGCGAAATCAAACCCGGTATTCCCAGGTAAGAGTCCAGCTCCCTAACCCCTAGACCAAATTGGCTCAGGGTGGGTTACAACAGTAAGAGCCAAATATAAAAAATGAACATACAAAAATAATAACAGTGCCTGAAAGTGGGGAGAAAAAGGAATGTCCACACTCAGCCTAGACTTGCACAGCTTCACTTACCATAGCAGAAAGATGGAGTAGGATTATAATTTCTATTTTAGTCTCATGCAAGTCCAGCATTTTAGCAAACACAAATGGATTGGTATTTGGACTGAGGGCTCATCCATTAGAGCATCTGCCAGTTAGGCTGATGAATGTCATGGTAAATTTCTGGAAGGCACTGTTTTTCTAAAAAAAATGGTCCAGTGAATTTGTGGCCCATTGGCAGCTGCTAGGACAACTCCTTGCTATCTGTGCTTGAATGCAACATTCTTATTACATTATTTGCTTATTTTGGTTACTAACATCTGGTTTTCAGAGATATATTATCTCTTAGCATGAAAGTACCTTTTAGCCATCATGACTAGTTGCGTTTCTCTAGGAATTTGCTTAATCCTCTTTTAGCACATCTGTTTCAAGGCAGTGGTCAACATGTCATCCTACAGCAACCTATTTCATGAGCTGTTATTGTTATTTGGGGAAATACTTCATTTTGTTAGTCCTGAACCTACTTCTGTTTTCTGTGTAATGCACTGAATGACTATGCAATGAACAATACCTGTCCACACCATGTATTACAATATAGAATTCTTTATTACAAATTCTCTGTCTCTGCCTTTTAAACATTCCTTGCCTGAACTAGAAAACCCAAAGTTTGCCGTTTTTTCTAGTAGGGAATAAGGTCCAGCAACACCGTCCTTTAGGCTGCATTTTCTGCTTTTGTTCCAGCTATGCAGTGCCCTTCAATCACAAAGTGAATTGGGTGATCAGAAATGCACAAGGAAATCAGATGTCAGAGCCTAAGGAGTGCATTTGAATTGGTCATGTATTATGTCACTGTTAGAAGTAATACCAGTGCTTCCCATGGAAGAAATTGCCTCTGGTGCAAATAAGTAAATTTACAAATGGAACCTCCCAATCTGTTTTCATTTTATAGGTTTTTTAAAAAAAAAATGAAGCAGCATTCACAACTTTTCTACACACATCCACACACAGCTGATTACGTTAAATAAGTCATTTGATTTTGGGTGCTGTGCATATTCGTGGTTACCCTAACTCAGATGATGTGAATGCAGCTTGCAAAGAGTGCCAGAAATAAATGGTCAAAAACTAGTCAGGGCTAGAACTGTAAAAATTTTGTAGGTTTTTAAAAGATGCTCAGGATTTGAACAGAACAGTGGTAATGCCCTGGGGTGTGAGAGATACAGCTGTGCTATGTCCTCTTAAGGTTTCAGAGAATGTTCACTAAGGGACAAAAGTAACCAGAGTGTATTGAAAGCCTGATGTGTACTGAATGCCCACAAAGTTGGCAGGTCCAACTCTATCCTTTCGCAGAGAATGTTCAGTCTAGGAGACTGTATGGTATACCAGATAGAAAGGTTTGTAACATCAGAGACTTGTTTTTAAGTGCCTTTTTCCACTAGGGCATAGAACCTTTCTAAGACCCCATTAGGAACCCAATTAGTACCTGATTGGTACCAATCAGGAAGGCCCTGTCCTCGCCTGGACCCCATTGAAGGCTCCATCTGCAAGGCCCTGCCCTTGCAAGGGCAAGGGAAATCCGAATTTGATGGGTCCTTCAGGCCCTTAAGTATGGATTTCGTGTGGAACTGATTTAAGGTATCCACAATGAGGTCTTCAGGCATCTTTAAGATCTGGATCTCCAGGAGGACCCTATCTCAAAGATCTGGATCTTTGTGTGTGGAAAAAGGGGGTAAAAAACTTTTTAAGAGTTATCAGAAGTGGGCAGAAGCATCTTGTAGGCAAAATGGGATGGAAGGGTAAAACTAAGGGAGGGGAAGCCATGTTTTAACCACTGAGGTGAACAAAAATGGCAATGGAAAAGAAGCTGTTGTCTGCTTCTATGCTGTTTGTTTACTACACTGTAGGGCCCTTCTTTACTGTCTCCTTTGTTTTGGAATAGGGCAGGACGCCCTGTCTTGGAACAAACCACCTGTTCCTTGCTTGATTGGGATGCCACTGAAGCAGGACAGGGCCGTCTGCATTCAGACAGCCTGCTATGCTGCAAGCCTGTCTGCTGCCTCCAGAGAGTGCTCAAAGCAGTATATAGACTGCAAAGTTCACAAAAATTGTCTTCTAAGTGGGCCCACTTCTGGATATGGATATGGTCTAGTTGTAGAATTCACTCTTTGAAATCTATGGCTATGCATTATTGTTATTTTGACTTACCGTGGTACCTCTTGGTGAAGGGCAGGGTATAAAAATTCTTAAATAATATAAAAATATATCAGGCTAGGGTGCTATTTTGGGTATCCTAGCCAAGTCTATGGTTTGTCAAGTGCAGATAAAGTGAGGCAGGGGTGAAGTCTGCCCTAAGCCACACTAGCATGTGGATGGCAGGTTCTGATTCTAAAATGCATTCTGGAATATTGTTGTACACTCTAGTCTAGTCTCTAAACCATGTACCCTACCAGTAATATATCTGATAAGTCAAAATTCTGAGGCCCATGAAATTGGGGTTTCATTGTACACAGCTCAAAAAGTTTATTCATGAGCAAAGTCTTCTAACTAGTACAAGACCAAAACCCTTAGCAGTACAGAGAGGATGTTTGTGTGGCCTTGAGGTAGAAACTTCGCCCACATTCCTGTTTGAAGAAACTGATCTTTCACTAAGCCTGCCTTGAGGCATGAAAGAAACCCTGTGTTCCCCCTAGGATTGCACTGAGATTGCCAGACGTACCCATTCCGTTCTCGGTGCAATGCCAATTTCAATACACAGGAAATGTCCTACAAGGCTGAGATCTGTTTCCTGTAATAGTCTTGGTTAGCTGCTTGTGGAAGTCCCCAGCAAGGTGATTTCATCTGCACCTTGCTAAACATGCAGGTGAGGCATGATCTGAAGCACGTGACTGGTGGAAGACAGCAAGAGGTAGGGATGTGCATGAAAATAATTTGCTTTTTTTTTGCATTGGTTTTTGTATGTGTTTGCAAAGAAAAATACAAATTTTTGATTGAAAAAGCCCTTTTTATGACCCAAAATGCAGTAAAACATGAATGTTCGATCAAATCGTTCATTTTCACAAAAGGAGACCGGTTCATTTCAATCAAAGTTTTGGATATTCAAAAACACAGATTTTTATTTCAGTGCAGATATCTTCAAATACAAAATATGCAATCGAATTAGCAAACACAAGTCGAATTTTGCACATCCCTAGCAGGATCCAATCGCAGGAACTTGTTTATATTCCATCTTGTCCTTGCCATCTGGAGACAACTTAAATTAAGCACAAGGAGGAGTTGTGCCCAATTTGATGACTGAAATGTTGTTGGGTTTTCACAATTAAGAGGTTTATTATAAATTACAGTGACAAAATATTTTTATTGAACATGTCACATTTCAAAACAACACCTTCCCTAAATTTTCTGAGTCTTGCTATTAATTCATGAAATAAAGGTCTTAATAACTGATATTAATTTAGAAAAGGAAGATCATGAGAGAATCCTGGCTGAATCAGGCCACATCCAGCATCCTGTTTCACAAAGTGGCCACTAATTGCTTCTCCTTCACCTGCTTTCGACTCCCTGCAAATGGACCTTAGCTGCTTGTGGAAATCCCCAGCAAAGTGATTTCATTTGCGCCTTGCTAGACATGCAGGTGAGGGCATGATCTGAAGCACATGACTGGTGGAGGACAGCAAGAGGTAGGGATGCACATGAAAATAATTTGCTTTTTGTTGCATTGGTTTTTGAATTTTTTTCAAAGAAAAATACAAAAATCCTGCCGTTCTAACCTAGAAGCAGTACCTAGGCATCAATTCAATGAATACATTTGTCCTCCATGAATTTGTCTAACCCTTTCTTGAAACTTTCCAGGCTACTTGCAGTCACCACCTCTTCCAGGAGACAGCCACAATGTTTGATAGACATCTGTGCAGGGTGCCAAGTAGCAGTGAAATTCTTCCTCAAGACAGAGCATTTGTTCTTTTCTAGTTCTCTGAGTGTATAGAAAAATTCTCAGAAAGTTCTCAGTTTGCTATACTCAACACGAGGATGAGGAATCAGTTCATTTTTGTGCAGTGTTCTTTCATAGGTAATCATCTGCTAGTAAGAGGAGGCCTAGTAACTGACCTAGTAATATATACTGCTAAAAGTAAGAGTTATGCTTGTAAAATGTATTTAAAACACCTGCATTCAGATGCTCTGCCCAATTTATAACAGCAGAATCAACAAAGACTGTAGGGATCAGAATGCTGTATTGCCATTAGAATGTATATATCAAACTGCTGTTTGTTTCTTTCAACTAAATATTAGGAACCAAACCCTGGACCTTCAGTGAGCACAGTGTGTTGTCTCTCAGTCATCTCCAGTTTTTCACATGGTGTTCTTACTTCTTCTCTTGTCAGTGGTAGTTCTTATGACTTGTGTACATGGGATCATGAAGCTCATCAATATCAGAGCAGTGGTTAAAGCTGTTAACAATACACCATACAGCAGTGGATGAGGGTTATATCATTACAAATGAATTTTGTTTTTTTGCGGGGGGCATTGTATATAAAGTGCTGTGATTTTTTATTGCATTCACACTCACTTTTTAATCTAGCTTCAGTCCATTTTCAAAGCGAGAAAGCATATCAGCAAAGTGACTAGTCCTTTTCCCCCCACATTATCTTACCCAAAGGTGGATATTCTGAGTTAGATAATGTCAAAAGAAGACAACTTGTCACTTGCTGATGTATTGTCTCACTCTGCAAGTGGACTGAAACTGGATTAAAACATAGGTGTGAATGCAGCCTTTGAGTAAAGAAAATTCAAAAATAGTTTAATCTTACTCATGGAATTGGTCTTACCTTAATTCAGTGATGGTGAACCTTTTGAGCTCGGTGTGTCAAAATTCACAAGAAAACGTAGCTTAACTTGGGTGCTGTGTCACATCTAGAAATATCCATAATTTTATGATATTTGTAGCTCTACTAAAAAAGTTATATTTTTGATATATGTATTAAAAGCAAAAACAAATTATTCTTTACATTAGTGACTTTTGTTGATGTGTTTCATTTGCTAAATCTTCAATTGAAAGTTGGTATTTCATACACTTCAAGAACAAGCAAGCACCACACGCCCAGGTGCCAGGGTGACCATGTGTGTCATCCAGAAGGGCTTGGCGTGTCACCTGTGACACCCGTGTCATAGGTTGGCCATCACTGCCTTAATTGATGGCTATGAGGAATAATTCCCTTAGCATGGTGTAAGGTGGGCATTAAAAAGACCTATTCTTCAATATTTAGAAATTTGCTAGAGATGTGGAGTTTGCAGAATCCAACATGAAAGATAGTTCCTTTTAGGGCTTAGACTTCCAAAGGAGTGATCCACAATGGATCCCTCTCTTGGAAGACTTTGTGGATCCCATTTGGGAAGAACCAAGTTGCTTCTGTTTATTTTATGAAGCTCACAAAGGAGAAATTCCTTTTGTGTAGGGATCTATTAGAATGCACACTGTGCAATTCAGCTGAAATGTGAATATCTGAAATGCATAGATTTTAATTATTTTTTTTTTCTGGAATGCAGACATTAGAGGACTGCCTGCAAAACAGCAAGAAAAGCTGTCCGCACTAAGATTTCCGTGTATAAGAGCCTAGTAAGAAGGAGAAAGAAGACAAGCCACTTTTAGGCTGAACCACAAACCAATTAAATTGGCAACTTGATTTTAAGCTGGTTTAATCCCATGGCCTAAATCAGCTTAAATCAGAACAGTTTGATTTAGTAGGTTTGTGAATTGGGCTGCTGGAATATCAAGTGCCACATGTTCTGCAGTGCTGTTTGCTAGGATATTTTTAAGCAGAGGAAAAAAAAGCAACTCTCTTTTTCTACAAAGACATTTGGGGAGTGAGGGAAAAGGGCAGTGCATTCCCAATAGGAAAGGCGAAAAGAGACAGGAGATTTCATCTTGCCTCTTCACCTGACACCGCTCTGTGTGAGAGGTTACGACAGATAAACTTCCAAGCTTTTAGTAAGTCCATTGGTAGTACAAGCCCCCAGTTTGTGCCACTGCTGTTAGGATATAGATCTCTCCTTGATCAATATTTACTGAACAAACAGCAGGGAAAGGAGAGTTTATTTAGAAGAATCATGTGCACACAAGGGTGAATGAATGCTGGGTGAAGTACTTCAGCTGTGTCCTCCCCCCCCCCCCCCAGTCTCTGTTCTGCACACAGGCTTCTGTTTTTTATCCTTAACATACTGTGACCATGTTAAGGCAGCTTGTTCCAATACAGCTTAATAAACCTTGCCAGAGAAGACCCTGTACGCAGCGGCTTGTATGGAACTAACTAGGGATCAGGAAGTTCCCAGTTCAGATAGCACCTCTGCCTTGAATTCATGAGGCTGTCTTAGGCAAGCTAGTAGCTTTACCTTTGTCCGTTGGGCCATCTGCTCTCTTGGAGGCGATAATAGTGATATTTCTTTTAGGGGAGCTGTAAGGATTATGACAGTATAATTCATACTGAACGTTTTTAAATGCTTAAAAGCACTGAACAAATACCGATCTTTGTTTTGTTTCATTTCTTAAGAACCACTTCTATGAAACTCACTATCACCAGCACGGAATAATGTTTTTCGTGAATTTGTACAGTGGCTTTAGATGAAAGTCTCTCCCTTACAATCCTTCATCTCCAGTGTAAACGATAATTTTGTTGTGCAACAACGTTCTCAGGTGTCTCAAATGCGTTGAACGTCCTAAAATGTTCTGCGTGTGTTTTAAAAACCACTAATTTTAAAAATAGTGTTATTTAGAGGTTGTGTGTTAAAATTGGGAACCTTTAGCTAGAATCCTGAAAAGTATGCCTATGTCCATGCGCTAGCACTCACTCACACCATGTATATTTGGGTGCTTTTCTCTTTCTAAACATTCAGTGCATGAGTTGGGCCAAAACAGAGGAAACCTATTTTTATTGGACTATATTGCTGCAAAGTGCTGCTACATTGGCTTTAATAGGCTGTGAAAATATACTCGTTGCCTTTTTAGCCTTTATAAAACGCACTTGAAACATTCTCGTTCGTAATTCATCCAGACTTCTTCCACAACTGGGTGTGTTCCCTAGATAAGGCACTTCCATACTTTGAAGTGATACAATTCCAGTGAAGCATCCGGCAAGATGTACTTTCCAGAGAATGGTTTTACTTCACAGGAAATGGATGAGGCAAGTAAAGTTGCTGTTAACTATATTTCTGTCATTAAAGAAAAGCAAGGAAGGAAAATGAGTTGTAAAATATTAAATTTACCACCAGGAATTGATTTGCTTTACTAGGAAAATGGTGTCTGTGATGGCACTTGCTTTTGGGTAAACATGAATAGTATTATAGCATTGGCTGCAGTTCTGTGGCTTCTTACTAGACAGAAAACGACACTGAAATTACAGGGAATTTACTTTTTGAGTGTATATATGTAAGTTTGCTTTGGAAAACTCAGTTAGTTGTCTTCCTGCCCCATGTCCTCTTAAATCCAAAAGCAACATTCAAAAGTAAGGAAAGAAAAGAGCAGCTCTTCATTATCTACTTCAGACAACTGAAGTGGCCACATGCAATTAGCTTTAAGGCATCTGAGCCTGTTTTTGTGTGTGCGTTTGTGTGTGTGCATGCGCTTTTTTATTTTGTGAATCAGAGTTGTAAAAGCCATCTGAAATATTCATGCAGAATTGTCTGAGAAGCAGTTTCTGTTTTATTTACTGCACACTAGAACAGCCACAGTGGATTAGTTTGACAATACCCGTAACAAAAGCACAACAGCTGATGCGTATGATGTTAGGAGGTGACAAAACAGTTAAAGTATGCTGCTGGCTACAAGCAAGCAGTCAGCAGATGCAGACAAAAGGGTTTGTGACAAGAATAACTCTCTCTCCAAGGCGAGCAGTCAAGAGTATCCAAAATACCAATATCCTTTTCTCCTTGACATTGTCTTCTTACAGTCAGCATTTTATTGCCCTTTTATAGTCAAAAAAACAAAATGCAATTCCCCAGGAGATCAGTGTGGACTTGACTGCAATCTTCATATCACCCTGACTTTTCCTTTCTTCTGTGTTTAACGCTCTTTAATCTAGAGGCAAAGCTGGCGGGACGACGGGAAGTTTTCCTGCCCAGCGGATGCACAATGGCAGAGGGTTTGGGTCGCTGTTTGCTCTTCGGTTCTGTAGAAGTTAAGCAGCACTAATTCCTGCTGGAGAGCACCGTCCCAGAAATAGGCGCCTTAAAACAAGTTAATCAGATCCACCGGGCAAGTGGCATGCTTTTAAAGAATGGAGCATCCTATTTTACTGAATAAGCACCTTCTCCTTAAAATTTGGAAATTAAAAGCATCTTATGCCACCAGTGTGAAGAAGACAAAGCGAAGGCATGGGTGCCTAAAAATAGCAGCCGCGTCAGTTTCCATGTGCGTGCACCCCTCCTTACACTCTCTCTCTCTCTCTTTGCTGGACAATGAAAAGTTGAAGGAGTTAAAACAATTCTCTGCTCAAGTCGCTGTTTCATTTTTAGAACTCTGTGGGGGCATTGGGGGGGGGGAGAAAAATCCCAAAATGCATGTCCAAAAAGGGAGAAGGAGAGGGGCTTGGGGGGGGGGGAGGAAAGGCAGTAGGGGGGAGGAAGGAAAGAAAGAAAGTGAAGGCGAGGCTGTCTTCTCGCTAACCTTTGTAATTCCCCTTCTATTCTCTGTGACATTCATTCAGCTGCCAAGCGTGTTTGGCAAAAGCTTGAGCCAGCCAGCACACTTCCAGTGACCGCTAACCTTGGTATGTCCTGACACTTATGATGAGTATCTGCAGGACACAGAAGGCAGGCAGGCTGCTATGTCAGGCTTTTATTATGTACTGCAGAGGCTGGGGACAGTCAGTTTAATAAAACAAATCATCCTTGAAGGTAAAGCAACTGGGAAGAGAAAAAGGGGGGTGGAGGAGGAGGAAGGGAAAGTCTTTGCTACACAGGCTGGACAAAACAAAAAAACAAAACAAAAAAAGACCAAAACAAAAAAGCTAGAAAATTATGCGACGTAGCAAAAGTTGAGTGCCAGTCAGCAGGTTTTCTCGGAACCACACAGTCCAAAATCCTATTTTGTATGTTACAACCCTGATTTTGAGAAGGGATCTCATTGGGAGATTAATCCTGTCTCTACTCTGAACTATCAGGCAAAGCAATCTTGTTGCTGCTGGGTTCATTGAGGGGCCCTCTGTTAGCGTGATGTCAGTGAATTTCTGTATAAATTTATGCTCTTTTGTCTCCTACCTGAAAAGAAGTCTGGGGGACTAGGGTATTACCTCATGCGTCGCAGGGCAAATGAATTTCTGTTGCAGAGAAATTTTGAGTACCTTGTGTTAAAATGAATTTCAATCAAAAAGCCTTTTTTTTTCTCTGAAAAAGCAGTTTGGTAAATAGTAGTTCCAGAGCCTCTGGTATTTCTATGTCTTGAAGATCTAGATGTAGACCTACAGTGTAGGAAAAAGTGAAGAAGTGCAAGGAGGAAAATGTAATTTATTTTTTTGGGGGAGAGGGTTGGCTTTTCATTTATTCATTTCATTTCATTTTCATTTCCTGAAGTCAACTCACAGTGACCCATACTCTAAAAGTGCATGAAGATCATAAGAACAAATTAACTTCCAAAAAGTCAGAAGTGAGCACTGCAAGTAAAATAGCAGCAATGTTTTAGTTTCTTATGAAATCTTTGAAAAGATGTGTCACTTAGCATAAACTGTGATAAACAGTAATAGTTACAGAAAAGAGAATCAATTCAATGAATTATCATATTTTCAAGACCAGTCAACCCACCAAGGTCCAGGGGGGAAAGCCTTGCTCTGCTTTAATCTAGCCCAGATCGGGTCATCTTTTTTAAAAAAAGTGAGCATTGAAGTGGACTCGTCTGCCCAAGCAGTGCTCAGGAAGCACTTTGCCTCTGCAGCAGCCTGTGAATGCCGCTGGCAGTCGCGGAAGAGTATTTCGGGATCTAGTGCGAGGAGGGAGGGAGAGCAGAACCGGAAAGGACTCTTCCCACTTCCGCTTCCTATTGTATGCGGATGCTGCCTATGAGGCATCAGCCTGTTCTTCCTTCTAAAGCAGCTCAATGGGCATGCAAAAAGGCTCTTCCATGGTTATCAGAACAATAATTTAATAATCAGAGACAAGTTATTAACGTACTTCTCTCTGCTGATCTGCAAGGCTGCCTGCCATACATGAGTGAATTCAAGGGTCTGGGATGATTGCAACTAAATTTGTTCTGATTCATTATTAGTATCTGTTCCATGTGCCACAAGTGCTCCTTCCCAATTAGTAGCATGAAGCCTAGCTCACATTTCATCTCAAGTTGTTTGTTGTGTAATGTTCTTGATAATGGCTGCTTGTGACTCCTGGTGGTATTGCACATGGTCACTGAGAAAAAGATGGTGACTGGATGTGGCTGCCTTATGGACCATATAAAGTAAGAGCTCTGTAATTCTATACAAAATTTGCAGTACCTTGGGAGCCCTTTTCCCACTTGCAAGAATGCAGATCCCCTTGACAATAGAGATCGTCAATTGTTTTAATAAAGTGTTAGCATACTTTTTAGTTGTGCACATTTAATAAGCAATATTGTGTGGTACCCAGAGGTTAGACAAAATGACTTTTAAGGTTCCTTTCAACTCATGTATATGATTTTTTGTTTCCATGATTTTGTTTTAACTTTACCAGGAATCATGTAACGCTAGTACTAAGTGAGCCAGTTTGGTCTAGCGGTTAGGGAGGCAGACTCTTATCTGGGAATACCGGGTTCGATTCCATCCTCCCCCATGAAACCAGCTGGGTGACCTTGGGCTAGTCACTGCTCTCTTCTGAGTTCTCACAGCCCCACCTACCTCACAGGATGTTCTGTTGTGGGGAGAAGATCAGAAGGTTTGTCATCCACTTTGAGTCCCCTTAAATGGGTGTGAAAAGCGGGGTAGAAAAGCCAACTCTTCTTCTTCATCATCATCTTCTTGTTTCAGATTGAAAAGGGGGCACAGTAGCTTCAAGAAATGAGAGAGCTCTTTCCCAAAGGTAGAAAAAGAATTATTGGCAAAAAGATTTTCTGATTTTTTTTTCTTTTGCCAACCTACTTTGGTGTATCAATGGTCATGTTTAACCTCTTGCACTTCCAGGCTGATTATGCAAATAGAAAGCTAAATTAGAAACTGCTTTACTGAACTGCAGCAACTGTATTCACACTCCTAGCTTATAGTTCTCACACAACCTCTGACTTTACATGCTGTGCTCAAATTAAGGGCCTTCCAATGGTCCTGGACTACAATTCTGGTCTGCATCAGCCAGTCTTATCAATAACAAGAAACTATGAGAGGTGTAGTTCAGCAACATCTGGGGTGTAATAGTTTGAAGACGCCTACCCTGTAGTACTCATCAAGCTAAGCCAGCATGGCCAAAGTGCAGGGATGCTGAAAAATGTAGTCTGATAGTGTCTGGAGGCTAATATATTCTTCTGTGCATTTTTCAGATAACTTTTAGACAATATACTGATGTGCAATAGCATGTCTAAATCTGAACAGTGAGGTTAAAAGTGGAGGTTCATTCAACTGAACCAATGGGACAATAGGAGGCTCTGTGTTCCATCTCTTCAAACCACATTTTGTTCTGCAACAGACTGAAATGCAGCTTAGAGAGGTCAAAGGTGAACTTCTACCTGGAGACTCACTCTGCTCTTGCTGCCTGACCAATTCCACAGCGTGAGCCACCACTGGAAGCGAGTATGACCATTTGCATTTGACTTCCGGCCTGAGTCCGCATCCTCTCTCCTGGTAGAAAGGCAATGGCTGTGAAAAGGAGCTTGAATTATTTAAAATAATGGGTTAAAACTAGATGCTGGATCTTTGGTTTCATCGCAGTTGCAAGGTTCTCCCAATGGTTTTCTCAGCTGTGCCAGGTCTCTATCATTTCATACATATGTCCCCAGGATATGAAGTTTCTGTGGGCTGATGTATCACTCTTTTCTGAGACGTTAGTGTGTGAGCTTGAAGTCCATCTCCTAATTCCTCCCCCCCCTCCCCACAGCATTGTCTTTCTTCCTGGCGAATGTCAAGTATTATTACTTGATTGACTGCAGCCACCTGATGCTAGGAAAATGTTCTGGGTTCATAGTACGGATTGTTGCGGAGTCTATAAAAAGAAAGCTGGGTGAGTTCTTATTTGTCACTGAGGCATTGTTTCTGCAGATGTTTTCTGCTGAAGAGATGTTCAGTCAGTTAGGTGTAAAGATGTACTTAGTAGGTCATTGTCACTTAGGGTCAGGGAGAATCTACCCCCAGACACACACAATTAGCACAGCTGACTGCTTAATTGCTCATTGGAAAAAAAAAGGCATCCAGCCACCCATCCATTTAAACAATTAGCCATTTTGCCTTCGAATGTTCATTCTTTTAAGAAAATACCATAATTCACTCTTTGGAGAGCCCCAGCTAAACTCAAGTGGGAAGAATCCTTCATCTTTGTCTAATTTAAGCTGGCCTTGAACTTGCATCTTCTGACCTGGAAACTTTGTAGAGGTTATACTTAGTCAGTGCTTGGTGTGGGAGCTCAGGGGCTCTTTTTAAAAATTTGTCTAATAAAGGAAGGTTCTGTGGTATGGAAAACAGGGCCCAGAGCTAAGCCCCTGGTGAGCCCTGGCTCAAGCTAAAGCCTGGCTATTAGAATAATATGCAATACAAAGGTATAAGCATGGGCAACAAAAATAGATTGGGACTGGAATTGTGGAAGATTGCTGCAAACCCTTAGAAACATGCTTTGTGTTTTGGATATATTTTCTCAGAAGCCAGAAGGCATTAATAAACAAAAGTAATTATACAGTGTAAGCAAATTTGTTTATCAAATTATAGCACCTATAAAGGCTGATACTACATGATAATAATTGCGCCTTCTTGTTAACCATCCAAGGGTATTCTTTACTTACATACAGAGACATGGGCCTTTTTCTCACTTAACTGCCATGGGATACTATCTCACACAGTTAAGACCAGGAATGGTGCCTGGTGTTCACAGTGCATATGCCATCTGGGTGAAGTGCAAATGGTTCCATCCAGGACAATTCACTTTGCCATAGCAACAGCCATGAGTGCCGGGCCGTTGTTCTGGCACACAAATGTGTAACTGTAGCCACCTCCTTCCTCCAGCCTTTGTATGGAAATAATGCAAAAACTGTGTGTTGAACTTTACTAGGAGTTTTTACTGCTCCACATCCAATGAAGATGGGGACGACTAAGCAGGCTCTCTGATTTTTTATGAAGAACTGATAAACTTACACCATAGTGTTAGACTCTTAACACCTATTTCCCAGACCACTTTTTTCATGCGCACATACAAATATTTTTATTTACTGAAAACAATTTGACTTCACTCAGCCTAATCATTCCCAGAGTAGCTTACAAAATGCTACAAATAGGACAGCTTCCATCTTTTATAAGTCTAAAATATGTGAAATAGAAGGGCAGCCAAGGGAAGCAAAATTCAGACATTGATTTTTACTTTAACTTTACCACTATGTTTTGAAGCAACTACTTGTTGTCTTTTGCACAGATTTCTGTTGAAGAATTACTATTCTTCACAACTCTCATGGCTTACAGATAATCAGTAATGATTGAGCTGTATCCTGCAGAAACTTTTCAGAATTTTACCAGATGTCAGATGGGAAAGGGAAGATTTGTCTATCACAATCATATCAAAATCTCAAAGAGATTTACAATAAAATGTAAAACAAAGTTAAAAACAAGTAAAAACAGCAAAATAGAAAAACACTATTGAAAACTGTGTAGATCATGAAACAAATTTTCAGGTTGCATCCAAACAGCATTTTATCCAAGAAGGAGAAAAGTTCTCTTCAGTTTTTGTACGCCGTGCGTAATACTGTGCATTTCTCACAGATCCATATTTAAGATCTATTTAAGATTTATTTCTTATGTCCAGTTTATAGTTCACTCATGTGGTAGTGAAATTAGACACAGCATCAGTCATTTGAGTGTTATATATAGGTTATTTTATGTAGTTTTAAGAACAGCTGTACACATTGTTAATGGTCTTAGAGAAATGAGTAATCTGGCACCATTTCTAAACTTGGCTAGGTTCTCATTGACACAGATACCAACTCATGAGCTAATAATGGGGTATACAGTATAAACTTTGGAGGCACCCTAGTATTTACATTTGTTTGTTAGAACAATTTGTAGCCCACCTTTCCCTCAAGACCCTAAAGTATCATACATCTTTTTCTGCTCTTTTCCATTCTGTCTTCATAACACTCCTAAATAACTGGCCAATAAGTTTCAAATGGGAAATTGAATTCATAGACCTCTAAGGCATAGGTCCCTTCCAGACTAGCGGTTAAAATCCACAGTCATTAGTAAATTCGCAGCTTACCTGGCTGTGAAGTCATGACATGTTGTCCCCACTCAAAATGGAGGTTCGCAGCTTCCTCTTCGGCAGCTGTGAGACTCCTGTGCTGCGCATCATGTGGGATCGGGCAGCCAATGGGAGCTGAGCTGCAGGCTCAGCATTCATTGGCTGTTTCTCAGTGTCCTGTAAGAATGACAGGAAACTCCAAAAGTATCTGATACTGCGGACCAAGTGTTGATCGTTCCTCAGCAGGTAAATCCGCAGTAGCCGCAGCGTAATGCACTGCCGCTACAAAGTATTGGGCATCAGGTGTGATGCCCCTGCACCAACTGCAGATTGGAATGTGAAGTATCCCCCAGCCTCGACACACCCATATTCTTGGTAAGAGACATCAAAAGCTTTTAATAACTGAAAGCAGAATCCCTAACAATTCATTTTCCTATCTTTCTCTGATGAGTCACACTTGGTTTTAAAAATATTTCCCAGTTTGAAATTAATTGCTGAGTTTTTTTCTCCCATTCTCGTATTTAAGGTAGGGTTAGACAAATTTATGGATGACAGATGTATCAATGGCTACTAGAACGAATGCCTAGGTGCATCTTTCAGGCTGTGTTGGGGGAGGAACTGGGGTGCTTCTAAGGCCATCTGCTGGGACTCAAGAGCAGGAGAAGGTTTGTCCTTGTCTCTGCTTGAGATGCCCATGAGCATTTGGTGGGCCACTGTGTGCGACAGGATGCTGGACTAGATGGGCTGAGGCCTGATCCAGCAAGGCTTCTCTTATGTTCTTATGTTCTTATGTATGTTCTTATGTATGTTCTTATGTTCCCACTGTGTCTCTCTTCCTTCCTCCTCTAGAAACTATCAGGTAGGTTTGCAAAAATATTAACTCCTAATTGACATCATTGTCCTAAGAGTTTTTCAAATTCAGAAAAATTCAAATTCAGTATAATCTGAAAGGGTTAAAAATATTGAAATGGATTTGGAAAAGCCGTCTTTTGAGATGATATACTCAAAGATTTCAAAAATTCCAGTGAGACAAAACTTTCCTTTCATAATGGACAAGTTTGCTTCTTTATCGAAGATCGTACATGGGTAAGAAAGGGTTTCTGGTATGACAGGAAACCCTTTTGGCTTAGGAGGATCTTGGCTTCCCTTGCCACTGTTTCTATCAGGGAGGACAGGAACTTTACTTGAGCCAAGAAGAGTTACCTTCAAATATGTTAAGCATTTATAAGTTAAGAAATCTTTTAATCAATGGGTAATATTCTGGATCACCCTAGACAGAATGTTCTTGGACCTCAGAATGTAACACACTGGAGTGTTTACATTGTCATATATTGAATTTTAACTGTTTATTGTTTGCACTCATTTTATCATATCTAGCACTGGTTGTTTGTAGGTTTTCACAGCCAGTTTCAATCTTATTTGTAGCATTTTTGGGCTTTCATATATAAGATGGATACTGCAGCTATATCCGAAAGGTTAAGTTCTCAGAAGAAACCTGGAATACAGCATAACAGCCCCCCAGATGCTACAAATAAGGTATCTAGCACTTATCCCTTAGGGTACAGGACAGGAGAGAAGTGTGAATCAGTTAATACTATATCACTGTAGTAAGTGCTAACCATGGTTTAGAAAGGTGATGCGATGTAACTTCAGATCTCTTCATGTTTTTCCCATATCTTCCCAATCTTTCCCCTTTGTCTTTGAAGTGCAAACTTCCATTTTGATTGCTTCTTTTTTGGAATCTAGTAGAGAGCTCAGAATCAGTATATTTAATTGTGACAAAAGCAGTTTCAGACTAACTTCTTCAAGAACACCTGAGTAAACCCTGTTCATCTCTTATAACATGATATTTTGCTCATTGACACTTGTCCTTAGCATAAATTTTCTGCTGCTTTATCTGCTTACAGATGTGGGTGCCCTCTGAACATCTAATGATGAAAATGGGTGCAAAGGATACATTCCACATTACTATCCAATCTTGAGCAATATTGTACACATTTGTTCTCTAGGTGACTAGCATATGCTTTGGAATGGTTCCCTGATTCTGAAGGACTGGTTTGTTTAGCATTTCTGTAATGCTCTCCTGCTGCCAAAGTAGTACTTGAAGAAATGTGCGACATGAAGGGAAAAAGCACCTATAAAAATAATCACTAGACCACAGTCTGTGTCAATTAATACTTGGCCCAATGGGCCAATTGCAAGATTAATATAAACAACGTATACAAGTTTTTGGACTGGAATAGAATGGCCTGTTAGGAATGTGCATGAATATTCATAACATTCGTTATTCATGTGAATTTTTACAGATTTAGACATTTGTACACATTCATATCGGATATTCATACAAATACATTTGTATCGAATAGAATCCTACCACATTCAAAGGGATCTATTCGCACAAATACTAATTTTCTAACATTCGATTCATTACAAATCGAATGCCAAAATTACCATTCGTCCACATCCCTAGACTCTGTTGATCTCCAGCTCCCAATTCTACTGCTGATAGTGGTAAGGATAATTGAATTGTGGCCAGCCAGGTAGGACTATAGGTGAAAAGCTATGGCTTGCCCTTTTTTTTTTTTTTTTTGCCATTTTTAACCCACTCTGCTGACAGCATGGCTTGTGGCACTTAGCATCTGTGGGTGCTTAGAAGAATAAGAGTTGGCTTTTATACCCTGCTTTTCTCACCCTTTAAGAGAAATCAAAGTGGCTGACAAACCTTCTCCCCACAACAGACACCCTGTGAAGTGGTAGGTGGGGCTGTGAGAGCTCATAAAGAGAACTGTAACTAGCCCAAGATCACCCAGCTGGTTTTGTGTAAGAATGCGGACTTGAACTGGGAGACTACCAGGATAAGAGTCCAACACACTAAACCCAAGAGCACACAAGGGGTAAGGCTCTATTTGGAGGCCTTGAACTACTCTGTGATCCAAAAGGATCAAAATAGGGTTCAGGAGGGCTCAAGGGATGCTTTGAATTGTAGCTTTGCTCCTCCCACACTGCTGTCATGGTCCCCACCAGTGGGCACATCTATGCCAATTTCTGCTGGCACTTCTGTGCCTTTTAATCTGTGACAGAACTCCGAAGGAAAAAATGTCTGTTGTTTTCAAATACTTAACCAGCCTCCGTAGAAATATTTGACTGAATATATCAAATATTTGTTATCTTTTCATAACATTTAGCAAATACCTCCCACCCTGTCAAAACTCACAGCCCCAAAGAATCTCGACAATGTGCATCATTTGGATGATACCAGGTGTTCTCCTGGGAATGATTTTTCAGGGGAGGATTCATGTAACTATTTAGCTTCTGTGACAACACCTCCTACAAGCATCATCATCATGGGGCTATTTGTATCACAAAAATTCAAACACAGAGGTGTGCATTATTGATATATTTCCAGTAAAAACATTTTCCATCTTTTATACTGAACGGCCCCCTCAATCCTTACATGCTACTCCTTCAGCATTATGAGTCATTGTGCCGTTTCTAAAGGGCACTCGGTGTTTGGGTCCAAATTCCACCCTCTATGTGCAAGCAACGCCTACTGACTTCGGTGGTGGTTGATCACATTTGCCTCCTGGCAAATTCTGCTCCATAAGTTGCTGCTACATTGTCATTTGCAATAGGAAGACGTTACAGGACTTGTAATTCAAACTTTCCTTGTGAGGTAGTAGGAAGACTGGCATATGACTTCATTAGCCAGGTCTTAATTTTAAAATAGACTGTGAAGTCTGTGACTGAAGTCTTCAGTGATTTTGTATGGAATTCGTTTCATACTAATGAAGAGACAGTTTATGGGACTAGATTCCAAGGCAGAGGTGAGGGGTTTTGCTTTTGTTTTGTGTCTGAAGGCCATCTCTGATGCTGCTTAATCGATCACGTATGGTCACGTTGAGCTTAACATATAAAATTAGCTGACAGTTTTAGGCTGTCATCAAGTCACACTGCTCATCAATCTTATAAGTAGTGTATAAAAAAGATAAGGCACATAAATAGTTCACATTAAAATTAAAATTAAAGATAAGGCACATAAAGAAAAAACTTATTGCCAAAGAATATTACAAAATGAATGGTATTAAAATCAATAATGTCCATGATGCATAAACCACAACATGTTTTATCACTTAAAAACAGAACAACGGAAGCAGTTTAAAAATTAAAACAATTCAGGGCACTTGTTCTGCCAAACTATTTGTTTATTTAAAAAGACATTTCTATACAACTTTTTCATTTTAAAAAATGTCAAAGCAGTTTAAAATGAAACTTTAAAGCAAGATTAAAACAAATTAAAAACAGACAAAATTGGTGATAAGGACTGTGGAGATCCTCTTCGCACAGGGAACGCCTGGGTGGACAAATGAGCTCTGGAGGGAATAGACGAGTTTTCAAATGGTGCCCAAAAGATATAATAGTAGGAGCTTTACATATATTTCTGAGAATGTATTCTAGAGTGTGAACATCACCACAGAAAAAGGCCTTCCACTGGACATTACAAGATAGCACCTAGTAATTGGCATTATTGCCAATTTTTTTTACTTGGTGCCTGAACTATGTCAGATCAGGCACCAGGCAAACCTCTTTGGGGAGGCATTCCCATCAAAGGAACCACCTCAGAGAAGTTTCAGAGGATCAACATCTTTCTAACATCCAACAGAAGAAAACAGAAAATACAGAATCAGAGCTGGATGTATTGGAGATGTTCCAACAGGTGCAGTGGACTCATACTGGACCTAGAATTGAGCCTGGAAGCAACTTGGAAGCCAGTGGAGAACAAAGACTGTTTGAAAGTTCCAGTCATAGGGATTGCTGCTGAATTTTGCTTTGGTCTTCCAAGAGCAGGACTTCATAGAGTATAATTACAGTTACCCAAACAAGATACTACAGGAGTGTAGACTAGCGGCTTTAGGCTGATGCAAGAACATAGGAAATGTCCCATTGGATCAGACTGATAGCTGTCTAGTCCAGCAGATTGCTCTGGTAGTGGGCAATCTTCACTATAGGGAGGCCCACCAGCAGGACATGAGCACATAGTTTCCTCTGCTTGCAGTTTCTAAGCAGCAACTTTAAGAGCTGTACCACCTCATAGTGCCATCAGGGCTAATGGCCATTGACAGCCCTGACTTTCTTGAATTGTTTTTTTTAAACCAATCAAACCACATCTCATAGTAGCAAACTCCAAAGTTTAACTATATATTGCATAAAAAGAAAATCCTTTTTTCTGTCCTGATGTGTCCAGGATTTAGCTTCATTGGCTGGCCTCTGATTCTGATATTTTGAGAAAGGGAGAAAAGCTTCTCCCTATCCACTTTGTCTATACCTTATATAATTTATACACCTATATTTTGTCTCCTCTCTTTTCTGGACTAAAAAGGCCCATATATTGCAACCTTTTCTTGCAGGGAATCTCCTCCAGCCTCTTCATCACTTTGCGGCTCTCCTCTGAACCTTTTCCAACCCTTCTATATCCTTTTTGAAATGCAGTTATCAAAAATTATCCACATAATTGTACGGATGTGGTACACTAGTGCTTTGTATAAAGGGCAGTATAATATTAGCATCTCTGTTTTCAATACTATTTTTTGCATTTTGGCAAATGGGGAATCTGGGAATTTTCCAGCATGAAGCATCCACACAGCACAGAGCTGCTTCTGTTCCAGTGGCTCTGAGTGTGGAGGACCATCCCCCAATGCCAATAGCTATAGAACACTGAATAGTGCTCCACAGCCATACTAGGAGTATCGTTACACTCCTAGTATAACCCCAAAGGGTGCATTGCCCATCCCTTTAGCAATGGCCTGCCACTCATGGCCATTGCTGCAGCAAGGTGACCACTCCCAGACTTCCACAGCACTTAGTTAAGTGCCAAGAGGCTTTGACACAGGGCTAGTCCCAGGAAAAATGAAGTGGCTGTGTCCCCATGACACTTCTCAGTTGACATCCAATAAGCTAAGGGGCAGGTTGAGCAAAGGGCTAAACACCAGGGGCCTATTCGCACTTGGCTTTATTCTGGAATATATCCTGGAGTAGGGACTTGCTGTCCATATGCTAGTGCAGGCTTCAGCATGCCCAAAGTGAGGTCTGCTAGAGTCTGCATTAACATGTGGACCACAGAACCCTATCCTGAGATATACTCCAGAAAAAGGCCAAGTGCGAATAGGCTCCTGGTATATAGGCTTCCTACCTTCTCCATGTTGAGCAAGATATTCCATTGACACTTCTGACAGCATGAGAACAAGCTATGTTTATTGTTCTGAACTCATGGTGATTGGAGACCTCTAAGACTGGGCTGCATGGCCCAATTTCTGGGCCTGTATCCCATTCCTTGCCAGCAGTTTGGAGACCTCCAGGTATGAGCAAGATAAAAATACAAATAAATAAAACAGCAGAATTTTTTCTAAGGTCCATTTGCCCTCATGTTGGCTTACAGGGGCCATAGATATTTTATGCTAAGCACTCCGAGAAAATATATGGCTGTGAAGACACTAAAACAGGGTTTTGGTGGTTTTTTTTAGCTCTGTTGCAATGTTGGATTTTCAATGGGTACTCACTTGGATGAGTATTATGAAGAAACTTGAATCTGCATATACCACCTATGTAATTAATTTCCACTGAACTCCACAGCTACCTCTGGCTGCATAGGTTTGACTTATAAAGCAAAGAGTGAAAAAGAGCATGCTATGTACATAATGGTGTTGAAACAGTTGCTTCTCCACATATAGTTATGGAAGGCCCTGAAAGCAGTGCAGTTATGGGTTCTACTTTTCAATACATCAACTAAATGCCAGTGTTATTTGGAAGCTCACTCAGTGGGTCAAATGGAACTCTTGTCTATGGTCACAGCATGTGCGGAGTTTCCTATTGCACTAGTCTGCTTTTTATAAGAGTATCATACTCAGCTTGAAAGGGAATATCACAGCTGAATGCAAGAAAGTGTTGGGAAGCACAATACCCAGAGCAACTGCTTAAAAAAAAGAAGACCACCACTGTTGGGTGATGACGTTATTAAGTACTGATTGTAGAATTGCAGATAACCATTTGTAGATGTCCTGTATCTTTGCAAGGCAAAGCCAAGCATGCCCAGTCTATATGTTGAGTGCACATGCTAAATTCTCCCAAGAATTCTCGCAGAGAAGGGGTGAAAAACAAGCTCATAAATATGTGAGCAAATGATCTTCAAGGCGATAACTACGTGTTAGCTTTGTTTTTGTTTTTTTCCATTCCCTTCCTCTGCTAATTATATCTTATAAATCCAGCACCCTCTAAACCCAGATGTTCATATTTTAATATCTACATTCTATGGTTCAACTTTACAAAGCTAGCTAACACATGTTTTAAAAGTTATTACTATTGTACTATATATAACAGCCTTGCCTAAGAGAATAGGGGTCTGCCACATTTAGAAAATGCAGGTGCTGTATAAGCTCCCTTTTGAAAGTAAGAACTTAGCTCAGCTTCCTTTGAAGACCCAGAGACTTGAAACTGAAAACTTTTATTAATGCCATTGTCTCCTTGTATCAGCAGGTTCCAGAGAGATTCCTGGAAGTGGCTCAGATCACATTACGAGAGTTTTTCAATGCCATTATCGCAGGCAAAGATGTTGATCCTTCCTGGAAGAAGGCCATATACAAGGTCATCTGTAAGCTGGACAGTGAAGTTCCTGAGATTTTCAAATCCCCAAACTGCCTCCAAGAGCTTCTCCATGAATAGAGATTTCAACCACTATTTATGAATGTATAAAAAAGTAGCAGCCCCTTTTGGACGCCAAGTTGTGTGTGAGTGTGTGTGTATGTGTGTGTCTAAATTAATTTTGCATATATGAGAAACTGAATCAGAATCCCTCATGATTTTTTTTAAAAAAATTAAATAAGTGACAAGTGGAACAGTGCATTATCTCCAGCCTCAGTTTTACTTTTGCCCATGACTTTTAGTATTTGCAGGGGTGGGTGGGGGGGAGGGGTTGGAGTTCCTTTATTTTTTTTCAGGGAGAAGAATGTTCTGATGTGTATACAAACCTTTTTTTGAAAGAACATTCTCACATGAGCAAGATTTTAGCATAGAACTATATCTATATACATATATATAGATATATATGAACAGTAACTGGCAATATCCAGTTTTTACTTGCTGCATTTTGTTTTAGAAAGATAAATGTTACAGCACAATTCTGCAACAATTATGTGTCTTTTGTTTATACAGCCCATTGGAGGCATTTCACAAGCTCAGAGCTTTCTAAATTTTGGCTCTGTTGTTCAGTGAAGAAGACATTTGTCGTACAGATGCGAAGATGTAACTTTGAGGTATCAAAACTAATACTTCCTCCCCAGGCTTCAGGCTTCTTCCCATAAAAAAACACTGAGTTCACCAAATAATTTTAATGCATATTTCAGTCTTTTGATTGCTACTGCGAGCATGGGAAGAAACACTGTGGGCTTTATACCATGGGACCTTGGAGTATCCCTCTCACCATTCTACTTATCAGTTCTGGAAAAGGACCAATAGCAAGGATTCCTAGGAACCAGCACAGGCCTGGAAAAAAGATCTGTATTTGGACTCAAATCACAGAAGTGGAGTTGAAATCCAAAATTTCTCTCATGTTTTGTATTTTTCATCTCATTACTGTTCCTTTTTCTTTCATGCTGAGTAATTGCATAAAACAAAATCACTCATGGCAAGGATTAGTTATGGTTTCAATGTTGACATTATCCTTTTATTAAAACAGAAGAGTTTCTCTTTCCATTGAGTAAAAAGACTTCTCATTGGATTCCCAACTCTAGCTGAGTATGTTCAAGTGTCGTTTCATTATTAAATCATGTGGTAAATTTCTCCTGTTGAAATCAGGATGACTTCTGAGGCCACAGTCCTGTACACACATTCTTGGGGAGGAGGTCAGTGCCATTGAACTCAGCAGACCTTTCTTAGAAGTCAGTAGACTTAATCTGCTTAATGCTTATCTTTGGCTGGAGAGTTTCTTTACCGTCTATCATACTGAATGGTCAGGTCTTGTTCTAAAGGCATATTCATCACAATATATTGTCCCCCCCCCCAATCCTTTCAGCGTTGTATATATTTGATATTACGTATTTTTACCTGGAAAGCAGTGTTTTAAAATTACCCTTTCCTATGAGAAACTTTATAAAGCTTTTTTTCTTTTATTCCAAAATTGTTAAGGCAGAAAAAGGGGGGGAGTACAAGAAGATGTTCTGTATGTTAGAAATGGAATAGAGATATTTTAAAGATTTTTTTGTTCTTGTTTGATGGAATAAACTAGATACGATATTTGCAGAGAGAGCACAACTCTGGAGAAAATTGGACAAACCAACTTTCATGGAACATAATGGAATCTAAGTAATAAACAGTCCTTGATAATTCACTGGGACTTATGCATTATTAACTATCTCCAAATTGTGCCTGTAAATTACTGATAAACTTCATTCCTGTTTTGTTGGCTAGGTAAGGAGAAGCTAGCCATGTTTTATTATTTCCTCAAATTAAATGGTTCATTTACAATGAAAGAAAACAACTCCTCTTCTACAGCAAAAATGAGTGGCAAACAAGGCATAAGTGTGTAGTACATTATATTTGAAAGGCGAGATTGATCTGTGTTTTCCCGCTTGATGCCCAGTTTCTAAGGTGTTTTTGTTGTTGTTATTACTTTGGGTGCAATGAGACAGTGCTTTTTTCAGTTGTTCCATTTAGGAGAAAAAATTGTCCCATCCCCAGATGCATAAAAAATGCCTTCCAAATAATTATCTGAATATACAGCTTTAGAACCTACTTTTTTGCCACTCTCAGCAGTCTGTATTTGCCTCCAAGTCAGGCAACTTCTCAGTGCACGCTACTGAGGCTGGCCGCGTGTTGGGAAACACCTGCCTCTTTGCTTCTTTAGTTTCCTGTCCAACTTTGAGTAAAGAAAAAGATGCCTTGAGAGCTATGGAATCCCAAATGTTGAAAAGGCAATCTTTCTCAGACTTCAAGATGGAGTAAGGCAAATGCAGGCAAATGTCTGCCATTACAGACTCAAGCATATTTGATTGCACCTTTTGCCATCACCTTGGATAAACAACCACATAAGACAAATTCTGAGACTCAGTTTTGGAGCAGTGTGAATTCCATAGTTCTGGGGGCCCATGCTAGACATTATGCTGAGCTTGGAGTAGTCACTGACAATGGCTATCATGACTGTCATTCCCTCCTACTTCATAAAGACACCTGAAGTAGCAGACTAAGGACATTATGCTGTGTGTTTTAAAACCACCAGCCAATGGAATAATGCAGAGAAGCATAAAGCATTGTAGCTTCTAATCATGGTAAACTATTACATACACATGGCTGCCATTTTCAACAGTGACCAGATATTTGGCTGAACTGGCCGACCGTTTCTGAATCAGAATCCATATATTCAAGTCATCTAAAGGCTTCTGTATATTCAAACATTAGTGATAGGAGTTGTATGAATCCATTTGATGTGTGTTGATGCATAAGCTTAACTCAAAAAACTTCAAAGTTAGTTTCTATGTTCCCTTCTGGCATTTTTGCAAAAGTTTAGTGTCTAGTAATGTTTGCTGATATTCTATGGCACTATGTGTTTGCTGTTCTCTCTGTTGTGTTTTGTACGGATGCAGTAAGAATTTATTGTTATCTGACTAGTAGTGGTTCCCTGCCCCCCATTGCTCCCCTGCAATTTGATACAGATTTGATACAAATTAGCCAACTTTTCTATTTTACAAATTATTATGGCAAATTATTTTCATTAGGGTCCTCTGTTTTTTACTCATTTTTTAAATTGGACTCCCCCCTCCCTTTTTACAAGAATTGGAATTTGACTTTGCAGAGTAAAAGTTTACCCATGCATGCTATTACAGTGTTAAAATCTGACAATGCAATCATTACGATAGTGCTTCATTTATGAATAGTACACAAGGGACAGAAACAGATGAATTATTGTTGGTAAAAAGCCTTAAAAACCTGCTGGTTACAAACAGTCTAGGACACCTAAGCTCAAACTGAGGAATGGCTTTCATGGGCAGAAATAGGTTTTCAGTATAAAACAAGAGTTTTTTGTTTGTGTGTGTGTGCTTGTTTGTGCCAAGAAACTAGCAAGATGCTCTCAAAGACCACACAATATCCAGTGGACTTTCATTCCTTGATTTTATAAACTGCAGATTTATTAAATTAGGAGCAAACGTGTCAGCCCCATGGGGTCATTTCATAAGAGGAGCCCTGCTGGATCAGGCCGCAGCCCATCTAATCCAGCATCCTATCTCACACAGTGGCCCACCAGCTGCCCATGGGCATCTCAAGCAGGGACAAGGACAAACCTTCTCCTGCTCTCAGATCCCAGCCAATGGCCTTAGAAGCATCCTGCTTGTCCCCACAACCTGAAAAATGTGCTTAGGCATGCATGCTAGTAGCCATTGATAATCTGTCGTCCATAAATTTTTCTAACCCTTCCTTAGAGCCATCCAGGCTGGTTGCTGTTATCACTGCTTCCAGCACCAATTTCCATAGACTGATGACCCTCTGGGTGAAGAAATACTTGCCCTTCTCTGATCCATCTTTGCACCTTGAACTTGGCCTGCTAGAACCTAAAGGTATTGTAATTTAAGACTGTATTAACTTGGGCATTAAGTTATGGTTTGATCCTGGTTTACTAACTTGGCATTAAACCACCATTCCCTGAAAAAGCCACAATGGATGGCAGTTTATATAGAGCAGCACTGAAGGCCTGAGGCTGTATGCAGTCCTGTTGCTTATTTCTGATGAAGTAAACTATTGTTTATTAAACATCTGAACATGGAGTAATTGCGTGTAGTCTCTCCCAGATCACTTAAAATTCTTCACAATGAAGCCCCTTTTGTTGTTGTTTTTATAGATGTCTTTATTCAGTACAAGCAGTACAGCTGATAGCATAGAAAAAAGGGCCACCATTTTATAAGTCCTCTGAGATATTTAGGTACTTTTATATCAATAAAGTTGACAGTATCATTATCACTCTTTATTTTTTAATGTATGCAGACTGTTTGGGCATTCCCAGATAAAGCTAAGCTGTTCAACATGCAGCTCTTCAGATGTTCCTAAACTACATCTCCCAGCATTTCACTTCCATTGGCTCTTGTGTGAAATACTGGGAGGAGTTGTTCAAGAACATCTGAACATAAGAGGAGCCCTGCTGAATCGGGCCACAACCCATCTAGTCTAGCATCCTGTCTCACACAGTGGCCCACCAATTACTTTTGAACATTCTCTAGCAGAAAACAGAGGCAAAACCTTAACCTGCTCTTGAATCCCTGCAAATGGCATTTGGGGTGTTTCCAGACTGGCCATGGAAACTGGTTTAATGACCCATTTAGAACACATTTTAAACCCATGGGGATTTACCTTCCATATTGCAGACCTCTTTAGGTACCCATCCAGGCAGCTGCTTCCACATTTTGGCACCTGAGATCCATCTCTAAATCTGGTCTCACCACCAAAACCCGGTTCTAAACGAAGACCTAAAAAATTAGGTCTTCAATCCATCCCTTCGCCTTGATTCGTGTGGAAGCAGGATGCTTCCACACATGGACAGGTGAAGGGTCGGATGTCCCTGCAGCCACCATCTTGGGGAGGGCAGAAGCAGCTGGTTTGCCTCCTTCTGCCCTCCCCCACACGCTGCCGGAAACACACGGTGACTGGCAGTGCATGCTCCAGTCCCACGGTTCTGGGGCAGCATCGGTGGTGTGGGAGGCCAGATCCCCTTTGGAATGGGTGCTGCGGCCTCTGCACAGCACCCAGGGGATCTGGCCGGCTGAATCCATCTTCCCCGCACCCGTGCAGACGGGCGGGGCCTCCGAGGATCAGTCACTATTTGGGATGGATTCTTGGGAGGATGGATCGCTGAGAAACGGATTTACTTTAATCCGTTTCTCGGTGGCAGGTGTCAAAGCACCCTTGGAGGCACCCTGGAGGTAGTGCCGAGACATCCATTTCAGTAGTCATTGATATACCTGTCCCCCATGAATTCATCTAAATCCTGTCTTAATGCTACCCAGTGTGGTTGCTGTCACTCCCACAGACCTGAAACAGAGAGATTTGCTGATGATCAGGACTCTATTCCACCTGTATCACTATATTCATAGAATTTATCCATCTTCCAAATCACTGTTAGCATAAAAGTGCTAGTGGCTTAGTAAGCAGAGCTACTATTGCACCAAAATAATGTCAGGACTTCCAGGCTTCCACACAGGCAAGCATCTCTTTATTGAAGTATTTAGTGCTGCATTCCCTATGCTGCTTAGAGCAGTTTGAAATGCCTTTGCAGAGTGCAGGAGTCCCACCTGGATGGAAGAATATGCATGTTGGACACTTTTTTCCCCTGGCTGTGCAACTATTGCAATTCTAATTTAAGATACATTTCTGTTTTTTTGTTTTTATTTCTTTTAATACTGTACACAGAACACAAGGGAACAACATTTGCTCTATCTTTTATTATAGGTCTTGTGGTTAGCCACTTCTCATTGGGGTTTGCACCACATTAACCACATCCACACTGAAATACAGTACTTGTGGCAATTGCCTGTACTGCACTCTACTGTTTTATTTCAAAGTTTGCAAATTAAAGCCACACTTCAGTCTTATTTGACCCATTTGGTTTATAATTTTTTTCTGCCCTTTATTAATAGTAATATTTCGGTTTTCATAAACTAACCTGTAGTTTAGTTCAGAGAACACCAAATCTTGTCATCTGTATTTATTTAAATTTTAAAGAGCACACATAAAATGTCCAGAGGTAACATATAAGTGTGTTAATCATAAGGGGAGAAAATGTAGTGGTGGCTTGTAGGAGTAGTTTGTTGAGGGTGGTAAAGGAGGCCAGTTTTGCCGCCCCTGCAGGTCCAGTGTGGGAAGATCATAGAGAGACTTCCACATGACCCCTTAGTATTTTGTTGCCACCTTGAATTGCTGACATGCGGGCTGTTGCTAAGTTTACAGTCTAAGACCCTTCTTGCCCTGGACCTTATTCCAGATTATATCATGGATTAGGGGCCTGCTGTCCACATGCTAATGGAGACCACCTATTCTGGAATATAATACAGAATACAGCCCAGTGCAGAAAGGGCCTTTGACAGGAGTTCTCAATGACACAACTCTCAGTGAGTTCCTAATGACAACTCCCAACACTAAACCCAGAATGCTAAGTGCTGTAGTTCACAAACAGGTAGTGAGGTGCAATTGAGCACTCTTGTCTTGTTATGTGATGGTACCATATTTTTGTCTTTCAGTCACCATAAAGCACATGAAACAAAATGTCAAACTCCATCTTTGCGCATGATTTAAACAGACTTTGTCATCTTTGCACAATCTATTTCATGCTTTTAAAATATTCTCACTCTGATCCTGTAGGTGTCAGGGACCATTCTGGGCTAACAGAGCTTAAAGGGACCCACACTGTGATGTTGTGTTTGTCATTGCGTGTTGCCTCTCCATTATATCATAGGATCATAGGATGCATGATTTCAAAGGTGATGTCTAGAGCAACCTTCTGATTAGGGCAGGAATCTGCTAACCACCCCCAGTGAACTGTAGGCTTGCATGGATTCTGCTGTGCCTAGAATATGAACAGGCTGCCATACAACCGGTATGCTGCTCTTTCATAGACATCCGGAAAATAGCTGCTAGTTAGATACTAAATGTAATACTTTTTGCACCAGAAAATCTGGAGCCTGCAATTTTGTTTTGTTTTTTAAAAGGATCTTGAAGGCAATTCTCGGTCTCACCCGCAAATTCTTTGCAGAGTCAGTCAAAGTTCAGTCAGACTTATACAGCTTGCATTGCAGGTACAATCCTTCCAAGGTTCTGCATTGCAGCAGCTTTCCCCACGATGATGGAATTGATCTGATGATGGAGCCGATTGCTGTGCTGATCCACACTGCTGAGTGAGCCGCTTCTTTGGTGCCCGGTGTCACTGTGCCTCAGCCAGTGTGACACAGAACAGGGCCAGCAATAATCGCTCCCCTGCTTATTTCTCAGTGAAACTCTCCAAACACTTGGCTGATGAGATCTCTTTTTGTTAGCATAAATGAACATTTCCGTTGGGAAAAGAGTTCAAGGGCGGCTGAAATCCTCCACACAGGTTCATAATTCCCTTCTCCTTTGTTCCCAGTGCAAACTGGATCAGACTCTCTGGACTTACTTCTGGGTAGGCATAGTAGGGCTTGCAATCTTTTCTTTTTCTCTGCATAGAAACCTGCAGTTTTAGTGTGCCTAAACCTTAAATTCACCAGCGGAAGGATTAGATTAAAAACAAAAATTTTAAAAAAAATCCTTCAAATTACCAGTTTTTCTCCCTTTCACAAGTACAGTTGTTCTTGTGCCTTCTGTGGCTTTTAACTCACATCTTTTTTGAACCCATTTTTCCTTCCCAAATTAATACAGCTGCAATAAACACTAGTTTCTTTTTCTCCCTTTTTTCCAGCTGTTTGACATATTGTTGATAGCTATGCATATTTTGTGTCTTTTTAAAGAAAATTTAAAAAGGAGGAGAATACGTTTTTGAAGAAGAGAATTTTTAGAACAGTTTGATAATGCAAATTATTTTTTTCTTAATTGTTTGAGCAGCATTCAATTTTGAGGGGGAAAATTCTTGTAGAAGCCAATTTTTTGTAACAGTGGTGCAGACCTTGTGTTTTCTTAGCCGAATAAAAAGTAGTATAGAAGCAATATTTCATACGTATTATATATATGTGTATACATATACATACATATATACCTAAATATACGCATAATATATAGAATTATATATATATATATGTATATATACTTATACACACACAAATATGCGTGTGAAGTGAAAAGCTTACCTTTTTTTCCAATGTAGATTAAGAACCTATTTTAGACATTTGTTAATGTTTTGTGAGAAGAATGTTCTATTTGAAACTATGAAACATTTAATTCTTACTGTATCTCTGGTTGTGTAATGGGGGAACGCTACTCATTAAATGGTTTTTTAAAAAGTGAACGATTTTAGAATGTAGTAATTATTTAAGGAAGTGTTCGCCCATATATTCCTGAGGTTTGCTTTGTGCCTCTGAGTATTATTTAATTTAAAGTGTTTTAAGTTTGCAAAATCATTGTTACTGTACCAGGTATGTGGGTGAACATCTATAGCTGAGGGGAACTTTTATAAAGCAATGTATATATCTAGCTTGATGGCCCTTCTTGAATAAAAGGCGTATGATTTTAATAACTAAGTTCTGAGAACATCTGTTAAATTTATAAGAATCACTGCAGTAGCTGTATAGATAGTTGAAAGCATTCTTTAAAACCCAGCTCAGTACCTTTGAGAGACAGATCTTTCTCACCATGCATCTAAGACATGGGTGATTCAGTTTCTGTAAGTTGCATAATTTTTTCTATGTGCACAAAGTAATTTATTGGCAAATGGGGTTTTCTTCCCCACTGGTTAATATTAAGTAAGAAATAGAAGTAAAGATTTTGTGGCTTTAAATATAGGACTTTCACCAGCAGAACTGAAAGATATAAATATATATAAATATATATATAATATAAATATAAATATATATAAGAAGTGGTTTGCAGACCCCCTCAATTGAGCATCGTACATGAGAAGTAATCAGAAATTGGAAAAAGAACCCCTCTTTATTTGTCCTGTGTATTATAGAGTAATTATTGGTGTTCTAGTGCAAAGACTTCTTTTTTGATATCTATTATGTGTTTGAAATTTTTCCTTAATGCGCATTGTTTTTAAAAAGCTCCCCTTCAAGAACGTAACTGGTTTATATACGTAAGCAGTTACCGTATTGCACTTAAATGTTCTGTTGAAGGAAATGCAATTTTTTGTTTTCTGTAGAAACTGTTGGTTGTAAACTATTGGAAATGCTCATTGTTTGAGCTGGGATAAAAACTAGTGTTTAACCTTTGCGTCTTCTAAGGCATGGCTGTGTTTCAAAGTGCGAAAGGTGATGACTTCAGCCATTTTTTTGTCAGATGAGACCCTCAATTATTTTTTCTACCCAACTTGTTGCCATCAGAAATACTAAGATGTATAGGGAAAATACAGTCAGATCTGTACAAGGCTTTAAATATTAATGGTGCCTCCCCAAAATCCATTCTGAATTTTTTAAAGGTGTGAATATCACAGTGTAATCAACTTCCTATCTGGTGCTGTCCAGGTGTTCAGGACTCCAACACCCATCAGCACTGGCAAACAGCTCTGTGCAGACTTATCTTTTCATTGGACAACAAGCTGTGCTCCACAATGCTTCTGGGGTAGGTTTTGCGAATAAGGCGCCCTGAAATGGGAAACACACCTGGGACCTCATGCCCAAATCAGATGCCCTTTGGTCAAGGACCACCTGGCTCAGTGTAAATCACAGGGAATGTTTTCATAAAGATTAAACATACATTGTGTAGTGCAAACCATCCCATACAGTTTTTTAGCACTGCAGGAGTTTCATGTGACTCAGTGCTAAGTCACAGTGGACTCAGTGGTCACCAACAGATGATGGACACTGTAGACCAAGAACTTCTATAGGACCATAGGCTGCTGCAGGTTTTGAAACACCTCATATTAAATTTTAGTGTGAATATATGATAGTTATATAAAAAGAAACTGAAGAGTCAAATAGTGGCAATTACTTAACTGGAAGAGTCAAAGGTTAAGGCGTCAATCGCTATTGTCCCAGCTACTTCTCATATGTATATAGTTACAGAAGTGACAAAAACTGCCTTTATATTATTTAGCAATATGTTGTAAATAGCATTATTAAACTTTTTTTGTAATAAAGACCCTTTAATTTGAAGTTAGTACAATATCTAATTAATAAAGTCATTTTTTGATTTTTTTTAATTTTATTTTTTAGCTAGAAGCAATTTCAAATGTGGAATTTTTCGTTCATGTTGTTGTCTATTGTTCTGAAGACTTTGCATAATTTATTGGTTTAATTTATCCTAATTTATTTGATGGTGTACAATTTTGTATTGCCAAGGATGTACTGTAATATTAATTGATGATGTGATAAAACATGAAGACCCCCCTTTCTGTATAGAGGGAAAACAAGGTGCAGCAGACAATTGATTTGGGGAGGGGGGGGAGTTACAATTCTAGCTTGGCAGCTACTAAATTGAAAAGAAATCAGGAAAAATGGTTTGGGGGTGGGCGGGGGGGAGGGGAGGGAATCTTATTTTGTGTGTTTTAAGCTTTTGTATACTCTCCAGACCTTTACCGTTTTGCTTTGTACCACTTAAAGAATACAGTAGTTCAATTGCCTTGTGTGCCTTCCATCTTCTCTAAACTGAATGTATGTGCAGTATATATGCAAGCTTGTGCAAAATAAAATATAAATTACAAGCTCATTGCCATGGTTTATATTTCTTTCTACAAGACTGTCTTCTTGCACACTGGAAGGTAAACTGCAGAAGGCAGGCTTATTCAAAATCCTTACATACAAACCATCTTCTTTTGAGAATCTAACAGATGGGAGCTTTTCACACTTTCCTTCATAGTTCAGGGGTGGTCAGCTCCAGGAGGTCCCCTAGGCACGTCATGGAGCCATTTCTGCTCCAGAAATGGGCCCGCATGTCTTGGAGCATCCCCAGAGCTAACCGCATGCAATACAAGTGTGGAGCACTAAAACGTGCTCCACACCTGCACTACTGCAGGTGCCCTGGTAAGCTCCTTATGCACCTCTTCCTGGTTGAAAATCTACTGGAGGAGCATGTGATCCATCACGTGACATGTGCTGATCCATCATTCGGTGCAATGCGCACCCACATGATGTGTCGTGATGCATCATGCGATATGGTTACCTGGTTACAGCATCAGCCCCTGGAATGCTAACATGGGTGCCATTTGGCAGTCATTCACTTTTAAGGTAAGTTCTGAGGAGGGATTGGGGAAGGTTTGAGTGTACTGAACCATGTGCAAAAAGGCCCATGTTATTTGCCTGCTCTAGAAGCTGTAGTTGAAACATTTCAGCTGATCAAACTCTCAACTGATGACTGATCAACAAGTAAAATAAAGCCTCAAACCTGTGGCTCAGTACATTTCCTAATTTTGATACCTGCCTGAGATTCCAAAAGGAAAAAAGGAGAAGGACCACTGTTGGAACAAAGCATATGTCAGGCCATAAAAATATATGAAATCAGTTTGGTGGTTCCCATGTTCAGATGATATAGTTATAGCAGATACAAGCATTCTTCCATCTTTTTCAAGTGGTGGGCTATATCGGAATGAAAACTTTCCTAAGTAGTATTGACTAGGGATGTGCACAAATTATTCGTGCATTTGGAATCTGGATGAATATTCTAAGGACTCTATCCGTCCACAAATCGGATAATCAAGTAGGATACTGGATTACCCCAGGGCCTCCCCCTGGGGCTGACCTACCCCAAACCTCCCCCCCCCCCGGGGCCCACTTACCTGCTCAGGCACTGCTCCAGGCCTCTTCCTGGGGCTTCTGGAAAGCCAAAACAGGCTTTCCAAAAGCTGGAGACAGAAGGCCATTTCCAGCTTCCGGAAAGCCTGTTTGGCTTTCAGAAGCCCCAGAAAGAGACCCAGAGCACTGACCGAGAGCTCCTTACTGCCTCCCTGCACCCCCTTACCAGACTTCTTCCCAGTACTTCTGGAAAGCCAAACAGGCTTTTTGAAAGCTGTAGACAGGGCCTTCCGGTCCCAGAGGCCCTGTTTCCAGCTTCCAGGCCTTCTCTCCCCTAGTATTGACCCTGTCTATCTTGGCTTCCTGTTAATACCAGGTCGGTCTCTACAAAGTAAGAACAAGAAGTACCCTACTGGATCAGACCCAGAGGCTATCCAGGCCAGCAATGTGCTTTCACAATGGCCAACCAGCTGTACAAGGAAACTCACTAGCATAACATGAGCACACAGCTTTCTTTGCTTGAAATCTCCTAGAAGCTTCCTTTAGAGGCACATCACCTTGTGTGATTGGGGCCAATAGCTGTTGATACTTCTGACATCCATGAATTGGTCCAAACTTCTTTTTTAAACTACTCAATGTGGTAGCCAATGCTGCATCTCAGGATAGCGTATTCGAAAGCTGAACTACAGTGTATATTGTGTAAAAAAATCCTTTTCTCCTGGTTCATCCAAGATTCAGGGCCTGTTCACACTTAATTTTGTGGGATGGTAAAACAAATCCATCCCATTGAAGTCAAGTTTAAGGATAAGGATGGTGGCCAAAGCTCGTAATGTGAGTGATGTCTCCATCCCCTACTTACCTCCAGACTCTCACAGTGCAGACAGTCTGTCCTGGACCACCCAAATTGCCATTCTGCTGTGTGCCTGCCTGTTGCCGTGGTGATTACAATGCAGTGTACAACTGCAACCATGCTGCACCACCCCTGTGCAATATTTCCATCTGGAAGTGTGTGTGGCCGCTGATTTTATGTATTTTTCTGTGAAATTTTACTCTTGGTTTTAATCTCTCCTGTAAACTGCTTAGATTTTTGTGATGAGAAATAGCATACACAATTTTTTAAAATAAATTAAGCAAGCAAGCACAAAGTACTGAATCCTGCATTATATATATGCCAACTGGGGCAAAACTAAGTGCATATATTCTGAGGGATTTGGAATAGGCAGCTCCTGGACAAGAAAGGGATCTGTGATTTGTGAGAGATAGTCCAATGTGTGAAACTGAAGAACATTAAACGTTTGTATTAGAAAAGGGGTTTAAAATATAGCTGTCAGTGCCATTCTGTAGACGTATCTCTAATGCAACCACTGTTGAATATTATGCACAGTTCTAGCTGATTCAAGTCAAATTTATTCAGGAATATAGTCACAGACCTGACTGAAATATAAAACATTATGTAGGAAAAAATAATATAGAGAGGAAAAGTAATCAAATGTCAGATAAAATTGCAGTAAAATTATTATTGTGTAATAATTATAGCTTGTCAAATTATTAGTATCTGGCCAACGAAGAAGCCAGGTTGTTGTTTTTTTAAACTAAGTGCCCTCAAATTTAGGGGTCTCAAAATTTGCTGATTTCTGACCTTCTTGGCAATCAGTAAAAAATTACCAGTTTGTTTCGTTAGCCTTTCATGCTTTCCAAAAGTCTTAACCACCATCCTTGGAAACTTCTTGCACAACTCTCTAGTGCACCCACTAAGGGTGTGCACAAATGCAATTTTTGGGATTCGATTACATTCAAATAGAATATCTGAAAATTTGATTTGATTTGAACCTTTAAAATTCAAATTTACGCAAATTCAAATCTTATTTGTTTGAATTTTCAGTTTGAATTTGCACTTACAGATGTTGACAACATTCGTATGTGCCTGTACGCATCGTTACGCATCCCGTACGCATTCCATTTTTGTCCCATACAGATCTGTACATATCTGTATAAGTATGCATCGTGTATGAACCCGCACACATACAAATGTCCAAATAATTTGAACGAATAGATTGAAAAATTCAAAATTTGTTAGAATGTTAAAATTTGAACTTATGGACATTCGATTCAAATTCAAATGTCAATATTCAGATGAATTCGATCTAATTTTGAATGTCTTTGAATATTCGTGCACATCCCTAGCAGCTACTGCTGGGATATTATGCGCAGATGTAGTCATGGTGCCTCAGAATGAATAGGAAAGAACAGGCAAGTGAGCAAGTGATCAGAGTGAAGGAAGCTGGAAGTTCCTGGTGTTTTTTATCAAAGCAAGGAAAGCAAATAAGGACATGAAAAAGGAGCATAAAATTATATTTGATTGTACTCAAGGACACAGAAATGCCCCTGGAACCTCTGAACCCACTCATTATTGCTGTTGTGTGGTAGGGAAAGCAGAAAAGGAAGATAAGGCCCATGACATATCCTTTAAATTCCAAATTTGCCTGTTTCCCAAAGACAGCCTCAATGAAGAGGAAGTAAATGCGTTCCACATAATTCAGTGAAATGGGGGACAATCCACAGCTGACCAAATGAATTTCTTCACATAAAACAGAGTAATGATACCCAGCTCTATCTCTCTGTACCATCTGAATCGGGAGAAGCGGTTGAAGTGCTTGACAGGTGTCTGGAGGCAGTAATGGGCTGAATGAGGGCCAATAAATTGAAGCAGAATCCAGACAAGACAGAGGTGCTGTGTGTCACAGGGTCTCGGGTCCGTGTAGTTGGGAAATACCCCATCCTTGATGGGGTTGCAATGCCCTGGAAGGGACCCTGCGGAAAGGCCGGGCCGTTCTGAGCACGCTCGAGGGGGCGGCCCCTCATTGGCTGGGCACCCGCCTGGCTTCTATTGCCCATCTGAACATGTGCGGGTGCCCAGCCAATGAGGGGCCGCCCCCTCGAGCGTGCTCAGAATGGCCCGGCCTTTCCACACAGAATGGAGCCTGCAGGAAAAGGTAAGACCCTTTGGATGGGTAGGGGACTTTTGGCTGGCGTTCCTGCCCACCCCTGGAGCCCGATCTGGGGTTCGGGAGCGAGCAGGAACCCAGGGACAGAAGGCAGCCGGCTGCCCACCCTCGCTCCATAGGAGCCAATGGGAGCAGCCCGGGGGAGGGGCTGAGCTGTCACAGGGAGAGAGCGTGCAAACACTTTCTCTCTGGGACGGGTCGGAACGCGCAGAGACGGTTTCAGAGCACTTTTTAGTGCTCTGAAACTCGAACGCATGGAGGGCACGTCGGGACGCTTGCGGGCGGCCTGGAATGGATCCCGCCGCCCGCAAGAGCGAATGCTGCGTTCCGACGTGTCCTCCATGCGTTCGAAAAACCCCTGTGCGAAAAGGCTCATGTTGTGGTGTGACCAGGCCCCTAGAAATTTAGGATAAGCTAGATTGATATTCCTGACAAATCTTGCTTAACAAGACTGTACATAAAACTAGGGGATCTTTCCATTCCAGGATATATATAAACAAGAAAACTGCATATTCCCACTTCATACAGTAAAAAAGTGGTCAGGTGTCCTGCATCACAGTTCTCTAAGGGTGGGCATCTTCATTCCAGCCATCCAGCCATCCAGCCATCCATCCGACTAATATCCTACCTGTATTTTAAGCTCTCAGGGTGGGCTACAGTAATAAAATGCATAAAAACAGAGTTAATACCTGAATGTATAGTGGCAGGATGTTTGATGTACCTCAGAAGCTGTCCAGCTGAAGAACCTCAGAGAAATTGTTCAGTTGAGGAACCTTTTAAAGATGATTGCTATGAAATTACCAACTAACCAACAATTAGCATCTGAATAGCAGACACACTAGTGTCCAAGGTGTGATGCCTCCCTATTTAAATTGTAATTACCCCAAATTTTATAAAGGGAACAAGGGGAGATGAGGAAAATTACAGGCCTGTCAGCTCAATGTCCCTGCTGTGGAAGAGAGGGGAAACTATTATTAAAGCTAAAATTAACAAACATTGTAAGGCGGATATTTTGCTCAAGGGTGGCCAACATGGCTTCTGCAAGGGAAAGTCTTGTCATAAACTCACAATTAACCTTTTAGAATTCTTTGAGTAAGATGATAAACATGTAAAAGTAGTTTGGTCTACTGAGATGTTCAAGAAGCTTTAATAAAATTCTTATCGCTAAATAAATTAAGTAGTTTTGGAACAAAGCTCTGCTGCGGAAAACCAATTGCTTGTGAATCAGAAAGTGGAAGATAGGAAAAAATAACATTTCTCACAATAGAGAACTGCAACAAGTGGGACTGGTGATTTCTAACATTATGAAGCCTTCCATCACATGAGGCCTATTCGCACTAGGGCCTCCGGAACATGAGTAGGACACCCCAGGATGGAGCATACACCCTGCTGAGCCGGCAATTCAGTTCGGAACTGCCCCAGCCCGTCCCAGAGCAGTCTACTTGCATTCCGGGTGTAGAGCATGAAATCGCGCTCCACACCTGGCCCAGGGCATTCCCGGCCATCCCACAGCTGTACGGGAGGGAGAGCATTCACACTCTCCATCCCAGACAGCAGTGGGCCCCGACACCCATTGCCGCTATTGGGCCAAAATCTGCCATGATCTGCGCAGGTGTGCACACTCCAGTAGACTGAACCCACACTGACCTGTCAGGTGAGCATGGGGCCAAGCTACCAGAGTGTGCAAGCCTGCACAGATCGTGGCACATCAATCTTGTGGAGTGTGGTGTGAAACCCCGGGTGCATCGAGACTGCAGCAGATCAAACCCACAGTTCAGTCTTCCCCTGCCCCTTTCAAGGGCAGGGCAAGACTGGGCTGGCAGCGATGTCCTGCCCCATGTGGTAGACCAAACCCGCACTGTCAGCGCATCAAATTGGAAGTGTGTGTAATGGTAGACGGGGTCCACACGGTCTGTGGGTCCTATCTACCATTGTGTGTGCCCACATTCCGATGCGCTGACAGTCTACCACACGAAGCAACATATCTGCCAGCATACCGGGGTGGATCTTCAGCCTCGGTGGGGCTCAGCCACCTAGTTCTAGGCAGCTGAGCCTTGCAGACACCCTCCGGGATCATCCCCCACCCAGGGCTGGGGCCCACTTGGGGATGCGCGCGTGTGAAGGTCTTATCTCCTCACCGCCATAGTTCTGACTGGGGGGGGGTCCAGTTGGTGAGATTGTGCATCTGCGTGCAGATGCACAACGCTGCTGACCGTGCCAGGAAGCCCCACACCCAGGCTTACCAGTCTGAACTCTAGTGGCAACGAGGCAAGTCCCTCATGTGCATTTGTCCAGGGAGGCACATGTCCCAGGGTGGGGGTGCCCAGGGGTGTTCCTGCTAGCTGTAGCCCACAGGAACCTGGTCAAGGGACGGGACCAGCCTGCCCACCCCTAGGTCAACTCTGACCCAATGGTGGCAGGCCTGGCAGGGGCATCCCAGCCCACACTGGCCTTTTCAGGCTAGGCCACGGAGGGACAAATCCCCATTCACCCATAGGCAAGCAGGGCCGCATCCCCACATGTTCCTTGCCTGCCTACATGAGAATAGGAAATCCGTCCCTGCGTGTCCTAGCCTTCGTGCACTACAGACATTTGGTTGTAGTGCAAATAGGCTTCTGGTCTCAAGTAAGTAAGGATCCTAACTAGGCACTGAAAAATAAACAAGGTAGTTCAAGATAGGTGCCTGTCACAATCCCAGGGGACATATTCATAAATGATCTGGAATTATGAATGGATGTCATTATGACAGATTCTCTTCAGTGTGAACAAATGTGACATGAGGTACACTAGCACAAAAATTCTTAACTACTCATAGTGCACATGTCCCCATGGTAAGGATACTGCAAGGCGAACATGAGTTCGCCTCACAAGAGTCCCCATGCAAAGCCCTAATTTGGGCTATATGAGGGACAAAATCCTCAAAATCAAAACAAAAAAAAACCTTTATAACTGTTCTCGCCCCGAATTACAGGGCAAGAACCAGTTATTCTTGGGGCATGGGGACACTCATGGGTTATTCAACTGTCCCCTCTTACATGAGTGCTTAATCACCCAGGTAAGGGCTTGATAGCTGTCCTGAAGTCAGCTGAGCAACTGTCAGGCAGGTATAGCTGTCATGTGCACAAGCAGAGCTCTGCAAAAATGATTAAAACAGATGAGGCTTTCATGTTTGTTTTAATCATCTTACCGGACCTCTCCTTGTGTGCTCTTGATAGCCCCTATACCCGCCTGACCATTGCTCAGCTGACTGCAGGGCAATTGTCATGCAATTGTTTGGGGTAAATCAAGCCCTTACCCGGGCAATTAAGCGCTCAGGCAAGGGATGTGTGGAGGAAACTACAGGGATTTACTGTGGTTTTCATGGGGATGGATGGGTTCACCTTGACCCCGCCCTGTCCTCCATTGCCATGGGGACTCCTTAATGTGAATTAAGATTCGCATTAAGGCTGCCCCAAATCCACTGTGAGGCAGGGGCAGTCCCATGGGGATGAGCAAATAGTGATTAATGGGATCTGAACCAACTGTGACTGCCCAGGCCCAAGGTTAGATACTTCAACAAAAGTGTTAACCTTGCATGCATTAGCAATTAAGGCCACCAGCATGTTAGAAGTTATTAGAAATTATGCTGAAAATAAAACCACCAATATTATACTGACTCTAGACAGAGCATTGTTGACCTCATCTAGAATACAGCATTAAGTTTTGTATATTTGAAAAGTTACACGAAAGATCAGCATCTCTGCAGTCTGGTCCCTCCTTGGTACTGTTGCCGTCAGGTAAGCCACCTTACAAGGCCCTTCTGCACCTAGCCACTACCTCCCTACGCAAGTGCAGAAGCCCTTTGAAGTCATATCTTCACATCCTTTTGCAAATGCCTCCATGAAGTATCTGAGGTATGGAGTATCCACGGTTGGTGGCAGAAAGCACCCATCAAAAAGTGTGTCACCTGCCCAACGCACTGGGGTGAGTTCACAAAATCACATTCTCCCAGCAGGTGCCTTGGACACCTTTTCCTTAGACACCTAAGCATGTTGGACTAGGAAAAAAGAAGCACTGAGTGACGTGGAATGGAACTTCTGTGGAGGGGCTCATGATCAATTAGACACTTCCCACCACAGTTTTAGCCACAGGCCAAGTTGGTCATGGCCATTTTTCCTCAATGAGGGGTTCTGTCTGTCCATGAGGTAACAATTTGGGTGTACTGACCTTTGACAGACTCTCAGGATGCTAGCAACTCCTCCCAGACATTTTGGTGGGGGAAAGTTGATATTGCCTGCCCATCAAATGTGTCTTAGCCATGGAATGGAGATGAAGTAAAAGATTTTTGAGGATTCAGAGGAGATCCCATCTGAGAAAGGATATAAGGTTTGGAGCTTTTTAATTTACATTGGAGGCAAGTGAGATAGGACATGATAAGCGTATATGAAATTATAGATGATGAGAATAAAGTGTATACTAAGATATTTTTCTCCTTTGCCAAAAATTCTTGAATAATGGAGTCGTCCGACGAAGCTGAATAATGTAAGAATCAAGACAAACAAAAGAAAACATTTTTTTCACATAACACAGTTCAATTGTGGAATTAGTTGGCTTCAAAATAGGCTTTGGACGAACTCATAGAAGATAGGGCTATCAATGGCTACTAGCCCCCATGACTAAGCCAGTAGGCCTTGCTTATGAGCTTCCAGATGCAACTGGTTGGTTGCTATGAGAACTGGTTGCTATAGATGGACCCCTGTTCTGATCCACCAAGACATTTCATGTTTCTAACTCTTTCTAGATTATCATATACAGCTTTCATGCAGATAATTTATTATGGATTATTTATTGTAATACTTTTCCACCTGGGGGAGGAACAACTGGTCATTCTGTGTAGTAAACAACCAAACATGGAGATAGGAAAAGACAATTCCTAAGGCAAAAGAATTAAGGATGTAAATGATGAAAGTTCTGAATAATATTCCAATCAAAAATACAGCTCAAAAGTCCTTCAAAACATTTTAAATATTTCATTGGAAAAGCTATTTTGCTTGAACTATTCTGAATTTGTGCTGCGGCTCTTATCTATAGTGAATAATGGGATAGGTTTTTCATATTCGCTTTCCTTAAAGAGGCAAGAACTCTATTTTGTCCAGCATTCTGACTCACATAATGGTCCCCCAATTGCTTCTGGACATTCTTTAGGAGAAGACAAGGGCAAAACCCTCACCTGCTCTTGACTCCTTGCAAAGGGTCTTTAGTGTTATCCTGCCTGTCTCTCCAACCTGGAAGTGATACTTAGTTATCAGTTCTAGTAGCCATTGATAGACATGTCTTCCATGAATGCATCTAGCCCTGTCTTAAACTATCCAGGCTAGTGACTGTCATCATGTCCTCTGGTAGTAAATTCCACTGATCTACGATAGGTAACAAAAAATACTTCCCTTTGTCAGTTCTAATTTTCCTGCCTGCCTTGTTTAAGTGTTGTGTAAAAGAACCTTTTCCACACCGTTTATTATTTCAACTCCCCTTTAAACACTGCATGAAAGCATCCAGATTGTATTTTCACTTTCTGTGTAAAACCCAGTTTGGGAGTTGATTTTCCTGCAATAATGTTGCTGTGTAATCCCAGGACTATGTTGGTATTGCCATAGACATACTGTAGATGGCAGTCCCAACTAGCTCTGAGATAATCCCAGGTTTTACACCCTGTCTGGAGGCAGCCTAAGGAAAATAGGATTCTGACTTGGATCACTGAAATGGAAGATTTAACTATGGATTTCTGGTTTTTCTTGAAGAAGAAAAAGAGTTGACTTTTCTACCCCACTTTTCTCACCCATTTAAGAGCACTAAAAGTGGCTGGTCAAACTTTCTATTCTCCCCACAACAGAACACCCTGTGAGGTAGGTGGGGGTTTGAGAGCTCACAAAAGAGCTGTGACTAGCCCAGTGTCACCCAGGTGGCTTCATGGAGGAGAGTGGAATCAAACACAGTATTCCCAGATAAGAATCCGGCTCTCTAACCACTAGAACAAACCAGCAAATAATGCAAATGTTACTTACATTTTATCCCGTCTTTTTTGATTGCATGTATTGTATTTTGTAATAAATATATACTGGAAAAAATAAAAAGATTACTTCTTAGACAGTATAGCTGCTATATACAGTATGTATATAGATTATGTATGTAGCAATCAATGAACTGATCTTTTGCATCAAAGAGCTGGCTATCATGTGGATAGGTTCCAAGTGAAAGGCATATTTTAAATTAGAATTTAGGCTAGTGTATCAGAGTATATCTTCTCTAAGAGCTTAAATTCTACCTAAGGATTGGTCTATTTGTAGTGTCTAGAAATATTTCAAATGCAAACATATCCTTGGAAATGCACAGGGAAATATAGATCCCTTAATAAAGAGGTGACCTTAGACCCAACACGACTACTCTGTTTTCCTTTATCAGGCAGTTGGGGGAGGTGAAAAGGGAGAGAGAATGCTTGATAGGAAAAATCTTGTGGCAAGGGTGGCCAGTTTCATTATGTCCAATGCCAGACTATGAAACAACTCTTGGGGCTTGAAATCCTATTGCCTATTAAAACTGGGCATGACAGCTCTTTTTTATGCTTCACCAACCAGAGATGGAACTGGGTCCTGGGGGAAATAAGGAAAAATATTTATTACAAGTGTTTAACACCTTTTAGTACAAAACAGCCCTAGTCATCAGCAATTCACGCCAGCATAATATAAAACCAAAGGGACTCTTTCATAAATCTAATAAAGGTCCCTAACGCTTCTCATATTTTAACTTTAACAAGATCTACATTTTTTGATCTCGGATATTAGGAGGCTTATAAACACACACTTTCTTTGCACATCCTTTTTTTTTTAATTTAGAATTGCAAACTGCTATTCCCAGGGGTCAGAATACTTTAAGGAAGGAATGTTTGAAACAAGACATTTCCTTGTTTTAGAAGTAGTCACACACACAGCGACAGCCAAAGGATTTCAGTGGTTCCTATGTAGCCCCAAATGCATTTCTGAGTTCATAGATCTGCTGGTTATTTCATTTTGGGGTTCCAAGGTTTATTTTCAGTTCATTTATAACAGTTCGACCTACTCTTCATTAGACACGTTAGATGCACTATATCTATGCTGCTTCCAATTTGCAAGCTTCATGTTTTACTTTTCATTTACACCATTAATTTATTGAATGAACAAACAAACAAAGTGTCTTCTACCAGGGTCCATGGCGGAATCCATCTGCTTCTTCCTGGTAATAATCATAATCCACCTACTCTGGCTCTCTGGCCACTTTATCACCCAGTGGGAAAGGAACAAGGCAAGTGGAAACCAAGAAATCTTCCTCTGTGTTCTCATTCATAAGGGTGTTCACGAATGCAATTTTTTACATTCAATTTGATTCGAATTGAATATTTGAATGTCTGAATTTGTACAAATAGAGAAAAATAGAATGTATTCAAATTCAAACCGATTAAAATACATTTGTATCTATTCATACAAATATGCAATTCGTATTTGATGATACAAATGTCAACAACATTTGTATGTGTCCATATGCATCCATGTGCATCCCGTTTTTATCCCGTATGCATCCTGTTTTGTTCCCTACATATCCGTGCAAGTGTGTACGGATACAAATAAGATGTGTATGGATACGTATGTAATGCATATGGATATGTACACATATGAATGTCCAAATAATTCGCACGAATGATTCAAAACATTTGAATGTTTTCAAATGTTAAAAAAGCTAATGTATAGACATTCGATTCGAATTTGAATGTCCAAATTTGAACAAATTTGATAGAATTTTGAATGTTTCAAATATTCTTGCACATCCTTAATAGTAGCCGTTGATACGCTTGTCATCCATGGATTTGTCTAACCCTTTCTTAAAGCTATCTAGGATGGCTGCTGTTACCACCTCTTCTGGTCACAAATTCCATAGACTGATGACCCTCTGGGCAAAGAAATACTTCCCCTTGTCTGATCTGACTCTCCTACCCATCAGCTTTATAGAGCACCCACTGGTTCTAGGGTTTTGTGATAGAGAAAATAATTTGATACCATGCATGATTTCCTGTTTCGTAAGGGAGGTGTTCCAGCCCCATAATTATTTCTGACCTTTTCCAGTTCCACAATATCCTTTTGCCACTTGGTTGCCCATTCGCCCAAGCCAAGGGATCCCTCTGGAGCTCTTCACAATCACTTCACAATAATTTAGTATCATCAGCAAACTTTGCTATCTTATTATGTACCCATTCTTCTAGATCATTAATGAATAAATTAAAAAGCACTGGTCCCAATTCTGAAAGTTGCAGGACCCTACTTTTCACCTCTTTCCACCCTGAGAATTGGCCATTTATTACTACTCTCTGCTTCATATCCTTAAGCCATTCACCAAGCCAGAGGCATTTCTGCACTTCTCTTCCTGTCTGATTGGCAGGAAAAGTCCATTTTCCACTAGCTTGTACTAGTGTTCACACTTGGGAACACTAGTGCACTCCAAACCAAGTGCTGTGTGCCCAGAGACCTAGTTGGGTATGGGTGCATGTCCTGGCACTGGCAGTACATATCCAGATGCCATCATCTTCTTTGTGGAGCTCAGCGTGACTATGTATGCGTTGTCACCATTGTCACAGCAACAGTGACACTCCACACACGTGTAGTTTTATTTGGGGTCATCTCAGATGATCCTGATCCTGGCAGAGGTGCGAATAGTTGCTTCTCTGGCTGGGACATGTGTGGTGCATGATTTTGTGCACCACCACTAGTAAACGCTGGGGTAGATGCTGGGGTAGTGTCTGGTAAGGCAGGAGACATTTCTGGGTTGAAAATGCCTCTGGCATGTGCAGATGCTCCTTACCCCACCATCTACTACAAAGCCAAGGAGTGGAGAAGAGGCAGCAGGCTGGGCTGCTCTGCCATCTTGCTCCCAGCAGTGCCCTCCCTCCTCCAACTGCCATCTTCACAAGGCTGAGAACCATCTTGCCTGAGAGGAGTGGAGAAGAGGCAGCAGGCTGGGCTGCTCTGCCATCTTGCTCCCAGCAGTGCCCTCCCTCCTCCAACTGCCATCTTCACAAGGCTGAGAACCCTCTTGCCTGAGAGGAGTGGAGAAGAGGCAGCAGGCTGGGCTGCTCTGCCTTCTTACTCCCAGCAGTGCCCCTCCCTCCTCCAACTGCTCCCATCAGAAGATGGCAAAGAGACTACGGCGGCCAATCCACTGGTTGAGGAAATGTCTGGTCCTGAGGCTGAGCAAGGTGGGGCTGAGTAGATGCCGGATGACCATCTTCCGGTTTGTCATCAATGAAGAGAAAATTCAAAGTACAGAGAATAAAAAAATTCCAGCAATAAATGAACTGAAGAATTGGATCTGAAGACCCCAAGTGCTTGCTTTTTGCTGTTCCCTGTTCCCTCCCACACCATTTTCCTTTTGTTTCTTGTCTCTTTAGATTGTAAGCCTGAGGGCAGGGACCTGTCTAAGATTAATACAATATTGTAACCCGCCCTGAGACCTTCGGGTATAGGGCGGGATAGAAATACAAATAAATAAATAAATTGTCCTCTGGATAGAACCAATTATTCAGTAGTCCAGATAGACAATGTCAACTGGCTCACCTTTATCCACATGTTTATTGACACTCTGAAAGAATTCCAGCAAATTGATAAAGCATGATTTACCTTTGCGGAAGCCATACTGACTTTCTTTCAGCAATGCTTGCTTCACCATACATGCACTAATTTTATCTTTAATGATGGTTTCAATCGTCTTACATGGAACCAGTGTTAAGCTAACTGGTCTGTAATTTCCTGGATCAACCTGGATCCTTTTTTAAAGATTAGTGTTACATTTGCTACCGTCCAGTCTTAAGTTACAGAGCCTGATCTTAAGGGAAAGATTATATATTTTTGCTAGAAGATCAACAATTTCACATTTGAATTCCTTAAGAACTCTTGGATGAATGCCATCTGGTCCTGGTGATTTGTTAACATTTAGTTTATTAAGACAAGGAAGGATTTCTTCCTTTGTTATCTCTCAGATTTAATTCTTCTGAAAACATAGGCTCAGCTACAGAACACAGAAGCAGAGGGTGGCCATTTCCAGGTTTCCACCTAAATTCACTAGGCTTGGCATGCTAGTTCACAGTCATGTGCTGTCCACACTTAGGTCATGGTCCAGGATATCACAGAAGAGTATTTGTGGACTGGTTCTTAATAGTCCGCAGTTATGTTGTATCCAGCAGGGGGTGTGGCCTCTCCTAGGCCACTCCATTTCCACATCAGGATGCAGACAAAGTGGTCTAGTGTGTCTTTTGGGCCAGTCTATCAGCCAGGTGTGGAAAGGTCATTTGACTCTAATGTCTGATGGTATCAATCTGAACTGAGCATGATTGTCACCTTATAATGTTTCATTGCCATTAGCATCTTTTTTTTAGATCCAAGATACTTCTTTGTTATGTATGTCTTACCTCCTGCCCCATTAGTGCCAAAGGACAGTACCCACTATCAAGAATTTAGAGATAATAATCCTCAAGACCAAGGTAGTCCATTTTTATCCAGGCATACCTTTTGTTTTATGTTTTGACTTTGTGGTTAATCCATCTACTTTACATATAGCTGATTATGATGTTGTTATATTTTTCAAACCATTTTTTAACACCTTTGGATTCCCCATTTTGAAGGGATGGATCTAAACAGATTTCAAAAATAAAGAGGCATCTCTACATATTATTATTATTATATTATTATTTAGAAAATTTATATCCTGCCTTTCACCAAATGGTCCCAGGGTGGGTTACAATGAGATTTAAACATATTAAATGGTAAAACATAATTAAAAATCTAACCCCTTTCCTCCCACTCCCACCCTCCCTCCCTTCCATCCTAACAGGGCAGCACCTCAAGGAAGCTATTAAACAGTAAAAGCCTGGGTTAAAAGGTACGATTTCACCAGGCACTGAAAAGTATACAATGTAGGCGCCTGGTGAACCTCAAGAGGGAGGCTGTTCCAGAGTCTAGGGGCTACTTACATAGGTAAGTACTAAAATCTAGGAAACAGTATATACCTCACTCTAACTTAATATAGTACTGATGTAATACTGATCTAATACTATATTGGCTTATTTGGAGGCAAAAAGCTTGTATAACTGAAAACAAAAAAATAAAGGAAAAAGAAAGGAAAGGGTTGGGAGGAACAGAGTATCGTCTGCCTAAGAAGAAAATTATCCCAATTTCTAGTGCTACTGGAAAAAAATGCTAAAGTTATTGCCACACAAAGAACCTCTTGAACTGCTCTGGCTTCCAAATTTTCTACTGCACTCTCTGCAGTTACTTGTGTGCGGCAGAAGCAGCATCTTTGTATTATATGAACAGTCTGCTTCATAATCAAATACCATCTGTCGCTACATCTGAACTTGTTTTCAACATCTGTGCGTTCTGGTCTTAACAAAGCTTTAAAAACTAATTCAAAAACTTTCACAGATCACTGGCTAAATATGTACATTTACCATCTTTTGCATTGCTTTAAAATATTTCTTCGCTTTTCCACAAGCCCTTGGTTGGGAAATGGGAAAGATACAAGCTCTTAGAGGCTTTATTAAGCTTATTTTCTAACGGCCTTGGGTAGCCAAGTGCAAAAGAGGGACACTTGCTCAGGCGCCGAAAGGACCCATCATATCTTTTCTTGGTGCCAATACAGTCCCTGCCTGCCAATGAGAAACCTGAAAGTTGATCAGCTACCATACCCCAATTACTCAAAATGACACTACAGATAAAACGGCAACCAAGGGGAGAATCAACTCTATGGCTTATATCCTGCTAAAGTGTGTCTGAACAAATGGCGAAGTAAAATCATGAGAGCTCTCTGGAGAATTTGGACGTTGTTACTTTGCACATGCTTCAGAAATGTGAAGTACATCTTTACCGAACTTTGGGCCAACCCCCTAGCAGATGTTGACCAGTTTTGCTTATGTATACATCAGTTGCCGAACACTAAAACAGAGATTAGAAATTTTAATTTAGTCAAGGCAGTTGGGCTAAAATGATAGCTTTTGTTGAAACCATTAAATAGGACTGCCTAATGAAGTACAGTTTAGAGCTGGCAGAGAGATTCCTGATGGGAACACGGCTGCCTATTCCAAACGGCAGCCTTGGAAAGGGAGAAGGAGGAAGCCTGTGAGTCTTTAGCTAAAGTGGAGCAGGGACAACAGCCCTTATAAAATCTGCATCCGATTCCATAGCAGAGGAAGGACGGCACTTGAACGTTATTACCCTGACATTTTCAGCCTCAGCTAGAAATGCTCACCCCTCCAACCCACCCCCATTTCCAAACTCCACCCGATATTTCTTATTCCTATTTGTTGGGAAAGGAAGCTGATACTGTGGGTGATGAAAATGCCATAAATTTGCCTTTCAAAGGTCATTTGGGTTCAGAGCCTAAAGATTGAATATGGCAAAAATTGTAGGCATAAGGAATGCGGGGAGGGCAAGAAGGGGTCATTTTCATTGATGGGTTCAGTGACTGATTCTGCTACATAATGGTATTTGCCATTTAGTTTCAGACCACTATTACCCACTCCATAATTCGCATCCATAATTCCTCCACTTCTTCGGGTCAGGACATAGTGCTTGGAAAAGTAACGCCTTGGTGGTAATAAAACAAGCATTAATGTTGCCAGGTGTTTGGTAATAGAGAGGCGTCTTTATTTTTAAGGATATCTGTGCTCTATATCTATATCAATGTATCTTCAAAAGTGTCATTCATTTTGGCTTGTTTCACAGTGTTCTACTGAAAGAGACAAATGCATGCGCGCAGTGTGTGCGCATACACACACACACAGAGCCCACATCCTGTGAGGGCATTTCTGGAATCAGTCATTTAGAACTCTTTTGGACCCCATCTAGCAAAGTTATAAAATATTACATGCATGTTGCTAACCATCTTCATATCTAAAAATCCACATTTTATTACATATTGCCAACTTCAGAGAAGAAAATGTTTTCAGATCCCAACTCTCTAGTTCTCTAGCTTGCAAATATTAAATTTGTAGCATTTTTTTTGTCAATGTGATGCATGACTTGCAGGCATGACCTAAAAAGGGCAGTGGGGGTTCTGCTGAATATTATCCTAGTAAAACTCAGAAATTGCATCTGGCAAGCTTGCTGTGGCCTCCATGGGAAGAAAGCAGCAGGAATCCTGAATAGTTCTCTAGCATAGAATGACTTTCCTTCTCCCTTGCTGCATTCACTGGCTCCTCAGTGCAAATACGGCCGAGTGTCAGAGTGAGGCAGCTCCATTTGAGAGAGTGAAGGCACTGTTTCCAATGGCCAATCACAGTGCCTCCATCCAGGGCATGGGCAAAGCCAAGATGCTATGTTGGAGTGTCTGCCAGGCCTTGCCACATTTGACACTGTCTGCTCTGTGTATGGAGGGCAATGTTGACCTCCACGCTCATGTACAGTAGCTTCCGAGTCACCATGGGTGCACTGGTATAATATGTGCATTATTTGTATTAATCTTTGGACATTCGTACAAATAGTTTGGACATTTGTTAAACTGGGGAGATGGGAAAGTGGCTGTGCCACACATCAGCAGCAGATCCAGATAACATTTGACATGGATCAAGAGTGGATTAAATGTGGATTCAGGACAGATTTGACGCCTTCAGAGCGTGGATATGTTACATTTTCATTTGTATTGTATACATATTCATTCATAGCGGATACATATTAATTAATAGGGAATACATATTGGATATTCTTCCAAATTTGTATGAAAGCATTCTTATTGAATAGAATCCTACCACATTTGAAGGAGATCTATTCAAACAAATATTTTCTAACATTATGAACTGGAAATGTCAAAAAAACCCATTCGTGCACATCCCTAATATGTATAGATCCAAGTGTAATATTATTGCTACATTTTGGCTAGAATCTAGTTGAAATTTACAATTTGGTAAGGACTGTAATAAACTACCAATTACATGAAACCTTCATATATGCTTACCTACTCCTCAGGGTCATCCATGGAGGTCTTCTTGTGCATCTCACAGATGATAGGACCACAGGGAAGAGCTTTGTTGTTGATGTTCTCAAGCTTTGGTACTCCATACTTAGAAAGGCAAGGTTTCCTCAGCTCTGCCACACTGTAATAAAGAAAGGTGTCTGACTCTTGAGAATCTGTTTTCATTTTACTTCCTTATGTTTCCTTTTCTGGGAGATTTTCAATCTTTTGCTACTATGTTTGAATTTTATCTGCAGTATCATTTTTTTAATGGATTTTTATTGGTATTTATGACTATTTCTTTGGGTGTGACAGCAGCACAATCATAAGGTCTGGAAAGCAAAGGGTCGATGGCTCAATGTTGGAAACCAAAGGGTCGACGGCAACCACTTCTGGTCCCCAACAACCTTTAAATAATTTTTTTTAAAAAAATGCTGTGATTTGGAAACATTATTACATTTAATAAGAAACAAAGTCCTATGGGCCACAAATGGAAAACGAGGTATACCCAAAAAGACCTCCTTATGAAACCACATAAGTTGCTATGAATATCTTCTAACATTTGTGCTCTAGGGAGAGGAAAAGACAAGTCTGAAGAAATTTTGAGCTCATCACCAAGGTGGGATGATGAGCATGGGATGTTGGATTTCCTTTTAACTGAGACCCATGTGATGGAAGAACTTCTTAAAGAAAAGACATGAAACAATAAGATTGTGTCTCCACTAGGGGTGTGAACAAATACAATTTTTGGGATTTGATTCGAATCAAATATCAAAACATTTGAATCGATTTGAATGTTTAAAATTTGAATGTATTCACATTTGATTTGATTCGAATGCATTCGAATCTATTCATGCAAATTTTCTATCCGTATTTGCAAATATGAATGTCGACAAAATTCGTATGTGCCCGTATGCATCCGTGCACATCCTGTATTTATCCTGGATGCATCCTGTTTTCATCCTGTATGGATCCACACAAATGCGGGAAAGATGCGTACAGGCAAGTCCGCATCATTTACATATCCGTTCACATACGAATGTCTGAATAATTTGTATGAATGATTCAAAAATTAAAAATTCATTTGAATGTTTAAATTTGAATGTATAGACATACAATTCAAATTCCCAATGTTTTGAATATTTGTGCAGATACCTAGTCTCCTCATCTGGTACAAAGATGTAGTATACTTGGTGAGTGGGGCAACATCCATTTACGACACTTGGGCAAAGAAGCAAAATTGCACTCTCTATAGGGGTGCCTTGCCTGCCATTTTGCTGGATACCCACTTCATTGGGCTTGGATTACTGCAAAGCGCCTGGTGACATGGGTCTTCAACTAAAGTGAAGCTGTGACAGCAAGCACTTCCAGGGAGACACCCACTTTCAGATGCCTCCTGCTGCAGTCATGGAGCCACAGTCTAAGAAAACAACATATTCTATCCAATGTAAGTATGAAAGCTCACATGAGCTTCAGGGCTGGTCTCTGAGACCTCCAAAAGACTAGAAATGAAAGCTCTAAGGCCATTTGCTGGGATTTGAGAGCCGGAGAAGGTTTGCCCTTGTCCCTGCTTGAGATGCCCATGGGCAATTGTTGGGCCACTGTGTGAGATAGGACGCTGGATTAGATGGGCTGTGGCCTGATCCAGCAGGGCTCCTCTTATGCTTTTATGTTCCTAGCCTCAGAGCTATTGCAGACCCATTTTGGTGGTGTGAAATGGATCCCCAGTGTTCCCAGACATGGAGGTGTGCCTTCTGCATGCCTCCATGTTCTGGACCAGGTCTACAGTTACTCAGATCAAGGAATCCATGATCTGGATCACACTCTGACCCTTTAGGCAGAACACATACCAGCAATCAGCAGGGCCTCATAGATACACACTAACATGCAGAGTAATGAGGCCCAGAAGCCAGCTATGAGAGCTCTTTTTACAGAATAAACTTGCAGAAAGGCATTATGCTTCTTTTGCCTATTCACTTTTTGGCATGAGCTGGATTGATAATCTATTTCCAGTCAGTGATGTTTTTCCTCATAATCCAGTTGCTGCATGTAGCTGCTTTCATTTGCATTTTAATGTACATTTAAACATATTTTCTCTGAAAACACACATTTCTAAATATATATTTTCTTGACTTTTGAAATGAAGGCATCCTACAACTTGAAGGCAAAATGGAGCAAATAATTATCAAAACATCTTTAGTTTTTTATAGTAGTTTACGCAATGGATGAAAATCATTTCATGTGTTTTTTTTTATTAATTTTCTCCATCCTAGGGATGCACATGAACCAGTTCTCTGTGCATCAGATAGAACCTCTTCTTTGTTAAAAGCAGTTCATGGGACTCAACAAACCAACCAGCCAGCACATTGCTTAGGCAAGTGATTTATGTGTGGCATGTCAACTCTTCCTGCCTTTGACCTTCCTGCCAATCATTGCTACAGTCTCTGCCTGTTTCAACCAGTACTACTGCCACCTGCTGCAGTGTTCTGAAGCATTGCTCCCACATATGTGCCTTTTGAGGATTCAGGTCCCAACATGCCATCCTGTTCAAGTTACAGCACCACTTCCTATTCCAGGAAGAGTTATGATGAGAAAGCAACTGGTGTTTGGAACAGAAAGTGGTCTCCTGGATCATGTAGTCTCAGAAGGCATGAACAATGGGGCAGATGGCATCAGTGGTGGGCCAGGAGGCAGGTGCAGATCAGTGGGATGGGCTGCAGTGGGCAGCACATGGACACCGAGGGGAGAAAGTGGGTGAGCTGGTGATGCAAATCTTGAACCTTCAAGCCAGTTTGGCTTGCTAGTGAGCCTAGCAAACTGGAGATGGGGTATCATGGTGAAACCCATTGACATGAACCAACTTGGAATCTCTCTACTCCACCCAAATATAGAAAGCTGAGAAGTAATAGTAATAAATTACTACTATAGTTGTTATTGTTGAATCATGTGGCCTAGTTACTGGGCCTGTTCACACTTGGCTTTATTCTGGAATCTATCCTGGAATAGGGGCCTGCTGTCCACATGCTAGTGCAGGCTATAGGGTGTCCCAAGTGAGGCTTGCCAGAGTCTGCATTAGCATGCAGACCACAGACCCCTATCCTGAGATATACTCCAGAAAAAAGCCAAGTGCAAACAGGCCCATTGCCTCTTGACCTACCCTACTGTGAAGATAAAATGGAGAAAAAGAGAATAATGTAAGCTGCCTTGAGTTCTTTAGAGGAAAAAGAAAAAGAAAAACATGTGAAGTTATATCTTTTTTTCCTGCAGGCTATTTAGGGCCTGCAGTTAGAAGAAGTGTCTAGCAAGTGAAGAACTTGTACATACTGTATAACAAAAATAAGATTTTTAAAAACATACCCTTTCAGAAATCTGAGATGCGAGAGTGTTCTGTCTCTATGGCTCTCACCATCTGACATTCATTTGTGTTGTTGATTTGTTTAGTACAGAAGGAACAGCATGACTGATACATGACTGATATCCATCACAAGGCAAACTGCTAATAAACACACACACAATGGTGATGGGGAAAACAATTCCACGCATGTCTTCTGGAATATGAGAGGCAATTTGTATGTCCCATTCTTTGGGAGCAATGATGCTTTTAAGGAAATACAAGCAACAATTTCCAACATTTGCCTATCCATCAGAGGCAACTTTGCCTGCCAGGAAGACACATTCTGTACCACCAAGTGCCACATCAATTATCTACAGTTCATATGATGGGCAACGCAAAGCCAAGCTTGGTAGCAGTGCTTGCTTTCGGTATTGGGGAAATATTGACTGTTTCTACACAGGCTCTGAAGACCCCATTAAGTACCTAATATAGTACTTGGTATGGATTTGATACCTTCAACACTGACAACCCCATTAGGACCCCATTAGGAATGCGTTGTCCCCACAAGTGTCACAGAGTTCTCGATTCAGTGGGATCTTTGGGCCCTTAAATCCAGATTAGCAGCAGACCTCTTTAAACAGATCTTCAATCTGGTTTTGTGCCATGAAGACTGGATTCTAGAGCATGCTCCCTGACCCAGTGGGGTCCAGGGGCTGGCACTGACTCCCTGATGACCAGATCCCAAAGATATGGATCTCCTTAATCCAGATTAAACATGGTAAGTGCAGAAACAACCAATGTCATTTACTGCAGACCCCACACATGGAGAAGGGACCATCCGAAGTATGGCTTGATACTTTGGATGGTCCAACTGATGACTAAGTGGATCTGTACTTTTAATTCAAAGGAGTAAAATTCAACAGTTTAAACACAATCCCAAGTATTAGTTCAGTATTTGGGGTTCTCAAAGATATTCCATTAGATCAAAGGTGTGCTTGTTCTCAATTATTGGAGGCTGGGTTGGCTACCATTGCATGGGATTGGAAGGATTAATCAAAATGGACTTTGGATATCTGGTATGGATATGCTGTTGAATATTATACTGTTATGTACTGATATTGTATATCCTGCATTCCATGTTTGAGTCTGCTGGGGGGTCGGGTGGATTTTTCTCTATTTTTGTTGATTGGAATTTGTGGGATATATGTTTATGTGTTTGGTTATGGTCATGAATAATTAAAAAAAAAAGCATTTGGGGTTCTCCCAATTGGTTCAGATTTATCTTAGGGTGTTTCCACACTTACTGCTGGAAATCCAGATTTCTGAAATCTGCCCCTGGGAAGATCCGTCTGAAATAAGGATGGATCCAAATGAGGCTTAACGCATCCACACTGATGTGGGAAGCACAGACAGTGAGGAACACATCATGTGTTTGCTGTGCTGACACCGGAGCACCGATATCCAGAAGAATCAGGCCTCTCTGAGGCCCTGCTGCCCAAGGTGCTGCATGATTGGAGCACTCAGCCATCAGTCACCGCTCATTTCCACTGTGCGTGGGCATGTCAGGGACAAACTGCCCTCCAATCAGCACCATGCCTAAGATCCTATGGCTGCCTGGCTGTGCTCAACATGGTGATTTCTGGTCCCGCCCACATGCGTTCCCTCTCCTGTCCCTGTGTGGAAGTGTCATCCTTTGATCTGGAATTTGCAGGGAAGGACAGTTTGAAGACCTAATTTTTCAGGTCTTCCTGAAAACCGGTTTTGGTGGCCTCTAGACCCCATTAGATACAGATCTTGCATGAGTCCTTGAAGTGGCCCTCATCTATCCTGCTGTGCCAGAAGGTAAGTTGCAGATGTGTGCTATAGGTGTCCTTATCAGGTACTTAATGGGGTCTTAATGGCCTGTGTGGAAACACCCTTATAAGGTGGAGCAGGGCTGAGTGACAGCTCACAGTGTGCTTTAGGTGACAGGAAAAAACACTCTGATCTTTTGTGGTTAAGCATTGTATTATATGAGCTGCCCCAGCTCTATTTACTCAGGCATTGTTGTTTAATATGCAAATTTCAACTATTATATAGCCCATATAGCCCATGAGATCACAAAGTCACTGCCTTCTTGCAGCTCGGATGAAGAAGCAATCGAATGAGCTTCCCTCCACCTTCACAACAAAAGCTACTTACAAAATGGATTCACACATAAGGACAATAAGTTACTAGGAAGAAACCACATTTGTCTGGAGGGCGCTTTTCTGAATCAAAGACGTTTTCGCACGGGGGTGAACGGGACGCGTGGGAGACAGCTGCGGACACGGCATCCGCATTGCCCGAGCGCGGCTTGCGCTCCGACGTGTCCGCAGCTGTCTTTCTCGCGTTCGAAATGTAGAGCACTTTAAAGTGCTCTACATGCGTTCGAACGCGGACGAGCCGCCCGCAGGCGTTCGGGAGGAGAAGCATTCGCGCCTGCTTCTGTCTCCTGAACAGCTGCGGCCGCCTCCGACGCCGGCGCGGCTTCGACAATCAGCTGTTTGACAATCAGCTGATTGTCGATCTGCCTCCGCGGCTGTCTCCGCGCCCCTGGCCGGCCTTTGCCGGCTAAGACAGCTCCCGGCGCTTTGAGCATTCGCACACAGACGCTCCGGAACGCGTTTACACGCGTTCTGGCGCATCTGTGTGTGAAAGGGGAAAGCGCCGGGAGCTGTCTTAAGCTTCCCGTCCTACTCCCATTCCAAATGGAACGGGAGTAATGCGAAAACGTCTCAAGGCTGCACTGGTCCACTGATAGAACCAATTAAACAGGTCTACCAGTGATTTGGATTAAGGAATCCTTAAACCAGATCATTATCTGTCTAATGCAGAAAGATCAGACCAATGGGAGATGTGGTCTCATAGAACCATATTAATGTGCAGATCTATGAAGCCTTGAAGTGCACTACATGGACCCCTATTGGTATTAAGGGTCAGTGCAGAAAGTCCCAAAGATATTGTCCATCATGCAATGGAAGAAACACAATTGTTTGTGTTACAACTGCATGTCCATTTACTGAGGAGTAAGTCCCTCTGAACTCTGAAGGGTTCTCTTTTCAATAGACACAAATATGCTTACTCTGTCTGTATGCTGCTTTGTTTATACCTGTATGCTTATCAACTATAGCTTTTACATGAGGAAGAAAATGTTATCAGCCACAGACACAAATAAGCATAAGTTTTCACCTCTTGTGACTTTCAGGGTAGGAACTATATCCCCAATATATTTAGATATCATTGATTGCTTATAAGATTAAGTTAAAAAATCTTCCAAAGCAGACCTTGTAGTAGCTTTTATTTCAATTTAATCCACTAAATCCTAGATTTAACTTGTAACTGGGCTGCTATAAAGCCTTGCATGGAAAAATATGAGATTTTGGCACAACATTATTATTATTATACATGTCCACATACTGTGTCATTTATAATCCTACAAAAATAAACTTTTGAATAAGTCACTGCTATGATCAAATCTGATGTATACTTTAAAAAAATATAGATTTATTATCCAAGGAAGATCTGTATTTATGGTCCTGAATTATTAAATCTAAATGCTTTTTAGGAAGAAAAGTCATATATTTATTTCATTAAAATCACATCCCTTAAATTGAGGTGTCGTACTCCAAACATAAGATGAAAAATCAAAAGGAGGCAAAATAGAGCTGGTAGCTTGGAAAGGTGAAAGATTCATTATGTTCCTACAGATAATATTTTCTGAAGTGTCTTACAAGCCATTACTTGTAATAGAAATAATTTAACGAAACCCAGTAAGATGTACAGATAGGTCTGCAGCTCATATTCACTTAGAGACAGTGCATTTTGCTTTATCTTGGGCCACATTCACACTTACTTGACTGGTATGGTATAATAATAATAATAAAAGTATAATCATATCATACCAGGCTGATCATTTTGATGTTCCTGTCCAGCAGCACTTGCCTGCCAGAATTCCCATGCCAGAGTTCAAACTGGCATCTGGTGCAGGCTCAGATGTTGCCCTAGTGATCGACAAGCTGTGAATGACTGCATAGTCACACACACGTGATGCCCCCTTGCCACACAGCACCCGGAAGAGGTGTGGATCTGCTGCCTCAGGAGCAATCCAATCACTGCTGGTCAGTAGAGGTGTGTGAGAATGCAATATTCGGGATTCGGTTCTATTCAAATTGGATATCCAAAAATGTGAATCAATTTGAATCTTTAAAATTCAAATGTATTCACATTAGATTTGAATTGAATATATTCAAATCTATTCATGCAAATTTTTGATCCGTATTTGCAAACACGAATGTTGACAACATTCGTATGTGGCCAGACTCATCCATGCACATCCGTACGCATCCCGTACGCATCCCGTATGCATCCTGTATGCATCCTGTATGCATCCCTTTTTCATCCTGTATGGATCCGCACAAATGAGTACAGATGAGGGAAAGATGCGTACGGGTAATTATGCATCATATATGTATCCGTACACATACAACTGTATGAATAATTCGCACACTAATAGATACAAAAATTCAAAATTCATTTGAATGTTTACATTTGGATTTATAGACATTTGATTTGAATTCAAATGTCCAAATTCAAATGAATCCAATCAAATTTTGGATGTTTTGAATATCTGTGCACATCCCTACTGGTCAGCCTATGGACTGCTCTTCAGTTGTCCTCAGCTGGGTCATTCCAGAGAGAGATGAGGCAACTCTATTTGAGCTGTGCTGATGCTAGAGTGTGGCCAGAGCAATTCAACAAGTAGCCTGAATCACTCCAACCTCAGTTAAATCAAATTCTACACACAAAGAAACTTGAAGCTTTTGAAGCAGCATCCAAACCAATGCCCCCTATCGACCCTTAACCTGCTTTTCCCCAGTGCCTTCATAAAGCCTTCTCACAATGATGTAGGGCTCTGGCTTCTTCTGTATGATTGGATATAGCATCCCCTGGAAGGAATGTGCCTAAGAATGTGCCAAACTCCACGAGAAAATTTAAAATGTAAGAAAAGTCCCATTGGGTCAGCCTCATGCCCATCTGGTCAAACAGTCTGCTCTTGCAATTGCCAACTAGCGGGACATGAACTCACAGCTTGCTCTGTGTGAAAACTTCCAACAATGGCCTTTGGAAGCATACCACCTCCCCCTGCCATCAGGGCTAATAGCCACTGGTAGCCCTGTAGCCAAGGGCATGAGTTAGCCTTCACGTCCATGAACTGGTCCAAACCTTTTTTGAAACCTTCCAAACTGTAGCCAACAACACAGCTCGTAGCAGCAAATTCCAAAGTTAACTATGTTTTGTATAAAATCATTACCATCATCAAAAAAGGATCCAGGGGTGATCCAGGGAATTATAGGCTAGTTAGCTTAATGTTGGTTCCATGTAAGGTGATGGAAACCATCATTAAAGATAAAATTAGTGTGCATATGGAGGGGCAAGCATTGTTGAACAAAAGTCAGCATGGCTGCATGGCTTGTGCAAAGGTTGGAATTTTTTAAGAGTATCAATAAACATGTGGATAAAGGCAAACCAGTTGACATTGTCTATCTGGACATTCAGAAGACTTTTGACAAAGCCCCACATCAAAGGCTACTGAATAAACTCATCTGCCATGGAATAAAAGAACGGATTCTGTCTTGGATTCAATTTCAATAGAATGCAGAAAAATTCGGCTCTGGCCGAATACCTAGCCCCACGGATGTGGGGGTATTCATATCTGAGCACGGATATTCTATAGAATATCTGTGCCTGGAATGAATAAATCCTCCTCCCTCCCCCCATTCCCACCCCTCCCCCCACTTACCTGAGCACCTCACCACCACCACTGCCCCCTTCTCCACGGTGGCGGGGCTGTGCTTCCCAAGGTTAGTGGGCCCCAGGGAGGCAGTCAGGAGTGCTGTGTGGCAGCCCCTGAGGTAAGTGGGGCCTGGGGAGAGGGGGAGTGCTGTGGTGACAGCCCAAGCCTCTTCCAGGGCCCTCTGGAACCACGACCAGGCTTCCCAGGAGGTAAATACAGGCCTTCCAGGTTTACTGGAAGGCCTGTATTTACCTCTCAGGAAGCCTGTTCACAGTTCCAGAGCGTACTGAAAGAGGCCCAGAGCGCCGCTGGAGCAGGTAAGTGGACCCTGAGGGGGGTAGGTTTGGGGTAGGCTGGTCCAGGAGGGAGGCTCCGGGGTAATCCAGTATTCTCAGAGGCTTCAATGGATACTGGATTATCCAATTCATGGATGGATAGGCCCTTCGAATAGGGCCCTATTTGATCCATCCAAGATTCTCAGAATCTGGACAGGCACATCCCTAAGCTAATTCAATGCTGGGAATAATTAGGAAGGGAATAAAAAATAAGTCAGAAGTGTCGTTTTACCACTTTATGGTGAGGCCACATTTTGAATATTGTGTATAATTCTGGTCACCACACCTCAAAAAGGATATTGTGGAACTGGAAAAGGTGCAGAAATGGGCAACAAGAATGATTAAGGGGATGGGACACCTCCCTTAAGAAATCAGACTGCATCATCTAGGCCTCTTCAGCCTAGAAAGTTGGCATTTAAGAGGGGATCTGAAGTATCTAAAACCATGCATGGTACAAAAAAGGAGAATAGAGAAAATTTATTTTCTCTATTACACAATACTAGAATCAGGGGGCACTCCATGAAGCTAATGAGTAGCAGAGTCAGATCAGACAAGGGCAAGTATTTCTTCACCCAGAGGGTCATCAGTCTATGGAATTAGCTGCCAGAAGAGGTGATAACAGGTACCAGCCTAGATGGCTTTAAGAAAAGCTTAGACAAATTTATGGCTAATAGATTAATCTTTGGCTACTAGATTGGATGCCTAAGTACATCTTTCAGGCTGGGGAGACAAGAGCAGGAGAAGGTTTGTCCTTGTCTCTGCTTGAGATGCCCATGGGCAATAGGTGGGCCACTGTGTGAGAAAGGATGCTGAACTAGATGGGCTGCGGCCTGATCCAGCAGGGCTCCTCTTATGTTCTTATCATCCTTTTGTCTGTCCTGATTTGCCCTGGATTTAGCTTCATTGAGTGACTTCCGGTTCTAGTATTTTGGGGAAAGGAAACAAACAAAAACCTTCCTTATCCACTTTGTCCTCACTGTGCATAATTTTATCCACCTCCATCATGTCTCTCATTTTTTGTTTTCAATGTTATTTTTATCTGTCATGATGTTGACTTTTTTATAGCTGATGGACACTGCATTGAAACTTTAATTAAGCTGACTATGATTAAATCCAGTATCTCTTTTCTTTCTTTCTTTTTAAAATAATTTTATTTATTAAAATTTTCCCAACATGTTAAAAAGAACAAAAATAACTCATACAACTCTTTTCTGATCAGTAGCAGTTCAGCTTTGATCTGATAAGTGTATATAAAAGTATTTAGGAAGGACTTTTTAGCTCCTAAATTATCATAGATTCTCCACAGCTTATCTATGAAGTGAAGGAAGGAGCAGCATGAAAATGGCCTGCAGAATGATGCTGCAGTTTGGGACAAAGAAAATAACACCAAAACACCCTGAGTAACAGTCTGGAGGGCCTAAGGGCCCTGGTCACACTTGTAGTTTAAGATGACTTCAGGGGTGTTTTTCCACTGTCACTAGAAGTACCCATTAATGGGTACAAAAATGCCATTACGTACCCATTATTGGGTACTTAATGGGTACTTTTAGTGACAGTGGAAAAACACCCCAGGTCGTGAGTAGGGGGATGGATTAAAGGATGTGGTGGGTGGGTCCAGTCTTTCCTTTCAGCCACTGTGCATGCATGGAGTTCATGAGACACCTCCCCTGGTCTCAGTTTATGTGTATGATTCCTTTATCTAGCGTTTTTAAAAAATAATTGCACGGAGAAGAAAAGCACATAAAAAATTGCTGAACATTGTTATTTAAAATAATAATAATAGTAATAGTAATACTTCCTTGGCTTTCACCCTAAGCATATGAGCTTCCAAATACCAGCCTTGTAACTGTTGCAACGGCCACATAGCTATCATAGTAACTTGAGACCCGCTTGCCTCCAATTCCCCAGTATTTAATTTTTCATAGCGTTCTCCAAAACCTTTCACATATTTGTTTTGATTTATTCAATATTGATCCCTTCTCTGACTTTCGACGAGCTATCACCTTCCCCGCCTGTTCTCAAATAAACTGCCAAGCCAGCAGTTTGTGATTTTGTCATAATACATGTGTTCAGTTCTCTGAGTGGCTGTCACAGGCTTCTGGATCTCACAAATGTCACACTTTCTCTTTTTATTCACACATTTTCTTCATACAAAGTGATGGCTGCAGGAGACAAGGCACTTCCCACACAAAGAAGGACTTAATCCTCTCTTACAGTCACTCAAGATCACTAGTGATTGAAGTGCTATATTTTTGCCTTATGCGTTTACAGGAGATAATTGAACCAGTGCTGTGAAGCAGAACATATTCCAGGATATTTTCTATTGCTTTAGTTTTCTGAGGGGAAAAAAAATCCTGACCCAAAAGTCTGTTAAGAACAATGAATGGAGGCTAACTATAAACATAATGGAAGTTTGGGTATAACATTATTTATCAATTTATGACTTATATTTCTATCCCACCCTATACCCAAAGGTCTCAGGGGTGAGTTACAATAATCACATAATAAAAAGCATAGTTAAGAGTGCTTTATAATCTTTCCCCCTCAGATATTTCAGATATAACTTGCCACATAATCAAGATAAAAGGTTAGCATGGGTGTCAACTGGCTTGTCTGTATGGGTTGCCACTGCCCATTGGGGTGGGTGGGTGGAGGGACAGACCCAAGCTACAATTGAAATCCTTACCTTCATCTCTCTGAACTCCATTTTGGGGCATATATCACCCATACCACATTTAGAATTGTGGCTAATCCAGACATTGGTTACTTATTCCACTATATTTGAATATTTCGGAAAAAAGTATGGATATTCTGGAGTATTCATGCTTTATTCCAGAATATCCAAATATAACGGAATAAATAACTGATGTCTGGATGCAACCTAAGATTCACCCTGTCAGAACTGATCTTTTTTTAAAACTCTCCACAAACTGTCTGGTATCTGCCTTATGATGTTTATAATATTTACTGGTTCATCTGTTGTCCAGCCTCTTGATATTGTGGAGTTTTAATATGTTGTAAACTGCCTCTTGCCCTTCATGTTAAATTTCCATCTGAAATTTAGCATCAACTGTGGCTGTTTCATGCCAAGTAAGCCCATGGGAACATAACAATAGAGGAGAGGGGCCAACACCCAACACCAAATGCCCAGCACTATCTCTCAGAAAGGTGTGCATTTAGGACTGTGCAGAATACTTCGCATGACAGAACCCCTAACTAATGCAGCACTCCTAAAATCCCAATCTTTTGGACCCCCACTGTTTCCCTTACTTAAAGCATTTGTTAACTCAATGGAACTTGCTGTTGGATGGGACTAAGTAAAGTAAGGATTTGGAAGATGAATTGGTCAACTTTTATTTATTTATTTATTTATTTATTTATTTATTTATTTATTTATTTATTTATTTATTTCCTGCCCTTCACCAAAGGTTTCTAGGATGGGCCACAATAACAGAAAAGATAAAAGATATAAAAAACTAGAACATATTGTAAATATATTGTAAACTGCCTCCTGCCCTTTAGATTAAGTAAATATATACAAGCCAAATAATTATGCTAGGTTAAATTATTCTCTAGACAAGTGTTTCCCAAGCATCATTCATTTGCACACCAACTTCACAATTTTTGCTATTACCTGAGTAAAATATCTACTATTATTTAAGATTTAAATTGTCTTAAACATTTAAACAAATGTACTTAAGATATTTAAAAGTTTGTCTGCATACTACGGTACTGAAAATTATGCTGCATACCTCCACTTTGGGAGATACTGGACTAGAACATCAGAAAATTTTTCAAAGCAAACTGAACATTTCCTTATAACAATAACTTATTTAAATCGGGTGTGTGTAGGGCATTTTGTTGGCCTGAAGCTGTACAGACATTGAATAATTACTGAATTTGGATAAAGGCTCGAGTGCATATTGTATGGTGTCTTAACTGTTACTTTTTGTTTGTTTGTTTCCAGACTTCATACAGTGTTGGTATCGATGCCACATTCTGAAGTGGTTACCAGAACAGAAGGAATGAACACTTTACTTCACCTTTGCACAGAAAATGCTGTTTCTGCTCCCACCACAAGTGCTTAATCAGAATGTGCTATAGTATTGACATCTGTCTGGCTCCTCATCCTTTAAAAATAGAATTTTCCATCTCCTTGTTCTGAAAAGAATCAAGCAGCTGGGTCCATCAGGCTACCTTTTAAATTTCTTACCATGGCCTGGCATAGCATCACTCCAGGGAATTGTGCTTGAGCACAGGATGTGGCACTGCTTGAATTGCAATCTGAAATTTAGCAGCAACTGTGGCTGTTTCATGCCAAGTAAGCCCATGGGAACATAACAATAGAGGAGAGGGGCCAACACCCACCACCAAATGCCCAGAACTATCCCTCAGAAAGGTGTGCATTTAAGACAGAACCCCTAACTAACTAATACAGCACTCTTAAAATCCCAGTATTTTGGATTCCCATTTTTTCCCCTTACTTAAAGCATTAGTTAGCTCAATGGATCCTGCTGTCGGATGGGATTGAGTAAGTAAAGTCAGGATTTGGGAGATGAATTGGTTAATTGTATTGATTGATACATGAATTTCTATCCTGCCCTTCACCAAAAGGTCCTAGGATGGGCCACACAATAACAAGATGAAAGATATAAAGCAGTGAAACATATTTTAAATATACGCCCCTCCCTCCTTGGCAGAACAACACCTAGAGGAAGCTAAACATCGAAAGCCTGAACCTTCACAGGGAAGCTGTTAAGAACATAAGAGGAACGCTGGTAGATTGGGCCACAGCCCATCTAGTCTAGCATGCTGTCTCCCAAAGTGGCCCACCGATTGGGAATTCTCAAGCAGAACACAAAGACAAAAACTTCACCTGCTTTCGACTTTCTGCAAATGACTTGTCTCTCCAACCTGGAGGCAGAACCTAGGCATCCATTCTAGCAGCCACTGATACACCTGTACTCCAGTTCCAGAATCTGGCTGTTATTAAGCCTAAGAAACTCCTATATGCCTCCTTTTTTGGGGAGCAATTGGTGAAGCAAGTGCTGGGTGATGGTGGCTAGATGACAAACTGTGTTTTGATGTATGTGGAAGAAAACTCAGTTTTCTGGCATGCAGAATTAAGATAAATGGTCACATATTCTCTTTCCTTCATTCTTCACACAAGCCTTCTCCACTCTTTTTGAGGCCATGTCTTCACAGCAGTGAGGGGAGGTTCTTGGGGCTGTGTGTCTCTGTGGAAGAATCCTGGCTCATTCCTGAGTGCTTCCTTGTTTCCCTATCAGTGCACACAAGGACCTGAAAAAGTGGCGGATGAGGTACTCATCTGACCTCTGGATCATAATTTCACAGCCTTGGCTTTAGGTGCCTTGGACAGGAGTCACGTTCTTTGGTGGGCAGCCTATAGCTGCAAAAAGTGGAAATGTGACACCAGAAGCTGTTCCCACTAGGCATCCATAAAGGTAATTGGAGACATGGGTTAATTTCCTTGTAATGCAAACATGTACGTTTCTACAGCAATTCTTGTCAATCAAGCACTGGAATCTGGTGCTCTACAGCATTACCTCTGAGATGAGCAAAAGGTAATATACAGTATACAAAAGCATCAGACCAGAAGTAGCAAACTGATAATTTGGTAACAAAGTGCTATGTATCAAGAATTGATCAAAGCATATATATTACCAATACATGCATGGTCCTTTCTTTCAGATAACTTCCATAGAAGAGATGGATTGGAGCTTTAGAGGTATAAGAAAGTTATGTTTGACCCCAAATCTTCTAGTAATTTTAACCTCTCAGAACCCATTGGATCTGCCAAATCTTGTCCTAGACTTCTGTCTGCTCAGACAAGGAGAATGCTGCAATACACATTGAGTTCCCTTTGTTTGTCCACAAGAACCAGGGTGGCTCCATCAATGGCATTAAGAAGAGACTGATTCTTCCTGCTCCAGCCACCAACAAGAGGCAACCATTCCTTTAGCTGCATCATCTGTGCACAAGAAGCTACCATACCACCATCTGATACTGTCTCCAAGCTATGACCCTTTCTGCACTTCGTTTTATTCAAGAATATATCTTGGGGTTTGTTATCCACATGGTAATATAGACTGTGGCTGGCCTCACCTGGGGCCTGGAATAGTCTGCAGAAGTGTGCAGACATCAGGCGTCTATTCCTGGATATATTCCAAAATAAGGCCAAGTGTGGAAAGTCTCTATATCAGGTCTTGTCTTCTGTTGCCAGAAGAACTGCTGCCTGTGTTTGTTGCTCACCCCACCTGGAGAACATCTCTTGGAGGGAGTTGCAGTTGCACAGTTGGAAGTCCAAGTTGAACGATCAGAGTAAGAGGAGGACTCTTAGTGGGAGGATATTTAGCCTGTGGACGGCCAGTGAGCTAGCAGTAGTCCACTTTCTCCCCCACCATGCAAAATCTTGCCTTTAGGGGAAATCCATCCAGCCTCCAGAGCAACAGTAGCAGGGATAGCTAGTAGTCTCAGGGTGGCTTAGTGACATCTCTAGCTTATCAACAAGGCCAAGTCTGTTGATAGTAGGGGTCATTCAGCTGATGGCTATCTGGGCTATAATGACTATTAACCCTGATGTCAGTAGAAGTGATTTGCCTCCAAAGGCCAGTTTCTGGGAGACTGTGAGCAGGGCAAGTTGTGTGCTCATGTCCTGCTGTCAGACTTTCCTATGCAGCTGGTTGGTCACTATGAGAACAAACTGCTAGACTAGATGGACCAAAGGTCTGATCCAGTGGATTGCTTACAATGATCTCAGATAACTCTGAGAGAGACTGTGGCCTTCAATAGAAAAAAAGGCACCAGTAGCAAGTTGAATATTGCTGGGTCTCCTGTTTGTCCAGCTGTTTTTATACCATTCAGCCTTCAAAGACTTATAACATTAAGTATCATTCTTCCAGGGATGCATGTACTAAATCTAAAAAAAAAAGTTTTTTAAAAAAATATTCCCATACTGGGAGCACTAGCAACTATAGACTGTGTTAATATGCATTTTCAAAAGGTCGTTATTAATACAGCACTTTCAACCAGCACTTCAGAAGAATAACATGTTGAAGAACATAAATGATGTTAAGGCAACCAGCACACTACTTTGCAGTTCATATAATTTGTCCTTTCCCTGCCATTTTAGCTTCATTCTGAAGTTCATTCTTTTGCTTTTTTAAAGTCTTGGCTTTGAAAATAAATCCTTCTACTAAGAAGGATTAACAGGGCAATTCCAGGGCTGCCGACTCAAGAGGAAGTCCTTCTGCCCCGCAAGCCGTTCCACATATAGGATTACAGCTGAGGAAAACCTTTCTGACCATTATAGAGATGGAAGTTCTGAATAATTTAGTAGGGTTTTATACAGGAGGATTTAATAAACATTTAGATGCGCTACCACTTTTTTCCTGCTTTGGGTCCAGCAGGATTGAGGAAGAACCATTTAGGATAAGCACATCCTGACAAACTGTTCCAGAGGGAAATGATAACCTGGGACAGCTGCTGATTTTGAATAATATTTGAGTGCCTGCTGTCCCTTCCTGCCACTCCCCCCTTCTTCAACCCCCATGAAAGAACTCTGAAAAGACTAGGATCTGGGGTACAGCCAACAAGAACTAGAGATCTTGCAGCTGGTGTTACCACCTGGGCCTTGTGGCTCTCTAGCCAAAACAGTTCCCTCTCCTGCTTTCAGGAAAGCTACCCATTTCTGAACACATGGGTAAGAGGAAGAAAGGGGGGGGGGAACCACTTAATTTTGTCATCAGGGATGCAGAGAGAGAGAGAGAGAGTGGTGGGTCTGAATCAAATATTTTGTGATCTCCAGGGAAAGGCTGGTCGGAATGATGCCACTTGATATAAACAGTGGTTCAGCTAGGTAATTGTTGCTAATCTTAAATGGCTTTGCTTTGCATCACTCCCTCAACACCCCCTCCCACATTTTGAAATGGCAGTGTTTATTCCTTTACTTGCTTCAACGTGTGAGAAGTCACAATGGGGCCTATCTTCTATTTCTGTCAGGCAGGAACCTGGACATCTGCTTTAACATCCTACCCTTGTGTAGGACAAAATGAATCTGTAGTCGAGTAAATGTAAAACCTCTTTGCTTAGCAGCCCAGATAAATCTAAGCTCTGATCAATAGTTGAATTTTTTTTAAAAAAAATCATGCTGGAATTGATAGGGGACTGATTATTTTAAAGATGAAGACACCACTGGGCTTTGTCAAGTTTGTGACATGATCTACCTGTTTTGGGAAGGGAGGGATCTATTCCATCTAATATTCAACAGAATGGGAGTAAAAATGTAGCCACTGATGAATGAAATGACAGATTTTTCCCAATAAATCAGCAAAGGCAGGGCATTGTATGTTTGAGTTAAAGGGTGACACACAATTTTAAACATGTCATTCTTTGTTTAGTAATTGTTTTTTAAATATATATATATATATGGTTTGAAAGTGGTTTAATTCTCACTGTCAGCTGTTCCTTGTGGGTGATGACATATCTAATGTGAGTGAAATGTGCTGATGATGTATAGAGTGTTGGAATCAAATGTCATAAGCATAAATATTTAAGCAATAAGACATGACAGGTAGAGGATTTCTTGGCCATTAGAACATACTTTGTATGCTGTTATGATGAGGCATTCATCCAAAGACCAAGTTACTATAGCCATCCTAGAAACATAATTGCCTGGAAAATTTGCTTCATGAACTGGCTCCTTCCCATTCATAAGTCTTCCATGTGGAAGCAACAGCCATTAGAATTCACAATTTATCTGCTTTTTCTTTTGTCTTTTTGCCCAGATTTTCAACTGGTTTAGTTACTTAAATTTCTGCAGATAGGTTATTCCTGATAGTATCATTATGTTAAAACAGCCCTTCTAGATTTTAGTAACCAGTCATTCTAAGCATTATTTTTGTATCAAAACAACCTTAAATCAAATTTTAGTTTTGTTTAGTCATAAGAACATAAATGATGCCTTGCTGGATCAGGCCATAGCAGCCCATCTCATACAATGTCTCACCATTTGCTTTAAGAAGAAGATGAAGGTGAAAGTTTCACCTTCCTACAAATAGCCTTTTAGAGGCATCCTGCCTATCTTTCCAACCCAGATAGTATCTAGGTTTCTATTCCAGCAGCCATTGATTCACTTGACCTCCCTGAATTTCTCCGACTCAGGCATGTAAGTAGATGTTACCAACTCCTCAGGTAATAAATTCCATAGACCAATGACTCCTTATGTGAAAAAATACTTCCCCTTATCGGTCCTCACTTTCCAAAGAGTGACTCCTGGTTCTCCACTTTTTCCACAACACTCTTCCAGTTCCACAATATCCTCTGTGACATGTGGTGAACAGAATTATATGCAATATTCCAAATTTGGGTGCCAACTTGGGAAGCTTGAAGGGAAATTTTCAGTCCAGAACCCCCCCTTGTCCACTTCTCCTAGAAGCCACTGACAGAAGGCATTCACATGTAGCAAAAAAACAAAGAGATTCAAAAGCACCTCAGAGATAGTAGTGTGTGGTCCTCATGTTCCTATTCAATTTCAAATCCCCCTTTTCTAGCCTAGAATGTTCCTGAGGCGTGTGTGCAATCCTTCTGGCAAAACACCTCTAACCCACCCCAGAGGTTCTTTTTTATTTTTGTGTGCGAACACAACCTTACATAGCATTTCTCATCAAGTGACCTTGAGTTGGTCTGCATTCTTTTTCAGACACTCTCATATTTCATGCTACCCAATTTTATTCTCACAACAATATTATGAGGCATGATTTGTTGGGAGATAGAGACTAATCTAAAGCTAACCAGTGAACTTCATGGCTTACTAGAGGCTTGTCTTAAAATTAATACACATGTCACCCATCAAAATGTGTTATTAAAAACAAGTGAACTCTTAAACGTATTTGAGGGAGCATGAAATATATAAATAACCTTCTAGAATCAAAGAGTTGAAGGAAACCATCTAAGCCCTCTAGATCATTTTGCTGTCCACTGTAGAACATTCTCAATAGATAATGACCACCAGTTAAGGAATCTGTCACAGTCTTGGTAACTGACTTCAATTGTCCCTTGTATAAAATAATGTTATAATACATGGTTGGTAAAACACCACTTCCCTTGACTTGTTTTACAGTACAATTTTTCCTTTTGCATGTTTGGTAAAATGAAATATGTTTAATGCAATCCCAGAAACTTAAAAGTAATGTGATTTAATCTCTGAAGTTCCATGGACCTGGATTGGTTGATTGGGCCTCCATTCCAGCATCCAAAGACACATTGATAGTCCGGGCTTCTCTTTCACAGTGACTTATTGGGTCCATTTGCACTTGGCCTTTCTCTGGACTATATCTCAGGATGGGAGTCTGCGGTCTGCATGTTAATGAAGACTCTGGCAGGCCCCTGTTCTGGGATAGATTCCAGAATAAAGCGCAAATAGACCCATTATCACTGCAGTGATAACTTACTTTGATAGACTGGGCCTCCACAGTTCCCTTAAACCCCAGTATCCCATAAGTGGCAATTAGTTTCTGTGTTGTACTGTGGTTTGTGGAAACCAAACAATGTCAATGGATCAAGGGATGATTGTACATTGTTGATTTGTTCTCACCAGCATTGCCCTCCAGTGTCTTATCCTAATTAACTCTACTCTTATCTTCTAGAGGTGATCTTCCTCTCTCCTCATTCAGCTATTCTATTGGGGTTTTTTCCCCTTTGCTTTTCTATTTAGCATCCTTCAGATAGTTGAAGATCATCATGCACCCTCCACCTTCTCTTACCCCACAGAATTTGTTTTCCACAGCTTTAGCAAAGTTCATTGTCCTGCTCTACAGTAAATCATCCCAATTTTCTGACATTGTGCTTTCTTAAACCACAATGCCCAGAATTGGACTTTCTCACACAGAGTCTCCTATGGCAGATGTCTACTTCCAGGCTGCCCTCAATGAAGGGCATCCTTCCACCACAAACTGAATATTCTTTTGAGTCTGTGTCAACCATCTCCTTTTCCCCTGTTTATAGACCTTGGCATGGCTTCAGCGATTCCTGAATTAAGAGGATGCAGAGAACATGGTGATGAGAAGCTGGGGAATTTTTCCAGCTGGACCCAGTAGTACGTGAACAAGATTAAAAGCTGCCACATGTTCATATAGATTTGCCCTCCATTACTTATCATCCTTTTAAACTGTACTTCAACTGTCTGAAACCAGGAAGCTTCACAACCATCTCAGGAATCCTGGCTGAATTAATACATCCTTTGCTGACTACTAGGGAAATGTTAAGCAAGGGCTCTTGCAGCATTTTGGTACATCTATTGGTAAGTCCCTTAGCAAAGAAGTGGCCAAAGAAAACCTCATCTATAGGTTTAACATGCTGTGGCCCACTATGGAAAATTTCACTCATGCATCTGAACCAGTTGGTTCAGGTACTGCATTCTGAAACAGGAGGGAAAGAATCTTAATTATTTATGTGACAAAATAACATTGCTAACTTATTACCTCTTAGCCATCACCACCTCCAGGCATGGCTGTATTTTAAGCAAGATCCTCATGCACAGTGTGGCATCTCCAGAGGAGACCACTTCTGACCTGTAGCAGTTGCTTTAACCTGGGAGCAGAGTAATCAGTCATGCTAATGTTGAGGCTGAAAAACAAAAGTTCCTTGGCATTGAAGTTTCCACCTGGAAACATTTAGCTAGGCTCCAGAAATAATCCCAGGGGTTGGGCATTTTTGGATCCTGTTGAAGTACTGCCAGGCTCCAGAAGGTGGGCTGGTCCTGTCACCACCATTCTTCCACAAGGCAGCAGCAGGAGCAAATCTAACCTCCACCATATTTTCAGAGCAGTTTTTCCTGCTCTGCAGATACAGCACTTCCAGAAACAGATTCTGCCCACAGGACTGGACTATGTGCTAGTGACATGCAGTCACTGTGCTCCAGGTCATATTTTGATGACTGTGAAATGCACTCATCATGAATCCAGTGGCCTTCTTGCCCAGTCTAAATGGCCCATGCAGATTCTGCCTTAATGGTAGTCTTTATAAGCTGGAAGTCCCAGGTTCAGTGCTGGCACTTTCAAGTGGATGTAAGAAAAACTCCTGGTGAACTCCTTACAGTGTATGTGGCCAATAGTAAGCTAGATGGACCAATGTTCTAACTCAGTATAAGGCAGCTTCTTATGTCTCTCTGACAGGTCTCTCATTATTTCTGTTACCCTCCGGACTTCATTTCATTCATTCATCCATTCATTTGTATTTCTGTCTCACCTATACTTGAAGGTCTGATCTCATTGGATAGCCACTGTGGCATAAAGAAAGAAAGCTGGGTTGGAAACCTGGAGATCAAGGTTCAAATGCCTCTCAAACCTAAAAACTCATTTAGAAACCTTCACTCACTGCTAAGCTATGCTTCAGGAAGATAAAAGAGAAATGTTGCTGCCTGAGAAATAAATGCAAACACAATAATTTTGAATTTTACAAATGGAGCAGAGAATGAGACCTTTCAAAAGAACTGAGTTCTGGTCTGAAGAACAAGAAAATCTATAAATGTCCCAATTTATGACCTCCTATTCTATAATTCAAGTAAGTACATTTCATTCTGTGGCAGTGCACTGAAAGGCAGAAGACACAGTGGCAAAGTTTTATTTTGTGATCATTGCTTAACACTGTAAGAATTAAATATTAATGAAAGTATGTTTCCTTCATTTTGCAAGCAATTTCATTCAATTAAAAATAAATTGCTCTTCTTGGTTCACTGGATATACTGATATTCTGTCCTGAGCTTAACTTTGCTTCATCTACATTTATCTACAACATGATCATGTGTGTGTGTAGGTATATATATTTATATATTACCCGCTGGGGTAACATCAGTAACTCTTCACATCCCTATGGCACATTTTTTCTCACCCTCCTGAAATCAACAGGGCCACAATCTGGGACTACAGGCATTGGTGTTTTAACATGCAATTTACACCCAGTGTGCTATCTAAGAAATCTTACACTGGGGTCCAGTTTCCTTGAAAGGAAGTCATTTCATGAAGATTGAAATAGTCCAGCATGGATCTCAATCTCCTAACATCCAGGGGTCTGATAAATATGGTTTCATTGTGCTTTAGAAAATTAGAACACAGTGTGTAGGACTACAATTTAACCACCCAGATATTAGCTGTTTTAAGTTCCCTTTGAGCCTTTCTCTAATCTAGTCTTTCACGTAGAGTTTGGCTCTGTATAGGATTTATGTCTATGATGTTCTTACTCAACCCAGAAAGAAAATAATGCTATCCAGGAACCATGACAAGACATTGGCAGGCTGCTGGCAAAGAATAAAAATGAGGACATTTCTACAACAAGCATGAAGGGGACCTTTGGGCATCTTCATGTCCTGGCATGAAGGAGATTGGCCATTTCAACATGCAAGACTCCAATTTTTAATCATGGAGAAAACAGGCAGATGAATGCAACAGCAGTGATGTGCTTTTGGAATTACCTGTAGACAGGAACTTCCCACATAACACTGAGGATACGGTCATGCTAGGTGAAAGCAGTGAAAATTGATGATGCTGGTAAGTGTGGTGGTGGGGTCTGTTACTCTTCTGCATGAGTGCATGTGTTTGCTCTCCGTGCCTCATCTGCTGGAGACACAACACTAACAAGGATGTAGGAATCATTGAGGTATCATTATTGAATATAAGACAGTTTGGTCCAGTAGTTAAGGAGCTGGACTCTTATCTGGGAGTACCAGATTTGATTCCACACTGCTCCACAAAGCCATCTGGGTGACCCTGGGCTACTCACAGCTCTCCTCTGAGCTCTCACAGATGTTTTGAGTCCCCTTAAATGGGTGAGAAAGGTGGGGTAGAAAAGCCAACTCTTCTTCTTCTTCTTCTTCTTCTTCTTCTTCTTCTTCTTCTTCTTCTTCTTCTTCTTCTTCTTCTTCCTCTTCTTCTTCTTCTTCTTCTTCTTCTTCTTCCTCTTCTTCTTCTTCTTCTTCTTCTTCTTCTTCTTCTTCTTCTTCTTGACAGGACATGGGGTGGGGGGATTTGGTGGTGACTTTGAAGGAGGCAGCTTACATAAGGTGTCCCTGAGACTGCTCCTCCAAAGGTATAAATTGCCTCTATGGGAAAGTGGGGGAAGGAGCTCTGAATGTGCTTTCCCATGAGAAGGTACATTTAAAACTCCATTTCACTGAGGGAGGAAATGTAATTAACTCCCCCATCATTTTCCAGGCAGGATGTGCAGACCCACAGGGTAGGTCAGATTGGAGTGAGGTGGAGCAATTTTACTGCATTATTACCTCTCAGGGACTTTCCCCCAACTTGTTCTGTTGGGAGCGAGAATGCAGCTTAAATAAAGCTGCCTCCTGTTCAGGTCTTTTGGCCAACTGGAGCTGACAGAATGAGAGGGAGGGAAAAAGGCAGAATGGAACTTCCTTTCTGCTCTTGCTCCCCTTATGAGCTTTCTACATGGACTGAACATGTTAGGAGCAATAAAAAAATGGCATCAAAGATAAAACTGACAATATTATAATATCCCTTTTAACATAGCATCGTTGCCTGGGATGCTATGTACAATTTTTGTTTTCATGTTTCGGAAAGGATTTAGTGGAATTAGAAAAGATTCTGAGGTAGCTGGTGTTATGGTCAATGTGAGATGCTTCTCTGTGACAGCTTGTGGACCATGCAATAGTCTTTCCTCAGAGATACTCCAGGTCTTTTCATTGATGAGCAATCAGCATTTGATGAAAGCATATTTACTTACCCAGGCCCTTGGTAATTAGTTCTGCCCTTGGGATATGAGTGTTTTTTTTAATGATTTTACGATTATATAATTTTTCTTGTTATTGTTAACGTCCTTCCCCCTCACTTGAAAAAGCCCCCACGATCACCAAGAGGAGGGGGGAAGCTGGAAGGGGGCAACCCAGGCACCTCCCCAGGGTGATGCCATGGCAAGAGGGCAGCACGAGGGGCACAACCCAGGCGTGGCGAGGCACACTACCAGGCCAGCTCAATCTCCCACCCAGATTAGATGCCTGCCAGCCAGCACATCATAAAATGTGTTACACAGCTGGTGGTGGCCAATTGCACCAGCCAGGGGGTGGGACTCCCAGCATACAAGGAGGCAGTGCGGACCAGTACACTCCAGGTACAGGAGGACCATTCACATTTGTGACCCGTGAGGAGCATCCTCACTGGCCAGAAATGCATATGGTCCTCCTGTACCTGGAGTATATTGGCCTTAGTGCATGATGCAGTAGAAATGTTAGTGTGAAAACACCACTGCTCTGAACCCACTGCAGATGTGACTAGGCAGCACAAAAGCATTCGCTTCACATTTGAATGTCAGTCTTCAAATGTAGCCAGCATTCGATTTGAATGTAAATGTACAAAATCGTACAGATTGCTACAAATTTTGAATGTGATGAATATCCATGCACATCCCTAGTTCCTCATTCTGCTGAAAGTGTCTGTGTAAATTATTAAATTTTGGAAATTCTACTTTTCCAAAACAAAAATCATCAAAAAGCACAAAACCCCAAGCTGCATGGAAAAATCAGAGGAAGTGACCAAAAAAAAATAGCAATAACTTATGGGATCAGAACAGCACTGCTGAGGTGGAAGTAGCACTCTCTTCCTTCCTGCATCTATTCCTCTCCATATTGACGTCACTTGGAAGAAGTGAAAATAAAACAATGATCAAATCAGCCAAATCTCTTCACAGCAATGAATCAGTGTTGGAAGCAGCAGCAGTCAAATGAACACTTCTGCAAGCTTCCCTTAAATTTCTCAGAAACACGTTTTGAATTCCTGTGGATCAATGGAGATGAAGGCTGTGATCCTATGGCCTCTTTGTTGTAGTCCCACCTTCCATTATGGAGACATGAAAAGGCATAGGAAGGTGAGTGGACAGAGGTCCACCCTTTCAAAGTGCCTTAGCAGCATATCCTCCCTGGTGTGACAGATTGGGCATTATGTGACACCCATCACCAAAGCAACTGGTCCAAAATGCTGGCTTAATTGCCTGTCTTTGTGGTCACAGATCATAGCCACAGAACACATTTACAGTGATGTCCTATGCAACCTAGAAGCACATCTGCACTGGGCCCACATGACGGGTCCAGGAGGGTCATGTCACTTTAGGAATAAGAGGTTCGTCCACATCAGTGGTCATGTGATCACAGCCAAAGTGGTCATGTGATCGCAGACAAGAGGCTTCCAAGGTGAGGGCTTGTCCTCCCCCACTTTTGGGGGAACACTGGCTCCAAAGACCACAATTACCCCTGTGCCAGCAGTAGATGGAATACATTGCAGCTGTGGAAAGTGCTTTCTCCTTAAAAGAAAAGAAAGAAGCTCTGCCATGGATGAAACCAGGAAATCATAATCATGTCAACAGAATATATACAATAATCAGGAAAATTAGGTCCCAGATGTCTTACTCAGAGGAAATACGTATTATGATTGTGTTAGCTATCAATATAATCAATCATCAAGATTTAAGACAGTGTACAATGAAGTGGTTTTGGGATGTTTAACTGAACTCCTTCTGCCATATTTCTGAGCATTGACAAGGGTAGGTAAATGATTAAAAGATGAGCAATCCAACCACTCTTAGGTGACAAACACATTTTTTACCTAAAGGCTCACATGCTTGGAGACGTCCCAGCTTGTTTTAATCTCTCCAAGCAAATGAGAGCCCTCAAGGCTCATTAGGGCTATTTACACAGTTCTTAACTGGAAAAATTAGATCTACGCAAAAAAAAATGAATAAATAAGTAAACTAATGTGAAATATGAATAAGCTAATCATGTTTGAAATGGAGTTCCAAGTCTGAGGAAGGGCACATCGCAATACTCCAGCCAGCTGAGACTGTTCCTTTCATTTGACTTCCTTTTGGTTGTTGTCACAGACACAGATACATGGGGGAGTTTTGCGAGAGTGAAGATAGCTAGCTCATAAGAAGGGCAGCAAACTGGCAAGACCAGTTTAACAATAGTCAGCAGTGCCCCCATTGTGCCAAGGAACTCAAAGGTTTCAGAGCACTGTAATGCCTGTAACACCCCTTATCCTTTCTGCTTTGGAACCATAGGAACCAGCTGCCTTTATGGCAACCCATGTAAGACAGGGAGAGGCTGTCAAAAGGAGATGCCAGCGGTAGGAACTGGAGTCTCAGAATTTTGGACAGCTTTGCGTGTTTTAAAAAAGGACTTAGCCAAAAGCCATTTTGTTTATCTGGCATCCACGTTTGCCTTGCAATGGCAAGGTCAGAAAGGATAAATGTATGCAGATTTGGGGTTTCAGTAGTCACTAGGTGATCAAATTAATCTGATCAATGCAGATGGGCTCTGGTCAAGGAGAAATGACTCTTGTAAGGAAGGACGATATGGAGCAGTCCAAACTTTGAGCAAAAAAACCACCTTTGTTATTCATTTGTTCCTGTGCCTGAAAAGATGTTTGAAGGTGCCCCACGCTGACCTTACATGGTTCCACACATTCAGAAACCACAGAGTCTAACCGTAGCTTTAGGATGCTTTTAGCTTCTGGGAGATGGCAATAGTGAACCCCTGGCTTGTACTAGCATTCACGTTTGTGAAAGCTAGTACACATCAAACCACCACACACCCACACCCATACTCACACCCATCCACACAGACATTCATTGTGTGTCTGGGTACCACCAACTTCTATTTGGATGTTGGTGCCGGTGCCAGTGCACCGGTGCTGTCACCAGAACAATGGTGACCCACCACACATATGTGCTAGCTTCCCAGTTCACTTGATGTGCCAGTGTGCTTGCACAGCACATCAGTTGACCCCTGGCACCCAGAAGAGGTGCAAATGGCCCCCCTGGTAGCCATGAAAGGTAAGCTTTTGGGTGGGTGTGATGCAGGTTTTCCTGAACCACTACTTGTGAAAGCTGGGGATAGCTTCTGGAATGGCAGGAGCCATTTCTGGTGTGGAAACGGCTCCTGCTACTGCAGATGGTTCTATCCAGAAGCTACCCCAATGTTCACTACCAGCCAGGTCAAGTGTGAGCTAGCCTCAGGAAAACCTTCTGATAGGGCTGCTGTGCTGCTGTGGCCCCAGTCTCATCATCACCTTTCTGTACAGCAAATCAAGAAAGTGGGGTCATAACAAGGTAGATGAGCCCCCAAAATTGGCTCATCCAAAGTCAATATCTTGTAGCTGTGAGGGCACCTCTTTGCAAAAAGGTGCTCCCAAAATGTGCGTGGGCAGATGGATGCATAACCTGCACTGCTTCAAGAGATAATGCCACCTAGGGAGCATCCTTACTTCTGAACGTCCTAAGAGAATGAGTGTGAATTTGTCCAAACTTAAAAAGATGGATCACACACACTCCACTTACCAGGAAAGGGGAAACAGCACCAATCTCCCTGGTCAGTCAGTGTCCCTTTCTCAGGGCCTGTAATAGTCTGTGCTAGCATCCAGATGGCAGATCCCTACTCCCATATATAATCTGGAATATGGCAGGCCCAGCACAGAAAGGACCTTAGTCAAAATACAACAAGGAAGTTGGGAGGGGTTAGTGAGATATCACTACCCTTTGGTTATTTATTTATTATTTACATTTCTATCCTGCCCCCATACCCAAAGGTCTCTGGGCAGGTAACAATTGTTAAAACAACAGATTAAAAACAGAATATATATTAAAAGCCCTTTAAAAATTCAACAAATCTAAAATAATACACAACATATTTAAAATGACGATATCTGTTATCTATTTTTCTTTTGCTTGCTGAAGCTGTTCATTCTGTGTGTGCAATGGAAGCACTTGTTTTCCGCTAAGGGGCCTCCATTCCACAACCACACAGGACATCCTTCTCTTTTCTTCTGCCTGAAGTTTGCTTTGTGCGAAGAAAGTGCTGGCACAGTGTTGCAGTGGCTATCCAAGGCCTTCCACCTCTGCCTTCAGGCACATGAAAGCTCAGAGAGAATATTCCTGCTCAGCCCAAAATGTGCATGGGCTGGGAGGAAGAGATTCCAGATCAGCAGCGACACATCTAAGACTGATGGCATGTGTAAACCTGACCACAAGATAGCTTCTCTGTCATGTCTGAGACTGCAGAACTGAAAATGGTTCCGCATTATTTGTATTCAGAATTTATATACCACCTTTCAAACTAAACGCAGAAAGTGGTCCATGAAAGAACAAAAATACAACAGAGTCCAATTCAACTCATAAAATAGTCAAATATACATTGTAAATTAATCATAAGTTATGTAACATGCAAAATTATATAATACCCAATATAGTTTAAATTAATTATTCTACTCTTCCATCACCAGCCAACAGCATCCATAGTTCTTATGTCCAACCTGAGGGAAGGAGTAGCAAACAAGCTTCCATCTACAGCGTCCAGCCCATGTCTTTCTCCTCTCCCCTTAGTTTGTTACTTGCTGAGGAAAGCTCTCAACTTGAAGACTTCTAGTCTAATGGAAACAGGATTGCCGGTGCATGCCCAGCTGTCATAAAGCCACCTTTAGGCATTTCTAAGCCTGCTATGACGGTGTCCTCATCCAGTTGCCTTCAAATTGTGTCATGGGATCCAGGAGACCCACCAGAAGAAGGGATATCCTGAGGCTTCCTCCCATTTTAAAGAGCTTTCATTAAAAAATGTTTGCAAATTTTTCAGTGTCATTAGTATAATAAGATACAAATATCACAACATAATGCAAGCATTAACTATGAAACATAGCCTAGGGCACTACCACCTGGGGCTATGATCTATGCTTCTCTCGAAAGCACAAGGAAAGCTGGACTACATGCGCATTTCGATGAGAAACCTCAAAGCAAAATGCCAGGGCTGCAGGAAGGAAAGCTGGCTGCTTATTCAGTGACTTTTTTTTTAAAAAAAGATGCTTATTTCTGACCTGCCTGATGTTAATGTGGAGGTGCCTTCTGGTGTCACCTCATGTCTGTTAATGATCCCCAACACTTGGTGCACGAAAATTAAGGATAAATGTTAAATCTGTCCTTCTTTGCCAAGGAAGTTCTTCCAATATACAGTTTTTTCCAGTTTGGTTTCTTTTTAGATATGTCCCCTGCAACCAGAAGATCTTTGTTTATTTACCCCTTCTAATGCATTTCATTGAGCTTAGGCTGAGATGGAATGGAACTGAAAATGCTTCGGATGGCACATGATTCACAGTAGAGCTTTGAAGTGGAGTATAAACTACCTTCTGGGCCCACATAGGAGGTAAGAGAGGAATCAAGGCAGAAGAAAAAAAGAGCAAAATTAAATGGAATAGGAGAGACAGGCATATGGAGCATATCTGAAGAGCATTCACTCTGTGTATTCCTCACAACAACTATACAAGTGTTATTGCTGCTGACCCAATAAATAAGGCACAGTGGGCCTTTCTGCAGATTAAGGATCCATGTAGAACACTCCGGGTGCTTCCGCACTATTTAGATCTGGATTTCGGAGATACGTGGTAAATAGATACGGATCTAGTAGATACGGATCTACTGCACCCCTTCTGTCTTCACCCGCAAGGGTGGGACGGAATTAGATCTGGATTTGAGGTTCTCATCAAGTATGTATTTAAACTCCATGTTAACAAACTGCCAAGAACTGGGGTGTTTTCACACTTGGCTTGCCATCCACTGGACAGGACAGGTGCTGCATGACAGACTAACATATCCTGGCTTTTGTGTTTGAGAAGACCAGTACACGTTACGCTAAGTCCCCATGCATCCAGAGACTTACCTGTGTCTGAGCGCATCTCCAATAGGCTGGAGGGCATCACCATCTTGTTTCCAGAGCTTGGCATGACAAGCACCACAGCAACAATGATGCTCTGTGCATGCACAGTCACATTTGGGTTCATTTGGGGTGCCAGCGTCCTTGCACGGGACCTCAGATGACCCCTCACATCGAAAATGGTGTGAATGGTTGCAGTGCTGGACATTTCAGGTAAGGAATGAGATGGGAAAGGTTAGGGTTTGGATGTGTGTTGTAGATGATAGTGTAAATCTGGTAAGGCTGGGGGCATTTCTGGGTTCTAAACACTTCTTGCAAGTGCAGGTTCACCTTACCAGATGTCACCCTATCATCTCCTATGGGGCCAAGTGTGGATTGGCCTCTGGTTTCCAACATGTAGAGGAGATGTAGATCAGGTTAGTTCATACTAAAAATTTACATTAACCAATTCCTCAAGCAGCCCTAACCAATGATCACAGCTCAAAGATATTTAATGAAGTCCTAGGCACAATTGGATACTCTAAAAAACTGTGAGGCTTAAGCTGTGATCAGATGTCCATGGGAGTCACTTTCAGGGTGACGGGGAGGTCTCACCTAGGTCAGAATGTTCATATGCTATTGTCCTCTCCTGCCCTGCTCTGCAACCTCTGATGCCATCCTAAAGCAGGGATAGGGCACACTGGTTGGAGATCAGGACTTTCTGCTCTGATGGTGCCCTGTTCCCTGGATTTGGATCCTAGCAGCCATTTTGTGACAGCAATCAGCTTAAGAAAGCATTAGACAAATTCATGGAGGTCAGGTTACTAGAACTTATCCCTAGGAACCACCTCCAAGTTGGAAGGACACACAGGATGCTTCTAAATGTCACTTGCAGGGAGTCAAGAGCAAGTGGAGGCTTTGCCTTTTTCTTCTACTTGAAAACTCACCATTAACAGCAGCCCATAAATCAATTCAGGCAGCAACCATGCAAATGGCCCTTGAAGCCACAACTAGAGAAAATACTTTAGTATGCTATACACATAAGCATAATAAGAATCATGTTCTATTTTGCTTGGAAAGAACCAAGCATGACAACATGCGCTATTCTGGAAGAAAACAAAACAGACTTCATGTCACAGTCACTAGCAGTCTCTTCAGCATCCGTCCAAAGCATCACAATATACGCCCAGGATGACACATTGTAAGCCCATGAAACATGTGACCTTTTCTTGTGTTTACTGCCAGAGGTAAGGAACACATAGTAGAAAGCTTCAGTTGCTAAGCAGGAGAAAGAGAACAAATGATAAGATACTGTTGTCAGCCTTGGCTGAGCACCTGTTAAAACAGCAAATAACTTCTGTGCATTCTCTTCTGCTAGGCTTTATACAGGGAAGTAGATTTTCTGAAGCATTTACAGGACTTTCTCATTTTCTTTGCCAGCCTCTGCAAAGCATTAACCCTATCTTTGAAATGAACCCTTTGAAAAGCTTAGTGAGACATGGAATGTTGGCACACAAAGACCATTATTTCCAAGTAAGCAACTGGTGCACTTGTGCTATGCATTCTGTGCTCTTTTTGGCCCACAGACACCCATAGGCCTGATCTCTAAAAGTAGCCCTAATGCATCAGCAGCACCAACAGTGAGCTCTCTGCAAAGTCAACCTAGGCTCTGTCCGGATTCAAGTGACCTTCATAAGCCACCCTTTAGTGCCCAAATGTGTTATCAAAGGAACTATTAGCTCTGAAAAACTAAGATTTAGAGGAATACAGAGGCAGGGTTGATGGTCAAATAAAATATTAGAAATGAGCAACACCCAAGGATTCAGGAAAGGATCCTAAAGTAGCGTTAAATGGCAACATGTTCTCTTGTTCTTCCTGCCCAGAAGGATCTAATAATCAGCATGGATCTGAACTCAGGGCTTGTCACTGGTAAGAGTCATCTCGGGGACATGCCCCTGCCAAAAACATCTTGTGAACTTGGCAAGATGTTTGACACTTCCATTCCCATTACTGAGGTGATGGCTCTTAAGCCACATGGAGTATTTTGCTGCAGCAAGAGCAGTTCCAGAGTACAAGAAGGAGCTGCAGAGCTGCCCCTGTGCACTGAACTGTTTAAATCTTGGAGGAGAGTAGAAGTTCCACCGCCTACCCTCACACATCTTTGGCACAGAGATGGGCAGACTTCAGTGCCCCTCCAAGTTACTTGGAATACCACATGGTACAGCCCTCCTGGTTGTACCACCACTCACAGGAGCAAAAGGGGTGGGCACCCGGGATAGGGAATTTTCAGTGGTGGCTCCCAGACTCTGGAATAGTCTTTCTCCTGAGGTGCATCAGGTACCTTCACTTTATGTGTTTAGATGAGCAGTGAAGACCCACCTCTTTACCTTGGCCTTTGGCTAAGTAAAGGAACAGCCTTTTCCTCCCCACGTTCAGACACTGCCATGGTTTTAATATGTTTAACACTTATTGTTTTTAATGTGTTCATTTTATATGTTGTAACCCACCCTGAGACCTTTGGGTATAATGATGTTTGATTTTAGATGTTATTACCCGCCCAGAGATCTTTTAGTATAGGGACGGACGGGCGGGCGGGCGGACGGACGGACGGACGGACGGACGGACAGATAGATAGATAGATAGATAATAGAACCAGGCAGCACTCTATGAAGCTGATGGGTAGGAGAGTCAGAAGTATTTCTTCATCCAGGGGAAGTATTTCTTCACCCAGAGGGTCACTGGTATATGGAATTTGCAGCCAGAAGAGGTGGTAACAGCAACCACTTAGACCAATTTATGGATGACAGATGTATCAGTGGCTACTAGAATGGCCATTTGCTGGGATTCAAGAGCAGGAGAAGGCTTGCCCTTGTCTCCCATGGGCAATCGGTGGGCCACTGTGTGCAACAGGGCTCCTCTTATGTTTCCCACAATAGCATTGCAAGTGTCATGTAGGGAGACAGGAAGAGGTCTGAAGGCACCTGGGACTTTACCAGTGATCATCTTCAAAGGTTCAAAGAAGCACCTTTCAGCTCTGAACAAAATGAGCAATGAACGCAGATCCCTGAAAAGTGGCCAGAAATGTTCTGAGTGAGCCATCCCAGTTAAAACCCTTGAGGACGGCTATGAAGCTGAATGGTGGAGTTCTACCATTAATCAGCTCTAAAACTTTGGCAGCAGCCCAAAAAAGACAGGTGCTGATGCTGGTCCTGCTGCTGAGTAATCATAGCAAGCCCAAATGCTTTTGGGAGAAAATCAAAAAAACATGACATGGGGCAGTACTGAGCTTTGTGCCTCTCATTTTGGAAACAAATTGCTGCCTTGAGTTTCGTGCAATAGACCTCAAAGTCTCGCCTAAATAAAGTATTGTCTGAATAAACTAGAAAGCACTATCTGACAAGGAATGCAGGCGCTGTGGCTACCCTGGTCTTGCATTTTTATTGTAGCCTCCATTTCTTTTGCTCTCCATTAATGCATTAAGTTATGATGTAATCCCACCCACTATGGCAAGAGCAACACTTTGGAACAAATGTCAAAATATTCCATTCTGCCAAGACACTATATATGGCTGAGAAGTCACCATTCTTCACAGGGAAAGGAATTTTGTTGATGTCAGTCTGCAACATCTGGGCTTGTTTCAAAATTTCACTTTCTTCATTTAGGACACACTGAAAACCAGGGACTTCTTCCCCTGCTGCAGCCATTCAAATAAGACAGCAAAATCTGAAATGTTTGTGTAATTCCCAGGGATTCTTGTTAGGAATCGAGACGTGCAAAGTTCAGTTCATGTTTGAAAATTCAATCACATTTTCAATCACATTCATTCTACTGTTCACGTACAGATGTTTGCGTTGAACTGAACATGCAGTGATTTGCACATGCAGAAATGTGATTGCACTGAACCAGTCCGTTGCTCACTAACACCAGCAATAGTTCGTGTTTGTTGTGTTTTTACCTTTGAAAATGGTATACTTTGTTCTTGAGCAAGTTTGGAATTGAACGCGAACAACGCTTTAGTTTGACTAATTGAGCTGAACGAATGGATATTTGATTTGGTAGTGAATTGAACATACATTTTTCATTCATGCCCATCCCTAATTGGGAACACTGACCACTTTACAATTTGAGCACTGAGCAGAAATGTCACGGGGGATAAATATACAAGTCAACAGATTATTCTGTTGAGTAGTTTCCATGTCTTTGGGTGATTCTATTGCAATGTTAGCTACGTGTTTGTTTCCGGTAGGATCAGAAGTGATATAGTCAGGATATGGATTCTCCATAGTGTGCTATTATTTGTACTAGTGGATGTGATGTGATGAAAATGAGCGCACACAGCTAAAGGCACCCAATAGCACAGATACTACAAGTAGAACATGGGGGGGGGGAGCACTTTAACCACTGTTGCTTCACACTCTGTGCCCAGCCTGGACACAGTCTTCCAGTCTAGCCAATAGCTGCATCTTACTGCAAATCAAAGAACTGAAATGGGTGGGAGAAGCCAGAAGACCTGCTTCACCTTTTAGGCCACACATTGTAATACCAGGTATAGAATTTTATAAAACACAAACTGATAGAAGATCAGCTAAGATGTCTGAAAATGAATACGTATACTTTAAAACATGAAGTGCATGATTATTTTAGCAGGCTGTAATTTGGTCATCTCTTCCTATTATCTGCAGGCACAGCCAAAGGGCTGAATGGAGTACTGATTTGCCATTTGTCCTCAATCTTCCTATGGCGCAGCAAACTACTAACACATCAATAAGTCCTTCCATATCATAGCCAGGGATATTTTGCCACACCATTTGTGTATTAAGGGCAAAAGGCAGATGGCCAGCCGTTCTTTGCACTGCACCCACAGCTGCCGGACGCCACTCCTTCAGCCTAAGCTATGCATCTCTTTCCTTGTGCGTTACATGTAATGCACAACTAGATGGATTAGGAGATGAACCATCAAAGTGTATGTCATTATATATATATTATCTTCAGATTGCTGAGGCCCAGAAGAGGATTATGGGGCCTCTGAATTCAGGCTACAGGTAAGTGCAGAAAGGGCCCCAGTTCCCCTTCACCTGGCTTTGTTCCTCTTACAGCTGGCACTGGAACACAGGAGATAAGATAAGAAGGCAGCAGGGATGTACATGAATGGGGTTTTATCCATTTATTCATAACAAATCGAATGTTAGAAAATTTGTATTTGTTTCAATAGATCACTTTTGAATGTGGTAGGATTCTATTCTATATGAATGTATTCATGCAAATTTGTATGACTATCCAATACGTATTCGATTTGAATGAACGCATATCCAATACAAATGAATCCGTATCCAATACGTATCCCTTAACATATCTACTCTGAAAGCATCAAATCTGACCTGAATCCACTTTTAATCTGCTCTCAATCCATGCCGAATGCAATCTGGATCTCTTGCAGATGTGATTGGCTCAGCCACTTTCCCACCTCCCCAGTTCAACAAATGTCCGAACTATTTATACGAATGTTCAGAAACATTTGTATTTGTACAAATGTTAGTGTACAAATGTCATAACATTTGATTCGTGCATGCATGAATGCCCCAATTCATTTGCATTCATATGAATAATGCATGTTATGAATATTTGTGCACATCCCTAGAAGGCAGGCGCAGGGTGAGAAGCTGATTCTTTTCCAGTTGGGCCACCAGCCTGTGTAGTGTGGATGGCCCAAGTTTAGATAAGCCACCTGGAGAAAGCCAGAAGACTCTCCTGCTGTCCTATTGCTGGTCACTGCCTTCTTGAGTGAGGAAAGTCTAGATTATTATTAATTGAGAGGGTCTCTTAAGCAGAGGGGAGGATCTGAATGAAAGAACACAGAAAAGTCAGGGGTGTCCCACTGTTGTTTTGATTCACTGTGAATTGAGTGCGGAATATCTGGCTTAGTGCAAATCCTCCAGACCAAATTAGGCCTCCTGGAGGTGTGTGCACCTTCCCCATTTGGGAATTGTGGGAAATTTCACATGATTCCCAGATGGGGGAAGTGTGTGCGATGGCAATGGAAGACGCAGAGGTGGCTGCATATGGGGGTATGGGAGAGTGGCTGGGGTGCACAGGAGGCCAGGGGTGGGCACACCCAGCTTTCATCGAAGCTTCTATGAAGCTTCAACAAAGGCCAGTTCCATTCAATTTGCAGGCAGATGGGTGCCTACAAATAAGAGCCCCTTTCAATTTACTTGCAAAAGTTGAAATTCACATGAATCCAGGAGTCATCCTGGTCAGTCTGTGGATTGCTTTTTAGCAGGTCACAGCTAGATGACTGCAGGAAAGGTTGCAGCCACTCCCAGTGAGCTACCATGGTAGCCAGGTGGAGATGCACTTTACTAGCAAGTTCATTAGAAAGTAAGAGTAAACAGCCCCCAGTTTCACTGTTCTGTCTGATCAGCATTATTGTGAAAAATGTGTATGACATCATCTGCAGCTGTGCATCCTGGGCCACTTCCACGCGATCTCTTAAAACCATGCCAGTGGCCTCTGTGGACTGTGGCATATGCTTTCCAGAGTGACTCCTGAGGGGCACAGACTCCTAGGGAATGCACTGGGTATATGAGACTCCTGAGCTTGAAAACGCCACCAGAGACGTTTTCGCACGGGGCTGAACGGGACGCGTGGGAGACAGCTGCGGACACGGCATCCGCATTGCCCGAGCGGGGCTTGCGCTCCGACGTGTCCGCAGCTGTCTTTCTCGCGTTCGAAATGTAGAGCACTTTAAAGTGCTCTACATGCGTTCGAACGCGGACGAGCCGCCCGCAGGCGTTCGGGAGGAGAAGCATTCGCGCCTGCTTCTGTCTCCCGAACAGCTGCGGGCTCGCCTCCGACGCCGGCGCGGCTTCGACAATCAGCTGTTTGACAATCAGCTGATTGCCGATCTGCCTCCGCGGCTGTCTCCGCGCCCCTGGCCGGCCTTTGCCGGCTAAGACAGCTCCCGGCGCTTTGAGCATTCGCACACAGACGCGCCGGAACGCGTTTACATGCGTTCTGGCGCGTCTGTGTGTGAAAGGTGAAAGCGCCGGGAGCTGTCTTAATCTTCCCGTCCTACTCCCGTTCCAAATGGAACGGGAGTAATGCGAAAACGTCTCTGGAAGTGCTTCTGAGGGAGATCACTATAAAGTGGTCTTTTTAACATGTTCTATAGCGTGTTCCAGTTGCCATCATGAAGACAGACAGCGATGACTACTGTGACCCACATGGCATGCAGAGCCCGGTAAGGCCAGCTTCCACTTTTCAAGCTAATGTTCCCAGCCATACTGGATCAGGGGAACAAACATGTCCCTACTCCATGTCCCTCACCACACTCTACTTTGTCTTGTCCTGGTCTGATTTGCTTGGATCACGCCAGAACCAGCCTCCACATCAAACATAAACGTGTGGTGCAAAATGTGCTCTAGTGTCACACTCAGTTCAGGCAGATTCTCTGAAGCATCCAAGATCATGACACCAGAATGCTGCACTGGAAATGAAATGTGACTTTGGCCTATGTCCTTACTGCAAAGCTGCAGCTGGGACAACTGGACTGAAAATTAGTTTGGAGTCCCATGATCAAGAGCACAACCCCTAGCTTCTCCATCATCATCATCATCATCATCATAAGGTGTGGACACAGCACCAGTAAGTTCCCCTCACCTCTCATATTTCCTACATGCACTGGTTGAAGGCTCTATTGACGAGCTGGTGGAGAGCTGGAATTCCAAACTCTCTACAGCCATTGATAAGATTGCCCCTAAACGACTCCTCAGGCCCCACAAAAGGCTCTCTCCTTGGTTTACCAGGGAGTTACGAACCTTTAAACGGCGCTTGAGATGCCTAGAGAGAATCTGGAGGCGAGATCAGGATATGACATCAAGAATATCATATCGTAGGCTAAAAAAAGCTTATGAGATGGCGACTAAGAATGCAAAAAGAGATTATCTCTCTGCAGAGATCGCTTCCGCAAAGTCACGCCCGGCGCAGTTATTTAAAACAATTAGGCAATTAACCACCCTTCCGGGTAATCAAAACTCATCAAAGTCAGGAATTGGCTGCGAGGCCTTTGCGACTTTTTTCGTGGAGAAAATCTCTAAGCTCCGCCTTGATCTTCCACCTACAGCCGATACAGCAACGGAGCTTGGGGCTCGTAGACCGCTGATAGGTCCTGTGTGGGACCGCTTCCACCTACTTGATCAGGCAGAAGTAGAGAAGGCACTTATAAAGGTGAGATCTACCACCTGCCCACTTGACCCATGCCCTTCATGGCTGATTAAGGCCAGTAGTGAGACATTGGGTGGCCACCTGCGCGAGATCATCAATTCCTCCTTGGAACAAGGAGTATTCCCAGATATTTTAAAGGAAGCTGTAGTCCGCCCCCTACTAAAAAGACCTGGTCTGGATCCTGGTGATCTGTCCAACTATCGCCCAGTATCTAACCTTCCATTCCTGGGCAAAATAATTGAGAAAGTGGTGGCGGAACAATTACAACTATTTCTAGATGCAGCTGCGGTCCTAGATCCTTTTCAATCTGGGTTTAGGCCGGGTCATGGGACTGAATCGGTTCTTCTGGCTCTTACGGATGATATCCGGAGGCAAATGGACCGAGGTGGCTCAGCGCTGCTGATATTGCTAGATTTAACAGCTGCTTTCGATGTTGTAGATCACGACATCTTGGTCCATCGCCTCACAGAGGCTGGAATTCAGGGGACACCCCTTGCTTGGTTTTCATCATTCCTCCAGGGCCGGGGGCAGCGAGTAGTTTTTGAGGATCAGAGCTCCCAGAGGTCCCCCCTTCAATGTGGAGTTCCCCAGGGTGCACTACTTTCCCCAATGCTCTTTAATATCTTCATGCGCCCCTTGGCTCAGTTGATCCGGAATTATGGTCTGGTTTGCCACCAGTATGCTGATGACACGCAGCTTCTTTTACTGATGGAGGGTCGGTCGGCCCCTGCCCCAGACTCCCTCTCCCACTGCCTAGAAGCCATTGCGAACTGGTTAAGAGGCAGTAGGTTGAAATTAAATCCATCAAAGACAGAGGTGCTTTGGCTGGGCCGTGGGGCTGAACCTAGTAATTTACAGTTGCCTCTTTTTGAGGAAAGCCTCCTATCAACACTCCCTGCCGTTAAGAGCTTAGGGGTTCATCTGGACTCTAATCTTTCTATGGAGACCCAGGTGGTACGCTCAGCCCAGATGGCCTTTTTCTATCTGAGGCAAGCCCGGCAGCTGGCCCCCTACCTTTCCCACGCTGATCTAGCCACTGTGATTCATGCGACAGTTATCCCTAGGCTAGATTATTGTAACTCCCTTTATGCCGGCCTTCCCTCGGGCCTGATCCGGAAGTTGAAATTGGTCCAACATGCAGCAGCGCGTTTATTAACAGGCACCCCTCGTGGGGCCCACATCACGCCTGTCTTACGGGAATTACATTGGCTGCCTATTGAGTCCCGAATCCGGTTTAAGGTGTTGGTCGTGACATTTAAAGCCTTACGGGGGCTGGGGCCTTCATATCTGCGGGACCGTCTGGCCCTTTATACACCTAGGAGAACATTGCGGTCGTCAGCAGACCAAAGTCAGCTACAGATTCCTACAATCACTGAGATACGCCTGTCAGCCACTAGAAACAGGGCCTTCTCGTGTGTTGCCCCTACCTGGTGGAACACCTTATCTGTGAGCACCCGAGCCATCCAAGAACTGTCTAGGTTTCGAAAGGCGTGCAAGGCAGAGCTGTTTCGCCAGGTTTTTGGCTAGCAGAAGATCAGCCTTAGGCTGGCCATGAGATCTCTGTTTCTCGGTCATATTTTTTTATAATATTGCTCTGTGGATGGGAATTGGTTTGGGTTGGGGGATTTGGGTTATTACGGTTTTAAAGACTAATCTGAATGGATGTTTTGTATTTGATGTACAATTTATGCTTTGTATTGTATTATTTGGTATTTATATTGCTTATATTGTAAGCCGCCCAGAGCCCACTTGTGGGGTGGGCGGGGTATAAATTTCAGAGTAAAGTAAAGTAAAGTAAAGTCTATGATACAAGTCCACCTACTAAGACTTACAATTAGATGCAGACTTCAATTGGATGGAAACTAGGTATACAGCTGTGTGCATAAAGCAGCACTGCCCTTAAAAAAACCCAAAGACCAAACCTTCCCATTACTTTCTTTGACTTCTCAGGAAAAGGCCATTAGGGTTACTCTGGCGAAAATGATGTGCTGACATTTACCAGGTGGCAACAAGGTCATGTCAGGTATTTTGTACCCAGTGAATGCTTGTAATTATCAGGTAGAATTACCAGTAACAGAGGCTCAGCACATTTCAAGGGGTCATGATAAAACAGCTCTCTGACTTTAGTGTTTCCCTCTTAGTTGCTTTAAATGTCAATGAGAATTTAGCACAAATGCAAGTAAGTGAGAGAGAGAGAGAAGGAGAGAGAGAGAGAAACATCAAGAAATGTATGTGCTGCTATGTGTACCTAGCGAAACAGTGATCATGGCCATCTTGCCAGTTCCCAAAGTGAAATCAAATGAGGGAATTGTTCTTTCTGTTGCCTCTTCTTTCTTGGTCTGTGAAATACATCCTTTGTATGTATTTGTTTGTTTGCATTTTTTTTCCTGCCCTGTACCTGGAGATCTCAGGGTGGGTTACAGCAATTTAAAAAAACCAAAGAATATAATGAACACACTAAAAAAAACCCAAGTGGGGAGGGGGAGGCTGTTTTCTCAGACAAAGGCCAGAGTAAAGAGGTGCCTCTTCACTGATCTTATGAACATATAAAGTGGCTGGCAGACTCAAGGAGGAGACTATTCCGTAGGCTGGGGGCTACCACTAAGAAGGCCATATGGCTAGGAATGGTAGTAACTCAGTGGTAGAGCAATTCTATAGAAAGGAAAGGCTCACTGGTACAATTCTGACACCTCCCCAAAATAAGGTCAAGGCAAATAATTTATTTTGACAACAGAACTGTCCACATGTGTCTATGGCATTACCAGGAGCCAACCCAAACTCAAAGGCACCTAACAACATGTGTGAATCAGGCTGCTTGCAGATATGACCTGTATCTTGCTATACTTACAGCACTATATAGTGCTGCTTTAAGAGGCTGAAGACCTGTAATATCGCTATTCCAGGAAGCCAAGCTATGATGCCAGATTTCACAGAATAGCAATACTTACCTCTGCATCTGTTGACAGCTTTCAGAATCAGCTCACTTGGGGCTACCGGATGCCAGCCAAGCATGCAAAAAACAAGAAAAGGAAGTGGTTGGGCACTTGGCTGGTAATTCCAAGCAAGCAATTGCTCCTGCTGCAGTCACTGAATCTGCTTAGACCCCCCACATTGACTTTTGTCTTCTGGAGGCAACTTCAAATACAGGTGGATTTGAAATTTCTAGCTGAATCATATCCATTTTGAAAGGACCAAGTTGGAATCTGAATTAAACTCCTTACCAGCTTTTTGGCTGGTACATCTGGAGCCTGAACAATTGAGGCAGATTGGAGAAAGGGATAGACAGTGTGAACACAGCCTGAAAGCAGACCAGATGCATTATCTCCTGCTCTATTGAAGCGCTGGAAGGAATATGAAAATTCTCCTTGGATCGCAAAGCCTTACTAACACAAAAAATCCACTTTAAAAGATACTGACAACCAGATTTTCTTTTCTGAAGTCAGCTAATAAATCCATACTCTTTGTCTCTTCATTAAACTTCAATGGACATCTGGTTTCAGTAACTGAAAGGGGAGGGTGAAGGGAAGAATCCTTCCTATTTTCTGGATTCTTCTGTACTGAGACAGAAGTGTGACAGAAGCTGTTTAAATCAACAGGGACCATCGGGATCCTATGAAAGACAACTAAATCATATTTCAAAATGATATTTAAAATAGGGATGGGCAGAAATCACAATTTCTAAGTACTGGGCCATTTCTGCACTTCCAGAAGACTAGACTCTTTTTTGAGGTCTACTGGCAAACTAGGGAGCTGTATACTGGACCACGGAATTGTGCACATGGCATGCTTCCATGGTCCAGTATATCACAAAGGACCTATTTTGGTGGTACAACCAGGAGTGCCACTGAATGAGGCCCCAAGGGGCCCCAAAAGCCAGGAACCCTCATTCCTGGCCTTTGAAGAATTCAGAGACACCCCATGCTAGCTCTGAAACTGGCAGAAGCTTCGGCCTTTGAACAGGCTGTTCCAGTGTGGATGGCCTTGTTCCATGCCAAGAGCAAACCATTCCAGCTTGGGATAGATTGCTTATTTCAGACCAGGGCAGTTGGTACCAGAATAGCACAGCCAAGGCCTGCCCTGTACTAGAATACCGCAGCTAAGTGCAGAAATGCCCTAGGTTGCCTGCACTGCATTTTGGTTTGGTTTTCTTTAAAGCAAAACCTAAGCGTCACCATCTTGAGTGTAAATTCATCTGCACTTCTTCTGGTAGAGAAGAAAAAATGTGTTCTCATCCTTCACTCACAGCTTAAAAAAAAAAAGAAAAAGCCCGGGTGGGCCAACTTTGCACCCATATTTTATACATTTCCCTGGCTATTAATGGATAATGAACATTAGGGGACGGACTGACACCTAGTGGTTTCTGGGAAGAGTGCACATCAAGCTTGTTTTGATTGCACAGTATTTGGAAACACGTCGCATGTTCTCATGTTCCTTATCAAAAAGAAGATTTTCCCCACACTCAACAGTGGTGAGCAAATGAACATCTCACTCACTGATGCATCATTTGTTTTGCATACATAAAGTCTCAATTTCTCCCTGTCACATATGCAAGACTATGAAAGGCTCCTGCATGAAATTCCAAAAAGTGTTGAAACCTCAAAGAAGTAGCCCCTCAAGTCCAGACAGCAAGGAATTTGGGTCTCTAATGGCTCAATCCAGTAAAAGAGGTCAAAAGGGGAAACAAAGGGCACGTCGACATTTGGCAAACAGAAGAAGTCTGGGGATGATCCGAGACAGAGCATCCACATTGTGCAGAGATGCTTTCATCCTGGAAGTGTTTCCATGCATCCAGGACCATCCCCCAACTGGGATAGTGGTGGAGCATGTAACTGTGCTCCACAGCTATACTAGCTGTGCCTGGGATGTACCTAGTATGCTCCCACATGCACCTTTTCGCACCTCTTCTGGTCAAAGGGAGGGGGGGGCAACACAGCCAGAATTGTACACCTGGTCACCACATCAATAGCACTACATGCATCCATTGCTGTGGTGAAGCAATTGGGCGATCACCACTAGTTAAGCAGCAACTGCACTTACCTGGCACTAGGGGAAAAGCACCAGGTGAGTTTTGGATATATCGGAATTGCTTGAACCTATGTAGGTTTCTTTCCACAGGTATCACAGCTATGTCCAGTCAGGACCTAAAGCTGCATCTAAACATCAGTTACTTATTCACTTTAAAGCATGGATATACCAGTATATCAATACTTTATTCCATAATATCCAAATGTAGCAGAATAAGTAACCGGTATCTAGTTGCAGCTTAAAATGTGCATGAGGAAAATATGAGATATAAATAGGAAATTCTATGGTGCCACTAGTCTGCAGGGAGGGGGGGGGGACTCTCAACCTGGTTTTCCAGAATAGTGATATGGACTTACCTGCCTGGATGCTTACACTATTTTAAAAGGACCACTACCTTAAAAAGGGTCACTGTGCACACGCAGGACCCAAACCAGACTGGAAAAAGCCACAGTACATGTGCAGGGGCTTCTGATTGCCTCACAGTTTTGCCCCACCATCCGACAGGGATAGCGAGAACCAATTGTGGGATCACAGCAAGATCTCACCTTTTCCTCCTATCATCTAGCAGTGCCCTTCTCTGAGTCTGTCTGTCTTCAAAAAAACTGAAAACTGGTATCTACCAAACATGTGATTTATTCAAATTTGTAGTGCAGGAACAGCCAAAAAGAGAGAAAGAGTAAAACCAATAAACACATTCTAATTGCTTTCTAACTGATTGCAGTTCTAAACACATTCTGATTTATTTTAAACCCTTACTGAGTAAAAGGCAGGTCTTCTGCTCCTCTGCTTCCAAGTCATTTGAAGCCTATTGCTCAAATCTTTGGTAAAATGGTATCATTTCATTAAATTGCTATATTAAAATTGTACTATTATTTATCACTGATCCTAGGCATAAATATAATTTTCATTTTTTATTTTTTGCTCCTGAGATTAAAATATTTTACACTATCACATTATTTTCTCCACTCTACCTCACTCTGCCCCTTCCCCAGAGTTAGATGATCCTTTACCATCAATTCCTTGTTAAAATCAGCTTGGAGATTATTTGCACAATTCCTTGCTGGACCTTGTTTCATTCTTTCATCATGTTTATTTTGTTTTCCCAGTTTTCCACCATGGAATTATTCAAGGGTAATTTCAAATAATAAGTATCATTTCTAAATTGCTGCAATAATTAATATGAGTAATGAGGAGAGATGTATGTTGCTTGCTACATCTTTTTTATTTTATGTATGTATTAACGTATTAAAAATCCGTTGATGTTTTAAATTAAAGATTTTCCAGACTTGCAGTCAACAGGCGAATTCTCCTTTTGCCTCCCATTTCCCCAGGGGTGAAGTACTAGAAGGCTTTAGGCATCCACTCTTGATAATGTGTATGGCAGCCATTATGGCAGTGATCACTGAGCCCCAGCAATGGCACCAGTGTGCCAGTGGAGCACTGTTGCCTGGGTGACCAGGTGAAGCAGCACACGATCGGACTTGTTCCTCCAGTCGCATGCGCCCCTTGCACCTCTGCCACTAATATAGGCATGGTGCAATTTACACTGCTCCATGTTTATACATGCAGGAGATGCACCAGCACATGCAGAGCCCTTTCTAGTAAAGAAACAGTCTGCAAAGTGCAAATGGATTGTGCCGGAGTGTTCCACAGGCTCACCTATGGGGTGAGCGCAAAAAGGCTCAAGCTTTCAACGGGTTGAATGACAGCCGGGCCCTAATCTAGTGTGTGACATGCTCTTGGTCCACACACCCACTTTGATTATCAGTGTGATACGGTGCAACAACCAAACTGGGCAGCTATGAGCAAAGCACCAGGCACTTTCCCACTGCCTGCCCTTACGTTCCCATTATACAACCCAGTACTCTACAAGATTCCAGCCAGAATTCTCTAGTATAGCTAAAGGATATCAGTCCACGGGTATAGAAGTCTGCTGGGAAGTGCATGATATAAGGGCATAGATAGATAGCTGGTAGGTGGGTAGGTAGGTCAGTAGGCTGGTCAGTCGGTAGGTAGGTAGGTAGAAAGACTGACGGAGGGATGGAGGGATGGGCTGGCTGGCTGGCTGGCTGGCTGGCTGGCTGGCTGGCTGGCTGGCTGGCTGGCTGATTGATTGATTGATTGATTGATTGATTGATTGATTGATTGATTGATTGATTGATTGATTGATTGATTGATTGATTGATTGATTGATTGATTGATTGATTGATCGATCGATCGATTGATTGATTGAGAAATATTCTTCTGGGATATTCTAATAAGGGTATTTAAAAACTATGCATACCTCTTCATGGATCACTGCCAGTTGCTGTGGACGGGTAGCACATCTCAATGAAGCTGTCACCTATGCCAAAAGGGTGTGAAAGTAAAACCAAGACTGACAGCAGGGCTTCTCTTGCTCTTCAACAAAAGCAAATCAATGTAGCTCATGGTGCCCTGTTGGTTCCTTTGAAAACTGGAACAATCAAAGCTTTTGGGTAGAAAACTGTCACAGATTTAGTTGTCCTGTGATAAAGATGCTGAGCTTTCATCAAGCTCATCAAAGGGTCTGGTTTTAAAAAATTAAAAGCTACAATTCTTTGATGTGTGAATGGGCTCATTTGTTTCTCTGGGCCTATAATAGTCCTGTTTGACTGGGGCTTCTGGTGACTGTAATGTCAAAATACATAGATATGCCTTCCAAAACAAATAATAGAAACACAGCTCCCAGTTAACCTTGATGGGAATAGTCATTTAGATTTCTAGCACTTTGCTTGGCAGTTGCTGTTATTTAAACATGAGGTAAAAATCTTGTGATTATGAGTCACTCAAGAAAAAGAGGAAAGCCCATTTCTTATTTTGAAGACATATTTGGAAGAACTCTGTATTTTCCTGAAAGTATTACAAGTTTTGAACATTTTCCTGTTTTCACAATGGGGATGGATGTAACAGGAACTATAGTCAAAGGGCAGGGTGAAACTGCTTCTCATTCCTCCTGCCTCAGGGTTATTGTGGAAGGGATAGCCAGACTCTCTTTACTCAAAGACCAAAATCTGATCTGCTGTGAGACACAGTGAACCTACTGCCTCAGAGCGCAAAAGAGGGAAGAAGCTGTTTGCCTCCACATGAACTTGACTGTGATCAGCCTGTGTGCTAGAACAGGTAGATTAGAGAAGGGTTGGGAACATGAGGGCCATACACAGGGCATTTCTGCACTTGCTTTCCCATCCGTTGGATGCGATAGGTACATGATAGCCTAGCCTTAATGGACCAGAGACTTACCTGTATCCCGTCGCATCAGGGTCATCTGAGGTGCCAGCTTGCTTGTGCGGCACCTGAGATGCCTCCCTTGGCTGGAAATAGTGCAGATGGTCACTGCATGAATGGAAAAGGTAAGCTTTTGGTCACATGAGGTAAGGGTTGGGTTGTTTGTGATGTACAATTACGTTCAACACAGCTAGTATGCAATTAGCCAACCTCTGAGCAGGCAAGTGGCATTTGTGGGCTGTAAAAGCCTTCTGCAAGTACAGATGCACCTGCCCAGAGGTTGACTAACTGTATACTACAGGGCCAAGTGCAGAAATGCACACAGTCTCTCTGAGAAATCGCTGAGGTGCCTCTGAGGAATCCCTTTTGTTATGTCTGAACATAACTATATATGTCCAGAAAACCTGCGGCCATGGGCTTTGGCGGGAAAGCTCTCCCATTATTTTTGTTGAAGCAAGTCCAGCTGCCATGCCAGATAAATTTAGGCAGTAGGTATTTGGACCACTTCCAAAAGAGACTGAGCTTGAGTTTTTCCACTCATCTTCACAATCCCAAGTATTATCATCTAAGACTGCACCTCCAAGAAGTAGGCAGGCAGGCAGGAAGGAAGGAAGGAAGGAAGGAAGGAGGGCAAAATAACAGCTTAAATCTGGCTTAGATGTAGCTGTCAAGCATCAATGTTCCTGTCCCATTTCTTGTCAAAATTAAAGACCAGAAAATGTACTTCCAAAGTAATTAGAACTAGGATGGGAACACTAGTACCTGCATGCTAATGCCTCTAAGCCACTTTTGAATTCCCTTTTTAAAAAAGTGTGTGGAAGCATACTAAGAGAAACAGTCACATCCACTTTCACCTTCAGAAAGTGCTGGAAAATTGTGGCTTAATGTGATGCCCACGGGTTTGGTGAGACTTAGCGGGAGTGAGATGTTTAGAATTAATGAATGGGTAGTGAACACAAAACTGTCTACACCAGTTAATATGGGGTTATAAACTGAGCGGTATAGAGGTAAGTGGAGAGAGATTTCTCCCCAGCAACTGCGGGAGGGGGGAATGGAACTCTTGGGAGGAGCCAACCAATCAGGTGGAGGCTAGAGGAGACAGAGTGTATATAAACAAGAGCAGAAAAAACGTTGTTCTGTTCTGTATCTGGGGCTTGACTTAGAAAGGAGTTAGACAGTACAGATCCGGGTCCTGAGGAGAATCTAGAATAGGGATTGATCAGGGTCCTGAGTTAAGAAATGAGTTAATATGAACTAACATAAGAGTTGTAAACCAATAAAGTTACTTTTGTTTCAGAAACACTCTACTTGAGGCCTGATTCCTGACACAGACACTCAAGGGAGAGGGAAGTGTTGTCATGGGGATATAATGGCAACAGTGTAACCTAAGTGTTGGAGCTCAGCTCAGATGAAGAAAAAAGCCTAGAAACCTACTATTTAAAAGAGGATTTGAAGTCTGTGGCCTTAGTGGCCAGACTGAAGTGAGCTAGACGCCCGGGTGGGGCTTAATATTTGGTGGCCGCCGGCCGTGGGCGTCACAATTAAATACTTCACCTCATGAAATCGTATATATCCAGACACTTAAAAAAATGTTTTTAATGCTTCACATCATTGGATCAATGACCTGCTTAAAGCTTGAATGAACCGAACACAAAGCAAGGGTAAATTCAACACACAGTGCCCCAGTTACTGAATGGCAGCTAAACATTTCTGAGAGCGAGAAAACCAAGATAGGAAGGCAAACTCAGGAACAAGAAGCCTGTATAATAAAAACAGCTGCGTGATTTAAGTAAAAGTTCTTTCTGGGTCTTGTTTAGTAGTTATGTTTCTGCAATAATAAGATTTTGAGACTGCAGCTCCATGTTATTCTCAATAAGATCATTTTCAGTCTCCTTCATATCTGTCTGTCCTGATGCTGAGGAGAGTTACACACTTATCAAAATGTATAGGCTGCCAAGTAGGAATGTGAACGAATGTTCGTAACATTTGAAATTCATACGAATTTGGCTGAATTTGGACATTCAAATTTTAATAGAATGTTGCCACATTCAAAGACTGACATTCAAATTAAAATTGGATGTTTCTATACGTTCATAGAAGCTTTGTTACAGATTCGTATTGGATTCATACGGGATTTGTACTTAACATTCGTATTCATATGGAAAATTCATATCAAATTCGAATCCACATTCGAAGGGATTTATTTGAACAAATGCTAATTTTCTCTTTTTATTATAATCTTAATACAACCTAAAAGTTCAAAATTTATTATTGCCTCTTCATACAATAATCAGACATCAATCAGTTGTTACAGTATATTCTGGCATATAAGACTACTTTTCAACCCAGGAAAACCTTCTCAAAATTTGGGGGTCGTCTTATACACCAGGTGTCGTCTTCTTATACATTGAGAATATCCCAAACTCTATATTTTAACTGGAAAAGTTGGGGGTCGTCTTATACACCCAGTTGTCTTATACGCCGGAATATACGGGTAATTACAGATTACTTCCTCTGTTATTAGAATCTTCTCTTAATATCTTCTCTTTCCACTGACTCCTTTAGTATCAATCATTGCATCTGGATATATAACAACCATTGTTATTCATCCTGTAGATACTCTATATAAGATCTCTAGTCATTTACATGCTTATCTGTTGTTCTATCTTTTTAAAAAGTTCGGCAATTTGTCCATCTCAGCAAGTTCAGTCAATTTGATTAACCAACTTTCCACTGAAGGAATTTCAAGTTCTTTCCATTTTTTTGCATAGATTATTCTTGCCACTGTAACCATGTACATAATTAAAGGGTTCACGTTGTCTAAATTACCATTTCTGGTTTGAATAGTGCATTAATTTTTTAGTATATTTTCCATCACAGTGTGTATCTGTGACCAATTTTATTTTGCTATTTTACAGGTCCACCACATACGGTAAAGTGTTCCAATGTTTTTACATTTCCAGCACTTATTGGGCTTGTTCTGGTAAATCTTTGACAATTTATATGGAGTTAAATACCATCTATACATCATCTTGAATATGTGTTCTTTTAACACAGTACACATGGTAAATTTCATATCCTTTATCCGTTTGATATGAATCAAATACAAAAAATAATAATAATAATTGTACACATCCCTAAAGTAAAGTAGTACAGCAGAATGGGAGGAGAATGAGAGAAGACACCTCCAGAAATCATGTTTAAAATGTGGTGTTAACATATAGTCTGAAGCAAAGTGCTTCCAAAGGGAAAACAGTGCACCTCTACCTATAGATGATACTCCACATTTTAGACATTCTCAGCCTCTCCCCTGTACGCTCTGCTCTGATAGGTCTCTCTGTTCTCAAGTGAAAGTGAGTTCTCACAAGTTCTCATGCAATTTACCCAAACACATGGGGAAATGCTGATTAATGGAATACTTCACAGTGAAAGTCCTTTAAAGTACTATTTTTAAACATGGAGTATTGGGTTACAATATGCAGTTACTGCAGAGAATCTTTAAACATGTCTATCAAATTGAAAGCTTCTGCACATTCCACACACACTTTTAACCCTGTCTGGCCACACCTAGAGAAAGAAAGAGAGACATGTGGATGCATTAAAATAATCAAACCAAAAATTACAAATCCACTAAATACAGTTTAACATCATTAAATTAGACACTACTAAGACATTTCTGCTTCTATCTGTGTTGGTCTATTTTATTGTAATAAACTATCCTATTATGTACATATTTGTACATCTGGAGTCTTTTGTCTAACCTTAGAAATAATCAAAGCTATTAAACTAACAACATTATGTAGATGATCCAGATGACTCTGAGGATGTCAGGTGGGAATTTTGGAACAGATTTGCTTGATCATACAATTTTCTCTTTGATGAACAAGACTGAGTCATAATATCCACAGTGATACTGTTAAGTTGTTTTTGGGAACCATCAAGTCATGTCTGACTCCTGGTTCATCCACACATCCATGGGACACCTCTATGCGGTTTTCTTGGCAGAGATACAGAAGTGGTTTCCCACTGCCTACTTCCAGGAAGAGGCTGGGGATTGTATTGGCAACCCTGTCCTCTCCAGACAATTTGCTTTACCCGTGAGCTATAGCCACTTCTGATAAGTATTCTGTACAAAGCAAGTACACATTTGGGCTGAACTTCATGAATCAAGTCAGGAAAAACTGTATTTCAAATTGTGTTTGACATCCCCATCCCTCCTCTTACAGCTTTAATTGAATGCAATAGTCCTTTTAGTTACTTTGCTCTCCTTTATTTCTCTGTAATTACTGGGACTTTGAAAAAAAATTTAAGGATGTTTTCAAGTCATGTATATTTTTTCAGATCTTTATTTTATATGTTGTGTTATTTAAGCATCTGCTTGAGCAAATTAGGCTTTATTTTGTTTTAATACATACTGTTATTGTTTTAATAATGTTTTGATTTTAGATGTTATTACCCACCCAGAGACCTTCAGGTATAGAGCAGGATAAAAATGTAAATACATAAAGTTTGGCTGAATTAAATACAATTCCAGTTAAGCTTCAATCCAAAGATGTAACTGATAGCATATCGAGGCTATTCAGACCTACAGACTACTACCCATTATTACTCATACATGTGGGCACAAATGATACGGCAAAAAAGCACTTTGAAAACATCTACAGAGACTTTGAAGACCTTGGCAGAAAAGTAAAGGAACTGGGAGCACAAGTAGTCTTTTCATCTATCCTTCCGGTGGATGGTCACGATAAAAGTAGAAGGGATAGGATTCTTGAGGTGAACAAGTGGCTACGTCAGTGGTGCCGGCAGCAAGGATTTGGATTTCTGAAACATGGAGAAAACTACCTATACGACGGACTCCTTGCAAGAGATGGGTTGCACCTTACAGGGACAGGAAAGAATGTATTCGGGAAGCGCCTTGCTTCGGTTATTAGGAGAGCTTTAAACTAAAACAAAAGGGGAAGGGTAACAAAAAGTCAAGCAAAAATACTCAGTCAATCAAACCAGGCGATATTCTTACTCCCAGAAATAGTACCAATGAACAAACGCATAAATTTTGTAAGGAAAACAGAGGAGGCAAGCTCGCAATAGATAGCAATTACAAACTAAAATGCCTCTACACCAATGCCCAAAGCATGAGAAATAAAAAAGGGGAGCTGGAGATCCTGACCCAGGTAGATAAATATGATGTCATAGGTATTACGGAAACCTGGTGGGATAACACACATGAATGGAACACAAACATTGAAGGCTACAACTTGTTTCTGCGAAACAGACTTAACAAAAGAGGAGGGGGTGTTGCGCTGTATGTTAAAAAAGAAATTGTCTCCTCAGAGGTTCAAGTTTCAGAGAGTGGAAGCTCAGTAGAATCGGTATGGGTAAGAATTCAAGGAGAGAGCAACAGAAAGGATACCATTGTAGGAGTCTATTACAGGCCCCCTGGACAAACAGAAGATATGGATGACCTCTTCCTAGACCAGATGGCTAAACTTTCACGAAAGCATGACATAGTGATTATGGGAGACTTTAACTACCCAGACATTTGTTGGGAATCTCGCTCAGGAAAAAGTCACAAGTCTAATAAGTTCTTATCCTCTCTCGCTGACAATTTCATGTACCAAAAGGTGGTGGAGGAAACAAGAGGATTGGCTATCCTTGATCTAATTCTTACCAACAGAGAGGAAATGGTGGAGGATATCAGAGTTTCTGGGGCATTAGGAGGCAGCGATCATGTTATCCTTGAATTCTGGATAATAAGGGAAGGAAAGCACGAGAGGACTCAGACTTCAAAGTTGGACTTCAGAAGGGTGGATTTTGATGGACTCCGGAGGAGGTTAGGAGGGATCAAATGGTTAAATGTACTAAAGGATAGAAATGTCCAAGAAGGATGGGATATTTTGAGAAATGCAATATTAGAAGCGCAATCATTAACAATTCCTCAAAGAAGGAAGAATGGAAAACATCTAAAGAGACCAGGGTGGATAAACATAGAACTTAAAAACTTGATAAAAAAGAAAAAAGAAATGTTTAAGAAATGGAAGGAGGGATACATATCTAAGGAGGAATATAATGAAATCAGTACAATCTGCAGGGCAAGTATCAGAAAAGCTAAAGCTAAAAATGAACTGAGGCTTGCAAGAGAGACTAAAAACAATAATAAAAAAGGGTTTTGGGGATATGTCAACAGCAAAAGAAAAGTCAAAGAGGTTTTGGGAAGTCTGCAGGGAGAGAATGGAGAAGTGATCGAAAGTGATCTTGAGAAGGCAGAGATTCTGAACTCCTATTTTGCATCTGTTTTTTCCAAGAGGGATAATGTACATGCAACAGTCCTTCACTGTACTGATGAAGGACTAGGAGAATCAAGACACAAAATCAACACTGAGAGAGTAAGGGAATGCTTAGCTAACTTAAACGAATTTAAGTCCCCGGGTCCAGATGGATTACATCCTAGGGTACTGAAGGAATTAGCAGAGGTAATTGCTGAACCACTTGCTGTAATCTTTGAGAAGTCATGGAGAACAGGAGAAGTCCCAGACGATTGGAGAAGGGCAAACGTTGTTCCTATCTTCAAAAAAGGGAAGAAGGTAGACCCAGGGAACTACAGGCCTGTTAGCCTGACTTCAATACCAGGAAAGATTCTCGAACAAATTATTAAACAACACATATGTCAGCATTTGGATAGGAATTCAATAATTAACAGTAGTCAACATGGGTTTGTATCAAACAAGTCGTGTCAGACTAACTTGATTTCATTTTATGACAAAATCACTGAATGGGTTGATCAAGGAAATGCAGTAGACATAGTATTTCTTGATTTCAGCAAAGCATTTGACAAAGTATCTCATGCGATCCTCATTGAAAAATTGATCAAATATGGGTTTGACAAGGCAACTATAAGGTGGGTTCAAAACTGGCTTAGTAATCGTACTCAAAGAGTGGCTTTAAATGGCTGCACATCCAAATGGAAGGAAGTGTCAAGTGGAGTACCACAAGGTTCTGTCCTGGGCCCAGTTTTGTTTAATGTTTTTATAAACGATCTGGACGAGGGAGTTGAAGGGAAACTGATCAAATTTGCTGATGACACAAAGCTAGGGGGGATTGCAAACACCAGAGAAGAGAGAGAGAGGATTCAAAAAGATTTAGAGAAACTCGAACAATGGGCTGCAACTAATAAAATGGTATTTAACAAAGAAAAATGCAAGGTTCTGCACCTGGGCAAGAAAAATGAAAAAAACACATATACAATGGGAGGAATTCGGCTGAGCAGCAGCACATGTGAAAAAGACTTGGGTGTCCTGGTAGATCATCAACTGAACATGAGTCAACAGTGCGAGGCAGCTGCAAAAAAGGCAAACACAATCCTGGGGTGTATTAGGAGAAGCATAGAGTCCAGATCACGTGAAGTTATTATCCCCCTCTATTCTACCTTGGACAGACCTCATCTGGAGTACTGTGTCCAGTTCTGGTCACCCCAGTTTAAAAAAGACGCTGACAAGCTGGAGCAGGTTCAAAGGAGAGCTACCAAGATGGTGAACGGTCTGCAAACCATGTCCTATGAGGAACGGCTTAAGGAACTAGGAATGTTTAGTCTAACAAAAAGAAGACTGAGAGGAGACATGATAGCTGTCTACAAATACCTCAAGGGTTGTCACAAGGCAGAGGGATCAGCCCTGTTCTCACTCTCTCAAGGAAGGACTAGAAACAATGGGGTGAAACTGCAGGGGAAAAGATTTAGTTTAGATGTTAGGAAAAAATTTCTAACAGTAAGAGTGATCAACCAGTGGAACAGGCTGCCACGGGAGGTGGTTGGTTCCCCTTCGATGGAGGTCTTCAAGCAGAGACTGGACAGCCATCTGTCTGAGATGGTTTAGGAGATCCTGCCTTGAGCAGGGGGTTGGACTCGATGACCCAGGAGGTCCCCTCCAACTCTACCATTCTATGATTCTATGATTCAAATGGGATGGATAATGTTCATGTGGAATGGACCAGCATTTTTTTATTATTATTCCTGCACAAGTGGAAACTAAAAACTAAAATATCTATGGCAATGATGGTAATGGATATTCTGGTACTGGGTAAGTCCAACCATTAACAGATGATGCCAGATAGTCATTTTCTTCATGGGATGAATCTGAGGGTAAACTGATCCTACCTTTCTGCACTGCACTGTACATTAAGGCTTATTTCACAGCCAACCTTTTCCAGAAAAGTGAAGTCTTTAGTAGTCTGAGCCTCCAGTCAGTAAGAACTATGCTCATTTGTTCTCACAGTGCATTCCTCTACCAAGGAAGCAGGACAGGAATTGGATTAGGGCAGTGATGGCCAACCTATGACACACGTGTCACAGGTGACACGCCAAGCCCTTTTGGGTGACACACATGGTCACCCTGGCCCCTGGGGGTGTAGTGCTTGCTTGTTCTTGAAGTGTACAAAATAGCGACTTTCAATTGAAGATTTAGCAAACGAAATTCAGCAACAAAAGTCACTAATGTAAAGAATTGTTTGTTTTTGCTTTTAATAAAACATATATCAAAAATATAACTTTTTTACTAGAGCTACAAATATCACAAAATTATGGATATTTCTAGATGTGACACAGCACCCAAGTTAAGCTAGGTTTTCTTGTGAATTTTGACACACCGAGCTCAAAAGGTTCGCCATCACTGGATTAGGGAGAAAGAACGCTTGTAGTTGAAACACTTCCATCCAATTTTATTAATAACATTTTTTGTGTGTGCAATAAACCAACACGTGTTTGAAGAGATCAAAGGAAGGGTTCTTATTAAAATTTCATCCAACCCCCACCACACTTTGTGGTCTCAGTCCAGAGGCTGCCACTAGTATAGTACGGGGAAAGGGATAAAAAGAGAGGTAGAATAATACAGAATCCTCAAAGGTCAGTAGGTATCAGATTAGCTGTGATCACACCTAGGGTTTAATCCAGCTTCAGTCCACTTTCAGAGTGAGAGAACACATCTGCAAAGTGAAAAGTAATTTTATTTCCATATTATCTATCCCAAAGGTGAATAAGAAACAGCTCCTGTTCAGTGGATATTTTCTTAGAACAGCCACCCATGCCTACATCAATTTCAGTATATATAAAAGATGGCACACATTTTAGCTGTGTTCCAAATAAAGAATTAGGAAAGTCAGGCAGCTTCTCTATAATATTCAGTGATGCACACTGCAGAGAATGCACTTATCCAATAGGGCCAGGGATGGGCAGGGTAGTGTGGAGTGGGCTGAAGGCCATCTTTAGGAAAGTCTCTGTGCTCTGCAACGGGGTCTGGGCAGACCCTCCACCATCACCACCTGACTCCATGACAACAACAATAGGGATCCAGTTTGAGATGCATGGAAGTACTCTTGTACACAGTTTCCATTGCTTGGGGCAAGCCAGGCAGGGAATCCATGTAAACACAACCTTCCAGAAAACACAGGAGAGATAGGATCCCACAGTTTGGGCATACACAGATCTCAAAAAAGATAGGACTCTCAGTGGCTACTAAACTTGATGATCCCTACAACATCTATATGCTGTTTCGAATGTGGCGCACTTGAGCCAATTAGGTCTTCTGGTTAGAGTGTTGGCATCTTATCTGGTATTCTTCCAGTTCACAAAGCCAGCTGGGTGACCTTGGGCTAGTCACAGATCTCTTGCTGAGCACCACGTACTTCACAGGATGTCTGTAGGGATGTGCATGAATATTCATACAAATTCGGACATTTGCATACAAATCGAATGTTATGACATTTGTACATTGACATTCGCATGGATGCTTCGGAGCATTAGTGAAACTGGGAGCTGGGAAAGCGGCTGCGCCAATCACATCTGCAATTGATCTAGAGTGCATTTGACATGGATTGAGAGAGGATTCAAAGTGGATTCAGGGTGGATTTGACACTTTCAGAGCAGATATGTTATGGGATACATATTGGGTACGTATCAGATACGTATCGGTATGTATGGGATATGTATGCATTCTTATCAGATATTCATACAAATTCGTATGAATGCATTTGTATCTAATAGAATCCTAGCACATGTGAAGGGGATCTATTTGAACGAATACAAATCTTCTCACATTCAATTTGACACAAATCGAATGCAAAAACCCCATTTGTGCACATCCCTAGGTGTCTGTTGTGGGAAAAAGAAGGTCTGTTGACTGCTTTGGTTCCTCTCCAGGGTGAGAAAATGAGACGAGGCATTGGGGCAGACTACAGTGCAAAAATGCCACTGTACCCATTCCAGTGGGAGTCCACTTGAAAACAGTCTCCAAACGACGGTAGACCTGACCAGTTGCTTGTGGGTGGATAGCACTGAGCAGCTGATTCGGTCTACCAGGTGTGAGTGTGCCATTTTTGGGTGCCCAGCTAAAAACACCCCTACTGGGAAGCTGGCAGGTTTTGTTCCAAGCCTCTGCATTTGGAAAGAGATGGACTGCCTGCATTGGGGGCAGCCCTTGGACTTGGGCTACTGACCACTTGATCCAGCCTAAGACTGGCTCAGCATGGCATGGGATAATGTACAATGTGCAGAAATGACCTGAGAGAACAGACAGCTGGACTACTTGAGTCATTCGTTTAATCAAGCAGGACACAAGATAGGAGACCACCACCACTTTTTTAACTGTTGTTTTAAAATGGAGGGATCTAATCATCTCAAGATGTTTTCTGTTTCTCAAAGTTCCTTGAGATATTTTGATGGCAAAGCTAGAACTTACTTTAACATAAAGTAAACTGGCATTACAATACACAGAAATGTTCTAATTCTTTAAAAATGTGCTGGGGAATGGGATGCAAGGTCAGGCTGGGTACCAAGCCAGGTTTGCTAGCACTTGATGTATAACCAGAACCTCTCTGGATTTAACAAATGACAGCAAGAGAAACAAAACAAAGAGTGCTTCAATTTAGCAACCATCCATATGCCCAAGGTAGGTGCTTAAAATAAAACATCTGGCAAAAATTGACCACAGGCACCCAAGCATATCTACCCACAACAGCTAAAGTTGCCAACCCCTGCTGAAGCCAAACCCACAAATTCCTCCCAGGGTCCATTTTGAAGCGGTACAGCTATTTTAAAGCTAAAAGAAGGAATCCATTGCTTTGGATCAGAAGAAAGAGTCATAGCCTTTATTTGGAGGAGCAAGTGAGCATGAGTAGGAGGATACCATCTGGACTACTGTCTCATCCCGAAAGGAAAAGATGAAAAAGCAAAAGTCTTCCTGCAAATGCACAAAGTGGAACACACAGCACAGGCCATAGCTACCAGTGGCTTTTACATTGGAACTGCAGCAGAATGGAAGAGGGGTGGAGCTCCGGTTGGAAGGTTTGCTTTGTCTCTAACCCTAACCTTTGTTCCTACTGGACCATATTTGAGGGACAAGGGATCTAACAAGCAAAGTGAGGCTTCCCAGATACCCACATCCCTTTGATCACAGGAATGACTTAGTTACAGAGGTTGAAGCTGCTTATTGTGGCTAGGGAGGTGATGGACAAGACAGTTAAAAAGAAAATCATTAGGTCAGAATAGGTAGGAGTAGCGACATGCACAATTTTGTGTACATAAGAGAAGCCCTGCTGGATCAGGCCACAGCTCATCTAGTCCAGCATCCTGTTGCACACAGTGGTCCACCAATTGCTCATGGGCATCTCAAGCAGAGACAAGGACAAACCTTCTCCTGCTCCTGAATCCCAGCAAATGGCATTAGAAGCATCCTGCTTCTGCCCCCCCCCCAAAAAAAGCCAGAAAGATGTACCTGTCCTAGACATTCATTCTAGTACCCACTGATACATCTGTCATCCATAAATTTGTCTAATCCTAACTTGAAGCGATCTAGACAGGTAGCTGTCACCACCTCTTCCAGCAGCACATTCCATAATCTGATGACCCGCTGGGTGAAGAAATACAGTGCCTGACAAAAGTTCTGTCGCTTATCCATGTTGTTGAAACCAAAGCCTATAACCTGACTTAAAATTCATCCATTGGTTTTAAAAATGACTCATATGAAAGCTGAAACCCTCCCAAATGAGGTTTTTAAAAAGAAAATAAATTTGCTTCACTGCTGAAATATTGATCATTTAATGAACACAGAAAGGTCAGATTTTGGCGAGACAAAAGTTTTGTCGCCCACAAAAAGTAATGTGAAAATCAAACAGATAATTCACTTCAAATACAAAGATATGTTTCATAACATTGGTGAATGAAGTTGTGGTGCTATTAGAGCCATATTTAATATTTTGTGTGACTTCCACGAGCCTGAAGGACTGCATCCATGCGTTTCGGCAATGATTCATACAATTTATTGATGAAGTCATCAGGAATAGTAAAGAATGCAGTTTTACATGCCTCCCAGAGTTCATCAAGATTCTTTGGTTTTGTGTTCCAAGCTTCCTCTTTCATCCTACCCCAAACATGCTCAATGATGTTCATATCTGGTGACTGGGCTGGCCAGTCCTGGAGCACCTTGATCTTCTTTGCCTTGAGAAACTTTGATGTAGAGATGGATGTATGAGATGGAGCGCCATCCTGCTGCAAAATTTGACCCCTTTTATGATTGGGAATGTAAGAGGTAGCTAATACGTCTTGATATTTTAGGCTATTGATATTGCCTTCCACCTTGCAAATGTTTCGCACATCCCTATACTGAATGTAACCCCAGACCATGATCTTTCCACCACCAAACTTAACTGTTTTCTGGGTATATCTTGGATCCATACGGGCTCCAGTAGGTCTCCTGCAGTATTTGCGGCAGCTGTGGTATAATTCAACTGAAGATTCATCTGAGAAATCCACCTTCTGCCACTTTTCCAGCGTCCATCCATTTAGTAGGCTGTGGGCCTTGGCAAATGCCACATGGTTTTTTAATAGCGTTTTGTTTAGTGCTGGCTCCTGGGCACTGATTCGACCATGGAGGCCATTTCGAGACAGAATCCTACAAACTGTTCTAGTTGACACAGGGACTTGAGGTGACCAGGCCTGTTGGAGCTCTGCTGCAGTGGAAGAAGGGCTGGCTTTTGGTTTTCGAACCAACAAACGTTCCTCCTGAGCAGTCGTCTTGCAGGGTCTGCCAGACCTGGGCTTGTCAAAAACATCTCCAGTCTCTTCAAATCTTTTTGTAATTCTTTGTACTTGACGCTGAGACACATTAAAGGTGCCAGCCACCTCTGCAGTGGATCTGGTCTTCAGCCTCCTGATAATCAAGGCTTTGGTCGCAGGGTGGATTTTTGGCATGTTGTCAGAGGTCAAGTTGCAGGTCAAGTGAAGGTCTGGGATGCTGGAGATCTTTTTATACACACCCACTAATTATCCGATCAATTAGTGGGCACAGGTGAGGCTGTAAACTAGGATTAGGTGCATTATATGACAAAGCGACAAAACTTTTGTCTCGCCAAAATCTGACCTTTCTGTGTTCATTAAATGATCAATATTTCAGCAGTGAAGCAAATTTATTTTCTTTTTAAAAACCTCATTTGGGAGGGTTTCAGCTTTCATATGAGTCATTTCTAAAACCAATGGATGAATTTTAAGTCAGGTTATAGGCTTTGGTTTCAACAACATGGATAAGCGACAGAACTTTTGTCAGGCACTGTACTTCCCTTTGTCAGATCCGACTCCCCTACCCATCAGCTTCATAGAGTGCCCCCTGGTTCTAGTGTTGTGTGATAGAGAAAAGAAGAAAAGAAATTTTCTCTATCCACCTTTTCTATACCATGCATAATTTTATATACTTCAATCAGGTCCCCTCTTAAACACTGTCTCTCCAAACTGAAGAAGCCTAGACGTTGCAACCTGATTTCGTAAGGGAGGTGTTCCAGACCCTTAATCATTCTGGTTGCCCTTTTCTGCACCTTCTCTAGTTCCACAATATCCTTTTTAAGGTGTGGTGACCAGAACTGTACACAATTCTGTGTGTTTGATTTGCAGCAAAGCAAATGCAAACAAAAGTTCCTTTTGTACAAATAGACCTCTCAGAGATTCACAGTGCGCAATGTTGTGCAGGAACAGAAATCGAGGCCTCGAGGTTGAGAACCGCTATCAGCAGATGCTGTTGTTCTGTTGTTATCCTCTTGGTATAGTCTAAATAGATTGCTCATGTCCACTGATGTTATGGGAATCTTTTAAGCTCCTGAGAAAGGGTTAGCTTGACCTCAGAAGCAAACCTCGCAACACAATTGGGCATGAGAGGTCATGTGTTCTTGTGTGATGAGAATCATATCCTTTCACTCACATACACATATCCATTCCTTCTCTCTCACTCATCTTCTGACATTCACATGCATCTATCCATATATCCATTCAGCATTTATATTGTTTGCTTTATTTTATGATGTTCACTGCAACTAAGCAATAAAGCACCTTCCAATGGAATGGCATCCTGACCCCATGTTTTTGGATCGACCAAGTTGTTCCAGCCCGCTGTGTTTGTGCCTGGGTGATTTATCCCAGGCCTAATCTGCAAGAAGAACAGCTTCGAATGTGGTAGGATTCAAATCTGTTGTGAATGTTCTTTGAATGCTATTCAAATCCAATTCAAATCCCTGCTTCCCATCGCATTTCCAAATCCACTCTGAATCTGCTCTGAACACTTCAGCTCCTTTCTGAATCCATTTTGAAACCACTCTGAATCCACTATAACTTTGTTCTGAATCCACTGCAGATGTGACTGGGCAGCTGAGGCCTTTTCGCATTACAGCCGGAATGGCTGTAATGCACTTCGGCTAAGTCAGTTTGGGATGGTTTCCCCATTCACACATAGACAGGAAAGAACGTGATTACACAGATTCCCGCCTACCTATGTGCAAATGCTGAAACCGTCCCAACCTGACTTAGCCGGGAGAGGCCGGACAGGGGCAGAGATGCCTCCCCCAGGCCTGCCCGCCATTGGGTGGGAGCACCCAGGGGCAGGCAGCCCTGTCAGGCGGCTTTCCCCTGTTTCTGCCAGCTGTACAGGACCCAATCCAGTCCTGTACAGCTGGCAGGAACCCACCCGAGCACCCACCCACCCTGAGGCCCAGGGCCGGTTGTTCTGACCTGGGACAGTGAGGAGATAGGTGCTGAGGGCACCCCGGCACCCTGGCACCCCCACCCCAGGGCCCAGGGAAGCTCGTGATCTGCTGCAGTGGGCCAGAAGATGTGGGACACCGGTAAACCAGACCCACATGGGTCAGGTCTACCAAGGGGTCCCACTTCCCCTGGCCCATAGGCAGCCGCAGATCGGCCTCCCCCCACCCCAGAAAGGGGTGAGGGGAAGCCGATCTGGGTGACTCCTCAACTCCTGCAATCCTGATGGGACTGCAGGAGCCGGGAGTGAGCCACTGCCCCCCGCACGTGGCCATCACTTACCTTGTCCGTCAGGGTTCCCATCATGCAGGCACACATGCTCCCAGTTGACTGGCACTGTGGGTCCTGTCTACCAGGCTCGGCATGCCTGTGTAATGGGAATCCCAGCCGGGCAAGGTAAGTCATTAGCACAGCCCCTGCCACCTGTTTGGCCAATTTTCAGCCAATGGTGGTGGTGGGGAGCATGTGTGAATGCTCCCCTCCCTGGATGGCTGGGGACGCTTCAAACACATGAGGATGGATGTACATCTCGAACATGCGGAGAACACTTAGGGACAGGCTGGGACGGCTCTGCCGTCCCGGTAGTGCATATGCTGTGTCCCCGCATGTTCCCTGTGCGTTCAAAAAGACATAGTGCAAACAGGCCTCTGGTTTGCCACCTCCCCACATTCACAAATATAACAAAGCTTCAAATGTCAATCTTTGAATGTAGCCAGCATTAGATTCAATTGGAAATGTACAAATTTGTACGGAGAAACAGCTATCCTATGGGCAGGAACTGCCATTCATCAAGCCACTTCTGTATTTCTGCCAAGAAAACCAGATAGAGGTACACAAAGAGTCAACCAGGAGTTGGCCACAACTTAGTGGTACCCAACAATCATAAAGGCATGCCCAGTATTTGAGGTGAGTGCACTGGATGGAACCCCCTACAAATCCACCAGCCAGGCAGCCTCTTAAAAACCCCACACTTTCTACTGCATGCAAGTTGCACTTTTTATTACAGGCAAGGAGCCAAAACCATCAGAGAGACAAAGTGCTAAGCGCAGCCGCTTTTCCTCTCTTCCTTTTGCTTTCCTTTCATCTTCTTAAGTTGTTTTTTTTTCCTTTTCCACTCTGTCTCTTCCTCTTTCGTTCTCTTTCAGTAGTACTGAATGCTGATGAGATGATAAATGGCCCAACCCCAGGCAATCGTTTTTGGGTAATTAGTTTAACTACAGAACTTGGAAGAGTCATTTGCTTCCAACCAGGAAACTTGGGTGGCTAGTTATCCAGTTCCTTGTGATTTTTCTTCAACCAAGTGTTTTAGCTCAGCTTCTGGAACTGTTTCAGCTAGAAATATGGGGCATAAATTTGAACAGGAAACCTAGGGTGTCAGAATGCTCTATTTAATTTAATATAGAGTTTGTTTTGGCTCCAGTTACATCTTTAGATTTAAAAATAAATCCTTAGATTTAAGCAAACGAGATGTTCTGAAGAAGACACCTGCAAAAATAAAAATAAAAACCCATTCTCTGACTGGAATTTGACACTGAGAAGTGGAGCTTGGCCCTTTCTGCACTGAACCTTATCCCAGATTATTTTCTGTAATAGGGGTCTGCTGACGTCTGTACCAGCATGCAGATGGCCGGCTGTTCTTCCAGAATACAATCTGGAATAAGAGCCAGTGCAGAAAGTGCTTATTACTATTTGCTTCACATGCCCACCTAAGAAGACCTTTGCGTTCTTTAGGTATATGGTGGGATAAAAATGCAATCAATCATCAATCAATCAATCAATCAATCAATGTTTTCAAGCTCAAGGGTCCATATCATCAGATCGCAGGGCCCACCTTCCAAAGAGGAACTTATTTCTTTTTAAGGTCAGTAGTAAGGTGATGAGTATTTTTTCTTATGGTTAATGACTAGGGAGAGGTGTTTGCCCCTGCATTTAACATAAAATAATGAAAAAGGAATGCAACATACTGTCCAATGACAGTTTTGTCATCATGTCTCATTTGATCCACAACTCAGGCCAACTTTACTCTTCTGATCTTGAGTGAATGATTCAGAAGCATGTGCCAAATGAGAACAAGCAAGGGGGTGAGTTAGAACAGTATCAGCACCATAATTCCTGATCATCTTGGAGGGAAAAAAGTATAAAAGAGATTTCTGTGACAACTCCTCCAAGTCAAAGGATACAAAAACTGTTCACAATACTCTTCAGCCCTTGCATTCCTCAAAACATAGACCATTAATTAATTCTGAAGAACCCAATAATTATAAATAAATAAATGGATGGATGGATGTTTTACATCACATTGTTTTATTGTCCTATTTCTATGTATTAAACAAGGTACACAAGGCCTATGCTTCTACATGTAGATGTCACAGTGACCTTTAACATCATGATCCTCTGCCCCGTCCATACTCCCGTCAGAGATGTACATCGTCTGTGTATTTCAGAGGCAGAACCAGGATTCAGTTCCCTCAAAGGAAGAAAAAGAGGTTTGATAATATAGCCTCTGCTATACACTACATGCCAAGCAACTTTGACCAACTCAGTATTGTGCATGTATAACATACCATTTTGTGCACAGACAGTGCATCAGTGGCTACTAAATATACTTCCTAAGGGCCGTTTTCACACTTACCTTGGAGAACATTCCAAGCAGATCACAGGAACACATTGTCTGCATCTCAATCCACTGCAGCTGTCCTGGGAACAGTTTGGGAGTGGTGTCACAAGCCCATTGCCCAACTGCAGCTGGATTACTTAAGCACTGGGGTAATATGCATGTGAGCCAGCAGTCCACTCACCATTCCTGCAGCCTCACATGAAGTTACCAGCCTCATTCAAGCTATGTTCATATACACATCCAACCCGCCAATGTCTCAAATGCTTTCATTTCAATTACTGTTTGGTGCAGAAGCAGAAGAACTAATCACTTGATCCATGGAAGGGAAGAAGTGGAACAAAAGGAAATATCAGGCAAATCCCCACAGCAAGCTTATTTCGAATTCAAAACGTTTTCAATCCTCCCAGACCCCACGTCAGTTTGGCTTAACACGCTTTCTGCATGTTAAATCGCCCCAAAGCGTTGTAAGTGTTAATCCTCATTTCAACAGGTCTCACTCCGGTTCGTGCGCTTGAAACGTTTTACATTTTTTAGTGTGGGAACCCTTCCATGTTAAGGGATGAGAGTTTCCCTCCCCCAATAGCTTGTTTCCAAAGCAAGCTGTAAAATCCACCACTTAAAGCTACACTGTAGGGATCGAACCACTTCACACCTGATAACGATCTTGCCATTGAAAGTTCTGATCTTTAAAAAAGGCAAAAGAAAGGAAAGCAGCTGCTGGTTTGGGGAGATGTGTGAATGTTTGTTGCTGCTGCTGCTGCTGCTGCTGCATGCCATGAGCAATGAGGAGAGGAGGGGAAAGAATTGCTGGCTGTCCGCTGCCGTTTTTCTTCCATCCAGGCAAGCAGCAGCCACCCAGTTAGGCTCCCTGAAGGGGTCCCTTATGGGTGGTGCATTCATGCCAGGAGGAAGAGGACAGGGCAGCCCCGAAAAGCATTTTTTAAAAAGTAGCCACTGGAGTCCCCCCTTGAGTCACGTACGTCCTCAGAATCCGGATCAAACGCGATTCAGTAATGGGATCAGGCAAATTCGCGTTTGCATCCGGTTCTGTTATTTTGATTTAGGGAAACTGAATTAAGCTTCTAATGGGGATGTGGCCATCCATTCTCAACTGAGATATCAGAACAGCTATGAAGATAAACAGTTTTGTCTGTGTTGAACTCACCCTAGAGTCAGTCTGGGGAGGCTTAGGACTTTCTGCATACAAAGATTATGATCTGGATCACTGGCATCTGGACTAGCTAGGTCCTCTGGTCCAGATCACATCACACAGTGCTCTGAAATAGTGCCATCTGCATGATGCTGCTGGTCCATACCAGCCCCTGCATGGACCCTGAACTTCACACAAGATTTGGGACCAACCTCCAAGGGCTTTGAAGGGCTCCAGATAAATGTTCTGAGCCTCATTTCAGCAATGTGCTTTGGTGCATCACCAAAATAGGTTCCCAGGTAGTTCAGAAAACTGAGGCATGCCTTTTGCATGCTTCTGTGTCTCAGATCAGATCCCACTGGTCCACCAACAGACTTATTTAATCTAATCTACCAGCAACTGAGATCAAGATTTCCCTTGATCTGGATTATGCTTTATTCTGTGTGGATGGATAATATTAGCGGTGTGCAAAGCCTTCCTTGGACCAGGTCTGTAGTCTATTCATGGACAGGCCCAAAGGTGAATTTAGAACATTATTTCACTCCTGGATCTTCAGTAAAATCTGGCATGGACAATCACCAGTAAACTTTAAAGCCTGGCCTGAATTAAAATAAGCAAAACCAGTTATAGCAACAACTAAAACATAAATTAAATTTCTAAACATCACACCAGCATTTGTTCATATTTCTCCAAAAAGCTCTGGATACTTAGAGCCTTTCTGCACTTCTGTGTTAAGCAAATGCTAGAAAACTGCTGCATGTGGCGTCTGCACTTCCTGGAACAGTTAGAATTCCAGGGACAGTTGCCCTCATTCTCCAGCACCCAGTGTGACCCTTCCACACTTCTCCCTGCTTGAGAAGCTTAGGGAAGGGTGGTGCAAGAGCAGTTAATGCCACATCACCCCTTCACCACAGCAACAGCACCATACAGGGGTATTGGTGCTCTCATTCTACAATTGCTGCTGTAATGGTGGTGAACCTGATTCATACCTCGCCAGGTCTTTATGAAGTGCTGGTGAGATTAGAAAGAGATTTGGCACCCAAAATGCAAACGCCAGGACTATTCCCTATCTTCACTACTTGGGGAGGTTTCCTGCGAAGCAAAGGTGCAAAAAGACCCAGACTCCGTATGGAACCTTCACTAAATTGTCTGTGGAGTGCAAGAACTCTTAGCGGTTTCAGACTAAATGCAGTTGCATGCTAACCTTGGTCATCACATTAGTATTTCATCATAATAATCCAAACCGGAACAGACCTATACACCCCAGCTGAATTAGCATTGAGTTTGATCCAAAATCCGCCTGTGTGAATTCCCTCCCCCAACCTTGTGGACCTCAGTCTAATGAATGAGCCACACTGACACCAAATACAATCAATTTGTTAATCAGGATTGTGGGGAGGTTCTGCAGATGGGAAGGGAAAGAGGGGGAGAAAAAGATCATTATTTTTAATTTAAATAAATCAATGAGTTAATAAGGAACGTGCTACTCAATGGGAATTGAAGGGAAAGAAGGAGAAGAGATGAAGAAAAGATTAGTGTATCCTTGCTTTGACAACTACCCAATGTATTTCAACTCTCAAAGACTGTCTACTCCTACTCTTTTTAGTTCACTAACAGCAAACCACTAATTATATCCTCTTCTGAGTTTCAGGGGCACAGGCAGCTTTTTATATCTTAACACAAATTAGAGAATAGGGAGGTTTGATTCCCAGAAGGGTTTATTTCCAAGCTGACTCTGTTCTAATACACATCTAAGAGGACAGAGGAAATATCTTTCATCACTTAAATCTCCTGAAATTTAAGAGCAGCTGGGGATATTAAAAAAATAAATAAATACAGAAATGATTCATGATATTTATCTCATTCCAAAGACACCTTCCTGCCCGTTTATCTTTGTAACTACAGTCATCTTTCCAGAAGAACATGGTTTCCTGACTATTGTTAACCTGGGTAGTTCATATATTTCTCTGGGTGTAGAGACACCAACAGTGTAATCCCTAACCAAGTGTGCTTTAGAAGAAACAACATTTTACTCTCTGCTGTGGTGTTTACTGCCCTTTTAGTTTGTGGTTGTATCCAGACATTGGTATCTTATTCCACTTTATTTGGATATTCCAGAATAAAACATGGATATTGCAGAATTGATGTCTGGATATGGAACCCTAGTCCCTTTCCCCTTCTGCTACCATTTATTTTTTCACAGAGAACATAATTCAAACCACTGCTTCTTTTTCCTTGTTGAAAGAATTTGACTTCACAGTTCTTTCTCATAAGAACATAAGAGGAGCCCTGCTGGATCAGGCCACAGCTCACCTAGTCCAGCATCCCATCTGGCACAGTGGCCCACGAATTGCTTATGGGCATCTCAAGCAGAAGACAAGGGCAAAACCTTCACCTGCTCTCAAATCCCCACAAATGCCCTTTACAGGCATCCTGCCCGTTTCCCCAGCCTGGAAGATGTACCTAGGCATCCAATCTAGTAGGCTAAGTCCCATCTATTTAGATTTTCATTATTACCACTCATGACCTCTTCTAATCCCGTACATGCTTGTTACTCTGTACCTGGCCCCAATTGAAGGCAACAGTGGAGTCTGACAAGGCGCTTTCCCAAATGAGGCAGAAAGAGGCCTAGTTAGCTTCATAATATGACCACAAACTCAGTGATGCTAAACATGTGTTTTGCTCCTCCAAATCCAATTGCAGCCATCTGACACTGTCCCATTTCTGCAGGTCATTATGCACATCGGTTGCACACCCCACCAGATGCAGTGACTTGAGTTTAGTCCTATTGTTGTTCTGAATTTTACTCAAGGAGTTAGGCTGCTTTCAAGTAGTGCTGCTTTTTGCAGCGGTGGTATTTTTTAATTTCTTCTAATTTTATCCAAATAGTTCAGGACTTTATTATTTTGTTATTAATCACAACTTTAATTAATATACTATTATCCTTAATAGAGGTTTTGGACTAGAACAGCAGAACATAAATATTTTAATCCAATGAATACTCAAAGCTCAACGTAGAAATAAGCAGTAGATTCGTTTGATGGTGAGAAGGCGGCACTGGATTTTATTTTATTTCTCTCACACACAAACAATTCAGAAAATTTCTTAAGCTTTATGGAATGAGCAATTAAATTATTAAGATCTCTCTCACAAGGGTGTAGCGATGTGCACAAATGAATTCACCTTCGAAACTTTGCCTTCAAAAAATTTGAATTTGCAGATTTTCCACATCAAACTGAAATTACAAACTTTTGAATGTCTGAACTCTCAAACAAATTCAACAATGCTCCTGGCTCACAAATACAAACATTTGATCAAATTTTTGCACTTTCACAGTATTCTACTTATGAAAATAGGTGTTTTCATGATAAGAAAAGCCATGAATATGTCCGGCCGCAAATGCAAAAAAGACATTTGCTTCAATTGCAAATTGATTTTTTTTTCATGCAAATCCCTACAAGGATGTTGTAAAACAAACAGAAATAAATACTATCATGAAGCCTTATAAACCCACATAAAAGTATTTAGCACACTTCTGCAATACAGAATCTATTGGCATTACAAAAACCTCTGTACCCAAATCTGTCACCCTATAACCTAAGAAATCAGATTATTTCATTCATCCTTACCCCTAATACATACATACATAATGGATCAGTACCATTTAAACTCTGAAGAAACCTTTCAGTATCTTCAGGGTTTAAACACACGATTGTACAAGACACCCTGAAGGTCAGGTCCTGTAATTCTATATGAAATAGATTATTAAACATTACATGGGTATCAGGTGCTCTTTGTTCCACAAAGCACTTTAAAAATGTATTACCCATTGAACTTAATTATTTGTGAGGAAAGTCATTCCATTTCCGCCATCCTATTAACTAAACCCCATACATAGCCATGATTGGCTCCCTGTATGAATCCACATTATAAAATGCCGACCAAATCCCTTTGCTCAAAAAAAGGAGGGAGGAGAAGAAAAAGAAGGGTAGGGCTTAAAAACCTTAAGTATTTTTTTTTAAAAAAAGATCAGTTTCATTTTCAACTTTAAATACCAATCTTCATCTAAAATGGCCTGACCCTAAATAATATTCAGAGCCTGTTCTAATCACAGGATATGTATTCTGAATAGGGCAGTTCTCTATCAACAGCTAAGTCTCTCGCTCTCTCTCAGTCATCATTTTCACTGTCTGGTTAAAAAAAAAAATTAATTCCTTTTCAGAAATATTCTCATCTTCAACTAAAAGGGGTGGTAGTGGGGAAGCTTTTTGATGTAGAGTGACAGGATTATGAAGTGACCCTCCAGGTCAGAAGGAGACTTTTTCCTTTTCTCATCAAGGAAATCAATTTCTAAGTCTGAGTCTCTTAAAATAATATAATTCTTGTGGCACGCATACAGCTTTTTTTTCCTGATCTGCTATGAAAAGAATAAGAGGTAAAGAGGATCAGGGGTGGCGACAGAATATTATAATCTGCCACACTCACACATCAGTCTTTCACTAAGTAATTCCAGATAAATTGAGGATTTACATATTTAAGATTAAATGCACGGGGGGGGGGGGGTGTTAACACTAGCAGAGCAGGGCCACAAAGAACAAACTGTAAAAGTTAACTCTTCAAACTTATTTAATACAAAACAAATCAGCAGACTCATTTCGGATTTTTCTCCTATTTCCACAGCATCATTTTCTTTTCAGAAGTGTATAATGTGTTTGAGGGAACAACCAGGTAATCTCTAGGCGATCAGCAGAGACAAAGATGCTTTCAGTTCCCTGAGTCCTCCTTGTTGTGACAGGAAACAGTTAAATGCTTCCAAAGGCTCATGCAAGCAGCAGATGGAAAACAGGAGGAAACCAGCTGGAAGTGTGTTTCCCTTAGAACTGATTTTAACAGCCTGTGCACAAATAATGTCTCACTAATACAGAGATAAAAATAAAACATAAATATTTAAAAGGTGACTGGTCAAAGCAACAAGATGGCATTTGGTATGGGTGAGTTTTCCCAATTCGTTTATCTTCAGAATCCACCACATTCCTCCAAACGCTTCGAAGAAATCCACAGAACACCTAGAGATGCTTTATGGCGGCAAATTTAATCTCCTGCTAAGAATTTTGATCATTGTCTTTAGGTCTAATGCACTTGCCATCATATTACACAGCTCTTAGGTCACTCATTAGACTCTAACCCTTGAGTTCGTAATCATTGCAGTATTAATTTTGAGAACTTTCTAGAAGCATCTTGCTCATAGAATCAGGAAGGGTGAGTATGTCACCTTTGTAACCTACTTGAATGAATGAATGAATGAATGAATCTATATATACTACACTTTTGTTCGCAGGTCAGTGAACAAAATAATACAGTAACCCATCAAGGCAAGTAAACTAAAGGCAAGTTCCGATTACCACTTTAAAATGGTTTCAGAATGGTTTGGATCCTTGTCGTCCCCATTCCCAATCAGTTTCAGGGGTATTTTGAGGATTATTTGGCTTAAAAATGGAATAAATAAACACTGGAATTTTCCAGTGGGTTTTTTTTCTTCCGTTTTTGCTTTTAAAACGTTTCTTCCTTAGCGCTGTAAGAATGCTACAATATTCCCCTGTACAACCGACTGTTTCATTGTAACAATTCAGCCACTTCACACCTGATAACAATGTATGCACAATTCTGGCTGTTTCCCTCCTTCCTTGATCTTTAAAAAGGGAAAGGAGTGAAACTGCTGCAGGAACTGGGAGATGTGTGTATGTTTAAGTGTATGTGTGCAGGCAGTGGCGGCAGCAGCGGGGATGGCAAAGCAAGCCAGCAAGCCAGCCGGGGTGCTTTTTTCAGGGTGAAGCTGCTGCAGGAACTGGGAGATGTGTGTATGTTTAAGTGTGTGTGCGCAGGCGGAGTCAGCAGCACAGGGAGCCAGCCAGCCAGGGTGCTTTTTTCAGAGGAAATCCCTGCTGGGAATGGTGGCTCTGGAGCTGGAATGGGCAAATGGAGCTTGAGTTTCCGCTGCTGCCATGTGCCCTGGGCAATGGGGAGAGAAGGGTGGAGAAAGGCTGAAGAGGGGAAAGAATCGCTTTCCCCAATCCATTTTTGGAAGCGTTTTAAGTGTTTAAGAGTGGGGACACAAAATCAGGGTTGAATCCGATTGCCAGATGCTCCTTTGCTTCCTTTTAACGCACTTTACATATCAATGTAAATCCTGATGTAAACAGCTTGTATATTGCGCTTTACTCCTTAAATGGGAACTCCCTCTAAGACTTTTTTTTTTAATGAAACACACACAAATACATACATGTAGACTTATACATTTTGGTAAACTTAAGACATTCCCCCCTCCTCTTTACCCTTCCTTCCCCAATCCACTGGAAACAGAACCTGCCTTCTTAAAGCCTTTAACTTCTGTTTGTGAGATAGTGCAGAAAGGCAAATAAGCGAATATGAACACCAACAGCAGAAACAAAAATGACAATGAAACATCAAATTAAATAAGAAAAAAACATAATAAAATAGACAGATTTTAAAAGTAACAAATTGGCTATGAAAGCCCTCGACAGAGCTCCAAAGTCAAGATGTTCCACAGCCCAGATGCCACCTCAAAGAAAGACCTCCCCCCTAGCTGCCACTCTAAGTAGGTCACTTAAAGACAGAATTTCTAGGAAGGCTTCCAATGAAGATCTGAACTGATGGTCAGGATTCTTTGGCTGGTGGTGCTTCTTCAGATATTTGGGTCACAGATCTCTTAGGGCTTCAAAAAGTATAAATATGAAATTCTTCCAAACTACAATAAGAATGAATCTTATTGAGTTCAGCAGACCTTGATCCTAGTAAAGGGAGAAACCTGTGGCCTCCCACGTATTGTTCAGCCTGAACATTCATCAGACCCAGCCAACATGAATAATGGAGTGATAAAGAGACCTCATCTCTGTTCTATGGTTTCTAGCCTTTATGTTTAAATGATGCCCAGAAAACACATCCTCCTGAAAAGAAAGGTGAAATTTCAACAAGGACAGCTTTGCCTGGGCACCAGCTATGCCCCTACTTGAATAGGAATAATCTGACCATTGTTGTCTATGCACCAGCAACTTCATGTTTGTAATGATCTCTAGCCCTTTTAACACTTACCTCACTTAATCAGTATTAGTAGATCTGAATCAACAGCAGGCAAAGGCATATGCACTGAGTGGGCTTTAGAGCAGCAAATGCATGCTAAGGAGCAACACAATGCCTCTTCTTTGCCTCATCCAGTTTTAATTCTGTTTTAATGTCTGGCTGTTTTTAATCTAACTTCATTTTTAGATTTATATTGTAAACCACTTCAAGATCTTTTAGATACTGAAGAAGTATATGAATGTTTTAAATAAACAAATACGTAACTAATTCTGGGCAACAGCTGCTGAAATTCTCAGGAGCCCTTGCTTTGACTCTAGATGACAACCCTAGGCTGAATACACAATTTAAAACCAATAACACCCTTAGTATTGATTGAATCTATGGTCTGCTAGTCTTTTATGTTTTTGCACTTGAAATAGAAAACAGAGATGTGCCAAGGGGTCTTTCAGAACACAGGCAATAGGTGTGTCAGTGTTTAAATGATGTTATCAAACACTTATAAATTTGTTGACACTCCACTATACACACACATACACACACCACAGGTTCTAGTTGGGAAGATGAGTAGCAGGTCCCAACTCTTTCTCCAGCAGAAGTTGGCTTTGTTCAAGTGGATGTCACCCATTTGCACACAGGTTACATCCTTGTGTTTGCAGAAATCTGCAAATGCACCCTCATCTGCATGTCCAAAGGTACAGACTTCCAGCTGGGAATGTCCATTAGGAGAGGAAAACATCTTATTGAGGCATAGGTTGCACCTGCTGAGAAAATTTCATAGATTAGAACCCCCGCACGTGTGAAACCTCCACCCTTGGGTTGAGCCAGGAGTCAGGGACAGCCCCAGTTTCCAGATGAAGATAACAGACCCTCAGGTCATATGCCAGGAAGTGGTTCTACATAGTCCCCTTCACCTGGATCTATGATGCAAATAACCTGGACTTCATCTCCATACTGCAACAACAAAGAGGAAAAAAAGAATTGGAATGCACCTTAAATTTCCTGCTTTCTGCTTGCCTTGCTGAAGGAACCCACTGAACTTCAGTTCCAATGTGTGGCTTGGCTAAGGCCCAGTACCAATAAACTATAACCTTGGAGCCACAATGATACAAGGCTGCACTCTTCTTGAGCTTGGCAACTCCAGCTGGAATTTTACTGGACTTTAGAGCTCCCCCGTGGTGACAAAGTCCTTTATCACCCTCTGAGGGTGAAAATATGTGCTCTTGGCTAAGTTAGGATTTCCTTAGGTCAAACTAGGGTAGATCTAGGTTCATTCCCTCCCTAATATCTTTCACTCATAAACACTGTCAAACTTGTCTTCAGTTAACCCTGGTTCATTTATAAGGTGCTGGTGAAGTCTTTTTCACCCTTGATTACTGTGAGTGAGTCTGTCTGTGAGTGAGACCTCTTTTGGGGCTAGCTCATCACCACACTGGTTCTGACTGCTTTTCACCACCTTTTGACATTGACAATCAGCTGATATCTGTTAGATTTTATGTTTTGCCATTTGTAGGCCATTCTAAAAGTTTTTTCTTGTATTTTAATAAAGTTTGAATATTACTTTTCAAAGAATAGTGAGTCCCTTTTGCCTCCTCTTTATTTTATAGTTTGCTGAGTCAATTTACCATTTTTGGAAGTTTCACTTAAGATCCTGCATGTAGAGTTTGTGGATGGTAGAGCTCTTTCCCCCAAAAAACTACTTAGTCCCAGACCACTGTTCATAACATGGTCACAGCAACGTTGTCTACCAAAAGTAGGCAGCAATCCAATGGCTGCATTAATAAAAGAAAAAAGAGCTCACAAATCAACTGTTTTCCAGGTGACTTGGAATCTTGAAATATGTTTCTGCTACCACTTTCCCGCAAACAGATGTTAGGGATGGTTCTGTGGTTTGGAAGATAAATAGCACCCTCTTGTCCACCAACCCAATAAAACATTTCTTCTCATATAGAACAGGAGACTTGCACAGGCAGTGTTCTCCATTGGCAGAACAGCTGAAATATTCTGAGTGTTCCATTAAAACAATTAACTGCTAATTCCGACAAAATACTTGGAAAGTTTTGTGACCCTAGGTTTTGTTTTCCTTTCCTCTGTGTGATTTGTACAAAGTGCTGTAAAGTGGATTATAGTGCATATTTATAATCTATAAAGCTCTCTGAGATGGGCTTTTATTTATTTATTTATTTATTTAAAAAAGAAAAGTAGCCTGTAAAATTTGCAGAATTGTGAATTTTTAAAAAATGTTTACAAATGTTATAAAGACTAACAAATGAGTCAAATTTATATGCAGAAATTTCTGGCAGAATAGAACTGGTGGGATGGTGGAAGAGGCACAGAGCAATGAGTTGTGCTTTGCCAAACTGCATTTTGATTGGTGAAGATGATGCACCAATTGTTGCTTCATCACTTCACTACCACATCACCTGTTTTGCTAGTTGGCACTGATTTCTGGCTAATTAATTATAGCTTATAATTATAATACTTTGGCTTGTCTTTGTAAACAGCTTTAGGGGTTTTTTTTTCAGAGAAGAAGAGTAAAATAATAACTTGAACTAAAGTGCTTTGGGGATTACACTAAAAAGTTCAATAGAAAGCATTTTTATCCTTAATTATTGTGTGTAAAAATGATTTCCTCAGAGAGATTGATCAGAGACGTGCTATTAATCAACTGTTGGAGAGGAATATCTGCTAAATCATTATTAGAAATAAAATTCCCTTTGCTTCTCTACATGCAAGACCTACTGCCCTTTAAAATTAATTCCAGATGAAATCACACGAGTTAGGGGTTAAGGAGAGAACAGACCTGAAATGTTAAAGCACGTGCTTTGCAGTTGTTCTCCCAACACACCAAATGAATGACAGTTGCTAACACACAAGGGGTTGCTCTGCTATCTGCAGCAGCTTGTCAGAAACTACTCCTTACCAGTAAAATTGATTGGTTACCACAACCTGCCAATCATCTCCCGTGTTATTAGCATCATTTTCAATGTTTTCACTCAGGACTAGTTTGTTCCACAATGTATTTTTGCTCAAAGTGCTTACTGATGAAATGATCAAAGAAGCCCTCCATAAAGTCCATATACAGTGACAAAAGTCCTAAGCAATGCCGTCAGAAGGATTGTCTTGTTTTCAAGGTCTTTAACTGAAATTCCACGCAAACTGAAAACTAGGGTAATCTGAAATCAGTGCTGAGAGCTGAGGCCCGTTTGCACTACACCCTCTAGTGAACACTTAGGGTGCATTCCCAAAGGCACTAAAGTCCGGACTGGATTCGTATGGATGCAGACTTGGGATCGAGCGATCCCATGAAATTCCCAAGCTGGAGAAAATAACCCCCTCATTACTGAGGACTTTTCCTGTCCAGTCCAGATTTTAGTCCCAGCGAAATCCACAATCAAGAGGGCTTGGTTCAGGGAAGGAAGGACATAGAGATGGAAACCCAGGGTGGGGTTGTTTTCCAACTTGGCTTATGGAGTGGGTGAGGTGGAATAGCAAAGCTCCCCCACCCTCACGCCCGTATCGATCCCGTGCCGCCTTCTGCATGGCTTGGTGAGGAGGAAAACCAGCCCCTGTTGGCTGCTAATGGTGTTTTAGCCCCTGCAATTCTCTCCCCGTCTTCCTTCCTGCTGGCAGAGAGATCTAGTAGGCAAGAAGAGAGGAGGCGAGCAGGGCGGTTGTTTTTGCACGCCGGCGGCCGGCCCCCATTTTCTCGCTCTGCTGCTCTGCTCTCTGGAGAGAAAGGAGACACTTCCACCGCTGCTGCCTTTGGGGAGGGGACAGTGGCTGGCCAGAGTTCCTGCAGGACTGTAAAGGGTTGTATGTGTGCGGGAGAGAGAGAGAGAGAGAAGGCTTCCGCCCCTCTCGGGGCCTGAAGAGCTTGAAGAGCGATCGCAATCACAATCCCGTCCCTGCAAAAGCCTCTGATGTGCTTGTGCACACAGGTGGCAGGCTGCTTTTTTTTCCCCTTTTTTCTTTTTACAGGAGGCAGGGGAGGGAGGGATTTTAAAAGCTATATTCTGATTTTCTCTTTGTGTGGGAATGTCTATATTTGCATTAATCTGCAGGGACTCTATTTGAATTAAAAAATGACTTTAAAAAAGTCCAAATATTTTTAAAAGAGGACCAAATGAGCTCCGTGGGAACACACCTTTAGTGAACCGCTGGGGAAGAGCAGACACATAAGAAGTAGGCTGCCCGCCTTCCCCGTGAAGCATGAAACTGTGTTCCACATATTAACCAATGTTACCCAGAGACTTACCCGAAGCATCCGGGGCAGGAGCATTTGCTCTTCTTCCCCTGCTCCAGGGTCGTTTGAGGCACCACGGAAACACACTGGCACCTCGGATGACCATAGATGTGACTGCGCATGCACAGAGCATCAGTGTCATCAAGGAAATGGCGCTGATGTGGAGGGCACTGAAGCCAAAATGGCAGCACCCAGAGGAGGACTGGGCCCCAGATTGAATAAGGTAAGTATTCGATCCTGGGGGGAGGGAACGGCCAAAGTTGACTAGTGCTCCAAGTATGAGCACTACTCAGTGTTGATTAATCACGCTTCTTTTCCATCCAGACGATGGGAAGGGAAGTGCAAAAATGCTCCTGGAGCCTTTTTCTGCAGAGGATAAAACAGAGCATGCAAAGAGAGCAACAGCAACAACAAAGAGCCAGTTCTGAAGTGCTTTTTAGCACCACAAATTATTGGTTTCCTCCAGAAAAGGGGGAGAAACCCCTTCTGGAGGAAACCTCACTTGGTATACCTTCATCCCATTTCTATCACTCTAGCTCAGAGACAGAATGCCAGCAGAGGGTCTGATGGTTCAATTCCCTGCCTCTCTCCAGAAGGAGGCAATGACAAACCAGTTCCAGAAAACTTCATAGAGGTGTGCATGGAGACAGCCAGGAATCAGCCATGACTTGGAGGTACCTGACAACAATAACAAAACCTTTTAAAAACATTCAGAGAAGCGATTTACTTTTCATGTGGGAAGGAAAACAATGAAAGAAAGTGACAGGTATATGGGCAAATAGACTGTGAGCTTTTGGATGTTCAAGAGGGGGTAAACCTTCTAGAATAACTGTATATTTCACATGGTTTGGACTTTGTAGATACAGATATGTGGAGGGGAGGAAGGTAAAGTCCTATTTTTTTGACTGATACAAGGCCTGTATAGACCCTGACATGCTTGAGACTGTCAGCATTTGATAAGCGCAAGATGTGAAAAGCCTGCAAATAACAATAGATGGTATCTGGTGTCTTAAATAATATGCATTTGAAAGTAGCAGAAATAAATACCCTCACACAATAAAAGAAACCAAAAACAAAAACAAAGGATAATTCATTCAGGGAGGTGAAGAAACATCAGAGGAAACACCTCTTCCTTTCATTTTCTTGTCTTTCTGTAACAAGAAAATGAAATACATCAAATAGTATTTCAAATGCGGCTTTATGTTGTGACAAAAGCAAGTGAAGAGCTGCCAAACATGCCCGCAGCTTCTTGCCTTTTAGTTTGGCCTGACTAATCACACATTTGTTATGTGATTCTAGAGGAAAAAAGAAAGAAAAAAGCAAGACCTGTCCCTTGAATGTAAAACAATCTCATAAGCTCTTCATATCCACCACAAAACTTCTTTATTTCAGATATGCTCCTCAGCTGTCCAGGACACTCAAAACCCTTTTCTGTTTAGATCAAGGTACCTGGCAGGAGGGCAGGGGCCCCATGGGAAGGAAGGGGGACAGAGCTGAGGAGGGGACGGAGACTGCAAGCAGAGCTATTTCGCTTAAAGGAAGAGTCAATTAGTAACCTGTGCAAACAACCACGGATGACTCCCCTGTCACAAAAGATGCAGGCTCACGAATCCCTACAATAATGTTAAGGAAGCATTGCACCACAATAATGTTAAGGAAGCATTTGCACCAGAGGCAAATTAATCATTTCCTTCTAAGAAAAAGCACCTCCCATTGCTGTTTTGGTAGGAATGAGAGACAGGTTTTCCCACCTGCTTTGTGTCTCTGCAGTGGAGAGTAAAATGGGTTTGTATGTAGATTTGTTATTCTTTTTCTGTTTATTTGCATTTTTATTCCACCCTATACAGGAAGGTGTCAAAGCATGTTACAACATTTTAAACCAAATCATTTACCCAAAGGCCAGCCCAAAGACATGCATCTTCACTGCTCTTCTGAACACCTTAAGTGAAGTGCCCATTGCACTGCAGGGAACGATTACTCCATAATCTGGGAGCCATCACTAAGAAGGCCCTGTCCCAAGTGCCCACCCCTTTTGCTACTGAGCTACAACCAGAAAGGATTCACCTACAGATCTTAAGGCAGGGGCAGGTCAATATGAAAGAAAGTTTCCTACTTATTTCTTCACAGACAGAATTACTGAGACTGGGGCCCTTTCTGCACTTACTTTTAAGCAGGATCAAGGAGCTGCATGGCAATCAGGATCAAGGAGTTGCCAAGAACACACTGTCTCTATGGGAGGAAATTAGATCTGGATCAGAACTGTGCTGATCCGAATTAGTCTTAGACCAAATAAATGTAGTCTACATCCATGCTTGCACTCTTTAGCATGCATCTGCTCTTCTAAAGCCCCCTCGGAGCAGATGCCTCTGCCTATGGTTGATCCAGATCTAACTAATAAGGATCTAGCTACTGAAATTAATTGAGGTGCATGCAGAAAGGGCCTGGATCAATGCATTGCTATGGAGAGGTCGTTTAAATGCCCCTCCCAGCCCCAGTGCCACCCTGAGTGCAGAATTCCCCACTGTGCTGGTGCCCTGTCCTGTTGCTGCAGCTGTTTAGCCACTCAAGCCAAATGGAAGGGGGGTGTCTGCACCTGCATAGTATGGCCAGCTGGTGTGACAATCAAAAGGACAGCTGTAACCCAAAGATGCCAGCAGCCCCCAAGGCAGTTTGAGCAGGAGATGCTTGAATGGCCACACCTGAGTCAGCTCTCCTCTCAAGCCAGCTCCTGCCCACCTGTTTGCATGTGCTCAGAGAAAGCATACTGCATCTGTCTGGATTCTGGTTACATTTGCACAGTTTTTTTAAAGTGGCTTAGAATGCTAACATTAATAAATCTAATGGACATTAAAAGCCAGAAAATTCACTTTTAAAGGCATTTAATGTGTATGCAAGTCATTTTGGCGCTTAACCTCAGAGGGAACTTACGTTCAGGGACGGCAGCCAGCATTTGCACTGCCAGTGCTGACACCATCCCCAACTTACCTAGAAGCTCTCAAAGTGCAGACAGTCCATCCTGGACCATTCTCATTACCTTAGCGATGGCATGGCAACTTTGCTGCAAGCTGGGCTGTTGCTATGGAGATCACATTGGAGTGTGCCACTGCGCAGCCACAAGCTGCATCCATGATTCCCCACTCCCACAAAGCACTCGCACAAGGACAAAGCGTGAACGCTATGCCTGGGACTTTCTGTGAGCATCTAGATGTTCCTGGTCAAGCTGTGGAACAGATTTTACTGCTCAACAGCTACTGAGGAGCACAATATCAGCACATGCTCTGGGTTGCTCTGGGAGAGAGGTGTTGTCACGCCATGTGAATAGAGGATCCTGGAGCATTCATGGCTGTCCTGATTGCCTAACTGCAAAAAGGCCCTCAGAGGTGGGATGGAAACACTAGTATCCATGCGCTACCACTTCTAAGCTGCTTCCAACCACTTTTTTTCTTGTGTGCTGATGACGATTCCGATTGCTTATATCCAGAAATACTGCCCCAGAGATACTGTATATATTTTTAGAAACCCTCCAACGCATGTAGCAAGTGAACTGTATAGATCAAGGCCCTGGGATAGAAAGCCTTTTCCTGTGAGGACTTTCCAAACTTCTGTATTAATACTTCAAGGGTGCAGATAAGTATGAACCAGGTAAGGGTGGGCAAACAATATTCATCAGCTTTGAGTTCACCATGAGATTTGAAGCTTCAGCAATTTATGGGTGAATCAAGAGGGGGCAATATTTGTAGGCCCCACTTGCCAATGAATCAAATATATCCGACCTTCGTAGAAGCTTTGATGGAGCCCGGATCTGTGCACCCTTAGCCTCACTCACCACCACCACCACCACCGCCGCCCAGCTGCACCCCTTACTTTAAAATGTAGCCATGGTCACTACTGCCTCTGCTGCTATCACTCTCTCCTCCAAGGCTTAACTAGACTTTCTGGAGGTGCATGTGCAGCTGGGTAGGAATCGCAAGAAATGAGATCTCCCATGATTCCCAGACGGGTGGCCTCTCCAGCTGTGTCCATCCCTAGGCATGATAGCTTTCCTCACTGCCATTTGATGGGCTAGAGGAGATTCCTCCCCACTGCTGGAATGAGTGTCCTTTTACATATGAACCTATGGGGGAGGTGGCAAGCCCTCCTGCCCACACAATCAGCTGTACAGTGATATCTAATCCAGTGAGGGGAGCAAATTTCCGTCACCTATCAAATGGTGAAAAAGAAAGCCCTCGTCCCATTTGGCAGGCTGGGAGAAAGGTTACCTCGCACTCTGAGTCAAAGCAAAGGTTCCTGCTTTGACATGGAAGAGGTTATAGCAGCCTAAGAGAGGGAAAATATGACACCCAAGCAGATGCTGCACTGTGTCCTCAGTGTGTCCCCCTCAGGGGGACAAGTAGGATGCTTCTAAGGCCATTTGCTGGGATTCGAGAGCAGGAGGTTTGCCCTTGTCTTTGCTTGATATGCTTAATGGGCCACTGTGTGTGACCAGATGCTGGACTAGATGGGCTATAGCCTGATCCAGCAGGGCTCCTCTTATTTTCTTATGTCGCTAGTGTGCCATAACAGTTCTGTGAGGATTCAGCCAATTTTTCCATGCCACTCTCGTAGTACGTGAGTTCCTTCTGTTAAATAAATAGTGAGAAATGGGATAAATGAAATATTGGATGGAGTTCAGAATAGTTATATGATAGATTTGCCTTCCCTTCTTAGATCAGTTTTGCAATAGCAGGCATGAGATTTTAGGTCTCAGTGGGAGATGTACAAATAATGGAATCTATCAAGGAATGATCTATAGAAATCTTCAGAGATCTGCTTCTTGAAAGGTAGCACCACCCTAGCAAGAGCCATTTTCATCTTGTCTCAGTAGGACCCTAAAGTGCATCTCTGCATATTTTTCAGGCACATCCTTCCTATTCCATGCATATTATTAGTGATGATTTCTGGATCAGGAGCAACATGTAAAGGACAGCTGTGATACCACTGATGTCCTTCCTCTTCGGCCTTGAAGTTATGATCCAGGAACTGCTACTGCATATTATTCTGCCCACTTTTCATCAGAATATTTCTCCTAGCATAACACTTTTTTTCTTGTTATTTTTAGAAAACACATTGACGTGCACCTCCTTCTACAAGATATGTATTTGCCTAAGTAGTTTTTGGTGAGACAACTTGAGCACAAAATTCAGATACATATAACAGGTCAGAAACTTCAGCCAGTACAAAATGCTAGGATTTGAAGTGTTCCTGCAGCAGCATCCCATGGGCCATGCGAGAGCAGAAGTGAGGGAATGGTGTAAGTAAAAGCACCTGGACTGAATATCAAATCAGTTTCATTTGTGCCACTGTCCTTCGTCCCTACTCCATAGTCCAAATGTGCAACAAATTATATGTTTAGGACAACTGCCATTGCTTGGTAGAGCATCTGGTTTGCATGCAGCAGGGGTTTGGAACTGGTTGCCAACTTCTGCTCAGTGCATGCCACTTCCATAATGATGCCAAGAATCTCTGCAAATGATGACCAGGAGTTGAACTTTGCAGTTATGATCTCAAGGAAGTCTTTACACAGACCTTTTTTTAATACACGCATAGTGACTTCCCATTCATTTCCAGGACAAATTCAAGATGTTTCTGGTTATTTGCATTAAAGGTACAATGCTGCAGATATTTTTAGGATTAAGATTTTTCCATATGTCTCTCCCTAAATTTATAGATGAAATAGCACTTTTGTCCACATATATTTTATGCTGTGTATTGTGTATTGAGGTATAAAATAATAATTTATAACCTTTGTAACAAATAGGGATTTGAGCCACCAAAAATAGAAAGACTAGAGATACACAGCTGCAACTCAGGCTGATAAGGAGTTGCTTTGGAGACTCATCTTTGAAGCCTTGGATCTTAGAACCATGTAAAGAAGGACGGACGGACGGATGGACAGATGGACGGACAGATGATAGGCAGGCAGGCAGTGTATGGGGTTTTTTTTAACCCTAACATTTCTTTAGGGATCACATACTAAATTATGGGTTCCACTGTATGATAAAACATACAAAACACATTTAAAAATATTTGACTTTCAATTTTTTTTTATTCAAATCCAATAGATATTATTCCAGTAAATACAAACATAGGTATTTTGTGCATTCACAAAGACATGGTCAATTAACCAGTTAAATTAATACGTGATTAAACCTATAACAACATAAAATCCTGTCTTATTTTTTCCATGTGGAGTTGCCATATGGAATGCAGATAAGAATTTCTGTATATTTAACAGTTGCTTGGAGGACGGAATTATAACAAGTTTTGCTTGCATTGGAAGCTACACCTGTTATATATTTTTTCCTATATGAAACATAATTAAAGGTAAACTACAAACACATGCAGAAAATGGGTTATACTGTGGTGACCATCACAGGCTTCCACTCACTTCGTGTCCTAGATGTGTTCCAGGGATCTAAGAAAGTGACCCTTGAGCAAGATGGGAAAGGCCCACCAAAGGCAAATAAACAGGACTGGTGGAAAGGAGGAGAGAAAGTGAGAAGCAATATGAATATCTGGTTTCACAAAATCCACACAATAATTCAAGTGAGTGATACAAATGGGAAGGAGCGACACAAAGCCAGAGTGCAGTCAACCAAGTCACATCTATGAATGCAGTCATTCTTGGGTACCCATAATACCAGCTCTCTCCAATGTGTTTATGAATCAAGTTGTTGAGGATGTTTTCAGAAAAGAGCAGATTATGGGAAACAGATGCCTTAGCGGAACTACATGTGGTTGAAGCTTTCGTGGTTCTTAGCTGTGAGAAGCAAGCTCACTCTGACCATGGAATCAAGAAGAGGAGGAAGGCTGCCCACTTTGAGCAGACTATGTACCATTATGCATACAAAGCAGAACTAGTAACAAAAAGTAAAATAACTAAAATAGCAACAACCATGAAGCTAACCATGACATAAACTTGTTTGGACCAGCACCATTCCTGACTCACTGATTTTGAACATGAGCAGCTAAGTGCAGAAATGGCCTGTGTTGTCTTTGCATTGTGCAGCTGCCATTATTGCTTTCGCCTTCATCCTACCTCTGACCTGCTTCCCTAAGGGCCTTTTTGTATTTCAACCACCTTGAGACAACGTCCCAGGGAAGCCACGTTCTGGAATGGTTTGGGTGTCCCCACTTTGAGATTCCCAAATCACCTGAAACTTACTCAGCACTTAACTAGATGCTGGCAAAGTGCAAATTGCCTCCATTAAGGAAGTGACCACATTGCTATGGTAATGGCACCTATGCACCTGCACAGCACCAAGGGATGCAGTATGCAACCATGCCTGCGCTACCCAGTTCCATGCTCTGTTTCACCTCTTCTACCTGGAAGAGGTTGAGGATGGAGCATACAGGACTTCCCAGTCCTGATGTGGAGCAGTTGAAACTTCTCCGCAACTATATGCATGGAGTTTTTTCTAATATAGAAGCAGCTCTGCACGATGGAGATGCATTATGTGGGAGTGTCCCTGTTGTTCCCAACCCAGGGAAGTGAGAATTTGCTCTAATTCCTTGGCTGTGCATACCTGCTTTGATCCTTGTGCTTTCTAGTTCCCAGCATGATTCCCACATCTTGGCCCTGATGCCGATGGCTAAACACCCATCTCCTAAGGACATCCATTGGCTGTGGCCATCCAACTGGAAAGTGCACAAATACAATGTGAATTATACTCTGACAATTATCAAAAGATCACGAAACAAAAAATAAGCCAGCTAAACTTCTCCATTCGGTCTGCATTAAGGTTTGGACAGCGAGCAGTTTGAACTTCTTGGGGTGCTTTCTAATTTATGGTCCTCTGCACAGAGAACTACAGAAGAGGTAAATTCAAAAGTGATGAAAATAAACTTTCCTTGATCTTACTTCAAATCAAGCATCGACATGCCTGTTTGATTGTGATCAAGAAGATCCTACTTCAGTTCCCTCATTTTTCTGAAAAGGCACTCCAAAGGATTCGTTCCCAAGAGTTCTTTTATACAGTGTTATCATTTGATTATAATATGTTGCCTGTAGTAAGACTCAGAGAAACTTATCAACCTCCCACACAGAATTCCGCCATCATATCTTCTGGCCACCCTATGGATTGTACATTGCATTATTTCAGTTTCTTTGCACAGAAGCTGAAGGTAAACCTCATTTATGCCTGACCTTGGTGGCCTTCACAGCTGGAATGTGTTGAGAAATCACTCCTGGCACAGAAAAGGTTAATTGTCTCCTGCTGTGAGGTAGGAGCTGAGCAAAGGACACCACATTTGGCCGGAATTATAGTAAATGAGGTTTCCTTTCCACTACTGCTCATTCTCAACATGTTGAAAGGGCATTAGTTCACAGTCACTTTTGCAGGAATTATCAAATCTGCTCAGGAAGCTTCATTAGGATATTAAACAAGACTTAATAAGTGAAAGTGATTTGCATTGCTGATAATCATGTGCATTAATCAAGGCAGCTTCTGCCCCCCTCCGCCCTTGCTCTGCAATATGCTTCATGTTCCATTGTAAAGCCTCTTTAATTCTGTGTGGCGTCTTAAAAAGGGAAGCATTTAGTTTTAGAAAGCCATTTTTATAATGATTTACTTAGTAAAGAACACTATAAATAATGCCCAACTCACTCCTTATCTTTGCCCATCAATATAATTAATATTATGTGGGGCTTGTGGCACAGATATAGACCAGATGTGTTCCCATTTATCAGATATAGATGGCACTTACTTTAATAAATTCAGGCAAAGGAACTTTGGGAGACAAATGACATCTCACACTTTAATCTGAAGTCTGACATTCAGATAGACAGACAGATCTCAGATAAATTTTAGGTTCTATATATTAGATCGTATACATTCTATAGGATCTGCTGTAATGTGTTAAGTCTCCTTATGGGAAAGAGAAATAATGGAAGCAGGCTATATAAGTTGCTGAACTCATTTTAAGATAAATTCATTTTTTAAAAAAAGATAGCTTGTTTTACATCTTACAAGACAATCCTACCTCATTGTCTGATCATTGAAGCTGATTTTTAAAAAGTTAAGTATCTTGTGTTTCCTTTGACCTTTGAAGGAGGCCAGCCTAAAATATCATCTCTGTACTTGCTTGGGGAGCATGTATACTAAAATTGGAAAGATACAGAGATCAGCACGGCCCTTGCACTAGGATGACACCCAAATTTGAAGCATTATATATTAAAAATAAATAAAATAAAACCTTAGTCCAATGGTTCTCAACCTGGGGGTCGGGACCCCTTTGGGGGTCGAATTACCCTTTCAGAGGGGTCGTGGTGAGCCTCCTGTCACCCTTCCCTCCCACTTTCCAGCTGCTTCACCCCGTGGTTGGGGGTCCCCACAACATAAGGAACTCCATTAAGGGGTCGCGGCATTAGGAAGGTTGAGAACTGCTGCCTTAGTCAGTAAGTGTACGCTTCCACAGCACCGTCACTAAATGCACTCTACTGCAGAGATATATAAAGGCACTGGAAAGAGGAGTGCGGAATTTCACACTTTCCGGGTGTTACTGCAGTGCTGGATTGGGCATCCATGGAATGCCCTTTGCTGCCTTTTGTGGCTATGAATCATGCCACATGGCCATAAAAAGCCACACAGTGCACTCCAGTGCTGGAGCAGCATCAGACCGGTGTTAACAGGCCTGAGGAGGATCTTGTTGCTTTAGCAGTGGGACACTAGTTGCCTCTCTAATTATGGCCTATAATGCAAGATAGAAATTCTGCGCTTGGCCTTCGAGTGAGCTGGGGGAACTTGGGTCAATCATTGGATCTCAGTGTAACCTACCTCATAGGAAAGATTACATATGTCTGCTGCCTTGAGATCCCAGAACAACAACAAAAAACACAATGGGATTGTTTAGAAAGAAATAGTTTGTGGCCCTGTAGATATTGTTCCACTACAGCTCCCATCATCATCCCTTTCCATTGGCTGTGCTGGCCATAGCTGATGGAACCTGGAATCCATCACCTGTCCGGGAAAGCTGCCAGCACACTCACAAGCCCACAGCTGACAAGAGATTGCTCAGCAAAGGTACAGCCCAAACGACGTCTGAAAAGAAGAAATCCAGAAACAGTCCAAGTCCAGGGTTAACGAGAGTCATACAAACAGTCCAGTCCGAGGTCAGGGCAGCCAGAAGGATGGTCAACATGTACGTTCCAAGGTCTAGGGTTTCCAAGCAGTCCAGGAGTCAGATACAGCAGCTTTCTCTTAAGGTAAACAAATAGTTTCTGACAAAGGGCTTGGGCGTCTGCCGGGTGTTTTATCTTTGCAGATTGAGTTCACAGCTGCAGGTGATCCACATGTCTCTGGGCAAGTCTTTTCGATCGTCTTAACCCTTCCTTCTCTGCTCTCCTTTGCTTAAAGCTGCGGATCTCTAGGCTCTGCTGTTCCATGTCTCCCACATCCTGCCCTTCTGCTGTGGTAAGGCTGGGCTGCTGAACCCCAGGCTCCAATGGGCCTGGGGGGTCAGAACTGGGTCCTGGCATCACCTCAGGTTCCTCCTGTACCTGAGGAAGTGAGTCCTCCTCACCCTCTGAGTCCTCCTCTTGGCTGACCATGACATCACCAGCTAGCTAGGTGTCTTTTGATAACTTTGTATGTGGCTGCTTTTTACTTAACCATTTATTTATTCATTTTGCAATGTTGACACTGCAAATTAAGATATGGCAAGTTAAGAAATATAAAAATAGGGGCAGAGGACCAAACCAAACAAATTCATCTTTCACTGGGACTAGGTTGCAGTGACTTACATAGAAGTAGGAACCTGTGGGATTTGCTATAAGAATTTTGTGAACATTTAATCTGAGAGTAAAGCAAATAGGTTTTCTAAGCAGAACAACAGAAATTAATAAAAGATCTCATTCTCTCTGACATAGAAATTCCCCAGAATTACTTCAGACTGGAAACCATATTACCTTCCGACTGCACCTTGGAAAGTTTGCACATCCAGTTAAAATGGCCAATGAATTTTGCAAATGCAGAAATTTGAAATGATGTCATCTTAAGGATTCTGTCTTCTTGAAGTATGTAACATCTGATAATATTGTGGAAAATATGAAATCAGCAGTCAAGGTTAACGACTACAGAAAAAAATTAGTTATTTCTGGTCACTTATATGTGAAATATCTGTTCAATAGTGACAATTTAGATATTGTTCAGAGTTATCAAGGATACGGTAAGCAAATATATCTGCACCTTCCCTTAATAGTTTGTCACAAAATTAAGAATCCATAAAGTTTCCCATACTAACTTGCCTTAATAGCATAGAGCAGAAGAAATCCATTTTGAACTAGGAGGAGGAGAAGGAGGAGGAGGAAAAGAAAGGCATTCTTCCTTGTTACTTAGTAGGTATTTAAGATTCAAGAGATTTGTCCTGCTTTGCTTTATTCTGTTTTTAAGTGCATGAATTCAGGAAAGCAGGCATAGAAATAATTCTTAGAAATGCCTCTGAGCTAGTAATGATATGGATTTGTGATTTCTATCATTGGCTCCAGCCACAACACAGTGATTCTACTCTGAAAACTGGCTCCTTCTTTTATTCTCAGTTTAACTACATACCCTCAGAAAAAGGTGCTATCAAAATCTCAGAGTGAATAAACTTTGCTCCGTTACTCACAGGCTGCTCTTGAAATCACCCTACACAAGTATTGGCTGGTAATTTCTATAACAATGTGCCAGTGGCCGTGGGTTGCAGGATAACTTGCTAGAAGCTGTTGCACAACGTGTCAGTGTCTGTCATGTCATCGTGTCATATCACATTTTTTGTGACATTGCCTTTGGAGTTATATCATTTGAAGTTCATCACCTCTGCCCATCTCCTTTTCTCTAGTGGTCACTGTAGGGTGTTTGGAACAATGTTATTTTTTCAACACTTAGGAAAAGATAAAACTCATCTCGCTTTCCCAGTGCTGAATACCTACTAGGACATCCTTCAGTATTATCTATACAGGCAAAGAAAATAAGATTTGATGTCACAAATACCCAGCTAATCAACGCTGTGCATAGATAGCAACTTACTACTGTGATCCAGCTCACCTCAAAATATAACCCCAAAGATGTGGCAAGAATATAGTGATACATTTCCAGAGTAAAGGAATTTCTATGTACATCAGCAAACTTTCTTAGGCTTCATTCACATGCAGAAACAAAACAAAACAACAAACCTGCAAAGGCATCTCAGAGATGGTTCAGAGGTGATACTATTGCACATGTGTGCCCATCCCACCTCTAATGTACATTAAAGGGCAGAAGAAGCACTTCCACAGTACACTGAAAGTGGATTGAAGATGGAATGAGAACTGTAGTGACACTGTAGTGAGACTTTTGAGCCACTTTTTTTTTTTTTTTTACTTCATGTGCACCCAGCCTTAGGCCCTTTCTACACTGGACCTTATTCCAGATTATATCCCAGAATAGGGTCTGCCATCCACATACTACCGCAGACTACGGAAGGCCACACCCGGGACCTATTGTAGTCTGCACTATGGCAGTCCCTACTGCAGGATATAATCCTGAATAAGACCCAATGTAGAATGGGCCTTAGTAACAAATATAATTATATCTCTATCATTATTACTTAATGACTTAAAATAAATCCAAATTGAAACCGTCAATTTACATTTTTAAAAAGTGTTTTAAAATTAATAGGTTTATAATGATTCCTCACTGGGGTGCATTTCGAGCAATTCCAGAATGTTCTGACTATTTGGATTTTAAATCAGTTCTTTAGATTTTATGCTTGTCACCACAAAGCTCAGAAGGAAGCTAAATTGCAGGCCTTCTGGACTAAAAGACTTGAACCAGCACAGAAGAGGAAACTGTCCTCTAAATTAGTTCTCTGCTCGAGCATTTAGATAATCAACAGCAGAGACTTGATGTTCAGTTGTTTGAGGTTTCCTGTTCACAACCGCAATGTTTCCTCCCTCTCTTAAAAAAGATACTCATTCAAACCTTTATGCTTTGCCCCCTTTTTGTTAAAATTCTTCAAATACTTTGCTCTTAAATGAATGCATTAAATGATGGCCTTCCACATTTCCTCTTTTCCTATGAATCAGATCGCTAGGAACCAGGTGCTAGGACATTGTTCTACCAGCAACATTTGGCTCTTTAGGAGGCCATAGGAGAATCTTCAAAGATGCATCTCTGACTCTCACACCGTTTGGCTGCTGGTTGCCTGCTTGATCTTCTCGGATGTAATTTTTTCCTTTGATTCACCTATAATTCTGAAGGAATTGATGCATTTGTATCCATTTTGAATACAGTTCTGTACAAATGCTTCATTTGATCTCAAGACAGATCCTTTTTTACCTCCTCTTATATGATCTTGGCATTAATTTGTTCTTTGGTTTGAGAACTACACACGTTCACCCTAGGCGATATAGATACACTATTTCTCCTTTATCCTGACCTAAAATCATAGCTCTTGTCTGTACCTGTACATATTCACATGGACAAAACCCAATTTTTGTGAAGCAGTAAAAGCACTTTTTTTTTTTTTTGCTTTAGAAATCAATATGCAAATTAAGACATAGTGTTATTAGCACCGCATCTCTATGGGTGCCTCCAGGCATGGGCTAAAACCCACAATTCCGAGGCCGCACATAACCGTGGCATTCCCAATATAGTCCCAGGATATGAAGGTGATATCCTATAATGCTGATATTAAGGGAAATTTGTAAATGATGCTGGGTTTGCTGTAATAGCAACCACTTGCCTCTGTCTGCCAGCTTCTTTTGTTACCATTCCTCTTGCAAATACCAGGATGTCAGCCAAGTATGTGGGGGTGGACCCCAAAGAGAAGTGGACGAGGAATTGACTGGCTTCAAGTTACTTGTCAGAGGAATTATAGTGAAAGGAGCTGGTAGGCAAAGGCAAGTGCTCACTCTAATGGGAAACCCAGCATCACAGACAGATTTCCCCTAATATCAGAATTATAGGATATCACCTTCACATCCCGAGACTATATTTGGTGGCAAGAGGCAACCAAGGGATGTTCTTTAGATATTGTGATTACCTCTTGCCATCAGGAGAAACCCTGTGTTTCTAGTATTGCAACATTTTGATATTAAAGAATGGGGCAACAAATAAATATGAAAACAATGACTGTTGATTGATACTTTTATCCCACCCAATACCCAAAGGTCTCAGGTCATGTTGTTCCCTCAGCCAAAGGCCATGGTAAAGAGATGGGTCTTCACCAGTCTTACGAACACATACAGAGTGCACCTGAAAACAACTCAGAGGGGAGATTATTCCATAATATGGGGGCTACAACTGAGAAGGCCCCACTGGCACATCTTAGAGCACAGGCAGCCCTTTGCCCTTAGTATAATTTTACATGTGCCATGAAATAGATTGTTCCCCACAGCATGGAAGCATTGAATTAAAAGGTAGGATATGAATTAAGATTCTCAAAGTTGTTCAAAATAGTAAAATTGGATTTTTCTTCTGTTGATATGTAGATGGATTTCTCAAGCCCATACCCTGAAAGGAAGAGACTCAAAACGCTTCCTTGTGGCATTTGCCAGCAAGACTCATACACCTAAGTGTTAAGAATGCAAAATGTATGGAAATTTCAGGACTGAACTGCAGTAGCTTGAAAGAAAACTTAGGCTGCATTCAGATGAAGTGAGTGGGAGGGGGAGGGAATGAAGGTGCTTCAAAGTGGTTCGGAGGTCATTCAGAGATGGTACTGTCATGTGTCAGAGTACCCAGAATGCCCATTCCACCTCTAATGAGTATTAAAGGCCAAAAAAAGCACTTCCAAAATGCATTAGAGGTGGACTGGATATAGGATGAAAACTGGATGATAACACTAGTGCCACAGGCTACCGCCTGTAAGGCAATTTCCAGCCAGGTGGAAAGTAGCGAAATTCTGTTGGCATTGTGTTGGGATTGCTGGACACCTGCATGGTCTTCCCAGTGCGATTCTGGTCCTAACACTCATTTCAGTGCTATTCTGGGAAAACTAGCAGCAATGCTGGGTTTTCCAGAACAGGTCCATGAAATATTACCTCATTGCTAAGTTTTACAGGCTAGACATGCATGCAAAAAAAAAAGAAAGAAAGAAAGAAAGAAAAGAGGGAGGGAGGGAGGGAGGAGACAGATGCATGTCTCCTTGCCATCTGGAGAAGTCTAAGATGCTTTTAAATTCTACTTTTTCTTCTTTTAACTGCACGGGAATACAGCCTAAACTCACTCACTCCCCAGAATAGGCCAGGTGTAAAGAAGAGTGTCTGAACAGCTGAAATACATGATTCTAAAGGTTTAGGTTTTAATGCTATTGATGTACAATTGATTTGCTTGTTCTTTTTCTGCAGAGTATTACTAATCTCTACTGAAAACCACTTGCTTGGATTTTGCATTCTTCTCTTTCGCCTCCTGTGGTGCAAATAACCATAGATGGCTGAATTGCCATACATATGGTGCATACATACGCATGTGTGTGCATGATATGCACACTTGAATTTGGTACGCAACCCTTTGGGGAATGTATGTTCACGCATTTTTTACTCAAGGAACAGGAACTGGGAAAGAAGCAATTACATGTTTTTGTGTAAACAAAAATTTAAAAAATCCTTCCCGCCCTGTTTTCCCATTCTTATCGGTGGATCCTCTCGGGAATCCTAAAAGAAAGTGAAGGAAAGAGTTAATGAAGTACTGTGGAACCATGTGCTCCTTTCAGAACACTAGATATCAGTGCTTCCACTGGAACTAGAATAACATCCTGCATGGATTTAAATATGGTTCCCAAGTCCTTTTACTTTCATTTATAGAATATGACAAACTTTGACTAGGGGAGCATCCACACCTATGTTGGCAGGTGCCCTGAAGAAGCCCAGAAGACATAGTGCTCCCAACCAGAGGTGGTCATCACTATACAACTTCCTGGAGAGTCTGCAAGTGTCCTCCAGATTTCCCTTCCCTCCAAGTGGGATAAACGACACTGAGGGCGCCCACCATGGTCAGGCATTTTCGCTCCTGCTATGCAGACTCACAACAATGACAAAAGTGCCTTAGCTGCCTACTTTGCACAAGTGTTGCACCAAAAAATGGCCACTTCTGAGACCTGTACCTGCACAATAGAAGTTCTTCTCACTCACAGCTGACGACTTGGCTGTGAAGTTGAATTATCAGCTTTAAAGAAGATGAGAGGTGAGGTACAGGACATGGAGACACCATGTGCCTCACCCATGGGGAAGGAATGAGCACTGCTGTGTTCAATCACCAGAGACGTTTTCGCATTACTCCCGTTCCATTTGGAATGGGAGTAGGACGGGAAGATTAAGACAGCTCACGACGCTTTCACCTTTCACACACAGGAGCGCAGGAGCGCGTGTAAACGCGTTCCGGCGCGTCTGTGTGCGAATGCTCAAAGCATCGTGAGCTGTCTTAGCCGGCAAAGGCCGGCCAGGGGCGCGGAGACAGCCGCGGAGGCAGATCGGCAATCAGCTGATTGTCAAACAGCTGATTGTCGAAGCCGCGCCGGCGTCGGAGGCGAGCCCGCAGCTGTTAGGGAGACAGAAGCAGGCGCGAATGCTTCTCCTCCCGAACGCCTGCGGGCGGCTCGTCCGCGTTCGAATGCATGTAGAGCACTTTAAAGTGCTCTACATTTCGAACGCGAGAAAGACAGCTGCGGACACGTCGGAGCGCAAGCCCCGCTCGGGCAATGCGTATGCCGTGTCCGCAGCTGTCTCCCACGCGCACCGTTCAGCCCCGTGCGAAAACGTCTCTGATTCCACTGAGGTGTGGAGGCAGTCTTGGTTAAGGATGACAAATAAATTCACCAAAATACAGAGTGGTGGAGAATTGCATGGGGAACTGCATAACTAGGAGAACCCATTCTCCTAAAAGTCAGGTGGACGTTTACATATCTTCAGATAAAAGCACACGTCACACTCGATATTACCATATTGTTATATATCCATTCATTTGCTAATAAAACAGACTATAAGCTTTCAGACAGCTATTGCCAGGGTTTCTACAAGCTCTGAAGGATTTGGTACCTTATCATAGTTGCTTTTACACCTCTTACACTAGTCTAAACATCAAAGCATGTTGATTCACAGAATGTCAGTTTTATTAGGGTGATCAACAGTCACTACAGGCCTCCCTAAACTGGATCCTTCTCCATCAAGACTAACCATCGGGGAGGGGGTTGAACCCACCATGATCCACATTAAATTGTGGATACAGAGGCCCTGATGTGTATTACATAAACCCTCAATACAGATTAAGCATCCATGCAAAAGGGTAAACTTCTCCACCTGTTTTAATTAGGACATTGTTGCATATGTTCATGACAAGGAAAGGTATGTATTCCTAGGTGCAAAATAGGAAATCTATCTCCCTGCACAGTTCAAGCATTCATAACAGAATTGTGTAATTGTTCATAAAGTAACATAGAAACCTATACAAACAGAATTTCATACTAATGGAATGAAAACTCGTGGTAACATCATGCAAAAGAACCTGTTTTGAACTATTTTGAGAGTGCTACACCTAATGCAACAGAAATACAAACAATTGCCCGAGGAAGCATTGAAGTACAATCATTTTAAATTGTTAGAAATCACCATTTTATTGCTATTAACTTTCCTTTTCCACCTATCACAACCAGGACTACTGGGAAGCACAATTATTACTTCATCTATTTGTTAGATCAGAGGGAGCTATCCTGCCATTTTGACATAAGCTCTGACACAATTTCCAAAACTGAGATTCCAGTATCCACTGCATTACTGCTGAAGCAGCCAGGCCAGGGTGGATGCACCTTCAGCTTTCCAACTCACTTGCAGATTGTTGGCATGTTTGCACTTACTCCCTCCAGAGTGGTTCTAGCTACGGATGTGCATGAATATTCGAAACATTCAAAATTCAATCAAATTCACTTGAACTTGTACATTCAAATTTGAACTGACTGTCTATAAATTTGAATTTAAACATTTGAACGAATTTTGAATTTTCAAAACATTTGTACAAATTATTTGGACATTCGTATGTGTATGGATACGCACACATTGCATACGTATCCATATGTATCTTATTCACATCCGTACGCATTTGTATAGATACATACGGGACAAAAACAAGATGCATATGTATAGAACGGGATGTATACGGATGCAAACAGGCACATACGAATGTTGTCAACATTCTTACATGAAAATATAGATCAAAAATTCACATTAATAGATTCAAATGTATCCAAATTGAATCAAATGGGAATACATTTAATTTTAAACATTTGAATCAATTTGAATCTTTGGATATTCAATTCAAATTGAATCCCAAAAACTGCATTCACGCACACCCCTGGTTCTAGCCACTCCATGGGAAGCCCATCTTCAGCCATGCTGCTGTTGCCAACACAAAATGTTAGAAAGCTCCTTTCAGCTGATCCAACTGTCATTAGCCATGGACAGCTTGACCAGGAGTAACTGGTGAGCTCCCAATTGCAGTGCCTGCACCCTCTTCTGGGTGTGCACACTGCAAGTGGGTGGGGCCGGGCAACTTCTGTGGCAAACCATCATGACAAACCATCCAGGCTGGGTCAGACCATCCACACTTCAAATGCTGGTGGTCCAGTTGGGGAGTGCACCAGCACTTGAAGTGCAGATGTGTCTGATCTTAACCTCAGTGGAATGGTATTATTATGCCATTCCACTTAGGTAACAGCAAACAGGCCTTTCTTCACCGCCATATGGACCATTGCTCTCTAAACCTTCAAAGCACACTTTTTTAGAACATGCTTATAAAAATCAGTAGTAAATTCAATTAAAGTACACACCAACACAAAGTCCTTCTAATATACTGAGAAAATTGAGGCAAATAGTCCCTTCTCTTCTTCAGTCTGGGAGTTAGAACCCATCAGTATATGTGGGATAATTTTCTGTGCCAGTCAAGTGAAAATTAATAATTTTATTTTCATCTACATTTTTAAAAATACAATTACAATTTTAAAACTGCTTTACAGTTTTAGACACACACATGCATACACACTGGGGAAAATCATTGCAGAAATCAGGCCAGTACCATATGGTTTGACTGCTGGGATTAACTTCATCATCCACAAGTGGCACAATTTTTCAACTATACTACTGAGCTTTAAAATGACTTTCCAGTAACTCCCATTAAATTAAGGGAAATAAAAAAATATTCCAAATATTCCTGATACACTGAAACAGCAAGTAGTTTCTCTGTTCTGTAAAATCAATATATTTCCATATCATATTTTTTAAAAACACACTTTGCCCTATTCTTCTTAACCCATGGTTGCAGAATAATCTGTCTCTGGCATTCCGTATCTTTTGCGATTAAAACCTATGCTCTTTGTGTAAAGCAACTGAGATGCAGTTGGACTGACAACTCGAATTATGGGCAGTTAGAAGAACATGGATAAGACAAAGAGACAACCTTCCCTCTGTCCCCTAAATTAGGGGACTGTTTCTCCAGAAGAATGCTAATGCAAGATTACAGATTGTGGCTCCAAGTAAAATAGGTACTGCTTTTTGTTGATAGGGTCAATTATAAGTCAGTCACTGATCATCTATGTATCTGGAGGACTATGATGCCATTTCTTGTCTTCCTAACACAAGAAAAAAAATACAAAGAAGCAAATGGGACTGGAGAGGTACAGCTTCCAGGCAGACTCCATCCTTCCCCTTTCATTTGCATCAAAAAAACACCTTATCATTCTGCACCTTGAACCCACTCTCAGTGACAATGAAAGAGAATAGCTCTCTCCACTGGGCAAAAGCTGCACAAGTGAAATTTGATATGCCACCGTCCCATTCAAGACAACCATTGCAAAACATGCAGGCATGATCTGCGATGGCATATCTGGAGCTGCACTGGCCCAAATCATATAATCTGGTAACCCCCACCGAAGGTCGTAGGCTTTGTGGATAGCCCATTTTGGACCAACTTTGGAAAGTAGGAATGAAAGCTCTTGCATTCTGAAATTGCTAGGCTGGGACCGTTTGGGCTAGAAATTCAGAAGCAGCTATCACTGGGTGCTTGTGATACGTGTGGACCCCTAGAAGAACTTTGGAATTTGGACTGGATAGTAACAGAAACCATTTTCAGAACAGATATTTGTATCTAGGTCGGGTTCCTATTCCAGGAAATAGAAGTCTGTACTTATAATGAGCCAGACATAACATCTTATGACTGTTGTCCCTTCATTTTTCACTCTGCTGGTTTCCTGTAGCTGTTTTCACACCACGGCCTAAGCCTGACAGCCAGCTGCAGAAATGTGACACTTAAGTGATAAGGAGCTCTCACCTTCGGCAACGGCAGCTTCAAGACTTGAATAATAACATGGGAATCCAAATGAAATACTTGATTGGATTAAGCCAATCTGTCCTGGATGACCTGAACATTGACAAGCTTCCTTCCTTGCTTACTTCATTTTGCACACCCACTGTCTCTAATTTACTGTCAGGCACACTATGTGTCTTGGCCCTCACCAAAGTCCCTGTCTTTGGGATCCATCACTATTTCTCATTTTCATGATTGGAACTGCACTCCACACCTGCAAGAAGCTGAACTTCATTTGCTGTGTGTCTGGGTCCCAGAGAGCTGGCCAGGGCAACTTCTGCCACATGTTGGGTTGTTGCCACAGCAAGCATGGTGTGGCATGCATTTGTGCAGCTGCAACCACCTTGTCCCATTTCCTCATAGCTTTGCACCAAGAAGTGGGTTGAAATGCTGCCAACTGGAAGTGTACTAGCTGCCCCAGGTCAAACTGTGGAAAAGTTTTTACTGCTCTACAGCTACAGAGGATCAGGGCACTCTGGGATGCTCCCAAACTCTCCAGGACAGAGGCAGCAGTGTGGTATGCAAATGGAGTATTCCAATTCGCACCACAGAGGTAAGTGAGGACCAGGCCAGGGTGTTATGTTGTGCTGGGGTATAGCATAAATATAAACAAGTAACTGAAATTTGAAGCAGGCTTGTCACCTCTCAAATTTACAGATGTTTCCGTTTTTGGACTGTACCTCTAGGGATCCATCCTGCCCCTGCCCAGAGACACATTTCTTCAGGCTTGTATTTCATAACTGAGAGTGCATGACCTTATCATTAGCATTAACACATCAAGTCACATTTGGAGGCCTTGGGCTGTTCTTTATAAACATACCAAAAAAAACCCTTATTATTTTTTAAAAGTTTGACTTTCTTCCAGAAAATAGGAAGTTCTTTTCCTGTCCTATTTAATTCCATACAAACAAGGGTGCTGTTTGAGGATGCTTGTTCTTTTAGCTTTCAACGCTCACACATTATCCATTACCCTCCAAACTTCTTATATTTATATCATTTTCAAAGGGGCTTTTTCTATAGTTTTGTGTCAGACCTACATCCACTGATTCCTGGGGCGCCTCCATAGAAGGTGGCAGGATCTCTTCTCTTCAATCGTTTTCATGTGCCTCGCACGTGTCTGAATTTCAGCAGTGGTATACTTATGAAGTCAGGGGACATTATTCTTTTATTAACTGCTGTTAATATTTCTTTTGTCTCCTGTGTTCTTTTCCTCAGAAAAAAAAGCACCTGGGATAAGATAACAGCAATTAGAATTCATTTTCTCTTCATTTAACGTGATTTTCTATATAATTTCTTTCCGACACATTGAGTCTTTCTAAGTAGCCAGAGATTAGAAGGGCTACAGTGACCTGTGACACATCTACAAAATACCCAGGAGTAATTCTTGGTGTTAACCTTCAATAAATGGCTGGATTATATTACAAATAATAAGATGGCTAAATATAGGCACAGCCTATGAATTAAACATAGCTCCAACTTTGCATGATGCTAATTTATTCTGGCACATCTTGATCATTGTAAAGCAGCTGTGTCCTTCTCAATGTTTTTTTAATTGTCTAGTAGCTGTCCTTTATAATCTAGCTTCTGCCTGATTCTACAACCTACAGTAGATCTGTGTCAGTTCCTTTGGAGCATGTATGATCTGTTTCCTGAGTCTCCACCTATACATCAAGAGATCCAAGGGAAAGATTAGAGAATGGAAGAATTAGGAAATGGTTAAATTCATCATATTGCACTTTCAGAATCTCCAGCAGAAATCAAGAGGATGTTCTTGACAGTTGCACACTGAGGCAAGGCTGAAACAGAACATCTTATTTTCAATGTGTGAGGAGCAAACATGCAACTCTTATCCTATGTTTCTGCTCAAACAATAAAGGATCTTGCAGAACTTACATGGCTAATAGGACTTCCCAAGCTTTCTAAATCTGGAAGGAAATACATTTTTTGAGAAAAGGGGCTTGTTCAGAGTTCAGAATAAGCAGAACCTATTTTGTTAAATTCCTTCAAGTTACAATGGAACTGGTCCTTTTTGATTTCTGCTTTCAAGAAGACACAATCAGGAATATGAAGTGATTACAGTAACAAAACAAAATTAAGTTTCTATGAACTATCAATTAACATTGTCAAATTCTGTATTAATCAAATAAAGATCCAACACCAGCATAATTTCATCAACGTTCCACCAGATTTTTTAAAAATTATTTATTCATAGCCTTACTACTCAGTTTTCTTCCAAAGAGTGCAGTAATATTACTGAATTCTAGCTCCTGTGTTGTGCTAATAAATATTACTACTGGTGTTTAAAAAGTTAACATTCCTGCTTTTAGACATCTGTGAGTGAGGAATTTCCTGGTCATGCCATAAACTACAAAGTTCATAAGGCTTCCATTTCTCCTTTCTGATTTTTAGAATTTTTAACCCACGAAAGTAGGGATGCAGCTAGGGTGGAATAGGCTCTTAGCAAAAAAAGAAAGACGGGCTCCTTATATTAAGCAGACATAAGAACATACAGTAAGAGAGGCCCTGCTGGATCAGGCCACAGCCCATCTAGTCCAGCATCCTGTCGCACACTGTGGCCCACCAAATGCTCATGGGCATCTCAAACAGAGTCAAGGACAAACCTTTTCCTGCTCTTGAATCCCAGCAAATGGAATTAGAAGCATCTTGCTTCTGCCCTCACCCCCAGCCTGAAAGATGTACAGAGGCATTCATTCTAGATAACAATGAATTCTAGATAAGACTAATGGTGTTTCCGCACAGGCCCTTTAACACGGATTAAGGACGGATTGGGAAACGCATGTCCGCATTTATGTGCCTATTTAGCACACTTCCGGCCACGCGTGTCCGCATTTTGCGTCCTTTTCTAATGAGGATTTCGGCGGCAAAACCGCTTTGGCACCTCCGCATCTGCATTAGAGGGGCTAAAGTTACACACTTCCGGTGGGTGCGTCCACACCTAACCTGACTTAATGTGTAATTAATGGGTGTTAGTTACACACCACCTTTCAAGTGGTTTTGCGCCGTGAAAATGCATCCACTTAGGATGCGTCCACATGGCGCAAGTGTAACTAACTGGGGTCCTCTGGGGCTAGGGCGAGCCGCGGCAGCGAGGTCCCCTGGCTCGCCATGCTTGGCTCCGGTGAGCCAATCATGGCGGGCGGGGGGAGGGCCCTCTGTCCCAGATCGGAGCCGGGTGCTGTGTGTCTGCACAGCACCCGCCTCCAATCTGGATCAGTGCCACGTGTGCAGCGGCAGGGGTGCGGGGTAGATCCGGATCTCTTAGATCCGGATCTACCCCGCAAAACCGGATTTACCCTGCACACGGAGCTCCCGAGATCCGAGGTTTTTTGCCCTTCTGCGGAAACAGCCTAAGGGTGTAATCAGACAGGGCTTTTAAAAGTCATCTCTTTTAAAAAAAGCGTCCCATCCCCAGATGCACACACAAAAATGCCATTAAAAAGTTGTCTGAATATGCAGCAACCTAACCTTATTTTGCCATACTGCAACCTGTATTTACCTTCAAGTCAGACAACACTGACTCTGACTAGGGGTGCTAATCATTGATTGGCCACTTAGCAGGAAACTCCTTCCTCTCTTCTTATGTAGCTACCTGAGAGGAGAAAGCATCTTCAAAATCTGTTTTCCCTCTGTGCCAGAAGGATGCCACCAAGGGCACTTGCCATCCCTCAAGTGCCCTTGAAGGAGCAGTGCATGCTGGAAGGGGGCACGACTGGCATACAGACACTTCAGCCCATGAACTTGCACCAGGCACTTTCTGTTACCCCTACAGATGCAGCCTAGGGGCAATTCCACACTGGCCAGAATACTAGTCCTGCAATGAGCCTCCATTAAACTAATGACACATGCAGAACATTTACATCACTTTGCAATACCTTAGACAAATACTTTTGCAAAACCCACACTCGTTTGCTGAAATGTGAAGTAGGAAACCAGTAAGAAATCATGTATTTATATACATGAGTCACTGCTGAAGATTTTATATTTGCTACGTAGCAACCTACAACTTACAAAAGCCTATTGTATAAAGCAAGTCCTAGACATAAAACTAACAGGACAATACAAAGTCATACTAAATGATGTTGTCCTCAGGGCCCAAATCCCAATTTATTTTAAACTGCACAGGACCCTTGCATCCTCATTTGCAACTCTGCATAAAGATATTGGGCTGGCTGAGACAATTCTGTCAGGATGTGAAGAGCTTTTAGCTTTTCAATGTAAGCCCAGACCTTGCCAGCTTGGCCAATGGTTAGGAACTACAGAAACCTTGTTCCAACAACTGAAAAAGAACAAAATTTCCCATTCCAGATATATGGGAAATTGTGTATAGTGATTTCCTAGTATCCTTGATGGTTGCAGTCAGCTAACTCCATATAAATAACTGGAAGTTAGGGATACTAAGGACCGAGAATTTCCATGGGCTAAAAATTCCTGGGAAAGTGCTAATTATGAAAACTTCCCAGCCATGGTCACACCTTCACTTTAAACCTTCTACAGTCCATCTTCAGATCTGACTGTTCATACCTTTTCATTTCTATCCATTTTATTTGTGGAAAGTCCAAGTGGAAGGTGGAAATTCCACAGCTAAAACGGATAGAAATGAAAAGGCGACAGCAGCCAGACCTGAAGATGGACTAAAGAAGGTTTAAAATGAAGGTGTGACCACAGCCCCCATCAATGGCAAAGGGTGTCCATTTTTTTATGACTGTGAATAATAAGTGACCATCAATATTCAAAACTTGGACTCATAGGTTTTCAATAACACCTGACTCATAGCTGGAATGTCACAGAATCCACAACAATTTTTATTTATGTATGTATCTGTAGATTTGTTTTTAAAATTTCTTCATCACTTCTCATAAAAATTTCAATGCGTTTGCAATGAAAAGCAAGGTAAAAATCAAATGATTAAAAATATACAATTAATATAAAAGTTGGATAGAATAAAAACAATTTACATAGGGAGTGCCTAGGTATCTGTAAGTCCCTCTCTAGCAGAGGAATTCCACAAAGTAGGTGCTACCACAGAAATCGCTCAGTTGTGGGGGTGAGATTCTGAATTTTGCAGAACTACAGCTGAACTCTACAGGTGGTCTCGGCAGCCCTCAGAGCTTGTAAAAAGGGAAGCATTATTTTATGTAACCTTACATGCCACTTTATATTTCCTCCTTCTCCTTTTAAAGTTTTCATTGAGACTTGTTAGCTGTCTCAAGTTGTTACAAAGTAGGTCAAATAAAAGTATACATATAAATAAGAAAATAAGTCCTGGAGGTCATTCACATCCAAGTGGTGCCAGGAACTCACTTATGCACAGCTGCTGCTGTTAAAGCTCCCTCTGTGTCATGCATTGGCATGCATGGGTGTGACATCATAATGCATGCACAGGCCTTCTGGGTCTGTGTAATGATGTCAGGCACATGTGTGCCAACACAAATGATGTGTAATATAATGCCACCCACCTAAAAGGATGTAATGGCAGCAGCCGTGTTTCAGAAGATGGGTGAGTTTGAGTTCCCTGCATTGCATGGATGCAATTCACCTGTAAAAGTTCTGAGGAGACCCCAGGTTTGTCACCTAAAGCACCTGACAATCTTAGGCCTCTAATTGCAGTTTGTGGTACTGTGCACACTTGTAGGATGTGAGTGCCTGGAACATCAACAACCTGAAATGTATAAGCACATCATTCTCAGAACACTCTTATTAAGGCAGCTGCAGAAATGCAGGAAAAAACTATTTTTAAAAATTATTTAAACTCCAATTAATAATCAGTAACTCAACAAAGCAAATTTCCATGCTAAAAATCTGAGCATTCTGGTCCCCAAAGCCTGGATAAACACTAGTATCTTTAATTGACTTTGAAATGAGGGTCAACCACGAAAGTTGTTTCTTAACTGTTATGCCACTCCCAAGAAGCCCGGGCAGCAGCCCATGGATTGAGAATGTGAAGACAATGGACAAGGGGCAAGATTCTGAATGGAAGTCACCTTCTGATCTCCCCAAACCATGTTTAGATACTGTACAGACCAAAGCTTGGTCCAGAAAGTTCAAAAGGAAGCTTCTTGTCAGAAGACTTGTCCTCTACCACAACTCACAAAAGAGTCCTCCACAAGCCAGAAGCCACCACTGTCTGATGCCCACTGCAATTGTTGGCGCCATCAGTGAAATTCCCCCCTGACATACAAAGCCCACGTTGACAAAAATTGAAATAAACAGCCTGTCATATGCTTGCCGACCAGCATCTAATTTTATACAACATATGGCATATTTAAGTATAATAACTTACAGCAGAACACCTTTCAGCATGTGCCAAATGGCTTACTGTTGAGAAGCCAAGTAGCATCCATGGATTCATTGATACGTGTGACTCTCCATTCATTTTAGTGGAACGGAACTTTCCCAAGTAACAAATATCATTGAAATGGGGCATTCTTGAAGATCCATTTCCTGGGGAAAAAATATTTTCACTAAAAAAGTAATCTATTGCACTTTGAAAAACCCACCTCAACCAGCAGGCCACATACTTAATCAGCAGGTATTTCCCCCACCACCAAAGCTCCAGCCCATTTCCTAAAAAGAAAAGGAAAGAAATCAGGAAGAGAACCCTGCCTTATAAGAAAGAATAAATACCTGCAATTGCATGTTTAATTCATAGAGCAAATTACCAGAGATTACTTGTGCAAGTAGCTACAGTGTCCTTAAAAATATTCTTTCACAGAGGAAAAGTTTCCCGACCTTTGGAGAAAATGCTTGCTTCTAGCTATGAGTAGAAAGCGATTTCCTTCTTTCTCTGTTGTGTTAAGAATCTTTCTTCTTATAAAGAAGGCACCACAGTGGTTTATAACTGCCATGAAAGCCTGGCAGTCTTTTGAGGTTAAGCTACTCAGCAATTCAACTTTTACTACAGAAACTTTGAAATTCAAAAAAGAAAAAAAAATGTAAGTTTTTGAAGGACATGTGTTGCTGTAGGTGATCCTCTTAATTAAAAGTGATTGCCTGCTAGGAAATCATGCTTTCAAAAGTTTCATGAATTTATTAGAACCCTGAAGGTATCTTTGTATGCACAGGACTTTACATGGCGTTTATGCAATTTTTGTTTCAGATCTGTTTAAAGCCTCCCCAACACTCTCTAAGCAGGGAACAGCACTGTTGGCATTTGTATGTATTTTGGCTAATTGAATTATGTGAAAATACATACTAATGAAGCTTTACTACTAGTGATGTTTGCTGAAGAGAGCATATGACTTGTTTCTTCTAAATTAGGGGATCTCTTTCCTGTTTCCTCCCTCCCCTCCCCTTCACTCCCTCCCTCCTTTTTGTGGCCAATTATCATTTCTGATAGGCAGATTTCTGGATACTTTTGTAACATCAATGACTTTTTTTATTGAAGCATTATGCAAGCATTATTAAAGCATTGTTAAAGCATTATACAAGATGTGCATGAGGGAGAGGAAAGAGGAGGGGAAGAGATGGTTTTAAGAAAAAAAAAATCTACCATATATATTATATTTTTTAAAGTGGGAGAAATCAGCCAAGGCAGAGAATTGTTTCTCCAGTCTTGGCTAGTACCCCCTAGTAACTGGCTAGCAGAAGTCCATCCACCAAGGCTGTGGTCACACCTTCACTTTAATCCTTCTTCAATCCAACTTTGGATCACACCACTCATAGATTTTTAATCCGTCCCATTTGATTTGTGAACTTTCCTCCCTTCACTAGTACTTTCCTCAATCCTGATTTTTATAGGTCTCAAGCTGTTATAGAGTGTTAATTTGTTTTCATTTTTTTGCTGCGATTGGGGAAGGGGGCTGAACCTGTACTATAGCAGGTAAATGCTGCATGCTTGTACTTGTATTATAGCAGATAGATTACTTTCCTTTAACCCAGTGTGTGGTTACACGCTGTTGAGTCACAGAACTTTTATACTATCATAGTCCTTGGGGTGTTGTGATAGTGGAGAGGGGTGGAGATCTAAAAAAGTCTTGTAAAAGAGTCTCAGGCCGGGAACTGAAAGGTATGAGCATAACAACCCAAACTGAGGACCAACTGAGGGAGGATTATCAGGTATTGGGTGGGATAGAAATGTAAACAAATAGTGCATTTTGCATCCAGCCTCTTTACAGGAAGATTACCTCACTCTCTTCTTTCAAATCTGAGCTGAAGACAACCTTGTTCAGGGAAGCATTCCCAGGCCCTATGTGACTTTACTCTCCCCACCCAGGAGAGTCTGCCTGTTAATGCTCTGCTGTCTATTTTAATCATTGTCTTTTATTGTTTGTTATTACTGTTTTTAGATTGTACGCCAATGGCAGGTTTTACTTTTTTACTTTTTACTCTTTAGTTATTTTACTTTGTACAGCGCTGAGTACATGTACAGCGCTTTAGAAATAAACTAATAATAATAATAATAAAGATGTGACCATGGCCCTAGACACTGCAGACTCTTCCTTCCAACCAGGTATCCAATTAAGATGCTAAAAAAAAGAAGGCACCTTCTCCTCTTCTTCTAATACACTTGTTCCTTGAAATTCTGACAAATGCAGGGTTTTGGTTCAGGCCTCTGAAACGTGGCCCTTTCTGCCTTGGACCTTAGCTAAATGTAAGATTTTCTCTGAAACACTGTTAGCTGCATTTCAAAGTATATTTTGGAAATGCAAAACAAAAGTAAAATTAATGCAATCCCCCATCCTCTCCCTCCTATGTCTACACAATTCCTAACTAGTTGCTTGCGGGGTCATCTGGCTTTTTCACCCACTCTTAAAATGGAGGAGTTCCCTGTTCCCTGAGCCATTGCAATTCCTTTTGTAAGCCCTGTAAGTAATGTGATTTCTTTCAGTATCCCACAATAAGACAGATAACTCCCCACCCACCCACTGCACAGCCTGCTTACTGCCTTGTCTACAATCCGGCCTGATGAAGAACTGTGAAGAACTCATATGTTTGTACTCTTATCATGTGATGTTTTGTTTTACTTCACTGCTGGGTTACATATGCAAACCACAGAAAAGGGAATGTGAAGATGATCAAAGACTTTAAGCTTTAGACAAGCATATATTTAAAAATAATTATTTTGTGCATTCCACAATGTGAGGAATATTTTCATAGTGTGTTTGCCAAGAGACATGATATATTTTCAAGGACAGTGTGTTTGTCAAGAGACGTGATAAGATGTCTTCAAAGAGTAACTGGTCTGAACCAGTCAGATACGGACTTAGTTCTTACTGCGCATGTCAGGGAAATTTAATATGTATGTCTTTTTCTATATGGGGGTTACGGGAATATTATAATCATCGCCCATGGTTTCAGGGTATAAATTGTGTTCTGGAATGTGGGAGGTTCGAAGTTCTGGCTGATGGGGTTGTTGAAAGCGGGCTTCCTATGCTGCAGCATACCAACAATTAAAGGAATCTTTTTCTCTCTGACCCATCTGCTTATTAAGAAATTAACATGAATAGCATTTGCTGATAGAGCGGCAACTTGTTTTCATAATGGTTTGGAATTTTCCTAACAACAATAAGGAAAAACCAGGAGACACCAGTTCTCTTTAAAAATCAAAAACAAAAACCAAGTGGCAAACACTCAGCTCTTGTCAAAATCTGAACTCAGACACTTTTCCGGCAATTATCCAAATGCTACATTCCGAGGTGAAGTGGTGAAGCTTTTCAATGGATGTAGCTTCTAAGCAAGGCTAGGAGGTGTCCTGAGATTAAGAGGTAGATGCTGTTTGCTATGAGCGACACAAATGCAGTGTTAAAGCAAACCTTGAAATACAAAAAAGTATTCATTCCTAGTCAATAGGAAATTAACTGAGATTACCTAACCTCTTTTTTATGCTTCATTTTACTTTACTAATTGTCATATCCACTCTAGAACTGAATATCTACTTACTTCTGTCTTGTAACCTCCAGTGGGAGTCAAGGCCACCTCAACAGCTTCTCTAGCATTGCTGCACATTCAGAATCTCACAAGCTGTTTTGTCTGGTTACTAATACTTGCGCTTCCTACCAAATGCCAAGACCCTTGTTTAGATGCACAGTGTGTCTCAAAGCCCTCATTATGCGCTTTCAGCTCCAAGCTCTGAAAAGTATTGATAAGGGGCACCAAATAAAAGAGAAAAATCATAAGGTGTGCCTTATTAATATGCCTGTTTCATTATTGCTGAGTACTTGTTTCTGAGAAGTGCAAAATACCGTCAGACTGGCCTTGACGGTTTCTAATCTGGTGAAAGAAAGAGGAACAGGCACAATGTTACAATGCAAATAATAGTCAATCAATAGATACTTCTTGGATACGCATCATACTTACTTATGTCTGTGGAGAAGACATAATTATAATGTGCTCAATCTGGGGCTACCCATGAAAATGGTTCGGAAGCTGGAACTGGTGCAGAATGCATCAGCTCGACTGCTGATGGGAGTCTCTGGCCAGACTCACATCATGCCAGTCTTAAAGAATCTACACTGGTTACCTATTTGCTACCGAGCCCAGTTCAATATCATATAAAGCCCTAAACAGCTTAGGTCCCAGGTATCTGAGATCTCAAGGTAGTTCTTCTTGTAGTTCCTTCTCTTGCAGAGGTATGATGCACAGGGACATGCAAGAGGGCCTTTTCTGTGGTGGCCCCAAGGCTCTAGAACAATCTTCCTCTTGAGGCACCTATGCTATATAGTTTTTGGCGACTGGTAAAAACATATCTTTGCACCCAGGTCTTGAGCCCGCACTTTCATCAATTGCATCGGGATGGGTCAATTTGAACTAGAATCTGTATTGGCAATATCCCAAATCCAACCCTAAGTAAACAGACTGCATGGGGACAAGCCCTCAGTTATGAAAAAGTTATATGGCATGTTACATGTTTCTCTACCACAACATTGTACAGCAGGCATATAGCATTCATGACAGTGGTATATTCTTAAATACAAATGTATTCATGCCAAGGAGTGAGTTGAGGAATCAGTCCATGGATTGGAACCACAGGGCAAAGCAGGACAAGATTTGTGGATCCAAGCACACTTCAGTAGGATCAAAAGGGGCCTCCTGGCCTTATTCCCATCACCCACAGAAGCATACCACATGCTATTTCACAGAGCAATTTTCAATACACAGCCCTCTGTGAGTGAAGGCTTTCAGTTCTGACGAAACTGTTTAATAACTTCCAAAGGCAACCAGAGAAGGCCCACAGCAAATTGACTTCCTTTGTCACCTCAGACCAATGTCTTAAGCCATGGATGTTTCACATGTAACTCTCCCAATGTCACATGACCTGCACATGAAGTCTTCCACCAATGTATAGGTGCTTATTCAACACACTTTGCTAATGGCTTTGATATAGAAAGCTCAAAAGATCCCAGCTCCTCACGTACACTCAACGTGGGATTTCCTCTCTCCATGATTATCCCTTTCATCTTCTGCAAGTTAGATGCACCACTTACATATGGTTTAAGGAGCTCCAGTTAAGTTTTACGCATTCCTGAGGAACATGAACATTAAACTGTGACACTGATGACAAATTGAGGTTCAGCTACACTTAGGTTTTAGTCCGCATTTGAGCCATCTTAAGACTGAAAAACCACATCAGCAAATGATCTGTATTATCTAAATCCAAGGGGAATTTTTTGGGTTAGATAATGTAGAAACAAAACCGCTTGTCACCTTGTTGATATGCTCTTTCACTCTGAAGATATATCAAATGCTGATTAGAATTTAGGCGTAACTGGGTCCTAAATCATAAGGCTGCAGAAGTGTGGATTGTTAAAACACAGGAGTTCCAACAGTTTTGTTTTGTTTCTATTTGGTGGTATATCAGGAAACTAAATCGGGCTTTTTCCCAGGTAGAAGTACAGAGGATAGGTACCCAAACTGTTGTACTGTATATCGGAAACTCTGATGGAATATTATTTGAGTAGTCCCCTTTCTATTTCTACTTAGCAGGGTAGAATCTGTGATCCTAAGCAGATCTCTGTTCTCACTGATCTACTCGTGTGCGCTTAAACTGATACTCCTGTTAACAAGTCCCCACAGAAGTCTTTTAAAATAATGCAGACTGTAGCCAGCAGATGTCAGTAAGTGATAATGAATAACGGATTACATGAAACCCAGCCAAAGTCTCACCACAGGTTTCAGTTCAAGTATTACCTGGGTGCAACAAGTAAGCAAACCTGCTGATGCCTTCCCAAATGGTTATCCAGAGGAATAATCATTTATCTAGGTTTAAAAAGAGAAAGGAACACAAAAAGGTGCTGAGAATGATGTGTTAGACTGTAATATACCCTTGGGATGGGGGAGAACAGATGCATAGTTTACATCTTAGCTTCCTTTGCTTTAACAGTAATACTAATGAAATCACCAAGTAGTAGTATCTAACATTTCCCCCCACTTTAGACTCTACTCAAGTACACACCTACCTGCATAATTCATTTTAAAAGTGTCACAAAAAGACTGAGGCAAGATGCATCTAAAGGCTATTTGCAGGGAACTGAGAACAGGTGAGAGCAGTTTTTCCTTTGTCTTCTGCTTAAGAATGCTCATGAGCAACTCATGGGCCTCTGAGTGAGACATAATGCCAACCTAGATGAGCTGTAGCCTGATCCAGCGGGGCTCACCTTATGTTCTTACTTGAGGTGTGCACGAATGTAATTTTCAGGATTCAGTTTTATTAGGATAGATTATCCCAAAATTCAATTCAGATCAAATCTTTAAAATTCGAATTTACCCACATTTGATTCAAATTAAGCAAATTCAAATCTGTTTTCAATTCGAATTTGCATGTACGCATGTCGACAACATTCGTATGTGCCCGTACGCATCGTTACACATCCCGTATAAATCCCGTATGTATCCCATATGCATCCTGTTTTTGTCCCTTAGGCTATCACCCTAGGTTCAGGAACCCTGGAACTATCCTGGTGTTTCCCTCAGGCACAGGGCAGTCTCTCACACACGTCCTCCCTCCCTGGAAACCCAAGCATTGAACCCCCAAACTTGGCTGGATGGTACCTTTTATAGCCTTGGCCCTGCGTGGGCTCAAGCCTGATTGGCTGCTTGTGGGCAGCTGCTCCCCCCCTTACCTTATGCTAACTAGGGGTGCCTTACTCACTTCTTACCTGCTGCTCTGATACATTACAATTCAAGGAATACAGCAAGAACAGGACAAATACAGTTCACATGTTTAAAATACAACACTTTCAATACACATTAAATACAGTAACAAAATGGTGGGCATCACAGGGGGCACAGCAGAAGCCCCTCTCTAGGGATTTTGCAAATTTTGCAGCATTGGATAAAATGCCTTTACAAGGGAGCAGAGTGGACAGACAGACCCACTGGTACTGTGGTCCCACTTATACAAAATCCACTTTGGGTGCATCCCCACTTAGCTTTTTTTAGTCCTGGTTTAATCCTGTTTGGATTATTTTTGGGGACTATTTTTAATCCAAATAGAGTGCCTGGCAATTAATCTGAATATAGCCACTCAGAACAGGACTTTTAAATCCCACCCACCCCCAGTACAAACCCTGCCTGCAATCAAAGCAGCAAAACTTTCCCCTTCACTAGCTCACTTGAGCTGAAGCTGGAGAGCTTAAATTAAAAGCTGGCACTTTAAAAACATTTTTTTCCCCTAAACTTGGTTACTTTCTCCTTCCACACCTCTCCTTTTCAACATTGCCGGGAACTGTGCGCTCAAGTAGATTGGCGTAGGAGCAAGCACAGCACGATTGGAGTGAGCTGCTTTTTGCAAAGCCTTTTTGCTTATAAAATGTATCTTTCTGATAACAATCATTCAAAAAGATACAAATGTTTCTGGCAAAAAGGTTTTAAAGGCAAAACTGCATCAAGCAGCTATCTCCCCATTTTGCCTTTTTCGATCAAAGATCTAGCATTGCAAGCATGGCAAGGAAGGGCGAGCTTTGCATCTGTGAAATCCCACCCACAGCTGGCTGCCATTGGCCAGAAAACTAGACCTCCACCCCATTTGGACGAAAAAAAGCACACTCAACTCCAAAAAGGGGAATGAGTCCTGTTTTCATCAGTACTTTTTTTCCTCCTGATTTCTGCAGGATAGTCCTCATAAAATTTGGGAATAAGAAACTGAATGAGGATGCCTAGATGCCAAATTTGGATTAATTACATAAGTAATGGGGAAGCTGGATACTGAATTTGGATTCAATTCAGATTTAAATGACTATGGGGACACTCCCGTTGAGAAGAATAGTCACCCCTTTGTTTTTTAACATTGCAAGCCAGATTGAAATAGGTGTAATGGATTCCATGACTTCCCTGTTTGCATTTGTATCACCATGATATTCCATTGTGGAAACCGTACTTGGCAAGAAGGTGAATGAAAATGTTACTGACAAAGCTTTCAACCATTGGCATCTGTTTGTATGTCTGCCTCTTCAGGCTCCCAGCTAAACAGAACATGTCTGAATGGCATGAAGCCTGCAGGTGAACTTTAATGGCAACCTCTGTAGCAAAGCATCCTGCAGGCAAGGAGGTCAGTGAACATAAAAAAAAAAACATCAAGCACCACATTTGGGTTTGTGTCAATTTGGCTGGAAAGGTGTCGACTTTCCACACATGTGTCTGACAATATTGTAACTACTGTGACTGATTTCCAGCACAGGAGGTAGTGTGACATAGTCTTGAAGTTCTTTATTTTTTAAAAAAAAAAAAAACTAGTTGTCCTCTATAATAATTATGGCAAATGGATTATTAGCTTACAAGTAGAAGAGGATTTAAGAGACAAATTATAACATGTGATTCTCATAGCATACAGAGATGCAATAATTATACGAATGAGCCTTTGGATATTGTTAGACTACTACATCCATCTTTGATGTGGTTATGCTAGCTAGGACTACTTGGAGCTGGAGTCATATCAAAGTTCATGGCTTGAGCTCCATAGAATTTCATCAAAGATACAGTTAAAAGAATATTCACAACTAGAAAGAGACTCTGAGACTTTCTGCACTTAGCTGCTGGGGAAACTCTGGGGAAGCTCCTGCATGGCCAGTGCTCATTGTATGGAATCATGTCTTAAGCAGATGTGGCTCCATGCATGCAGGACTTCCCCCAGAGTGTGTAGATGGAGGGTGTTAAAACTGCTCTAAATACATGCCCCCTGCCCCTAGGCATGGCTCCATATGCACTTCCATGTCCTGCATCATTCCATCACCACATCAACAGCACCATGCAGAGAAGCACTGGCGAGGTTAGGGATAGATCCAGTGTGCTAAAGTGTGGACGCCGGAACTATCCCTCATCTTCACTTCCTCAGGTTGTTTTCCCAGGGAACTGAAGGTATGAAATCGCCTTCTATTGATCTTCTTTGGTCTCTTGTGCTATGTTCACACCTAAGTTTTAATCCAGTTTCAGTCCACTTTCTGAGTGAGAGAAGACATCAGAAAAGTGGCCAGTTATTTTCTTTCTACTTTATCTAACCCAAAGGTAGATTTTCCGAGTTAGATAATGCTGAAATAAAACGGTTTAACCCTTTCCTGATGATGCCTGGTCCAGACGCACACTGCAATGTACCTATGCTCCATTCCAGAGTGTGCCAGACCATCCTAAAAGAGGAGAAGGAGAAGGATTGGCTTTTCTCACCCCTAAGAGGACTCAAAGCGACTGACAAATCTGGATTCTTCTCTCCATATCAGATACCCTGTGAGGTAGGTGGGGCTGTGAGAGCTCAGAAGAGAGACTAGCCCAAGGTCACCCAGCTGGCTTCGTGTAGGAGGGCAGACTCAAACCAGGAAGCTACCAATTAAGAGTCTGACTCTCTAGCCACAAGACCAGACTTAGTCACACTGTCATTGGGGTTCTTCGTGCTCTGAAAGGGACCCATGGTGGTTCTCTTTGACACTGGGAAGGAGGTGCCATGGAGACATAGTCTGTACTGAGGTGAGCTTTATCAGAGTGAACAGACTTCTTGAGCACAGATAGTCACTCAACTAATTCTTTTTATATCCATCCCACTCAGAAAAGGAAGTCAAACTAGTAGGATTTTCTGCCTTCCTGGGCTTTGTAATGAGTACTTTGCTCTCCAGTGTGTATGCATGTTTTCATGTCTGTGTGTTCATGCAGCGTAACTTAGCATTATTCTTTCATTTAACACAGCAATATGCCTGGGGCCAACCCTGTATGTACTCATGTGCATGTAAATGTTTCCAATTCCAGCTTTACTTTAAGAAGAAAAGAAAGCAACGAGGCTATGAAGGACCATGTCAAATACATTTCCATAACTTAGAAGAAATGATGGAGAAAATCTTTCCTCTCACACAAATAATATCCGGATAATATTACTGATTTTTTTTCCCAACTGCGATCTTACAGCAATCTCCAGGAACCCTTAACCAGCACATGTTTGTATCACATGTCTTCTCAAGGCAGGAAATGACCTCTGGCTCTCGACAGGATGCAACTCACACCATCTCACTTCTCTTTCCACATGGAAAGCTCAGCATATCTATAAGAATTCCATTCAGATGAAAACAATTTGTCCCTATTCTTATCTCCTTACTCCTTTTCATGATATATAAGGCATACGTAGTCTGTGGCTCAATAACTCCTTAAGGACAATACCATGTGGCCCTTGTATAAAATGTTGATGAGAGAGAGGAGGGGCAGACTGGTGTTTGAACAAGGCCACTTGAAAACTATATTTAAGGCTGCATTCAGACGTTGCTTACTTATTCCATTATTTCTGAATTGCAAAAGTTCAGAATTTTGCATTCAAAGGAGATATTGGCTATATTCAAAGACTGACCTCTGCATGTGAAGCAGATGCTTTTGTGCCTTTATTTGGAACTTTGTAGGGGATTTGTAGGGGATTCGGAGCAGATCCAGATGCGCAGCTGGTGGCAGCGGGGATGTGAAGCTAATTCAAAGAGAATTTGAAGTAATGTCCCTAGCAATGAACATCCTAGATCAACGAGCAACACAATCTTACTGTATTTTTGTTAATGCTTTGCATTTGCATTATTTGTATATAGGTTGACTTAGAGGAGTGATTTTTTTAAAAAAAACTAGTGGTAAACAAGTAAATAACAGTAAATAAGTAACACCCATGTCTTTCTCAAACTGCAGATTTAGTCTTCTAAGAGAAAGGGGGGCATACCACTTTGAGTAGGCCTAAAACTCAATTTCATGTTTTAATATTGCTTTTAATAATGAGTTTGCTTTGGTGAATTATTATAAATACTTTTTGTATTGTTTTATGTTGTGAATTGCTGCAATTTTTTTCTTCAATGAGAAGCAATATAGAAATCCCTTTAAAAATAGGTAGTGACTCTATAACACTGGATAAAGAGAGAGTGATGCTGTAGAGTGGGCAGGGGTTGGGAGTACCTCCAGGCTCAGAGAAAGAACAAGTTTCCAGCTCAGAACATTCTACATATCAAAGGATAGGGTGATCACATGTAATCCAGTTCTTATACTATATCAAAGAGGCAATTTTATCAGAGGAAGCTTACAAATTATAAACTTCATTCAGACAGCACTTACTTAATCTGAATTATTTGGCTAATTGGGAGTAATTTTATTCCAAATTCTTTCCTCTCCCCTGCAACCTCGTACTTTTGGCCAGTTGGCTAAAAGAGGAGATTAGGGGTCAGCATCACTATTTGCCCTGCTTTCCTACCTCCTTCAAAGCAAGTTGGGGGAAGCTCCCCTCAGATGGGTAGGCACTTCCTTCTCAGATACTCAGATACAGGACTGTCTACCTTTAACTACGTACTTTGTCCCTCATTTAAGAGGGAAACAGCTAGCTGTTAGAATGGGAGATGGAAAACAGCTGCAAATCTGGAACTCTCTAGCAAAGGTAAAACTTTTTGGGAAGGTGGCTAAAGGTCAGGAAAGAGGAATGTGAAGGAGTGTGGATTGAAGGGCCAGCAGCCCTCATGGAGTTCCACATCCACATGACAGACTTGTCCACGCAAAGAAGGCAGCTGACCAGCTCTTTGGAGCAAAAATTATTCTGGACTGTAGGTCAACCAGAGACCATTTTCACATGGTCTCCTACACATTCCCTGAGGTACACTGGATCATCCATTTACCATGTGGATGTTTGCACTGAGCCACTTGGCATGTGGAAGCTGGTGCCATTTCCCTCGCCTCCCAGAAATGGCCTGTTTGCAGGCCCCTGATAAAACAGCCCTGGCCAGCATCTTCAGACGCCAGGAACTTTTGCTGGTGGGGGTGGGGGAGGAGGAATCACCCCTGGTAAATTGTCTTAACTTGGAGTCCTATTTTTACAGGACTGACAAGGACTCAGCCTGTCCTGGCATTCCAGGCCATCTTCGCTTCCTCAAAGTGCAAGTGGGGGATGGGATGGACTAAAAGAGGCTGAACTGTGCTGTGGTGGGTGAGGTCCAGTCTTTCCTTCGTCCAATCGGCACACAGGGAGTTTGTGAGGCACCTCCTCTCCTCAGTTTATGTGCATGATTCCTCTGTCTAGCATTTTTACACCAATTAGTATTAGTATTAGTATATTTTAAAAATTAATCGCACGGAGAAGGAAAACACATCAAAAGGAAGGGGGTGTGGAGGTGGGGGAGCAGGTTTAAAAAGAAACACAAACATACACCTTCACCTCCCTTGAGTGACAGAACAGCATCCAATAAGAAAGGAGGTAGATTTGACGCATGAAAAGGGGTGGAGAGCCAAGAGTTCTGTGTACAAGGCTCAGGTCGATTGCTTAGAAAGGTGTGAGCAATGCAGCTGAAGGTGGGGATGGCCAGCACTGGTATGACCTCAATTCAAGTTAATGAATGGGCCATACTGTCTTGGACTTGTGCAACCAGGGTCTCATTGATACCTCACATCCTGATACATCCCCATGTCCTTGCCTTGGCTCATTGAAATGGCCAGAGCAAATTATGCACACGGGAGGCTGCTGGGCATGCACATGGGAGCCAAGGTTGTCTTCTGTGCTCAGATATGTGGCACAGGCCAGCAGCAGAAGAAAAAAACAAAACAAAAAGAAACCTTATTAATGAGATGTAGCCAGGCAGGTGCGTTGGCCAGGCCTGGCCAGGCCCTAGCCAAAAGCAACATAGAGTGGCCTTATCCCAGGCACTTTCTGTTGCACGGGTGGAAGTCTGGCCTGACAGAACAGTAACAATACAACAGATTAAAATGCTACAGGAAGAACTAAGGCAATTGTATCAGAGCATCCATGATAAGTTATGGCAAGTAGGCATTTGCGCTTATTGAACTTACAAAGTGCTATTAAAAGATAATGTTACCATGTGGGACCAGGTAAGTGTTCCTCTGTCTTTAATGGTTGGATTTCAGCAGCTCTTACTTGCCATAGTTCAAGCTCTAGCTTAATCCAGACAGCTTGCACTTAATCCACATTATTTGGATAATCCGCAAAAAGCATGCATTGGACCGTTATCAGTCTGTCCTTTTAAAAGTCATTTTGCTTACTGAGTTCTTCAAGGCAATTGAATGGAACAGCTTAGGAGCTTCTTCCAGTTTCTTCCTTGAGGTTGTCTCCTGCCCAGAAGCACAGTAAATCCAAATTCACCAACAGGCACAGGAGCGCTGAGAGGTTTTTGTTTTTTGTTTTTAAATGCCTAGCAATTCAAGATTGGTAGTAATGGTATGAGGGACAACAACTGGGTAATCTTTAGACAATTACTTTTGTTACAAAAAGGCAAAATGCAGACAGCGGAGGGTCAATGATCTACCAAGGACAGGTACAGAAAACAGTTGCTATCTCAAGTAAACAGGGACAGCTGGAGGGTAAGAGTTTCTGGAAGAAAAGTGTTAGATAAAGGATGATTATTATTATTCCTGGCAAAAAGAATCCTATTGCACAATGTAGAGGTCACTCTCTTCCTGGCAGTAAAGGTTTTTGTGTGTGCGTATGTGCTGAAGAAGACCACATTCCCATATAAAAACAAAGAGAGGCTCATGTTCCCTTGGCAGGATAAGAAAGACCCATCATCTCATGATCAACAGGAAAGAAAAGTCCTCTTGCTATTTTGATATTATCTGGAAGTGTTATGGCTGATGCTGTCCCAAATAATGGAGTTCTGGGGCAAGACTGCAGCTCTTCCTTGGTTTGCGTATTATCCCTTGTTTGGGTCAAAGACTGTGCTGGTGACTGAGTCAGACGCGCTTTATTTGCCTGACTAGCTAACATGTTTCAAGTTACTGAAACACCAGCTGATATTCTTCCTTCCCACAACAGGACTTAGCCTGCAAGCTGTAAAAATTACTCATATTGTAGGAAGTGCTGTTGATTGAAAACTGTAATCTTTTCTTGGTTCAAGAATAATTTCCCTCTGCAGCAAATGGAAAAGTGTTGAGTGCACTCTAGCTGAGGGTTTGGCACTCACAGAGAAGCCTCCAGCGCTACTGAAATAAATGAGTCAGAGTCAAGTATCTAAGTACAGCTTGAGTTGAGCTCTTAGCCATTTGCCATGATCAGTAGAAAGGCTCTTACACTCCACTAAAACCTGCCAAACTGCTGCAAGAAAATGACTGTGCACAGTTCTTGTGGGGGTTTTGAAGGCTTCTCAGGAGTTCCCAGAGCATCCCAGTCTTGAGCAACAGCTATAGAGAACCAACTATGCTCCTATTCATTTGTCAGGTCAGGTCACCAGTCTGTTAATAATGTCACTCAAGATCATTTTGCAGATGTAGCACTATAGAGACTGAGCTGGAAATTCCCTTTCCTGGAGTCATAGGAGGGCACAGAGTTGCTGGCTTAAGTTGGGTTTAGCATATATGAATGATTCCATACTTACTGGTAATCTTGTATAGCAAGGGAATCAGGAGATCCCTTTCACAAGCTAATGTGATTTAAGGGAGGGACCACCCCACACTAGTAAGTTCTGTCTGCATTAGACAGAGATAAACCAAACTAGGTGGCCCAAAATGGCTGCCTAGCCCTGTATACCAAGAGACCTGTTTAAAAATGTCTACTGGTGTACTAGCACCTGGTAAAGTGGATCATGGACCAGGATGGAAGTCATGTGCCTCCATGTTCCACTTTTTCGAGGATATCCATTTTGCCATTACAATAAAGTGTGCCACTGAAATGGGTTCTCCAGAGGCTCCGAGGCCAAGAACATTTATTCCTGGCTGATGGTGCTTTTGGAGACCAGCTCTGAAGCTCGTGTGATGCAGATGGCTTTGTTCTGGGATATGCGGGCTGATCCAGTTGAAGCAATGGACCATCTGATTGTTCCAGGAAAGTAAGTGGGGAATGCCTTATGTCCTTACATGTCTTTGGACCCTGAGGACTAAGAGGTGGTAGGGTGGGCTATGAAAACCATCAATATCCAAAGTGGCACCCCTTCCCATATTTTTCTGCTTGTCTTTGAACTTCACTAAAGAGGCACAAGGTGTATTTGAGTTAGCAGGCATTCATAAAGTGACTTTTCCTGTAATTACACCTTAGCAATGGACCACCTTCTCTCTGGATGTAAGAGTGAGACAGTTTGGTTTAGTGGTTAAGGAACCAGACTCTTATCTGGGAATACCAGGTTTGATGCTGCCCTCCTCCACAAATCAACTGGGTGAACCTTGGATTAGTCACAGCTCTCTTCTGACCTCTCACAGCCCCACCCACCTCATAGGGTGTTCTGCTGTGGGGAGAAGAATGGGAAGTGGGGTACAAAAGCCAACTCTTCTTCTCTGTACTTCTTAGTTCAAGCATACACTTCAATCAGACATTGAGACCTCAGTAGAGCTTGGTTTTAAATTCTGAATTTTGGCTTAGATTATACTGTTTTTGTTATTGTTTGCACCCTAAAAGTGCAGCCCATGTGAAAGTGGATGAGGCCCCCACTGGGTCCATCCCATCCAGATGAGCTGGAAGTCCAGGGCAGGACAGCCCTTACCTAACTAGCACAACAGCAGAGAATCATAGCCTGGCTGAGTCAAGCAGAACTGATAATTACAAGATATATCTATTTTAAAAATAAACCCTGTTAATATTGTAAAATTAAGTATAAGAGTGAATTATCATTCTCAGGATTTCCTAGAGCCATTTACCAAATTAAATGCAGACTAGCCATAACAGTTGCATTCATACATATTCTTATTAGTTATTTATTCCTCCTTGGTATACCCCACTATATTCTTTGAAAAGCCTCTGGGCTGCAAAACTAAAAGTCCTCTTTGGCTGCTAAAACTTAAAGCTGTAGGATACAGCCTGGCAGCAAACCACCTGATGAGGCTGTTTCTATTGAGATTTGCTCATCACTATTAATTTCTGCCCTGCTTCTGACAGATTTGGGAGGTTCTTATTGAAATTCTTCCTTCTCCCGCCTTAGCAGAATCCAGCTCAGCTGCTGTCAAACCTGCCAACAGACACAGCAATGCTACTGTGATAAAATAGGTCCAATTCTCTCCCAATCTTACTTTCCTGGGGAAGAACAGAACTCATTAAATAATTATCAACTGTGACAAGAAAGTAGCCAGCCAAACACTTGCCGCTAATCTAGGCATGACAGCAGGACTATACCTTTCAAAGTGGTAATTAGCTAGATTAACAACAACATAAGTACCAGACAATGACACGGAAAGGACTGTCCCTAAAGGACAGATTCATTATACATAGGGTTTAGCGTTTGCATGACTTATGAATGGTATTTTGCATTGCACAATGACACTTTATCTTCTTTTCCCCAACCCCGTTGTTCTTTCTCACTCATGGTAAGCAAGGGAAGAAAGGAAAGAAGAGAACATCACTTGAAGTGTGACTACAGACCATGAAACACTACTCCCAACAACATATTTGAAGGGAGAACAAATCATCACTGGTCACAAATGTGTAGCCTATACATTGCATGGAAATGTACTTGACTGCAAAGTTTCTGAAAGTAATTGTTACATTAACGAGAGAATAGACAAGCTACTCCTCTAAGGTTAAGTGGCAGAAATCCACAAATCTAAATGAAGCTATGTTAGGTAATGCCAGCTAGTCAAGGCCCCAAGAAATTAATTCATAAAGTGGTTGATTTTGACTTAACAGAAAATCAATGTCTATTTTGTATCAGTTTGTTTGTACCCTGTCCTTTGTGACCTCATTCATTTTGTTTAGTTTTTCTTCTCCTCCCCAAATCCAAGATGAGGTTGGCCAACTGCAGATATCACAAAGATGTCTTCCTTCAGGGGAGGGAAACATGTAACTCCCCAAATGCTCCTGAAGTGTCACTTTGGTTTGTGGTTAGAGTGTCAGATTTTTACTTGGTAATCTCCTGAGGCCTTTTCGCACTACATCCAGAACATGAACGGATGTAGTGCACGTGGCCTAAGTAACTTCAGGACACTTTCAGTATTCACACACAGGAATGCAGGAACTCGTGTAAACTCATTCCTGCGCACCTGGGTGCGAATGGCTAAAGCGTCCTGAAGTTACTTAGCTGGGAAAGGCCAGCCAGGGGCAGGGATACGGCCCGCAAGGCTGCCTGCCATTGGGTGTGATCGAGCCCTGTGCAGCTGGCATGAAGGTACCTGGGCACCCATCGCGGGGTCCAGGGCAAGCTCCCTATGGGGCAGGACCCCTTCGGAGATCGGAGCGCGTGGCTCCAGACTCCAAAGGCTTCCCTCCTTGATCACGCCCACCTGCGGGGTGTAGGCGCCTGGATCTAGGCACCTACGCCATGCAGATCACCCACCACACCACACCAACCCCACCAACCCACCGCACCCCACCAACCCACCGCACCCACCACCCAGCCCAGCCCAGCAAGGTTGGTGATCAGCGCGGCCCCTGTCAGCTGTGGGGCCGATTTTCGGCCAATGCTGCCGGGGGGGGCGTGCCCACAGCTGACGGGGAGAGAAGCGTGTGCAAACACTTCCCTCCCCGAACGGCTGGGGACGCTTGGAATGCGCACGGACAGATGTAGAGCACTTTAAAGTCACCTGCCTCACAGGGTGACTGTTGGAACAAGAATGGGAAGCTTTGTCAGCTGCTTTGAGTCCCCTTAAATGGGTGAGAAAAGCAGAGTATAAAAGCCAGTTCTTCTTCTTCTTCTTCTTCTTCACCCCAGCAAAGGTGTTCAAGCCAAGAGATAATGGAAAATGTAGTTCAGCAGCATCTAAATTACAAACCAGGCATTTTGTAATTCAGCAGCACCAGATTTCAGGTTTAAGGAGCTGTGGACGACAGGCACTCTCAATGGCCTTCTCTCCCTGAGGTGGCTTCTTAAGTTTAGAGTGGGTAACAGCTGCCATTTTAATTCTGCCCAGGGATCCAAAGCAATGTATGTCAGGGTCACAGTGGTAAATTATTTAGTATTTATTTAGAAAATTTATAACCCACCCTCCACTGTATGGTCCCAGGGCGGGTTACAATGAGATTAAAACTTATCAAATGGTAAAACATAATGCCAAAAACTGGAACGTGGTGCTGAGTGGATTCTGCATTCCACATTCCAAGCCCATTTCTGGCATAGTTCAGATGAACCATGTGGATGTTCCACAGTTGCCAGGCAGAGGGACATCTACAGTAAACAAATCCCCATTCCTGTTTTCAACCCTGTTGGGCCCACAGCCAACATTCTACATTCTCTGAGCTCACACACTAAAAGTTTCATTCTCACCAGCATTAATACAGTTTCCTAAAGATCGAAGAAGTTTATGCATCAGTGGTGCCATTTTGGAGCATATGCAGCCCTATGCAGTAATTAGACTATTAGTAATTCTCTTCCAGTTATGACCATTATGGAGCTCATAGCAGGATACATGTGATTCCCAAGTCTTTCATCCAGACTTATGAAGGGCTTATGGTTGCCATAGGGAATCCAAGGCAGTGTCTCCATTAAACAGCAAAGGCAGGCTAAGTGAAGTCAGTCTTTGTTACTGCCAATAGATACTAGCTGCTTTGAGGGCCTACATAAGAACATAAGAGGAGCCCTGCTGGATCAGGCCACAGACCATCTAGTCCAGCATTCTGTCCCACACTGTGGCCCACCAATTGATTTTGGATTTCAAGCAGAAGACAAACTTCTTGTTCTCAGTTCCCCACAAATGAACTTGAGGGTCATCCTACTCCATTCCCGTAGCCACTGAAATGCATGTCCTCCTTGAATTTATCTAATCCTTAAAGACATTCAGATTGGCTGGTGTCACCACCTCTTCTGATAGTAAATGCCAAAGATCAATGACTCTCTGTGTGAAAAAATAATTCCCATTGTTACTCCGAACACTCCTGCCCAACAGCTTCATAAAGTGCCACCTGGTTCTAGTTTTGCACAACAAAGAAAAGGCCTGATGAAGATGCCTTTGCCCACGTCTACATGCAAAGAAAAATCAATTAAAACACTTCTTTTACCTCAGAGCGCCTCCATGCAGAGCTTTACTCCGGGCTTTCAGAGCCACAAAGGAGGAAAATCCATAGCAGAACCCCTCCCCCCTTTAAACAAGACTACCTCCACACTTTTTGGAAGCTGCGGGAGCTTGGAGACCTTTTCTCCACATCTTCTCCCATATTCCACTGAATTTTTAGGCATTTTTGATCCCTGCAGAAGAACTGGCTGTCAGAATCAGCTGCCTGCATTCAGCTCTTTCAGCTAGAAAGCGGAGCTGCGAACTGTCACATTGTTTCTGTTCGGAGGGGGAGAGAGATTTTGTGCTTGCTAACAGGGAAAGGTGATACTAATTATCATTATCATTACCACGGAGATTGTATCTCAGCAAGCAAATCTCTCTCCCCCCCTCCTAATAATGAAGCCTCTGAAGTGAAACAAAGTTTCACTTTGCAGATCTGGTTCTGGGCTACATGAATGCAGGCAGCTGAATTTGACAGCTGAAGGGAGCCTGCTTTCAGTTCTGCTTGTAACTATGTTGCAAGCATTAGTTAGGGAGAGAGTGAGCTGCTTTCAGTTATGTTTGTAACTGCTTTTAACTCTTGGCAGCCAAGTAAAGGGGTGATCTCTGTTGTATTCTGGAGGTTCAGTTGAGGTTTTTGCCTGTCATCACTGCAGCAAGCGGGGGGTGGGGGTGGTGAGGAAAAGATGTGAGCTCACAAAAAGCGGTTTGCGTGGAGACAGGAAAGTACATTTTAAATCCGTGTTGCCCCAAACCACATGGGGATGCTTTATTTCGAATTACAACCCACATTTTTAAAATCCGACACAAGAAGGAAGCAAAAAGAGACCATGGAGACATGCCCTTTGTTGCACAATGGAGGTGCAATCTAAGTCCTAAAGTTTCCATATTTTTCATAACTGCATAAAATAGGAACATCAATTCATGTGGCCTTCATTGTAAATGATACATGCTAAAATACAGTACTCACTTTTAAAGATATAGGACTTGCTAGAGTCAGATCTAACAGCTTCCACAAAATGATGACACCCCAAGCTTTTAAACTGCACATTACTTACACTGTAATTTTGATGATGTTAATCACTTCCTACTGAGAATAATTGTGCTTTCTTTGCACTGGAATAAATATATCTGGGTGGCACAAAGGATTTCACTGAACGAACCTGAGAATGAATAATGCCCATAAACTACAGTGATATCCTCAAAGAGGTGGTGCAGAAACGACCCTACTTCTCTAGATTTTTTTTCTTCTCACCCAGAGTCTGAATGACATCATTAAAATGAAATGCTGCATAAATATTTGCCTGATGGGATTGAGGAAAGGAAGACCTTGTTTGGAGGGGATAAGTAAATTCAAGTGGAGATGGATTATCCAGTGAGGGGGCCAAAAGATGTATACAGTTTATCACACAGCTCCTTATTTATCACATGATTATCTCAAACAAATATTTGGTATGGGGATATAGATGCACACATGCACACATATCTAGAGAGAGCCAAAGTTTATTTGGCTCACAAGTCATGCCTTCATTGCAAATTGCAAGTCTGTGGCTGCACTGGTTCCAGAATTATTTCTCAGCTGCCAACCTACTGAAGCGCCTCCGGCTTCGGCCCTATCCTTTGTTTGCTTGCCCATTAAAGTTCTTATCCCACACTCCCTTTTGGCAGCAGAACCCAGTTTTGTTGCCTTATGCTAGCCTAGGCCTTTTTTCCTGCCTTGCATTCTATTAACCTACAGCAGCTACAGCCAGGAGTAAACTGAAGCAGCCGTTGACAGCAGCCTACCATCTGACTGTGAAACAGCTGCTTTGCAGAGGGGCCACTCTGGAAAATCTGCACTGCAGAGCTAGGGTGTGTTTTAGGCAACTTAGAGGGAGATCAGAGAGTTTCCATTTGAGGCTATTTAATGGTTAGGGAAAGGGAAGGAATTTGAGCTACATGTATCGTTCTTCTTGCGTGCCATGCCCAATGAGTGCCTTCCAGGTATGATCTTGGCACTCTGTCGTGCCATTATCTATCGGGGCACCAGCATCCATTGGCTCTCTTTCATCACTCAGGGTGAAAATGATTTCTGAATTTTCAGAATAAATTAATATTTACTGGTTGGTTATTTTTGGCAGGATCCTGTTTGACAGCATCTAATCAAAATGGCAAACAGGGGAACCAGATTCAGGTCTGTCACCATTTATACTCAAATTACTTCATTTAGGGGAAGGTAATTGAGAGAAAAATCAGGCAGATCCAGAGCTCTCATGCTGGTCTTGCATTTTTATTTTTACATAGCATTGTGTTGAATTCTGGTTTTGCTCTCTTATTTCCATGAGAACGGTGTCTTCACTTTTCTCTGATCTTCTGAGCAATTTTAGAATAGATATTAAATTAACAGCAGTATTTAAAAAAAAATTATAAGAAAATAATAGCAATAGCAATCCTAGACTGCGTGCACACCTGATGTTTAATATGGTCTGAACCCATCCCTGGTTCCAAAAATGCCATTCCGGTTTTTATTCAAGCTATACCCCTACCGAATGTGATCTATGTGGTATTCATATTATCCCAGCAGTGAGACCACTTTTTCTCCTTAGTCTGGTTATATTTTCAGGGTGTGATCATGCAAGTGGATTATTGAGGTGTTATCTGTACTTTCCTGAGTGAGGAACTGGAGGGTTCAATTGGAATTCAGGCAAAGTCTGACCTTGTGGGTGTTCTAGGGGGCAGTGACATCATCAGACTCAGGGAGGGCAGTTGCCGGCATGAGTGCTGTCGACAGGGGAACTAGGATGTGCCCTTTTAGATCAAAATTCAGTGAGGAAAGCAAGGAAGAACTGTGAAGCTTCCCATCCCATGGGTAAAAGAGTCTCCTGGAAGGGGGTCTGGGCCCCCACAGTCCTTCTCAGCTCTTCTAGCTGAATTATGCATTAAAAGGGCATATTCTAGTCTCCTATCCACAACATTCATGCCAGCGTTTCCTGCGCAAGACTAAGAATTTCAGAACTGCTCACTTACAAAAATCATGGTTGTGACAAAAAGAAAAAGTGACAGGGGTGGAAGGGTGTGGATAGAGAGATGTGGTCTTACAGTCTCCTGAATAGCCAAAATGTGACTGATAGGATTGTATCCAATGGCAAAGGGCACAGGGAAAAGAACGATGAAAGGGGTGGGGAGGAAAAAGGTACCAGACTGAGGCTAGAGAGACTGAAAAGTGAGAACAAAGGAAGATGAACTGAGTGAGCACAATATTAGAGTGCAATCAAGTCAATCACAGGCTGCATCCCTGTTGTGTCGCAAGATAGTGTTAACTGGTCTATGCTTATACAGCACAGGGCAGGGGATGCTCTAGCACGCACGTGACCATTTCTGGTAAAGAAGAAGGAGTTGGCTTTTCTACCCCACTTTTCTCACCCATTTAAGGGGACTCTAAATGGCTGACAAAGCTTTTCTATTCTTCTCCCCACAACAGACACCCTGTGAGATAGATGGGGCACTGAGAGCTCAGAAGAGAGCTGTGACTAGCCCAAGGTCACCCAACTGGCTTCATGGGGGAGGGCGGAATCGAACCTGGTATTCCCAGATAAAAGTCTGGCTCCCTAACCACTAGACCAAACTGGCTCACAAAGAAACAGCTCCACAAAGAATGGATGCATGGAGGAGGGCCTTCTCAGCTGTGGCACCCCACTTATGAAACACCTTTCCTCTGGAGGCCCGATTAGTGATAACCTTTCTAACTTTTAGGTGCCAAGTGAAGACCTTTGGGCACTAATTCACTCTAACACTATTTTAACTTTTTAACTATTTATGCTGTTTAATACTGTTTTAATGGGGTATGTATTTAATGTTTGGTTGTATATTTTTTTTATTGTAAGCCACCCAGAGATTTTGGGATATGGAGCAGGAAATATAAATAAATAAATAAATAAATAAATAAATAAATAAATAAATAAATAAAATGCTCCATGCCAGAGCATCCCGCCCTGCACTTACAATGGAAGTGCAAAAAGGGTCTAATTCCCCCCACTCCGTTAATTCAAGACATTTCCCAAATACTGTGGATCTGCCTATGAGTAACATCTAGGGGTGTTTCCGCACTAGCTGCGGAAACTGGTTTAACCCGCTCCCCTTAAAACACATTAAAAGACACTTACCTTAAATGGCTTCTGCACTGGAGTCCTCTTCTGCAACCCTTTGCAGAAGCCACTTCCATATTTCAGCGTGCAAGACCAGTTTTTAAAACTGGTTTTGCCACCGAAATCCAGATTAAATGTAAGACCTGAAAAATCAGGTTTTACATCCGTCTCTTCACCTGGGTGTGTTCAGAAGCAGGACGCTTCCGCACATGGCCAGGCGAAGGGATGGATTCCCTCCGCTCACCATGTTGGGAAGGGCGGAAGCAGGACTGCCTGTTTCTGAAGCTCTTTCCCCGCGTGCCGGGCACCGCCGGAAAAACACAGTGACTGGCAGCTCCATGCTCCAGTCCCACGGCTCCAGGGGCGTGAACCGGAGGACTTTTGGAATGGGTGCTGATGCATCTGCACAGCGCCCACTCCATCCATCTTCCTGAATCTGTCCTCCCCGCGCGTGTGCGGACGCGTGGGGGTCCCTCAGCTCCATCACTGTTTGTGACGGATCTGACGGAGGACGGATTGTCAAAAAGTGGATCTTTTTAGATCCACTTTTTGGCGGCAAATGCGAAAGCCCCCTAGGTCTCAGACATCCAATTTGACATCTCTGTCTTCTTTTCCTACTCTTTGTAACAAAGATCTATTTTCCTTCTGTGTTTTCCCCCTGTCCTCGTTTTCAAGGGAAACCAACATTAAATGTGAAAAACTGCTTTTTATTCTGGAGCAGTTCATAGATGATGAAAGCACTGATGTCACTGATTTGCCTTCATATTCCCCCAGACCCGAATCCAATTGAGAACCTCTGGGACATTATATATTGGTGCATCTGACTCTGTCAAGTACCTCCACAGACTGAGCAGGAGCTCACTGATGCCCTGATCCAGGAGATCCCCCCAGGATACCATCCAGTCTCATCAGGAGCATGCCCAGACATTGTCAGGAGTGCATGTAAGCACATGGGGACCATACACACTACTAAGTCACATTATGAGTTGCAGTGATGAAATTCATGCATATTGGATCTACCTGTGATTTCAATTTTTTACCGTGATTGGAGTCAGCCCTCAATTAGTTGATGATTTGGGTTTCCGCTGACTGTTGATACATCATTTTGTTTTCAGCAAATTAGACAATTTATATCAGTAGAGAATTTTCAGCTTGAATCTTTCGTTCATTGAGATCCAATGTGTGATTTAAGTGTTCCCTTAATTTTTTTTGAGCAGTGTATATATTAAAAACAACAAACAGGAACATATATAGTTACGGAACCATATCAGTATATGTATGTGCAAAAGGGAAGGAAAAATAAGCAATCTTCACAAATTAATCAAATCAACTAAAGATAATCACACATACCTATTTATTTATTTATTTATTTATTTATTTATAACCCGCCTTATATCCCAAGATCTCTGAGCGGCTTACAGTAAAACCCCATACAAACATTATTAAATACATACCCCATTAAACACATGGCCAGTGTCAGATTACTAACTATGTATTTTCTTCTTTTCCCTGAGATCTCCTACTCTTGCCAGGTTTGTGTTAAATTTAGAGAGAAATACATTCGGCTTTTAATTCTGGGGTTGTAGATTTGTTTTATTATACGCTATGTTTGCTTGTTCTTTCTATCGCTCCTCCTTTTTGGTACTGTTTCAACCTGTGGTTAAAACAATAAAGTTTATTCATTATATTCATTCACTACTTAGAAAAAAATGAACGTGACCTGCCAGGCTCTACAGTTTATATATTCACACTGTTAGGTCTTCTGGCAATGCCTTTTGGTACCTGTTGCGCCATTTTCCTGTTTCTCTTCTTAAGTCAGGAGAACCTATTTAGGGAATCAAGGCCACCAAGCTGAGCTCATGATGACACTGATAAATATTCAAGCCAATGTCTTTCAAATGTTATTGTGATTCACCTTCCCCTCCTTCCTTCCCCTGCTCTAGTCATCTTGCTGGCTCAGTTTTTTTTTTAAACTTTTGTCTCAAACCTCAGCTGCCTTCGGTTTATTGCAGATGAATGCTATTGTCTTTGTCTTCTATCCGCTTCACGGTGCCTCATTTTCCTAAAGTACCTGGCACCCATTTTTCCGTAACATTGTTCCTTTGTTTCAGGAAAGGCATAATTTCAGGAGACAGCAGAAACACAGTTCCAAAGGCCAGGAGGTGACATCCTCTCTCACCTGATCTTTATTCATAACTGGTTTTAATTGCATTCTTTTTCATTTTCCATTTCTCAAGCACCTTGCAACTCCCTTCCTCCCTGACAGGAAGATGCATTTTGTTTCTCACAAAATTGCTTTCCTACAGCTTTTCTGATCTTCAGAAATGTAAGGTCCTTCTGGCATCTGGTGGATCTACATAGTCATTGAACTTTTATTCATGATCCTGCTTAGCGCTATTACAGTTTTGACATTTTTCTGTTTCTTAAGGCATGCAGTTCTAACATCTTGCTTTATTTTTATTTTAAATGTGTTGCATTCACAAATCATTTCCTTATGTGTACGTTAACAAGGCCATGCTAGTTTTTGCAAATTTCAGCCCTTTTTTAAAAAAAACCTGATACCTTTCTATAAAAGAAAATGTTCTTTACATCTGTCTCTATTACATGACATTGATCAGAAGTAAATGTCATGCTTCTAATACATGAAACCTTATACAAAACCAGTCAATGAACTGAGATATTAATTAATCCTTTTCTCCCAGGAAGGTTCCCAAGGATTTTCTTGAGCCCATAAATGCTTTACAGAAAAAACTGGAAAGTGCCTTTTGTTTTTGTCAAGAGGTTCCTATAATATAGAAATTGATTTTTTATTTTCCAGTTCTGAATAAATGCACAAAATGAGAAAGACTGTATTTTTGCTTATTTGTACATAATCTAAATGAATACAGTATGCGTGCCGACATATTCTGTGTATGGCTCAGTGGTGACTAACCCAGTGGTATAGCGGCAGGGAAGGAGTGAGGCTCTGGTCAAAGCTTATTTAGCAGAGATAAAAAGTGAGATTCCAATGAGAGCAGGTATGTGCAGGTCTATGAACAAGCAGCTTTAATGTGGAACTCTATTTGGTGCAGTACAAAAACAATGGTGAAAGAAATCAATCTCACTCGGCACAGTCCCTGAGCCCACGTACTTCAAGAGGATGTGGACACCAGGTAAGATGCTTTCCCCAAGCCAAAACAGGAGGTAAAGGAGAAGTTAAAGAGAATTGTGAGATGCTCTGTTGGCCTGTGTGAAAAGAGAAGAATAAGATGGTGGCAAAGGAAGCTAGTCAGCTCTTTCCACCCAAGAAGAGGAAGATAGTAGGCATTTTTGCACTTTTTCCTGTAGTATGCAATTGTCAACCAAATGCCCTATGCCTGTCCAGAGGTTGACTAATTGCATATCAGCTGTGGTGCACTAGATTGTGTACCACAAGCATACTAACCTTAACCTAATGCAACCAGGAACTTACTTGGGAGCATCAGGAGCGATCATGCACCTTTTCCGGTGCAAGGGGTCATGTGAGCTACTGTGCAAGCACACTGGCAGCTCAGATAACTTCTTACACAACTGTGTGTGTGCAGAGTGTCAGTGTCACCAAAAGGACAGCACTGGTGCATGCACAGTTGTGCAGGGTGCCATGACCAAGATGGCGGCGCTCTATGGAGGATCGGATGTGCAAGCACTAGTAAATGTTAGTCTATCACTAAACTCTATTAATGGAGTGCAGAATATTATTTTCACAAATGATGGAAATTTAATCATTCACTCGTGTATAATGAAATCCACAAGTAGGCACTGTGGTAAAACTCAGATGGCTACAATGTGTGGGATAATCTGTTCACAAGGTAGTTCAAACTGAAGGGGAGAATAGTCCAGAGGAGAAATGGAATGCATTTTGGCATGTGGTTGCTGAGTCCAGAGGATGGCCTGAAAATGACCTACAGCATACATAGGGTTATTTATATAAAGTGGACAAACCCTTAAATCTTTACCTGAACTGTAAAATTTACTGGGATCCCAAGACAAATACCAGCTGACTGAATATAAAATTTATCATTTCCTTAACAACGCACACTATAAGATTGCAATAACTAGACATTAATATTACATAAGATCTTAACAGCTTAAACCTATTCCAAGCCTTGCTATTATTAGGACTGAAACCATTACGTTTTCTGTCTCCTGTCCCACAGTACTCTAAAATGTACATAAATTAAACTTCATGTTGCTCTAATGTTACTTTTCTCTTTCAGTTTGAATTACAGTATGCTGTTTTCCTACATGACCCACAGCTATGCTGCTGTTACATTTTTGAGGAAAGGTCCAAATCAAAAGGAATCTGTTGATGGCAATGTACTATATATCTTGGTTGTATAGGTAGGCTCTTTTAGGCTATAGTTTGAGATCAGTATACTTTGAGCCAGGTCTGGCCAGAGAATATGTGGCTCCAGCTATCCAACTATTCCTTTGATGTGTGCGTGTGTGTGTTTGAGGACCCTTCAGATTGTAAGCTGTTATTAATACTGAATTCTGTATTACTCATTCATAGTTATTTTTTAATAAAGACACATTATAGCTGCTAATTTGTTATCCATAATTTGTGCTGGGAAAATGCTCTTTTATAACATTTAAGAGCCACTCACCCTGAAAGCAGAGCCTGCGCAGATATCTTAATCTGCCTTTGCCAGGGCCCGGGGTGGGGTGGGGTGGGGTGGGGTGGGGTGGGGTGGGTGCAGGGAGAGAATCCAAATCAGGGCTCAGCTGAGCTGGTTTTCCTCCTTGCAGGCCTTCTATAACTTTCACAGCTGAAGCTTTATGGTATTGCATGATGAAGGTGTTATGGCATGATGTTCATTTTCAGGGTTCTTTGAGTTTCTTCAGGCTCTAGGAAGCACATATAAAATGAAAGTGAAATATTATTTGTACTTTTCTGTTCTTGCACAAAACAGGAAAGCAGTTGTTATGATATAATTTTGTGTGACCTTAGACTAGAGGTTTACTTCCACAAAGTTCCATACATCTTATAGGGAGGACATGTTTAGGTTGGATTCAGACAAGCCTTAACTAGGGTACAGTACCTCACAGAAATATCATGTTGTGTACTAGGGGCAGAACAACCAGGCAAATTTTGTGAGTGGAACCCTTCTAAAAGCGCTACCATATAGGCCCTTTCTGCACTGGCCCGCTGAAAACCGGATTAAGTAAATCTGTTTTTATGAAATGTGTGGCCCTTTCCGCACTGGCTCTAAAAACAGATTTAGAGCCAGTTTGCGAGGGATTAAGACGTGGCTTCCGCAAAGGGAACCAAATTAGGGACCCTTTGGGGAAGCCGTATCTGCATTTTGGCGTGCAAGATCGGTTTCTTAAACTGGTTTTGCTGCCAAAATCCTACCCAGATGTAAGACCTAAAAATTAGGCCTTACATCTGGCTTTTCCCCTGAAACTGTTTCCAACAAAGTTTTTAGTTGTGTTTCAATGCCAAAATAGTGTATTAGAGGATTTGTATGTGTAAGTGAGGGAGAGAAAACAACATTTATTTACAAGGGAAAGAAATAAAATAACCAGTTGACTTCTCAATGGTCAAGGTATCCACTCTGATAAAGTGCCTAATGATGCAGTCTGAGGCGCATTGTGTTCTTTATTTCCTATTCCATTATGTCTGATAAGAGCAGGTGGAGGACAGCATTACTAGATTTGTATTATATATGGGTTAGTGGGAAAATGGAAGAATTTATAATGTCAGCAGGGGGACAAGTCTTTCTAACCACTGACGCTTTCAACAAAAAGATCACAGCTTTTGTATTTTGCACTTGCGTATCATGTAGGCCCACAAATATTTGCTGAAGTCAAAAACCACATGAAAATGACTTAAAGATGAACAAAACATATGCTGACTTCCGAACTACCCCATCTGCAAGACAACGAAGTATAGTGTCAAATACTATTGAAGTGGTTGCTTTGAAGAATCAGCTGCTTATTTTTCAAATGGGGCTGTCCTTGGCACAGACAAAGAGTTACACTTAAGAAATGGCATCGTAACCATGACCTACTCATTAGTATCCTTTATACTATTGGTGGTACTAAGTAAAAGCTCCTTAAATACTCCACTCTGGGTTCGGTATGCATGTCTACTGTGCTTGAGTTGTTTTTAGGAAGGGAAGAAGAGAAAGAAAATGACTACTCAGCCTCATGCTATATGGAAAGACTGCACCATTTGAGTTCAATAATAGTAACCTGTGAGCCTTTCAAATTACTCTGTGCCTGTGGTTTTCTGTTCTACAGCTTTGTAGGGGTGATGGCACTTCTTCAATTTTGAGTTCAGCACCTCAGAAATAAAAATTAAATGAATAATTTGAGATGTTTCATTAGAAATGTTTATGCTGTCACTGCCAATCTGACAATTTAAGGTGATGGATAGGATAAAAAGTTTCCAGGTTTTGGACCTTTTATTGGGAGGGGAGCAAAAGAAGCGGGCAGCAGAAGCAAAAACAAACAAACAAACAAAAAACCATAGACAGTTTGTGGAGCGAATGAAGGAAAGATAGTGTCCCTTTTGTAGAACATTAGAACTTGGAATCCCCCAAGGTGGTGATGGAAGATCCAAACTAGACACACAGTTGAACTACAGAATTTGATATCAGAACTTTTAGAGCTGGCCACAAATGCAGAAGACTATAAGAAGGATTGAACTGTGGGCTATCTCGGGTACTGGAGGTGGTATGCCTCTGAAAACCAGTTGGTCGGGAACTAATCTGGTTCTTGTTTCCTGTTTGTGTGCATGACTGGTCCAAAGTTATGTATGACCAGTTTGGATGATTAGTGCTAAGGTGTTCCAAGGTGTTTTTCCACTGTCACTAGAAGTACCCGTTAAGTACCCATTAATGGGTATTTAATGGCATTTTTGTACCCATTAATGGGTACTTAATGGGTACTTCTAGTGACAGTGGAAAACATCCCCAATTGCTTTCTCAAGACATCTTTTTAGAAACACTTTAGAGTACAAGTTTTTTTTCTCTATTATTTTCTGTAATCTGCAGTGTGCATTTTAAATTAAAATTCAGTAAGAAAAAATGTATTTTGGTATACTGTGTGATCACCAGTATTTATAGATACTTCTCTGGCCATTGTAAAGCTAGATGCTGTCTCCAATACCCCTTTTTTCTACTTAAAGAAGACTCTTTTTATGATCTTATCAATGAATATCTTTTTCAAATGTAATAGAAACCTAAGGAAAACTTAATTCAAATCTAAAATCTCAGAAGATGCGTTATTCTAAATTGATAACTTGCTATTAAGGCCTTGGCTACAGTCCCACACCATTGGGTGTGACAAGATGTACCATTGGGACATTGCAGCAGCCATGTCTCCACTTACTTTGGGGCAGGGGGTGCCTTAGAAAATGGTCTAAACCACCACATCTCCACACACAGTGGCAATAGATGCCTTACAGAAAACACACTGCCCCATTTTTCGGCACAATTGCTATCTAAGGTGGCATCCCCATGGTATTTTTTTGTCTCTCTCTATTGTCTCTCTATTGCAGCGGACTTTAAAAATGTGCATTCAATTCCGAATTAAGTGTCTCCATGAGGCTCAGTAAAATGTGCATTTAAAACGTACCTTCTGTCCCCATGGCAGCTGTGTTTTCTTTGCCCGCATCTTTTTCTCCCCGCCCCCTCTCTGGTTGATAGGGGAGAGGGTGGGAACGGGGAAGGACTGCGATCAGCGCAGCCACAACCAGAAAGCCTTTACTGTATTGGGAGTCAGCTGGCCAAGCAGCGCAACAACCCCCGACACGTCCAAAAGAAAAATATCCATTATTCACAAGTTCTCCGTCTGTCAAAACATCTCCCCTGCCGGCAAAGGCAGCCGGGCTGCAGCGCTCGCGCAATCGTGTGCGGAATCGCACTTGCGGGCGGAAGCAATTCATTACAATGTATCCTATGTGATTTAAATGTCCGCCTACTGTTTTATTTGAAGAGAAAACGAGGGAGAAGGCAGAAAAAAGAGGAAAGATGGGGCAGAAAATGTAGACTTGCAGGAACCCCCCGCCTGCTAATACGGCAGCCGGCAATCCCCGCCCCCAATTCCTCTTTTGCCACGGATTGTCTACATGATCAGAAAACCCGCAGCTTCCAAAAAGTGCACTGGCAGACTTGTTTGAAGGGTTTTTTTTTCTGCCGCAGATTTTCCTCCTTTGTGCCACCGGAAGCCCAGAGAAAAGCTCTGCATGCAGACACTCTGTGGCAAAAGAAGCTTTTTAATTGGCTTTTTATTGCATGTAGACGGGGCCTAAGGTCACTTTTGGGGAGGAAGTAATTTCCCATCCTTGCCACAGGTATCTCAGATCACTGCTTCATGGGGCCTCCCCCCAAGTGCCTACACAGAAGCCATCTGCCTAGAAAAGTGGAGACCTGGCCTGTATCTCAGCTGAGCTGTACTTCCTTAGAAACTAAGGTAGAAGATCTTTTGGAGACGCAGCTGATATGTTCCTGCTTGCTTAAATTCCTTTAGACCTGCCAGAGCAAGTTGGAATTACTATGAAGCAACAGATGAGACCTTTCAGTTTCTCAAAAAAAGAAACAAATACCACATCCTTCAAATATCCAGCATCAGTTTTACATTACCTATTTTTACTCTTTTGGGTTGTCTTCTAACAGCCTCACGATCTGCTATTGACATTTTATTTGTGCTCCTATTGCTCTTTGAAATATTTATGCATGATTGCACAAAATAAAGGAGCATCAGGAGCATGGCAGCACCAGGGGCTCCAATGCAGAAGCACTCAATGCCACCCACACACTCTGCAAACCACCCCTCAGTCCCCTTGAATCTGAATTGTCAGCTTTGAATGAAAGGGGCCTGTGCTGTACTTGCCGTTTTGTTGGGGATCAGAGATGATATCTAGGCATCTGGCCCTCTATTTTGTGTAATCATGAATATATCAATGATGTATTGTGCCACCCAACCCCGGAGACCACTCTCTTTCACACATCAAATGGAGCCCTGCCAACTACTTCATTGGCAAAAACAATCACCAAGGTGCCACACTTAAACCCCCGTTTTCCCAACACCGTTCCCCCAAAGTTTAGGATCCACATTTCCCAGCACCTCATTTCCACCTTAAGGCAGCCCTGGAAACACAACTTTAGGTCCCATAAAAGTTTAAATCTGAATTGAATCCGAATTGAATCCGTTTTCGGGATTGGGAGATGGCATTTGGTTTTTTTATTCCCAGACTTTATGAGGACTAGCCTGCAAAAATCTGCAGAAAAAAAGTCCTCACAAAAACTGTTCTCGGTCCCCTTTCGGAGCCCAGTCCGCATTAATTTTTTGCCTTTGGGAATGCTACAGGACTATTTGGGGTGGGGATCTATCCTTCAGGCCAGTGTCTGCCAGGTGTGGGTGGGATTTCACAGCTGCAAAGTTCTCCCCGCTTCCTCACCTTGCCATGCCTGCTCTGAACACACTGCGATTAGGAGATACCATTGCAGGAAAAGTTTTTAAAAACACAGGCCTCAAGAGATAGATGCACTGCAGTAAGGCTGCCACAGCAGGAGGAAGCTAAGCTGTGAGCCTGAGCCTCTGTTCCTTTCAGGGAAAATGAAAGGGAGAGTAATAGCCTCCCACCACCACCACCACCACCACCCCGTTGCAAGCTGTCAGCCTCCATTTTGAAAGGGAATTTGTACTGTCAGCAGGGAAGGAGCTTCCGATTTGAAAAGAGGGTGGGAAAGGGATCATTCCTTTGTTCTTTCACTCAGCTGATTCTGCGGGGCAGGCTTAACAGGGATTGGACAGGGCTGGAGATTTAAAGGTCCTGTTTCTCTGTGCTGAGGTTTTTTTGTGCCGGTATTCAGGTTCAGCCGGTGTTATCCTCAAGGAAATGGGAACACACAGAATGTGCACTCGGTCCTAAATCCAGATTTTAAAAGTCCAACCCAGATTTTAAAAGTCAAGTGGGAATGCAGCCTTTGGCTGATAACATTTGGCCTCCTTTGATGTTGCTGTCAGTAAAGTAGAAGCAACATTTAGAAGGAATATGATGAAACAGTTCACAAGCCATTAGCTCTCCCAAGTTGGGTAAATCTGGCATTTGGAAAGCTTGTATAGCAAACCTGTCCCTCCAATTTTTGTCAATGAGTAGGCCACTCAAATGCTAGCAGAAGAGAAGATGTTACCTTTGATATTCTGTGTCATTTATTCATTTGTTTATTTGCATTTTTATCTCACCCTATACCTGAAGGCGGGTAACAACATTTAAAATTAAACATATTAAAACAATAACAGTACATATTAAAACAACAGTGTCTGCAATTCCGATTGGTCTTGCTGGAATATAAATCAAAGCAGGGCTCTCAACTAGCCTCACCCATATACCCTTTATCCTAATGGCTCCCAATCCATGAGCTGCCATTTTAATTTCAAATCCATATGTTCATGATCCTGACAGCCCTGATGCTGAGATACCAAAGAGCATGGTGGAGTGCATATTCTGCATTGCCTGTTGACTTCCACATGCAGCTAGTTGCCCCTATAGGACAGGATCCTGGACTTACTGAGCCAATGGCCATTTCTTCACTTGGGATAACCAGACCCACTGATCTGGATCTTTTGGAAGTGTGGGGTAAATCCAGCCCATGACTGAAAAGGTTGCAGAAGCTACACAGACACCCCTCATATTCCTGATGGCTAGGAGCAAAAGTTCCTAACTTCAGGACTTGGGTGTGTGTATGTTTGAGCAGTGTGCCATCTGCATGTCTTAGTCAACTTGTACGCCCAATTTAACAGGGTCTATAATAGATCTGGATTAAGAGCTTCTTAACCAGGACCTGGCTCCATCTTGTGCATACGAAGCAGGGCTAATGGGAGGAGGGGGGGAGCTTCCTTGATCCACCTTAATGTGCCAGTGAGGAGGCGCATGATCTAGTCCTGAGCCCCCTAGATCCAGATCTACAGGTAAGAGCAAAAAGGGTTAATGATCAAATCCAGCATGGCATTTCTAGAGTCCTTACTTTTTGGAACTCAGCAAAAATGTCTTTTGTCATTAAGATTCATATCCATTTGCCATGTGAATGTGAAAGATTACAGATTGGGCATTTTTGAGTTACACCTCTGGACAATCTGACTTGGAGTTCAGTGTACGAAGTTTACTTATGTTCTTCCTTCAGTGTTAATGACAGGAAGGCAAGATAATGATCTTGAGTTGTGCCCTTAGTCTGAGTTATTCTTCAGTGCTACTTATTTAACAAACTTTTCTTCTCATGCCTCCAGGCAACAGACTGCAGGTGTAGAATGCCCTCTACTTCTAGCAATGAAGGGTTTCTAACATGTTAAGATTTTTCTGTGATTCATGTATCGCATTTGCCTCCAGGGAATTATTTTATCTCGTCCTCTCTTTCTGTGGGTTTTTTTTTTTTTTTTTGCTGCAGCATGATTAAAATCATAGGTTCTTAAGAATATGTCTCACACTGTTTTAATGTATGAGGAAATGCTGAATACAACACTAGAAAATAGTAGTATGCTTAATACAGTTCGGCATACATACACAATGTACAAAAACTACTTATTTTCTGTGGAGCATGAAGTTCTTCTCTTCTGTCCCATAGAATTCTAGGAAACTAGTCCAAATGGGTCCCTGTATCCGCTGGTCCAACCAGACCAGGGGTAGGCAAATCCTGGTAAATTGTATAAGACACAATTTTAAATTAATTTTTTATTCCTTTTCTTTTCTTTTTTCTTGATAGAATTTCTGTGTCATGGTTCCAGGATGGTTTAGACCAGGGGTAGGCAAATCACGGCTCGAGAGCCACATGCGGCTCTTTGGCCCATTGAGTGTGGCTCTTCCAGCTTAGGAGTACCCTAATTAAGTTAATAACAATGTACCTACCTATATAGTTTAAGTGTTAAAAATTTGGCTCTCAAAAGAAATTTCAATCATTGTACTGTTGATATTTGGCTCTTTTGACTAATGAGTTTGCCGACCCCTGAACCAGACCAACCTCCCCTACCCTGTCACTGCTATAAGACCTCCCTGAGGTTTCCTGGAGCACTCGGAAATAGTGTGATTTCCCAGGAAAAATGGGAAATCTAGTGTAATTTCCCAGTTTCAAATTATCTGCAGTTTTCTGTAAACACTGTAGGACTTGGTACTGATCACCCACAAACATGGGGGCCCAACAGTACAGTATAGATAGCATGATGCTTGGTAGCACAGAATGCTGGGAGTTGTAATTCAGGAACATCAAGGTCCACAATAGAAAACTCCAGTTTATAAGCACCCTTCACAGCAGTCCAAGGATTGCTCCTTGCTTGATGCCATCTAGTTGTAGCTAACTCTTGATGACCTTATAGATTGACTTGCTCCAGTGTTTTCAGCTTTGCTTTATCACTCTCCAAGTTTTGCATCCATACAACACAGCAGGGTTAACAAAATGGATAAACCATATAGAATCTATAAAATTCATAAAATATCATCAGCACAAGTCTCCAAATGACTGGACAAATAAGATATGTTTTTACAGGTGCCATAAGTGTATAATTTTGGCATATGGCATTATAACTCAGGAGAGATTATTCTAAAGCCTTGGAGCCATGGTGGAAAACACCTTCTTTCTAGTTGACATGCCAAAAATCCATTAAGGTGATGGAATTACTAGGAAAGTTACCCCAGAGTATCTTAGCTGATGGACAGGACCATATGGGAAGAGGTACTCTACCAGATAGACATTAGACAAAAGGAAGAAGGTCAACCCCTAAACAACAGACTGACCTGTGTAGATCACAATATTGGCTAGATTAAGAATTTGGAAACTGAAGTTTTACACATAAAGTACAAAACCATGGTCAAGCTGGCAAGCATTAAATGCTTTAGCCACTATGAGCCAAACTAGGGCTAGTTTGGGTTAAGGCCATATACATCAGGATAGTCTGCCAGGGCTCAGCCCCAGTCACCATCTCTGAAAGCCAAGAACTAAGGTTCCCAGATTTTGAGATTTGTAGCTGGAAACTTTTCAGCAGTGCATCCACTTCTGGAGGTGCTTTCTGGTATGCTGCTGAAAAGAGGCCAGCCCAGTACACACACTCTGGGATACAGGTGGTGGTCCAGTTGTCGACCACTTTGTTGATGCAGTCTACTGCAGGACTGGGGTAAGGCAGAGTTTTCGTGCCTTATTCTAGTCCATCAAATTTGGGTGACTCTAACCCCCACCCCCCCAAAAAAAACCCGGCTACAGGCCAGCCAGTATGGATGAAGCATGCTAAGGGAAAGACCTGCAGAAGATCCAACAAGGGGAAGTATTTCTTCACCTAGAGGGTCGGTTTATGGAATGTGCTGCTGGAAGAGGGGGGTAACAGCTACCAGTCCAGATGGCTTTAAGGTAGGGTTAGACAAATTTATGGATGACAGATGTATCAATGGATACTAGAATGAATGCCTAGTTGCATCTTTCAGGCTGGGGAGGGGGGAAGTGGGGCGCTTCTAAGGCCATTTGCTGGGATTCAAGAGCAGGTAAAGGTTCGTCCTTGTCTCTGCTTGAGATGCCCATGAGAATGGTGGGCCACTGTGTGTGACAGGATGCTGGACTAGATGGGCTGTGGCCTGATCCAGCAGGGCCTCTCTTATGTTCTTATGTACGATCACACTAGGCACCAGCCCCTGGACCCCTCTGTAGGTTGGGATAATGGCCTGAATGGAAAGGGATCCATCCCAACTAATTTTAATGCAGGATAAGGAAGAAATAGTTTTTGGTAAGTCATCACAGGATAAAAACAATGTCTGGAAAGAAAGGAGGACCCATTAAGGATGGGTCCTTAATGGGTCCCCTAGTGCTAAGTGGAAAAACACCCATAATTTCAGGAGAAATCTAACTTTTAGATGTGGGGTCTTATCTTTTCCTACATGTTATAGGGAATCCACCTCGAGTTTCCTGTCTCTTTAGGAGTGTCGGAAAACAGTTTCAAGTGGCGATGGCTGCACTGTTGTCGCTGTGTGCCATCGCATCCACCTTCCGTAGGGGCAGAAATGCAGAAGTCTTCTGCCCTTCGCTGGTTCTGGAGCATCGGAGCGGCGACCCTCCGCTTTCCACGCCGTCTGCATTGCCACTGAATGACAGCCGCTCTCTCCGCTGAGAGATACAGGCCGCCCGACTTGAACCCCGCACGTCGACCCTATCCACAAGACCCGTCGCGGGTTGCAAGCGGGGAGGACTGCGGGACGCGCCCGCCCGCCCGCCCTTCCCGTGTGCCCGCGCCGGTTTCGACTCGCCTTCAGAGGCGCGGCCTTGCCTGACCTGCCTGCCCGTCCGCCGTGGTCTCTAGGACCCGACGGATGCCCGGCCGGCTCGCTTTTCCCAGCAGGGATCCGGCGGCCGCTTTCCGCCGCCGCCGCCTCGCAGCGCCCATGCCCATGTATGTGCCGGTGGCCCCCCGGGCCGGCTGGGCAGAGCGCTGCGGCTGACCGCGCTCCAACGACAGCCCCGGGACGGCGGCACAGGCGCCATGCGCTCCGAAGGGAGCCCCGGGCCGGAGGCGCTGGAGAAGTTCCAAAGCCCGGGCAAGGGCAGGGGGCTGCGGGCCCTGCGCCGCTTTGCTGTGGGTGAGCTGCTCTTCTCCTGCCCGGCCTACACGTGTGTGCTGACCGTCAACGAGAGAGGCAACCACTGCGAGGGCTGCTTCGCCAGGTACCGACCGACCGCCTGGCCTGCTGCTGCCGCTGCTGCTGCTGCCTGCGCGAGGGAGGAGAGTCGTGGGGAAGCAAGCGGGGAGGGGGAGAAAGGAGGCCGAGCGAGGGGGGCAGACGCTGCTGCTGCCACCGCCTCTGCTCTCGGGGATTCCCCCGGGGTCCTAGCACCGGCCTTTTCCTGCTGGCTCTGGGCACACCTAAAAGTTTAATCCAGCTTCAGTCCGCCTTCAGAGCGAGAGAGCACGCCAGCAGAGGGGCCGGTCATTTTCTTCACACGTTGTCTATCCCGAAGGGCAACTTTCTGAGTTATTTATAACCCGCTTGAGAGGAAACAGCGTGCCACTTCGCTGGGCTCTGCTCTGGGAGTAACGGGTTTGATTCCGCACTCCTCCACCAAGCCAGCTGGGTGACCTTGGGCTAGTCACGGGCACGGCTCTCACGTTTCTGAGCTCTCACAGCCCCACCTACCTCGCAGGGCGTTCTGTTGTGGGGAGAAGAATAGAAAAGCTTTGTCAGCCGCTCTGAGTCCCCTTAAATGGGTGAGAAAAGCGGGATAGAAGAGCCAACTCTTCTTCTTTTGCAAGTGAACTGAAGCTGGATTAAACCTCACGTGTGACCGCAGCCTGAGTGCAGGCAGGGAAGGCGCCCTGTCGGCTGGTCGTGGCTGAGAGAAGTATCTCCCTTCCTCCTGGATCTTTTCCTTGCAAAGCCATCTGCACTGTTGCCCCACGGCCGCCAAGGGGTACGATTAGGGGTAGTTAGTGAAGGAGGAAGATCAACAGGTGAAGCGCCTCTTCACGCCAATTATTCTGCCCCTGAGTTGGGGGATCTCTGCTAGGGCGCGCTGGGCTGGCACATACTGTATGGCAGCTTATGGGCGGCGAGGTGCAGCTATGCGCACGTGCAGGGCGGCTCTCCAGTTAGGATCCCGGTTTAAGGCGGCCGGTGATGGGAGAACAGGGGAACTGCGGACGTGCAGAGCTTTAAGTCATGTGACCAGTGACAAGGAATGATGGGAGTTGTAGTCCTGGAGGTCCTGGGGGAGCACGCGGAGCTGTTCAGGGGGCGGTTCTTCCGAGTTGAGCAGTATAGCCGGGGGTCAGGTTCTTTCCCACAGCGGTCTTGGTGTTAGAAGACGTAACTTAGCGTTTTAGGCGTTAACGCTGGGTTGTAGGCAGTGCGTGTCCTGCTGCCTGTGTTAAATCCGACTGGCATTGAAATAAGAGGCAGAAATAGGTTTTTTTTCCACTTAGCACTAGATTACCCATTAAGGGTCCTTAATGGGTCCTTAATGGGTGCTCTAGTGCTTGTGGGAAAAAACCCGAGTACCCATTAAGGATGGGTCCTTAATGGGTACTCAAGTGCTAAGTGGAAAAACACCCATACTGTACCTTCATTGAAACAAAGCCGTTTCTATATGTGACTTGTAATATGATAAGGAGTTTTTATGTGCTTTTTATATTTTGATTTTGGTCTGTGACCATACTTAAATTTCAATTCAGTTCAATACATTTTTGCTTGACAAATGTAGGCCTTGCTCTCATAGCTGCTATTAACTGGAGGAAAGGAAAGTTTGGGAACCTAACAAATTCGCAGGAAGTTTTAATCCAGCTTCAGTACGCTTTCTGAGTGAGAGAATACATCAGCAAAGTGACAAGCTGTTTTCTTATAGCCTTATCTTTACAGAAATGTCCACTCTGAGAGGACTGAAGCCAGGATCTGAGGTGTGAATGCAGTCAACCAGGGTGACTGAATGGAAGCAGCAAAATTGCATTATATTGCCCCAATCTCACACCCTCCCCAAGTGGGCACTTCCTGCTGGTGGAATAATTGGCATGTGAAAAAGTGCGGCAAGAGTTTGTTATCCTTATTTGCCAAGATAACTGCTGCCTTTTCTGGAGGGAGGTGTGTGGGAGTCCCTCCTGAAAGGCACACCCCAAATGATCCCAGTGTCCCATCTAGAATGACCTAAGTGTGCATGAGTACATCTAGAAGGGGTCTAAACCCTGGGAGGTAATGGCTCTTGGGGAGGGGTCTTAGGTGACCTGGACCGGGAAGTGTGCTAAGAGCTTCTCTTCTGCATGCTGGCACCCAGTGTGGGTGTGTCCCCATGCAGCTTTTTTAGTTCGGATTTAGTCCTGCTTGGACTATTTTTTTAGTCCTGTTAGGATTATTTTTAACCAGAATAGAGTGCCAAACAGTTAATCCAAATACGTAATTTTTTATCTACATGGGAGTCTAGCACGTGTCATAAGTAAAAATCTGGTTTGCAAATTTTATCTATAGAAAAATGAGGATTGGTGGTAATTTTAGCAAATAAAACTATTATAAGCATCCAGAGCTGTTTGCAGCTATGGGAAAATGATGTCAGAGTTTTGAGACATACAGTTTCAAACAGGTGGATCTATCTAATTGGAATTGCTAGTATATTTAGACTTCCAGCAGTGTCTCTTGTGCTTTAGTGTATTGCAGAATCTTCTACAAGCATAACCTGGTACAGTGGTACCTTGACATACGAGTTTAATTCGTTCCGTAGCCTTGCTCTTATGTCAAATCGCTTGTATCTCAAAGCAATTTTCCCATTAATCCATTCCAGCTCCCAAAACACCGCCTCAGTTGTTTTTGTTATGTACTGTACTGTATTTACATACTCGTATCTCAAATCTTGCTCTCATCTCAAAGCAAAATATCACTCGCTCGGCGGCTTGTATCTCAAAACACTTGTATGTCAGGGCACTTGTATGTCGAGGTACCACTGTACTGTTGGCACTGCAGTAATATATCAGTATTAGCAACACTTTAATCACAATCCAGAGGATTCCAACTATTTTAAAGGCGAGAGTGACATTGGCAGTGATTTTATAATGCCAAGTTTCTACAGGCCAGAATCAGCACATATACTTTAGTTTGGGAAGTCTGTGTGCTCCTTGGATATTCTAGTGGTTAAGATTAGTTATAGACAAATTGCAACAGATAAACAAGTTCTTTATTTGGAGAATTCTGATTCTGTGACAAGCAAATGGGGGACCAGCATCCAAATCATATACTCACGATCTTTTGGGGCTTGAGGACTAATTTTTGTTTTGCATAATTCATAAATTATTCTAGTTTTGCCAATCATAAGGATAATTGCTACAGGCTTCCCATAGCAATAATATCATTACACGCTTCCCTGTGTGGTCTGAGCAATTCCTGGGGTGCTGGTTCACGTTGCATTTGGTGGTGATAGAGAAAAGAATATTAGATGCTTTCTGATAATTGATGTAAGGATGTTGCAGCTAAAAAGAATAAGTGATGCCAGGACTTTAAATACGTAGAACTAAGGAGAGGCATTGTTCAGGAGGCTATTCAGAACATGTGTGTGCATAATATATGTGGTAGACAACCTTGAATCGAAACATTCATGGTGGAGAAAAGGAGTGTAGACTGAAGGCAGTAACGGGCTGGATGGGGGTGAATAAATTGAAGCTGAATCCAGACAAGACAGAGGTACTGTGTGTCACAGGATCTCAGGTCCGGGTAGTTGGAAGACACCCTGTCCTTGATGGGGTCATAATGCCCTGGAAGGGACAGGAACGTAATTTGGGGGTACTGCTGGACTCAGCGCTGACTCATGAAGCTCAGGTAGATGCCGTGGCCAGGATTGCCTATGCCCAACTACAGCTGGTGTGTCAAGTGAAGCGTTTTCTGGACAGAGATGAGTTGGCCACAATTATCCATGCTCTGGTAACCTCTAGATTGGACTATTGTAATGCACTCTGCATGGGGCTGCCCTTGAAGATGGTTAGGAAGTTACAGCTACTGCAGGATGCAGCTGCCAGTTTGCTGACTGGGACAGCTAGCCGAATGCACGTCATGCCGCATCACGTTGCATTGGCTGCTGGTCTGCTATCGAGCCCAAATCAGGGTGTTAACCTTAACTTATAAGGCCTAACTGACTTGGGCCCCAAGTCAGGCCCAATCGCCTATCTTAAGATCTCTGTTCCATCTGCTTGTGCCTTAAGATCTAGAGGGGAGGGCCTCCTGGTTGTCCCACCACCCTCAATAGTAAAAGCGGGTGGGCACCCAGGAGACGGTCTTCTCAGTAATGGCCCCTAGGCTACGGAATAGTCTCCCCCTTGAGGTGTACACTGTACATGTTTAGGAAGGCCGTGAAGACGCACCTATTTGCCCTGGCCTTTAGCTAAATGTGGTTACACTTCCCCCCTCCCCCCCCACTTTTAGGTAGTACTGTTTTAATATAGTTTTGTTTTGTTTTAACATACTGGGTTTTAAATGTTGTTGTAGATATTACTGTTTTAATATATATTGTTTTGTTTTTATGTGCTGAATTTTAAGTGTTGTTACCCACCCTGAGACCTTCGGGTATAGGGCAGGAAATCAATAAATAAATAAATAAATCCAACTTGGATTGTTAAGAAATGCTGGCACTCTTTTGTAAAATGTTAGGGCAGATCCACTTCTCATCCATAGTTATTGGATGGTAATCTAGCCACAGTATTTTAGGCAGAGCTGTGTACATGTTTTGTAAATAAATATGTCTTGAAGGATGTATGAATTATGGCCAGTGGGAACTCTTTGGGTTTTATTCAGGTATAATGTGTTGCACTGTAGATTCTGCATAGCACAGTTCTTTTACTGCATTGCAGTGAGCTTTGCAACTGATCTTTAGACTGGCATGTACCATCTACACTTGTCCCAGAACGTGATCATATTTATAACAGTAACTTCATTATTCACTAGTTTTATAGAATATGGCTCAGAAAACAAATTCCTTGGCTGAAATGAAATAACTTACCTTAGTATTTAGGCTTCAGAACTGGGAATGTTTGTTGTTGTTTTTAAACTTAGTTTTGTATGTGTACATACCAGTATTAATTCAACACAGAATGGAAGTCTCTGGGCTATTTGACAAATGGAAGTAATATGATTCGATGTCTTAGGCATGTTGCTTTATTGTGCTTATTCGGTTCAGTCAACAGTACAGTATGACTGAACTGTGCCTGGTAAAATGATGCTGTCTGTGGATAACTCTTTCTTTTGTTGACAGTTTGACATATTGCTTAGCTCCTCAGCTCTTCTTTTACAGAATTAAAAGAGCAAAGGCTGATACATGAAACCATTTGTTTGGAAATGAACATAAATGGAACAGTTTTCAGTATACTGAGTAAAGTTTGGCATGTTGACATGATTAATATCTTGCTGTTTATATAAATCACAATCATGATTGGTGACAATCTTCTTTAAACTTTTAAACCCCTGTTTTGTTATCTTTATTTGTTTGTTTAAATGTCCATCCTGCTGTTCACCCAAGGTCTTAGGATGGGTCACAGGATAAGAGAAAAGAATAATAGGTAAAAAAAGAAAAGAAAAAGAAGATGACCATTACAGATCAATTTGTCCAAAACAGAAAACTCCCCTGTGCTTGAACTGTATGGCAGCATAGCAAGAAAAAAGAGGCTATTTTGCAAGCTGGGGGGCCATCACATGTATTTCCCCAAACATGTTGCTACCCCTCAAATATCTAAGGAAAACTGTAAGGAAGACTCCTACTACTCATCCAATTAACACTGCCCTGTCTAAAAATAAGGAAAGAATTAAGAAATATCTCTCCACAATAGAATTTCCCCTTCCTATTTCTTCTTTTTAAAAACTAACTGCAAAGGCCACCAATTCTGAAGAGTGGTCCAGGGGCAGATGTGGCACTTCTGCAGTGGTAACAAGCATAATTTAGTTCCTATTGAGAGGCTTCTGTGGATCTGTCTAATATCCTCTAAGCTGGTGTCTGTCTTCTTTCCTTGCTCCTTTTCTCCTGTGCCACCTGTTGTTAAAACTAGAACAAGATTTTAGTTTGGCTTTGCCCACAAAAATTACCTGAAGGGGGGACTGGTATGGTAGATTTCAAGCTGTAGCGTCCTCCATTTCCACATAATGAATGCAAACAGAAGCTGTGTTCACATGTAAATAAAAGAAGCAACGCAAAAGTCCATTAGAGATAGCAGTATGCAGGCCTTGTGTTCTTATTGCACCTCTATTCCATCGTCTCTATCCAAGAATATTCTAGATGGTGGAGAAGGAACAGACTGGTGTGTATGAAGAATCTCACCTCCAAACAGTTTGAGATCTATCTTGAAGCCAACTTGGAGGCTGTTGTTTTTTAACTGCATGTGAATGCAGCCCTAGTTTCCCTTGTGCAAGTACTGAAGCTTGTCTTCCGAGAAAGTTCAATAATACCTCTCTTATTGGCTGTACAACTGAAGCACCCCCCCCCCCATGTTTAGCTTAATTCTTGGTGACTGCATTGTCACATCCATGCAGCTTTCTTGGCAATCATATGGAAGTAGCCATATTTACCCTTTCCCATGGAGTAGCCATCTGAATAATCCAAATCAAATGGATTTGCTCTTTAAAAAACTTTTTAGAGAATATAATAACCTGTACATAATAACTTGTGCCTGCCCATTTCTCATATGGAAGATACACAGTTAAATGGTCCAGAAGGTCTGAGTGCAAGATTAATAACTGAAACCGGCAGCATTCATCATAACACATCAGTATTTACTGTCAAAAATGGCTGCCAGTCTGTTCTCAGAATTAATTTAAAGTCCAGGTTTAACCTATAAAGTCCTAAACGGCTCACTGGCTTACTTATTTAAAACGTTTATGCACAGCACTTCATTAAAAATCACAGAAGAAGTCTGGAGTTCTGTAACATCATCCCTATCTATTCCATTCTCTTTGGATCTTAAAATTTTCTTCAGAAGCCCTTTTCAGTATCCCTAATAAATGGGATATATAACTAAAGTGACCACCTTCTTTTAAAAATTTTCATATACTTCTTAAAAATCTTTGGGTTTAGTTCATGTGAACTGCATTGTTCTAGCCCTGACCCAGCCTTCCAGGATAACTGGCAAACAGAACAAATATGTTTTATTAGTATAATAATGACAGTGGCTAGGAGTGACACCTGTCTGTATTTCCTCTTTCATTTTTAGGAAAGAAGGTCTGTCTAAGTGTGGACGCTGTAAGCAGGCTTTTTACTGCAATGTGGAATGTCAGGTGAGTGATTAGCAGTGTGAATTCTTTAATTTATGGATATGTTTTTAAATTATTATGTATTAAGGGTGTTTTATCATATTTTATATTTAAGCTTTATTGCTGTTTTTGCATTTCTGTACCGCCCTTTGATGGAAAAGGTGCTAAAAATAAATGTTGTTATTTATTTATTATTATTTATTGTTAACCTTATTTATTCTACCCTTTAGTTAAAAAATTCTTGCATGGTTTACAATGGGCTAATATAAAAGCTTAGTGGTTTGAGTTTTTTTAAACAAAAATTGTAACCAGCATTGGTTTTCGTGTCAAAATGAAACAGTCTACTAGTAGCAGTGCTGTTTGGGACTGCTTGCGCTGTCGGATCGTTATTATGCACTGAATAATTCTAGGAATTTGGAAATTGCCATAATGAGTCACTGTTAATCAGCTGTGCTGGGTCATAGTACCACTCAGCCACTAGACTGGAAGACAACTACATGGCTCTAATTGCTTCAAAAGCTTCTGCCTACTTTAAGCATACCAGATGGTTTAATATTATTTCACTAGGCTGGTAAGGAAGCTTGTGTCTAGCTGAGCAATCAGAAATAGAGGCTAGATTTGGCTTTTTTCTTTTCTTTTCTTTCTTTTTTTTTTTTTTGAGGCGGGAAAGAATCTGTTTATAAGCATCTGTACTATTACTGCTGCTGATAATAATAGTGTGTTTAGAAACCAACTGTGCTTCCCCTTGGTAGCCATATATTTTCATTAAAAGAGAACAGGAAGCTAGAAGTAAGCCAGTTCAAATAATATTTAATTTCTAGGAAAGCCTTCAAACGTATCAGCGAGGGTTTCTAACTTTCTTTGGGGAGCTATATTTCCCCTTTGCTTAGCAGTCTCCTGCCTCCTGTTAGTAATAAAGTGTAAAGGTTACCTCTGCTACATCAAAAGTGTATGGCTGTGTTTTATTCCCCTCCCCAGACTGCCTTTGGGCTAATTTATGAAGCTTTTTTTAAAAGTTAGAAACATCAGCAGGTACCCCTCTGTGAAAAGCTCATACGTTACCAGTGCGTGCAAACTGGAGAAAGCGAAGTCTCATGGTACAGACCTGAAAAAGATTATTGTGTGAACTGACACTTTTGTTAACTGTCTATCTATCTGGATGTTAAATCAGTAATTCATGACATACTTAGCATATTTACTGATGGAAGTCAGAAGTTGTTTCCAGCTGCTTTAAATGAAATACAGTTTGGTTTGCTTCCAATGTTTCAGCAATTGCTTGCCGTCTCATAGCTGCAGACATTTTGGGATGCAAACATTTAAGAAAGTAGTTTCAAGAGACCTGGTTGGTCAGTCTGAAAAGGGTTTGGTCATCCACCAATGGTGAACTTTCTTACAAAGTGAGCAAATTCTGGTACCAAATTAATAGAGAACTGAACAAATCCCAAAAAATAGATATCCACTTAACTCCAAAGATGGGCTTTCTAAACTTATTTTTGGGTGTAAATGGCCCCATGAAACATAAGCACATCTTAAAATTTGCATTTGCATCTGCTAAATGAAAAATAGCTAAAAAAATACTGGAAAAACAATTATGGTTCCAGCTTACATAAGTGGTACTGACATCTATGGGATGTGGCAGTATTTAAATATATCACTATACAAGTGAAACAAATGAAGGTCTTAGGTTCTATACCAAACTTAATGGGATATGGCTTCTTCTTCTTCTTGAAGACCATGTGTAGTCAATCAGAACTTAGTTCTCATGACCTCTGCCTCTGCAAAAATGGCCCTCCCAAAAGCGTTTAGGAAAGTAATGTTAAGTCACCCAGCATTACAAAACTGTAGAAATATTATTCTTTGTTCAGAATACATTTTATATTTTTATAATCCAAAAAGAGCTAGCGGTCTTGGGTGGTGGTGGTGATAGACTCAGAAGTATCCAGAAGTCTCTAGAAGTATCCAGAAATGTTTAAAGATTTGCAATCTGAAATCCTTCTTGGATCCAATTATATTGTATTTTAGTTGCATCTTAACTATTATATATTTTATCTTTTTACTGTAGTATCATACCTGGCGATCCTCAGAGAAGAGTGGGTTATAAATACAGTTAGTCAATAGCACTTTTACAGTTTGAAAGAAACCTGAAGAATCTACATCCTAAGTCTTCTGGGGCTCTGTCTGCTACTACTGCTATCACTGTGTGGACAGTCCTCTGTTGAAGATGTTTTGATTAGGTTCTTTGCATAGTTCTGGGGATAGGGCCCTTTCTGGACTTACCCTTTAGTGGCCTTCTGGGCTTCATGGGTTTGCACATCAGTGAGGGTCTCTGAGGCCTCATGCACTGCTGATATACGCTGTCTGTGCTGGAAAGAACATCATCCGAATCCCGGAGGTTCTGATCTGGCTTATCAGTAGACCTTGACAGTGTAGCCTAGTTCAAAACATGGAGGTGTGCAAAAAAAGTGCCTCCATCTTTTGGATTATGGGGGGACCCATTTGGGAGGCACACCAAAGTGCACAACTGAAATGAGTTTCCTGGTAGTTCCAAGTTTATGAACAAAGCTTGCAGCAGCTTTGGGTCCCAGAACGGGCTGAGTGGACCAGCAACATTGTGCAGATGGTGCCAATCCAAACCTTGCCTTTCAGTGATCCAGAGCAGTATGTCTGGCTGGTTCAGATCCAATGATTCAAATCACAAAGAGGGGAGCTAAAAAGGCCCCAGAACTCCGTGGCCCAAGTGGTACCCTTGTGGTTCCCTTGACTTTTTTCTTCAGTTTCATGGGCTGTGGACACCTAGATGAGTAGTGTGGAGGGGGTTTGAATGAGGGAGAGTTTGGTACCCTCTGTCTGTTATGGTTGTTGGTAAAGAGGTTTAAAGTGAGTAGTGCCAGAGCCAAACTAGGTTCTGCTAATGAGAGGTGAGACAAAGTAGCAATTCCATGCACATTCATTGCAGGCAAGGGAAGTAACTTGCTGTCTCCATTCCCTAGATGACAGAACAGTGAGTTGCTTCCCTTAACACTACTAGCAATGGCTACAGGAACCGCTGAAAGAGAAGTTTAAAGCCTGCAAAAGCAAGCACAAAAAGGGTGGGCTAAATAGTTTTTTAACCTTCTATGGAGGCGCGTGTGTGTATCCCACGGGAAGCTAGTACTCTAGCCTGATTCATGCTGGGTCATCCAAGGAGGAAAATAACTTGCGATGTTCAATGCAAGTATGAAAACTGCAGGAAAGGTGATGTCTTGAAATGTGCAGATGATTAATTGAGCTTTTCAGGGCACCCTCTGCAAGAGAATCCTTCATTCAGTAGTTCCTCAGTCTTTACATTTCAAAAGTACCAGATTGATTCTATCTCTTTAATCAGTCTATATGAACTCCTTAGAGTTTTTATTCCTTACTTGGCAAAATAGTTTTTCAGCATCTGGAGGAATCCTTCAACTGAAATACAGTTTAAGAACATTGCTGCAGCCATTTTTTCAATGTTTGCTTCAGGCATTATGTTCTTTAGAATCTAGTCTCTGCTGACTTTACGTGCTGAACAATCTGTATAACATTTTCATCTTTGTCTTCTTCAAAGACATTTGGGATTTTTTTAGTGGCTCAGCAATTCTGTCTTGAAGCCAAGAAGGACATTGGTGTCTTGATATTGAACTTGTTAAGATAGCCTCTTAGAGCAAACGCTTCTCTTTCAGACTTCCTAACCACCTCTTAATTTGGATTAAAGACACGATTCTGTGTTTCTTAGAACAAGGCACTCATATATCTTATTAACTGTTAAAATTCAATTTGCTGTTCAAGCTTGCAGTTTATCATCTTGTGCTTAGCCTTCAAGTGGATCATTTTATGGGCACATTCAGTTTAAAATAATTACAGCAAATAAATCATAAGTGAGCAGAAAACACAATCTGCCGAGATGTGTGGCCCTCCAATGGTTTTTGGACTGTAGCTCTAATTACTTAACATATCCTCCTTTTTAGGAATGCACCTGAACCAATTTTCTTTATTCAGTGCCAGTTCAGCTTACTTTTTCAAACTCACTCAGATTCGGACTGGAAGGTGCTGGCTAAGTTAACTTTGCCAAACCAGCTGTGAACTGGTCTGTGAGCCAGTTTGGTCTTGTGGTTAGTGTGCCATACTCATATCTCGTAGTCATGGGGTTTGATTCTGCACTCCTCTATGAAATCAGCTGGGTGATCTTGGGCTAGCCACAGCTCTCTTCTGAGCTCTCACAGCTCCACCTACCTCACAGGGTTATCTGTTGTGGGGAGAAGAACAGAAAGCTTTGTCAGCCACTTTGAGTCCCCTTAAATGGGTGAGAAAAGCAGGGGATAAAAGCCAACTCTTTTTCTTCTTTTAGTTTAGGGAGTTTGGTCATGGAAACTTGAATCATCCCACTGTTCCCAGTGACAGACTCTAGGCACTACAGACTGGATTGGGTGATCAGACAGCTAATTCCTCAAAAGCCAAGAGAACAATATCCGAGGTTTTTTTAAGTGTTTAAAAAAACCCAAAAAACACAGCATTCACCAATAGGGAACCATTGGGAACTCAACCCCATCATTGTCTATGGACAAGCAATCCAGATTGGGTTTAGGTTAGAACATAAGAACATAAGAGTAGCCCTGCTGGATCAGGCCACAGCCCATCTAGTCCAGCATCCCATTGCACATAGTGGCCCACCAAATGCTCATGGGCATCTCAAGCAGAGACAAGGACAAGCCTGCTCTCGAATCCCAGCAAATGGCCTTAGAAGCACCCCGTTTCACCCCGCCAGCCTGAAAGATGCACCTAGGCATTCATTCAAGTATCCATTGATACATCTGTCATCCATAAATTTGTCTAACCCTACCTTAAAGCCATCTAGACTGGTAGCTGTCACCATCTCTTCCGGCAGCACATTCCATAAGCCGATGACCCTCTGGGTGAAGAAATACTTCCCTTTGTCAGCTCCGACTCTCCTGCCCATCAGCTTCATAGAGTGCCCCCTGGTTCTAGTGTTGTGCGATAGAAAAAAGAAATATTCTCTACCCACCTTTTCTATACCATGCATAATTTTATATACTTCAATCAGGTCCCCTCTTAAACGCCGTCTCTCCAGACTGAAGAGGCCTAGACGTTGCAGCCTGATTTCGTAAGGGAGGTGTCCAGACCCTTACTCATTCTGGTTGCCCTTTTCTGTACCTTCTCTAGTTCCACAGTATCCTGTTTGAGGTGTGGTGACCAGAATTGTACACAATATTCCAAATGTGGCCTCACCATAGATTTATAAAGAGGCAAAATGACACTTGTTGACTTATTTTCTATTCCCTTCCTAATTATTCCCAGCACTGACTTAGCTTTTTTTCACTGCTGCCACGCACTGGGTTGACACCTTCATTGAACTGTCCACCAAAACCCCAAGATCCCTTTCCTGGTGTGTTTCAGAAAGCTCAGACCCAATCAGTTTATAGACGTAATTTGGATTCTTGGCTCCGATGTGCATTACTTTGCACTTGTTAAGATTAAAGCACATTTGCCACTTGGTTGCCCACTCGCCCAATGCTAAGAGATCCCTCTGGAACTCTTGGCAATCTCTTTCGGATTTTACTACCCTAAATAATTTAGTATCATCAGCAAACTTTGCTATTTTACTATGTACCCCTTCTTGTAGATCTTTAGGACATACAGAGGGGGGGATAACCTAGGGAAGGAATTTTTTTAAAAAAGTGTTTAAAATTAAAAATATCAGCAACTGGATCAGTGGGTATCTCAACGAAATATCTCATCTCTTTCTTTTTCTCTCCTTTTTGTTAAACCAGGAGTGCTCACTGGTACTCTCCACATATTCCTGAATTATATCTCCCATGATTTCATGCCAGCCCCATTGAGCAATTTAGGAACTGCTGAGTGGCTGCATTTGTAGCACCCCTACAATATTCTGAAAAGCAACAAGCTGATAAGATAGCTATATATCAGCCTTCCAAATGAACTAGTGGGAGGAAAGAAGTCCTTCACTTTTCCCATGTAGTTTAATGGTCACAAGACTATATAATGGGTTAAAGCTGGGTTTGGAAGTCAACCACTTATTCCTGATTTGGTTTGCAACTAAATCTGTAAAATCAGGAAGTTGTTTTACTTACGTGAGCTTCCATTCTAGATGGATGACAGCCAACTCACAGAGGGTAATTCCTTTTGTGTGTCTATTAGCCACGACCTCAAGGGGGAGCCCACCTTGACTTTAAATTTCCAGTACCTCCTAGTGGGCTCCCAGTTCATCCGCAGGGAGTTGACATGACACACTAGCAGATGAAGAGTTAGGAATAGCTGCCTCAGCAACCTAGAACAGAAAAAACAATATTCTTATTATCCAAGGGAGGGAAGAGTCGGCTGTCATCCGTTCTCAGACGGATGCCAGCTGACTTAACAGAGGGATATACCATAGCAACCTCCCCAAGGTAGGTATTATCATACATATTGTGCCCCGTACCAAGGGTACCACTTGTTGCAAGACTCATCTCTCAAAGGATGTGTCTGCCAACTGGTATGCATCCAATTTATAATGTCTGGTAAAGGTGGATGGTGATGACCAGGCTGCTGCCCTGCAGAACTCCAATATGCTTGTGTGGGTAGCAAAAGCAGCTGAAGTGGAAGCACTTCTTGTTGAATGGGCTTGTATTCCTTTAGGGGGGAGGTACTTTTCTCACCTGATATGCCATAGATATACAGGCCCTAATCCATGCTGAGAGGATCCTGGCAGATGCCTTTTCCCCAAGATATGCAGGGTGAAAACAAAGAAACAGTGTACTAGTCTTTCTTAATTGCTTGGTCATGTCCATGTCTTGATGGCTTCTAACATCAAGGCGGTACCATTGTTCCTCAAGTCTATGCTTGGGCTTTGGACACAATGTTGGTAGGCACAGTTCTTGGGATCTATGAAAAATGGAGTCAATTTTGGGCCAGTATGAAGGGTCTAATCTTAGTATTACAGAGTCTGGAGTAATTTCACATAGAGCAGGAGTGATGGAAAGTGCCGCCATATCGAATACTCTGCATGCAGCTGTTATTGCCACCAGGAAAAGGATACACACACAGCACCCACTCCAATCTGTCCTCCGGAATCCGTCCTCCCCACATTTGTACAGACATTTAGTCCAACCCCCTGCTCAGTGCAGGATTTCCTAAACCATCCCTGAGAAATGTCTGCCCAGCCTCTGCTTGAAGACCTCTAGGGAAGGAGAGCTCACTACCTCCCATGGCTACCTATTCCATTTACTGATCTCAGGGACTGCAAAGCATTGGAAAAGCTGTGTGGCACTTCAACAGTTGCTCTACAGTCCCTGTGAAATATGGGTGTTTTTCCACTGGCAGAAGGCACCCATTTTAGCACCCATTAAGGACCCATTTGGCTGAGAGCCGGATGACCCCATTTCCACTACAGACCCCATTAGGGACACATCTGTTTCCACCACAGCTTGGGAAATCCGGATCATATGGGTCCTTCAGGAACTATAATCCGGATTTCCTGTAGACCCCATTAAAGGGATCTACAGTGGGGTCTTCACCCATAAAATCCAGATTATAGGGAGCCTGTTTTCACTGCATTTGGGCAATGGGGTCTAGAGGAGGGGCAAAACTCCAAAGTCCCTCCGAAGTCATTCTGAAGTTGCCTTTGGAGATTAGCAAAGGCTCTGAAGGGGTTTTTCTGCAGAGCCTGTGCTAATCTCCAAAGGCAACTTCGGAATGACTTCAGAGGGCTTCAGAGCCTTTGCTAATCTCCGAAGGCAACTTTGGAGATTGCACCCCCTGTCCCCCAAAACACCTGGGGTGACAGGCAGACGCCTTGTGGATAGATCCAGACTTGCAAATGGGTGCTCCGGTGTTTCCACAGCAGGCAGGCTAGCACCCATTGCTACTGGGTGCTAGACCACCCATGGAAACACATTGGGTACTTCCCTTAATTTAGATCTACTAGATCCGGACTAAGGGAAGTACCCATTCCTTAGATCCGGATCTTCTTAGATCTGGATTAAAGGAGCACAGTGGAAAAACACCCTTTATTCTTTTTCCTTGACACATGTTAAGTATTTGTGTGTTACCAACTTGTCTCTTTGCCAGTATTTACAAACTGAATTGCCACCTAACATTTGACTAATTTGCCACAAAGTGAAAATATTTCATTGTTGCCACTTGCTCATTATTTTCTTTGCCCCATGCCTTATAATAAAGTTATTTCTTGTTTGCCTTTTAAATCTCAATAAAGGAACTTTTTACAGTATTAAGTTCAGCCAAATATTTCCCCTCCCTTAGGATTGGCTCCAGTCCATTAACAGATACACCAAACTAGTACTCGTACAGGGGGATGGTACTAAACATCTGTATAAAAATGGTTCTTGTAACAATACTTTCCTAAATTTAATGTTGTGGTAGATTAGGAATAAGTGCCATATTTTAACAAGATGCTATGTCCGTGTGAGAATTTATTTTTACCACAGCATTCTTGGGAAGAGCCTGTTTAATAGTTTATTCAATCCCTGTCTGTCACTATTGGTTTTACAATTATGGTTACTACTTCTGTTGAATTCAGATTTCAGCTAAAGTAGTAAATAAATTTTGAATCCTCCTCTTCCCCTCCCGGCCAAAACAAGCTTTTAACTTTGGAGGCTGGTAATTTACTACAACTTTTTATAAATGCGTATATTAGGGATTCAGTCTTAAGAGTTAAGTCTTAAGGTCTTAAGAGTTGAGCTCAGGTAGTGTAGAAGATGCCATTCTTGTCTTATTTTGTTTTTCAAAAAATCTCTGAGGTTAAAAAAAAAACCCTACAAAAACCCTAAGCCTCCTTCTCTTCTGTACTACTGATAACATGTGCATTGACTTCCTCCAGAGGTCATCTTGACAATGTAGGTAGATTTTGTTTGGTGTTTCTTAAACATCAGGAAAATACTTTGGAAGAAATAACAGAAATACTTGATTCCTGGAATTGTCATTCAGCAAAAGGTATTTCTGTCTGTCTTTTAAATGATTTTTCCTATTAATGTGGACATAAATAATCATGTATTGCATACACCTTGGCCTGCCCTCCAAGTGCATTTTAATTACTTTTCCTTTTAGTTCCAAACACCGTAGCCAATGTGAAAAGATAATGTGACTGGGAGAAATGGGAGGCAGAGGAAGGAGAAAATTCAAGGTTGAGAGACGTTGGAACAGTCTGCAGAATCCACAAGGAAGAAGAAGGGGGGGAAAATAAGGGATAAAAGATCATATCATGTACTTTTTTTCCCTTGAATTTTTATATTTGTGTGAAAATTGTTAATAAAAATTTGATTAAAAAAAAAAAAAGATAATGTGAATAGTAATGCAGGAATATATGAAGGGCCAGAATTTCCCACTTCTTACCTCAAGTGAGTGAAAAACTAAACACGAATTAATGCTTGACAAAGGCCTTAGGCCTTTGTGCACAAGGGGTTTCAGAACACGCGGAGAACACATGGGGAGGCAGCATATGCACTGCCAGGACAGTGGAGCCGTCCCAGCCCTTCCCCGAGTGCTCTCCGCACGTTAGAGATGTAGAGCAGTTAAAACTGCTCTACATCCATCTCCGCACGTTCCAAGCATCCCCGGCCGTCCAGGGAGGGAAGCATTCGCACACGCTTCCCTCCCTGATAGCCGCGGGCACACATACACACACCACCATTGCCCAAAAATCGGCCGAACAGGTGGCGGGGACCACACTAATCACTTACCTTGCCGAGCCGGGGTTCCCATTGTGCAGGTGCGCTGATTCTGGTAGACGGTAGACAGGACCCACAGGGCCCATCTACTGGGAGCACACGTGCCTGCACGATGGCAACCCCGGCCCAGCAAGGTAAGTGATGGCCTCATGAGGGGGGAGGTGGCTCGCTCCTGGCTCCTGCACTCCCATTGGGACTGCAGGAGTCGCGGAGACAGCCAGATCAGGTTCCTCTCACCCCTTTCTGGGGTGGGAGGAGGCCAGTCTGCCGCTGTCTATGGTCCAGGGACTGTGGGACCCCTTGGTAGACCGGACCTGTGGGTCCGATTTACTGGTGTCCCACAGCCCCTGGCCCATAGGCAGCCTGCCCCAGGCCCCAAGGTGGGTAGGCGGGTGCCCAGGTGGGTTCCTGCCAGCTGTACAGGACTGGATCGGGTCCTGTACGGCTGGCAGGATCCGAGGGAAGCCGCCTGACAGGACTGCCAGCCCCTGGGTGCTCTGACCCAATGGCAGGCAGGCCTGGGGGAGGCATCCCTGCCCCTGGCCGGCCTTTCCCGGCTAAGTCAGGTTGAGATGTTTTGAGCATTCGCACATAGGCAGGCAGGAACATGTGTAAACGCGTTCTTTCCTGCCTATGTGTGAATGGGGAAAGCTTCCCAAACTGTCTTAGCCGAAGTGCATTACAGCCAGACGGCTGTAATGCGAAAAGGCCTCCTATCTTTACATCCATTTCCAAAATATACTGTAGAGGCATCAACCCAATTATATTACATTGGCCAAGATTAAGGAGATGGTAATCTGAATGTGGTTTCTTTTCCTTCCACAGTTCTGCTGTTTGTATAATATTCAGAAATATAATAATCTTTTTAAGAGTCTGTAAAAAATATTCCTGTAGAAACCAGGATGTCTTACATTTGAAAGTTATAATAAAATTACATGTAAAATGTCTTTTCAGAGAGGAGAGAAGTTGTGAAATTTTCACTTTTGCAACTTTTTTTTTGTTCAGAACGTTATCTTGCTCTCTCCATCTAAGTTTGTCTAGAGAATGCTTTGAGGCCAGTGTGAAATATTCAGCCACCTCAGTCTCCTTCTAAGACTCAGCTATCTGAGATTCTGCTTTTTGTATTAGAACACTATAGGTGTCTGGCATATCCATAGCTGATGGGAGCCATTTTGAAGAGCCCAGTGGAGGTAGTTCACTTTGATTTTTTTTTTTTGAAAAGCAGATATCCGAGCAAACTTCCTTTCCAGACATTTTCTCATTCTGTCTTTAAATCAGAGAGAAATATTGTGTGCATAGTTCTCCCCTCCCCAAATCTACAGTAACGTTAATACAGCACCAGGGAGTTGGCTAGAACAATGCTGCCTGCTACCAATCAAACAGCTCAGAGAAATTGTGGAAAAGAATGTTAAATGCGATCCTGCTGTGATCACTAAAAAGGCCGCTGTCAGAGTGTTTCCATGCCATATATTACTCAGATGCTGTTCCCCTCTTTCTCCAATATCCCTGGCTTTCATCTTGTTTTGCACAATTCAGCCATATCTTGTCCCTTTAACCACCTTACTAGTTCACATAACTCAGTCGGATTCTGCCTGAGGAAAAATTTTAATTAACCATGCTTAAAGAATAAAAGGGTCAGGACAGAATGTTGGAAGGACATATTGGCATTGTCAATTTTGCATCTTTCTTAACTGATTTCTTTTTCGAGGGGCACTTCCAAGCAAAACAGGATATATTAGATCCTATAAAGTGACGTTTTCTGCCTTTCATATATGTAAAAGTTAGCGGTTTAACAAAGATTCTTTGCTATTGTTTGGTTATTCCTTTTGGTCTGTGCGGGGTGAGGCCATTTTTAGTCAAATTTCAGAAGATCTTTCCTGTCATTATTTACTCTTTTGCAACAGATATCTGACATGGAAGATGCTTGGAAATATTTTTCAGATAATCAGATTTTTTGATGATTACTGCTCATTTGTCTAAATTAATTACTAACTAATTTGTATAAAATCCACTTGGTTCATGTAATCAGTGCTAGTAGCTACTGTTTGGATTTCTGTAATGTATTTTGCTTCTTACGTTTAATTCTTGCAGAATATTCAGACTATAGCTTGTTTTCACTAAGCCTGGTTTAAAGTGGCATCTTGCCAATTCTTCTGCATTACCATTAATAATTCCAATTGCTGTAAATATTTTTTGTACATAATTAATGATTCAGTACTGTTCACACAGTGTTTGACTGCAGCAACTATGAGTTTTATTTCTAATGCTTCATATAATACGAAATGATCTACTGGGGAACCTTCTGCTTAGAGATATGAGAACAGTTTATTATGATTTAAAAGATTAAGAAAATTAGTTGCAATTATAATTTATCTGTTATTTAGTTATTGATTTTTTTTTCTTCAAAACCTAACCCTAAACTGTATGGGTAAAGTAACTCTGTCCAGTAGCAAATTGAATGTAAAGAGATAATTCTTACAATATATGGTTTAGTTGCAGCAGTTAAAAGAAAGATTCAAAACCACTATCCACTAATTACATAATTTTTCATCCTTACTGAAAGCTTATTTACCTAGTAGTTGTTGGGTGCTGAAGCAATATCAATTGCTTGTTGATTATTGTTTTTATTGTATTTTATTCTGTTATAATACTTCTGAAACACTTCAAAGGGAGTCCACAACACCAAACACATGTATTTGCACACATACATTCTGATAAATATACAGTGGTTGTTAGATTTCCCAAAGGAATTCTATCTTAGGGGTTATATCTACCTCAGGACTGTCACAACAATTTAGGTAATGTTCAGAACAGTTAAAAATATTGAAGTATTTATATTAAAATTAAAAATATGAAAAATATGAAGGCACACCAAGATTTAATAGTGTTGTGGGAGAACTGTTTGCATGAATGATAAGTTGTGACAATAATTCCAGTACTTCTTTCATGGATTTACAGTACTAGGGTAGAAGGGAATGGGAGCGTACAGCAGTGGAAGCTGCGAGTTTTCTTTTAGAGGAAGGCAGTGAGTTTTCTAATAAAACTGACAAAAACAACAATGGGATGAGTGCCTTTCTAAGCCGTCTGAAGATTCTAATCTTGTCTAGGATATCCTCTGCTTTCCACAGTACAAGGATGTGGCCCTCAGGGCAGCCAGTTCAGGAGCACATTCAGGTACCCAGTGCCACGGACCAAAGATTATCCTAATGAATGGCAAGAATGGCAGTTTTGGACACAGAATCTCACAAATTTTACAAAAAAAAAAAAAAGGGAAACAGCAATGGCTGTAACTCACGGAGAGGCACAGCATAGGAAAAACATTTAACCTTCTTATCACTGCGGTAATGTGTCATGGAGGCAAACAGAGAAACAGCACACAGGTTGAAGCTCTAGAATGAGGCACCTCCACGGGACCAGAAAAGATGGTGCTATTAGATATACCAGAACTCAAAGTTTATATAGTTCGTCTTATGTTGAGTGTAGGCTGTATATTGGCAGCAAGGAGGTGATTGACAAGTTATGGTGTCCACAAAGGGAACTGAACTGTTTCATGGCCACCATTGGCTTACTAAGACTCATCTTACAGCTGCAGCTTGACAGCAGGCTGATAAGAGACAGGAAGGCCTTCTAACAGGAAGACCTTTGACAAGCTGGCTCCCTTCCACAATATGTGTATTTTATTTGTTACATAGCTGTTAAAGCTTTGTGTATAAGCAGCCGATGTGACAGTCCCTTCAGGCTCTACTTGCCAAGTAAGCTTGCAAAACATGGGATCAAGGTCTGGTGGTGCTGTGGTGCATCAGTCTCTTATCCCACCATGTTGTGCTATATCTGAGGAAGCAGCAATGATGCCACAGGTGCTTCATCTGTGTGCCTTATGTTGTTGTGAAATTGGTTCAGTAAGAACAGTGGTGGGCAAGAGTTTTTTCTGAAGTATTTATCTAGCTGAAACATGCTGGAGGAAACATATGGAGAAAATCAGCCAAATGGAAATACTCAGAAAAACATTCAGGATGTAGATCTACCCCAGTCATATAAAGATGCTCTTTTTTACAATGAACGTCTACCCCAGAAATGCAGAAGTTCAATGTAGGGTATAAAACTCTCCCAGGAAAACAAAATTGCCCCTAAATTGTATAGTTTTTCACCAGCAATGATGAAAATTAAGATTTTCTAACATACTGAACTGACAACTTCAGAGAATAACTATTTTATTATCTGTTTATGTTCCATCTTTGGTTCCCCTTTAGACAAAAAAAGTGTCATCTTACCATTCTAAAGGAAACCCATTTCACCTCACCTCCAGGTCTGGGTGGGGCAAGTTGCATCCTTTTCTCATTTACAGATTGCAGATCCAAAGTGATTTCATCTCTATGCTTAATCTTCCAGAAACAAGACTGGCCGATGCACAAGCTAGAATGTTCTTCTATGTGCGTGTTTGGACAGAATTGGAATCCATCGGAAACTGTGAGACTCACAGCACGGATTCTTGCCAAACAGGTGATCAGGACCCAAAGATTTATGTCAAATTTCAGCATTTTATTTATTATTACTATTACTATTATTTTATTTTAAAGATGAAGTAGAAGGATCTGGGGGGAAAAAACAAGTCCTGCAGTAACAATTTTTGCAAGGATCAAAATTACAGATTTTCCTTTGTGTATATTGGAAGTTGCTTCAGTTAATGACCATCTGGACCTCTGTGTTCTACAGCAAGTCTGATTACAACATGCTGAACTTAGATAGTCTTATATACACATCTTATAGCCTCCAGTTCTTCAGTTCATTAAATTTTCCCTCTGTTCACCCTTATATTTTTGCATAGTTTGGGTAAAGGATGGTATGTAAATAAACACAGTTTTTGGAGACAAACATTTTACTCTGAATCACCGTCATCTCATTTTCTCTGATTTGCTTCTTAGGTTGGCATAGGATTGTGATTAACTGAAAACAGGGCCTGAACTATAGTGCACTGGGAGTTAGCAGATAAGACTGTGGAGGCTGTTTATTCTTCATTTCCAGAAGCTTGCTGTAGCCCTATTCAAGAAATACTATTGTGTAGCAAGGAGATGATAGATCACCGATAAAGCAGGCACCCCAGATGCAAAAGATTCTTTAGTTTTCTACCTGGTATTGCCAGAAATGGCAGAGAGACCCTTTTTTCTAAAATTTGGAATCCAGTACTTGCTCCTTTTGCAGCTATCTGTATTTATTTAGAGTTCTATACTGTGCTTAAGCATCTCACAGTACATCAAAACGCAACCTATAGAACCATAAAAATGCATACATTCACAAAAACGCTAAATCTACACTCGTTCTTAAAACATAAAATCCATAAACTGCAAGAAACAATGAATTAGACACAGTGACAGGAAGAAGTATCCATCGAATCTCTAAAAGCCCAATGACATAAATATCAGGTAGTACACTCAACTTGTTCCTGATCTCCAGGCTCTTCTCCTAAGCATTTAGAACTGTTCAAAATTAGAGCTAGTCGCTGGTAAGGGGCTCGAAAGACATCATGTTACTGTGTTCCTCAACTTAGTCATGTTTTTCCTTTTTTATCCTTTTTGCTCTATTTTTACTTTTACTGTTGTGCATTGTCTTGATTTGCTTTTAAGAAAGGAGCTTAATAAATAATATAAGTATTCTTGGTGGACAAGATTGAGTCAAATGAGAGATAGCCTTATATGGTATATAGTGATCACTGAGTACTAAAGTCCTTAGCTGAGGTCATAGTTTTAAAGCAACAGGAACAATATAAAATGTGGCTTGAGCCAGTCAGCTTTGTGAGAGAAGAGAGCTCCTAAACACTTGAAAAGAAACAAATAGTTGAATGACTTGCTTTGTGGTTGTTGTTGCATTGTTCCCTCTGTCATGTTTGTTGCGGCATTTTGCATTAAAGCTGTAACTCTGCATCACTGATCAAGTTTTCAGTGCAGTCTCATAGAATTCCACAGACTACTGTATGTAGGTCAAGGTGATTTCATAAATACAAAATTAATGAAAGTGACTCAATAGAAAATGATTAAATACAGCTGAAAAACAAAATGGATTCAGGGTACAGTCATCCTTCACATAAAGTGCAGTCTCCATAAACTGCTACAAAACTATGCAAATGGCATTTGGAAAGCTGTGTGATTACTGTTTTCTCCTACTAACTGTTTTTCTAATGCCGGCCATTGTTGTATGCAATGACATAAGCACACTTCAGCTCTACACCAGGAGTCACACTTTCTTCCCGTATATAAATTAAACTGCATTTTAGAAAGATGGTGTTCTACAAAGTATGACTCTATCAGTTAAAGATATTAGAAAGTCTTTCCAAGAAAGGAAGATTTCTACTTAGCTTTCAAACATGGTGAATAATTAACACCCCTCCAGTAGGAACTTTCCATTAAATGAAAAAACAAAACAGGGTAAGGCATTTCCTGTAGAGCTGGATACTGGGACAGGAAAAGCTCTGTGCAGATGCAAGCTTCTTCCAGTACAAAATGTAATTGTGTCTCAGAAACTGTCTGTAGAAAGACAAAGTAGGATCTGTAAGTTTTCAAGGTCATGATGTTGTATGCTCTTGTAATGCTTCTATTTCTCGTCCTCTGCAATTAAAAAAAACCCTGAAACAATGGCCTTTGAAGAAAATCTGTACGTTTTGACAACTGCTTATATGATACGCGTGACCCAGATGCACTATAGAAAGAGGACTCTGAAGGCCTGCTGGGATGGTAGCCTGCTGGATACCCCTGTGCTTTTCTTTCCTTTCTTTTTTAAAAATTAAAGCAGTCTAGTGGTGATCCACAAACAAAATTAGATGTTTAATGATGAAAAGTCATTGGAATAAATTTGTGCTTTTATAGCTTGCAGGGAAGTGGGAGGGAGCCCTACGTGGCATATGAAAGCTAAATATGCAAACTGTAGTCCCCGAACCTCAGCTGTTGGGCCACCTGCAAACCCGTATTTAATGGCCAAGATTACAAAGACGTGGCCTTAGGCCAACGCTGGAGCGTTGCTTTTGAACTCTGTCAACATTGAGATTATTCACTTTCCTCAAAGCAAAGTGTGCCTTCTAAGTGCTTGCTGCTGTTAGTTACTTTCTGGGATTCTGCAGCCCAAACAAGTGACAAATTTTTAAATTACATGTTTTGATTCTGTATATAAATTATGATGAGAATTCTGGGACTGTGGCTGTGTTGGGCTTTATCAAATTAAAGTGATAGTGCTGTTTGTGGACTCGATTGAAGTATGTATAAAGCAGTGCGTATGCAATTGCATCTGAATTGACCGACAAAACCCATATGGAATTTTTGATATTATCCTTTTCTTTGTCTTTTCATTATTACCAGAAAATACATCCTGGAAGAACCGAGTCAGAAAAACTCCTTTCTGTAACTGAGTTTGAATCGCGTAAGTGGAAATACATAGAATGCTCTAGTATTACTTCTGCTTGCTTCAAAAGTAATTTGTCAGCTGAAGCCACTTTTTTGTTTTGTTTTGGGGGGGGGGAATATTATGTGTGTTATAGGACCAATTTAGTTTCTGCCCCTTTCTTCCAAATAATCCCGTTGTCCTTTATAACTTTGGTCAGGAAAACATTAAAATTCTAGTCCATTAATTATGTTTCTGTCTATCAAAACAGTTTTCCTGGCAACTGCAGTGACTTCTATGAATTCCAAAGTAAAAATTTTAAATGGACAGCCTTGTAACCAGGGGGCATATAGTCAGAGATGGTGCAGTTGCTTGATAGTGACAGTGACTGTGGGGCTAATTGCAGGCCTCTCTAGAGTTTAGTTGCAAATCTGTCACTGCCAGTCAAATCTGACATGTCCTTCATGATTTCTACATCGTCAGTGCTCTAAAGGTGATCTGAGGAGGGAGAGGCAGCTGTAGCTTGCATGTATGTCGGTGTGCAAAAGACAGTGAGACAGAAAGACTGACAGAACTTATCCCCCCCCTCCCGCTTCATGGCAGAGTTAGAAGCTGAGCAACTGAGAAGAAGACTCAGTAGACTGGTGTTGTTGACATGACTATATAGGGTTCTCTCAAATTCCAACAATTAAGTCAGATAACACAATTGTATACTTAGACTTATTGTAGATTTGGTTACCTTACATCTGAAAGACATTAAGTTGTAGTAATAAAATGCAGCTCTCTAGAAGCAACTGAAGAGGAAAAGTAGAAGCAACAGTAACATAGCACACTAGGGGGGAGTTCCCATTATAAGCTTAATTCAGTTTCCCTAAACTGAAATAATAGAACTGGATGCAAATGCGAATTTGCCTGATCCCATTACTTTTAACTTAATCGCGTTTGATCCGGATTGTGAGGATCCTACGTGGCGTACATGACTCAAGGGGGGGGACTCAAGTGGCTACTTTTTAAAAGCGGCTTTTGGGGGCTGCCCTGCCCTCTTCCTCCTGGCATGAACGCGCCACCCATAAGGGACCGCTTCACGGAGCCTGGCTGGGTGGCTGCCACTTGCCTGGATGGAGGATAAACGGCAGCAGGCAGCCAGCGATTCTTTCCCCTCCTCTCCCCATTGCCCAGGGCACACAGCAGCAGCAGCAACTCAAGCCCCCTTCACCTGCTCACATCCACAGCCTTAAAAACAGAACCTGCAGCTGCTTTCCTTTCACGTTTTTAAAGGTTGGAACTTTCAAAATTGCAAAGAATTGCAACATTGTTATCAGGTGTGAAGTGGTTGGATTGCTGCAGTGTAGCGGCTGCTTTAAGGGGTGGATTTTTACAGTAAAATCACTATCTTTGGAAGCAAGCTATTGGGGGAGGGAAACCCTAAACAAGCATTCTCATCCCTTAACACGGTACCGTTCCCACAGTAAAAAATGTAAAACGTTTCAAACCCACGAACCGGAGTGAGACCTGTTGAAATGAGGATTAACATTTACAATGCTTTGGGCCGATTTAACACGCGGAAAGCGTGTTAAGCCAACCTGATGTGGGAACTGCGAGGATTGAAACCGTTTTGAAACTGAAAAAAGCTTATAATGGGAATGCGGCCTAGTAGTAATACTGTTGTGAGAAATGAATGAGTGCTTTTGAAGACAGAGGGTTCCCTTGGTGATTTTGGACACTGAGAGCCTCTTCACACTTACCTGTTGGAATGGTTCCATCCTCTTGCTGGTAAAGCCTGTCCACATTTCACCACTTCCATAGCCACCTAAAAGTGCAATAACCGGTCCCTGGTGCAAAAAAGCAGTCCAGCACAGTGAGTAGGTATGGCTGTGGCCGTGTAGTCACATACAGCTGCCAGATTGCCATGGCAATGTCTGGCCACACACAAGATGGTAATTCAGTCTTCACCATGGCAGTTGAGCCAGCCTATTAACACTGCATGCACTGCTGGCCAAATACGTGGCTAGTCCAGTAGGTGCATTGCTGATGGCCACCAATGTTCTGCTATCTTATTTGATTGGTGTGGTATATTATACCACACCAGTATTTTTCAGCCTAACCCTACCCCCTTTACAGAATTGTTATTAAATTTTTAAAAAGAGGCAATCCTGCATGTTACTGTTGGAGGAAGGTAATGGTACATACTTGAAAGAAGCTCCTGGTTTCCTTTGAAGGAAATTAATAGTTATTTGACAGTATCTTATAAATATAGCATTAGTGGTATCTATTTGAAATTGAAGGTAATTTGGTTTAGAAGTCTATTACATTGTTCCCTTAAAGGTAAAATTAATGTTCTAGTAGTGGCCTTACTTATTTTCACAAGATTTTAGAAAAGTGAAAATGGTACTCACTGCATTGAAATGGTTTGTTCTTATTGTGTTTTTAATGCTTTCTGTGTGGGGTTTTTTGTGTGTTTTTTACCCTTGTTTTCACTGTTTTTTTGTAAACCACTTTGAGATTATTTTAAAAATAAAAACTTATAGAAATGTCTTAACCAAGGATTTTTGTGCCTGATGCCCCTTCTTATGAGGGCTCCTGTGTTAAAGCTGACCTCACTGTTCTTAGTAAGTGCATTAGTCCTGTGTTTTTTTTAAAAAAATCTGTTGCAGATCTTGATAAGCTTGACAATGAAAAGAAGGAACTGATTCAGAATGACATCGCAGCACTCCATCACTTTTACTCAAAGCACATTGAATACCCTGACAATGCAACTCTTGTGAACCTCTTTGGTCAAGTAAGACTAAAATAAAATCAGTTTCTTTCTCTGCCTAGATCAGATAGAGCTGACAATTTAGGAGGCATACAGTTTTGCACTAAATCAGAAACATAGGAAGTCACATAAAGCAGAGGTGCAAAATGGGTGTTCCTATAAGACATGGTTGTCGTCACAGTCAAATGAAGCCATCCCTTGTATAATATGTTTTTTCTTCTATAAGATTTACAGTGAAACTTCCCTTATATAACAGGACTTTTGCCTGCATGGTTTTGCTTTAGCATCTTTGTAGAATATGATTTTTCTTGTTTAATGCAGTCTAGATCTTTCAGTACTTTTGTTTAACCTCTGAGGTACCTTTAACTCAGAATGATAGACTGCCACCCCTTTAATAATTTGAAGATAAGAATCCATAGCATCCACCATTAATAATTGGATAGTGCAATATTTAAAACTGAGCACCTTAAAAATGTGTGGAGTAGTAGTTGCAGAAAAATAAACGCTAACGTTTTATCTGACATCTTTGAATCATGAATACGGGACACACATTGTCCCACGTTTCCTTGCTTTCTTCCTGCAAGAATATCACTTTCAGTTGTCTTCCCCTATCAGCTTTAAGAATGCCAATACTATCTGCTGCAGCTCAGCTTGACTATCCAATTCTAAATCTCCACTAGAAAATTAGATTGTAGATAAACTCTGACCTTCCTTCTTGTTAAGCTAGTAGCTCAGGAGCAGGACTTGATTAAGAGTCAACAGTGTTCTAATCCGATTAATCAGGTTTGAGCAGATGAATAAGGTCACTTACTGTGCAATGTTAAACATGCTGGTGGATTTCGATTTTTGACAGTTTTTTCCCTGTCTCTCAGGTTAACTGTAATGGCTTCACAATAGAAGATGAAGAACTCTCACATTTAGGATCAGCCATATTTCCTGAGTAAGCATTTTTTGAGTAAGCCATATTCATCACATATGCCCCCTCCAACATTAGAGCAATAGAGGAGCCCTACTATCTTAGGCCACGTCCCTTAGGCCACAGCAGTTTGTCTCTATAAACAGAGGAAAGACATAAGAACATTTTTTATCATCCTTGCAGAGGGGCCATGCTGATCTCTGCATCATTCCAATTTTCATATATGTGCTGCCAGAACAATAACCAGTATGTAAGAATATAAGAGGAGCTCTGCAGGATCAGGTCGCAGCTGATCTAATCCAGCATCCTGTCTAACACAGTGGCCTACCAAAATTGCTTCTAGGCATTCTCAAACAGAAGACAAAGGCAAAATCTTGACTGCTTTCTGCTCCCTCCAAACAATCTGCTGTCTCTTCATCCTGGAGGCAATACCTCGGCATTCATTCTAAAAGCTATTGATATGCCTGGGCTCCATGAATTTGTCCAACACTTTCTTTAAACTATCCAAGCTAGTTGTTCTCGTAACTTCTTCTAGTATTAAATTCCATAGACCCACGACCCTCTGGGTGAAAAAAATACTTCTTTTTGTCAGTCCTAAGGTTCCTGCCCAAATGTTTTTCATAGAGTGCCCCCTACTTCTAGAGAATGTCTCTCTATCCACCATGAATGATTTTATATGCTCAGTCTGGTCTCCTCTTAAACACCATCTTTCAAGACCAAAGAGGCATACAGACTGATTTTGTAAGGTTTTCATATCTAGCTTTTTGTAAAAGATCTTAGATTTTACAGATCTTAGGTCTTAGGTAAAAGATCTTAGATTGAATTGAACTGAATTTATTTGTATGGTTGCAGACCAGAATAGATAGTTAGACCCCAAAATATATCAATCCAGTAAGAGTCCAAAACAAAACAAAAAACAAAAAAAACCCCACCAAATGTTCAGTAATCTAATAGCGAAAATGTAGCTTTTCCAAGAAACTTCCTAGGTCTGTTAACAACAACAAAAAATACTTAACATAAGCAGTATTGGGTATATCTGGGAGTTTGTATCATCTTTGAGAAGTGATATAACTACTTTATACCAGTTTGTAAGATTAGGAATACTGGTGGGGTGATATAGGTGAAGCTGTAGAAACAAAAACAATGATTAAATTCGTAATCAGTGTGACGGTAGTTCTGTAAGCAAGTACGGGGCTGAAAGTGTCAGCGCACTTCAGTAGTGTGACAAAGTTGTAAGATAACATAAAATTATTGTGAATCTTTAGTCTTCTCTGTTTAATTTCATTTGAGCTGTGGTTGTATAGAATAAGTGGACAAAGACACAGTACTATATCGAAGAAAAACTGCAAATGCATTGTGAAAGTCAAGATAAATAGAGACTGATTAGCTTCAGAGTGAGACCCAAGGACATGGTTAATTCCTGGAATAATTGGAAGTTAAGAAAGGCTTAGTAGACTGCACTGTGTGGTACATTTTGTTAAGGGAATATAAGTTCTTTAAACTGGGAGAATGTATCCATTGCCTTATATGATCTCAGTAATCCAGTACATCTACAATGTGATACAGCATTCCCTAAATAAACTATTCTAAAATATCGTCCGAAGGAAAACAAATTGAAGCACCTTAGGTTCTAGGTATGCTATAAATTGCATAAATAAATTTACTTGTTGAAGCAAATCTATAATTTGTAGTCAAAGGTTGGTGAATATGTGATCCTCTAAGTAGGTGAACTACAGGTCCCATTAGCCAATAGGTTGCTGTTAAGAAGCAATGGGCGTTGCAATTCAGCAACATCTGTAGGATCCCATGTTAGTAACCCTTGTTGCAGACTTTTATTTTCAGATTGTAGTTTAATATAGGTTAAACACTATTGGTCATAAATGCCCTTTTTTTGTTGTTGTTTTTTGTTTTTTTTGTTTATCAGTGTGGCACTTATGAACCACAGCTGTTGCCCCAATGTGATTGTTACCTATAAAGGGATAGTGGCTGAAGTTAGAGCTGTAAAGGATCTAGAACCTGGAGATGAGGTAAGTAACTGTACAAGGGATCTGTGCTTGCAAAGGACAACAGAGCAGTAATTTTTACAAATGCACTCATCTATCATAGAACAGCTTTGAAGAGTATCATTTTAATTTGCACGAGTTTCTGACCCAGCCTCCAGAGGCTCCAGTGACTAAGAACAAAAGTCCCTAACCTTGGAGCCCACAAGGAATACATTTTGGCATTGTGCTTTGGTGTGCTACTGAAATGGGTCCTCCAATATTCTGGAAAAGAGAGGTGTGCCTTTTGTACACTTCCATATTCTGAGGCCTTTTCGCACTACAGCCGAACAGCTGTAGTGCACAAAGGCTAGGCCACGCGGAGACGCATTCCCCATTCACACCTAGGTAGGTAAGGAACGTGTGAGGGCGCGTTCCTACCTCCCTAGGTGCAAATGCGGAACCCATCCCCAGATGGCCTAGCCCGAAAAGACCGGCGTGGAGGGGGGACGTCCACTCCAGGCCTGCCGCCATTGGGTCAGGTTTGACCCAGGGGCGGGCAGCCTGTCTCATTCCTTCCCCGGTTCCTGCAGGCTCTCGGTGATGTGATCGGGTCCCCTAGAGCCCACAGGAAATCCCCACTCTGGCACCCACCCCCTCAGGCGCCTACCCAGGGATGCATGCACATCACTTACGTCTTCGTTACTGGGTTTGAAGTGGCGGCCCCGGCCAGCGGTGTTGTGCATCTGCGCATGCCGCTGGCTCTGATTGGCCCCCTACCCACGCCTGCATAGAATGCCTCCCCCCCCCCCCCTTAAATAAGTAAACAGAGGAAGGGGATAAAACCTAAAAGCAGTTTCAGTCTCCTGGTAAATGCATCACTTTATATGCTTCTCAAGTCCATTAGATCATGACCGGTAAAAGTTAGATATCTCTGTGAATTGAGCTAGATATTACTTTTATATAGTCATCACAAAAAAGGAAGAATACATTTCCTTTTTATTTATCTGGATTGGGTAAATGGACTTTGGAGAGAAGTGGCAGAGATAGGGATGGACGAAAAATGTTCTTCTCCTTCACAGTTTCTCATTCAAATCGAATATTGGCTATATCTGAGGGCTGACATTTGCAATCAAAGAGGAAGCTTCTGTGCTTTTGTTCAAAGCTTTGTTACGTTCAAAGTGGCTGCCCAGTTGCCTCCAGAGCAGTTTGGAGGTGTGACTGGTGGCGGCAGAAATTTAAAGAGAATTTGAAGCAAATTCAAATCCTAGCACATTCAAAGTGGCTCGATTCACACGAATGCGAATTTCCTTCCTATTTGCTTCGATGCAAAGTGAATAGGAATACAACAATCATGGACATCTCTAAGCAGAGGCAATAATGCCATCAGATGTTCATTTTCTTCTTAAAGGAACAAAATGAGTCCTGATGTATGCTATGTCAGACTTGGCTTTTTGTGGCTTTCCACTTTGGAAAATTCAAATTCCTCTAAGATATGACAATTTTCTTGTAATTTCTTTCCATTTACAGGCCTGTTTTGTAAAATGGCAGCTATCTACTACAAATTGCAGTAGAGACAAAAACAGAACTGTGTTGATCCATAAGATGGCTTGCAGGAGAGCCCATGGCTGCTGATTCTGCCTAAAGAACTCTGTGAATTCTAATCTTTTGCATTCTGTAATGGTTGTTTGTCAGATCAGGTGCCTAAATGTGGGAAGCAAGGAGAGCAAATAAGAGGAACAATTTAAGGGTGGAATTAATATATGCCTCCTTTTATATGGACCATTTATGTGTTTGCTTGAAGACAATTTTCTTCTGCCCTTTAGCTTAAAAAGTCTCAGAGTAACTCATAAAATGTTAGTAATAAGGGAATTCTTGACCTGTTTTTTCTGATATAAAACATGCAGCACAAACAGAGACAAAGTTGTGAGGAAAAAGGAAAGGAAAAACACAAATACCAAAACCCTTTCATCCATTATAATCCTGAGATACGGCTGTGGCACATTTGCAGAACTGAATACCGTATTTTCCGGCGTATAAGACGACTGGATGTATAAGACGACCTCCAGCTTTTCCAGTTAAAATATAGAGTTTGGGATATACTCGCTGGATAAGAAGAGAACACCCGGCGTATAAGACGACCCCTGACTTTTGAGAAGATTTTCCTGGGTTAAAAAGTAGTCTTATACGCCAGAAAATACAGTAGTTTGATTTTCTTATTAGAGATACATTTGGGTGATGGAGATGAATTGATGCAAGTACCAAGGAAACAGCATAGTTACATGAGATAATAGATCCTTTTGCCAACCTGCATACCAGCCTGACACTCCCACTGATAGCAACTATTCTTTGTGCATGGGTCATTCCTAACAGAGATTGTTCTAGAGACATAAATCCCTCTGCTTGGGGCAGTCAGGGAAAGGCCCTTATTCACATTATGAAAAAATTATCAAGTTTGTACAGCCCTTTTCCCTTATGTTCTGATCATAATTTCTTTTTACTTCATTCTAGATTATTGTAACGTGTGTATTATTGTATGTATTGCCCTTTCCCCTTTCTGTTTTGTGTTGTTACTAAATAAAACCAGAGAGCTGTGTAACACATTTGTCTCATTGATATGGCCTTTGCTTCCACCTTCTGGTTTAACATAGTTATTACATAAGAAGCCAATCAAAATGGTTTTCTGCATATTTAACTTGGCTCTCGTAGTTTGTGCCTGGAGAAAAGGAATTGAGATGCACCCACTGTAGGAGAAAAACAAGCAAACTGCTTACTAAAATCAACTTGCCCTGGGCATGCAGTGGGAAGGTGAAGGACATAACAAAAATAAGAGCAGAATTGGTGGAAACAGTTGAACAGCTGAAATATTTGAACGGTTGTTAAAGCCATCCTGATATCCTTCTCATTTTTATAAGATAATTAATGTATTTTAGATCTTTTTGCAAAAAATGGAGTTGGGTTGGAATGTGCTGTATTATTTTAGAAGTAGGAAAAACCAAGCATATCTTTGTGCATGTTTCAGGGTAGTGTAGGATTGGCTTGTGGTTTCTAATTTTCTGTGCAGGCATGATACATTGCCAAAGCAAAACATGCAGCTGTGTGTATGGTGAAATAAGTACAATCCCTTCTATAAGCAGAGTGGAAATGAATACATCCTTGCCCATTTGCAGTTGGTATTTAAATCTCTTGGAAAATTCAAAATTTGTGCTGTGATGTTTGTTAATGTCTTTCTTTTCTTTCTTTTTTAATGAGCAGGCTATAAAATAGCTGTTCTTATCAAATTAATTATATTATTATTATAGTTTATTTCTATAGTGCTGTACATGTACATATTTTAAAATTATAATTTTAAAATATTTATAATTTATGCATATTTTAATTTACAGCTATCAAGGGTACAATATATTTATTTTATTCATTGACGGTGATTTGAATTCATTGGTTAAACAGACCCAAATTGGCAGTGTAACAATAAAAAGCATGATCAGCAATTAATATGAAGCATGACAGTAGCTGGAGCTTAGTGACCGAGCAAACTGCCTGGACAGCAGAGGGTTGCTGGTTTGATCCCCATCTTTCCTCCGAAGTAGGCAGTAGCAAACCACTTCTGTATGTTTGCCAACAAAAATACATAGACCTCCTTATGAAGGTTCCCCATACAGTCAACCAAGAGTCAGCCACAATTCAGTGGTACCCAACAACAATATGAAGGATTAAAATAGGCAGTAATTAAAATAACTAATGATTCTTGTTGGGGTGCATGAGGGAAATGATGGAGTCACAATGAAGATGAACCTTCATTCTTGCCTTTGGTTGACTTTAGTAAGAGGAAATTAATTGACTAACTTTGCTTCGACTCAGCTGATATGGCTCTTTATAGATATGTCCGGTATTCTGTGGAAACATGTTGTCTGCCTCCCACTGATATAATTACTCCTACGCTTCTTCCTACTGGACTCCTTTAACATTTCCAAAACTAAAGATAACTACTGCCACTAAAATGTTTTCGAAGAATAAGATTAGACAGTCTTTACTTTTTTATTAACCTTTTCTTATTTTTACAGGTTAAATCGAATGTTGATAGGTACTATCAAGTTTGGTTCAATTCCTGTTGATTTTATAGCCTAATATTCTCTGTTTTGATCTTTTTTGGTAAGGTTTATAGATCTTCCAAGGACATCCTAGTAGTTTCTGGCCTTTTCCACACTGAGCAGTAAATCAAACCACAGTCTGATCTAGGCCTCTGTCATCTGCAGCAGAGGCCCCATCCCTTAATATACTTTTTCTGCATCAGACAAGGTTGTGAACTGGGATAGGAACCAAAATGGCACTGTATCCTGGTCCAGTCTTTCAAAGCTGGGGCAGTATGGGAAAGGGATGTGCTGTCCAAATTGTGGACAGCCCTGAAATGGAATAAAAGCAACCTATTCCACTTTAGAATAAGTTGCCTGTCCCGGAGTGAGGTGGCCCACCTTAGTTTCTGAAAGGACCTTTGATCAACTGTTCTATCGATCCATCCACCTTATTTATTGGCTTCCCATTTTGTTTTCCTCAATTGTGCCAAGAATAATCCCCCCCCCTCCAGCCCTTACTTTGTTCATATCATGGCAGTTTTTGTATACATGCTATAGCCTGTGCTCTGGGGCCCATCCTTGGACTGTGGTGCTTTTTTCTGAGGCAGGAGTGGGCTTGACGGAAAATTCACTAGTGTCAAAACTTGCACACAGGGAACATTTCACTAGGCCCTAGAAATGTGCTGATTTCTAGAGTTTAGCAAAATGTCCACAGGCTCCAGAATGGGTTGTAGGCCACTTGTGTAAGAGGAGGAGGAGGAGGAGGAGAGTTGGCTTTTCTACCCTGCTTTTCTCACTCATTTTGTCAGTGGCTGACAAAGCTTTTCTGTTCTTCTCCCCACAACAGAACACCCCGTAAGGTAGCCCAAGGCCACCCAGTTGGCTTCATGGGGGAGGGTGGAATCAAACCGGGTATTCCCAGATAAGAGTCCGGCTCCCTAACCAGCAGCCCAACTAGCAGCCAGTTCCTACAGTCTTCTGGTCATAGATCCTACTCCCATTATTGATCTAGAAGGTCATCTTTTACATCCAGATCAAAAATTCTGTCACTTCCACTGAAGATGTGGCAAGGGTCCTTGCTAAGGATCGTGAAGAGCCATCTTCTTTGGATGAGAGCCGTGTGTTAAGAGATGTAATAATATCTGCATATCTCAAACTGTGTTAGTAATTAGTGTTTTGACCTCCAATATAATCTCAGCTTTGATCTATTCATTGTGTAAGTTAAACAGATATAAGGTCAGTTCCCATCATTATCTTTCTTCCTTTTCCAGGCAGAAACATCTGTCCTCTCAAATTCATTTCTTGCTTGTGCATCTTGCTTATTAAAATAATAATAATTGGGTAGTCTGGCATTTACATTTGTTTTAATATATTCTACTTTCTGGCATAATCTTCACAGTCAAAGTCTTGTTGCAGTCAAAGCAACAGAGATAAGCCCCTTCTGGTTTTCTTTTGCACTCTCTTCCATCCCTGTGTTTTCAAAAATAGACTTGCTCTTTAGCACTTGTCTTTCTGTGTAAGTCTCAATTCTTCTTTGTAATATTTTAAACAGAAATATGCTTCCATGAGGAATTACTGTGATGGTTTCTTAATTTGCACATTCTCTTACATCTCATATAAAGCAATTTCATTCAGCCTGTTTTCACTATTATGTGTTTGTCCTTGTTTAAAGCTACACCGATTTCACAATATGTGTAGTTTTCCTGGAATGGATCTCACATTTTATACAAGGCTTTAGTATATAGTGATTTGTTGTCTCTAGGCCACAAATTGTTGTTTCATGTTTGTTAACACAGAGCTATAATAGCGTTGAATGCCTGTTCTCTTACAGCTTTAAACATTTCAGTAGATTACTAGAGCTGGTGCTTGACAGCTGCTTTAATTCTTATAATATCTCAGTTCCTGAATATACTCTTTCTCTGCAAATGGTTTCTTTTCATCTGTAATATCATTGATAATAACTTCCTTCCTTCCTTCCTTCCTTCCTTCCTTCCTTCCTTCCTTCCTTCCTTCCTTCCACTTCATTTACTTCTATCACATCTCGTCCAGGTTTATTTTTGAGTACACCTACCTCAGCTATAAATTCTACCACCAAGCTTCATTAAAGCCCAGTTTCAATTTATTTTCCTCGATAATTGCAGTTTTGTGTTACTTTGCAGTTTCAAAGCAGCGCACAATGGAGGCCTTGCTTGCTCTCAAACAGCGAAAAGAGACAGTGTGTGAGGCAGTCAGTATTCATGGTAGTGAAACTAGTGGTCAGCAAATCACTTCACCTCACCTTTAAACTGATTAAATGCCATGCCTGACCGTGCACTAATTTCCCATGTTACGTACATTTTTAATGGGGTCTCTTCTTTTGCCTACTTCAAGCAAGAAAAGACAATGTGCCCTCAGTCACTGTGCACCCTAGGGGTGTGCACAGAGCCAATTTCCACATTCCATTCGAGGTGAATAGAATGTGGAAATATTCAGCTCTGGCTGAATACCCCACCCCACGGATGTAAGGGTATTTGATCTTTGAATGAAAAATCCTGACTGGCTTTCCAGAAGCCCCAGGACACCGGAGCAGGTAAGTAAGGCCCGGGTGGGGAGGTTTAGGGTAGCCTGGCCCAGGAGGGGGGAGGCCCCAGGGTAATCCAGTATCCTCAGGAGCTTCTACCGAAGCTTCTACGGATACTGGGTTATCTGATTCATGGACAGATAGGGCCCTTTGAATAGGACCCTATCTGATCTGTCCACGAATCTCGGAATCTGGACATATTCCTCTGGATTCCGAATGCAGATCCGTAGCGCACATTGCTTGTTAATCAAAATTTTTCATCTTAGCAACCCTGTGGCAATCACAGTTCCTCTTTGAATTTTTCTTCCTTCAGAATAGTTTTCTTCTATTTTCACAATGTTTGTCTTTTCCTATAGTTCCTTAGATTCTCTTTGTGCAAGCTGACTGCACAGTTACATGGGCTGTTGACAGCCTACAATGCTGCAAGGAACATATTCCAGCTTGTACCGTATACTCACTGAAGTTTCTAGCAACAGTCTCAGCTTAGGAATTTAGTGCTTGCAGTGATGATTACTGGAATAGTTGGTGGTCTTTGCTTCCACTTCGAAAATTCCAATATTTTCTTTCTTCCCGCTTCTCACATCCCATGTTTTCATGGTGTGTTGAATTTGAAATGAATCTTTTAAAGTTCTAGTTTCATCATTGACCAAACTTTCTGTGACATTAGTCTGGTCACAGCATTATACCCAGACCTAATGTGGAAGTTCAGTGCTCTTCCCCAGTTAGCTAGAAGAAAGGCTCATCATTTGGCACAATAATTTAATGGCTGGACCATATCCATACGGCTTTCCTGGCACATTATGGAAGTGGTTTACCATTGTCTTCCTCAGGCCTGCAGTGCCCACTTTCCTTTCATCACTTCATACTGGCTGCTGATTCTGCCAGAAGTGTGTGCTACTGCCAGCATTACTGTTTGGGTATTGGATCAACTGGAGTCCACTTTTTTAGTAGAGTGGAAATCCATGGGAGAGAAATCAAGTACTTTTTCTTTCAAATATTGTGCTCTTATTGACACTCTTCAGCATAATTCTGTATGTGTCAGCTCAGAAGTAGATTTTAGGGAATTCAGTGAGCACTTTTTTTCATGGATCTGCATTTACCGGATCAGTGGAAATGGGGGCAGGTTTGTATAGCATGATATTTGTTAGTTTATTTCATAATAAAAAAGTTTGTTTTCCTTAGTTGTTGCTAAACAGGAACTTCAGTTAGAAACTGGAACTCTTGAGTACTTTACACATCAGCCGCAGCTCTCTGTAGTACTTGTACTTGACCCCAGAAAGTTAGGTGCCATTATAGCTCCCTCTATAGTGAGTCAGTTTCGTCTAGTGGTTAGGGACTCTTATCTGGGAATACCAGGTTTGATTCCGCCCTCTCCCACAAAGCCAGCTGGGTGACCTTGGGCTAGTCACAGCTCTCTTCTGAGCTCTCACAGCCCCACCTACCTCACAGGGTGTTCTGTTGTGGGGAGAAGAATAGAAAGCTTTGTCAGCCGCTTTGAGTCCCCTTAAATGGGTGAGAAAAACAGGGTAGAAAAGCCAACTCTTCTTTTTCTGTGGGTGGGACTGTACATTGAGCTCTCTGTACATTTGGGATGACGTCACATGCCTACATTTGCTGCAGCCCCACCCCCAGAGGGGCCTGGAATTTTTGTGGAATCCTATCACATGTGCAAATTGCTTTAAAACAGAGTTTCATAATAATATCAGACAAACTGTGAGCAGTTAATTTGGGTGTAAGGCTCAGTTTATATAAACAGCCACCAACATAATTACTTACAATTATTGTGTAACATTTATTTTCAAACATCTGTGGTCAACATAGAAAAGCTGGGAAAGAGTTGATGTCTGTCTCCACTTTTAAGTTTAAAAGTATTCACTGAATGTACAAACTGGGATATAGAATTCATTTCTTCTGTAAGCAATAGATAAGTAAATTTGAGTTCCTTCGCCATGAAACCCAGCACCGTGAAGTAATACTTTTAGTTTCTTGCTAGGTAAGTGGCATAATACAGTGTAGTGATATATGTATTGTCATAAAACTGTTAATCTTTCTTTTCTAGATTTTTACTAGTTACATTGATCTATTGTATCCCACGGAAGATAGGAACGATAGATTAAGAGATTGCTATTTCTTCACTTGTGACTGCAGAGAATGCATTACTAAAGAAAAGGTAACAACATTTGTTAGACTAATCACACAGTATATTGTTTATATTTCTCTTTTGACTGTTTTGTATTTTTTTTCTCATTGTGTACACAATACATTATCATCTAATATTTATATACACCTAGGATAGCTGAGTTCTCAGCACAGATTTATTATATAACATGCTGTCTCTTGCCAGTTGTACAACTAAATCTTCCAAGGTCATCTGTTGCGGTGTTGCCAACACAGAGACCTTGGGGTATCATTCAACTACACTTTCCATTATTCCTGATGATTGGTCACATTAGCTAACGGTTGGTGCGAGCTGCAATTTAGCAAGAGTCCTATCTTCTCTTATAAGGTGACAGGTATCTGGCTCCATTTTTGCTGCATCCCCCATATTGTACATTCTCTGTGCCTGCATGTGTCAGTCTGTATGGCCACTTCTTGTGTTGCTGTGACAGTGAAGTAACCTAGGATCCATCCCTTAGGCACTTTTGATGTTTCCTCCAGATGTCTCATTGATTGGGGGCGGGGTGTTATGGGTACTGGCCACCCTACAAATTGAAGGAACCTGGACTTGAAATGGAGCCATGGCAAGAGCATTGACTTTAATGCTGTAGGAGTTTAATCCCACCTTATGTTTCTTGCACATACATGCACAATTGTGTTCATATGCATGTTGCTGCAACATAGGAGAAGAAACGAGGTTTTTTGCATCATTTTCAGATAAGACTAAGAAGACCCTTAGCTTTTTCCTCAGTTATCTGTATCCCAGTAGAGGAGAGGGTTGAAGGGGTTGCTGTAAAGAATAGAAAAAGCCTCACCCATCCTTGGTACTCTTTGTCTGCCCAGGACAAAGCTACAGACAGTATGGTGCTGTTTCCTGGTCCAAAGCATGAAATTCTTTAAAGAGGAATGCAGGCCCTTTAGTGTGGAAAACAGCAAGGGATCCTTTTTTTGTCAGTGCATCAAGGAAACCCCAACTAAAAGTGGTGTCAGGAGTTGGTATGTCACCGAAAAGGTCATGCCCAGAAGCTTTGAAGGCCAGAAACATTTATTGTCTGCCGTTGAAGGCTAGGGGTCAGTTGTGAGGACTGGGCCCAGCCTTTGAAGCTGGCACTTGGGCCTGGAATGAGATGGGCAGTCCACAAGGCACACGTCCCACTGGCATCCTGTATCCGTGTGGGGCAGCTTGCCTATACTGCACCAGGACATCTCACCCTGGGGCCTTTCTGCATTTAGCCTTATTCTGGATTATATCCCAGATTAGGGGCCTGCTGTCTGCATGATCATGCAGGCTATAGCAGGCACCAAGCAAGGCCTACCATAGCCTTCATTAGCATGTGGACAAAAGACCTCTATCCCAAGATATATTCCAGGAAAAGGCCAAGTGCAGAAAGGGCCCTGGTCTGGTCTAGTGCAGAAACAGACTTGGTTTGAAAGTGAGAATTGAGCTTGTCACTGGTCAGCTTTGAAATCAACTTCTAGTGATTCTAATAGTATCTGAAAGTTATTTTGAAGCCAACCGATAATGAACCACACTCCCTCCCCTTCATTACCTCACTTCTCTCTCCCAAGGCCGAGGAGAAGAACAAAATTAAATTCTAATCCAGGTTAAGTTTTGTTCCTCAACATGTCTTTACTTTTATGCTAACATTCTTTGTAGATTTAAAATATTTCTTTTTCCTTGTGGAGCTGTTTTGTGTCTTCAGACTGGAATAACCATTTTAGCTCTCTTATAATTCTTCCCTCAGGACAAAAATAAACTAGAAATCCGTAAGCTGAGTGAACCTCCATCAGCAGAAGCTGTGCGAGATATGATCAAATATGCCAGAAATGTGATTGAGGAATTCAGGAGAGCCAAACACTACAAATATATCCTTTGGTGTTCTCTCTTTCTTATCTGTCTTCCCTGTTAAGCTGAACTTCAGATTCAGTTGGGTGGCCTTGTGTTGTCACAACTTGTCTAAAGCTGAAACTGTATAGTATAAGGTTGTTGTTTTCACATTTCTTTTTTTTCCCTCATCTTCTTTTCTTTTTCAGATGTATGTTGTCTTTTTTGCCAATTATATGGGAAGGTATGTGACTGTGTCAGGCTACAACTATTTTTTTTAATAATTTATTATGAAGAAGTATCCACAACATTAAACAAATAAGCAGTAACAAAGAGCAGCAAACATCAAACATCAAGCTTGTGTTTGACTACAATCTAAAGTGGGATGAGGGAGCACAGTTGAAGAAAAGTTGCCAGTACTTTGAGAGGAGTGAGAAAGAAATCTACTCCATTAGATCCAGAACAAGGCAATACACTGTAAGCCTGTGTGCTAGGTGGAAGGCTAGTAAGTTGCACGTGGCACAAAATCTCATTGGTTTTATTATTTATTTATTCTATACTTCTTTTCATTAAAAAAAATCTCAAAGTGTTTTACAGTGTTTCAGAGCAGAGCTGATCCCATGACTCTATACCATACATATTGTCTAACAAGACCAAACACACTTAGCAGCATCACTATCAAATGGCATTATTTACTCATCTACAAGGAAGGAACTACAGCAGCTAGGTCCACACGTAGTGGTGTATCACTTGTATGTTGTTCTGTAAGCTTAACGCTCACACATTTAGCCTGCTCATCCCACTTTGCATTCTAAGCATGGGTTGCCAACCACACTGCAAACGACGTGGCTGCTAGGAACCAGGGAACCGCCAGAAGTTCAAATTCTTATCCAGATGCCAGAAAAGGCTCTCTTGTAAGGCTGCCTGAGGTGCAGTGACTGCATGTTGATGTCTCCAACAGATTTGCAGCCAACCCCATGGTTGGGAAAACCACCTTTGGAGACACCCTACCAATAAATCTTAGCAAAGCTCTCTCAAGGTGGCATCCCAGCCTCATGTGCCTCTAATGCCACCATCTGGAGAGGTGGCAATGGCAGGGCTGACTTATTTTTGCCATTTTCCTCTCAGTACAATTAAGTAGCTGATTTCTATGACGGCCATTTCATGTCCATTGCTTAATTGCGATGGGTGGAAATGTTGAAAGCTGGGAAGCATGGGCAGTGTATTACTGCTTTGCAGTTTATTAATTTCATTATCTTCATGGATTGACTACTTTGATTATCTCATGTATTTTTGTGAATTTCTCCAATAAAAATTCCCGGTTTTATTATGTCACACTTAGAAGCATCCAGAACTGTTACACATGGATTTGATGGAGCTGTTGAAGTTTGTCTTGCATGCAGAATATCTTATTCAACCCAGAGTAGATCAGATAAAGGGACAGTTACCATGGACTAAAAGCAAGCCTGGCAAACACACGGGTTAGTTCTGGGTGCTTCCATTGCACACCATGCTGCTAGCTACTTCAAGAGTAGCTTGCTTTTCTTTTAGTATGTTCCTCTTTTAGTATGTTTTATTATTCAACATGTTAAATGACGTTATATAGTTTGGTAGGAATGAATATTAGGGTGATACTGGCAGTATCCAGAAGACTTGTTTTTGTGAATGTTATCTTGGTGTTTCAAGGTTTGTTAGAGACTAAAACTCCTTGAGGATTAAAGATGAGAAAATATGAGAGAATCCAGCAGACCCTAGCTGCAGGAGTGGCAGGATTAAGCATCGGCTATTTGCTTCTGGATCCAGCCCTAAAGATGGGTGCAGAACAATGAAAGTCAATTAACTTCTAGCCCTTGGATAGAGCTAGTAATGTTTTCTATGTTTACATCTAAGGGCTTTCTACATTTACCTTAGATCTGCATCAAAAAAGAGGCTTCCCCTTTGTGCAAAATATGGAACGCACCTCCCATTGCTGGTATAATTTGCTAGCATGTTTCAGATCTGGATTGTGGATTTGTCAGGTCCAAAAGTAGTCCACTGGGGATGCCAAGGCCAGGGAATTTAGTTTCTGACAGCTTTAGAATAGATTGCTTTGCCCCAGATCAGTTGATCTGGAATAAAACTGGGAAGTATAGAAAATTGTTCTGAATACTAAATGTTGGGGACAGGATAGCTGCATAGTGGTTTTGTATACACATGCAGCTTTGTGGTTTTATTTAGGAAGAATGCCTGGTTTTTGATGTATTGGGGCATTTTTGCCCTTAAAATTTTTAGGATGCTGTCCCACAGAAGTTAAGTCCCAGAACAGTGGCTGGTGTTTGAGTGTCAGCCTTGTCCCAGACTTAACCCAGACTTACTTGGGCCCCTTTTAAGTGCTGACGGTCCTGTCTGGCTTGCTGTAGCCGTGGCCATGCACGGGAGACTGTTGCTATGGTGACTGGCGATGTAGCGCATGACTGCACAGCCCCAGGCGTGATGTGACATCCCTATGCCATGTTTGTATATGAAAGTAATGTGAATGCTACCCCACAGCTAGTGGCAATCAGGGCTGGTCTGGGACAGAAGCAGCACTGCAGTCTCCCAGAGCATGCTGGGCTGTCCTCCTTGCCATAGTGTGAACAGGCCCTATGATACAGAGCAGTCAGTAATGTAGCCTCTGGTCACAACTGGGTATTTTTCACTCACTGTATTCCTTAACTCCTGGCTTACCCCCAGGTGAACTGCTGGAGATTTGTGAGCTTAGCTTGGACAAGATGGGCTCTGTGTTTGCAGAGAGTAATGTTTACATGTTGCACATGATGTACCAGGCCATGGGAGTGTGTCTGTTCACACAAGACTGGGAGGGTGCTTTGCGCTATGGGCAGAAGATTATCAAACCATACAGGTAACCTTCCTGTTTTTACTTTTTCTTTTCAGTTTGTATAATAAAACTCCAGAAATACCTCTAAAGAAACACACCCATTGTTTTCAGTTAGGGATTGCTCATTAACAAATATTTCTCTATAATGTTGCCCTGCAGGTCAAAACGGTATCACAGAGAATCCTGAGCTAGTAACTTCTGATTCATTTACATAGTATTAGGAAGTCTTACTAGTTTAGTCACACGAGGCTTAATCTTGTTAAGGGCCTAGTACGATTAAAACAATATTTTGCGTGAAAAAAAGATACAGGTAAGTGTTCTAACACGTGTTGTTTTGAAAGTATTCTTTCCCCTGATACAAAAGGAAGTATCTTCTGAAATGCTGGCTTTTTAATAGATTTTTTAAAAAGGTGATTAATAGGCTGGGTTTAATCTGTTAAGCATGAGGACCTATCAAGATGTAAATCTAATCTTCAACCACACTGAAAGAAAAACAAATTGAAATACTTGTATGATCTGTAATGAGCTTGTTCTTTTGTAGGACTTGCGTCCTGAATCCGTCCCACTGTTCTTCAAACATGCCTCAAACTGAAGCACACAATTTTCACAAGGCCTGTGCAGCCCTAGAGCTGCTTAGTTTCAGCAAAGATATTTTTTCATGTCTGTTCAGACCGTGCTGAAGATCTTACTATTTCTGCAAAAGTAACATAAAAGGAAAAGGGATCCAAGCAGTGGTCTTTATGGAGCAGTGGAAAGGGGTTGCAAATAGCTGCTCTGAAACAGCTGTAATAGTAGCTATAGAAAATATGGTCTTTAGCGTTAGACAAGTTGGTTAAAATTCAGCACATGGACAAACACAGCTGAATAGAGGAGTACAGGCCAAAGCATTAGTCCTTGTGTTCTTCAGCTTAACATGTACTGTACCTGAGAATGAACTATCTCTTCGCCTGAGAACCTGGATGGCTACTGATGATTACTGTAGGAACAGCCATATTGGAAACTCTAGTTTGAGTTTTATTCTCTTCTGACCACTCATTTCCTCTTACTAATTGTCTTGCAGTTCATTTACTTCAGTTAGGCTTTCCACATGCTTGCATGTTTATTTATTTGCAAAGAACATAAGCAAGGGTGCTGTTGGGTTTATCACCACCTAGCCAGATTTTCCCTGTTAGAATGGTCTGCTGGGAGGTACTGCTGTCAGTACTATCAATTTTGAGATGGTGTAGTTGCATCGTGTACTGCCGTTATGCCTGAGCCAATCATAAGAATTTTCAGTATCAACAAATTATCAACCTAGGGCATAATTTTCTCTCCAGTTAGGGAGTACAAATGAGCCTCTCCCTTTTGAATCAAGATGCCAGCATGAAGTCATAGATCAGCTGGCGGGGAGTGGTGATAGCGAAAACACAACAGCACAATCTTTCCCTGAGGCCCAAACCAGATTTATCACCCCACTGGCTTGCCTCATTTTTATGGGATCAGAATCTGATTTTCTAAGCTAGTTTAGACTGGCTGCACAGTCATAATAGTTTGAGAGAGTGATGCTTTTAAATGTAGGATTGCTCTTGGATTGCTGCTTTGCTCAGCTAAACATCAAACCGAAATTATCTAATGTTGGGCAAAGGGCCATGGTATGTTGGGTTAACATCATGTGAGAGCTCATCTCAAAAGAATATCAGAAATTGATCGTATATTTGTTGGTAGTGGCAAGAACATTTTATGTAAGAGAGCAACAAGCATCAATAACCTGTGATAACCAACTAAACTACATGACTACTGCTGTTGCTTTGATTAATACACATATACACACTATTATTAATTAACAATAATCGTATGGTGAACAAATATATGTTCCTCTCTTTTCAGTAAACATTACCCATTATATTCAGTCAATGTGGCCTCCATGTGGCTAAAACTTGGGAGACTTTACATGGGCCTGGAAAATAGATCTGCTGGTGTGAAGGCTCTCAAGAAGGTATAGTTTTTGTTTTCTTAAGGGAATAATGTACTCATGTTATGGGCAATATACTGAAAATTGTGTTTGTCAGTTTTTTATTGAAAGAGAGATCTGGGAGAAGTTCATACTTTGCTTCCCATCAGTGGGAAGCAAAGGGCAAACTTGCCCACGCACTTATGAAAATTTAATACACACAATTCCTTTCCCCCCATGCTCCTGGAAACCTACCTCAAGTGCAGATGGTGTCTGGATGCCACCATCTTTTTTGCCGATTTAGGTGGCACATGAAAGCTGGTGTAGGTGGCACTATGATGTGCGTCACATGCCCCTTCACCAGCGAATGGGCTTGCCCGGAGCCTTACCAGCTCCCATGAAGGTAAAGGTAGGCTCACATGTGTGGGGAGCTTCTGGACGTGCAAACCTGGTGACTAGTGGGCCACGTGCTATAATCAATAATAGAACAATACCTTTCCTAAATCAAGTAATACAAAGTAAAATGCAGTGCATGATTTTGAGTTCTCCTGAACCTTTGAACAGTGTCGATAGATAGATCGTAGATACATATGTACATTAGTCACAGGATTAATCCATAGGGCTGAAGTGCTCAGGAAGAAAATACAGAAGGAAATCCTCTATTTTTGGGAACACACAGTCTTCCGTTCTGTAGGATTCTCTTATATACTCTTAGAACTTAGAAAAGTGTAGAACTATCCTGCCTAGTCTCTGAATCTCCTTCAATTAAGGTGGCAGCAAACAGCACTATGGTTTAATTTGTACATACAGTTTTCCCAGCAGGATCCCTCCCTAAAAGTCTCTCTCAGTTTTTGTGGTTTTGTGTACAATCAAGCCCTGTTCAGAAACTGAATGTTCTTGGCTCTGTTAGAAGCTGGCATATGGCACAAAGCAGATTGCATTTCAGTAGCGAGCTTGAATGTTACTGCATATGGCAGTCAAAATATTTTTTCCCCTAGTAGCTGGGAAACCTTGCATGTTCTGTTGGAAGAGTAAGCAATGGGCTGGTATATATCTGTAAATTTGAATTTTTCATCCTTTGTTGTATCTCGGTATGGCTTATCCGCATTGGAAAAACCTCTGGCCCAGGATAAGGTGCCAAAATGGTGCCAGATCCTGGCCTGTATTCCGCCCTGTGATGGAATAGCAAGGGTGAATGCAGAAAGGCTCTTTGTGTTAGTCACTGCTTACATTGAGGTCCTTTAATATCAACCTTCATATCTAGTGGGTGGGACCTGTGCTCTGTGTTGAAATAAAGTAGCCACTTGAAAACAGTTCAGGCTCTTTCAGTACTCTTAGCACAACAGGAGCTCAGGGTCTTTATGCACTTAAGGTAAGAGCTCATCTGGATCACACAAGCTAACACACAGCTGTACCGTTAGATAGGAATGTCATACACATGGTGACAGTTGTCTAGCCTCTGCATTGGACTGAAGCTCACATGAGCTTCTGAGTCAGCTTCTGACAGCTCCTATGGCTAGGAATGAAAATTCCTTGTTTCAAAGCCCCCAGGGGAGGCCATTTCAGTGGCATGCTTCGTGGGCCACCAAAATGGGACCTGTTTAATCAGATCCACGATTAATCCAGATCTGAAACCTCCTGATTTGGATTGTGCTCCATTTGGTGTACCCAAGAATGCATTAGTGGTGGAATGGGTTTTTCTGGTCCACACAAGTATGTGGAGGCCCTGAAGAGGTCTAGGAGGTGTTCAGATTCAGAATATAGGTAAGTGTAGTAAGGCCCTTGGTGTGATCGAATCCAGCAACTCAACTCTTAAGTTTCCTCTGAAGTGAGATTGTCTTGGTTTTCAGGTCTGGTATGAGGATTGGCATGAACTACAGCAGAGGAAAATGTAGGAACCGTTGGCACAATGGATGGCTGTGGTCATAAAATGTATGGACGAAACATTCACTTCCATCCACTGTTCAGACTCCATTTTGTCCTACAGGTTTCTGAACGCAGACAGGCCTAAATTCAGCTTCGAGCAAATCTTCCTAAAAGTTGTATTTTGCTAACTTTAACAGAAAGGCAAATACAATGTCGCTTAACTTTTTGCTTGTCTGTGCCTTTGAAAAGCATTTTGAGATCTCCTAGGATCAAAGGTGCTGTGTATATAATAAGGTTTGATACTCTACAATCAATTGGGCTGTTTTCAGTTGGGTACATTTAAAGGGACAAAAACCAGTCAGAGGTTTCTGACTCTTTGGAATCCCTGACGAGCTTATTTCATAAACCAAGGCTGTCTGACTCAATTGTGTTTTTTTCCTCCTTTTTTCAGGCAATCGCTATCATGGAGATAGCACATGGGAAAGATCATCCATACGTTATAGAGATAAAAAAGGAATTAGAGGCCCACTGAGCCTTTGAATCTATGCAATCCTTCAACCTTCCTTTAAAAGCCTTGCTATGGAAACTTCAGGAGTGCTTTGAAAATTGACATGGGATGAAAGCTTTTCTGTAAAATAATTGGAATGACAAACATGTGGTGCACTTGGGCCTTCCCTTTTGCATTCTCTGAGGTGTATGTGAAATACCTTGCGCCTCGATGAATTAATTTTGAATGCTCGTTTTCTCCATAAGGAAATGCCACGGGTTCATACAGTTCATGCCTTTGATTGATCATGTGCAGCGATGACCAATTCTTTTCCCTACAGATTTTGACTTATTATGAATCTTAGCCATGTAGAGAAACTAATTAAATTGGAACATTCTTGGTGGATCTAGCTTCCTTGTTTGCATCCTTATTTTTTGGTCTTATTGAAATGTACTGTAGATATTTTTTTAAAAAGTTGACATAACTTTTTCCTCACATCCTGATATGTACACTTGGATCTCGGCTCTTTTTCCATTGTACTTCTCATCAGTCCCCAGCTCTCCAATTTGAATGGGCCTTGTTACAATGTAAATAACAATTCTCAGCATAATGGAAACATCCCAAGTGAACTGTGTAGAGATGAACTGTATGCACATACACATAGTCTCCTAGTGTTCTTTGGGAAAATGTGAAACATAATCGACCAATTTAATTTCCTTTTTTAACATCTCAGTCGAAGGAAAAATTATTGTACTAAAATCAAGGGCTAAAATGAAGGAATAAGTGTTTCAGGGAATCCGACCACCTCCTCTACACTACCTCTCTCCTCATTGGAAACCGGATTGAGATCAGCCCACCCTCGTGCCACCAGCTGCAAATGCCCCTGTGCTGCCAGCTGCAAATGCCACATCCCCCCCCCCCCCCCGCTAGCAGCACAGAAATCCAGGACTGGGCTGGGAGGCACGGAAAAAAGCTGAAATAAAGCTTAATAACAATAATAAATTTATAAATAATTTTAAAAGACTGAAAACTACTAGAGGTTTAGTGGCAGTTAGGCGCTTGAGCAGTTTTGTGCACCTTCACTCCACTGGGAACCGCAAGAACCCCTGCCAAGTTTAAAAGGGAGAAAATCAAGCCTTTATCACGATCACCTTGGCAATTGGGAAACGGGGATTGAAATTTTTTGGAATTGGAACAAAAATCAAGCCATTACCCTGCCTGTCTTGGCAATCGGGAAATGGGGGTGGAAATGTTTTGGTGGAAAATATACAAGAATTAAGCCATTATCCTGCCTACCTTGGCGATTGGGATTTTTCCACTCCCCAGAAATGTCAGCAGCTGTGATCTCCAGTGCACAGGGCAGGAATGGCAAGCACATCCCACCTCCCAATGATGTGAGCACCAGTTTCTTCCCTTGATAGCCCGGGACTGTCCCCATGCGTGGTCTCAACTCACCAAGCAATGCGTGCCGGGCCCCAAAACCATGCCGTGACTTGTTTTTGGGGAACCAAATTTGGTCTCCTTTCCACGGACCAAGTCCAAAACGCATGAGGACATCCCTTGCTGAGCCCACGTTTGGTTCTGGACCAAACATGCATGGGGATGCACCCTTCGTGAACCATAGCATGTCAGGCCTCTCTGTTCTACACTGTCTCCCAAAGTTTGCCCAAGCTAATGGTTATTGCTTTCATCTCATCTTTTCTCATCCCCTCCTTTTGCCTTCAATCTTTCTCAAAATCAGGTTTTTTCCATTCAGTCCTTTCTTCTTACTGAAGCAGCCAAAGTATTTGAATTTCTGCTTCAGTCGTAGTCCTTCCACTGAGCAGTCAGGGTAGATTTTTTTGGTATTGACTGATGTGATCTTGCAGTCCAAGAAACATCTTCTCCAACACCACAATTTGAAGGCAGCAATTCTTTGGCACTGAGCCCTCTCTATAGTTCAACTTTCACAACCACAAAAAAATTAAATATAGGACATGTTAAAGGGCAGTTTCCAACTTTTAAAATCTTAAACCTACTGTCCTTTTGATTTTTCAAAAGGATGTCGTGGATCTAAGTTATGAAGGAGCTACGATTATAATTCTGTAAAATCTGGATTATTTTCCCAAAGTGAAAACATAAAAAGTAGTAGTCACCTATGCATGTCCATTCAGAATACCAATGATTCTTTATTAGTTTGATCCTAAAACTCCTTTGATCTTTAGCCACAGGTAAGCTTCATCCAGACAGCATTTACTTAATTGTGTTATTTGGATAATTCAGATTAAAGCACATCTGGACACATTCTGCATTATCTATGTTTTATTCTGGATTAGGCAAATGATGTGGATTAAGTAAGTTTCTATATCCTGCTGTTCTCATCCCTGAGGAGACTCAAAGTGCCTGACAAACTTCTATTCTTCTCCCCACAACAGTCACCTTGTGAAGTGGTGGTGGTGGGACTGTGAGAGCTCAGAAAGAGAGCCGTGACTAGCCCAAGGTCACTCAGCTGGCTTCATGCAGGAGAGTAGATTCGAACTGGGAAATTATCAAGTAAGAGTCTAACACTCTAACCACAAGACCAAACTGGCTCATAGAATGTATAAAAAGATAACTTTTGTCACGTGCTAAAGACTATGGTTAGTTTTGAACCCCTCGGAAACTTTCAGTTATAGGGCAGGATGGATGGACTGGCAGGCGGGCGGGTGGGCATATGGATAGTACTAGGGTGTGTTTTTCAAATGCACTAGTCAGCAACTATACCTGCAGGGGCGGATTGGTTTGCCATGCCCATATACAAGCACAAGCTTGATTAAACTTTTTTTGCACACTGGTGACACAGTGCAAACTCTTTTTTGGCCAGAAGTCTTGGACAGTGGTGGGTTTTTTTTCCTTCCCCGTTCCTTTCCTTCCAAGATACAGCCATAAAATCTCTCTCACTCTTTAAACAATCAAAATATAAGGATGAATGGTTAGAAGTTAGCACTTAACTAGTTCATACTAGGCCCTAGAGCACATGTTTAACAGGAAATGAAATTATTCAATGAAACATAATTTCCAAGCAGATGGGCCATTTCTTGAAGCTTTCACATGGCACAGATTTAGCTGAATGCTGCTGCTGATATGATGCCGTAATTGAAGGGAAGTTTTTCATGAACCTGTTGGCAGCCAAAGGACAGATGGCATTAGTCATTGAAAATGACCAAAGCAGCAAACACTACAAATCTTGTGCAGAAGACAACTAGAGTTGTCTGGTCCCCTTCCCAAGCTTATCTGACACATTCAAATCAGTAGTCTGCTTTGAGCTCTTTTACTATATTTGCCGTATATAGACAGTGAAAATAATAACTTAATGTGGGAAATTCAGAGCAATTAAGTTTTTGCATAGAGCCGTCTTGTAACGTTCGCGATACCCTTATGTTGCTTTTTAAAAAGAACTAGATGCTTCTATAACTAGATGACATACAGATTTCTGCAACAAACCCATCATAGCTAGTCTGGTTCAGGACAGCAGATTTTTTACTTTCTTCCTTTCTTGGGCAACACTTAAGATACTTGGGGCATTTCTGCATGTAGCTTCCAGTCCCCTAGGTGGGAAAAGTGCATTGCCTACTTGCGTGCACGAGGGTTGCACTTGCAAACCCTAGTGCATGCCACACCAAACCCAATGTGCCCAGAGACTTATCTGGGTCTGGGTGCGTTTCTGGGCACCACCATGTTTGGCATGGAGCCCAGTGTGACTGTGTGTGTTCTGCCGCCATGGCAATAGTGACACCTTATGAACATGCAGTCACATTTGGGGTCATTTGAGGTGCCAGCGCACTTGTGTGGCACCTCAGATGACCCTGATCATGGCAGAGGTGTGAATGGTCACTCTTCTAACCGGGAAAGGTAAGAATTAGCATGTGTGTGGTGCCCAATGTTGTGCAACACTGCTAGTAGATGCTGGGGTTGCTTTTGGTAAAGCAGGAGGCATTTCTGGGTTGAAAATGCCTCCTGCAAGTGCAGATGCTCTTTACCAGAAGCTATTCCAGCTACTAAGAGGCCAAGTGCAAATTTATTTATTTATTTGTATTTCTATCCCGCCCTATATGCAAGGCTCTCAGGGCGGGTAACAACATTTGGCCCCAGATGTCTGCCACTATAACCCTGTTTCTTCTGTTCAAATCCAAACACATTTAGTTCATCCAGTTTTCCCCAACGTAAACGTGGCCTGCGAGTCGGTGGGTCCCTCTGCCGTCTACCAGGGTTGGCGCGCCTGCCGATCGCCACCCCAGCCCGGCAAGGTAGGTAATTAGCCGGCCCCCACCAGCTGTTTGGCTGATTTTTGGCCAATGTTGGAGGGGAGGGGGGCATGCCCACAGCTGTCAGGAAGGGAAGCGTGTGTGAATGCTTCCCTCCCCAAACGCCCACAGACGCTTCGTACGCGCGGGAATGGATGTAGAGCACTTTTAAGTGCTCTGCATCTGGAACGCGTGGAAAACACTCTGGGACAGGCTTCACTGCCTTTCTAAATGTGCACAGTGTAGGTGATAGATGCACCTCAAGGGGGAGACTATTCCATAGCCTATGGGCCATCACTGCGAAGGCCCTCTCCTGGGTTCCCATCCCTTTTGCTGCTGAGGGTGTGGTGGTACAACCAGGAGGGCCTCTCCTCCAGATCTTAAGGCATGGGCAGGTCGATATGGGAGTAGACGTTCCTTCGGATATTTGGGGCCCAAGTCATTTAGGGCCTTATAATTTAACACCTTGAATTGGGCTTGGTAGTGAATTGGCAGCCAGTGCAACTCTTTTAAGACGGGCATAATGTGCATCCTGACAGCTGTCCCAGTCAGCAACCTAGCAGCTGCATTCTGCACTAGCTGCAGCTTCCGAACCGTCTTCAAGGATAGTCCAATCTAGAGGTTACCATAGCATGGATAACTGTGGCCAAGTCATCTCTGTCCAAAAAAAAAAAAAAAAAGGCTTCAACTGGTGCACCAGCCATAGTTGGGAATAGGCATTCTTGGCCACGACCTCCACTTGAACTTCAAGCATCAGCACAGAACTCAAGAGTCCCACTTGATGTTCAGAATGCCTTGGGAGGGGGAACTGAAGTCTGTCTCTATAGCACTTCATGCTAAAGAGGCATGACGGTGCTTGAAGGAGGGGAGATTTTCAATCTCTTTCCCAGCAAGACACCATATTTCTGCGCAGGCCTTCTGTGCCTGCACATGGGTGGCAAGAAAGCCCCCCAAGCCATCAAACCGCTTTCCAAGGGTGTCCGAAGCCTGCAGAAGCCTGGTGGAATGCCGAATCTATCCCACACCTCACCAGTGCTTCCCTAGGCATTGGCAAGGTGTAAATCACCTCCATTATGGAGGCGTTCATGGAGCCACAGCCACAGCACCAACGCATTTGCACAGTGCCCACTGTTGCGGCAACCAGGCAGCATGGAGCATAACCATGCCTGCTCATGAGTGTCATTTGCACCTTTTCCGCTTAGATGTGAATGGGAGCATGCAGGACTTTCCGAGTCCTGCCACTAGTAAAGAGGTATAGTTCTACCACAATACATGCAGAGGAAACTCTGGCATGCATGGAACTGTTTCTAGGAAAGAAATGGCTCTGCACAGTGTGGATGTACCATGTGGGAATGCACCTGTGTGATCCAGGCGGACCCTGAGAGAGGACTCAAGCTCTGAGCTACTAGGTGTACTGAGGCAGTTCGAAACAGTTACCCCAAATTCTGGGCAGATGCTTGGAAATGCTGTTCTCACTGTCCAAAAGGTACATCAGACAAATGACGCATATTGATCTATGGTTGATGGAACGTGTTTGGTTGGGTGAGGCAACAGCTCTAGAGGCTGCCAGCATAACTGTGGAAACCAGCACAATGGTAAAGACTTCACCCTGATGACAACTGGCATTAGAAGAAGAAAGAAGTTTTATTGCATAATATGAAAGCTAAGCACAGTCTTGTATGAAACAAATCTTGAGTAATAACTCAGTTATTGCAAAAGGCAAGTATTTACAAGAAGGCAGTGAAAGATGTAAAAAAATTGCAATAAATGCTGAAGAAAACTTCATAAAAACAGAAAAAAGTAAAAGTGCAAAAATACTGTCAAAAGGCAGTCGGTTTTATACCAACAAGCAAAAGCTTATGCACTGATATGACTATATATTAACATACAAAACAGCATGCATAGATTTTTTTTAAAAAAGCATTTCAATAGTACAAAAAAGCTATGGCAGTCATACAGGGTTAATAGAGATAAAAAAAAATGAATTCAATTGTTTACACAATTTTATACATACAACAGAATGTAAAATCTTTCCAATAATGGCTTTGGACCTGAATTAACAAAACAAGTCCCAGCTGATCCATAAAAAAAATACTGCAGCACAATTGGAATAAGAACAATCCAATGATGCAACACTGATTTAGTGTGTTAGTCTGTCTAACACAAATCAAACATAATTATACAGGTGCAGTTGAAAATTATCTGCACACATAACCATTTTGTAAATGACCCACAATAAGCAACTGGGTTTACACAAAGAGAGAATGTTCCCATCAGAGGCGATCACAACAGGCTAATTGCTATTACCTTGAATCTTCTGCAACACAAAATTGAGAGTTATAGAAAGCAGTCATTCATTTCTTGTCATTATTTGAAAAACCTTTTAGTGAACAGAAGTTCACGTCAATCCTTTATATATCTACAGCAGAAACAATGGCACATATATGAGCAAAAATGGTTTAAATCAGCTAGAGAATCCAAGCTAACTTTGAAAATATGAAGCTGAAAGGCAGAATGAAAACAATTAGAAATTTATGTTTTAAATAGTATCACCACCAGAGTGTATATAGTTTGACCTAAACTGAATGCTGAAATTTAATATTTAAACAATGAAATAATAAAAATAACAGTAACAGAAACCTTTTTGCTACTGCAAGGACCAAAGACCTGGGAGTCCCAACAGCAGGTTCTTATGGTGTTTAAAGACTGCCAGCCTGCTGAGAATGCAGTTTTTCTAGTAGTCAGAAGGAAGATAAGACAGAACATGAACATTCACTTAAATTAAGGCAGTATGTATATCCTGGGCCTAGATCATTCAATGGCTTTCACTTTCAATATTCTACACTGAATTAGGTCTGGAAAACATGGCTGCCAAACCTTGCCCTGTGTTATCCGGTAAATTAGGCTTAATGGCCACCTTTCCACTTATTGTGGGAAGCATCTTCAAAAAGTGTCTTAGCTGCCGTGTCTCCACACGTTGTGGCAAGAGATGCCTCAGAGCAACTGTGTTGTCCCATTTTCAGGTACGAGCACCATCATGATTTCCTACACTTGCTGCAGGTGCCTCAGATCACTGCTACGAATGGAGTGCCGTTCATAATTTTTTCTATCATGGCCCATACAAAAACCTTCTGCATGAAGTAGATATCTGGCTAACATATGGCATAGATCTATTATTTCTACCCAATATGTATAATAATGCTATAGTCAAGAAGATTATTGGAGCTTAAGTGTAAACTGGCAAGATCAACTATCAACACAACAGACTAAAGCATTAATTTGCTCTGGGAACTGAAATTAATATAAATATTATCTTCTCTGTATACAAATAATTAGGTAATATCAAATATATTAAAGCTGGAGTTACTATTCATATTCAGATATACTGAAGTTCTTTTGATGATGCTTATTTTGCTCTTACCACTTGTTGCTATCAACTAATTTAGCTGAGGTTAAGATCTGCGTACTCAATATATGTGCCACTAGATCCAGAAACCCCACACAGATGCCTTATAAAACTGTGACAAGCTCATCAAAAAGGATATTCTTGAAAGCTCTATGCTGATTTATCTTGTGAAGCCAAGAACAATCATTTTGGAAATGGGCTTTAAAACGTGGTCAACTATCAACAAAGAACTTCATTGTGACAGTGAAGCTACAGCCTACCAACTCTATCCCTCCATCTGCTAAAAATGGTTGTAGTTGATTGTGGATGAGAAGTAACAGTAGATTGGAATCTCTGAGGAAACACAAGGGTCTCTTGTTGTGAGTAAGATGTTCACAGTGCCTGTCAATGTCAAACCTAATGTGTGCATTACATTAAATTTAACACACACCTTAAATCAATACAGAAAGTCACTTTCAATACCATCACGTATTTTAGGGAAAGTGTGGAAATGTCTGCTTATTATGTTATCAACTATTCAGCTCACACATGAGTGACTGCTCATCACACAATCGTGTGTGCAAGATGTGTGTACTGTGAAAAAATGCCTTGGTGGCATCTCATCAACTTCTCCTTTTTAGCATCTATTATGCCTGCTTATTTAATAAGGGATAGGGAGTTGTACACTTCCAGGAAGGCCAAGAACATACCCATTTCAACTCAGATCTCACAGTAATCAGACCTTGGAGTGTATTATTTTCCCCTTTCTTATTTCCTACCTGTCAGGCCAAATGGAGCAATGGGACTTGACAGCTCTGGGTTCAAACTTAATTCATCATTAGGAAATTATTCAAAAAGCTATAATGAGATAACTAATTTAATACACTTTGCTTCAAGGTTTATTCCTTGGCCAGCTTCCCAGATACAAAGCATCTCTGTGCAATTATCATGCAGATGCCAGCAAAAGACTTTAAATGGTTGCAGTTAATTTAACAAGAGATATGTTGGCATCAACAAGGAGACACTGAACTGGAAAGTGGAGTTAACTAAAGCAGCAACTGACTTTCTAAAGAAGCATCAGTAAGAGACTTTACTTGTGGTGTGTTGCCCCCCCCCCCCCAGATTAAGTAGGGTAGGTTGATTTTTGTTGTTTCCTTTAGCAAGAGGTAGCTTATTTTTGTGGAAATACAAAAACTTCTGTAAACTTCTCTGTGATGAAAGGGGAGGCACAACCCTTCCTCCTACCCTGGCAGAGATATATGCTGCCCCTGCTCCATCATCCATGGAATGCCAAGAAGTGTAAAGGCAAAGCAGCTGAGATACTGGCATGTCAGTAGAAGCTTCTGTTCCCCAGACAAGGCAAATCCTTATGCTGTCTTCCTTTCAACTGAAATCAGTAGGAAGTAATAGTAAAACAAAATAAAATTGAAGTGGAAAACACAGGAGGTTAAATTTCCTCCCTCCATCTTTGGCCCTGGTTGGCACTGCTACAAAGGGCTGCTCTGACTAATAATTAAAAGGAGAATCCTTGATTAAGGTGATTTTTCCTCTTTTTTACAAACCCATCTCAAGTGCTTATGAAAGACACTAGTGGGAAGAAGGAATATCTTTAGAAGTACCCCTTTTGTGTCTCATACCGGAAAGGGAATTCATCTTCTCAGATGCTCCTTCCAAAGTGCACCTTATCAAATGAGCACGGAAATAATCCTGGAAATACTAGTTTTTATCTATGCACATACGTAAAGGATAGCCAAATCATTAAATCAGCCCAATTGCACATGGGAATCAGTACATGATTTATATCATCACAAAGAGTGTTTTTGGGTCAGTAGTTACCTTAAACACCCAAGCTTTACACCATGACTGCTTAAATGTGTTTTGGCTGAAACTGCAAGTATGCAAAAACAAAAGGACAGAAACAAAGCGCAAATCTCAGAATATCAGAACATGAAAGTCTGGGGGCAATTCCACATTGGCTGGTATAGGACTAGCAAGTGTACTAGGGGCTCCTTCTTTGGTGTAATCTAAGGGAGGCTGTTTGGACCTCACTCAGACCATACTAGCATGAGGAAAGGAGGCTCCTAGTATCCTTGCTGGTCTGGTATATCATCCAATGTGAAGGCTTCTCAAGATCATACCACAAGAATACCAGCCAGTTTGGAAATGCCTTGAGAATGTACACAGAAAAACCAGCAAAAGAGCATTATAAATACTGCCATATGTTATACAACTCAACCACAGAACAAATGCTGTTCTTTGTGAACTTGATCCTACAGCCCATCTTTTAGTTTAGAAGTTAAAAAAAATTCGGCACTGAGAACTGAGCAGCTCCTGCCAAGACAGCATGGGCCTAGATGGACTTATCAAAATAGACCACAGCATACATATGTAACAACTTCTAAGAAGCTCTTGTATACCAACCTATTGAACTGAGTGGAAAGCACTATTCCTTTTCATCTTAATGGACTTGCATATATGAATCTTCCTGTGCTTTCTCCCTTTCACCAAAGATGTTGCATTCCAGACATTTCCGAACTACATTTCCCATAATCTCTAAACAAGCCTTCCCAGCGCACTGATGGCGAGTGATGAAATTCACCAACTTCTGAAGGCCCATGGTAGTGACTCCTGCTAACAGAAGATATCCCTTTGCTTGGGGGAAATGTAAATCCTCACGTGCCACTTCCCATTAGGCACCACAGATCCACTGAGCTCTCTTTGCTTAGATTCGGCATTAGTTTTTTAAACAAAAAGCAAACGGGCACATTCTGAGATCTAAGGAAAACACCTATAAAGAATCCCATTATGGCACCTGAATTGTTTTGCAATTGCACAGATAGAAGCATTGATAGAATTGATTATAGATATCGTTAAAGGGTTGTGATTAATTCTTGCATAGTGCCAGATGTCAGAATACATCAGCAGGCGTTCCACTTCTCTACCAAGCACTGCATACACACTGACTTTCTATTTCTTTAACATTTATAGAAACACATTTGCTCTTAAGAGTTAAAAGAAATTCTCAGTGGTAGCTTTGTTATTATATACAAGAGTCCATAAATAGGATACAAAAGACAGTCTCTGCAAGGCAAGGAACAGCCAAAGCCTGTACTATTTCAAACCAATCCAAAGGGCAAGAGAATATAGGAACATTTCTTCCACCCCATTCCTAAACTCAGACTGTAGTGAAGATCAGTCAAGTCAAATGTAGTTCAGTTATTCCAAAGTCATCATATGTTTTACCAATTAAGGAAATTCACACACCATTTCAAAGAAAAAAAATAAATTATCTTGCATAAAATAATTTGCAAGAAGAACAAGGTCTTCTTCCTGTTGAAGCATGTGTTACAAAACACTGCAATACGAAAAAAAAAAGTGAATAGTGTCATTCTTAGCCAGATCCAAAAGGCTGTGTATGAAATGGGGAACAAACATCCAGTTTTCTTCTGAGGTTGCTAAATGAGTCTGGAGTTTTGTAGGAACAGGATGAGGACTTGATATACAAATTTGTACTGAGCAATTGTTTGGATCATGAACATTCGTTGCTCTCTCAGATGCTGCAACATTACTGGAACATCCATTTTCTGAAAAATCAAAAGGTGAAGTTACAATAAATGTGTTTATGGCACCCTATGAAGAAGCTTCAGCATAAAGAAACAAGGATAGTAACCAAGTTACAGATTAGGATACCATTTAGATTGTGACCTACTACCACAAGAATAATAATGTTTATTATTAGGCTGTTTTTTAAAAACTGAATAATCTACATGGACGCCAAGTCAAGTTTACTCACTGCAGAACGAAAATAAAAATATGAGCTTTTTAGAGCTGTAATTATTACCTTTCCAAATATACATGTGATTTCTTTGACTTAAGTTTATTGTCTAAACACATTTGTAATTCAGGATGCATGAAGTTTGGTTTAGCAGTTTGGTTTAGGAAACTTCAAATGATAAGTTGAAAGCTGAAGTTTGTGTTTACTCAGGTTGTCTTTGTCTCATATTAAATTAAGTGTTACAAATATGCAAAAACAGAAGAAATCAGAAAGGTAGCAAGTACTTTTTCATGGCACTGCAAATAGATAAGCCATAAAGGTGTCCTTCATTACATTCTGCTATACTTGTTGTAATGCTCTGTCAAAAGAATGTAGCTCCATGGAATCTGAATGTCAACTCATCACCTAATTGCTTATTAAAACATGGTCCTGTCTAAGCAGGGGGAAAAAATTGCAGACCAGTTTGGACTTGCTCAGCCAAGCCCAGTTCTAAATACTTAAGAGTTTGGCAATGTTTTTCTTTCTCTTACCCACTGCAAAAACATCCAATTTGCCATAGGGTCATTTTTCAAGTTATTCAGATTTCAAATTTTAGAGTCCAGGTTAATACTGTGTATGACATAGCGTGTATTTATGTAAAGCATCTAAAAGCAATTTGTTCTCATTCTTTGCCTCTGATTGTTTCAGCTGAACGCACAAGCTAGCTTACAAACAAGGGTTCTTCATGATTTGATTTGGAGGTGCACCAAACTTCTGTAGTAAGGAATGGTTCAGTGGCATACAGAGCCAGGAAAAGCAGAGAGGATCTTGATGCAATTGCTTGCAGCTTTGTGTTGGGCTGTTCTCTGAGGACAGGTGGCTCACGCACGTTAGGTGCACTGCCAAACCAGCATCCTGACTTACAAATGTGTTTAGACAATAAACTCAAGTCAAAGAAATCACATATATATTTGGAAAGGTAATATTTTTTGTTTCAGGTTTTAAGGCAAAGACTGCATCCAATCAAGAGTATGAAAGGAAGAGGATCCAGGGGGGCAGGTGTGTGAATGAGACTGCTTCAGACACCTATCCGAGGCCTTGTGGCAACATACAAAATGTTGCTGTGGACAAAAGGTCTCCACCTCTACCCCTACCCCTTGCAACAATTAAATTCCATCCAGAATAATATGCAGGGCCACAAGCTGCAACTGGAAGTCCCAACCCAGTTTTCATTCTGCACTAATTATTCCAGCTGCACTTTCGGCCCTTGAGTCAGCTCCTGCACACATTCACATGGGGGCGAGGAGTTGAGTTCATGTACAGGGTGGCCTCAAAATAATTGCTTTCAGTTCACCAGAAGACTGTTCTCACTGAATGAATGAGGCTGAAAATACTTGCATGCCCTGCCTCCTGCCTGATGGAGGAAGCAGCTCAAGGAGCCATATGAATGCAGGCAGAGACACTCCATGTTCCTTATCTGCAATTTCACCATACCCCTGCAAGATCAAGTGACTCCTAAAACACAAATCCAAAAGTTTCATTTTTAAAACTGAAGGACGTGGAATAAAAGCCTGGAAAGGAAAATTCCATTTCCATAATCAGAGATAATCCATGCAAAATAAACTAATATTTGGCTCTACTGAATATTTTAATATTTTGCTAGCCAACTAAAAGATGAAAATGCAAGATATGGCAAAATTTTGAACTCTGCTAAACATGTAGGTCACATCAACACGACCTTAATGTTTTCGGTCATGTCTCCTGAGATGGGCTTTCTCAAGAATGAATATATTATGAACTATAAATAAATGCATAAAAATTCTGTGTCAAGGTAGTTCATAATCTCCCACGGGAAATTCAAATGCTGAATTTTCAGGAATTTTTAACACTGGCCCAAACTCTTTGCATTTTCAGGCACTGCATAGCTCAGATTGCTTGCATGACAGAAAGACCAAGGGATCTGACTTGTTTTGATTGCAAAATCTGCTCCTTCTCATCTCTGGCTTAGAAAACGTCACACACTTTTGACTAAAAATCTCTCTGAATTTCTTTCCAAGGGACAGGGAAGACATCCAGCTACATTGTTCCCACCTATCTTTAAGGATGTGCAGAACATTTTTCTGAATATTTTACACAACGTTTTAAACACTGTTACCCTCCCCATGGCAGGCAGGTTTGTACACTTAGCAAACTCCCACGAGGAGCATGGTGAGCATTTTGCTTAGTTTGTCTTGCTCTTGTGTTGCCTCTCCCTGCTTCCCAGATCCTGGGAGTAAATGGCACCAATTGTGCAATGAAACATAATTCTGGGCCTTCTGGGGCCTAGCAGGCTTCTATATAACAAATTCCAGAAGACCTAAGATTATATACTACTAACTACTGCATGATGTTGTAATGATGCACCATGGCTGAATTTTGCTCAGCCCTGACCCCAGCTTCCAAAAAAGGTCAGGAGGGACCAATGCAGGAACAAGGTGAATGAAAGTATAAGTGCTCACCTTGATCCTAGGTGAGATTTGCTAAGTGAAATGTCTAGCAAGCCTCCCCCCACACACACACACACAGTGGCAGCATTGTTTTGATCATTCAAAACAACCCTTTGCACATCCCTACTTTCTAATTCTCAACTAGTAACAGTACGGAGACAGTAAAACAGGAGCACATATTTTTTTTAATTTTCAAAGTTCAGTACAGATGCAAAGATGTCAAGTTCTCTTCTGCACCAGCTGCAACTTCTGAATCATCTTCAAGGGCATTAGAGCTCATTACAATAGTCCAGTCCAGAAGTTACCATAGCATTGATTACAGTGGCAATAAGGCCTTGGACTCTGCCCTCAGAATCCCCTCAGTTTCACTTCATTCTCACAAATTTAATATCTCACATATCACAGCTATTTGAGTGCACCTGCCACCTGCAGGTTGTCTTCATGCATATAATGAAATAGTCCATAAGAAAACCATCAAGACTTTAAGGAGCCACAAGAGCTTCAGGTGACTGTACAATAGATTCCCTCTAGCAATTGTAGCTCCCTGCCAAGTTATTTCACGTTTACCTTTGCAGCCATGCTTCCCTGATCACACCTAATTTTAGCAAGCACTTCTTCTGGAAGACATCTTGGCTTACCTCATTGTGTTCCAAGCAGCCAATCATGAGCTCTGTCAAAATTACTACACCGGTCCTCCCCACACCAGCACTGCAGTGGACTATAATTGGGGGGTTACAGTTGTTGCTGCTGTCCAGAACACTATTGGTATGGCGGCGCACAGACTGGATCTCTTCCAAATAGGCTGCAAGTTGCAAATAAAGAGAAAATTACATCCCTCAAATCCTGTAGTTTCACAGGAAAGATGACAAATATATGGAGGAAGAAGTTCCCTTTTAAATTAATGTATGTAACAGTTGTGAGAAGGCACTAATGATTTGGCCTCCGGAAAGCAAACAGCACTGACTGCAGCAGGGTGTCAATTACTACTTGGGACTTCACTCCTTTAAATTAAACAGCTCTTTAAAATGAGACACGAACACACACTCTTCCTTTTCCCCTCTGGAAATCCCAAAGTCCCTAAAGCAGATGACTGTAGACATTACTTACAGCAATTCCTGCTATTAACAGGCTGGGATCAGAGCAGCAGCAAGGTCCCAAGAAACAAATGCCTGTCAGAGCCATAATCTAATGGGGATAGAACATCCATCTGGCCTTTTCCTTACCTGGAGGAATGAGTTTGAACTTCATATATATCATGAGACTGAATTTCTAAGTTATTGCAGCTCCCTGTTTCTCAAGTAGCAAGAGTTAGGGCTGCCCAAAAGCACTGTGCTCTGTTCTAAAAGAGCCTCCCTATTCTGGCCTTAAGCCTCTGAATGCTACAGAACCTTTTACAAAGTTCTAAAGTCTCAATGGAGAAGCAATATGTATGTATGTATGTATGTATGTATGTATGTATGTATGTATGTATGTATGTATGTATGTATGTATGTATGTATGTATGTATGTATGTATGTATGTATGTATGTATGTATGTATGTATGTATGTATGTATGTATGTATGTATGTATGTATGTATGTATGTATGTATCTGTTGCTGCCAGATGCCTATATTTAGTGTAACACCACCACCATGGGGAAAGGCGGATAGAACCACAGTCAGTTCTATCTATCTATCTATCTATCTATCTATCTATCTATCTATCTATCTATCTATCTATCTATCTATCTATCTATCTATCTATCTATCTATCTATCTATCTATCTATCTATCTATCTATCATGTCATTCAGCAGAAGGCCTCAGGGCAGGTCACAGTATTTGATTTTAAAAAATGTAAAACAGACAAAATCAGTAAAACATAAAATGGTAATAAAAACATAAGAACATAAGAACATAAGAGAAGCCTTGCTGGATCAGGCCACAGCCCATCTAGTCCAGCATCCTGTCGCACACAGTGGCCCACCAAATGCTCATGGGCATCTCAAGCAGAGACAAGGACAAACCTTCTCCTGCTCTCGAGTCCCAGCAGATGGCCTTTGAAGCGCCCCAGTTCCTCCCCCCCCCCCCAGCCTGGAAGATGCATCTAGGCATTCGTTCTAGTAGCCATTGATACATCTGTCATCCATAAATTTGTCTAACCCTACCTTAAAGCCATCCAGACTGGTAGCTGTCACCACCTCTTCCGGCAGCACATTCCATAAGCCAATGACCCTCTGGGTGAAGAAATACTTCCCCCTGTCAGACCTTATTCTCCTACCCATCAGCTTCATAGAGTGCCCCCTGGTTCTAGTGTTGTGCGATAGAGAAAAGAAATTTTCTCTATCCACCCTTTCTATACTGTGCATAATTTTATATACTTCAATAATTATGTTCAATACTTCCACCCTAGTAGGATAATCTTAGAATGAGAGTAAACATCAAATGTCTGGAAGAACAGGTAAGTTTTAACAAGTACTAAAAGCCATTTAGATATTATTAGCATAATTGAAACCTGGTAGAATAAAGAAAATCAACAGAACAGTTATCCCAGGCTACAAACTGTACAGGAATAACAAGAAAATAACTGTATACTCAAAAAGAGATACAATCTAATGAACGTCTAGGGGAATCAGACCCTTCCATGGAGGCATTATGGATAAAAAATACCAAGCCAGAAAAAAAGTCTGATACAAGGGATATGCTATCATCTTCCTAGCCAAACTCCTGGGGAAGACTGGCATTTGGAAAATGAGTTCAGGGAGGCATCCAGAAAGGAAATGGTGGTTATAATGAAATATTTCAACTGCCCTCACTTAGACTGTGTGAATTTCAAGTTAAAAGAGAGGGAGATGGAATTCCTAGAGGACCTGGTTGTGGAACCAACTAGGGTAAAGGAAATCCCAGATTTGATTCTAAGAAATGCTCAAGATCTGGTACAAAGTATCACTGTAGTTAACCCAATAAGGAACAGTGACCACAAGAAAATATCGGTTAATATAAACATTGCCAATAAAATTGAACATAGAGAACTTAAAACTTTGATGAAGGAAAATTTCCAAAAATAAAGGAAACAAGTAATAAGGAAAAGTTAGAAGAATCCAGGCACTCCAAAATGCATGGAGTTTTATTACAACTATTGGTGGGTCAGTTACAATGCTTACCTAGAAGAAGAAAGGCATGGCCAGGTCTAAGAGAGCATCACTGTGGTTTGCAAATGTAGTATGATAAGGCATTAAAAGCAAGAAAAACTCTTTCATAAAATTGAAAACTTGCTCAAACAAGGAGAACAAGAAGAGAACAAACACAAGGTAGCAATCAGGGATGCTAAGAAGAATTTTGAGGAGCACAATGTTAAAAACATGAAAAGGAATAATATTTTTTTGAAATATGTCAGAAATAGGAATCTAGGCAGAGAAGATCTTGGATCATTAGGCAGAAAGGGAACATTGGACATGGAGATTGCAGAGAGCCGAAAATTATTTGCATTAGAGAGCACTTTGTGAAGCCCAGGATTGCCAACTTTTTCAGTCAGATGGTCATCCGTCTATGGAAATTACTACCAGAAGAAGCTGTAATAGTGATCAGCCAGGATAGTTTTAAGAAAAGCTTAAATAAATTTGTGGAAGATAGGTGTATCAATAGCTACTAGAATTAATGCAGAGGTGCCTCCTTTAAGCTGGAGAGACAGAAGGATGCCTCTAAAGGCCATTTGGAGGGAACTGATGGCAGATGAAGGATTGATTGGTTATCTGTATTTTTATTTCGCCCTATACCTGAAGGTCTCAGGGCAGGTTACAACATTTAACCTAGCCTGATGGAGGTTTGTCTTCATCTTCTGCTTAAGAACGCCCAGGAGCAATTGACGGCCCACTACATAAGAAAAGATGCTGGACTACATGTGCTGTGGCCCGAACCACGAGGGCTCATCTTATGTTATTTTCACTGAGAAAGATGGGGGCATTGGACAGATGTAACCAAGAATGAGACCCTCACATGTCTGGATAAATTAAATGCTAAAAAATCTCCAGGACCAGATGCCATTCATCTAGTCCTGGAACAAAATATATAACCTTTCGCTAAGATCAGAATCTGTGTTTGAAGACTGGAAGGTAACAAATGTAACTTCAATCTTCACAGCAAAGATCCAAGGTGATGTAAAAAATTACAGGCTAGTCGGGTTAACATCAGTTTCAGGTAAGATTATTGAAATCATAATTAAAGATAAAATTAATATGCACATAGAGGAGCAAGCATTGCTGAAGGAAAATCAGCATGACTTCTGCAACAGTAAATCATGCTTTGCTAACTTGTTAGAATTCTTGGGAGTATCAATAAGAACATGTATAAAAGTGATCCAGATGACACTGTCTATGGACTTTCACAAAGCTTTCATAAAGTCCCTCACCGAGGCCTCTTAAATAATTACTTTGATGATGGGTATCGCAACCTCCATTTCATAAATCTTATTTCACACTGCCTCCACAATCTGCTGAGAATCTGAGAAATATTGAATTGGTGATGTGAAAATATGACTCAGGGTTCCTGTAACTGATCTGTAATGTATATTCCATCCAGAATTTGGATATATTTCTTTGCCATAAAAAAGAAACTTTTCCAAATACCACTCCCTCAACCCCGAGAGTTACAACTGGGCCCAAAAGAAACACAGAACCTACATACAAGCAGTATGGCTGTATTAAAGCATACATTCTTCAAAAAAGCATACGTTTTTGCACATGCATTCCCTACATTTTGCCTTTAAATGAACATACAAGAACTCTTACAGAGGAAGCCTTGTTCTTCTGGACAACCATGATCTGGCCAGTCAGTGTACTGCAAATGCCATACTGTTTTCTCCTTTCCTAAAAGAAGGTGTTTGACCTTGAGACCTGTTGTGGCATAGCAACCAGAATCAGTGCGGAATTTGGTGGTCACCTTGAACCTCCCATACGTGGCTGAGTTGTGCTTGGAGCCAAGCTTTGGCCAATAACGATGGCTCTTGGTCCTTCCTCTTTCCTGTCCCACAATAAACAAAGGAGAGAGAGAGAGAAATGAATTGCCATGTCCTTAAAACCACACACACTCTATACTTTGTCAATACAGTGTATTGAGGATACGGAGCATTTCATACAGATCAAGGGTGATCTGATGTAGAAATATGGTGGTGGTAATTATCTTACATAATTTTGGGTTTAAATTCTTACTCAGCCATGTGACTGACTGGGTAGCCTTGGAATGGTAATGATTTTCCATTTTAATCTATCACACAAGATTGTTGTTTAGTGGGGAAGAGAAATTGCCAAAGCCGCCACCATTAATACACTGATGATGAAAGGAACAACACCAACAACTGAATTCAAGATGTCCCCTTATCTCTTGAACAAGACCATTTGTCTTTTTTATCCTTGAATAAAAATAGTGCAGAGTATGGCAGGGCCCTAATTTGGTATATATCCCTGAATAAGTTCCAGTGCGGAAAAAGCCTTACTCTGGCACAGGAACTGAAAGTTTCTACAAGGCTCTATAATAAAGTTGGTTCTATCAACCAGCAAAGAACATACATAAGTATTTCAAGCAAAATGCAGATGTTTTTCATTGGAACATAGGACATATGTATTCTGTATCATCTTTGGATTACAAGATGGCAAGACCGGTGAGACCTAGTTATAATGGCTTTAAGCTGTCAGTAGGCCACATATATTATTCGTAACTGTCAAGGATTAAATGTGGTCAGAAACAAAAAATTAGTCTTCAAGGTTATTGCTCTCTGTACTAATCCTTTCCTCAGCTGAGTTTATTCTAGAAGTAACCTTAATATGTAGATTTTGCACCCAGTATTCTGATATGAGTATGCAGCTGTAGAATGATAACTAATTTGGGCTAATAAACTGCTGTTCTGTAAATATTCCTGCAGTCCGACTTAATGTTATCCATGCTAGGGATGTGCACAATTTTTTTTGACATTCTATTCAAATCAAATTGAATATCCAAAAATCTGATTTGATTCGAATCTTTTAAATTTGAATTTAACAAGATTCAATTCGTATTTACCAAATTTGGATCTATTTGTTTGAATTTTTTATTTGAATCTGAAAATACGAATATTGACAACATTCGTATGTGCCTGTGCACATCTTCCTGACATCCGTACCCATCTGTACACGTCCATATGCATCCCATAGTTATCCCATGTGCAACCTGTTTTCATCCCGTATGGATCTGTACAAATGTGTACAGATGCGGGAAAGATGTGGACCTTCAAATAGGCATCATGTACAAATAAGTACACATACGAAGGCCCAGATAATTCAAATGGATAGATTCGAAATTTGATTCAAACGTTTACATTCAAATTTTGGGACGTTCTATTTGAATGTTGAAATTCGACACATTTGATCAGATTTCGAAGCCCTACAAATATTCATGCACATCCCTAATCCATGCTGAAACTGTAGCTACTTAAAGAGTAAAGCCTTCCTCTTGAGGAATGAAAATTCTGTCTCTGATTTCTTGGCTGAGAACTGATTGCTAGAGGCCTATTGGGAAATGACTAATGTGCTGTCTCCAGTCCAAATCTGCTACCTACAAAATCTTGACAATAATGGAAGAGCAATGAGTATGCAAAGAGATGGGAGACAGAGATAAGGAAGTGATATTAGGAAAACTCCAGTATTGTTGCGGAATTTCCTCTATTATCACTATTTTGGGATATTTCCTCCATATCAGACAAATGCACAGAAGTCCCAATATACTACTGGAGGAATCTCAGCTTTCTACCTGCATCTGGGGGCACCCTCAGTGATGCTTCCCCAAAAGCCAGCTTTTCACACCTGGCAATTGCTTCGATATCATGGTTTGTGAGACACTGCATTAAGTGCAAGACATTGCATTTTACTGACTATATATGAAGCAGTAATGTAGCCACACCATACTACACTACACTATACTATAAGAAGGATTGATGTCCATTTAACGTCTTCAAAAGGTCTCTTATTTCATCTGGATTTGTTGCATAATTGGAAACCTTCACCAGAACCTGCTTAGCAGTGAAAACTTGGAAGCTGCGCTGGGGAAGTTAATGGCAACCAAGAGACAAGTATACAGGGCTACAGATAGGAATAGTTCCTTATCCTGAGACAGTAACTCTGCGTTTTCAGACCTTCACCCAGCAATACTTCAAGCAAGCGTTTATGGTAATACAGTGCAGTATGCCATAAGTGTATCACAGATGTTTTTACGTGGGAGAAAATAACCGTTTCATCAGCAACTGCTGTTATGTAGCCAACTACCTTAGGGCATCATTTTGTAGACTCCCAGAACACAGCTGAGTGAGGGCAAAAGAGAGAGGGAACTGCTAACAGTGGCCGCTCCCCCTTGAACAAATATCTCCCTTGCCTCAAGGCTTGTCAGGATGTAGAACTGTTCCAGGAGCCCTTTTTTTATCGTGTATTCATGCTGCTGTAACCGTGTTAAAATTTTCACCATCTCAGGACTCAGAAGCTTTCCTGCTGCTCGCATGCTTCACAGAAATCTTAATATTGATGCAGGCAGATAATCACAGTGCAGGTCACAAGGCAGCCCCAGTGCCTGCTACCGTTCAAGAGAATATTTCCTCCATGGTCAGATTATTCTGTAATTGTGCATTTAATGGACTCTTGCTCCCCCTTCTGAACAGCTGATAGTGGTAAATGTTTAAAACGGGAAAGATCGGAACACACTATTTAAACAGAACGGCTGTTCCTACATGCCTGTAAATTGAACTGGATGTGGGGCTGGGTACTGATGTGTGCCCACTTTACAGCACAACACACAGTTCTGGGATTACAACAGAAATAACTGTTTTGCTTGGCAAGGGAATACAGATCTTTTCTCCTCCTTTTTTTGCTCTTTGTTTTACTGGATTCTTTGACAGGAACAACAGCTTCTGGTCTCACTGCAACTGATAAGTATTCTAGTGTGCAGCCGAGGCCTTGGATGAGCGGAGAATGTCTTTTTCTTTTCTAAAGGACAGCTTTATGTTCTCAGAATTCATTGGAATTACATTTGCTTTGTTTGGCATGTTACAATCTTCTAATGGAGCTAAACTCCCATTGTTAAACTTTGTGGCCAGCTGAATGTTAGATTGTTACAAACAAGGTTGTAACAGTTGAGTCATCCTGGGCAGAAGTTCAAAGGAATTTAAAAAAAAACAAAACAAAACAGAGGATTGGCGAACAGAAGCAGATTGATACACAGAGCTTCCAAAATCCCTCCTCGCTCTCTTGCCCTCAAGTACTCTCTTCTACCTATCTGAGCTTCCTCAACTGTATGCATGAAAGAACAAGGTCAAATTTTGACTCTTGTCCTCTGACAGAAAACAGGTTAGGGATGTGCACGGATTATCCATGCATTCGGAATCCAGATGAATACGTCCGGATTCCAAGATTCATGGACAGATTGAATATCCATCCACGAAGTGGACCATCCAGTATCTGTAGCTTTGGTAGAAGCTTCTAAGAATACTGGATGCCCTGAGGCATCCCTACCCTGCCCCCCCCCAGGCACCCTCCCCCCAAAACTCCCACCTGCGACCTCCCTGGTGCCCCCTTACCTGCTCCGGTGGCAGCGCAGGCCTTTTTTAGACCCCCCGTGGAACTGCGAAAGAATTCCAAGGGCTAAATACAGGCCTTCCGGTAAAACTGGAAGGCCTGTATTTAGCCCTTGGAACCCTTTCGCAGTTCCACGGGGGTCTAAAAAAAGCCTGTGCTGCCACTGGAGCACACTTGCCTGCCTCCCTGGGGCCCCCTTACCTGGGCAGCGTGCTCCGGTGGCAGTGCGGGTCTATTTTAGACCCTGTGGAGCTGCGAAAGGCTTCCAAGAGCTAAATACAGGGAAGGCCTGTATTTACCTCCCGGGAGCCTGCTTGCGGTTCCAGAGAGCCCTGCAAGAGGCCCGGGCTGGCGGCACAGATGGAGATGGTGAGGAGGTAAGGTAAATGGAGAGGGGGTGGGAAAGAAGAGGTGGGAAAGGAGGGGTGCGGAGATTCGTTCTGGGCATGGTTATTCTATAGAATATCCGTGCTCAGATTTGAATACCCCCACATCCAGGGGGAGGGGTATTCAGCCAGAGCCGAATTTTTCCACATTCTATTCAACTCAAATAGAATGTGGAAAAATGGTTTCATGCACACCCCTAAAACAGGTTACTTAAGTGGCAGAGAAGTCCACAGTAGCCCATGGAATGGATGCTTCAAGATCTGAAAGAATGGCAGAGAAAAGAGAAAAGCAGCTAAAAGGCCTGTGAAAAATCCAACTGGACTTGTTGAAGGCAATGAACTTGACATGAGGCTGCTGGCAGGTTCTCTCAGATGGTCAGCTGATGGTCTTAGAGGTCTGCTTTCTACTGTGAAAAGGCAGGCTAAGGTGTAAGCACCCTACTTTTTCTTACAGGAATCTAGGGAACTGGTTTATATCAAGTCAGATAGTAGGTCCATCTGTGACAATAATGACTGCACCATATAGAGGTGTCTGTCCAGAGTTTTTTAGTTGTAGTCCAGGTGCTGGCCACCAGAAACTTATATATACACACCCTATGTTCTGGTTCTTCCTCCTAGATAAACCAAAGGAAAGAGACATTTTCCATAAGGAGCCTTTCTCTATTGCTGTGGTGGCACAGTAGTTGGGACACAATCCAAAGCATCTGGAGAACACTGGGTTGGTGAGGGCTGGTCTAAAGAGATTGAGAGTTGCTGTTCAAGATTTTAGGTGAGATATTCTGATAGTACCATCAGAAGCTGTTGGGGAAGAACATGGAACTTTTTGTAACCAAAACTGAACCTTTCGATTTAATTACTTTCACCACCTCTTCCCTTAACCAAGACTCATCACAAAACAGTGCTGTATCTTCTAACTCCCTGTTTCTTGTAACTAAAGCAGAAGGAACTGACATCACCACTGTGACCTTTTCTCAAATCTTCAAACTTCAGGTTATAAAAAGCAAAAACTGGATATTCATCTGAGACAGCCATTTTTAAGTGCTTCTCAGAATCAGTGTGATGCAGTTGGAAATTTCTAACTTCATAAGGGCATAAGAGGAGCCCTGCTGGATTGGGCCACGATCCATCAAATTCAGCATCCTGTCTCACACCATGGCCCACCAATTGCTTCTGTTCATTTTCAAGCAAAAGACAAAGGCAAAGCTTTCACTTGCTCTTGATTCCCTGCAAATGGCCTTTAGAAACATTCTGCCTGTCTCTCCAACCCAAAGGCAATTTCTCAGCATCGGTCCTGGTAACCGTTGATACACTTGACCTCCATAAATGTGTCTAACCCTTTCTTAAAGATGTCAAAGTAATTCTCTTCTTCCCAGTGAAGCTTACTGTATGATCATTTCTCTGAGCCTATTTTTTTTTCCAAAGGGCCATTTTGAAGAAAAAATGCAGAGTGACGAGGAGCAACCAAATGGTTTACAGGAAAAGCAAGATAAAACCACACTACTAAGAAACAATACTCAAGGCTTTTTGAAGGCAACACTGATTTGAACTGATGGAGGGAAGATGAATGGGTTTCTAGAAGCTGTTCTCAGGTTCTCACATTCTTGCCCCCAAGAAGGCACACTGGAGTTCAATTTACATATCCAATTTACACCACCTAGACATTCATAGCGTGTGAATATGAAGCATGTTTGTTTTTGGATAGTCAGATCATATCTTTAAAAATCATGATATTTACTTCTGTCCCACTTGCACACATCCCATTTGTTCTAGTTCACCTTTTAACGCTGTCAGACAAAGCAGCTGGAAAAGGGGATGTGTGGTGACTTGTGAACAGTGATTCAGTGGAAGTTGATTTGAAGGCATGAAGGCTGCCGCATCCCTACCTACGCTTTTCCAGTTGTACTTCCTTGTTCAATACTGGTTGGCCAGTTTTCACTTTGTATACACTGAAGCTACAGTGCAGCTTTCTGAACAGTATTCCCACTTATGGGATAGGAGGAGAGAAGTCAAGAGGGCGGGGGTATATGAGGGCACACTGAGCTTGTGAATATTCTCATTTATCTAGTCAAAACCCGATAGTCTGAAGCAGATCTATGCATGCTGTTGACAGCAGAAGGCCTTCATCTCAGTATGAAGCACATTTGGCTTGAATGCAGTTGCTGTTTTGGATTTTACATACCTCCTCTGCTGTCACCATGGCTATCACGTTCACCCCTTCTTCCCACACCATTTGCCAGAAATCATGACATGTTTGTGGTAAAGGTCCTTGGGTAGCTATGTAGTGCCATTCTTCTCCACCCACCATGACCTAGAGCAGGGAGAGGTACAGATTAAGTAGAATTCATACTCTAACATCTCCATTTCTCCATGCCATAGCTGCTCTTCAAGTACCCATTAAATGCTGTCACCTTGGAACAGTAAAAACCCTCCAATCCATCTGCTATGTTTCTTTTATTGTGCTCTTCTTGAAAATTCAAGGTAATGCATATATGAAAACAGTGCAGGATGGAAGCATGATGTAACAAACACCATACACACATATGCAGATAGCATGGTTATCTAATATGCTGCTCTCAAGATATTGTACATGATCATCAACCTTAACCAGCATGGCTAATAGCATGAAAGAAGGCCAGGGGTCATTGTTTTGCAAGACCTCATGAGTCACACAGAAGCTGCTTGGCAACAGAGCTTTCTGGACAAGCAAGCTGCATTTGGTTGTGGAGATAAGAGCTGGAAATAAAACAACATGAAAAGAAACCAAGGAATATTTGGTTGCATGGGGGGAAATCAGAGATTAGTACTCCTTCCCATCTTTTCTTTTACAGGTGAAGACATGTACATCAACTTCATGAACAACAGGGAAGGCTGAAAGACAGCTCACAAGACATTGCTGAATTATTGTATTCTAAGATATCTGGGTGCAAATCCCAACTCAGCCACGTCCTTTCAGACCTCCCCGCCTTCCCCAGGATAAAAAGATGGAGACACAGAGATGACACTTGGAGAGAGGGACAATATGCTCATTTGAAGAGAGGAGAAGAGATAAAATAAAGCAGTCGCCCACCATTTCTTGCTACAGGTCAGACTGGTTGGGGACTATAGTTTAGTCACATCCTGAAAGTCATAGCTTGGGAACCAGCTGTATGGTTTTGGGAAGTAACCCGCTTTGGATTTCTGTGCCATCAAGTTCCACCCTATGATGTGGTCACACGGAGAGCACTGCCTTAGATGACTCACAGACTGTGTACATTAAAATGATATAGGACTCTTAAGAGGCAATTGAAAACAGTAAGGAAGAACAATCCTGACAACCCTGGCAATGCAGCAACTCTGTGTTGCAGCAGATTAAAAAGAAGACCAAGTTCTGTGTTGGTGGAGGTATGTCAGTATGCTCACTGAAGAGAGTTTGAGTATAAGCAGAACAAGGAGGCAAAATCCTGAAAGCCTGGATTGATGCCTAATAAATGAAAATATGCAGATAACCTACCCAACCAGAGACTGCAAGCTTGGTTAGCGATGTAGGAGTCTAGGGCAAAAATCTTATTGGAATGTTAGGGAGTTTTATTTTGTCTGCTAAGCTACACATGAAGAACATCTATAAATAGGCTAAAGGGAGGGTATTGCCTGGAACTCAGATCCAATGTTGGGTTGTACAAACTGGTAACTGGTTTAAAATCACGTGTTCTGTGAATGAGATAAAATTTGCAGATGCAGTTTCACCTTCTGAGCAAAAGAACATCTGCTTGGCTTTTGTACTAGCAACTTGGAGTGAAGAATGAAAACTACATGAAATGCAAAGAGTTGTATACCAGCAATTAAGCCCCAGCCACATGTCACTACATGTGCCACAGAGCAACGTCTGCATGTCCAGTGTTGATACACAAGATGAAATATGAACTCTTAAAATTGACTGAGAATTTTTTATCTTGCACCCTGCTACCTGATGAGATGAAATTATGCTTTTAGAAATTATTTCTCCTCCATAAATGAATTTAAAAACAAACAAACCTAGATTCAGTCATCACCCAAGAAGAGGCAGAGAGAGCCAAAATTATCCAATATCTATTACCCACCAGACAGGAAATCAGACAGGGTTCTGGTTTTGAGAGATGATTTGACTCTGTAGCATTTAGTATTGTGAATTATGACCAAGTACCTCCTCAGAAATTGGTGCTGATATCTTGCAGTAAGATATGCTGTAATTTAACTGATGATAATTTGATTGGTTCAGAAAGCGTTCACAGAAAAAAATTGACTATCTGTTTTTCAGAAAAGTACACAGTTATCATTTTGAGCTCTTTGGAAAGAAAGGTGTGATGTACTTGCCATAAACAAGCAAAACACCAATGCTTGTACTCAGTATATCTCTCTCTCACAGCCAGTGAGATGGCTGGAGGCTAAGGCACCATCAGGGGAAAGCCAGAGTATTCAATTAGAACTCCTCCTTGGTTTGGTTAACTACTGAACTGACCTTCAACTTTTTAGCAGGATTTGGTTCTATAATCAGCCCACTAAACCTTCCCAGTTCATGCAGAACTATGTCTAAATAGAACCAAGTTCAGCACAGATCAATAAAGCAGTTTAAAATATAATTAAAATATCATCCTTGCACAGAATTTTAGTGGACTTGTGACAAACCTGTTTGAAACAATGAAACCACGTAGAGAAGCTAAGAACCATCAGGTAGTTCCTGTAACAAATCCAGCCACTTGATGGTGCCCAGAGCCAGTAATGATGCACAGGTGAGCCCCATGGAAAATGAGCAGGAAACTCACCTGCAGCATTGCCCACTCAGCAGTCACCATTACTACTGCCTTCCTGAGTGGAGCCACACCCTGCTTGCAGGCAGCATAATCACCATGCAGGTGCAGATCTTGGGACAATATGCCTTTCAAGAACTGGGTTTATGAAAGCCCTACACAGTTCAAAAACAGAGGATTTCTTGCTCAGAGCAAGGACCAATGGCAAATGCAGGCAATGGAGTGGCAACTGTAGGTATACAATATGAGCATCTTTAAACCCCCGTTTTATCCATTTTAAAGGTAGATTCAGCAAGATGAAATAGGATTCACCATCTGCCAGATTTTCCCTCCTCCACCCTACCATTCCAGATTATCAGCCAGAACTGCTTTGAATCAGTCTCATACCGACAATAAAAATCAGAATAGATCATTACAAATTTATTCCTAAGTCTTTGCACCATTAGTTCTGACAAGTAAGGGAGTAAGTGTTCATATATTAGGGTACTCTTTCAGAAACTTTTTCTATTTCAATTTTTTTGTTGTACTCAGTGCCTTCCTTTTTCATTTATCAGTGCAAAGGTTTTAAATCATTCAAATATCTACATTATAAGCCATAGTCCGTGTCCCCATGGAACTTGAGTTCGCCTCAAGAGTCCCCATGCAAAGCCCTAATTGAGGCTACATGAGCGACAAAATCCTGAAAATCGAAACAAAAAAAATCCCGCCTTTATAACTGTTCTTGCCCCAAATTACGGAGCAAGAATGGGTTATCCTGGGGGCATGTGCAGACTCCCGGATTATGATCGCAGCATTAGCGGGTGGGGTTTCACTGTCCCCGCTGCTAATGCTGCGATCACAATGTTCACAGCTTTCACATCTGTTTTAGTCATCTTACCAGAGTTCTCCTTGTGCTCTTGACAGCCCCTATACCACCCTGACAGTTGCTCAGCTGACTGCAGGGCAGCTGTCAGGCGATCGTTTGGGGTAAAGCAAGCCCTTACCTGGGTGATTAAGCGTTCAGGCAATGGAGGGATTTACCATGGTTTTCATGGGGACGGAAGGGTTCACCTTGAACTCGCCCTGTCCTCCACTGCCATGAGGACTCCTTAATGCGAATTATTTTTCACATTAAGGCTGCCCTGAATCCACCGAGAGGCAGTGGGGACGCAGCCCTAGACTATGACCTACATGGTACCTGCTTTGCTCAAAGCAGAATATGAAATCCAGTTCAGTTTCACAATTCACTCGAGTGCAATCATTCATTTATTTTACTTATTATATAGGAATATCACTACAATCCTATAAATGTTAGGATTGCAATCTAAGTACAAAGCATATTCCTAAACTTTCTCAGCATCAGTCTCTCAGCACAATCACAGCAACAAACTATTCAGAGGATAAGTGAAAAGGAAAGTAAAATATTTTTGAAAAATGTGCATTAAACCTTCAATGGCAATTACAACTCCATGTCTCAGCACAGATTTGAAATTCTGATTTCTCAAGTTCATGTTCAATATTCATATTCACCAACATATCATTTTTTCAACCTGGGTGCTTGCCTTGTGTTACCTTGATGTGTGAGGCATTGATATAGCCGGTATTGTTTTCTTTGGTTGGAACCAGCTCTACTCGGTTCTCTTCATACGGAATTACTTCTCTGACACGGTTACGCTCAAGGTTCTCGGGAAGCACTGCTGTGGTAAAGATTGCATCTGCCTTCTTTTTGGGAATCTGTTCATATTCAGTGAATACCATCCCCTCTTCTAGTTTTCTTCTCAGAATTTTGCACTATAGGAAGTTTTTTAAAAAGAAAAAATTCACATTTGAAAAACAGTTCAATACATACAAAAAGCACACTACTTGGAAAATCTGTGTTCTTGTGTGTGTGTTTGTTTGGACTCCATTCACTTGGATTCTAAACAGTTCAAAACAAAGCTTGAGTTCTTATCAGCTGTGTGAACAGGCCTCTCCACTGAGTTCCAAGTTCACTAAGGGTGTCTCTCCATTTCTCTGGTGGGAGACAAGCTGAAGTGCCCATGGGGACTGAAGAAGAAGAGATGGCTTTTCTATCCTGTTTTTCTCACCCGTTTAAGGGGATTCAAAGTGGCTGACAAAGCTTTCTATTCTTCTCCCCTCAACAGAACACCCTGTGAGGTAGGTCAGGCTGTGAGAGCTCAGAAGAGAACTGTGACTAGCTCAAGGTCACCCAGCTGGCTTTGCAGAGGACTCTAGAATCAAACCTGGCATTCCCAGATAAGAGTCCAGCTCCCTGACCACTAGACCAAACTGGCTCACAAATTGGCCTTCTTCATGTTCTCAACCAGCCTCAGTGAGGAGTTTGACATCACAAAGCCCTCATATAAACATTTTGCTGTTGCAGAGCCTGTTCACAACTAACTCAGTGGGACGGTACAACAAAACCATTCCACTGACTTTAAGATCAGGTGTAGAGGGGGGCACATGTACTTCCAGTGCTGGTGTAGTCCCCAGGTGGGCCACCAGCACTTGAAGTGCTGATGGCCTGGGCAAGGCCGGCCAACTCGTCATGCTAATGGACAGAGTGTCTAGCACACACTGAGACACTGCCATGGCAGTCAGCCCACAGTGTGTTTCTGTGTAGCCACAACTGCGCTATGTCACCCCTCATAGCATTCGGACACAGGGTGGTTCCGCACTGGCTCTCTGAAATACGGATCTATTAGATCCGTATTTCGGAAATCTGGGTCTAGTAGATCTGTATCTAGTAGATACAGATCTACTAAGATCCCTTCTGTCCACACCCGCAAGGGAAGGACGGATTTAGAGATGGATTTGAGGTGGGTGCTGTGAGGAAGCACAGCACCCACCTCAATCAGTCCTCTGAAGGCCCTCCCCTCCGCCTCCCTGACTGGCTCCTCTGGAGCCAAGCATGGCAAGCCGGGAGCCTCCTATCTCGGGGCTCTCCCTCGCCCCAGAACCTGCGCATCATGGCTTCCGGAGCTGGCGGGGGGGCTTCACCTACAACCCACCCACCCCGGAGACAGCACGCGCGATCCCCTCCTTACCTTCAGGCAGCCAGGCCGATTCTGGCTGCTGGGGCCCAGCGTGTTTTGCGCGTGCGTGCAGCGCGCCTCCCTATTGGCCAGGGGGGAGGGCCCACTTAAGGACACTTGTGCTGGTGCGGACGCATCCTACATGGATGTGTCTTAACTGCACAAGTACCCATTAAGTACCCATTAAGACTACCTCTGAGGTTTAAGGGGCTCTTAACACCCATTAGAGACACATCATGTAAGAGCCAATGCGGACACATGTGTCTCTAATGGGTGACGCATGCGTCTCTAATGGTTTTTAAAACCCATCCTTAATGCGTGCTTAATGGGTGTTAAGTGGTCAATGCGGAAGCACTCCTAGAAAAGAGTGCTAACACTGCAATCAGGAGCTCACCAGCTGTGAGCCAAGTGAAGCTAGAGACAAGTTTTTATTTGTCCACAGCTAAACAAGATCAGGAAAGCTGAAGGATGAGGGCACCTGCTCAGACTGTAGATGGACCTCCCCCAGACTGTCCACAACCACTCTGTTAAGGTAAGTGAGAACACACACTCAATGTATGCGAAGTAACTTCAAATATGTTTTTCATGAACTTTTTGCACTTGAAGGGGCACTGTAATCCCTGCATGTGCCCTCAGACACCTTTGATGACCTTGGGCTAGTCACAGCTTTCTTCTGCGCTCTCCCAGCCCCACCTACCTCACAGGATGTTCTGTTGTGAAAAGAAGAATAGAAGCTTTGTCAGCAGCTTTAAGTCCCCTTAAATGAATGAAAAAAAAGTGGGGTGAAAAAAGTGGGGTAAAAAACCAGCTTTTCTTCTTCTTTTTTGGGGTGGGTGCTGAGATGACAGACAGACTTCAGTACCCCATCAAAGAAGTTTGAACAGCCTATGGACACACAATCTATGTGTGACTTCTTCCAACTTGGCTATTACACACTTTGCTGCTGCTAAATGCCTGAGGCTGTGGTTCTTATTAAACAGAAGTGAAAAAGAAGCACAACCAAGGTTTAGAGATGAAACTTCAGTCCTCAACTCCTGGTAAGACACATCAAAGGGCAGCTTCCAAAGTCTATCCCCTCCTGCTGGATAAGGCCACAGCTCATCTAGTTTAGCATTCTGTCTCACACAGCGGCCCACTAACTGCATTTCGGCATTCTTAAGCAGAAGACAAAGGCAAAACCTTCACTTGTTCTCAAATTCCTACAAATGATCTTTAGGGGCATCCTGCCTGTCTTTCCAATCTGGAAACACCCTATTGTTTTCTATGACCGAGCCATTAAAAAAAACCCTCCATTATCTTTAAAGATTCAAATCAACATGGTTCTCAGGATCGAAATGTGGGGAAATAATTGATAAAAATCACAGTGCTGAACTACATCAATGGCCCATGTAGTTTTGTAGCCTGTCTTCATGGTGACTAATCCCTGTCCATGTGATAGCCAGGGATGAAACATCATTAGCAGTTGAAACACTATTAAAGAACTCCTGGTTTGATTCAGTTCCAAAATGGCTTTGTTGGCAGGCATCACTTAATTGTAGGAGTACATGTCTCTTTTTTGGTGTGGCAATGGTCTCAGTTACACAATGAGATGTTTGGATCTTCTTTACAGGAAATCTTAAAGCAAAGCCTAAGCAAACATCATTCAGGGATATTCTAGTTCTGAATTTCCTACATCAAAAAGGGGTGGGGCTAGATGGACTATGGAAATCCTTACAGATCAGATCCTAACTTCTTAAAAAAAAAGTTAAACTTAAAATCATGTAGTGCAGTCTGCTAAGTCTGGCCTATGTTGGGCTGGGCTACTGATAATCCATCACAAGGACTGTCTATAATTGGACAGCCTGGCCTTGACCTAGACCTTTGAAATTTCAGCCAGGGCCATTTTGTAAGCAAACCCATTTCTGCCCCAACTTTTGGTAGTGCTTCCTGCTGTACCACTGAAAAGACCCCCCCTTCCCCCCCAATAGACGCATATACCACAAGTAGTTCACTTAGGGACTACTTTAAAAAAGCCCACAACTGGACTGAAATATAATTGGTCGCCCTGGTTGATGATCTTCTCTGGGAGAAAGACAGGGGGAATGCCACCCTGCTGGTTTTCCTGGACCTCTCAGCAGCTTTTGATACCATTGACCACGGTATCCTTCTGGAGAGGCTACGGAGTTTAGGAGTTGGAGGCAGTGCCTGGCATTGGTTCCGCTCCTATCTCCAGAGCCGATCTCAGATAGTGGTGATGGGAGAGACGGAGTCGACACCCTGGGATCCCACTTGTGGGGTTCCCCAGGGGTCAATCTTATCTCCCATGTTATTTAATATCTACATGAAGCCACTGGGAGAGATCATCAGGAGATTTGGAGTGAGGTGTCATCAATATGCAGATGATACCCAGCTCTATCTCTCTGTGCCATCTGAATCAGAGGAGGTAGTTGAAGTGCTTGACAGGTGCTTCGAGGCGGTAATGGGCTGGATGAGGGCCAATAAATTGAAACTGAATCCAGATAAGACAGAGGTGCTGTGTGTTACAGGCTCTCGGGTCCAAGTAGTTGGGAGATACCCTGCCCTTGACGGGGTTGCAATATCTGGGAAGGGACAGTGCAAAATTTGGGGGTACTCCTGGACTCTGTGCTAACACTTGAAGCTCAGGTGGAGGGTGTGGCCAGGAGTGCCTACTCCCAACTACGGCTAGTGCGTCAACTGAAACCTTTTTTGGACAGAAATGACCTGGCCACAGTTATCCATGCTCTCGTAACCTCCAGGTTGGACTATTGTAACGCGCTCTACATGGGGCTTCCCTTGAAGACGGTTCGGAAGTTGCAGCTGGTGCAAAACGCAGTGGCCAGAGTGCTGAGAGGAACATCTAGCCGGACACATATCACGCTGGTTCTAAAAGAACTGCACTGGCTGCCAATCCACTACCGAGCCCAATTCAAGGTGCTAACTCTGACTTATAAGGCCCTAAATGACTTGGGCCCCAAATATCTAAAGGAGCGCCTTCTCCCATATCGACCTCCCCGTGTTCTAAGATCTGGAGGGGAGGCTCTTCTGGTTATCCCCCCGCCTTCAGCAGCTAGGCGGGTGGGCACCCAGGAGAGGGCCTTCTCGGTAGTGGCCCCCAGATTGTGGAATGGTCTCCCCTTGGAGGTACGTCAGGCCCCTTCTCTGTCTACATTCAGGAAGGCGGTGAAGACGTACCTTTTCACCCAGGCTTTTGGCTAAATGCCCCCTCCGCTTCCCCCCATTGCACACTCTACTGTCTTTTATACTGTGTTTTTTTAAAAATATCATTATTATGCTGGTTTTTTAAAAATTTTGTATTGGTTTTAGCATTGTTTTATACAGTTTTGATATGTGTGTATTTTAAATGTTGTGAGCCGCCCAGAGACCCTAGGGTATGGGGCAGGATATAAATATAAATATAAATATAAATAAATAAATAAATAAATAATGCCTTTTTGGTGCCTCTGATGAAAGGCCATACTAAGGTGAGGATGGGGCGGGACCTCTACTGTTCCACACTAGCACATGGAAGGCAGGAGCCTAGACTGGAACATGGTCTGGTCTGCTGCCTGCTGCACAAAGAGTCCATGGCAAGCATGTGTTCAACAGATACTGAGCTTCATTCAAGACAAGGGAAATCTTTTCTCTTCTACAGGGCCCTTATAAACGCTGAAGGAAGAAATGTAGGGGCAAGCATGCCACCTGTGGCCCCCAGAGGTTATAGGGTCTAACCTTTTCATCAGGCCACTTAGGTTGCCTGAAAATAAAAAAGGTTGGAAGCTCCATCCAGAAACACCTAGATAGCCCCAGGTTCCCCATCCTTGCCCGAGTGATCTTATTTTCCTGACTGAACGATGTGTTTCTTGAAGTACGATTGAGTGAAAGGCAATGTTTTCAGAAGCACCGAAAACACTGAACTACTGTTAAGAACTACTGGTCATGGAAATACCATCTCTGCTACTACAGCCATACTCATACCTAGCGTTAAAAGTGATGGAAGTCCTTAGGTGGGGTAACACCAATGGCTCTGTAACCATGACAGCTAAAAAAGGTAATGAGATAAGGGCAAAAAAGACGCTCCTTAGTATGGAGAAAATTAAACTTCATAGAAATAGAATGCCTAATGAATGCAATTGTGGGACTAGGTGCATCTCCCCACTCATCAGAAGTGAGAAACTCACCCCAAGCTGAATGTGTTTATGTCCTGATGACATCTTTCCAAGTCAAACTCTGTTTATTTTGTCTCATTTTATTTAAATGTGCTTAGGGAACAATGACCATATACTGGGGCATCACATTGGCTTTCAGTGTTTATGAAAATTGCTATGGATCAAGAGCCCTCCTGTCTGGAGGCAGAGATTCTGCTCAAAGGATCACACACACACTCACAGAGAGACACACAGAGTAGGACACACATCAGCCAGGATCTGGACCAGAAGGCATCCTGTCTACCACATATTCTGCCCCCAATGTATTGTTTGGGCTGCATTACATATTAACTAGTTTTTCATCCTTCAGGAACGGCTGTCGAAATATAAAGACAAAAATAAAGCTAAGCCGGTTGCTTTGTTCCATGCATTCTATTCTTACCCGCTCATCCATTGGCATCTTGGATGCTTCATCCTGGCTGTCCTCGGGCACTGGAGCTCGTGCGATTGAGAGACCATTGAGCGCTGCCAACATCAAGGGCCTCTTCTGGGCCTCCAGGCCTGCCATCTTCTGTTTCTCTAGATACTTTTGGCAAGAAAAGGCATGCTTTCATCTCAGGGTGATTAGAAATAATGCCAGCAGAATGTTGGAATGTCTTTTTAATCTCTCACAGAATCTACAACTTCGGCCGAGGAGTGCAGAGCAAATCCAAATGTGTCTCCTAAACTTCCTATTATTTCCCTAGAGCGCTTGTTCCTACATGAGTGCAGAGCTTTAATTTCAGAGGAACGTTTCCATGATACTAAGGACCTGCCATCAAAAAGCAGGCATTTCCCTTTTCCTCTCTCTTCTATGCTATCGATGCATAAATGTTCGACAGGAAGGGAACACAAAAGAGCAAGCCAGGCAAACCCAACAAGAAGATACATAAACCCAGGCAGCTGCTGGATTTTAGACAACCAAAACTGGTACAATAAATGCCATTAAATGTACAGTAAATACAACTGACCTACCGCCCATCTTTGGAAAGGCTAACTGGGAATGATTAGGTAGGAGCTGTTGGGATGGGGGGGGGAGAGACAGAAATTTTGCCTCCTCTGCAATAAGCACACATTTCAGTGTAAGAGGAGGGGGCAGAGCACGCTCAACTTAAATTCCAAATGGCAGCTGAAAATTCAGAAATCCCATCATTGCTCCCTGGAATACACTGAGTACAAAGCATTTTTGTTGCCTTTGATCTGAATGCAGAAACACGTCTAGGCCATCTGAGAGCCTCTACTTCTACAAAATTGGAGATTTTTTTCATGGGAGTTAAAGTGTCCATGAAACATTTCCCTAGCATAATTTCAACTTCATCAGTCAGCCCCCAGAGAATCAATGAGCACTGCCCAAAGTTCAGACTATTGCTATGGTTTAAACTCAGTTTATACATGCACATAACTTCACTGGATATTATAGCAGGGACTCCATGACATGAGAATTTTTGAAGCCACTAACAGCAAAGAAATACTTGAAGAATAAGAAAAGGAGTTACCCTGTTCCACCCCACTGCTAGAATGTGAAGGGAGAGAAATGGTGACAAGGATTCTTCTAAAATAAAAGAGTTTTCCTTTGTTCTCACCCATATCCTTACTGATGGAATGAGAGAGAGGAACAAATCCTCCAAAGTCTCTGCTCTGTGGATGTGCATTTAGACTGCATGAATGCATATGTGTATGCTGTATGAATGGTTGCAGTCGCTGAAGGGTTAGAGAAACATTACTGTCTAGGACTGCCTTCAGACACATGGTAAAACTCACAATTGTCTTGGCACTATATTGGGAATGCCAAATATATCCCTGGTACTGTCAATATATTGATGCTTTAAGGAGCTGAAAACCTGTAATGTCATTATTATGGGTAACCCAACAACGATGCCAGGATTCTTGTAATAGTGATGTTTATTTTTGATATTTAGCAAACACTTTCAGGAATCGGCTTGATTGAGGTTACCAGCAGCCAGCAAGGCATGCAGAAACAACAAAAGGAAGTGGGTGGGCACTTGGCTGACTTCCTATAGTCCCTCTCAAGGTAAGCCTGGGATTGCTTCTTGCACCTGATGGTGCAGCAAAAGGCAGTTGTGGGACTGAAGACCGAAGGAGGCAAAAGTTGTCCTTATCTTCAAACACATGGAAGAAGGCAGACCCAGAAAACTACAGTCCTGTGAGTCTGACATCAATACTGGGCAATATCCTTGAACAGATTATTAAATACCATTTATTTAAGTACTTAGATGGGAATGTAGCAATTAACCACAGCCAACACAGATTTGTAACAAACAAGTCATGACAAATCTTTATCACAGATACACTGCCTGGGCCAATTAGGGAAATACTGTAGACACTGTGTATCTTGACCTAGCATGGCACTGACAAAGTATCTCATATACCATCATTATTAAAAAATATATAAAATATGGGATCAAGACAATTGTTATGTGGATTCATAACTGGTTTAGTGATGATACTCAAAAATTGGTCATAAATGGCCTCACATCCAACTGAAAGAATGTCTTGAGTGGGGTGCCACAAGGCTTTTATCTGACCCAGTGCTGTTCAACATTTTTATAAATAACCTGGATGAGGGAATTAGGGGATGCTGATCAAATCTGCAGATGATGCAAAGCTAGAAGGGGCTGTAATCCTACGGATACTTGGGAAAAGAGGGAGAAGATTTTAAAAAGTTCTAGATCACCTTCAATGATGGACTGAAACTGAAATTTAACAGGGAAAAATATAATATCCTAAATCTGGGTAAGAAAAATAAAAAAATACAGACTGGGAGGAATTTTGTTGAGCGTGATGTGAAAAGAACCTGGGTGTACTAGTAGATCAGAGACTGAATATGAATCAACAGAGTGACGCAGATACAAAAAAGGCAAAGACCACCCTGTGTATTAAGAGAATACAGAGTTTAGATCAGAAAAAGCAATTATCTCTCTTTATTCTACCTGGCCCAGAATTCAAAAAGACATTGACAAACTGGACCAAGTTCAAAAGAGGGCTACCAAGATCATGGGTGATCTGTTATCTATGTCCTACAAGGAGGGCTTAAAGGAGTTAGGTATGTTTAGCCTGCAAAAGAGAAGACTGAAGGGAGGAGTGATTAGCTGTCTTCAAGTAGCTGAAGGGCTGTCACACTACAGCCCTATTCTCACCTGCACAAGAAGGAAGAGATGTCTAACTTCTTTGAAATCCCCTTTTATCCCACTTATTCAACATCCCATGCCCATTAATTAAAATATCCTTGATTTTTAATGGACAAACATAATGCAATATATCGTTACTGTTCAGAGGCACCATACTCCAAACTGTGAAAGAGTAACCTTACTCTCATCTCTCTTTCTATAATGCTGTCTTCAATCGAAAACATTTCAGACACGGGCCTCTCCTTCACTGGTTCTTTCTTGACTCTCTCCTTTACGCTTGTGAGGTCTGGCTCAGAGATTGATGGACCAAGAGATGACCCATTGACCACTGCTTGATCAGTCCGAGATATGCTAATGGCTTTCTCAGGCCCAGGCCTCATAGCCTTGGCTCGAGACACAGCAAGTGAAACATTCATCTTCTCATTCCGCAGAGCTCCATTGCTAACACTTTTCCTGGGACCTGGGTACTCAGGAGGTGGCTTATTTGGTATTCGAGCCAAAGCAGCTTGCAGCTGAACACTGTACTCCATGTTTTCGTGGAGTGCTGCCATGGGAGGCACAGTTTCTGGAGCTTCTTCCTCCTCTTCACTTTCACTGCTATGTATCAGCATTGTGGCATCTGAGAAAGTCTTCTTGTGGTGGTAGCAAGGCAGCTGTTGCTGAACCTCATGGCCCCTTTGAACCACTTCTTCGGCTTGCACCTGTTCACGCAAAGTATTCCTGCGTGGCAATGGAGCATTCTGACTCTTAAAAGTCATTGCTTCTATATCACGCATCATGCTGCTTATTACTTCCAAACTGTGGCGCTTGTTGACAGCTGTATGATGTTTGACAACTGTAAGGGGCTCACTAACTTCTTGGAGAGACTGGTGGACCACTGGAAAGCTATCTTCTTGAAAAGTCTTCACAGAGAGCTGGACTTTTCGAGTGACCAAGTCAGGACTGCTGCCACTAACGTACTTGTGGCGATGGCTGGCTAGGTCCGGTGTACTAGTAGCAGGACGCGGTCGTGGATATGGGGGAGGGGGCCTAATCCAGTAGTTCTTCAGTACATGAGTAGTGCCACATCTCTGATTACTGGGGACTTGCATGTTGGCTAGTTCTGGAGTGCTAACAGTGTGGGAAATGGCACTGGCTGATGTCTTTGTCTGTGTAGCATTCATGGGGTTTACTTGCTCAGAAGGTGCAATTTGTTTCTTGTAAGTGCCCTGGGGCCCATACGTAATTGCATAAGGAGGTCTTTCCCGAATCTCTGGTTGGCTGTACACAAGGTCCTTGGGCTGCTTGTAAGCATGAGTGTTTCCAGTGTTGAGGTTTCGCAAAGACTGACTCTGGCTATCTGTAGGAACAACTCCTCTCTTCATCTGTCTCATTACAGTTTCATAGTCTGGTGTTGGCCTATAGGATGGTACAATAGGACTATGCCTGTGGCTTGGGATGTAGTCAGCTCTCATGATGTCACTTCCAGGGATGCTGAGGTTGGATGATACAGGAGAAGCTTGAACAAAATTCTGTGAGTGGTTGAGAGAGTTCATGCTCTGGGCGCTGCACATACTGCCATTTGGAACATTGCCATTTAAATAACTGAAGTCCATTAGACATCTGTCCAGGCTTGTCTGAGATCTACAGTAGAACATGTCTTCATTTCCATGAATAATGCTGTCTGTGTGCAGGAGAATGGGGGAAAAAATGAACAGAAAACAGAAAGAACAATCAGGCAAATGCAATGCATCAGAGAAGGAAGAGGAAGCAGTAGAGCCAATCTTGGTGCTAAACTGCAGCTTCAGATGAACACACAAGCAGGGATTCTTCAGGGACAGATGTCAAAGAAGAAACTGATAAACTTGCTCAACAGTCAAAAATCTGAGTTTGTTAGGAACCATTTATCTTTGGAATGCTTCATCTTTAGCTAAGCAAAATGATTTATAGATTGAAAACACAAATGTGCACATAGATGTCCTTTATCTGACTTTTCTCTCTCTTATCAACACAGAAAAGCAATATATGATAAAAAGACTAGAGGTAATTTTTTGACCTCAAGGACCACATCCACATTTTGCCTTCTTGAGCAAGGAAGAGAGTGAGCTGAATCACCAGAACACCTGGATTCGTCCACAGTGCTAGTATGAACAAATAGCCTTGCAGTTAGCACTAAATCTATTTTATATTTACTTAGAATGACAAAATTACCCCATTTGGAAGGGCCAAGGGGGAAAAGTGTTTAGGGAGCTGCATCAGCACATCTTGGCCATTTAATCTATCTAAATTCCACCTTCTGCATTTTATTATCTTACTCGCTGCCTTTGATACAACAAAGAATGGAGTCTTCTTAAAACAGAACAGGAAATTATTTGGCCCTACAGGCCTTGCAGTGCTCCAATTCCAATTAGCCCTGTCAAAGGGATGGATGATGAGAGTTCAAGAATATCTAAGAAGGTCAAACCTGGCACAAAGGTAGTGTTAACTACCCATATATTCTGGCTTATAAGATGGCTGGGCATATAAGACGACCCCAAACTTTTCCAGTTAAAATATAGAGTTTGGGATACACTCGCCATATAAGACGACGACACCCAGCATATAAGACGACCCCTGGGTTTTCCTGGGTTAAAAAGTAGTCTTATATGTCAGAATATACTGTATTTACAAAATTTGGAGATATGATCAGAGGCTTTTAAAAAAATAATAATGATCATAATACAGAAATAATGATAGGCCTTTATGCACTTACAAATAGAATGGTAAATCGTGGACACAAGTTCCCTTCTGGATCTCTTCAGTATTTGGTGCAGTCTAGAGAGGCCCTGTCCTTCCTAGCACACTGTGTCTGCAGAGGGTTCAGTGTAGGCTAGTCTGGGAAGCCCAAAATGGCTGCCTAGAGCAGTGGAGCTATTTAAACAGGTCTACAGCTGTCTCCTCACAAGTAAGACTGCTCCAGGCAAGGGTGTAGGAGGGTGCACACCTCCATGGACCAGTTTAACTGCGATGCCAATTTTAGTGTTGCACAAAACTGCACTGCCAAAATGAATCTCCCTAGGCCTAGGCACTGGAGACTTGCCACAGGCTCCGAAGGTGATCATACTTCAGGGCAGCATGGTGAGGTGGGGTGCAACATGAGGTGCTGGTGGGGTGAATGAACTGAGGCAAGGGAATGCATGGGGTGGTGCTCCCCCCCCCCCAAATAAGTACTCTGACCTGGGGAAGACCTGCGTAAAGGAGGAGAGCAGTGCAGGGAATGAGGTGGTTGGGGTGGTGGAGGTGATAAGGGTGTGGAAAAGGTGGTGCAGGGGCAATTTGGGGCCTATGTCAGAACAAGTTGTCCAAGAGCAGATGGTCTTTGGGGGCCAGTACAGCTCAGAACAGTTCCTGTAGAAGCCATTCTAACTGGCATGCTCCAGCTGCTGCAAGTGCGTTAATTGTCATATTTCAAAAAGTTTTTCCATGACCACAGAATTTCTCTAAGCTTCCTCTCATTTAAAAAGTTCCTTTCTTTCTCAGCAGCTTTAAATGCCAATGTAATTCCAAAACGGGTGATAGCATTTTGCTGAAGTAAATTTTCACAAGTGAAAATTAAGGAATAAACCTTGCGGAAATCATATGAAATCTGAACAGTGACATGCAATGTGTAGCAACTAAGAACTTTGACCTTTTTTGCACTGGCATCTGCATGCTAGTGGAGACTACAGCATGCCCCAGGACTAAGGGCCAGTGCAGAATGAGTCATAAACTAAAACATGGAGGATATCTGTTATAGCACACCTCTATAACAAACGGAGGTGTGGTATTGAAGCTTCAAGCATTAGACTAAGGGGCTGTGTCTTAGATTGCTGTCAAATGCCGTGTACCATGAGTAGGGGCTAGAATGCAGATGTGAGGTGATTCTCCAATGTTTCCATAATCCTCCAAGATTTCTCATGCACTGAGGCCTCTTCATGGCTTCAATGATGGTGACCAGATTCTCTGCCAATTCTGGCTGCTAGAAAGCTGGAACTGGGGCCTTCTCTATCTATGAAACTGTTATTCGAGAACATACCCAGATAATCACTCCAGGTGAACTGACCGTAGGAACATCCCTGCTCCCTGTGGGCAATCTAGGATTGATTTTGGACTCTACATTCCTGTAGTGGAAGTTAACGTAGTAATCTAGAGCTATAATAACAGGATTACTATAAAATTTAATATGATCAAGTTATGAATACGTAAAAAGTTAGTGCTTGCTATATATAAGAAGAAAATAGTTGGTTTTTATACCCCACTCTTCTTACCCTTAAGGGAACTCAAAATAGCTGACAAACTTTCTGTTCTCCCCACAACAGACACCGTGTGAGGTAGGTGGGGTTGTAAGAGCTCAGAAGAGAGCTGTGACGAGCCCAAGGTCACCCAGCTGGCTTCATGGAGGAGTGTGGAATCAGACCCAGTGACTACAAGATATAAGTCTAGCACTCTAAATACAAGACCAAACTGGGAAACTTCTCTCCTTCCCCCCCCCCCCCCCGCCCCTGCTCTAAAAATTAGTCCATTCTTTTTTCTATACTAAATTTTATTTTGTCCTCCATCTTTAGTCTGACTCATCCAGTTGATTCTTGGTTGGGTTGTTTTGAGGGGATTTATGGCCTTGCAGAATTTTTTTTAAAAAACTTGTAAAAATCATGAGCTATCACTTCAAGCCTTCTGATACTTTCTTCTTGTAAAGAGTGGCACCATTTTGATTGTCAACATTCTCTCAACGTATTAATAGCAACGGCAGCAGTAAAATGCCAACAACAAAAGTAATACCTTGTGAATTATGAGTTTCTGTGTACTGTTCTCCACACTGGACATGCATAGGAGGCATAATAAATGGGTGCTGTCTGGGCTGAAATATAAAAAGAATTAATTATGTGTATGTATTCATGTAATTATGACATGCATATAGGGAATTAGAGATGTGTATGAACCCTAATGTGGACACTGCATTGATCATAACTCTGGCACCACAGCCAATTTATTGCAAAAGTTAGGAAGGGTTCCATGCTGTTCTTTCATGAGGCAGTAGCACAAGGAAGCGAGACAGCAAAAAAGGTGCAAGGAGTGTGGAGGACATGAGAAATCTTTACCAGCAAAGGGAGGCGGGGGCCGCAAGAAGGTCCTTACTGGCAAGGTGGGGTGTAAAGTGGCAGGGGGAAGCAAGAAGGAGAGTCAAGGTGGTCATGTTGTGGAAGCTTTTTAAGGCCTTCATTCCACTCCCTGCAATGCTATTTGTCAAGACCAATAGCTTGCTAGAGCCTGGAGGCCTGGAAAACAAAAGAGCTACGGATGGGCTGCCACACCACACAATTGCACTCCAATGAAGATAACGGCCTTCTCCTTCTCTACCACCTTGTACTCCCCTGTGCCACATTACTGTCCTTGCCAGCAAAGTCCTTCTTTAAGTCCCTGCCTCTCACAGATGTGTAAAAATCTGCCAAGGCCTCAAACTGCCACTTTGGCCCTTTTACAAACTATTCACCAAGCCAGGAACAAACTACAAGGTGTGGCTTGCTCCTAAACAAAATTTAGGATCTAAGGCCAAATTTGATTTTGGTTTGAATCTGGTGTGCAGACCCTGTTCAGAACAAGTCAGTTCACTGTCAACAGAGTTTTGGTACATCATATCTCCAGTTGTTCAGTAATTCCCCAACCGACATTATTTTGCTATTATTATGTGCCCACATGTTTTTTGAAACACTTCAAAAATGTTATGGAAAGCATTATACAAATGCATCAAATAAATAACAAATAGAAAACGTAGATTATTTTATAGATACGGAACATTTTGTTTGTAACTTATGCTAACTTACCAGTGATGATTTACTCCAGGTAGGCCGCCGCCTGATTGGAGGCGGAGAATTTGATTGTCTATGAAAGAAAAATGTTGGGAGAGCATAGTAATTATCTTTTTGTACTTCGTTTTGTTATTCCTGAATTAGAACCTGAATTACAGAATGACAATCTTATTTTATTTTTAACTTGACTAGCAAATGGGTACAAGCTTATAATTGAAGAATTAAGAAGCATTACAATCTTCATTATCAGCATGTTAACATTTTCTAACTCACATGCCTTTTAAGAAATGGAATATGACAACATTTTATCCTAAGAATACAACAGAAGGATAAAGGATGTTCTGAGACACAAGGACTGAATGGAAAGCAAACACGACTCAATTTGGTTTAGGCAAAGAAGAAAAAAAATAACCAGAAAACACATAGCAAGGCATAAAAGAAGCTGTGCACATACTGAGAGAGAGAGAAAAACAAAGTATTTACAGCTGAACACTTGTGTTAAGAATAGCAAGTTCCATGGTGCGAGAAGAAAAATAAAAGAAGGCCGAAAAAAAGGAAAACGTTCACAAGACAGAGCAAGAATAAAGTGCTTACGTGTGGACAGGAAAGGTGGAATTTCTCCTCTTAACGTTTCTTATCTATTGAATGATGTTTTGTGCAATTAGAAAATACACAGTGTGAATAAATATGTACCATTTTCAAGAAGCACACAAGAGGACATGAGTCATGACCTCAGCTAAAAGTTAGCAGCACTCCATGCTTTCTTATGATATGATCCTACTGATTCTACCCCTCTGTTCTGTCTATCATTGGCTTTATTGTCTGCCTCTCAGGCAAGGTCTCAAAGGAAACTAAGAAAACACATTCAGCCATTTCTTGAGATACATTTTTTATAACACAGTTTTGATTTTATATGATTGTTAAAAAGTGACTTCTTGCCCTAGCCTGGAACACAGAATCATACAGAAGGCATGTCTCTATGTTCCAAACTATTTGGCGAACAATTTCAGTGGAGTGCTAAAGACACCACTGAAATGGGTTCCCTGGAGACGCCAAAGCTAGGAACTTTCATGCCTAGGCCTTTGGAGCTCTTGGAGGCTGGTCCCAAAGCTTGTGTGTGCTTCAGGGTGATGTGAGGGCTGTCATTGTTCCAGTCCACACCTTGCAGTGGTCCAAATAATTTGATCTCACAGGTCCAGACCTGCTGGTTTGGATCACAGCAAAGCAGTGATGAATGGCAGTACAACTTCTCTCTACACATGTAGACTGCTGTGTTACTGACTTATTGATAATCTGAGCCTCTCCTTATGGTGCTATTTACCCCATTTCTACAGTTTGTAGTGCTATCCTCGGCCAGCCTGTACTGGTATATGAAATCCATCCCAAGCTGGAATGAATTGCTCCATAGTGCATAGAACATCCATAGTGGACCACCAGCTTAGGAAGCAGAGCTCCAAATTTTCAAAAGCCGGGAACTACTGAAATGGGCCCTCTGTGGTAAACCATACTATGGAAGCATGTCATCTGCATGTCTCTGTGGCCCTGTATACCACCCCTAAAGTCAGTAGACCTTGAGAGTAGACCACTGAACCAGACTAGGATGCCATTTTGATCACCCTGTGTGGATGGAGCATACTAGAATATGGCAGGGTCACTTTTAAACTGCCTCAGCATGCAGAAGAGGGGTCATCTTTGGACTTTTTCCTTTCACAGGACACCGTACTTTGTGGAAAGGGTCTTAAGAGCAGTAGAAAGGGTCTTCACAGTTTCCCTAACTTCTAGATTTTTCTGTAGATAGCAAAGTTTGTACTAAACAGTGGTTTGTTGTATCTAAGTTATAGCATTACAGAATAAAAGGTATTACTGCAGTAAGACATTAATCAAAATAGAGAAATAAGATATCCTCTCACAAACACGAAGTGGCAGAAATGAAAAATAAAAAATACAGTACAGATGTAGGCTCAACATCACAATAAAGTTCCTCAGAGGAAGAGAAAGGGGAGGAAGAGAAGGAATAATGAGAAAAGTGAGATCAAAAAGGAAGTGATTGAAAAGTACCGGGTAAGCACACAAAAAGTCAATGAAGCACTGGAAACTGTGAAGTAACAGATAAAAGTTACAGCCAGAAAAATACAACAATATGAAACCAGAGTTTAGTTTAAACAAAATAAACTTTCCCAGTTAAGTTAGATCAAAGATGATTCTATCGAAGCCTGACCCAAACAGCAGACACAAAATTTGAAAAACCAGAGAAAAATAGTCACCCAGTTCTGGAGAGAAATCTGGAAAAAATGAAAAAGAATACTACAGGGATGCTGAGTGGATAAAGGAGTTTCAAGAGAAATTTTCAAAGAAGAACTTGTGATGACAGTCAAAATGGTCAAAAACTGTATCAAGAGAGCTAAAAACTGGACATCCCCTGGCATAGAACCAGTGCATGGTTTCTGGCTCAAATATCTGACAAGTATGCATCCGATCTTTCAGGCTGGGGAAGGTGGGAAGCAGGATGCTTCTAAGGCCATTTGCTGGGATTCGAGAGCAGGAAAAGGTTTGTCCTTGTCTCTGCTTGAGATGCCCATTAACATTTGGTGGGCCACCGTGTGCGATGGGATGCTGGACTAGATGGGCTGTGGCCTGATCCAGCAGGGCTTCTCTTATGATACTGACCACACAGTTCAATGAAATTTTTAAAAATGGAAGAATTAGTGAATGGCTAACAATAGGAAAAACACACCTGATTCAGAAAAATCCAAGAAAGGGTACAACACATGGAAATTATAGGCCAATAACATGTATCCTAACCATGCTTAAACTGCTAACTGGGAGAATAGCCAATAAAATCCAAGACTATTTGGAGACAAATAACATCTTGTCAATGGCGCAAAAAGGAAACAAATGTAAAAGCAGAGGCACAAAAGATCAGCTTCTGATTAACAACTGATCTTAGAGAACTGCAAATGTCAAAGAATAAACCTATATATGGCTTGGATTGACTATAAGAAAGCATTTGACTCATTGCCTCACAGCTAGATCATCAAGTGCCTGGAAACCATCGGCATCAGTAAGAACATCAGCGCTTTTATTGAAAATATGATGAAGAACTGGAAGATGGAACTGTTTGTTGGAAATGAAAGCTATGGATCACTAAGCATTAACAGAGAAATCTCCCACTGTCACCATTGCTCTTCATCCTTGTGATGATCCCACTGTCAACAATTCTGCAAAAAACACATCTCGGGTATCAAACTTCATGTGACTCACAGAAAATTAGAATTTAAGGACATTCTATTAGAATTCTAATGTCAAAATTTGGTCGATTCGATTGTTCAAATGCATTGAATATTCATGCACATCCCTACTGCATGGGCAATTCTTGGAGAAAATCAAAGGGACAGTAGACCAAGGAAAGACCTGGCTGTGGCTTACAAATGGAACACTGAAGAAACAGAAGGCCTGATTTTAGCCACACAAGAACAGGCTATCAGGACTAATGCAATAAAAGCCAAAATAGACAAATCAGATGTAGACATCAAGTACGATTATGCAAAGAAACTGAAGAAACAATCGACCACTGCACAGCCTGATTACAAACAGTGACACAACACCATCGCCAAAATGATCCATTAGAATCTATGGTGGAATCATAGTCCTGAAAAAGTGATCAAAAGTGAACAGGTAAAAATATTGTGGGACTTCAGAATGCAAACGGACAAAGTTTTGGAACATAACACCCCTGAAATCACCATTATAGAAAAAACACACAGGGTGTTGCTCGTTGATGTTGTGGTTCCAAGAGATTTTCCAGGGAATTCAAGGCTAGAACACTCATTCCTAGCTTTTCAGACCCTGGTCCTAAAGCTCATCTAGGCTTCAGGACCAGTGCAGAGGCTGGTCTGCAACAGCACCATTATACAGATGGTGCTTTTCCAAACCAAGCCAGGCTATGATCAAGAATAGTGGTTCTTGCTGGTCCAAACACACTGATCCCAGTCAAAGCATAATAGTATGAAAAGGCTCAAGAAGTTCCACAGACCACATCAATGCATCTTTGTAACATGATCTCATGCTGTTCCATTTGATATTTTCTTACACTGAGGAAACAGTTTCCCCTCCCCCTTTTCAGGTGCTATTTTTTATATGTTCACTTTATATTTTGTTCTTATAACTGTAACTGCCCTTTAAGTATAGGGTAGGTATACATATTAAAAATAATAGTAATAATTTTCCATGAACAAATAATACAGAAATAACAACAAAAAGACAGGGGAAAATGTGATTGTGCAGAAATGACTAGACATATATGCATCCCTCTACCCTTAGTGCACTTAGTTGACAACATCATAGGCTGCTTTCGCACAGGCCTTTTAACACCCATTAAGTACACATGCAGAAACGTGCGTCCGCACATACGTACCTATTTAGCACACTTCCGGTGAGGCGCGTCCGCACAGTGACACCCATTAAGCACACATTGGGAAACCCGCGTCCGCACAGGCGGACCTATTTAGCACACTTCCGGTGAGGCGCGTCCGCACAGTAACACCCATTAAGCACACTTCGGGAAAGCCGCGTCTGCACAGGCGGACCTGTTTAACACACTTCCGGTGAGGTGCGTCAGCACATATGTATCTCTAATGTGTGCTAAATGGGGTTTAACTGCACACCACATTCAAGCTGGTCTTAATGGGTGTTTTCGGGCGAAAACCGAATTAGCTGGACCCGGGACCGCATATGGGACGGGGAGAGAACACATGGGGCGGGACAGGAAGTCGTCATGTTGACTGGGAGAACGTGGGGCGGAGCCGACTTCGGCAGGGCGGAGGCAGGGGCTGGGTGCGGCTCTGCCGTGAAGCCCATCTCCCTCACTGGTCGCCGAGCTCCTTGACACCCGGCCTCAACTGGCACCGGCACAGAATTGTCTCGGGCCCGGAGACCCACCCCAGGGGCTCCTCGCGTTTTGCAGAGGGCTTGCTGGTACGTTTCGGGCGGAGTCAACTCCGCGTGGACACGCACGCGGCTGCCCCACCACGTTCCAGGCAAAGAAAGGTGACGGCTGTGCCGGGCGGACCTCGGCACCAGCTGGCCACTCCCCCCTGCGCGTTTCGCAGCCCGCTGGCGGTGCACTCACTGGCGGCCAGAAGTTAGCGTAGAGTGACAGCTGCCTGCGCCAATCACAGAGCTCTCTGAGTTGCTCCCTGCAAATCTGTGCTACTGCGTCCGCACAGCGAGGGCAGAATCCGTTCCCCGCTAGCGCCCCTTCCCACACGTGCGCAGACAAAAGGGGTGCAGGTTGATCCATATCTCTTAGATAAGGATCCACCGAGATCCAGATCCAGTAAAACCGGATGGCCAGGAACCGCATATATTACATCCACATCTAGCCTAATCCGGATTCACTACATCCACATCTACTAGGAACCATCTTTAACAAATCCCCCTCTATTCTAAACCGGTTTTCATTAATCCAGATGAGGTAGATCCACATTTATTTGCCCCTGTGCGGAAGCAGCCATATAGTTCTCATTTTCTTTTGCTTTAGTTGGACCAAGAGAAATGGTCTTGTTACTTCATCTCTCAAGAGTTCTAGTTCTTGGAGTCTTGTTGAACAATGCAATAAATCTTTCCAATTATCCTCTATCCTGGAATGTAGTTTCAACCCTAGGTTTTTAAACCTTATTTCCTACTTTTTTTTCAAATTTATATTGTTTCATTACATATTTATACCATTTATCTAATGTCTATTTAGTTCCTCCTTCCATCCCAATACAATTGTGGATTGTGCAGCATGTATCATTTGATCAAATAAACACTGTTTATCTGCTCTTATGCTCCATTGTCACATTAAACAAAGCTGTTTGGGATGTTAATTCCATTTTTATATTTAAATTATTATTAATTTAATTCTGAATAATTCTTCAAAATCTTTAAAAACTATTGCATTCCCACCAAAGTAGAAGTATGTTCCTCTGTAGCCACACCTGTGCCAGCACTGTGGTGACATTTCAGAAATCATATACAGTAATTGAGATGGTGTTTGTTGCCACTTATAGAAAACCTTGAATGCCATTTTCTGTACCCTATTACTTTTTAATTTACCAATTTTCTTTTATTTTTGCCCAACATGTTCGTTCTGCAATTTATCAAATTATTTGTTCAAACATTTGAACATTCAGATTCACAAAATATTTGAATCAGTTGAATATTTGAATTCACAAATTTTTGCATTGAAATGAACATATGGACATTCGAACGAAAACAAACAATGCTCCCGGTCTGCGAATATGAAAATCCAATCACATTTTTGCACTTGCAATCATGCCTTCTGGGAGCATCTTTTGTTTCATTCAAATGTCCATATGTTCATTTCAATGCAAAAATTTGTAAATTCAAATGTTCAACTGGATTTTTGAATGCAAATTCATTTGTTCACATCCCTTGTATAGGGGTGGGATAAAATTGCAAATTAAATAATTTCAATGTCAAAAGCCTTGGCTGCAACCAGCAATAGGAAACTTCAGAATTTAGTTCATCTAAGCATTAAGAGAAACTCCCGAATGGTAAAGACTGGAGACACTGAACTCTCCATTTCTGGAGCTATTTGAGCAAATACTGGGTGTTATTGAGCTATTAGTGGGCTTAAATAAATTACACTATCCCTTTCCACTCAATAATTCCATGATTGTAACCGTCATTTCACCTCCATGCATGATCAGGCCTGGGATAATGTGAAAGCAGCCTTGCGTGTGGAGAAGCCTTTGATCTATAAGGGCTAAATCCTTAAGTTAGCTTGAGTACGCTGCTGTGTCCTCAGCTCTCTCCTCAGATATGCCAACCCAACAGATGGCAATATGATAAGGCAGATGCAGATGTTCAGTTAGTAAGTGAGGCTGCAAGGTCAATGAGGGCTTCAGCTCAGCTGTGCCATTAACTAATTAAACACAGGAATTTTGTTTGTGCAAGCAAAAAGTGTTTGCTATAGAGACACTAAGTGGTTCTTATGCTAAATATTTCACAGATCTACTCAAAGGTTCAGTGGGACCTGCTATCAAGCAAAGGTATATAGCATGTGCTCCTTCAGAAGCTGCTAAATTATGATCCCCAACTTCCTATGTCATTGTTTGTCCAGGCTGGAGCTGCCAAAATAGCTGGAGTGCTATTTTAATCAAGATAACATTAGCTGACCATAATATAGAGCATGATCAACTATTTTACTCTGTGCAATCACTGAATTCTCTACAGTTATTTTACATAAAGAGGTAAACAGACTGACAGATATATCTGCCCCTTGCGTCATAATCATCGGTTCCTCATCTTGGGAACTTCTGTTCAAAGGCTGGCTACAATTTTAAGAAGATAAATTTAAAAAATACTACACTGGGGTTCATGGCAGCATTTTTCCTCAAAGAAACAGTGGTGGGGTATTTTCCAGATGGAATAACTATAGTGCCATTACAGTACGGCTATGGTGGCATTGCCTCACATATTATAGGCAATCCCACCATAACCCGTGGATAAAGGCGAACCAGTAGACATTGGGTGTTTTTCCATCACGCTCCTTTAATCCGGATCTAAGAAGAATGGTTACTTCTTTAATCCGGATCTAAGAGGAATGGTTACTTCCCTTAATGGGTGCTAGCCTCCCTGCTATGGAAACACCGGAGCACCCATTTGCAAATCTGGATTGACCCACAAGGGGTCTGCCTGTGACCCCGGGTGTTTTGGGGAACAGCGGTGCAATCTCTGAAGTTGTCTTCGGAGATTAGCAAAGACTCCCGAGTCCCTCCGAAGTTGCCTTTGGAGGTTAGCAAAGGCTCTGAAGTCCCTCCAAAGGCAACTTCGGAGATTAGTGCAGGCTCCTAAGACAAACCCCTTGGGAGAGCAATGCAAGAGAGGTGCATACTAATTAGCTCCTTGTGAGCACCCCATGAGTCAGCCTCATTAATATGCACCTCTTTCCATGCCTGAAGGTAATAGGCAGCTCCCAGCTGCATTGCTCTCCGACGGGGTTTCTCTACGGAGCCTTTGCTAACGTCCAAAATTGCCTTCGGAGGGATTTCGGAGCTGCATTCGGAGGGACTCTGAAGTTTTGACTTTGGGGCACCCCCCCCCCCATGGGTGCCTCCTCCCTGAGCCTCCTCTAGACCCCATTGCCAGATTGTAGTGGAAACAGGCTCCATACAATTTGGATTTTCAGGCTAAAGACCTCATTGTAGACCACTTTAATAAATTATAGGTCCTGAAGGACCCATTATGATCCAGATTTCCCTAGCTGTGATAAAAACAAATGTGTCCCTAATGGGGTCTGTGGTGGAAATGGGGTCATCCGACTCTCAGCCAAATGGGTCCTTAATGGGTGTTAAAATGGGTGACAGTGGAAAAACACCCAGTGTCTTTCTGGATTTTCAGAAGGCTTTTGACAAAGTTCCACATCAAATGCTAGTGAGTAAACTCATCAGCCATGGAATAAAAGGACAGGTTCTATCCTGGATTTGTGACTGACTTAAGGGCAGAAAGCAGAGAGTAGTGATAAACAACCAATTCTCAGAGTGGAAAGAGGTAAAAAGTGGGGTTGCTCAAGGTTCAGTGTTGCGACCAATGCCTTTTAATTTATTCATCAATGATCTTGGTTTTGATTTTTGGTAAAGCTCTTCATAATATTTAATATGAAAAAAGATAAAATATATAAAGAAGAAGAGGTGGCTTTTCTACCCCACTTTTCTCACCCATTTAAGGGGACTCAATTTTTTAAAAAAAATAACCCACCCACCCTCCTTTGCATAAAAATGGATGCTTAGACCCATATTATACAGACAAACATTATCTTTGCCTTTTTCATGGAAGTATAACTTGGGTGCTTATGAACAAGGCATTATAGTTTGATTCTTAATGATACTGAAATTTTCTAAACACTGGGAAAGGTCCATGAGAAATCTAAAAAAAGACAAAAAGACAAAAATAAATCTTTAGTTTACATTCACAAAATCTCAAACTTGGCAAGGGAATGTACTCACTCAGTGCAGATTTTGTTTTGTTTGTAAAACTTGAGCTTTGCAGCAAACAGCCGTGAAATATACTTGGCATTTTCAAGGTCATCCTTTAAAAGAAAAAAAGTAGAGGAGAGAAAAGACAGGAAAAAGCAGTTTTTAAAAACTGCAGTGTGATTAGCATAGCAAAGAGTTATGTAATAGTGACTGTGTTCTTCTGAAAGTTTCAGTAAAAAGATCTCTCCTCAGGAAGAAACTCGTAAAAACCCAGGTATCCAGCCCTGGAGGTTTTACATTACAAGGGATGCTATTACTATCCAGTACACCTTGGTATTTTTTGTTTTGAAAGAAGTTTGAAAGAGAATGTGAAGAGCCGAGTGATTAAATAGGTTGCTGTTGCGCTGATTAGAGTTTGGTTCTGTTTCAATAAACTTCACTGCATTTGAAGCCTACTTCAAATTGCTGAAATTCTAGTTTTGTGTGCCATTTCATAAGGACTTAAGAGGAGCCTTACTGGATTGGGCCACAGTTCATCTACTCCAGCATCCTGTTTCACACTTTGGCCCTCCAACTTTCAACTGCTCTCAAATACCTTTCAAATAGCCTTTAAAGGCATCTTGCCTGCCTCTAACCTGGAAGCAGTACCTAAGCATCCATTTTAGTAGCCACTGATACACCTGTCCTCCACGAATTTATCCAGTCCAAATATCTGGATATTTGGCCCCAAATATCTAAAGGAACGCCTTCTCCCATATCTACCTGCCCGTGCCTTAAGATCAAGCGGTGAGGCCCTCCTGGTTGTCCCACCATCTTCAACAGTGAGGTTGGTGGGCACCCGGGAGAGAGCCTTTTCTGTGATGGCCCCCAGACTATGGAATAACCTCCCCCTCGAGGTGCATCATGCCTCTTCCTTATATATATATTTAGGAAGGCAGTGAAGACGCACCTCTTTGCCCTGGCCTTTGGCTGAGCTGCTTATGTTCCCCCCCCCACCCCAGTACAGACACTATCATTTTAAACATATTGTACATTGTTTTATATCTGTTGAATTTTTAACGTCTTTTAATGTATATTCTATTTTAATCTGTTGTCACCCGCCCAGAGACCTTCGGGTATGGGGCAGGATAGAAATGTAAATTGTGTTTAACATATTGTGTTTTAATATGTTATACTGTTTAATACTGTCTTAAGGGGGGGAGGGATAAGGTGTTTTTAATTGTTATATTTTACATTTTACTGTTGTTAACCGCCTGGATTGGTTTGCTATAGGGCGGTATACAAATAATAATAATAATAATAATAATAATAATAATAATAATAATAATAATAATAATAATAATAATAATAATAATAATAATAATAATAAATAAATAAATAAATAAATAAATAAATAAATAAATAAATAATCCTTTCTTAAAGCTATCTATGCTGGCTGCTGTCACCACACATTTACAGTGTCATTTCCGCGACCAGCAATACAAATACTAAAAAATACATTTATCTTCATCATATCCTGAGGCTGCACCATCATGCATCTGATGAAGTAGACCTGTCTACGAAAGCTCATACCACAACTTCTCTCTGTTAATCTTTAAAGTGCTACTAGAGCCCCCCTCTTTTTAAAATATCCTAAGACTGATGCCTTTTGCTTTGCTTACCGTGTGGAACAGTACAGTTTCTTCTTTGTTGAGCAATTCCACAGCAATTGAAGATTTGTTTTGTATTATATTCCCAATATCATTCCACCTGCAAAGAAACATGATTGCTAAAAAAGACATACGACTCCAAAACAGCCAAAATTGTCAGGTTTGTTTCAGTGCAAGAAGAGATCTTATCTGTTTGGTTCAGCCAAACCTCTCCATGTACTTGGCTCACAAATATTAACATGGATGACTTTATTGTAAAATAATCATAAATTCTTATCCCTTAACAAGCAAACTGACAGTAGTAGCTGTTGTCAAGGGTAATTCACCTGGTCATGCTGAGAAACTGGAGATCTACAGCAGAGGTGATGCTGATAGTATTTCTGAACAGGAGCAGTTATATTCCAGTGGAACCAAGATTTGAGATTAGACAAAGAAACAATTTAACTCTAAATGGGTCAAATGCAAAGTTTCCTAATAATATTTACCTGTATATCACTGTAGGCCTTCCCATTCTATTTTTTACAAAGATCCCCATGAAGAAAATGCCAAGGTGCATGTCATTACCATGATTGTCCTACACAATGAAAAAGAAAGTTCGATTCTAAATAAATTTAACAGCTTGAAAAGAGAACAATCAGACTAAAAGGTCAAAACAAGAGTTTTGCAACAGGCAAATATTGCATAAGGCAAAAACAAAGGTATCCTTGAGTTAAGCTTGGTTTGAGTTCAGTCTAACATCATCTGTGCAGTTCTCTTTGCAACAATACAGAAGTGGTTTGCCATGCCTTCTTCCTGGGATACAACAAGGACTGAATGCCGTACTTCTTGTGGGCATAGTATTGACTGTATTGAGCTATAGCCATGACAGAATAACTAAGGTGAGAAAGCTTAATGATTATAAGAGCGCTTCCACACACTGGATAAAACTCACAATTCTCCTGTGACTACATTAGGAATGCCACACATATCACTGGCATTCCCAGCATAGTTTCTGGTAGGGATATGCAAAATAACATTTGAATTCACAAATTCAATTGAATTTTTCAAATTTGCAAATATTTGCATCACATCTAAAATCCAGTTGTTTGAGCATCCAAAAAGTCAATACAAGCAAATAAAAGACAAACATTTGATTGAATATCCATATTTTGCTATTTTTTTTGTGATAAAAACTTTTTTAATGGGAATAAAGTTTGCAAAAAGTTCATGAAAATGCTCGGGTGCAAATACAAAAATACAGTTTTTTGATTTCATGATTCAGCAATGAACTCAATTGTCAGATTTTCCATTCAATAGTGAAACAAATTTGATTTTTTTGGTGCATATCCCTAGATTCAGGATACTGAGGCAGTATCCTGAAATGATTTGGCGGGAACAGTGAGAGGCAATTGCAGGATCTTCTTTAGATCCACAATTGCCTTTTGGCATCTGGAAGCAGCCTAAGTGGTGTGCTCTATCCACACAGCATTTCCTTCCTTCTAAAATACATTCTAAATGAAGTTCTCATTAGATAAAGAATAACAGTATCAAGACTATTATTTTGGCTCCAGGCAGAACAGTGCCTGAATAATCTCAATAGAGTTTTTCTCTGTTTCCCCCAAAGTACCAAGTCTTATAATTTCTTACAACTACACTGCATTCTTCCAATTTATTTTCTAAGAACTGAACTCATTTGACTGAACAAATTACAGATTTAAAACAGAATGAGTATCTTTGTTGACATAAGAGAATGTTACATCTCTAGTTTTTGTCAACTGTCTTAAAGGCTGGATGCAGAAACTAACATAAACTTCTTGCTTTTTTGCTTTTTTTTTAAGAGGAAGGGCATTAGGGAATCATTAATTTTGAGTCAGATTGTCACAAGATTCAGACTGCAAACCAAGCCAAATTGTTTATTTCCTTTTATCCCTTCAGGCTAGTACCAGAGACAGGGCAGATCTTGAGCTATGATGCGCCTTAGGGTAAAAATAGAATTGCCCATGGCAGATGAAGGTATAATACTGCTCTGCATGCAAGGCAAAAGCTACGTACAAAGACAAAAGCTGAATTATTTTGCAAACTGAACAAATAAAGGAACACACTGCCGCTTTAAACAAATACGTCAAACAGCTAAACAGTCAAAATGTTGGATTATATTAAATTTGAAAGGAAATAAAAGTATCAAAAACAATATGTTAAATAATACAGGAGAAAGCCATAAAAAGCCATTCTCTGCAAACCCACAACTCTGGAACTCTCTTACTGAACTTTATTTTAGGGACTGCAAATATTCACTATTCCATGAACTGGTATCTTTCCTGTGTGAAAACAGATATTAAGCTCCAAGCCATGGTTTGTAATAGAAGGTGTTTTGGTTCACCATAAAAGCCCAAAGTTCTAGGCACACAGTCTGTATATCCAGCAAAAAAAAAGGGAAATAAATAGATCAGGGGGAAATTCTATACATTAGAATTCTATACATTATACATTAAATTCTATACATTATACATTAACAGTGCTCAAGAGGTTTTGTACCCACCCACCCCAAATATGATTGCAAATAAGAGTGAAAACTAGTGCCCAAATATTTAGGTCTTCATGTGGGCTAATCAGTTCATATAAATGCATTTGGAGGATGTTTCAACTAGAAAATAAGTACAGGCTGACATAAATATTAAAGGCTGGAAATTAGTACAGGCTGAAGTATTATCCTATTGACCAAAGTCAAACTCAAAAAACAGCACTCTTGTGTGCAGTGGGTCCTCATGTGCTGGATAATGTTTTCAAAACTCTTCTGGGATTTTTTCTACTAGCAGCAAAACTAGTGATTTCTAGCAGCTGGAAGGACAAAACAAAAATCACTATAAAGAAATTGTATGAAGATGTGTGGAAGTTTGCCATTAATGCACTGATAAAATATCAGCAACAAACTACCCACAAAAATATTTTACTAAAATTTGGAGTCCATCTGTAAAAATTACTATCTGCCAACAAGAAAGAACTGGTGGGATCATATGGTTGAAAAAGCAACAGAAAACAAGCAGGTCAAAATATTATGAGACTTTCAAATACTGACAAAGTTTTGTACATAGTATACAAGATCTAACTATTGTATAGTTGAGAAGACGAAGGAATAGACATGGCAGCATCTGTGACAGCAAAGTTGAAGGCAAAGAACATGAGAAGATCACAAATCAAGATTGAAACTGAAAGCCAGTAGTTGTGGTTCCAGTGATTATGGGCACACTGGATGCCATACCAAAAAATCTTGGTGGGCACTTAGAACACCTGCATATTGACAAAATCTTCACTGCTCAACTGCAAGAGGCCACACTGCTGGGGTCCACATACATCTTACCTGATACATTACATCATCCTTAGTTCTTAGATGCAAAATGAAGACAAACACCAGTTAAAGAACTGGCAGCTGTGATATCACATTGTAAAGTAACAATACAACACTGATATCTCTGATTATCCGAGATGCAGCTAGGTACTTCCAGGAAGATGTCAAATATTCCAATATGGCTTCAAACCAATAGTGCTGCTCTTTCTGCTTAAGGGCAGAAAGCAGAGAGTAGTAGTAAACGGCAATTTCTCAGGGTGGAAAGAAGTAAAAAGTGGGGTCCCTCAAGGCTCAGTACTGGGACCAATGCTTTTTAATTTATTCATCAATGATCTAGAAAAAGGGGTACATAGTAAAATAGCAAAGTTTGCTGATGATACTAAATTATTTAGGGTAGTAAAATCTGAAAGAGATTGCCAAGAGCTCCAGAGGGATCTCTTAGCATTGGGTGAGTGGGCAACCAAGTGGCAAATGTGCTTTAATCTTAACAAGTGTAAAGTAATGCACATTGGGGCCAAGAATCCAAATTACGTCTATAAACTGATGGGGTCTGAGCTTTCTGCAACACGCCAGGAAAGGGATCTCGGGGTTTTGGTGGACAGTTCAATGAAGGTGTCAACCCAGTGTGCGGCAGCAGCAAAAAAAGCAAATTCAATGCTGGGAATAATTAGGAAGGGAATAGAAAATAAGTCAGCAAGTGTCATTTTGCCCCTTTATAAATCTATAGTGAGGCCACATTTGGAATACTGTGTACAATTCTGGTCACCACACCTCAAAAAGGATATTGTGGAACTAGAGAAGGTGCAGAGAAGGGCAACCAGAATGATTAAGGGTCTGGAACACCTCCCTTACGAAACCAGGCTGCAACGTCTAGGCCTCTTCAGTCTGGAGAGACGGCGTTTGAGAGGGGACCTGATTGAAGTATATAAAATTATGCACGGCATAGAAAAGGTGGATAGAGAAAATTTCTTTTCTCTATCGCACAACACTAGAACCAGGGGGCACTCTATGAAGCTGATGGGTAGGAGCGTAAGGTCTGACAGGGGGAAGTATTTCTTCACACAGAGGGTCATCGGCCTATGGAATGTGCTGCCAGAAGAGGTGGTGACAGCTACCAGTCTGGATGGCTTTAAGGTAGGGTTAGACAAATTTATGGATGACAGATGTATCAATGGCTACTAGAACGAATGCCTAGGTGCATCTTTCAGGCTGAGGGGGGGGGGAGGAAATGGGGCGCTTCTAGGGCCATCTGCTGGGACTCGAGAGCAGGAGAAGGTTTGTCCTTGTCTCTGCTTGAGATGCCCATGAGCATTTGGTGGGCCACTGTGTGCGACAGGATGCTGGACTAGATGGGCTGTGGCCTGATCCAGCAAGGCTTCTCTTATGTTCTTATGTTCTTATGTACAAAGAAATTCCATTAAGACCTTATGCCCTTATAGCAAGACAGGGAAACTTGTACTATAATATCTTAGGGCGACCCTAGCACTTAAGTGTTTTCAGTTACACAATTCCAAACCCATACCAACAATCATCTATGGCACACATCTGTTAAAGATGTCTAATACGATGAGTCCTTTTTGTGAAGTTGTGGTTTCTTACCTTCACTGGGAAGCTTTCCTGCCCGAAGCCTTCTAGTCGTTCTACTTCACTGATGTAAAGAAATTCTGCTTCGGCTGCAGATATGCCACTGTAAAGAAAAAGTTACCAGAAACACCACTTAGCGTTAGCCAGTGGGCCAATGACTCCAGACTACCCCTTTGAGAACCTCAGCTCTGGTAGTCAGCAACAATTGTTAATGTTCATAAATGAAAATCGATTTGTCTAATTAAATTCCTGCCATGAGGACACAGTCTAAAGCTGAATATGAGCAAATTCAAATTTAGGAAATATGAGATGGCTGTGCAAAATGATATTATCCTCCGTAATTATGTACAAGTTTAAATTAACCAAGGCTACAATGTTAACATACTGGCTAAGAGACTCAAGTTTTCATTCCAGCTCTTTATTGTGCTATGAACTCAGAAAGAGTCTTTGCATTGGCTTGTACCTCATAGCACCCATCAGCTGCAAACCAGCAATAATACCACCATACTGGCAGACTTACAGGCATTAATGGCTTCTAATTATAAATGTGCAGGTTTGCCAATAGCCACCAGTTGCTTCAGCCTGGGATAAAAGTACTCCCTCAAATGTATATGCCGCTGAACTGCTCTGTTCTGATACTATGGCTAAAAGAAGTACCATGTCTGTTTGCTTGCTTGCACATTTATTAATTCAGGATATTTATTCCTGCCTTTTCTTTCAAAGAGTATGATGCAACACACATGTTCTCAACCCTGTGAGATAAGACTTGGCAAAGTCACTCACTGTGCTTCCATGGATGGTATATTAGCATTTAAGTCAGTAATTTATCATTATTTACATTGTTGTGTAATATTTATAGTCATATCTGACTCTCCATGACCGCATGGACCACAGCATACCAGGCCCACCAGTCGTCAGCTGTTTCCTGGTGTCTGCTCAAGCTCATGTTTGTTGCTTTTACAACACTTCTAAACATCTCATCCTGTTTCATCCTCTTCTCCTCTTGCCTGCAATTGTAATTATTTATCAACTGAAGTAATAAATTAATGTTAGTTTTTTGAGGTCTCACCTGTGATTTCTGTGTTCCTGAGCTACTTTCTGAGTCAGCTCTTCTAGGGCGGCCTCATCCTGAGTCCAGTCCTACAGAAAAAAAAGAAAGAATGGAACTTACCAAGGAAGGGAAAGGAGACCAGAGAAATTAAGAAATTAAATCTATAAACTGGCATGCTTCTGCTTTTGTAGTCAACTTGTAGCAACAATCATACAAATACTGTAAAACATGTAAATCAAAATGGTATGAAAGAAAGAAAGAAAGAAAGAAAGAAAGAAAGAAAGAAAGAAAGAAAGAAAAGGCAACAAAATCCATCTGCAATTCACTTTCAAAACGAGGTCACTTCTACACTTATCCAATGTTAGATCCAGATCAGTAGATCTTGGGCCTATTCGCACTTGGCTTTATTCTGGAATATATCCTGGAATAGGGACTTGCTGTCCATATGCTAGTGCAGGCTTCAGCAGGCCCAAAGTGAGGTCTGCCAGTGTCTGCATTAGCATGAGGACCACAGACCCCTATCCTGAGATATACTCCAGAAAAAGGCCAAGTGCGAATAGGCCCCTAGATTCACTGGACCTACTCATCAGATCACGGGAAGGTGTGAGCAGGATCAGCACCATCTGCATTGACATTGCTGATTCATTCCAAGCCTTCTGGAGGCTGCAAAGCTAACAGGACCTTTGGCCCCCTCCCAGTGGCTAGAAACTAAAGTTCCTAGCCTCAGGGCTTGGGGGGCTGGTTTTCAGCTCTGCAATCCAGATTAAGGCCCTTAGTCCAGTTGTAGACAGAATCAAGCATACATTAAGGCCCTCTTAATCCAGATATGGCTCCATCTAGTGGGGGTGGGGCCTCCTTTTTCCATATTACCATGTGGATGAGAAGGCCCAGGATCCTTCCCGAGGCTTTTGCATCCAGATCTACAGGATAGAGCAGAACGAGCCTGACAGAACATACTGGCAAAGTGACAATTTCAGCATTATCTAACGCAGAAAATCCACTTTTGGATTGATGATGAGGCAAGAAAATGACTAGTCACTTTGCTGATGTGTTCTCTTACCCTGAAGGTTTACTGAAACTGGGTTAAAACTAAGGTGTGAATATAGCCAAAATAACTTCAAATGACAATGGATTAAGATTTTAAGGATGAAAGAGGAAAAAAAGAATCCCAAATTCCTTCCTACTACTTGCTTTCTTGCTGTTTTGTGTTTTGCAATCAAAAACTTTGCTGTCCATGATATTTAAAGTACACTGTCTCAGGAACTCCTGTTATCTCAGGAACTGGGGGAGGGGGGGGGGATGCATTTTGTAAATGCAGTTGTGTGTGTGGCATTGAGTTACTCTTTTATTTGGTATAATAGTCCAAATGGAATGTACTCATAATTTCAAAGCTAACGAGAAAGAGCCAGCAAGCTCTCTGAGTGATGATTTCAGAATGCCTTGAGGCTACGTGTATGTAGACTTAACCGAACTGTCTTGCTCCTTGCTCACTGGGGGCCTGTAATATTTGTTCCTGACACTGAAAAATGTGAAAGCGGTAGCGTGCTAATGAAAAATAGCATGGTACGTGCCTGTACACAGCTACACACCTGCAAGGCGTTCTGTGTACATAACTTTGTTCTTTTCACTGCTGAAGAAATGCCGTTTGACACATATTGTAGCTGCACAAGATCAAACACAGCAACCCTTTTTGCCAGTTTTCAGGCTCACAGAACAGCATTCCCCTCTCCCCTAAACAAATCTTTGCTCCACTGACTGGAAAGTTAATAAGAGCTTATAATTAACTAACCAAGCTATCCTACTTCAATAGCTAACCTTTTCTAGTGGATGGGTACTATTAAACAATAAAGCAGGCTGAAGGAGCTCAAAATAGTGCTAGTTTTGGGTGTGTTAAGTCCTCACATTCAAATACAGTTGTTATTTTTTCATACACTTGGTATAATGCAACTTTCCCTTGTATATGATGGTTGGTGTTTTTTGCTGCACAAACTCCCTGTATGTCCCCCTTTCCGCACCTACTTCTATTATCCCAAGACAGAGTGGGCTGCCCCATACCAGGAGATGCACTTCCTTCCAAGCTGAGACAGACTGCTCCTGATGCAGAGCAAGGCCACCCACGCTGGGATGGCTGGTTCTGCACCAATCCTGTGCTGGTCCAGAAGCAGGCACCAGCTTTTGAGCCAATGCAGATGGGCTCCAAATGCTCAGAAAGGCCTTGGCAGTACGTGGATGTGGTCCAATATATTACCCCCTAGTATGCCAGTAGACCACAACCTCAAGGTCTACTGGTAAACCTTGGAAATCACAAGTCTCCTCCAATGTTATTTGAATGACATAGTTTCCAGAGCTCCATACTATGTAAGAGATAGCTGCTTTTCATCTTTACAAAAATATCCAAAGCAGTTTACAAAAGAAAAACATCAGAAAAACGCAGAAATAAAATGGGGTTGTGTGTGTGGGGAGGAAACTTGCCACAGTGGGATCCCAGGTTTTTTTATTTTGTTTTTTCACATTGAAAATCATTCCTCATTTTAGTATAGGATTATAGATACACTGCTTGGAGGACCTTTCTTTCTTGCTTTCCTTGCCAGTCTAGTGGTTAGGGAGCCAGACTCCTATCTGGGAATACCAGGTTTGATTCGGCACTCCTCCACAAAGCCAGCTGGGTGACCTTGGGTTAGACACAGGTCTCTTCCAAACTCTCAAAGCCCCACCTACCTCAAGGGTATTCTGTTGTGGGGAGAAGAATAGAAAGCTTTGTCAGCCACTTTGAGTCCCCTTAAATGGGCAAGAAAAGTGGGGTAGAAAAGCCAACTCTCTCTCCTTCCTTCCTTCCTTCCTTCCTTCCTTCCTTCCTTCCTTCCTTCCTTCCTTCCTTCCTTCCTTCCTTCCTTCCTTCCTTCCTTCCTTCCTTCCTTCCTTCCTTCCTTCCTTCCTTCCTTCCTTCCTTCCTTCCTTCCTTCCTTCCTTCCTTCCTTCCTTCCTTCCTTCCTTCCTTCCTTCCTTCCTTCCTTCCTTCCTTCCTTCCTTCCTTCCTTCCTTCCTTCCTTCCTTCCTTCCTTCCTTCCTTCCTTCCTTCCTTCCTTCCTTCCTTCCTTCCTTCCTTCCTTCCTTCCTTCCTTCCTTCCTTCCTTCCTTCCTTCCTTCCTTCCTTCCTTCCTTCCTTCCTTCCTTCCTTCCTTCCTTCCTTCCTTCCTTCCACAATTCCCATGGCCAGACACTTAAAACTATTCTACTAATTAAAAAACTAAAGAAAATTACATGTAAATATTTTATACCAAAAGACAACTTTTCCACCTTAATGACAATATTAATTATCTGCTATTAGAGGTAGTTTAAGATGTGGGCTAAGACCTGCAATTTTTCCCAGGACTATAATTGTGCATTCCTAATCTAGTCCTGGGACAGTGAGGCAATCTGAGAACAATGCCAGGTTTCCAGAGTAGTGATGCTTACCTGGTGTCTGCCAGTTGGCTTTGTTATAGTCCCACATGTAACTACCCAGAAGTTAGCCAAGTGTGCGAAAAACAACACAGAGAAGTAGATAGGCACTTGGCTGGCTTCAGGATTGCTACAAGTGAACTATAATGCAATGGGTCAGCAGACATGTGAGTAAGCTTGTGATAGGCTCCTGCATCTGACAGAGATTGCCTCTTGCCATCTGGAGGCATCCTTGAAGTTACATCCTTAAAGCAAGAAAGTATTGCATACAAAAGTGTAAAAAAAGGCCAGGAGAACTAACTCACCATAGGAAACAAAACATATTCACGAAGAAAATCAGGAGATTCAAACTGGTGATAGTCTCCAAAATCAGCTGGATAGGAGAGAAAGAAATAGCAAACCACAAACCATGTTAATGCAGATTTATTTGTACATGAAATTTCACAATTCTCTAAGTGCTTAAAATACAGCAACCAAGGTATTTAAGGTAAATATTAAAGTACAGTTTTAAAACTCTAAGTTAGAAAAAGCAAAATGGTTTATGGCATTTTTTTAAGAACAGCATTTGGCATGCTTGCCTGTTTTTGTTCCTATGATAAACCTCTATGGATCCTATTCAGATAAAAGAAAGTTTAGAAATGTTTTAGCTACCAGTAAACATATACAGGGCAACAGATGTCATGGTTTCACCAAATATTTTTCTAAACACTGAAGAAGAAGCTGCACTGAACAGCTCCTGGAGAGCAGATCCCCTTGAAGAATGGAATGTGGGATATTTCCAAAGGACTGCTATAGCATTGGAGTGGCCAAGACCTGAAAATCATAGCAAATGATTCCACTTCTCTTTCTCAGTGCCCCTGTTCTGCATTACTACCTGTCACTCTGTCTCATAAACACATACACACAAATACACACACACCATTTCCAACAAACACATTATTTGTGGCCTGCTTCATAAACTATGATTGCATCTAAATGAAGGCACGAGAAAGCACCTTGGTTTAAAAGCTGTAGTTCCACATCTTTTTCCTCCTAGCTTTGGTGTTCACATGTTGCTCCACGGTGACTATGAAAGCATATACAAAAGGGAAGGGAGAGGAGAGGAAGCAATGGACCGCTATTTTCTCTGTACCCATTCTATGCTAATTTCAGGTGCTTTCAGCAAAGAATGAGTTCCCAGAAAAGTAAACAATGCAGTTCCCTTTCCTCCTGATCCCAGCAGACAAATTTTGGAGAAATGATCCACTGAGCAACATTTGTGAGTGTGAGGCCAACACCAGCGGCAATATCTCTAGTTTCCTGGGAGCTCAGGCCATCCTATGTGTGCATGAAAGGTGGGCTTGGTACCTGCTATCTGGACACAAAGGGCTTATCCCCATTCGCTCCATTTACTTCGTATTGGATTCTAGTTTGAATTGGCCCATCTCCATGTGATTGACGAAAGCGCGGGCTCAAGTCGAATACACCTGTCCCCATGCAAACCGCGCTAAACCCCTGCATTGGGAAACCGCAACTTTTTCTCTCCACCCCCTCTCTCCTGATAGGAGCAAGGGCAGGGGAATCCCACCCAATGCTCCTTCCCCCATCGTATCTGCTGGGCATTAAACAGTGAGCAAACAGAAACAAGCCTCTTCTCTCTGTGATCCAATCACCACGCAAACGTAAAAGAAATGATTGCCCCAGTAAGATGCAGCGATGAGGGGGGTCATCTGGCCTTTGCTGTCCCACAAGCCTCTTGCTGCAACCCTTATTCCATCCCCACTCCCCGATTGCTGGCAAGCAGCTTCTGAAGTTTGCCAGCTAAAAAGCTAACAAAAGCTGCTACAATGTTTAGAGGCAGTTTAACTGGTAAATTTCAGAAGCTGCTTGCCTGCCAGCTAAAAAGCTAACCAAAGCCACTATAATGAAAGTTTATTGACTGCAGATTTGGGTGATTTGTTCCACGTGTAGCCCAGTTTGGGGGCTTTGCATGGGGACACTCTGAGTTGAATTCAGATTCGATTTGGAGTATAGAGTGCATGTGACATGGAAGCATCTTTTTCTTTTCTTTTGAAAAGCACATCCAGGCTACTCTAGCTGATCTTTAGAAAAGTTGGCTTTGATGCCTTTAAACTGGACCAATGCAAGACATCTATTATGTATAGACTTCCCCTTTATTTCATGATGGTTCATCCAGAACAGAATAAGCTTTCCAGTATTCCTGTGAGTGCCTTTGGGATTTCAGACCTCTTGGAGGCCATAACACATAGCTGCAGGGCTGCAGTCAGCTTAATCACTTTTTCTTCAGGCATCTTTAGAGAAATTTGAGCCCTCTCTCTTTTACCCTAAAAGGAAATGAAGCAACACAGGTATTTCTTCTGATGATCTGGTGATAGAACAGTCACTTTCAAACATGTAAGGGCTTAGTTGGCATTTCCTTAGTGCAAACCTATTTTCTGCTCAGAATTTTCAGAAGTATTTTTGTAAAAAAAGAAGAAAATCTCCCTTTCAAAATACAGCTAACCACAGAAATGAAGCCACATCTGAACACCAATCTTCTGAAGTCTCATAACATCCCTATTCCCTAAGTAAGATGAGTAACTTCCTGTACACAAGTAGGATTCCCATCTGAATAAAGGCAAGAATCTTGTTCCTTTAATAATTGCGTCAAAGAGGGAATTTCAGCAGGGACACCCTCTTTGTCATATAGCAGACCTATAGATTAGAACAGTGAAGGCTGCAAAGCAGAGCTGTTCAACTTGTGGACCTCTTAGCTACCCTTGGAATTTGGGCGATTCCACAGTGGCTGGTCTCTCAGGCCAGCAACTGTACTACAGGCCTATTTGCACTATGGCTTCTAGTGAAGAAGCAGTAAAGCTCTGGTGAAGAGCATCCACATGTGTTGGAGGCTGTTATGAAATCATGCTCCACACATTAACCAACATTTACCTAACACTTACCTCAAGCACCCGGGCAACAACTATTCTTCTGGTGCTCTGGGGTCGTTTGAGGTGCTGTGCAAGCGTGCTGGCACCTTCAACCACCATAGATGCGACTCCATGTGCGCAGAGCATCCGCATCATTAAGGCAATGGTGCTGATGCACACGCAACTGTGGAGGGTGCTACAGCCAAAACAGGGGCACCGAGAGGAGGGCTGGGCCCCGGATCTAATAGGGTAAGTATTCGATCCTGGGGAAGGGGTATGGCCAAAGTTGACTAGCATTCCAAGCCAACATTGGTTAATCGTGCTCCTTTCCTGTCCAGAAGACGGGAAGGGAAGTGCAAAAATGCCCTTGGAGTTTCCCTTCAAACCTGGTGCAACTGCTGCGTTCCTTGGAGCGCAGAAGGGAGGGTCCTAGTATACTTGCTGGGCAGGGATATCAGCCATTACAGAACTGACCTTTATGTCTGTGCATTCCACATTTAGCATTCTGTGCCAGCCCAAAACCCTACTCTGAAGAAGAAGAAGAAGAAGAAGAAGAAGAGTTGGCTTTTCTTCTCCATTTTTCTCACCCATTTAAGGGGACTCAAAGCAGCTGACAAAGTTTTTCTATTCTTCTCCCCACTACAGAACACCCTGTGAGGTAGGTGGGGCTTTGAGAGCTCAGAAGACAGCTGTGACTAGCCCAAGGTCACCCAGTTGGCTTCATGGGGGAGGGTGGAATCAAACCCGGTATTCCCAGATAAGAGTCTGCCTCCCTAACCACTAGACCAAACTGGCTCACAATAAAAGAAGAGTTGGCTTTTCTACCCTCTTTTCTCACCCATTTAAGGGGACTCAAAGTAGCTGACAAAGCGTTTCTATTCTTCTCCCCACAACAGAACACCCTGTGAGGTAGGTGGGGCTGTGAGAGCTCAGAAGAGAGCTGTGAGTAGCCCAAGGTCGCCCAGCTGGCTTGATGGGGGAAGGAAGAATCGAGCCCGGTATTCTCAGATAAGAGCCCGGCTCCCTAACCACTAGACCAAACTGGCTCAGTGAAGGCTGGCCACAAGTAATTTCAGAAGTTCTTCAAGACTGGAATTTCTTTGCTTTTTATAGGTATGTCTGACTCTTCTAATAACATTTGAAAAAGAGAATACGTAAAAAGAAAAGCCATCCTGGAAGACAGGCAAAGAAGATCTGGGACTTCAGATTCTGAAGATGAATGCCCATGCCAATACCTTTAATGCTTAAGCCAAAAAGCACTGAAGTTCTTGTAATGGATAAGGAAAATAAATAGGGAAGGGGGCGTGGCCTACTCAATCCAATCGGGAGGGGAAGCCAGCCTGAGGAATAGCCAATAAGAGGTCAGAGTTACCTTGAGGGGAAGATATAAAAGGACAGGACTGGAGAAAGTCAGGGTTGGTTATCTGATCAACACACCAAGAGCGTGGTTAGCTAACAACCAGGTTTCTGAGAAGCCTTTTATAGAGGAAAGGGAAGGATCCTGAGTGGAATTTAAAGTGTGGAAGAAAGGGGTTTGTTAAATACTGAAGTGAAGAATTTTCCTAAGTTGATAACTGTTGCCTGTTTCTAAGCATAACAAATAAAACAGTTCATGATTTCAGGTGAAACGGAGTCCGGCAGAGTCTGTGAGAGGGCTCATTGTCATAGATACCAAGCTGAATTTGCTACTGTAACTGGAAAGAGAGAGACAGCAGCCTGTTTTAGAAGCTGCGGACCGCAGCTTGAGAAACATGTGTGCTTTAAACAGAACTCAAACAATCGTTAGAAGTGAAAGTAAAGAAGATAAGGGCTTTCCTGCTGCTTTTAAGCTAGGCAGTCTGTGAGCAGGGAAGCCAGATTTTATAAATGCTAACTGTTTTTTAGAAGTCAAACCGCAGCCAGAGAACACAGCAGCTAGCAGCTAGGAGGGGAGCTTATCAGTTTGATCTAGGGCAGAGGTGTCAAAACTCAATTTTGCAGAGGGCCATATATTAAATTTAGAATGTGTAGGTGGGCCGGATTCAAATAAAAAAAATGTACTGAATTATTATAACATTTTATTTATTTAATTATATAGTATAGTATAGTATATACTCAAAGCAGCTGACAAAGCTTGTGTTCTCTTCTGAGCTCTCACTGGTCCAACTACCACCCTGTGGGGAGAACAGAAGCTTTGTCAGCTGCCTTGAGTCACCTTTAATGGGTGAGAAAAGCAGGTATTAAAACCAACACTTCTCTCTCCCTCTCTCCCTCTCCTGCCTGCCTGCCTGCTTCCTTCCTTCGCGCTCGGAGAAGAACTGAAGCTGCCGGAAAGAGAGCGAATTTCTACAGGCGCCGGCGCTCGGCTCTGCTGCTGCTGCCGAGAGAACCAACATTAATTCTCTCAGCAGCAGCAGCAGAGCAGAGACGGCACCTGTAGAAATTCGCTCTTTCTCGGCCGCTGCCTGCGCGCGGCACCACCTCCTCCGTGAAGCGAAGGCGAGGCCCAATATGCTCGGGCTTCGCCTCGGCTTCAAGGAGGAGGAGGCACCGCCGCGCGCAGGCAGCAACCCGAGAAAGAGCGAATTTCTACAGGCGTCGTCTCTGCTCTGCTGCTGCTGCTGCTGCGAGAATTAATGTTGGTTCTCTCGGCAGCAGCAGCAGAGCCGAGCGCTGGCGCCTGTAGAAATTCGCTCTCTCTCCGGCGGCAGCATGTGCGCAGCGCCACCTCCTCCTATGCAATCACGGGCCGCATCCGGCCCGCGGGCCATATGTTTGACATGACTGATCTAGGGGAAGAGGTGTGTTGTGACTGGGGCAGTTTGGGGACACATAAGCTCCGCTCTCAAGCCAGAACAAGGGCTAAGGTGGGAGAAGCGTGCCTTGAGCATCAGACATAAAGGCGGTAGACCCCAGCCAGTTCTCAACAAATTTTCATAGCTTATAGCTCACCAAGTAGATGGTTGGTTTATTTGGAATTTAACATACTGTATATTCTGGCGTATAAGACTACTTTTTAACCCAGGAAAATCTTCTCAAAAGTCGGGGGTCGTCTTATACGCCAGGTGTCATCTTCTTATACGGCAAGTATATCCCAAACTCTATATTTTAACTGGAAAGTTGGGAGTCGTCTTATACGGCCAGTCTTATACGCCGGAATATACGGTATATATTTTATTGAGTGTGAGGAGGGACAATGGTTGTCAAACAACATTAACTAACCTGGCACCCTATATCTGTTTTGGATTCCAATTCTAATTAACCTTCATCAGTATTGATTATGGAGTGCTTCTTGGGCTGTTCCTTCTACCCTGGGCTGCCATCACAGCAGTCCCAGAGTTGACCAACCCCTCCCTGGAGCAATCCAGTTTTGGCCAAGTTAACAGTAGTCCACAGTCCCTCTGGAAAATCTGAATGTTCATTGGATAGCAGTTCGAACTCTGCAAAAGTGATCCAGGTGGGCCATTTGCATTAGATGTGCTGCACTAAAAGTCTAGAGGTGTTCCAACATGTATAATGCAAATGGCTGCTATTGGCCTTGATCTCGATTGGCCTGGATTTATATACTAGGTCGAGTTCTGTTCTGGCTGGAGTATCACTTCCAGGGACAACATCTTCTGCACCAACAAATCTCAAATGGTCACAAGCAGCACTGTGAGAAGAAGCAGTCACCTAGGGTTACCTATTCTCTTCTTCCTATGCTTCTGCTCTGTAATCCTATATCTCTGAGGCAGAAATCAGATTGACTTCATCCTTCTGGCATGGTGGCAACAGATGATAAAGGTTGAAGTTCAAAGGGTTGAAATATGACAGATTGTTTAATTTTGGATAAAAAGAAAGAAACAAATAAAAACCCAGTAAAAGTTAAGAGTTTTTAGTGCCAGTGAAATAGGAAGTTACGATTTTCTCTCTGTCTTAGATTTCGGGCACTAAATGAACAGCCTGCAGAAGCTCTATCACCTAAGAAGATATGAAGGGCTCTACTGGATTGGACCCATAAGCCTGCTGTCGCAGTGGCTGACCCAGGGAATTCCACCAATAGAAAATGAACACACAGCCTGCTGTGCTTGCAGTCTTCCAACTATCAGCCTTTGGAGGCACAATGCCTCCTACTGCTATAGGAGCAAACAACAACTGATAGTCCTGACATCTCTGAACTGGTCACCCTTGAGTATTTGCAGAAGGAACTGAAGCTTAGTTCGCCTCTTTACACAATCTACTGAAGAAGGCAGAGTGGCTATGAATAGAATGCCCTTGCTGCTTCCTCTATGTCATGTATCTTCTACACACACGTATTGTATTGATGACTAAATGCCTGCATGCATGCCCTGAGGAAACTGATACATCAAAGTAAATGACCATTTACAAGGACATAAGAATGTAAGAGGAGCACTGCTGAATCTGGCCACAGCGGATCTGGTCTAGCATTCTGTCCCACACAGTGGCCCACCAATGGCTTATGGCAGTGATGGCCAACCTATGACACGCGTGTCACAGGTGACACGTCAGGCCCTTTTGGGTGACACACATGGTCACCCTGGCACCTGGGCGTGTAGTGCTTGCTTGTTTTTGAAGTGTACAAAATACCAACTTTCAATTGAATATTAGCAAATGAAATTCAGCAACAAAAATCATTAATGTAAATAATTATTTGTTTTTGCTTTTAATAAAATACATATATCAAAAATATAACTTTTTTACTAGAGCTACAAATATCACAAAATTATGGATATTTCTAGATGTGACACAGCACCCCAGTTAAGCTAGGTTTTCTTGTGAATTTTGACACACCAAGCTCAAAAGGTTCGCCATCACTGGCTTATGGGAATCTCAAGCAGAAGATGAAGGCAAAACCTTCACTTGCTCTCAAATTCCTGCAAATGGTCCCTAGTGGCATCCTGTGTGTCTTCCCAGCCTGAAATATGTACCTAGGCATCCATTATAATAGCCATTGACACACCTGTCATCCATGAATTTGTATAACCCTTTCTTAAAGCTATCTAAGCTGGTTTCTATTACAATTTCTTCTGGCAGCAAACTTCACCCCTTGTCTGACCTGATTCTCTTACCCATCACCTTCATAGAGTGCCCCCTTGTTTTAGTGTTTTGAGATAGAGAAAAGAATCTCATAAACACCGTTTTCAAGGCTGAAGAGACCTAGACGCTGCAGTTTGATATCATAAGGAAAGTGTTCCAGCCCCTTAATCATTTTGGATGTCCTTTTCTCCACCATCTTCTACTGTTATCAGCAACAATGTATGTGGGAAGCCAAACCAAAAGCAGCTTATGTATCACTTAATATATCACTTTCATTCACATAACAGCATGAAAATATCTCCATTTTTCAAATAGTTTGGAAGAACAGAAATATTTCCTAAAGGCGGTAGTACTGTTTTTACAAGACACTCACCCTATTTATCAGGGTTTCCCCCCACCAAACATCTTCATTTTGAAATATTTTTTAAAAAATAAAAGCCCTGGGAGCTTTATTTTATCTGAATGAAATCAAATGCTGCTGAAAAGGTTCTCAAAAGGTTGGAAACTCCCCTCATAAATTATGCTAGTCAAATATGCTTACAAATCCTTCAAGATAATTCCACATTATTACTGGGTGCCAAAAATGCTGTTTCATTTTGTTTCCTATCATAAATGTATGTTCATCCCAGACAAGGGAATGTGAACAAGTTGAAAAGTGTGTATGCATACATAGCTTTATTTATTTATTTATTTTCTAAAAAGCATACTCATGGCTTCCCCAAAGAAATGCTTATAAAAGAAGATAAGAAATCTAGGAGTGCAATCAGACATGGTTTTTTCAAGTTGTTCCTTTAGGATAAAGTGTTCAATCAGATGCTCAGTAAAAGTGCTTTCCACAGAGATATTCATACATGTGGGGAAATGGATGAAGCTTGCCACGTGGGGATGGGTCTCCCTCATCCTGCACTAGCATGCATAAGAGAGCTCCATGGATCTTTCCCATGCAGAAGGGGCCACAGTTTCTTGAATCATTCTTGAAGCAAACACTATGGTCTTCCATTACATGATAGCCAGGTTAAGATTTGGCTGCAATTTATGAAAAAGAGCAGCAGGAGGACATACATTCCTCATGCTAAAATTATACAGGAAGCTTCCATTTAACTTTTATTTCTAATCTGTATTCTGATGAAGTACCCCTGTTCTAGGAGTTTTATATGAAGGACCATATATGAGTTTTTGGAAGAATGGAGGTTTCCAAAGCTGGTTCTTATCCCAGTTTGGAGTTTGATATGCTGTGTTCCAGCACTTAAAGAAATCAGCTCAAACAGAAATATCATTGTACTACAAGCTGACAAAGGAAAATGTCACCACCTTCATGGACACAGAAATGTCACCATCTTCACGGACAAAGAAAACCGAAGATTTCCTCACTCCTGACATATAGTGCATGGCCTTTGGAGCTTTCAAAAGCCCCAGCAACTATGAAGCTTGTGTGATCTTTCAAGTCAGCATGGTGGTTGGTGCAGGGCAAGTCATGCTAAGGTAGACTTGTCCAGAAATCAAGATCTGACTTAAGAAAAGATGGAGCAAACGCTTCTAATAAGAACTTTAAATAACCAATTATGGAAATGGTTCTTTAAATTTATTAACACACCTTCATTATTTCGAAACTACTGTACATGGTAAACTTTTTTATGTTTCCAAAAATGAGAATAAAAAAATGATCATGGAAAATCAGTATGTCCTGTTTTTGTTTTCATTCCCAGTGGTTCCTGTACTTGCACAGATCCTTGCTATTGTCAAATAAACATTTAGGATGATAAAGAGTGAACAGGGGTGCTCAGCATACCTTGAACCGCCAATGCAGCTAATCTGATCCCATGTTCCCATGACGATCTCAGTCGTCCATCAAGAACATCTTTTTTTACCTGCAGGTAATACTGATACCTGTAAACAAGAGAAAGACAGCAAAATCAAACTGACAGTTTGAGGGTTTTTCCCTTGATTGTTCTAAGATTATGTTTGCACCCAGGTCAAGGGATTATACTGTAATACCTTTAACTGTGAAAACCAACAACCAATGTTTCAAAAAGAAAGAAAGAAATTGCTATTTTAAATTCTAGGGTTCTACATCTGTGGCAAATGACCGGTTGAAGCTTAAACATGCTTACTCACGCGAAAACTCCATTTTAAAATGAAAGTACAGTATTGTTCTACTGTAATCATCTGTGGAGCTCTTGAATAGGTTTTTCACTTAAATTTCTAACCACTCATTTCAAGATGATAGCTATACGACAGTGAATGGAAAGATTGTTGAAAAGCAAAAGCATTTTATGTTAAAACCTAATTCCACTGCCACTGAAAGAAGAAAATGCAGGAAGCCACCACTAGACAGCACCAAAGTTCCAGCTAAGCCCTATTTCGCCAGCTTACAACACAACTGTGATATTATAATTAAGAAGCCACTGCAAATAAACCCTTTGTACTGAAAAAGCATAAGGGGTTTTTTCAAAGGCCAAGGAATTTTGCTAGAGTAGACCATGTAATCCTGCTGGTTTCTGGGACTCATCAGAATAAAGATTCCATTAAGGTAAGGAAAGTGTGAATAGTGTATGAAGTTTATCTACTTGGCTATGGCAGGTAGAAGGCATCTAACAGATGGCTTATTAGACAGGGACTGTTACACCAAAAATTGGCAATTTGTCTTTCTCTCCTTCAATTCATCTTTCTCTCCTTCTCCAGTAACAAGATACCTGTTGCAATATCTCAGGTATGTTTTCTGTAGCTGCAACAGAAGCTGATGACATATCAATACAATGCTTCAGTTACTGCAGTAAATATTAGGAAGCTTTTTAATATGGATCCAACAAGTAGAATAATCTGAATTCTTTTAATGATGGTAGTCCTATGTTTTCTTATAGGTCTCCATCCCAAATACTGAGATCTTGGGCAAAACTAAAAAGCCCCCCTCTCCAAAGATAAACAACTACCAACCATGCTGTTTCTTGGTCTACCTAAAATGAAAATACTTTAAATAAAACAATTATTTAACTTGGAAGGGTGGGATAAAACTAATCATCCTTAGAATAGCTACAGTGCCTGACAAAAGTTCTGTCGCTTATCCATGTTGTTGAAACCAAAGCCTATAACCTGACTTAAAATTCATCCATTGGTTTTAGAAATGACTCATATGAAAGCTGAAACCCTCCCAAATGAGGTTTTTAAAAATAAAATAAATTTGCTTCACTGCTGAAATACTGATCATTTAATGAACACAGAAAGGTCAGATTTTGGCGAGACAAAAGTTTTGTCGCCTTGTCATATAATGCACCTAATCCTAGTTTACAGCCTCACCTGTGCTCACTAATTGATCAGATAATTAGTGGGTGTGTATAAAAAGAACTCCAGCACTCCAGACCTTCACTTGAACTGCAACTTGACCTCTGACAACATGCCAAAAATCCACCCTGCGACCAAAGCCTTGATTATCAGGAGACTGAAGACCAGATCCTCTGCAGAGGTGGCTGGCACCTTTAATGTGTCTCAGCGTCAAGTACAAAGAATTAAAAAAAGATTTGAAGAGACTGGAGATGTTTTTGACAAGCCCAGGTCTGGCAGACCCCGCAAGACAACTGCTCAGGAGGAACGTTTGTTGGTTCGAAAATCAAAAGCCAGCCCTTCTTCCACTGCAGCAGAGCTCCAACAGGCCTGGTCACCTCAAGTCCCTGTGTCAACTAGAACAGTTTGTAGGATTCTGTCTCGAAATGGCCTCCATGGTCGAATCAGTGCCCAGAAGCCAGCACTAAACAAAAGGCAATTAAAAAACCGTGTGGTATTTGCCAAGGCCCACAGCCTACTAAACGGATGGACACTGGAAAAGTGGCAGAAGGTGGATTTCTCAGATGAATCTTCAGTTGAATTACACCACAGCTGGCGCAAATACTGCAGGAGACCTACTGGAGCCCGTATGGATCCAAGATATACCCAGAAAACAGTTAAGTTTGGTGGTGGAAAGATCATGGTCTGGGGTTACATTCAGTATAGGGGTGTGCGAAACATTTGCAAGGTGGAAGACAATATCAATAGCCTAAAATATCAAGACGTATTAGCTACCTCTTACATTCCCAATCATAAAAGGGGTCAAATTTTGCAGCAGGATGGTGCTCCATCTCATACATCCATCTCTACATCAAAGTTTCTCAAGGCAAAGAAGATCAAGGTGCTCCAGGACTGGCCAGCCCAGTCACCAGATATGAACATCATTGAGCATGTTTGGGGTAGGATGAAAGAGGAAGCTTGGAACACAAAACCAAATAATCTTGATGAACTCTGGGAGGCATGTAAAACTGCATTCTTTACTATTCCTGATGACTTCATCAATAAATTGTATGAATCATTGCCGAAACGCACGGATGCAGTCCTTCAGGCTCATGGAAGTCACACAAAATATTCAATATGGCTCTAATAGCACCACAACTTCATTCACCAATGTTATGAAACATATCTTTGTATTTGAAGTGAATTATCTGTTTGATTTTCACATTACTTTTTGTGGGCGACAAAACTTTTGTCTCGCCAAAATCTGACCTTTCTGTGTTCATTAAATGATCAATATTTCAGCAGTGAAGCAAATTTATTTTATTTTTAAAAACCTCATTTGGGAGGGTTTCAGCTTTCACATGAGTCATTTTTAAAACCAATGGATGAATTTTAAGTCAGGTTATAGGCTTTGGTTTCAACAACATGGATAAGCGACAGAACTTTTGTCAGGCACTGTATATGGAATTGGAAGCTCCTCTGAATCAAAGTTCCTGGCCAAAATAATTCTGCTGCCCATGTCCCCTCACTGCTTGAGATCCTGCACTGGAGGATTACATAACTCCCCACTACAATATTTAAATGGTACTAAACATAAGAGGAAGAAGAGTAGGAGGAGGAGTAAGAGAAGTTGGCTTTTATACCTCGACATTTCTCACCCATTCAAGGGGACTCAAAGCAGCTGACAAAACTTTCTATTCTTCTCCCTACAACAGACACCCTGTGAGATAGGTGGGGCTGTGAGAGCTCAGAAGAGAGCTGTGACTAGCCCAAGGTCACCCATCTGGCTTCGTAGAGGAGTATAGAATCAAACCTGGTATTCCCAGACAAGAGTCCAGCACCCTAACCACAAGACCAAACTGGCTCCAGCTTTATCTTCCTGCACTAGTGCTCTCCCATCTGGCGGGCATATTTGCTTTAAAAGCTGTAAACTGCTCTCCACTTCTAGAGAAGGGTATGTTTTAGGGTTGCCTTGCTCTCTCTCTCTCTCTCTCTCTCTCTCACACACACACACACACACACACCTTTTTATAATTCTTCAGGGCTCATGCAATCATAGATTTTTGAGAAACTGTTTTGAGAAATGTAGTGGGTCTGTTCATAAAACTTGCCTCCCACAACAGTGATATCAGGGAAAGTCACTAATGGTAACCCAAGGGCAGAAGGCCAGCACTTGTTATATTTATTATTCACTTATTCTAAGTCTTGGTAACAGAACATGGCATGGAATAAGTGATTCTTTCACTCCATCTTTCCAAGAATCATTGAGATACAGCAGATCAGAAGGTGAAGGAGAAGAACAGGAGGAAGAGGAAGGAGAGAAGGAGGAGGGGGAGGAGGAGGAGGAGAAGGAGTTTGGGGGAATAAAACCCACATCTCTTCAGCACTTGCCTGCTCACATGAGTATTTTTTTAAAAAAAGTATAGCTTTTTTGTTTTGACTATTCTTAGGACTATTGCAAGATTCCCAATCTCACTTTAAAGGGGGATGTGCAGGAGTAGAGAACAAGTTCAGACAAAGACATGATTACAAGATGGTTTGTTTTCCTTCAGCAAAAAGTCTCAGCTTTATCACAGGCCTATCACTGCATTCACAATGAAATCATATTAATGCACCTAAAAAGCAGAAGAACTAAAAGGTTTATCTAATTCAAGCAGAACCCCCTAATACAGTGATGGCGAACCTTTTGAGCTCAGTGTGTCAAAATTTGTAAGAAAACCTAGCTTAACTCGGGTGCTGTGTCACATCTAGAAATATTCATAATTCTGTGGTATTTGTAGCTCTATTAAAAAAGTTATATTTTGATATATGTATTTTATTAAAAACAAAACCAAATAATTATTTACATTAGTGACTTTTGTTAAATCTTCAATTGAAAGTTGGTATTTCGTACACTTCAAGAACAAGCAAGCACTACATGCCCAGGTGCCAGGGTGACCATGTGTGTCACCCAAAAGGGCTTGGCGTGTCACCTGTGACACGTGTGTCATAGGTTGGCCATCACCGCCCTAGTAGCATCTGAAGCTTTGTGTGTGAATTTCATCACCTTTCTTATTTCACCATAAAATGTGTATTTGAACAGACTCTTTGCAGTAGAGATTTTGCACACTCCCCCTCAAAGTAAAAGCTGATCCTTCTGTTTTCCCGCTTTTCTTTACCAAGTTTTTTTTCTCTCTCAAAATTCCAAATAACAGTCGCAACTCCTTTAAGGTGCGCATGGGTCCGGCACACACCTAACTCAGTGTAAATACACACACACACACACACACACACACACACACACACACACAGGAGAGATACAGAATTGCTCCAGCCAATCAGAAAAATGGCTAGAAATATTCTGTATCTTCACTGCAGGAGGCATGGAATTTCAGACCACCCCGGGTTCGGCGATCCAGTCAATTGGGTGATCTAAAATTTTTAAATAAGTCACACCCCCTCCTCCCCTCCGCAACAAGTACAGGTGTGGCTTTGGGTGCCATTACCGTTGCAGTTTTCAGAGAAGGTAAGTCTTCCCGGCTGGGCCCTATCCCTTCCTGCTCCACTCCAGTCCTAAGAAGCCTAAGGGGGGGGGGGACCCAACTGCGCCTCTTTTACCCACCCACCCACCCTCCCTCTCTTCTATTTGCCCAGAGGGCTGACAAGGGCTCCCCAGGGTGGGCCAGCATGTGGTGGACCTCCCATGTGGCTGTGGCCTTGCCTGCCCCCGCAAGCAGAGAAACGAAGCCACCAGGACCCCGGCCTTGCATCACTTGCTCGCTTGGCTGGTCCCCGAGGCCCCATCTATGCCGGGCAAGGCCAGATCAAGAAACTGCATGGTGGCGGTGGTGGCTTTGTTTCTCCACTCGCGGGGAGAGGCGAGGGAGCTGCCACTGCCGTCAAATAAATACAGATAGCTAAACCAATGCAAAATTAGCATTTGAGGTTAAAAGCATACAGCAAATGTGAATTCAATGGCTGAAAAATATACAGAACAGAGGTGAGTTACACAGAAAGGCTCCTATTCAAGCATACTGTTAAACACTACTGAAAAGCAGCCCATGAGCACTTTCACAAGCTGGAAGTTCTGCAATAAGAAATCTGTGCAAATGTTTTCATCTGCCTTTTGAACTTCAGTACTTTATATTGTTTGTGCCGATATTATGAATGTGACAAGCACTGAAATGTGGATGTTGCATGCAAATTATGGAATATTTTGTTTCCTGCTTAAGAGTGAGTGCAGGGAGGGTGACGGTAAAGGCAAGGAGTAGATGGCATATCTGGATGCCCCCCCCCTCACCTGAAAGAAAGAATTGATAAATAAAAGTAACACAAGAATCAGTTCTGCTATAAAGCAACCTCTTCTGAATAAGTAAGTATCATAAACTCAGTCTGCTCCATTTTCAGCTGTGGGAAGGTGTGGTCACACCTTCACTTTAATCCTCCTTCAGTCAATCTTTGAACCCCAAAAGGCTCACACCTTTTTAGTCCTATCCATTTTATTTGTGGACTTTCCTTCCTTCAATAAGATTTTCCTGACTCCTGATTTTTTACAGGTCTCAAACCATTATAGAATATTAATCCATTTTCATTTTTTGGATGGGATCAGGAAAGAGCACTAAAGGGGCTGAACCATATTATAGTCAGTGGCTACTGCATGAATTTGCCTTCCCTTTCACCCCACCTGTGATTACGTGCTGTTGAGTCTCAGAAATTTTATTCTATGAGCACAGGGGATGTTGTAACAGTGGAGAGGGGTGGAGATCTTAAAAAGTCACATAAAGGAGTCAGGATGGGAACAGATCGGTATGAGCAAAGTAATCCAAACTGAGGATGAACTGAGGGAGGATTATCAGATATTGGCTATGGTCCGAGTTAGTTTGTCTTGAGTCCTGTTTCTTAATAATATGGATTATTTCAACAAGGTGTGGCCACAGCCAGAGTAAAAAAGCAATCTCGGCTACGCTCTGAAGATGAAGAAAACGGTAGTACCCAAGGGGATAGAAAAAATGGAGGATAATTTTATATCTTAAGAGCAGGACATCTTATTCCATCCCAGCTAGAAAAACTCAGAAGGCTGATACAAGAAGACTTTAAAAGATCAACAGAAGAGCAAGTTGAGGCATTAAGTAGTACAGTGGAGGAGACTGAGATGGTGGCAGATGAAGCACTGAACTACAAAGTTAATAATATTTTTAGTGATAATTCATTAGTCAATATTTATAGTTTTAGGAATGGGAACAAAAGGATCACATATTTTACTCAGCTAGATCAATTATGTACCAATATTGAAATTAATAGCAGACTGAAAATCAGCTGAAATCAGCTCCATTAACCACTCAGAACATGCTCTGGTAATCATTCAATATGAACTTAAAGATCATAAATGAACTACTACCATACATATTAGCTGAGAACGCAGTAAGAAAGCATAATGATAAGAAGCTGAAACATATTTTGATATCACTAAGGCTACAAATACAAATATTTAAACACTATGGAAGGCAATGAAATCTGTTCTAAGAGTTATATGTATTTCTCAGCATGTTGCACTAGGAAAGAAAAAATAATCAAGCTCAAGAAATATTACCCACTTGGAATAGTAAGAGTAAGGTATTTACATAAGACCACAAAATCTAATACAGTATTTTTTGTAACAGTCTTGAAACCAAAGAGAACTTAAATTTCTTGAAACAAATCAATGGACTGAGGACCAATTATATTATAAACAAAGAGGGTACACCTACAGAAATAAGAGTATCAAAGTTGAGACTAGAATATTGCAAAAGCAAAGAAATATAGTAATTTAAAATAACAACTGGAAGACAGTGACAGAGAACACTAACATTTTGAAGTTCATGAGGGATTTCTGTAAAGAATTATATGATAAAGGAACTTAAGAACCCCACAGAAATTGAAGAGTATCATTCAAAAGTTAATATGCCTAAGGGTGCTTCCGCACTGGCTGCCGAGAAACAGATTAAAGAAAATCCATTTCCCAACGATCCGTCCTCCGCAGGATCCATCTGAAATAGGGACGGATCCAAGGAGGCCTTGCAAGTCCACACACGCACGCGGAGGACGGATCCTGAGGGCCGGATGCTCTGGGTGCTATGCGGAGGCCGCAGCACCTATTCTGAAAGGCAGTCGACCTCCTGCGCCACCGACGCCGCCCCTGGAGCCGTGGGACTGGAGCATTCAGCTGCCAGTCACCGGACGTTTCCGCCGATGTGCAGGGGAGGGGCTCCGGAGGCAGACCGGCCTGCTTCTGCCCTTCCCAAGATAGTGGCGCTGGCACATCTGGCCCCTCGCCTCTCTATGTGCAGAAGCATCCTGCTTCCGAATGGATCGAGGTGAGGGGCTGGATTGAAGACCTAATTTTCCAGGTCTTCCTGGAGGCTGGCTCTTTCGGTGGTGAGACCCCATTAAGAACAGGTCTCGCGCACCAGTGTGCAGAAGCAGCCGCCTCGAAGGGTCCCAGATCCAGCCTCCAGTGCGGAAGTTAAGTCTTGTATGTGTCTTCTATGTGTCTTCAATGTGTTCTTAATGGGGGTTCCACAGCCAGTGGGGAAACATCCTAAGTTACTACAGCAACAAATTAATTCCATAATAACAATGGAGGATAAGTCTTTATGTTCAGAAAGCTTTCCTTCACCTATTTATAAAATATTTAGTCCTTCCTCACTTTACAAAACTATTTAATCTGGCCTAGAACAAGGGGCCATACTTCAGTCAGGGAAGACTCTATGGGTGTTTTTCCACTGTCACTAAAAGTACCCATTAATGGGTACTTAATGGGTACTTCTAGTGACAGTGGAAAAACACCCTATAATTATCCCAATTCCGAAACCAAACCAACAAACAAAAAACCCCTAAGTCATCAGAGTCATATCACCCTTTATCTTTTTAAACAAGATATGTGAATTTTGATAGGAATTCTAGCAGACAAAGGGCTTTTTCACACCCACTGTAGTATCACCTATACCAGGACACTGATAGGCTTGTTTTTTCAGGTCTAGGGGCAGCTAGTCTGGCACAGAGAGATGTACGGAAGGGCATACAGTCTAGCAGGGACAGATTTCAGAAGCACACCAAACTGGACCACTTAAATGCATCCCAAGGGGAATTCAAAGCTAGGAACATCAAATCCTAGGTCTCAGAGAACTTGGAAGTAGCTCTGGAGATCCCCAGTGCAAAGTCAGTGTGGCCACTTCCCAGTGCATAAGATTTATCCCGGAATTTAAGAGCTCCCTCCCATTTAGAGGTGTCTGTGCCCTAAGAACTCCTGGTGAGACCCTCTTCAGCAGTTAAGGAGGTAAGAACATGTGGGAGGGCTTTCTTAGTCAGAGTCTTGGTATAGGCTTCCCTCTGAGACACACCAGGCACCATTTTTGTGTGTGTTTAGACATCTGATAAAGACACACCTATTCATGCTGCATTTATAGTTATTTTATTCTGACCCACCCTGAGCTGTAAGTATCCTTAACTGAGCTTTATCTGCAAGCCGAAAACAACAATTCTTTAGGAAAATGTCTTTGTTGCATTGTTAGAGTTGTCTGAGCTGAATTTTCTTTCTGCAGATGTTTTGCTACGTGACTATGTAGCATAACCTGTGCAAATATAGAAAGAAAATTTCAGCTCAGTAATCTCTGAAGATGTGGTGCTCTCACCCTGAGCTACAGATAGCAAAAATATACAGTTTTAAGACACTAAAATCAGTTTCAAATTTAGCCAGATAGACATATCTTTTCAACCATGCTCTTGCCATCTAAATAGCTTCCTCAGGCTGCCGTCCTGTTCGGGAGAGGGATGGATGTGGGAAGGAGGGAGGGGCTGATATTTTTTAATTTTTTTCCCTTGAATATGTTTTATTCTTATTGGAAGCCTATCTGTGACCATTTGGTGAATGGCGGGATATAAATTGATTAAATAAATAAATATTAAATAAATATAAGAAAGTATTCCATGACACTATTTTCCCCAAGGGCACTTTCTCTGTAGGATCAAGTAGCAACTTTCAGAGGATTGATAGCAACAGATGGATCAGGTCCAATAAGACACTAGGACAGATCAAAGTTCTGACTAGAAGTCTCACTTTCTTCACCATGATTTGCAGAGAGGTTTCCATACAGGGTCTCACCTTACCCTCCCATGTAGCTGACCTGAGAGAAATCTAGGCTTCACTGCTCAGGAGAAGCCAACAGTTAGGTACATTAGAGCAGGGTTTCCCAAACTGTGAGTCGGGACCCACCTCTAGGAAATTTAACCGTATTTGAAATAACTTTTTTGATGTAATTATTTAATTAAGTAATTAAAAAGTATTAAAACTTTGTTTGTTATTTGAAAAGTCCTTTATTCATATTGGTAACGGTTAAATTTCCTAGAGGTGGGTCCCGAGTTGGTAAACTTATATTAGATGGGTCGTAGCCCAGACAACTTTGGGAACCACTGCATTAGAGGCATTCTATGTTAGACTACTTCCAAAGAAGACTTGACTTTTGTTGGCATTAGGCACAGGATGCACTTCTACCAACAGAGGATTGACTTTCCTTTTCCTCTGTTCTTTTCTTTAGTCTCTTAATGTGGTTAAGTGTCAGGAACATGAAGTACCTTTCTGAATCAATATTTTTCTACAGTCAAATCAAGAGAATGTCTCATACGGACTGCTCCCTTTTAGGCATTCAGCCAAGGATTCCCTCCTACACATTGAGGACAAAAACCCTGAATTGCCAGGAACATTTCTCCCCTTCTTGCTTTTCATCTAGAAATCCTGCTTCAGTTTCCAGGTTTCCTACTCTGAAGTTTCAAACTCTTCTCTTCTTACTCTTCATGAAGCATTGGTTTAAAGCAGTGATGGTGAACCTTTTGAGCTTGGTGTGTCAAAATTCGCAAGAAAACCTTCCTTAACTCGGGTGCTGTGTCACGTCTAGAAATATCCATAATTTTGTGATATTTGTAGCTCTAGTAAAGGTTATATTTTTGATATATGTATTTTATTAAAAGCAAAAACAAATAATTCTTTACATTAGTGACTTTTGTTGCTAAATCTTCAATTGAAAGTTGGTATTTCATACACTTCAAGAACAAGCAAGCAATACACATCCAGGTGCCAGGGTGATCAGGTGTGTCACCCAAAAGGGCTTGGCGTGTCACCTGTGACACGCGTGTCATAGGTTGGCCATCACCGGTTTAAAGGGTTCTAGCTCCCCTACTTTGGTAGAAGGTGTGGTGCTTCTTATCAGGCCTTTTCACACTTCTATCTTGGAACATTCTACACCAGCTACTGGAACACTGCTCTTACACCTGGACACCACCACAGCTACCTGGACATTGTTTGAACCTTCCTCAAAATGCCCCTGCAGTAGACACCTTAAAACCTGTCCACAAGCATTCCCATGGAGGCAGGAATGGTGCATCTTCAATATACCCAACATTCCAAGATGGTTCTGATCTTCAAGGTTTGAAGGTTCTCATCTCAAGGCTCACATTGCCCTTGCATGTTCCCTCACCCACCTGTGACAAGGAACTGACATCAGGACATCCCACCAGGAACAAACAGGAAGGCCTCTTGTTCACATTGTTACAGCAGCTGGACAGGAACTACCTTGTTCCAGCATTCAGCATGTTCTTCACTGGCCAGGAATCCTCTGCAGAGACATTTCCCAACAGGTAAGTGACCTTATTCTCCACAGTTCTGGCCACGTTCACATGCAGCTTTTTTTTTTTTAAAGCAGCTCAAAAGCAGCTTAGTGGTAGTAGCTATCACATGTTAGAGTTGCCATCCTACATCTAATCCACATTAAAGGCTAGCAAATGCATGTCCAAAGTGCATGTAAATGAATTAGAGGTAGAATGGGAACACTGTCTGCCACACACTACCACTGCTATGATACATTTGAGCTGTTGTTTTTAATGAGTGTAAATGGAGCCTTTGTTGAATTTGAAAGCTGTTTAAACTGAAGGCCAGGACCATATCACATCATTATGTAATAGGAGAGGTTCTGCTCTGTCCTGAATTTTCTTTTATTCCATGTCACCTGATTGCTCAAGTGAAGGCCTCCCCTCAATCGAGGTAGGGATTTGTATATATCCTGCCTTGGTAGTGTAGTAGCGTGTATTTTACTTTTTATATTAAGACTCTGTTAATTCCCTTCCAAGAGACACACTTTTCATTTCCCTTTCTCTGCTATTAAGTTTGATAATAATGTTGCCTCCTCCTTGGTGCTGCAGCAGACAGCCCTTCCCCCACTCTGCCTAGCTAGCAGTGGGTTACAGTATCTGTTTAGAACTCTGGCCTAACTTGGCTCACTTTGAAAACAGACTACTCAGTTGAAGCTTCTTTAAAATAACCAGAAAACAAGTTTATTGTTTACAATTCAAGTTTCTTCTTAAAGTTGCACTTTGTTACTTTAAATATCAAACAGTTAGGTCTTTAGCTTCCTCACTAAGCCTAAAGACTCCAATCCTTTTCAGATTAATGCCAACAGCATAAATAACTTATAACCATTTCAACTCTTTTACTTTCTAAACACTGTAATTCACTATTAACTCAGGACTCTATTCCCCAGCTTCCCTCAGGACAGCTTAGAGCCCGTTTCTCCCCAAGTTAAACACCCTCCAGGTTTAACGACCAAAGGCAGAGAACCAAAATTGTTCCCTCAGGCCCCCTTAAATATGGGCCTGGCTGGCTAGCTTTGCCCTGATTGGCTGAGCTCCTCCAGGATCCTATTTCACCCCTCCCCCAGGCTACTTACCCTTGTTAAAATACACTTTGACGACACTTTTAAACGTCTGGACTTACCGTGTTCGCCACACTTTGCATTTTAAACCAAAATAACTTAATTTTGGGGTAGAGGGGTCCTAGCGGTCATCACATCAAGGTTACAGTACTATGAAAAGAAAGGGGGGGTGGAATGTGTTTGTTCCATGCATTAGCTGTGATGTGCAGTTCAGGGTAATAAAAAGTGGGACTTCATTTGGATCCTCACATTTCCCCCTCTCAGCCCACTGGTAACATTTTGCAAACTGATGCTGACATACTTCCTTCCAGAGGCTGTGATTAGAAAGCCTTGTTAAAGCAATAGCCATATGCATTTGTGACATGAGCGCATATGCCTGTCACCTGTACCCTGACTCAGAGACACATGAAGGCACAGAAGGGGGAGCGTGTATGTTTCGGCATTCCTGGAGCACTTTGGCAGTGCTCCCTCCTTCCTGAGCCAGATCAAGCATCAGTCTGAACATCCTGCATTTGCACAGCGTTAGAGTGATCACCTTACTGGCAGCCATAAATCACATCACAGGACCATAAAATGCCATGCACTGTATTCTGAGAGTCCAGCTGCAACTGACCAGCGCAATGGAACCCAGGAAGTGCCTACCACTTTAGCAGTGGCTTACCACTTTCACTGGCCCTTATGATTGGGCCAGTCATCACTGCCTAAGACGGTAGCTCCACTTCTCAGAATCACTGTATCAAGTGAACCACATGATGAGAAGGCCATATAATCATTCTTTTTTCTAACTGCCAGGGTTCAAAAGCTGACAAGTCTTGGCTCAGCTGGGTCTTCCATTGCACAGCTCACATTATTCAAGGGGTATTTTCAGCATACACTCGTAACACCACAAGAGGAAGTCCAAATTAAACAAGGGAGGACTGTATTACAAAGCTTTTCTTATTAAACAACAACAACAACAAAATAACTATCAATCCACATCTTGCTGAGACCATGACTTGTAATAAGTGGGACAAATATGTGCTTATTGGGGCCACTCTTAAAAGTTTTTGTTTGATGTCTTAAATGAAATAATGTGGTCACGTTATTTAGTGATAAATTTGCTCACACAAAACTTACTTCTTTTATCCTTGTGTTTTAATCAAAAATGATTAAAGATACTATATGCTTCTGAAACTAAATGGAAGTCATGACTCAGCCCAATCCTTAATTTCTGCTCTTGAATTCATTAGAGCAAATTTCAGGGAGATGACAAACAGTTCATAAGCAAATTACATTCCCTTTAAAAACACCCATAATTCAACCAAATATCCAGAGAATTACTTGGGACAATTCAGATGGGGGCGGGGGGGGGGGGAGGGCTGTTAGAATAAACATATATTTCTGAGAAAATCTCCACTGCTTTCAGGACACTTTTCAAAGGAATTCTTGATTATAACCCCAGTTGAACCTCACTCACATGCAATCATAAATCTAAAGCAAAGTGACAGTATTAAGAACCCACAGAGTGTGTGCCATTAACCCACTGTGCTGAATTTGCAAAAGAGCAAGCAAAAATCATTTTAAAACAGAATGAAAAGCTTAACTGACAGTGAAAAGAAATAGGGTAGCAAGGAAAGGTAAAATGCTAAAATTCAGAGACCTCACTGGATCAGCTCTGGAAGAACTCTGCTGGATCAGGCCACAGCGCATCTGGTCGAGCATGTTGTCTCACACAGTGCCCCACCAATTGTTTATGGGCATTTCAAACAGAAAGCAAAGGCAAAACCTTCACTTGCTCTCAGTCCTCTTCAAATGGCCTTTAGAGGTACCCTGTCTTTAACCCTCTCTTAAAGCTACCCACAATGATTGTTGTCACCATGCCTTCTGGTAGAAAATTCCATAGACCAATCACCCCCAAGATAAAAGAAAAAATATTCCCCTAATCAGTTCTAATTTTCTTGGCCATCAGCTTGATTAGAGTCTTTCTACACTTACCTAGCCTGATCTGAACCAATGGGTGTTTTTCCACTGTCACTAGAAGTACCCATTAATGGGTACAAAAATGCCATTACGTACCCATTAATGGGTACTTAATAGGTACTTTTAGTGATAGTGGAAAAACACCCAATGAGTCTGGACCAGTGAGGCCTGCTGGCTCAGAGTACAGCAAGACATGGGTCCTTACTGCACTTGACCTTATTTTGGAATATATCTCAGGCTAGGGATCTGCAGTCCAGCTGCTAATGCAGACTATGGGAGGCCTCATCTGTCAGGGATGTGCCACAGAATGTTCTAGCATGCAGACACCAAGCCCATATTCCAGGATATATTCCAGAATGAGGTCAAGTGCAGAAAGGCCTACAGTATGGTCTGGAAAAGCGCTGCCTGCATGGCAGCACTGATCCAACCAGCCCCCCCCCCCCCCAATTCTAAAGCTCACACACACGATCTTCAGGACTGGTCTCTGAGGGCTCCCAAGGGCTAGTAACAAACATTTCCAGTCTTATTTCTCCTGGGGAACCAATTTCAGTGGCACACATTGGTGTGGCACTGAAATGGATCCCCTGGTAGTCCTGGGCTACTCTGAATTGCATTCCATCCAGTTCAGACAAGGTAGAACCTCCCATATTCCATACTAACATGTAGAACCTGCTGTTGTGGAATACCAGCAAACAAAGAAAGATCCACAGAGTCCCCTCATTCTAGTGTTTCCATTCTATGCCTGAATAAAACCTCAGTTATAGTTTGCACTTGCTTGGCAACATGAACAGGAACACAAAGTGTCATCTTCAATTCTGATTTAGAAGGCTAATATAAATTTATTTATTTACATTTATATCCCGCCCCATACCCAAAGGTCTCTGGGCGGGTTACAACCTTCAAACAACATATTAAAACAGAATGTACATTAAAAGACTTTAAAAATTCAACAACTTTAAAAAAATACACATTATGTTTAAAATGATAATGTGTGGCCTGGGTGGGAAAAATAATCAGCTCAGCCATAGGCCAGGGTAAAAAGGTGTGTCTTCACCGCCCTTCTGAATATATATAAAGAAGGGGCCTGACGCACCTCGAGGGGGAGGCTATTCCATGGTCTAGGGGCCATCACAGAAAAGGCTCTCTCCCGGGTGCCCACCAGCCTCACTACTGAAGGTGGTGGGACAACCAGGAGGGCCTCACCACTCGATCTTAAGGCACGGGCAGGTCGAGAATTTGGAATGTATATTTTAACCTTATAAGTTATGAAACAATAAGATGGGTATAAATATAAATAGTATGCAAAAATATAAAATGATTGTGTAATGTTGCTGTTTAGTTCCTGCAGACTACCTTGTAGTGCAAAATATTACTGTTTCCAGGATTTCAATAAATGAGCAAAGTTGCATTTTGCCACTCATGTAAGATCAAAACCCTGCTGAACAAAATTAATTTATATGAGCAACAGCTGTATTTTTTAAATAGTTCTACATCTATCTAATGAAAGTAAAGGCACAATTAGCAGGAAGCGTGCCCCACTGTCTTAGCAGGGCTTGGTCCTTAGTGAAAGTCAATGGAATGCAGCTCTACTTGTACAGAGATGCCCTTTGCAATTTCTATCAAGTGTGGGTCAGCTCTCCAGGGGGGTTATGTAAAGTGACATATTCACGCTCTACAGCTGGGCTTAAGCAAGTGTTTACAAAAATTCTACACAAGTTCTACACAAGTGCCACAATTACCACAAGTCTGGGCAAGTAAATTAAATTCTTTTGTGATATATAGATCAACAGTTTTGTTAACTACGGTAAATCCCAGTGTGAGCCGCCTGTTAAACAACATTGTTTTTAGATTATACATTCAGTTACCTTCCAGTGCCCCCCTTACATTCAAGGGCAGGCATGCATGTAACTTGGTAAAGGCGTCTGAAGAAAGTGGACCTCATGTCAAAGTAGAAACCAGAAAAGAAACTGGATCTTGGAAGAGATGCCGTCAGTGTATACATGGGAAGTTTGCCTGGCAAGCAGTGTGAAGAAACAAATGTCTAAAGGAGACTTCTTCAAAAATTGGTTTGGATTTTTAATTTTCTTTAAGCAAACTATTTGTCTTTTAATGAGGGAGGTTAATGTCAAATAATCTGGAAATCAGCATTTTAGCCCATCAGTTTGTACAGGCATCAAATCCATATGCCAAAGAGTTCTGTGCACATAAATGGACATAAATGAAGGATGGAATATTTTTTCCCTAACTAGACTAGAGGAAATATGCTTTCTGCCTCATCACTGAAATGCAGCTCTCCATTTGCCAGTCGGAAGGAAGTTATTTCTCTTCTCTTCCATCTTAGCAGCTACTGCATACTTATTTGCAACTTGTGTTAGTGTTGCATTTAACCTTCAATAGAAATGAGCTGCCCTTTCTGCAATCACTGGTGATGGGGATTGAGGATCCTTAATCCAGATCTGTTGGAGACCTGTTTACAAGGGGCTCCTTGATGCCATAGCATGCTGCCAAATACTACCCCATCACCGAGGCTCCAAGGCTAAGAACTGCTGTTGCTAGCCTTTGGAGGTGTGAGGAGTAGGGGGAGGCAGCTGTGAAGCTTGAGCAAGCTTCATAGCCATGGGGAGACTTAGGCCAGATTAGGACCATCAGTGCAGACAATGCTGATCTGGCCCACTCCTCCAAGTAATCTAGACCAGTAGGTTCCAAAACATAAGAAAAGATTACCAAAAAGTAAGCACAGAAATGGCCAATATCTCTACTGCATATAGTGAATGAGAGTAAAACCACAATGATTCAGAAAAAAAGCCTTGCTGCATATAGGATGTAGCTGTAAAATGAATCACCATATATATTCACCATTTTTCATATATGAATATTTACATTCTTCCAGAGATGACTGAAACAAATACAGCAAGCACCTTATACGGCTCTGGCTAGCAACTTTGACGGTTTCAAAAAATTCCAGGAATGGGCAAATTCTTGGGGAATAAGGGTCTCAGTGGCCACTGCCCTCAGCAGAGGTGTGATTGCATCGAACATAAGGAGGAGACATCCTCCAAATTCAGTCTGCTGGGAGACTATGAACCACGTGAATTACTGCAGTCATGTCCTGTTTGTGGGCCTCCATGGGTGACTGGTTGGCCATTGTTAGAACAGGCTACTGGACTAAACGGTCTATTGGCACAACAAAAACAACAACAGTTGTTGAAAAGATTCCTGGCTTTCCAGTAGTAGCTTCTGAACTTCATCAGACAGGAAATGGCGATTTCTTCTCCAACTGCTTTTTTGAAGTGTCAGAAGTCCACTACTTGATGTGTTGTTTAGTTGATTTTGCCATTTTAAAAAGAATATCTTACCAAGTTTATAAAAGGATGCAAGCCAGTTTGGTCTTGTGGTTAAGAGTGCTGGACTCATATCTTGCAGTCACTGGGTTTGATTCCACACTCCTATTCAAAGCCAGCTGGGTGACCTTGAGCTAGTCACAGCTCTCGTTCTGAGCATTCACAGACCCACCTACCTCATAGGGTGTCTGTTGTGGGGAGAAGAACAGAAGGTTTGTCAGTCGCTTTGAGTCCCCTTAAATTGGTGAGAAAAGCGGGGTAGAAAAGCCAACTCTTCTTCTCTGCTGCCAACATTTTTCAGTACACATGTAATAGATTTTAACACATTTTGGAAATTCTTTTTTGCATAATCTTTAGCCAAATTCTGGTTTTAACTTGTTCATAAATCAAACCTTCGGAAAGCATTAGCAGAATAGCCCTCTTCTCTTGCCTGATATGCATGTATGTGTGTATTTGGGGATTATTTTTGTTTGTTCTCCCAGATAAAGAAAGAAACACATGGCAAAGATTGGGCATAGCAACCTTCCCCAGGATCTTCCATAAACTGTGCTTATAAAAAAAATCTCTTCTCACTGGCCTCCCACCCCACCCTATAGGGAACAGAGAATCAGAAACAGTTTTATAACTAGGAGCCAAAGGAAAAACAGCTCTGTCATTTCCATTTTAGATACTGAGCAGGCTTCAAAGATAAGCAGCTTTCCGGTTCTCCTTGCTTGTACAAATGAGATTTGCTCTGATCAGTGAGTCACTTACGTTCTCATCAAGTACAGAGGAAGGAAATCATAATATCATTGAAGCAGGAAGGTCAGATTTTTTCCCCCTTGTCAACCAACCAACCACCAACCAATCATACTAAAATGACTTGGATCTGGTGATGGCATTGAGAATAAACAGATTTCAAGGAAAAAATGGCATTTAATACAGAGGACACTACCCAAAATTCGCCTTCTTTCCATTCCTTTCCACCAGCCTTCTGCAAAGAAGATTTTTAAAAAGGTGGAGGTAAAAAGCAGTTGAAAGTCCTGAATGTAGTGTATGAGAATATGGTACAGACAGTGTGGCAAAGAGACGTAAAATACAGGAACAGCAACCTGAAAGCTATAAACCGCTACTTTCTTTAGAGGACTTTAGGTATAGTAAAGTATAAATTGTGATGAGTTCACAAATGCATATGCATCTGGGCCAGTCATTTCAGATCTGTACCAAAAACAGTCAAGAGGACCAATTACTACAGATGGACAGAGTTTTGTGCCCACATTCCAAAAGTCACAAGACTGGCCCCATATCTCTGATGATCTATTTACCTGCTGCTTTAAATAGATGCTACTGCCAACAAAATAATTTAAGAACCTCCTGAGAAAAGCAATATTTTCATACCAGCAAAACAAACTGTGAAATCCTATGCTTGTTTACCCACAGTTTGTTTACCCAAACTGTGAAATCCTATGCTTTTTTGGCCTTGGTGTGTTCATCAGGGCTTACTCGTGAGTAGCAGGAATCTTTAGAATTGCAGCTGTCCAAGAAGGAAGCTCTAAACAAACGAATGGACTTGAAATATTTTGATCTCACCACAAAATGTTTCGTTTGCCTCTAAGGGTTTAGTTTCATTTGGCAAGCAGCACTGTATCTCTAGTTTCATGTGCCAGCAGGAATCACGAACACTTTACAAACCCCTTAGGCTACGTTTTTCAAAATTCATTCATTTACGAACCTTTCTTCTCAGGATAACAGACATTCAGTGCTAAATGTTCTGGTTTGTTGTTCATTTTCAGCAGAAAACTCTCTCCAAATTTTCAACTATGCTTTGAAGCAAAGCACAAAAAAACAAGAAAAAAGAATCCCATAGAAATCTTAGGCCTTTTCTACACTTACTTCTCTTGCAGAGATCTAACTATCCCTGTCCATTGTGTTCTAGGATAAGAAATGAGGGTGGAGACCCCATTTGTCCTGTGCTAAGCTCCGTAGCAACACAGACATGATATCACGTTCATAAATATTACCAACATGATATCGTTTTCTGATCTCAAGAGAGAAGCTTGCTCATTCTAGATAATGCTTACTTTTCTATGGCAGGCAACAGTTGTTTCATATATACATACATGTTCTCCCAGTATTTTGAATACATCAAAAAGAGTACAATCATTTTTAATACTGAATCCAAGGCCCTTTCTGCACTGGGCTTTCTTCTGAATTTATATCCTAGAATAGGGACCTGCCATCCACATGTTAATGAAAAGGCGCACCCTACCTTGGGCTTGCCATAGTCTGCACCAGCATGCAGATGACAGGTCCCTATTCCAGAATATCATCTGGAATAAGGCCTAGGGCAGAAAGGCCCTGAAACTGATAAATGATGATGACAAAGATGAATGGATTATATGGAGAATTGGAACAGGAGGGATAGTCTGTACCACTCTGTATGAGGGAGAGTCATATGTTTATGAGGTGTTTTAAATCAATATTGCCTCCATCAGCACCAAAAACAAGCTTTAGGAAATATGTTCTCAGTGATCCCTGTAACTTTTTGTTTTGCTATCTTTTCTTATAAAAACTCAATAACATGAAATTTCCTGTCTACAGTCCTGTTTCACACAGCCTATCACACTGTCATACTTTAAGCATGTACATTGTTGGTTGTTGTTAAAATGAATACACCACTTTCCTGGCGCATATCACAAAGCAAAACAGATTATTTCAGAGCAATTGCAAGATGTTAGTGATGCCAGTTGACCTACTTTGTATTTTAAAGCACATAAAAATATTTATTTCCCTTTTTTGTGTGAAAAAGTTGTGAATCTTTTTTTTTTTAGAAACCAGAGGTATGTACAGTATATCACTAATTTTCATAATTGTGTTTCATTCTGATTGAATATTCTTATACAACAGTAGTCTGAATTACTAGGGCAACCAAAATGATCAAGGAAAGGAAGAATTTGAAAAAGTTAATTTATAGTTCTGGAAGGCTAACTTCACTAAAGTTAAAAATACTTCCCAGAATTTTCATGGGGGTGACATGAAATTACTGTACTGTGTGGACACAAGTGTTAGACAAAGTTTAGTAAGCATACGAAGCCCTACAAAGACTTAATAGCAACAATAACAATCTAATGGAACATAGGTTTGAAAACACATAGTTATTTACTGAAACCAAAAGCCAATAAAAATGTCCGAGGAACCACAAGCGAGTTTTATCCCCCTTGCAGGAAAACATTAAGAAGAAAGAGGGAGATGTCTAGTTTTATGTTTTGGTTTACATTTCCCCTTGCCACTACAGAACAGAGTTTTATTCTGCATCTTTTTCCAAGAAAGTTACAAACATAGGATGGGAACAACATGGTGTTACATAAATGATGACAGGGCATGGAGGACATTACAAATTCCTCGCTTTATCTTACTTTCGTTTGGATCCGGAGAGAAAAACAAAAACAAAATAAAAAAGCATATATCTGGGAAAACTAATCTTGGCTAAAATATCAACAATGATGCTAGCAAGCAAATGTCACCAAGATAGATGAATGAAGTTAGAGAGACTTCATAATGCTGCATGACAGCTGAGCGTAGTTCCCTCATATCCAAATACTGCCAACACCATTCTTTTACACATGTGACTTTATTGAAACCCCCCTTCACCCGAAGGTCCCAGGGCTGGTCACAACATATGATAAGCACTTAAACATACGTATTTAAAACATACGTCCCAACCTCTCTGCACGTACTAGGAAACGGATTTGAAATTTAAAATAACATGACAATGCAGGACTGGAAAAAATCCAACCATCTAATAGCCTGTCAGTGCTGCCATGCTGAGTTTTCCACCAAACAGAGGAAATAATAAGCTGGAAATGTGCAACCTCCCCTCTGCCTCTCTCAGAATACAAGAAAGGGAACAGGAATGCATCATCCTTGTCCCTGTTTGGAAAATTCAGTCAGCCTGTAACAAAATACACTTGAAAGGTTTGCTGAGTAGAAGCCCAGAACAAGCCATGTTACTCTGGCACAAAAACCTGCTTCACGAACATCTTCTAAATAAAAAGTGATAATAATGATGACAATGATAATTATTATTTGTGAAGCACAGGCTTGATACTTGTAGTATCTTTGATTGCATATATGTATATGTTATATAATGTGTTAGGGAAAAAGACACTACCAGGAAGGTTAGTAAACAGAGAAGGAGGGGCTCAGCCCAGTCTTATTAGCATAATAAAGTGGGGGGTAGCCGAGAGAGAACTAGCCAATCAGAAGGGATGGAACCCTGGCAGTGACTATAAAAAGGGCCTTCCTGTCAGAGCCCTTGTTCTGTGACTGGGGCTAGACTTAGGAAGAAGTTAGACAGCACAGATCTGGGTCCTGAGGAGAATCTAGATAGGGATTAGTCAGGGTCCTGAGTTAAGAAAATAAGTTAATGTGAACTGACATAAGAGTTGTAAACAAAGTTACATTTGTTTCAAAGACACTCTGCTTGAGGCCTGATTCTGGCTCAGAAGCTCAAGGGAGGGGGGTAAGTGTTGCCATAGTAATGTAATGGTAACAGTGTAACTAGAGTTAAGCTGAAGAGAAAAAAGGCTCAGAGGCCTATTTGAAAAAGAGAACTTGAAGTCCATGGCTATAGTGGCTGGACTGGAGAGAGTTGGATGCCCGATGGGGCCTCGCAACTGGTGGCCGCTGGCCGTGGGCGTCACATTATTACTATTACTATTATTACTATTATTAATTACTGTCTCTCCCTATGGGTCGAAGCGGGAACAACAGCAAATTTATAGTAACATTATAAAACATATAAAGTCATATAAAGTTATCATATATTAAAATCACCCTTAAACATAACATATAAAACCACAATTTAAATTAATCTGGATACGCCTGCTAGAAAAGATAGGTCTTTAATATAGCCTTAAATTCAGAGGAATGAGTTCCTCTACTTTCATTTTGCATTAATATCCTGCCATTTCCCCAAAGGTCTCAAGGATGCAAACATTTTATTCTCAACGTATCCATGTGAAATAAGTTAAGCTAAGAAGTATTAATAAGCCCAAGGTCACCCAGGGAAAATTAATGGTTGAGTGGGAATTTTAACTCTTGTTTCTCAGGTTTGGCAAACTAGCCACTATACTATATAGGCCCTTTCTGCACTTGGCCTTATTCCAGATTATATTTTGGAATAGGTGCCTGACATTGGCATGCTGGTGCAGACTACAGGAGGCCCCACCTAGGGTTTGCTCTTATCTGCACTAGCATGCTGATATCCAGTCCCTATCCCAAGATATCCCATAATCTGTAATAATGCCAAGTGCAAGAAGAGCCATAAAGAGTCTACTTCTAGGCAAACAAAACTAGACCATACCCAAAAAAAAGCAACATATGGTGGATTTTGCCTCCACAAAATAATCATAGTAAAAACACTTGCCATTGATCTGTAAATATTATAAAAAGAAGCCTATTTGAGCAGCAGGGCATGCATTATACTTGAAGAGATTGCTTCAATTAGCAGCCCATGCAAATATCTATCCTTTAGAGTACTGTAAAGGTTTTCTACAGGTTAACAATTCAAATTGCAGGTGTTCCAGCTATGCCAAACAAGTACTGAACCTCCACTTGCAGAGACTTGGAAATACAGAAAACGGTTGGATGGCCACAGAGTTGTTGTTTAATGAATCTGTAATTAAAGTTCTAACTCCCACAGGGTTGGGAACTGTTCTAAAGGCAAGACAGGCTATGCAGGTAGCATACATGTATAATACAATCCAAATTCCAAATGAAATAAAACATTTTAGTACAGGAGGCATTAGAATACAAATCAATTTAGGATTTCTCATCCTGGAAAGAAATGGCATAAGTGTGTTTCTTTATTTCTATTCCACCCTATACCCAAAGGACTTAAGGCGGATCACAATATACAAAGAGATAAAATATAATGGCTAAAATAATAACAGTGCTTGAATGAGTAGGGGATACTGTTCCCTCAGCCAAAGGCCATAGAAAAGATCACTTTCATCTTACCTATATTCGATTACAATTTATTGCCCCCCATCCAACCCATTAAGCACTTTGACCATCTCTCCTGATTCAGATGGTTTAGGGAGACAGCTGGGTATTACCTTCATGTTTATAGCAGCTTACACAAAACTCCTGACTTCTCTCAGTGACCTCATAAAGATGTTAAAGAACATGGGGGATAAGATCAATTCCTGAGGAACCCCTCAACTGCGTTCCCAGTACACTGAGCTAGAATTTCCCACAATGACTCTCTGAAATCTACCATGGTGATAGGAGCAGAACTATTAAAATGTGGTGCCTCCAACTCCCAAACTCTGTAATCCTTCCAGAAGGAAACCATGGCCAATAGCATCAAAAGCCACTGAGAGATTCAAAAGAATCAACAGGGTGATACTTTCCCCTGGATTTACCTCAGAGGAGATCATCAACCAGGTGGTTCCAGTGTCATAATGCGCTCAAAGCCAGATTGGAGTGAGTCTAGAAAACTCACAAATATTAACCTCCAAGCATGAGTGCAGGTAGGCAACCACAAACTTTCCACTACCTTGCACAGGAAGGTAGATTATTCACCAGCTGGTAGTAGTTAATTCACAGCATCTGTAGAGTCAGGTTTCCTATACACCTGCTAACTCAATGGTTTTCCTACAAGAATGTGTAGACTACACTAGGAATTCTAGAGAGCTGTAGTGAAAGGGTTGGTCTCAAGCTATCCTTCTGGCAAATCATCTTTAGAACAGAATAGGCAGGATTTATCCTTAAGGTGCTTCTGGATTTCATTCCTATGTACTTCAACGAATAAATATTAAGCTACAACATCTGAATTTACAATACCAGTAAGCAAAGTGAAATTCAGGTCTTGTTAGAGTTTCACACTTTGAATTTTTAATCCAGTTTTCTGACAAAAATACCCATATTTTTGAGGGAGATGCATATACAGATAAGTATATTTGTGAAAAGCACCTAAGTACATTATATTTAGTTGAAATGCACATATTATGCAGAATTATGTACAAAAATACATGAATTTAATCTTTTCCACATATACTGGGGTGAGACTTTTCTTGAACAATAAAAAAAACTGATGAAGCAGACTAACCAGACTTTGGAATGGATAATATAGGAACCTCACTGAAAAACATTCCACCATTCCTAGTTCAGGCTGCATCCAGACATCACTTATATGTGATTATTCCACTATATTTGGATATTCTGGAATAAAGCATGGATATTCTGGACAATCTGTGCTTTTTCCAGAATATCCAAATATAGTGAATAACTAAGTGATGTCTGGAGGCAGCCCCAACAGTATGGCCAGTGAGTAATGATAAGAGGAGTTATCCTTTATTTGGAAGATATCCAAGTGGATTCATCTGCAATATCTTTATTCAGGGCCCAGTAAAGGCTTTTGACTAATAGAGTTATTCAGGTTTAAGGGGATTCAAAATCAGCTTGTGGAAAAATAAAAGTCTGTCATGGGTACAACATATTTTCAACCAGAGCTTCAAATACCTTGTGACTTCTTGCTGGAGCCGGGCAATGCTGGGCACATAGAACATGACCCCGAAGAAAAGCAGAGGCTCACTGGCAAATTTATCCAGCTGCTTTTTGAGAGGTTTCTCCAGTTCCACCCATCTCACTTGCTGGCTCTTGCTATGAAACCAAAGACCAAAATAGTGTGTCTAGGGGAAAAAAGAGGAGAGGGAAGAGTTTGAAAAAGAAGAATATTTTCCATGCAAGTCACTTAAATAACTAATACCAATTCTTCCAGTAGAGAGGTATCAGCAGAACTCTCTACTGTGATCCATCCACAATCTATGAGCAGACCTCTCAATGTTCCAGTTGGGAATCTCCACACCAAAGAAGGGGACTATTCGTAACAATATCATCCCACTGAAGTTAAGAGCGAGAGAAGTGGGATGCATGTGAACTTCAAATGCTGGGCCATTCCTGAATCTGGCCACCAGCACTTGAAGTGTGGATGGTCTGGCCTGGCCCAGTTAGATCACCTTGGCAACAGCGATGGCCAGCACATCCAGGGACATTGCCACGGTGATAGCTATACAGCATGTGATTGAACAGCCCCCTCACAGCATTCACATCTACAAGGGAGTGCAATCGCTGCATCCAGGAGTGTCTGGGAGCTCACCAGTGGCTCCTGGTGAAGCTATAGAAGTGTTTTTACTTCTCCACAGTTCACACAACCCGGGCAGCTGGCAGACGCTTCCTGATGTTCTGGGTCAACAGAGGTAGTGCGGAGTGCTGATGCATCTCCCCTGAAAGTATAAACAGGCCCAAGTACTGTACTGATTGGTGCGGAGATGGAACTCTACTGAATTCCACCAACAGTTACAAATTGTTGAATACTTTAAATATTTATGCAGCTTTTAAGGTCTGTTAAAAGTAGACCTCTTTCACAAAATTAAAATTTCAATTAAACTAAGCTTCTGAATTATTGTGAAGTGGAAAGAACTTATTACAGCAATGGACATTATTTTAGGCCTCAGGTATACCCTTTGATCCACCTTTAGAGAGAGAGAACACATCAGCAAAATGACAAGTAATTTTGTTTCCACATGATCACAGGCACATCTTCACTGCACGTCACTTGAATCCACATCCATTTTCTTCCAGGGTACGTTCTACACACATATGCCATTTCATTGATCCAGATCGGATGATGCTAGAAAAGATATGGACCAAATTTATCTAGTCTACCACTAATCTGGATTACTGAGCCCTTAGCATTGTTCTGACCTGGACCTATGCTTGTCCCATGCAGACTACATGTTCTTGGAGGCTCTTAGATCTGGCTTAACAAGTAAGTGCAGAAAGGCTCTAAATCCTTCACTGTTTTTTGAAGACAATCAATAGGTTGCCAATTCTCCATAAAAACTGTGCCATCTTATCTCACAACAGGCATGCTCTTTTATCTGTTTCTGCTAACTCTACCATTTAATGATAACAGTCCTCAATCGCTGGTATATTTCCATACCTGAGCATACAGAAGTCTTGCTGCAGTAATCATATATTGCAATGATACTTTGTATTTCTCCATTATTAATTTTTAAAATCAATCGGACCCAATAAAAACATTTCTGGCTTTTATTGTACCTGTATTTTCGGGGGGTGGGTGATGGTGTTCCATAAGCAGATATATTTCACTCCAAAACCTTTTTCGCTTTAATACAGGTATGATAAAAAGATCCCTCTTTTCTCCATATTTCCAACAATTCTAAGAAACACCTTCATACATCCTTGATCACTTTTTGCAGGGTCATACACTGTCCATACATCATCATATAAAAAATCTCTTTACAGTTATAGCAAAGAGTAAATTTTAGATCTTTTAGGCCACATTCTCTCTGATGGTTCTGTCTGTATATTATACTGAGTTACTTGTTCATTTTATCATACATTCTTTTACTTGTTCTATCATAGTTCAACAACAATCTATGCATTGTTGCAATCACCCCTTTCTTGGTTGTAGAGAGTTCTGTTTCCCTCTTCATCTTGTCTCATAAAAATTGAAAATTCTTTTTGTCCACTACAAACCATTCCATCAGCTAAGCATACAAAAGCCATTGTACGTTATATCCTTCTAGTGATAGGTGTTCCTTATTTTCATAATATAATCCTCTTTTTTCTTGTCTTTAATTAACAGACCCTTATAAGTCAGTCTCCTCTCTTAAATCACAGATTCTCTAAAGTATTCTTCATATGGTGATATCCAAAGTGGCAATTTCATACATAATTTCTGTATTTATTCCATATGTTTACCAGTGCATTTCTAGCAAAATTATTCTTAAAACAAACATTTCACTTTATCTTTATCATAACACAAGTAACTGCCATCCAAATCTTAAATCATGCCCTTGCATCTTTTAAGGCTATCCGTTCTCAAACATGTCAAACAAGAAGCTGCAAAGCAGTTTTATGTTTGTTAAACCCAGTCCTTCTCCTTCCTTAGTATCTTCCAATTACTTAAAATATATTCTCAGTTTTCTGCTCCGCCACACAAATTTTGATAAATCCTTTTGCCATTGCTTAAAACATCATTTATTATTATAGGTATTGAATGAAACATTCATTTTTAATACTGAGGTTCTTCCCAACAGAGACAATTTTTAATTTGCCCATCTTTCCATATCTTTTTAAATTTCCACTCACAATTTGTAGTAGTTATTCCGGAACAACAATGAGTTTTGATTTGTTAGACTAATAAGAGCTAACTTCTACTTATGATTGTTAGTCTTCTCAAGTTGGAAAGTGATTCACAGAGAGAGAAGTACTAAGTGGATAAGGAGAAACCTATCTACTCTAAAACGTCTAGGTCACTCAATGAAGCTAGAAGATGGGACAGACACATTTCTTCACAGGGCACATGGAATTAGCCAGCCAAAAAACAGTGATTAGACAAATCCATGGAGGATTAAGACTACTGATGGTTACTAGTCAAGGTGGCCAGGATCGAAGTGGATATACCTCAAAGATCAGGACCCACATGGATCAGATCCTGTCATACTCATGTCTTAATTGTAAGGCTCTCACATGCAGTGCTTGACAATTGTCAAAAAAGGCTGCTGGAGTAGTTGGGACACTGGTCTAATCCAGAAAATACTTGGGCTATTTGTGCATGCTGTGGCCTATCCTGTGCCACTCTGGCCCAAAATAGGCAATCCAGCCCACAGTGGGCTTGGCTGGACTGTCATTGGCATGCATGAAAGGCCATCCAAAATGCACGTGATCCAATCCAACCCAACTCTCGATGGCCATGAACAAAAGTTCACAGTCTCCAAAGTTGCTGCCCACAGTTGTTTCCAGAAAGTGTCTAGATGCAGCACAGTTCCAGTGCCACTTCAGGGTACTCAGCAAAATGGCAGCTAGCCCGATATACTAGACCATAGCCCATGTGCTGTCTGCACTTGGGCAGCTGTCTGGTATCTCAGATAAAACATTGTGTGGACCACTTAGAAACATTCTGTTCTTAGAGCAAGATATTGTGCCATCTTTGTGCAGCAGCTCATTCCGATACCTTATCTGCTGCAGATGAAATGACCTACTCTCAATAGACCATTCCATAGTGTCCAGGACTCAGTTCAGACATGGCTTGAGTTTCTATGGAGGAAGATGGATTTTTTGTGCTACTCTTCTGCTTCTTCTAGCTCAGGTCCTGTTGAGTAACAATGAAATATTTAACCAGAAACTGGTTAAAACATACCTGTTCACCCGAGCCTTTGATCTTTAGCTTCCTTTGAGAGTTGTCTTGCCAGGAAAGGTGGGAGGTAAGGTTATATTTTAAATAAGTTTTAATACTTTATATATTTTATCTTTTTATTACTGTGATCTGCCCTGAACCTTTTGGTGAAGGGTAGAGTATAAATTCAATAGATAAATATCTTAGGGCACATGCTAATACACATCTAGCTTGAAAAACGAACAAAAAGAAATAAACAGAACTTTCCTGACATCAAGCTTTACCACTGAAGTATCAGCTGTCTACTTAAAATGCAAAGCAACATTCGTGTAGGGTAAAACAGAATAAAGTTCCCTTTCAGTCTTTGTCCCATCAGGAAACAGAAAATCACAATTCAAACTGTAGTTAACAGACTGCCCTTGACTTTTATGTAAGCAGATCTATTTGCCAAAATTCCACTCAGTGATAAGATCAGGCAATTCCAAGAATAACATGACTCTAACAAGCAGATTCCAAATGACAAACTATTTGAGCTCAAAAATAAGCCAAACTGCAATTGACAGATGGTCTTTTCTTGGGTTACCCTCACCTCTCGTAATTCCAGCCTCTGAGCCACAGCTTCTAGACATTCTTGCCCAGTGCCCTCCACAGAAAGGGTGCACTCAATCACGGTGTTGTCCAATAAACGAATGCGGGTCATGAAACAATTCTTGCTCCGGACATTGTAGCGTCTGGTCCTTCGCAATTTCAGCCCAAAAGGCATGACTGCTAGGGCTATTGAAACTTGTATCCCTTGCTTTTTCACACTTCAGATCTTCTGTGCAAGGAAGCTTTAAATGTAGGCCTTCTAATTACCACTCTTCTTCTCCAGATTTGGGCAATGCTGCCCATGCCAACGGCAGATCTCCAAACAGCTCCTGAAATCATAAATGAAGAGCACAGTCAGTTACTACTGCTGTAGTGGCAGAAAATTTTGATGCAAAGAACCATTTAAATCAACCTCCTTCCCTATTGATATATGTTGCTAGAAGGAGGAGGAGGAGGAGGAGGAGGTGGTGGTGGTGGTAGAGGTGGTGCAGGAGGAGGGTTGGCTTTTATAACCAGCTTTTCTCACTGACAAACCTTCCATTCTTCTCCCACAATGGATATCCTGGCCTCATGAAGGAGTGCAGAATCAAAATGGGAGGCCAAGAGTCTGACACTCTAGCCACAAGACCAAACTGGCTATTTTATCTGAAGCAGGACCATTAAGTATACACCCTCTGCTTCCCTTGATATTCTTTTCCAACAATGACAGTGCAAGAAATTATTTATTTCGCATTCTATACCACCTTACCCCAAAGGTCACAAAGAAGCTAACAAAACACAAAATATAATAAAATAGTACTGTTTTAATAAGAGCAAACCCTAAGTTCATACACTAATACTTGAACTTGCTAGTAACATTTGCACAATATAATAAGCCACAAACTGTAAATTATGGTATATTTTTAAAAAAGGGGGGGAGCATGTTAATACACGTTGCTGAATCATTCCTGCTTTGCTCTGTACTTCCTTCAGTTGGGAATAATAAACAAGTTAGAATAGGAAACTAAGGATATTTCTTGGCATACTCTTTGCATAGATGGGGCTGTTCTGCAATTGCTCACTGATTATTTGACTGGGAGAAGAAGGAAAAAAGGACCACAGAGAAGGCCAAAGGATTACAGAGCAGGATTACAAGGTTCAGGTGAAGACAGAACATTGGATCCAAGGAAACCATGGCTTCTTCTCACCTGTCCTGAGTGAATCATCTCTCATCTCCTGTGAGGAAAAGTTGTGTTTGTTCCAGATACTATTTTGTGTTGTCTCACAACTTTAAATTTGAAAATGTGTTGATTAGTTGCTCTTAATAATCTATAAATAGCTTTGTCATCACTGATATTGTCACAAAAAGGATTCAGTGCAGACAAAAGAAGAAGGTACAGTACATTTCCAGTACAAACCTGAAAACCTGGCTATGGAGAGCCAATGTATCTTATTCAATAACAAGAAGATTCCATGCTAAATAATACTGTACTGTATATCTCATGGGCAAAAAATCCCCTAGAATTCCATGATATGCCTAAATATACATTCAGTCCTACCATATATACAAGCCAGTGGATTGAAATTAATATGGAAAGAATAGAAGGAAACTAAACAAAGGGCATTTGAGTGGAAAAGGTCTGTTTTTACATACTGAAACTTTTCAAGAAAGCGTTATTGTTCAGCTAAAATACATTTCCTTTCGCCAAAGTATTGCTTCTTTTAGATAAATTAACTCTTTCATTGGTCTCATTCATACTTTCCCATATGATGCAAACACAAAGGGCGATTCTGCACTGGCTAGTATAGTGGACCAGTAAGTGTACTAGGAGCTTCCCTTCCATGTGCTGGTACAGTCTAAGGGAGGCTCCTGCAGAATTGCCCATAAGTGTGTTTCTGATGAGGGAAGAGATTTGCAGAAGTGCATGTAACATTGCCACTAGCTTAAGCAAGCCTTCCATACTTGCTCCCTAGATGTATTCATGACATTTGTGCGAACCTTCCAATCTTGAGAACAGTCTACTGATGTTCCACATCACAAAATTTGCAATCAGGGTGTCATATACCAGTGATCATCAGACTTGGGCCTCCATATGTTGAAGGTCTATGACTCCCCCCTTTGTCTTGGTCGCAGGGACTGTGGCTCCTAAGAGTTGTAGGCCGATAACATCTGGAGGCCCAAGTCAAAGAACTATTGCTCTGCACAATACAAAGTAAGCATGAAACAACCGACATGAATGGATGCTACTCTCACACATTTGCTTCTGGGGCTGCAGAAAGAAGATAAAGTAAAATGGCAGAAATAATGTTAAAAAAATAGGGATGGGAACTTAGATCCTTTCTGAGCTTATTTGTTCTAAGTTGGGATCAGTGGGTCCAGCACCCCATGCTTCGGGGGGGGGGGGAGAGGTGATTTCCACAGTGTACTTTGTTCTGGATCAAGGCCGCTGGTCTGCTGGTAGACTCAATTAAAAGGGTCTGCCAGTGACTGAGATTAAAGGCCTCCCTAATCTAGATCACACTTTGTCTAATGGAGACAAAGCAGACCAGTAGTGATGTGTGACCTCACAGATCCCTTGTCTCAGATCAGGGCTGCACTGGTCCACTTGCAGACCCAACTGAACAGATCTACCAGTGATCTGGATTAAACCTCCTTAATATGAATCATGCTCTATTTAATGCAGACACAATGGGCCATCAGGGGTGGTGGTCTCAGATCCACACTAATATGAAAGTCTAGGCAGTCTTGATTTGAACTACAGGGACCCTTAATCCATATTAAGGGTTCCTGCCAAAAGGCCCAGTACCTGCAGAAAGGTACTATTATGTACCTTTTCAACCTCCTCAAACGTCATGTTCAGGAAAACATCATAAGCTAAATTCAAGGTTGTAGTCATGTTAGTCTGGATCAGGATTTAAAAAGGGGCGTCTAGTAGCACCTTAAAGATGAAGAATGAGCTTTCATAGTAGACTGTGGCATGAGCTTTCATAGTAGACTGTCAAAATTCATGCTATAACTTCTCTTTATTAGTCTTTAAGGTGCTACTAGATTCCCTTTTTTAAAAAATCTGAAGCTAAAGAAGGGAATCCTCGTAAACAGTTCTCTCACTTCAGCTACTTTTCCAGTCATCTAGGGACCATGCGACCAAGCTGAGCTCAGCTCCTGCTGACTGCATGATCAAATCCACACAGTTTTCTTGGCAACAGTACAGAAGTGCTGCTGCCTTCTTTTACGATATTTTTCTATTTGTTTCTCATTTTTATTCCACTAACTTAATGGGTCATTCCAGGATTGCATGCATTAACCTTGGGCTAGCAGAATGGGAGTGGGTAGCATGGTAATTGGTATATTGCAAAAAGAGTGCAAATGTTAAATTTCACAAATCAATATTTGATGCTATGTTTTTTTTAAATGCCACCTTTTTTGCCCAGTTGCCCATCTTGCCCTCACAGTTATCCCCTGCACTATTTATATATCATACTCTGCCTAATTTCTCTCTCCCCCCCCCTCACTTCTTCTTCTTCTTTGCAACTTTTCAAAGCCTTGATGATCTTGCCTAAAGAACTGGAACTTTTCTGTCTTTGATCCTGTGTTCCACAGATAAGTACAGGAAAAACCAAAATATAACTACAAACAGCGACAGAAAAACAAAGTGAAAGTAAACAGAATAAAAAGAGATCGGGAGATGGGTGGACTTTTGCTGGATGGTATCTGTGGCTCTTTCAGACCACAAGTTTTTATCACAACCAAAAGTCTAAGGGAAGTTCCATGCATGACATGAATCCAACAACAGTATTTTCAATCACTCTTCAAACTAGCTGACCATATGACTAATTCCCAATTTCTCTCCCATTTTTTTTTTGCTGACCAGTAACTTGTATCAGCCCTAACAATAATTAATAGCCAGTAGTTAGCCCTTGAACAGGAAACCATCTGAGAACACTAGGTGCTTCAAACTAAGCTGGAAAAGCTGGGGGAGGGGGGACATGCTGCGTGCACAAAGTGGCAAATAACTTCTGTGACATTGGTATTACAAATGCAAGGATCTCTTCATAATGTCACTAGGGCTCTGGTCAGACAAGTCCAACACAGGATGGCCTATTCGTGAGTTCAAATTCAGATCATACCAGTGCTGGTCAGACATGGATCGATATCGGTTGCCCTCAGGTCATCCCCGCCTTGGGCTGCCTTGGTCACACATTTCTGCACAGATTGGCCTGGGTCTCCTCCATGGAGCTCTTGGCTCTCCATTCCTTTTCCTACATCAAATCTATCTCATTTCCTATTGGATGCCATTCATGTCACTCAAAGGAGGTGAGGGTGTGTGTTTGCGGTTCTTTTAAAGCCTGCTCCCCCACCTCCACACAAACCCTTCCTTTTTCATGTGCTTTCTTTCTCTTTGCAATTAATTTTTTAAAAAATATTAATAAATTTGTGTAAAAATGCTAGAGAGAGGAATCATACACAAAAACTGAGGAAAGAAGGGGAGGTGCCTCACAAACTCTACGTGTGCCATTTGGCTGAAAGGAAATACTGGGTGCCACTCATCACAGCACAGTTCAGCCTCCTTTAGCTCCACCCCACCCCCACCCCCACCCCCCCCACCCCCGCTCACACAAGGAGGAAGCAAAGATGGCTGGCCTGAATCCCTGGATGTGTCCAGACTTGAAGGGCAAATCCCCACAGCAAGCTTATTTTGCTTTCCCTAAACCGAAATAATAGAACCGGATGCAAACGCGAATTTGCCTGTTCCCATTACTTTCAGCTTAATCGCATTCAATCCGGATTCTGAGGACGTACGTGACTCAAGGGGGGACTCCAGTGGCTACTTTTTAAAAGCCGCTTTTCGGGGCTGCCCTGTCCTCTTCCTCCTGGTGTGAACGCGCCACCCATAACAGACCCCTTCACGGAGCCTAGCTGGGTGGCTGGGTGGCTGCTGCTTGCCTGCATGGAAGAAAAACGGCAGCAGGCAACCAGCAATTCTTTCCCCTCCTCTCCCCATTGCTCAGGGCACGCAGCAACGGCGGCAAGTCAAGCTCCTTTCGTCCATCACCGTCACAGCTAAACATTCACACATCTCTCCAAACGGCAGCGGCTTTTGTTTCTTTTCCCTTTTTAGAAGGTCAGCACTTTCAATGGCAAGATAGTTATCAGGTGTGAATTGCTTGTTTGCTACAGTGGATTGCTTGATTGCTATTCAGTCTGCTGCTGCTGCTTTTACAGCTTGCTTTGGAAGCAAGCTATTGGGGGAGGGAAACTCTCACCCCTTAACACGGAAGGGTTCCCACAGTAAAAAATGTAAAACGTTTCAAGCGCACGAACCGGAGTGAGACCTGTTGAAATCAGGATAGAGATTCATCAAGCTTTGGGGTGGTTTAACATGGGGAAATCGTGTTAAGCCAAACTGCCGTGCGGACTCCGAGGATTGAAAACATTTTGAATTCGAGATAAGGTTGCCGTGAAGACACGGCCATAGATACTGTACATTCTGATGCACAGTCCGGGCATGGACTGATGAGCACTCGCTCCAAAGTATCAGGTAAATTTGAATGTTCCTGCCAGTCCAGACAGAATGGTAAGAACAGTTAACAAGAGCTGCCCCATCCCACATGGCGCCCATCTCACTACATCCACCACGGAAGTATCACAGGTTTCTCTGAGAAAGCTGCAGGGAGTCTTTTAATGTCCGGACAGCACATTGTGGATCCGCAGCAGATAAGCTGCACTTTTTCTCTAACAGCAGATTTTATTCCACTAATCTGGATACTACCCCTGTTAGTTCTGTAAAAACAGGACTACAGTTTAGGACAGTCTATGGGTGTAGGCCAGCTTGGAAAGCAACTTAAATAAAATTAATGTGAGTAACACAACCAGGGGACTGACTCAGGTCAACCTAAAACACTCATCTGATCAGGGCCTTAGATGTTAAGCCCATTTCAGAGGCATCTTTGCTTTTCTCTATTGGCATGGTTTGAGAGAAAAGAGGTAGCTGCAACTTTATGCCTGTATGGATTTGCAGAAGAATGAAATTCTAAGACAACACTACGTAAGGTTGAGGGAGAGAATCCTAAAATAGCCCAGAAATAGAATGTGTTTTCAGGGGATCCTTCTGACATTAGAAATGCATGCTTCAATGTTTTGTTTACTTATATTACATAGAAACAAACTTCTCCAAGTTTATGTAAATATGCACAAAGACTGCAAAAACTATTTTCCTTGCCTTTAATTTTAATTTGAGATATCTAATGTTCCATATTTAAGGTTGAAATAAATATGCAAGCACAACCTACAATTTCTTCCCAGCAAGCTATTACCACCTATGTTCTTTGTTGCATAGGGTTTGAGTAACACAGCACAGCCTACTGTGAGAAGAACAGGACAGGCCAATTAATCTCAGATATAAGTATATATTTTCTTCCATATTCTTAAAGATGAGCTTTACTAGCAACCTCTGGAATTCTTCCAACATTCCAAATCCTGCAGAACTACAGCACACCTATCTGAACTATGCAATTCTGGGATGGGCATGGATAAGGGGGTAATTAGCACAACTTGCTTGATGAGGTACAAGCCTGCACTTTTGTGGGAGAGGGCATTAAAGAAGTGCCAAATACCAAAGGCAGGTCTCATCTAGAAAGATTCACCTACTTACCTGCTGTCGAATTTCTAGCTGCAAAAAAAAAAAAAAAAGTTTTAAGAAGCAGCAGCAATTTTTTCAGTATGCTAGCTGTAAGCAAGTTTTAAGTTGATTTCAGTGGACACAGTTGATGCACACTATTATTTTTGTGAAGACCCAAGGCGGCCTTCAAGGCCTACTAATACTGGCTTATAGCGCATTTGGGGAACATTGTAATGGAAACTTCCTTAAAACCAGCTGTTGCTGCCAGATGCCTATATCTAGTATAACAACAACACTATGGGGACAGGCGGATAGTGCCACAGTCAGTTTTATCTATCTATCTATCTATCTATCTATCTATCTATCTATCTATCTATCTATCTATCTATCTATCTATCTATCTATCTATCTATCTATCTATCCATCTATCCATCTATCTATCTATCTATCATGCCTGCCCTTCACATGAAGGTCACAGGATGGGTAAGAACTGTAAAAAGATCAAATTTTTAACAACTGGAACCTAAATAAAATACAGTACCCTCTCCCCACCAACAGGACTGCAGAGAAACTAGCCACTGAAGACCTGGGAAGAATTTAAAAAAAACCCACAGAGTGTTGGGCATCTGGCAAACCTCTGCTGGAAGGCTGTTTCAAAGCCCTTCTCCCTTCAAGTTTCCTTTCCCTTCTAACATCATAAGGGTAGTCAAGAACTACAGAACTCCAAACTCAAGGATAACTTCAGATAACATGTAGGCCACCAGTTCTTACTAACAAAACGAAATTGAAATCTCTTACTATCCTACAGAATAGAAGTAAAAAAGAGATCTGCACCTCAGGTCTGATTAAAAAACTAAAGCTTAGTAAGCAAAAACCAAAGCACATTAACTTAATCTTTACTCACACGTACATTGTCATGAAAGCCAAGGCTGGTACTCATGTGGTTTTGCTAATAAGCATGATTCTGAGCTTGTGACTGTGAGCAAGGGAGAAAGGGAGGAGTGTGATTTAACGCCTTTGTTCCATCTTTCTCAAACTGATTATTTGCACTCATTGGTTCAACAGCCAATCTGTGTGGACAGAATAAAGGCATTTAGTCATGACAGTACCCTGAGCTCCTGAGCCATGATTCCCATTCTAAACAGTATGCTCAAGGTGCATGCTGAACCTTATTCCCACAGAAAGGTTAGAATACAATGCAATGGGCAGTGAGGGATTTGAAACTGATGCTGCATCCAGGTTTCAGTTACTTATTCCACTATATTTAGATATTCCAAAATAAAGCATGGGTATTCTGGAATATCCATGCTTTATTCTGGAATAGTCAAATATAATGGAATAAGTAAAGAATACTGAGAATTATTCTTGCTTGTAATAGAGCATATAGGCCTGCTGTCCACATGAGGTTTCCCAGAGTAAAGCCCACTACAGAAAGGGCCTGCATTTAATATTGTTAGGAAATTTATTAAATATAGGAATTACAATGCCTGACCTAAATGATGTTCTTTGCCAATTGCACATGCCTGATTTAGCTCAGGTAAGCTGCAGCACTAAGAAGCTGAGGAGAGGGCTTCCGCCACTGTTGTTGGCTCTTTATTTCTTTATTTAATGCTTCCTGAGAGACAGGGGACGAGGGGAATTCTCATTTAAGGTCTGGATCAGATTCCCTCTCCAGTAGAGGCAGCAAGTTATTTGCAACTTCTGTGTAAGGGAGACAAGATGGTTGGCGGAGAAACTACAAATGCCTCGAGCGTGCTGAAATGCTCCATTAAGGTCAACTGAATTCTTCCTTTTTAACGAGCAAGGGTTGAAACTGTGCATGCAAATTCACTACGCTACTAACACAGAATAACTTTCACCCTCATCTACTCATCTGTTTCAAGCATATGCTTCAAATGTAAAATGATCTCAGGCATTTTAAAATTACATGAATTACAGTTGCAGCCCCCGATTTCCTTTGGAACAGTGAATAACCGCAACACTTGTAGGGGAAAAAAGCCACCGAGTCAGAATAAAGAGGCTTTGTGAGCTTCATATACTGATATGGAAGTCATAGCTCTGTCTACCTAGACCTTTTAAAGATCTCTTCAGCTCACGCTTTAAGTCAGATCCACTTACTTGCAGAACTACAAGAATCGACAGTGTGAAGAACAGTTGGCCTTTATTTCCCACTTTTCTCATCCTTTTCTCAAAATGGCTGACAAAGCTTTCTGTTCTTCTCCCCGAAACAGACACCCTGTGAGATGAGTGGGGCTGTGAGAGCTGAGAGCTGTGACTAGTCTAAGGTCATCCAGATGGTTTCATGGAAGTATTCCCAGATAAGAGTCCAGCTCCCTAACCACTAGACCAAACTGAAGGCACCTGGGAGATTTTTCAACCTGTTGTATTGAGTGATTCTTGAAACCAAATCCCATCAGACTGAATGGCTACTGCACAAAAATAGCAATGCCTGGACTGTGCCTTTCAAAATCCATCAGTGACATCTACATCCATTATTTTAAAAATCAGAATGCACAGGATCAGAATCAGGTTGGCAATGCCAGGCAGGAGCTGATGCCAATTCCCCAGAGGAGGTCAGCAGTTGACTGACAGAGTTCCTTCCCAGACCTCTCTTCACACTTGTTGCTGTTTGCTCATTTTCTTTGTTCATCATATACAAGACAAAAGCAAGAACAAGAAGTTCATCTTTGAGGAAACCTATTTCAGGAGCTTGTTGTTGTTCTTAGGCATCATTGAATCATGACCAATTTCTGGTTAACTTCATGGGCACCTCTATGCAATTTTCTTGGCAAAGTTAAAAAAGCAGTTTGATGTTGCCTACTTATGGCAAAGGGGTGGGGATCAAACCATCAACTGTCTACTTTCCAGGCAGTTTTGCTTTACCTACAGACTGAGCCAACAGAATTATGGAAAATGGCCCACTGTGAAGTACATAGTTCAGCAATGAATGGGATCCACATTTGAGAAAGACTAGGGGTGTGTCCGCATTGGCTGCTGAAAAGCAGATCTAAATAGAGATTGTGGAAAAGCAGATCTAAATAGAACCGTCCTCCCCTAGATCTGTCACTATTTGTGATGGATCAGAGGGACCCCCACGTGTCCGCACACGCGTCGGGAGGATGGATTCCGGAGGACAGACTGAAGTGGATGTCGTGCAGATGCACCAGCACCCATTCCAATCTGTCCTCCGGCTCATGTGCCGGTGACGCCGTCCCCGGAGCCACAGGTCTGGAGCATGCAGCTGCCAGTCACTGCATATTTCCGGTGGCGACCGGCGCACAGGGAAAGGGCTTTGGAAGCAGGCAGTCCTGCTTCTGCCCTTCCCAACATGGCGGGTGGAGAGAATCCATCCCTTCCCCTGGCTGTGTGCGGAAGCGTCCTGCTTCTGCACACATCCAGGGGGAAGTGACGGTTGTAAGACCTGATTTTTCAGGTCTTACATTTAATCTGGATCTTGGCGACAAAACCAGTTTTAAAAACCGGTCTTGCATGCCGAAATGCGGAAGCAGCTTCCTTAGGGTGCCAGAAGAGGACCCCAATGCGGAAGCCACTTCAGGTAAGTGTCTTTAATGTATTCTAGGGGGTGGTTGATCCAGTTTCTTCAGCTCGTGCGGAAACACCCTAGGGTCATTTTGACCATGTGCCCTCCAAGTATCTAGAACCAACAGTAAAAGAACACATCTGAGTTATTATCTGATAACTATTAAAGTTTGAAGTTTTTGCCCAGGATTAGGAAAGAGTATTTAGTCCTTTCCCACCTGTGCATCAAAACATGGTTAGAAGAGATAAAAAGTGAGGTGAGAGATGATAGATCTCCATCAAAAATTTCATTCAAACGTTATCTATCTATAGTATTGAATCAGCTCTCTGTCCAGTTGTAGCACCAGACAGTCCGGGCTAAAGCAAAACAACAAATGCTGTCTAACAACAAAAACCAAAACATATCATAACACTGAAATACAAATCTTAACAGCAATGAAAAGCCAGCCTTCTGAAATTTCTGCCCCTGTGATACTTCCTTTCTTGTTTCACTTCAATTGCATCAGATGTTGGATATAATTTCCTTTTACAATGTTAATGGGAAAGGGGGGGATTTCCTTCTTTTAGGGCTGTAAAACATCAACCACAAAAAAAACACCCTCTTGGAATATGAACTACAGATCCATTCATTTCAGGAATGCTTTGTTGTAGGCAATTCCACCCCTGGGGGTAATGGGGAAAGATGAGATTGTGGAACTCTTAATTAGTAGTGCACAGTCAACCATTAATTTAGCACCCTGGGCTATGTGTCCATCCAGTAAAAGTTAAATAATATCACGGTTTAGGGCAACTTCAGGCTTTAATTGTCATTTGAGTACGCTTTGGGTACAGGAGACAAGAACATCGATCAGTGAACATAAAATGTGCTGTTAAAACTCCCAGGTCTGTAGTAGCCTAAATCAAGGTCCATTCCCAAAATGGACAGCTCCTGTAACTTTGGGATGCAATGGTAATTTTCTTACAATTCAATGGCCTCCATGGCCAAAAATGCCTTCAAGGTTGCTGCCTTTGTTCCTTTACTTTACACAGATGTAACACCCTAGTGATATATTTGAAGAAAATAAGACTGCATCCATGCTTTGTTCTGGAATATTCAAATATAGTGGAATAAGTAACTGATGTCTGGATGCAGCCTAAATTGAGCTTTAATAAAATTACTTATTGTTGTAACAGTAAGTAATCAGGAACTCTTCAGGTACTGAAAGTTCTATAAAGGATAGCATCACTGCAATGGGTCCCTTGTGATATACTGGACCATGGGGACAGGCTGTCCACACACCTCAGCAGACCAGTATACCAGCCTTGGACCAATGGCAAACTTGTATGTCAAGGTCTACAGCTCTACTGGGCTAGCTCATCACTTGGGTGCCATAGCCCAGTCCATGCTTCATCCAATGCTAATAATCAACAGAAGATGTGTGTGAGCTTCAGCTACATGCAACATTACAATAGGGGAGAAAAACCGCATTTCCACTTCCTTCATCTCTTATTTGCAACAGGGTGTCCGTGACATAACTGCAATAGGCTAAAATTCATGAAAGCTGTTAATTAAACATTTCAGGAGTAACTTCACTTGCATGCCCGTATGAAATGGTGTTCTTAGCTTTAATTCACAGTTAAGCCTTGATATAAAACACCTACCTAACAGCTTAAGACTGTGTGCTTGTTTCGCAGTTAAGCCAAAGCTGGCACTTTTTCTGAGAAACAATGCAAGAGTTCAGAAGCAAGCTAATGGCTTTGCCCCCCCCCCCCACCTCCCAGTATTATAGCATTGTTTTTCAGTGCACTATGTGTGGTCTTAATTAGCCTGATAAACTAGTAGACTTTCAAACACAAATTTATTGCTGAAATGGAAAGGGGAGGGGGGGTCTTTCTTTGAAATGGCTTTCTTTGAAATCACTGCCTGACTTGAGTGATTTCAAGGAACTGGAATGCTTTAGAAGGCAAACCCTGGCAGATGATAACATTTTGGGCACAGTCCAAGCCATAGATCCACTGAGAGAATAGGCAGTGGGAAATTGTGCAAAACCGCTGAGCCTGTTGTTACTACCACTGTGCTTTAACTGAAACCTATGGTTTTCAGGGCAATGGGAAGGCACTGGGAAAGCACTGGAGCGGATTTATGGTGGCAAGGGATTTAATGTCAACAAGGGACTTACAGCAGGGTCAATACAGAGACAGAGATAAGTACAGGGAGGGGGAACAGCTCCTTTCCAGTGTAATGGCAAGTTTATTAAGATAAAATCACCCGCACTGTCCTAAATGCCCCTCACAATTGCAGCCTTCCTTCCTTTATTCTACACAGATGTGATACTTTATATTTGAAGAAAATAAGTCTAACATAAATAAAATGACTTATTATTACAACAAGAATCAGGAATTCTTCAGTAGCTGGAAAGAAGTTTCTGCAAAGGATAGAAACAACTGTCAAATTCTCTTCAAGTCAAAAACAAAATAAAAATAGGTGCAATTTGCATTTAGGGCACTTGGTTAAATAGCATGCGCACACACACATAAACACAGACATACAGAGATAGACCTAAGTTCTAGCTACTTAATGTGTTCTAAAAACTTGCAGCCAAAAAGACACTTTTTAGTAGGCAAGTTTGTCTTGATTTAAGACAGAAAATATTGGTGCAGTTGAAGCATTAGGTAGAAGAGGTGGAGGAAGGACCAATTCCCAGATGCTCATACACATAGCATAGGTGGGCAAGAAGGTACAGCTGTCTCAGGTCAAGATCCTTTACATCCATTCACAGACAAGTGTTACTTGCATTTGCTGCTACCAGTATGAACTCAGACTCGCATATGAAAGCGTACATAGTCTGCTGTTAAAGGAAACTTGTAGAGTCCATCACACTGAGCCATTGTGGCTGGATCGCCATGAGAGAGAAAGTGTGTGGCCCTCATGTTCCACCTTTTCTAGTACTGAATGTTCAGGAAACCAGTGTGTGAACAATCCCACTTCAAAGCCACCTCATTCATTCATTCATTCATTCATTCATTTTCCTGTGTCTGGTCACAGTTATTGTGACAACATTGCGTGACACAGATCTGTGGAAAAAAACTAGGGCAGTTCTGCATTGACTGATATACTGGATCTATTCCACACACTGATATGGTCTAAGGGATGCTAGAACTGAAAAAAAAAGTATTTTGTGTCGTGTTTTCTGATCCTAGTTTGGAGGAAGAAATGAACAGGCACTCTATTTTTAGATATCAGCTGCATCCTGCCAGCTTTAAAGTATGCTCATTGAAGGACCACGGGTAAAACCTTCAGTGGATCCAGCTTGGGACTATTTGTTGCCTCACAGAACAGGAATAAGGGCTCTGAGGTCGCTGGCCACTCTCAGGCACTCATGCTGCCCCTGTGTAGATACACAACAGCCACAAAACCAACATCTCTCACCACACTCCACCCAGCTGTATATTTCAACACACCAAAATTGGCTAACTTCTAGCAGCCATTTCTAGTGTGTTGAAAAACACATTTGTGCTGTCCCTTCAACACTGAGGAGCTTTCGTTTTTCAGCTTCACAGAAGGGAGGGGGAGAGGCACTTATCATCAGAGCTCCTGCCTTGAAAGCACTACAATTCCCCGTCATGGGGAAGGAAGTGTTAGTGGACATCAAGACTGAATTTTACCTGAGTTGTACAAAGGCACCGCTTCCTCCCCCCACCAAACAACCCTGACAGTTGTAAATGTCTTCAACAAACTACTTCACTTACACTTGATCAGTAGCAGTCCAACCCCTTATGCCAAGTCAAGTTTAAACTTTTTTCAAAAGAATTAACTTTTAGCTTGAAAGTTACATCACACAATTTTCAAATTTCAGTTTAATCTGTACTTCCCATCTTCACAGTGGCATAGCAGAATAGGTGCTCTCCAAAATTACCTCAGTCCCAATGCCTCTTGAGATAGGACGTCCTCCTCAAAATGAGCTCCATAAAAAACAACCACAAATGATAATATACTGGGAAAAGCCAAGGGGGAGTGAAAATATTGGGAAGAGGGTAGGGATGTGCACAAATATTCGAGATATTCCTTACTCGATCATATTTGGATGAATTCAGACATTTGAACTCAAATAGAATGCCCAGACATTTGTTTTTTAGTATTGAAACGAATATGAATATTTTGAATTATTTGCACTAAAAATTTGGGCATTTGTATGTGTATGGATACGTACACATCACATACATATCTGTACATGCACGTGGGATAAAAATGGGATGCGTACAGATGTGAACAAGATTTGTATCATTGGATACGTACTGAATATTCGTACGAATAGATACAAATGTATTCAAATTGGTTCAAATGTCCAGACATTGATCTTTCTCTATTTGTACCAAAATCAGATATTTGAATATTTTACTTGAATCAAATCGAATGTTGAAAATTGCATTTGTGCACACCCCTAGGAGAGGGTGCTAAGACACAAGGAATTATGTGGTCACAACTTATTATTGTTCTTCTTACATTATTACTGCTGCTCCTGCTGCTCCTATTACTATTACTAGTTACTACTACTATCATTGGTACAGAAAGAGAAAAGGTTGACATCAAATCTAACTCAATTTTCCCATCACTGTTAAGAAAACATTCTAAAATGTTTTGACAGGACACTTTACTGTCTAAATCCAGCATGTTCTTAAGTTGGAAAAGAGGCAAGAACTGGTTAGAACTGGTTTGGAATGAACCAGGGGAGTCTGAGGGGTCCAATACCAAACTGAACCTACTCATGAGACCTGAACAGTTCATCTTTTTGAATGTCTCTTCCCCCTTTCATTTATGCAGCTTCCCTCCAATTGTGTTCCAGCTTCTCACTCTTCCTCTTAGAGCATCCTCCTCCTCCCAATTATTCTCTAGCACTCTCCCCATCATGCTCTGCCCTCCCCCATTGTGTTTTCAGCCTAAAATTGTATGAAACACCAGCATTCCCAAGTGGCCTATGCTGAGCCACAGCCGCCAGCCATGTGGTTTTCTGTCAACTGGCCAGTGTCTTTCTGAGGCCTACTAGCCTTCCAGGAGTACAGCACCATGGCTCCTTCACTTTTCAGGAACCTTTGAGCACAGCCAACTGGGTTTGAGTCTTTCACAGAAGTGGAGGTGTGAGTAGTCTGTTGGAATGAATGATGGTCCTCTACTCCCAGAAGACTCAGCTGGTGAAAAACTATGTGGCTGGTGGAAGTCCAGGTGCAGCAGACAAGATAATGCCATGAAAGCAATGAGGGAAACTACAGCATGATTGGGGTTGCCACACATGGGATGGGGAAGGGTAGGAGACTGAGGCGCAATTGGAAGGAGGTTCTGTGCTTGATAAGGAATGCTAAGAAGCCAAGACATGATGACAGAAGTCTGGGGCACAATGCTAGGACCTTGCATACTCAAGGGAGTAGTTTTCAAACTATTTGAAAACCACCTAGCTCATTCTAGGTTCTAAGCCAAAATGTTCACCCTACGCCCAATTTGTGTTGCTACAAACCAAACTGGACTTTGCATTCAGGCATATCTATACTGCACACATAGAATGATGAAGTATTCTGGATTCCTGCAATTGCAGGCAAAATACAGAAATGAAGGGATAGTCCTTTTCAACTCTAAAACAGGATACCATGAAAGCTGGAATTCTGTTCAACTAGTAGTCTTCAGAAATACAAAATCTCTTCTAACATCTACCCAAAATAAGACGCACTTAAAGGATAACATTCAAGGTGAATTTGAGATTCTGGGGACAGAACCCCCCCCCCCCCCCAAAAAAAATCTCCTTACCACATCACAAAGCCTCTGAATATATATCCCTTTCTCAGATGGGAAATTGTAACTCCAAGGGAGAATCATTTTGGGGGACAGGATGGCCTGGAAGCTACGGCAGCTTATGTAGCCAGTCCCAGACTAGAAACAGCTGCAGCAGATGGGCAACCAGTCAGGACTACATAAACCTGGAAGATGAGCAGCCAATCAGTGGTAAGCACTCATTGTCATGGAAGGTGTCAAGAAGGAAGTTGAAGGAGAAGGACAGCAACCATTAACAGTGTGGGTGGAACATAACAAAGGAGACAAGCTAAGAAAGCTGCCAATAGCTGGCAGCAGTGATGCCTTGCTAATGCTAATGGCAAGTGAAGAATGTTTTCTGCTGCTGTAGCATGTTTTGCATCATTGCTCCTCAGGTTTTTAAGTGCTCAATTTGATAATTTAAGTTTGACACTTTTTTGTTTGTGCATCAACAGATGGGGCAATCCCTGGTAAACAGACAACAACATATAAAGCCCTATCTGATTGAATCCGCAGCAAGATCTAAATTTCCAGTCCACTGCTTTGAACAAACACTTCACTGGCAGTCATCTACACAAAGACACTTAAGATGCTGTAACTGGTATACCCTTCAGTCAGTTGAATTTACCTTTAGTAGCTGGAGCTGTGGATGACAAATCATCTTGGTTAATCATTCTTCCACCATAAGATCCTGTCAAAACGTTTTCCCCCCTGCTGGCAAGTCTTCATTTGTTTATTTTGCTTTGCTAGTGGTTTAAGTTTTCAGTGTTCATCTACAGGTATGAGAGTGCTAACCCCACTTCATCCACCACCATCACAAAGTTGCGTCTTACTGGATTTTGTAGGTTTTTCTGTTTTCTTCAAGTTTCACATTTTTCTCTTGGTTTCCTTTTCAATGGCAGCATACCATTTTCTGCTTCATAACCCTTACAAAATGTCAGGTTTGTGTGTGTCTGCGTATGTGCCATGTCACTGTACTGCCAGTCTATTCCTCCTCTGCATTAGCTTAAGGTAAGTGCAGGGATGTCCCACCTTCACCACAAAGAGCCACCTATCCCCAATTGGGCTGCCAGGACAAGAGCAGATAACCGGTTGGGTTTGGGGCCATAAAGCACAGAGGACAACAGGAACATGGCACAAAGTACCATTGCGGATTGAACAATCCCACAGCTCCTCAGGAATCCAAACGGGAGAAATGACAGCTTCTCTGAAAGAGTGAGTGTTTCCTGTTGTTGCCTGAAGGGTCTCAGAATCGCAGGTTTCATAGATTCACACAGAGAAACCGTTCAAGGGAGAAAACTTTGATCCTGTCTCTCCCAACAGCCAAAGCACAGCATGGGTCTGGTTCAGTCCTCATGGAGAGAGGCACTGGGCCTCGTGGTTTAATTGCTTCAGGGGTAAGGACTTTGGAATGCAAGACAGAGGTACAATTTACCAGCAGGAGAGAGAGCAAGAAACAAAGCTGAGCATATTTTGCAAGAAAGAAGGGGACAGATAAAACATTCAAGGAGGACATGCAAGATGCCATATTATTAAACACCTCTCCTTTTGCCCCTCCACCAAGCTGCAAGCTGATTCATAACACTAGTTCTTCTATTTATTGTCGAATAGGTTTGAACAAGTCTGATCAAAGCAAACATACCTTTCCTTCTTCCAGTACCCTTCCTTTTGCTTTTGGTTCAGAAGATGGTGGGGAACGCAATCCCCCCCCCCCCTTAGTCCAGAAAAGAAGGGAGTGAAGTGATTTGTTGCTGCAGAACATTCAGGAAGGGAGGGGAAGAAAAAGGGGTAAAGGATGCACTTCTATGGATCCTTTACCCCTTTACTCTTCACTCTGGAAAGTCAATCATTGACAAGGGGGGAGGGAGTTTAGTACCCCATCCAAAATGAGACCCTTGAAGATGCATTTATAGTAATTTGAAGCAGGGAAAGATTCCTTAAATAGCCCTTTTAAAACAACCTGAAATTTTCATTGTGGTGTATGTTGTGCAAAACATACATACAACATGACCTGAAAATATGCCTTTCAAATCACACAGATGGAATCTGAGGCCTTGCTCTCCAACAAAGCAACCTGGAACTCTGAAAAGGGCAAAATGTTACAGATCTATATTGGAACAATGGAGCCCCTAGCAATCCACTTGTTATACTTGCATTAAGATTTACCGTACAGGGTCTAAGGCCTTATTCTACAATATATCCTGCTTGCACCTTCTGAGTTTGCATAACCATGTGGACAGCAGGACCCTATTCTGGGTTACATTCCAAAATAAGACTAAGTGCAGAAAGGGCCTAAGTAGTCTACACTTTATGGACCTCCAGTTTCAGACAAATACCGTATTTTCCGGCGTATAAGACGACTGGGTGTATAAGACGACCCCCAACTTTCCAGTTAAAATATAGAGTTTGGGATATACTCACGATATAAGAAGAAGACACCCAGCGTATAAGACGACCCCTGACTTTTGAGAAGATTTTCCTGGGTTAAAAAGTAGTCTTATACGCCAGAAAATACAGTACATGCAGTTTTCACTTTGTTCTATATTCCCAGAAATGGTTTTAATGGTTAATAACTTAAAAGAGATCTAGAAATATGTCTTCCCACAAGCCCACCCTACAGACATTTTCAATCATAGGTGGGTTCTTTCTTCGGGCTCTTAAGAAACGCCTTTCAAAAAGAAACCTCATGGACACGTCTAGGAAACAAAGCAAAGTAACAGAAGGCTGCTCAGGAAGCTTTCCAAATGCCCTTTTGTTCATTTTTCTCCTGGATAACGCTTGTACCTAAAACTTGCCACAAATTGAAAAAGATAATCCTCAAATGAGCTGACAATTATCAAGCTCCCCTGATATGTGAAACCCGGCCAGGTGAATGTAAGCTAATTAGCTGTATATCTAAGTCCTTAAACACCAAATACCCTTCTAACTTTTTTTAGGGTATCAAATATTGTATAAAATGCATGAAGCAGTAGATTAACAAAGCAACCCTAAATAGAATTAGACCAGCAGCATTCCATAAAACAGCTCTTGCAAGCAATGGTAAAAAGGGGAGAGGTTTCAATCAAGGCCCTTAAAAGGACCAGGGGTAAAAAGGTGGATGGACTTTTGACTGGCATACTAGACCAGCAAAGCACACTAGAGACCTGTTCGCACTTACCTTCTAGAGAGTTCCACTCTGCTTACTAGTGAGGCCCAGCTGCACTGGGGGAGCCACAGCAACTCACTAGTAATTGCCTCAAGCTCACCCAGAACCATCGAGCGGTGGACTGCTAAAAGGAAGTCCATAAACTTAGCAGGAACAGCTAACTCTTCTGGGTGCAAAGTGGCAAGTAGGGGGCATGGTGGTGCAACTGCACCTGCTCAGTTGAAATCACCATCCAAATTGCCATGGCAACATGTTGCCTCAGACATTATCATGATTATCCAGCCTGGCCTGGCCATTCACACTTTCAGTGCTACTGGCCTGTTCCAGTGCCTGATGTTCTAATGGCTTCTGCCACACTGTGTCTTTATCAGCCCAATAGGTATTGTTATACCATGCTAGGCTGGTAAGTGCAAACAGGCCCTTCCACCCACTGATACATTCTGGGCCTTCCTTAGACCACACCAGTTGGCAGAAGGAAGGCTCCTAAGCACTGCTGCCATTTGAATGCAAAAACAGTCTTCTTTCCTTCTGTTTTTACTCAGATATTTTAAATTGTTTTTCTGTTTTCTTCATCTTGTTTCATAGGATTTAACTTACAACTTTCCTTATTTTATAAGGTGTAACGTACAGCAAAAATCCTCCCAGACACTGTAGGGTGCATTGAAATACAAATGATAAATAGCAGAATACAATTTTGCATGCTAACCGGAAAGGGCATTTGTTCCTCAAGGTGGTCTAAACTATTTTAATCAACTATATGTTTTATGTCAACTTCGGAAACCTCATTATCTGGTGATCATCCAAAACCTGAATGAAATTATTGTCTGTGGAACAGAGATTACAGGCTCAAAAAGAATGAGACCACACAATTCTGAGACCAGAGCTTTCAAGTAAGCAAACTTTATTTGTCTTGGACCTCAAAAATTAAGCATAGGCCATCTCAGCATTTTGGAACATTTATCCACTGCACTTTAGAAAAGAGAAAGTCTGTGAATTGAACAAACCCTTTGTGTGGAATTTACTTTCCCATAATTAGGGTAGGAATGTTCATGCAATCCAACCAGCCTAGCAACTAATAAATTATAATAATTAAACCAATATTACCCTTAGTTTTGACTACTCATTTTAACAAGGCTTATTTTGTTTTCACTTTACTTATTCATTTCGACACCTTTCCCAGTTTCCCCTTTTGGGAATGCAGGACAGCTAACAAGATTAAAAATTAGGACAATAAAACGAAGGAAAATAAAAGTAAAGCTTCAGATAAAATCCCATTAAAGTAAATGAAACTAATAATACAGAGGCAGATCGCTGCTTGCATTTCAAAAGACTGAGCAAATAAAGCTGTTTTTACCTAACATCAGTGAACAGCTGTGAGACAGAAGTAACTTCAGCAGTTGCAAGGGGCATTTCTAAGAATATCCTGTTCTGAGACATTATTTGCTCAGATGCCAAAAATGTTGAGACAACCATTTAGGACTTTATAGATCAGTATTAATATAAAGGGCCTTTCTGGACTTGGCCCAGTAGTAAACTTTGGGACAGCTTCTGAGTAGCACCATCTGCACTTGCAGGAACTGTTTCCACACCTGAAACCGTGGTTGGCAACCGGGTGACAGGACATTGTGTCCAGGGCATGGGGGTGGACTTGAGCCCTAGCATCAGGAAGTGTCGTAAACACACAACTCCTGAGTCTTTCCTAATGCTGCAGGACTGCTTGTAGACAGCTTTTAACCTGTCTGCAGCAATGAAATACAAATGATGTATTTGTAACATTATAGGATACTTCTGGAACAAGAAAAGCGGATTGTGGTGTGGATGAAGCATTCCTGTGATCCGCTTGGACATTCCCTAAGACAAGTGCAAAAAATCTTGCATGTATTTTACAGTGCTGTATTAAGGGTGGGATAATAAATATATAGTAAAAAAAAACATCACAAGATGATCCAAATTTAAGGAATGGGTACTTCAGATCTAGTAGATCTAGATTAAGGAAACTACCCAATGCATTTCCACAGGTGGTCTAGCACCCAATAGCAATGGGTACTAGCTTGCTACCAGTGGAAACGCTGGAGCACCCATGTGGCGAATCCAGATCTATCCACATGGGCCCTGCCTGTCACTACCTGTTTTGGAGGACATGGGGTGCAATCTCCATAGACGCTATGGAGGCTTTTCAAAGATCCTCCGGAGCGGCTCTGTAGAATCTCCGGAGCAATCTGCCACAAACTTCAGATCCTTCGACAAAGGCATTGCTCTCGCATGGGGTCCTCTTCAGAGCCTGTTCTAATCTTCGAAGGCAACTTTGGAGGGACTCTGGAGCCAGCTTCGGAGGGACTTCGAAAATGTGCCCCCCAAGGGTGCCCCCCCCAAGCCTCCCCATTGCCCAATAGTGGTGGAAACAGGCTCTGTATAATCCAGATTTGATGGCTGAAGACCCCATTGTAAACCCCTTTAATGGAGTCTACATGAAATCTGGATTATAGGTCCTGAAGGACCCATATGATCTGGATTTCCCCAGAACTTGTGGAAACAAATGTGGCTCTAATGGGGTCAGCAGTGGAAATGGGGTCTTCCTGCTCTGAGCCAAATGGGTCCTTAATGGGTCCTTAGTGCTAGTGGAAAAACACCCCTGGATCAGAACTGTGCTAAGGGCTCACTAATCCAAATTGTGACAGACCAGATAAATGTGGTCTACAATCATGCTAGCACTCTTTAGCACACATTTGCTGCCCAACTCTGGACACAAAAATCATCATCACCGTAAGATTTCACCAGAAGTTGAGGATGGCTCAAGAGCACAAGTCTCAAACTGTGGCTCTCCAAACATTCCTGAGTACATCTCTCAGCAATCCATGCCAGCCCTACTATGACTTGTAGTGCAGGAACACTTGGACAGGTGCGATTTAAGATCCCTGCCCATGAGCACTTTTACCTTTTGCTGTTTTTAGAATGCAGATGACTTTTTGCATCTGTAATGATTGCATAGAAGTTACCTGAATCTGCCATTAGTTAAACCTGTTGAATTTTTTTTTCCTATAACACCTTCTTCTACATCTTCTACATTCTAGAAGCAGGCTGCATAATTTCTGGGTAAACTTTTGTTTTGCCCATTACACTCAAAAGCAGGATCACAATACCCTTTCCCAAATCATCACTTGGGCTGCATCCAGACTTGTTTCTACTGCACAGTAGAATGCATATTCGCAATCGTGGTCTCACACATGACGACTGATCCATCGTTGTGGTGGCACATTATCCAGTCACTACTGTGTACTTACCTTAATGTTGATTTAACAACACTCACTGCACAGTAGAAACAAAATTTGAATCTTCCTGCCAGTCCAGGTAGAATGGCGAGAAAAGACCGACGAGAGCTGGAGGAAGCTATGGAGTTGGGACAGCTGGTCATTGCCTTGCAGCATGTAAGCTGCACTTTTCTCGGTGGATTTATTCCACAAGTCTGGAGGCAGCTTTAATCTGCCATTCCCCTGGGTAAACAAATGATCGATCTGGTTCATTAATACTTCAGTTCTATTCTAGACTTTATCAAGCATCTCGTATGTTGTAATTTTAACACTGCAAATACACTTTTAATTAGTAAAATCAAAGAAAAGTCCTAACTCCTTGATAATATGTACTTTCAGATGGCATATTGAATCAGACATTGTAAATTATGTTGCAAGGTCAGGCACAGCTGCTGTATATATGTTTTATATTGCTTTGTGGTCTAAGTAGGAGGCTGCATAGTTCCAACTTTTTACATTTGTTTTCCTGTCATCTTCTATGAGCTGGAGAGTGGCTCAGATGAAGCACATAGCCATTTTCAACTCAGAAAGTTCACCATGTGATGCAAAAGAAGCGTAAAGCCTACTCAAATAAATGACTCATCACCAGGCATTACTGGAAGCCAGGGACAAAATTTATTTAAAATATTTACATTCCAAAAGGGGGGGGAGAGAAATCACATTAGAAGCAGAAATTCATAAAACAGTGTTCCATATATATGCAACATATTTTGGCTGCCATTCTGATTAGAAGGCTGCCTGCATAAGCAGACAGTTCTACCAACTATCCAAACGCCAGTAACTGACTCATTTCTAGTACCAGTGGGAAGAGTGTTCCATTTTTCTGGTTCTGCAGTACCAACTGCCCTTTCCTATGCAATCACAAACTAGGGCCCTTCCTGCACTTGGCCTTATTCTGGAATGTATCTCAGGATCGGGTCTGCTGTTTGCATACCAATGCAGACTATGTCAGGCCTTGCCTGGGGCATGCTGTAGTCTGCATTAGCATGCAGACAGCAGGTTCTTCTTCTGAAACATATTGCAGAGTAAGACAAAGTGTGGAAAGGTCCTAGGTCTTTCCCACTTAGCTCAGGCTACACTGCACATAAGTGAACATGTGACATGGCCCCACTCATGGGGAGAATAACAGGAGTGACCCACTGCATGGAGAGGACCTCTGAAAGATGGGTTACCCATATGGTTCACACACACCTCACTTATTCCAGGGGAGATCCTGGATGCCATAGAGAGTCCAGGCTTGTCAAATAAGGCACCTGACAGTCCTGGACCTCTCTTAGGTTGTATTCAGACATAACAAAAGGGGCACCTCAGAGGCACCTCAGAGACAGTAGTGGCCCTTGTGTTCCCAAGTCTTCTCTAATCAACCTTTTCTAGCACAGAATGTTAAGAGAAGGGAGAGGGGTAGACTTTTATGTGAACAATCCCACCTTGAAGCCTTCTGTAGACTGCGTCAGCATTGCTTTCATGGTCCCAGTAGTTTGTTTCATATGAATGCAGTTCAGCACATCCTTAACACACCCTGCCATCTCTATAAAGTGCTTCCGAGTAGCTGATTTTGCTCTGTGTGAAACAGGCAGAAACTCAAGCAGGTTTGCAAACAGCTGGCACTCTGAAGAAAAGACTCTTCACTTGGGGTGTGCACGAATGCAATTTTCGACATTCGATTTGTAAGAAATCGAATATTCAAAAATCCAAATGTGTACAAATGTCCGGACATTCGAATCCTTCGAAGCACCTTGTACGTACCCATATACATCCCATACGCATCCCGTTTTCACCCTGTACGGATGCATATGAGATGTGTATGAGTACGTAAAAGATGCATATGTACCTGTACAGATACGAATGTCCAAATTATTTGTAAGAACAACTCACGATATTCACATTTGTTCAGATTTGGAAATCCAAATGTCTAGACATTCTATTCATATACGAATGTTTGAATCCATACGAATAACAAATATTTCAAATATTCGTGCACATCCCTAGTCCTCACTACAATGTCTTGGTGCAGAAAACTTTTGCATGAGCATGGCATAGTGTTGGCCTAGGACTGGAATATCTGGGGTCAAATCCTCACATATCTTTGAAAGGTAGAAAATATGCGCTCAGTTTTAACACTTAAAGGTGCGTCCAGACAGGACAAATACTTCATAGTAGCTGCAGAACAGCTATCACAGTGCCAGACAGCTCTTAGAATGCTCTGCAGTAAAGATCTCCTACTTAACTCAGCATCAGCTTTGGATTTTATCTTTTCCTGGGTGTTTGGGCAAGATCTTGCAAGAGTTCACCCTCACTCAGGAAACTGCAAGCCTCACAAAGAGAGAGGGGTTGACCACATAATCAGAAAAGCCCTGCCTGCCACTTCAGAGCATATGGAGAAGATGGGGACAATCCATTTTCCCCACGAACGTCTTTACTCAGGAAGAAAAGGTAAGCTTCACATTTTTAATTTATCTCTGGAGGCACCCTCAGTCATAGCCTCTCGACCCCAAATACCTCACAGAGCTGTTGAAACAGAGTGGGCCAATAACATGCACCATCTTCAACATTTTGGAAGAAAGGCAGCATATACCTGTATTTTCCGGCGTATAAGACGACTGGGTGTATAAGACGACCCCCAATTTTTCTACTTAAAATTGAGATTTTGCAAAACTGGGGTGCAGCCTAAACCGAGCCTTGGACTTGGGGAGAGATGGCAGCCTTACCTGCTAATCCCAAGAATGTGGCTTGTAGCTTTCCTCCTGGCGCTGACAGAGGGAAAAACCTTGCTCTGATAAAGATCTGTGGCTGCAATGCAGCTTTGGAGTCTGCCTCTCTAGCGCGATTCGTCTATGATTCTGTAGGGGAGAGGGTGTTCCACCAAGCGAAATATGAAGAATCCTGCCATCATTTTCTCTTCAAAAGCCTCTCTGCTTTCAACCCCTCCCCTAGTGGACCATAGACGAATCTCACGCTAGAGGGGCAGACTCTGCTAAAGCAAAATGAGGGCAGGATTCTTCATATTTCGCTCTGTTTAGCAAGGTCTTTTCCTCGCATCAGCGCCAGAAGGAAAGCTACAAGCCACATGATTGGGATTAGCAGGTAAGGCTGCTGTCTCTTCCCAAGTCCAAGGCTCGGTTTAGGCTGCACCTCAGTTTTGTGCTGGCAGCTGTGGCCAGCAGGACCCGGGTGAGGGTATTACTGGTGTATAAGACGACCCCCGACTGCTCAGAAGATTTTTTTGGGTTAAAAAGTAGTCTTATATGCAGGAAAATATGGTAAATGCAAATACAAAATATACTCCTATGGACTACTGAGACATTTATTTCTCTATTTGGAAGCAGTAAATATATAAACAAATATAATTGTTACAAAATCTAACAACTTTGTTATTCCAACATGTAACATTAGCAACCAAAAGACAAACTTCACAATATTAGTACAAAACTGAGATGCCCAATGGCTGTTAACATTTTCCTTAATCTTTTAGCCAGCTTCCATTAGTCATTTTCAACGGGACATACCAGCTATTAACAGTTTTTCATCTCAGGAATAAATGTCTTTCATGGGACATAATTATCCCTTCTGCAATTAACCAGGTCATTAAGGACCTCTCATATTAAAAAATAAAGATCCATTAGTAGATGAGAAGAAATGATGACCAAATATTTCTCAAAATACTTTAACTATGGTGAAGGTACAGGGTTGTTCCACTTTTCCAACCTCAAAAAACAAATACTGTGCAGCCATGACTTTGTTCAAGTTAAGAACAAATCACAGTAAAACTTCATATAGCGCAGTTTCACATAGGACATTATGCATTTCACTAACTGCGCCACGAAGGCTGGTGCGTCAGTTGAAGCCTTTTCTGGACAGAGATGACTTGGCCAGTTATTCTATGCTCTGGTAACCTCCAGACTAACTATTGTAATGCGCTCTACATGGGGCTGCCCTTGAAGATGGTTCGGAAGCTGCAACTAGTGCGGAATGCAGCTACTAGACTGCTGAGTAGAACAGCTGGCTGGACACACATCACACTGGTCTTAAGAGTTGTATTGGCTGCCGATTCACTACTGACCCCAATTCAAGTTGTTAACTTTAACTTATAAGGCCCTAAATGACTTGGGTCCCAAATATCTATAAGAATACCTTCTTCCATATCAACCTGCCCATGCCTCAAGATCTGGAGGTGAGGCCCTCCTGGTTGTCCTACCAACCTCAGTAGTAAAAGGGGTGGGCATCCAGAAGAGGGTCTTCACTCTGATGGGTCCCAGGCTATGGAATAGTCTCCCCCTTGAGGTGTGTCAGGTTCCTTCACTGTATATGTTTAGAAAGGGAGTGAAGACGTACCTCTTTGCCCTGGCCTTTGGTTAAATGGCAATATATTGTCTCTTCCCACTTTACAGACACTGTTATTGTTTTAATATATGTCTGATTTTAAATGCTGTTATCCACCCTGAGACCTTTGGATATAGGGTGGGATAGAAATACAAATAATAAATAAATATTAGGGGGGGGGGCGTTGCCTTGCTATTGCATTTTGGCACCAAAACCCAGAGGTCAATGCAGTAGCATTCTGGGATCATCTTCTTGCTGCTGCAGCTCCATTTGTATTTGTCCTTTTCTGCATAGTAAAGAAATGTGCTTGGTGTATCTTTTAGTTCGAGATTTAGATTTGTGTGTTTTGATGGGATTGATTGCTGGTAAGTTCCAACTGCTTTTGAGTGCTTTTGATTGTGGAAAGAGAGGACCTTAATGCAAGGGATTTGTGGTGTTTAGGTGGATTTGACTGCTTTTCTATGAATCTGGGTGCTAATGAAGGCTTCGGCTTCCCATGGTCAGAAGGCATCAAAGGAAAGAAATTGTGTTTTTCTTACCAGGATATGCACTGAATTCTGATCTGGGGCTGTGCAGAGAACATGTAGGCACCTTGCTAGGCATTACAGTGTCTCAGTAATGAAGCCTGGGAAAGGACTGTGTCTTAATGTGGGAGGGGAACTGATATCAGAGTGTTTCACTACTGCAGCCTATGAAGAAACCCATGTTTTGAGTGTTTCAGCATTCACATGAGGTGGCATCTGTATGGTCAGTATTCCAGCCTGTAAATAAACCCCTGTCTGGATTGTGGGTGAGCATTGCTGCAGGCAGGCACATATGTGGTGAAGGTTTCAGACACGGCACTTGTATGTTCTGGCAAAGTCCCTATAGTAGATGATCTCTTAGAGGAAGGCCATGCTGCACTCCTTTCAGAGACTAACTTCAAAGCTTGCCTCAGCATTCAGGACCAGCACAAGGATTAGACTGAAACAGCCATCCCAATGTGGATGACCATGTTTCATTCCAGAGAAATCCATCCCCACCTTTTGAGACCGATTACTTGATCAGGACCAAATGATCCCAATAAGCACATGTAAGTGAAAAAAGGACCTTAGTGAGGCATTAAGAGTAAGGAGATAAAGAAGGGGGGGGGGGTTCTATTCTTCCACAGTGAACCAACCTTCTCATGGATATCAGACTGCTCTTCACAACAGATGCTTTTAGGAATTCCTTGAAAATTGCCATTATTCATCAAGGTGTTCGGACAAATGATGGTTTCAGCCTAACACTGTTGTGTTTTAGATTGTTTATTTTTCTGAAAAACAACTTGGACTATTTTGGGAAGAAGGATGAGATGTAAAGCTAAAAAAATTGTTTTTCTCTGCTATACATCCATTTGTGAGGAAAAATTAAAGAGAGGGACCTCACAAGTGTGGCTCTTAAAACAGTGGAAAGAATAAGCAGTGACAGAAAAATACCATAATAATAAAATGAACTAGGAAATGAACTTAAATACCTAAATAACTGACTTAAGGAATTCCACTAGGGATGTGCACGAATGGTTTTTGGGGCATTCGATTCATAATGAATTGAATGTTAGAAAATTAGTATTAGTTTGAATAGATCCCCTTCGAATGTGGTAGGATTCTATTCGATACAAATGGATTTGTATGGATTCGTATGAATATCCAAGACAAATGAATATGTATCCAATACGTAACCGACATGAATGCATACATATCAAATATATATTCCCAGTTTAACAAATGTCTGAACTATTCGTATGAGTGTTCTGAAACATTCGTATTCTTACGAATGTTAACGTACGGATGTCGTAACATTCAATTCATGTACAAATGTCCAAATTTGTACAAATAACAAATGTTATATTTCTGCACATCCCTAAATTCCACTCCATTAGCTACTATTCCCTTGTTCCTTCCTGAATATATCAGCCAGCAAGGTTCCCAAATTACACAGCTGCCATGTTTAGATTATACTTCTGCATGCCTTTCTAAAGGAACCCTTTTAAACAGAATCTGTTCTCTTTCTTATAGTGGCCAAGCACATATGGTCAACATGTGGTCTGATGGCTCACCGTTGCTGGAGGTGACTCACACTTCCCTTAATCTGTGAGAAGTACTAACAGGAATGCCTAAAGGGAGCTACTATCTAATCAGACTTTCCTAACTGCTGTTACCCACCTGAGAACCACTAACGAAAAGGCAACATTAGAGAGATCTGCACTGACAAAAGCATGCACATCAGTGCATTTTCTGCATGCATGCACACACTGCTTTGACACAGCAAAATATACGCAGTGATAAATATTCAAATATTTCAGTTTCTTTGTTTCTGTCCAAAGTATCAGTCAAGTTTCCCTAATAAGGTTTAATCTTATTCTATGAATCATGGCTAAACCTTGATACCAAAGTAAACTTTTAATATTCAGATGTACTTCTTCGGATCCTTCTGAAAGCCACCAGCTGCTTCTGAGCATTAAGACTAGGAAAGACAGTGGATAAACTGACCTTGCTGGGACACTTTCTTCATCACTTGTGAAGATGAAGTGGTGCTCTTATTATCTAATTTTCAAAGGGTGCTTTGATTTACAGGCTGCAGCTGCTATTCCTTATCATTTACTTTTGATATAGCAATGACCACATCTGTTTCCACAGAAGTGACACCATGCAAAAGAGACATATGGGCTTAAGCTGGCATTGGCTTGCTCACAGGAAGTGCTAATGGCCTGGGAATGTGAATATAAACTGTTCTGCAGTATGCCCCTCTTAACCCACCGTTGGTTGGCACTTTGGCACTGTTGGGAAGTAGCAGGCTACATTTTCCATGGGCCCAGGTCCAGCTTAACAGATGGCCAGCCAGGAAGTCATGCCAGAGAAACCAGAATGTGCATCTAATTTGATAATTAAAGGCTGTATTCTCCTCCAGATACACTGAAGTGGAAGGACGCATATGACTTCTAGCTTCTAGTCTGGAGAACAAGCCTCTAGTTCAAAATTGAGCTAAATTTCAAAATTAAAGGAAGATAAGAACTTGATTGCCCCCCAAAGAAGATTTACAAAAAGAATGCAGTTTATAGAGCAAAGATCACTTTGGTCTGGAAGGGAGAGAAAAATTAGAGTAAAATGACTTCATCTAAAATCCAGTCATTCTTTAGCGGTATAAGTGGAGGATCATGTACAATATTCTTCCTAATTTTTTAAACTGAACCCAAATTCTTTAACAGAGAACTTAAGCAGGTTTTCCTACCGAAACCTGTCATGGGATTTCAGATACTAAGAATAATTCTGTGTCATTGGACATCACATCAAATCTTTCGAAATCCAGTGCATGTTTCTCAGTGATAGGACAAAATATAGTAAGTACATGGATGATTCTACACTTGCCAGTATACGAGATCAACAAACATACTAGGAGCCTCCCTTCCACACACTGATGCAATCTAGAAGAGACCCTGGGCAGTGCCTCCTTTAGACCACACTAGTGTGCAGAAAGGAGACTCCTAGTATGCTTGTTGGTCCAGTATACTGGCCAGTGCAGAATCACCCTCCATTCCAGGGGTCCAGCAAAGTCAGAAGCACCTAATAACTATGAGTGTGCAAGAATACAATTTTCAGGATTAGATTCGAATCAAATATCCAAAAATTCAATTCGATTTGAATCTTTAAAATTTGAATTCACCCAAATTCAATTTGAATTAAGCAAATTCAAATCTATTCGTCTGAATTTATGGTTTGAATTTCGGCCTGTATGCATCATTACGCATCGTTATGCATCTGTACACATACATACATATCCATATGCATCCCATATGCATCCCGTACACAACCCGTTTTCGTTCCATATGGATCCGTACAAATACGTACAGATGTGGGAAAGATGCGTACGTGCAAAAACGCATTGTGTACGAACCCGTACACATACGAATGTCCAAATAATTCAAACAAATAGATTCAAAAATTCAAAATTCATTCAAATATTCATTCACATCCTTACTAATAACCTACATATGTTATTTTTATGCTGGCTAAAGACAAGTGGAAAGCTAGAAAAAAAGCGTGTTTGGCAAGACTGAGGCTGCATCAAGATGTTGATTATTTATTCTTCTATATTTGGATATTATGCTGTATTTGGATATTCCAGAAAAAAACCACCAGAAGCCATACATGACTTCATAGAACTTAACATGCCACATCAAAGTTTTTTTGTTTTGTTTTTTAAGAGAGGATGCCATGAACCAGGTCTTCACCTTTCTCTTTTTAGAATTCACCACAGAATATTTATTATTGAAATGTTTTTCCTCATGATCTCAATGAGGCACCCAACGGACCATATTGCCGTGATCTATTCCATCCATCCTGAGGGAAACTTCATCACAAAGGCCTGCAAAGTCACTTCTTTCTGAAGCGGCAATCTCAGTGCAGGAAATCCCACTTCCTTTTGAGGAATCTTTTCTTGCCCAATGGATGGCCCAGAGGCCCTTAAAAAAGTGGGCTTTAAGCCCATGTGGTTACACCATAAATCTCAGTAAAGACAAGATGCTATAGCATGGCTACTCTAAAATAAAGAGTAGGAAGGCAAAAGGACACAGAAGATTGAGAGACTGGAGCAGAAAAGACTGCATTTCAAAAAAGGGTGTTTTCAACATCTCATGAGCTTGTTTCTACCCAAGAAGTGGGGCCACTGGACACCACCTGCCTCATTCCCTCGCTGTCTTTGAATCTGGGGAACAAAAGCTCTGAACAGGCAGCACCATTTTTGAATCTTAAAAAATATCACTAGGCAGTGTGCAAGCAAGGAAGGTTGCTCACACAGTTGCCATCTGTCTTCATGGTTGCAGCGCAACCACCTCAGAGCAGCCAGCACCCTTAGAATTGTTCTTTTTGCTATGCAGAAGAATTCACCCAAAAGCATTTGCCACCCAACAGAGACTCAGAAACACCGCTGGCATGTAGACACAGCCCCACTTGGGTCTTTACTGTGTACCATATTTCAACCTTGTGAGTGCAGCGTCATCATATCGATTACTTGCTGGCTGGTTTGATGCCATCTAGTTGTAGCCAACATTTGGTGACCATGTGGATTGATCTATCTTATACTCTTTCATACATCTGCCAGCAAAGTTTTCATTACTGCTGTAATTGAGTCGATCCATATACTAGCTGTCCATCCTCCTCTTCTTCTCCCTTCTACTTTCCCAGGCATCACTACATTTCACAGACAATTTTATCTTCTTATGTGCCCCAGATTTAAGTTTTAGCCTCCCATTTATACTTGCAATGAATATTTAGTTTGCACTTGGTCTAGAATCCATTGATTGGTCTTTTTAGCTACTCACGATACCCAGAGGAGTCTCCTCCAGCCTTCCTTTTTCATTGACCAACTTTTGCATCCGTAAAACACAGCACTAAAAATCACAATGTTAACCATGATATCTACAGATATTTCTGACCCTGAGAGTTCCAATTAATATCAAGTCACCTCACACATCTTCAGTCAATGTATACAATTGATGTTGTAAAAATTCATCATATTCAATCTTTTATGGCTCATTGTCCTATGAGTCTTGGAACAAAATGGCAAGTGCCTACATTAAAAATAATAAATCCCCTTAAAAAAAAAGCTACTACTGAATTTCAGCAAGAAAGACTCTCATGTTGCTTCCATATATGGTACAAGTCACTAAGAAATAGTTTTCTCACATCTGTTTTGGATAATATTTCACATGAATGCACTTGCCTGAGATGACAACTATTATGGCCTGTTCCACAGCAACACATTTAGAGACAAAGTTTACTGTAAGAGAAGTTAAAATGGAACACACTTTTAACTGTATTGTAACTACCCAGAACTGGGCAGGCTGAAGCCCAGTTATAATTAAAAGTGTTATAATTAAAATTACACAATTGTTATTCTCTCGATTATATTGATGACTCCTGGTCTCTTCCTTGTTGCTGCATTATAACTGTAATAGCCTGCTTCCCAAAAGTATTTCCCTTTTCTTCCATTTCCTCTTGTTCTTATTAGACACAAAACCTGCAATTAGCAAATCACTTTCTTGGCATAGTAGTCAATGAAAGGTTGCCAATCAGTTAGTTAACTGATCAGATTAGTTTATCTGTCAATTTCTATGAATCCCATCACTGCTAAAACCTGCAATCTCATGGGCTCTGATATTGGATAATCTATATCTCTGGGCAGGTTATTTAAAACACTAAAATATATCAATTAAAAGGAAAATATATCCTCCACCACCATCAAACTGCAGGATGCCATATGAAGGGAGTTACAACATTAGATAACTAGAGAAGAACACATAAACTAGATAATGAAAAATACATATTTGTATCTGGCTTATTTTAAGAGGGGAGACTATTCTACATTCTGGGGACCTCCACAGGTAAGGTCAGTGTCACACACTGACACCCCTCAAACAGACAAGGATAACTTGCACTAACAGGTCTTAATAACTGGGCAGGTCTGTATCTATTATTTCTCTAATAAGCTCCCCCTTTCTTCCCTTCAGTAACAGTGGCTAATATTATTCTCCAGATAAATTTAATCTTTAACTTTGGAGTATTTTTTTCTCTATGGTTTTTTTCTGTACAGAGCTTCCAATAATGTTTGATGATTATAAGATATGATTGCTATGTGTGGATCTTTCTATGCAGAAAAGCCCCTTGACTGTCAAGGCACTTTTTGCCTTCCTTCATTACATTAAAAAAAGGTGGGGGAAGAAGAGGAGGAGCAGTTGGCTTTAATCCCCACTTTCTCACCCATTTAAGGTGGCTCAAAGTGGCTGACAAACCTTCTGTTCTTCTTCCATCAAAAGACACCCTGTAAGGTAGGTGGGACTGAGAGGTCAGAAGGGAAACTGTCCCCCAGCTGGCTTTGAGGAGGAGTGCAGAATCAAACCTGGTGACTAAGCGATATGAGTTTAGCACTGGTCAAAATCTTAATCTTTCAATAAATCACTGTTTTCCCTGCCCTCAGATTCAGAAATTAAATCTTTGGAGTAGGGAGCAAGAGTAAGGAACAGCTTTATGAGCAGGATGCAAGGAGAGATACCAAAGTGGTTGTGTCCTTTGGTTTCTCTAAATAGTTCTGCAGTTTTAAGAAACACTCTTCTTCAGTGTATCTCTTCAAAAGGCTTTTACTGCCATCCGTCTTCAAACTGTGGCTGAGGTTCTGTGGAGGACGTCAGTCACTGCATTCTTCATTGTACTCTACGACACGGTCAGAGGTAAAACTATTAACATGATTAGTGGCAACTTTCAATGGATCCGGAATAATCAGACCCACTGATCCAGATCATTTGGATGCATGTATTATGCAGTGCCCTCTCCAAGTACTTGACGCCCAAGGCCAAAAAAGCAGAGACATCACTGAGGCTGGCCTCCCCGATATGCAATGCGAGGCAGGACAAAATCTCTTGGGCAGAGCAACACAGGAAAAAGTCAGCTCTCCGGAAGTCAGGGAGATTGCAACAAAGATGCAGAGTAATCAAGTCTCACCCCTCTGGCCAGATGAGCTCTGATTCTGAGGGATAAAAGCCCACAGCTTTCCTGTCAAGTTACTGCTGACAACTCTTCCAGCCGGACATCTCCAACCTCCTGTTCATGCTCTTTGTCTCCTCATTCCTAAATCTGGGCTGGCTTCTGACCTTGGCTTTTGAATTTGTCTCTCTGAAACCACTATTGTAGTTTCTGGCTTCTGGACTTTGGCGCTTTCCTAATCTCAGGACTTGGAGGGTTGCTTTTCAGCAGTGCAGTATGGCATGTCACTGAAAAGCAGCCCCCCTGTAGCTACATATCATGGAAGCATGGCATCTGCACGGCTCCCGTGAGGACTTCTTAATCTGGATCTAGCTCTCTCTGGTGCAGACAGAGCCGGATTAACAGGGGGCAGGACCTCCTTGATCTGCATCAGTGTACAGATGGAAGGCCTCTGATCTGGGTTAACTGGCTCCCTAATCTGGATCTACAAAGAGCGCAGAGAGGGCCAGAAGAAGACTCCAAGTTATATGCCTAAAAATAGCATGTATTGAACTAGATTATCACAGTCATGTTGCAGTGTATGCAGCATGACCACTCTTCTTGTTCTTATAACTGATGAATGAAGGCTGCAGTCTTAATTTCAGCTTTCTAGAAGTAAGTGACATCAAACACTAGGAGATTTAATTAGGAGAAGCAACGCTTACAGTTATATTGGAAACACTGGAAGATACTAAAACAGAACAAGTCTGAAGATTTCTTTTCTGATGTAGAAAATACTGTGACAAATATCCAAATTCATGCTCATCAGATGTAATCAAACCACCTGTCTTCAGCCCCAGAGTTAATGGATGCCAAAGGTTAGCAATATTTGAAGAGAACCATGTTAGCACCTTTCCTGACTTGGGAAGATGAACTGGCCCATTGTCCACTTTCGGACCTCTTTGGTCTGGGACTTAGACTGGACCAGAGAGACCCTCCCCTGTACTAGTAGTCTGAGTCCACATAGCACAGAATATAGACTGGACTAGGATGCCCAGGCCTACTTGCATACTAAGACGTGGTATATTGAACCACCAGATCATGTAGATGGCACATCTACATGATCCAGTATATGATGGGGGACCCATTTTGGTAGCACAACAAGAATGTGCTACTATATGGCCCCTTTTGGAGTCTCCAAAGAGCAGAACCTTTGTTCCTGGCCTTCAGAACAACTGGAATCACCACATGCCAGTTTCAAAGGTGGCAGAAGCTTCAGAACCAGTGCAGTGGCTGCCACAGAACAAGGCAGACTGCTTATTCTGGTACAGGATGGCCCACCCTGCACTGGGACAAGAAATTAAGTGTGAATAGTTCCTCAAAATGCCACCATTCATTCTCATCAAACAATGAGCAAATCCAGTCCACTAACTGATAAAGATCTCTCCAAGCTTCTAACATGGCCGGTGCTTGGAAGGTCACTTAGAGGTGGTGGACTTACTGCCAACCCTGGTTCATCACCTTTCTGTACAGAGATGATTTGGCCACAGTGTAATGTGCTCCATGAGGGGTTGCCATTGAACATGATTCTGTAGCCAAAGCAGAATGTAACACCAGTATTACTAACCACAGACTGGATATATATCATACCAGATCTCCTTCCATAACCCACTGAGTGGCCAATACTCATCCTGTCTCCAGAGAATATAGTTTGGTAGTGGCCTCATTTTAGAGTAATTTGGACCATCACTCACCATGCCTGCCAGCTGGATTGGTCACTGAGAAAAAGCAACCTTACTGGTTAGTGTTCACCCCTGTGGTATCACTTCATCCTACAGAGAGAAAGCTGACAATCCATACTACATGGAGGTGGGATACGACACTTGCTAACCAGCCTTGTCAATGCTGCACACCACATCAATGCTGTGCAACATTATCTCCTTTATGCCCCATTATATTTTGCTTTTGTATGGTGGATCATGGCAGCAGGCACCAGAAAACACAAAGAGATTCTTAAGTGGCATTAAACACAATCTCTGACTTTGCTAATACCTGTCCAAAGCCTTTGTCCAGCCAAATTATCTGTGAACTGCAGTTCATTTTTCCCTTCAACAATGTACTTCTATGAAATCTGCCTCCGTAAAAGAAGGGGGAGTTCTGTGATAAGTACTAATCTAAGAAACCTGAAGAATGTGAAGCATTTTCTCTTGGTATACAAAACACATACAGACAAGTACAGAGCTGCCAGGATTGCCGCTGACCTTGTTCTCTTCTGCAAGACAGAGGGTCAACATAGGTTAAAGCCTTCCACCCTGCAGATAAGTCCAGGAATCTTTAAGAGGAGATGGAGCCAAACAAAAACAAAATGCCTTCCATAGTTTTAGAGATACCGACATCCCCTCCCAAATTCAGAATGAAGAACATATTAATTAGGCAGGCAGGTAACATCCTGCATGAAAATACCCATCTTGTCCTCTAGCAGAGAAAATGATTAGCAGCAAAGCAGAAGGATATTCTCCAGTTGCCAAGATCAGTGCATGCCCTAATGCAGTGATGGCGAACCTTTTGAGCTCGGTGTGTCAAAATTCGCAAGAAAACCTAGCTTAACTCGGGTGCTGTGTCACTTCTAGAAATATCCATAATTTTGTGATATTTGTAGCTCTAGTAAAAAAGTTATATTTTTGATATATGTATTTTATTAAAAGCAAAAACAAATAATTCTTTACATTAGTGACTTTTGTTGCTAAATCTTCAATTGAAAGTTGGTATTTCATACACTTCAAGAACAAGCAAGCACTACGTGTCCAGGTGTCAGGGTGACCATGTGTGTCACCCAAAAGGGCTTGGCGTGTCACCTGTGACACGCGTGTCATAGGTTGGCCATCACCGCCCTAATGTTTCCACCTATAACATGCTTTGATGAAACATACTAGGTGTCAGTAGACCTGGAATAAAATTTGTGATCTTCAGAACAACATCTAAGTTATACTAAGTTATACACAGCAGAAACCACAGGTGGAATAGCAAGGACGATGAAGAAGGGGTGGAGAGGAGGAGGATGGATCCAAAGGAGGGTCTTAAAGCCTCCTTTGGATCCATCTTCCTCTCCATCCCTTCTCCAACTTCTCCATCACTGGCTCCATCTCTTCTACACCACTGCCTACACTGCCAGCCATCCTTCCAATCTTGGGCTGGAGTACTCAGTCTGAACCAAGACCTGACCTGCACAACGTACCATATGGGGAAAAAAGCCTTAGTATCCCTAAGTTTAGAGTAATCCCATGGAGGTGAAAATCTCCAAATATTGATAGAATGCAATAAAAAGCTGGTCTGAATGTAAAATATTCAATCTGCAAAATACAGTTACTAGGAGGGAAGAAATGAGGCTTCCTTGTTGCTTACCTCTAGAACACTTCACTTTGAAATGCAGTGTAACCAGCCTGGGTTGACCTTTCCAGGATGCAGAAGGGAGGCGCCTACTACATTTGCTGGTCCAGTGTACCGGTCAGTGCAGAATGGCCCTTAGATTTCTTTCAAATAGAAAACAGCCCTGGTCATATTAGCATTACACTTTATGCAGTACTGTTTCTAAATAATATTTAGCCATTATTTGTGTCATTCTAGACTTAATCACACATACAGGGCCTTTCTGCACTTCTCCTCAGGTTCCCTGCAGTACACTTGTAGGCCTCACAGATCTGCATGTTAATATCTATGAGGCCATGCTCTCACTCATCTGTGCTGTCTGCATTAGCCACAGCAGAAGCCAGATTAAGGGAGGACTTCATCTGAATGATTGGTAAACCCGTTCAATCAAGTCTACCAGTGGACCAGTGTGGCCCAGATCCAGAACACAGGTGGTGTGTAAATGACATGCCTCCCATGTATGAGACTTCTGGGGGGGGGGGAGCTGCCAAAATGCACCCCTTAGAGACTAGAAACGCTTCTTCCTAAGCCTTCAGAGGCATGGTGGTGCAGATGTAATGCTCATGCAAGATTCATGACCAGAATCAGCCCTATTGGCACAAACAGCACTGATCCAGCCACACCTTCCTTCGAGCTAGATCAGTGAGCCAGCTATTACAGACCCAGTGATCTGGAATTAAAGCAGGTAAGTGCAGAAAGGGCCCAAGAGTTCTCAACAGTTCCACTAACCACATAGGGCCTTGATACTGCATGACCATTCAATTGATTGCAGGGTCAAAAGCAGCACTGTCCTTTGAGGGCATGCCCCCATGCATGTCTGGTCTAGTACTGGAGTCGGCATTGGGTGTCCCTATGCATTTACGATTTGGTCCGGTTTCCGTGGACCAAATCCCCCCAAACCATGCCAGGCCAGGACCAAATTTGGTACCTGAAAAAATAAGTCTGAGCACAGTTTGGGGTCCTGGCATGCATTGGTTAGCGAGCCGAGACTGCACATGGGGATGGTTCTGGGCTATTTAGTGAGGAGATTGGCGCTCATGTCATTTGGAGGTGGGGTGTGCTTGCTGTTCCTGCCCTGTGCATTGGGGATCGCAGCCGCCGACATTTTCTGGGAGTGGAAAAATCCCGATCACCAAGGCAGGTGGGATAATGGCTTAATTTCTGTACATTTTCCAGGGAAAATATTCCACCTGGTTTCCCGATCGCAAAGGCGGGCAGGATAATGGCTTGATTTTTGTTCCAATTCCAAAAAATTTCAACCCTCCTTTCCTGATCGCCAAGGTAATCATGATAAAGGCTTGATTTTCTCCCTTTTAAACTTGGCGGGCATTCTCGTGGTTCCCGGTAGCGCGGAGGTGCGCAAAACTGCTCAAGTGCCTAACTGCCGCTAAACCTCATAGCGGGTTTTGGTCTTTTAAAATTATTTATAAATTTATTAGAAGTAGTAAGCTTTATTTTAACTTTTTTTCTGTGCCTCCCAGCCCAATCCTGGCTTTCTGTGTCGCTAAGGGAGGGGAGGATGCGGCATTTGCAGCTGGTGGCACAGGGGTGGGCTGATGTGAATCTGGTTTCCAATGAGGAGAGAGGGGGCAGAGAGGAGGTGGCACTGCTCCCCCATGCCAGGCTTTGGCACGGTTTGCATGGGAACGGGTACATTTGCACCCAACCTGCACCCAGCCTGCGTCACCAGGAATGGCATGAGGATGGGCTGGGATTGATCTTCAACCCGCACCCAGTCCCATGTGTGCCCATTCTGCACCAAACAGGGAGCATGGGGACGCAGCCTCAGTTTCAAGTCAAGTCAATTTGTCAAGTGTGCACAAAATTGAGGGTTATTATATTCACTGTCTATAGGCAGCAAAAAATAAGCAAGCTTTTTTTATATTGTTTTAGAAGTTACTTTCGAATTTTGGTTGATTTTTTTCTTTCCTTTTTTAATTTTATGATTGAACTGCTAATTACAATGTAAGTTACAGATATGCAAGATTAACATTTAAAGCATGAAGAAAAACACTAGACAGCAAGCAATAACCAAGAACAAAATGAAAAGCAGTACAGTTATGTCTTAATAAAAATAATCTGCTTATTTTAAAACTCGCTACAGTTTATAATATTCCAGTTTTGCACATAATTGCAAAGTACAACGAGGGCCCCTTCTGCACTGGGCCTTTTTCCAAATCGTATCCCGGCATGCGACCCTATCATCTCCACACTACAGTTTGCCACCAACCACAGAAAGAGAAGATAAATATCAAGGCATGTTTTTCCTTTGCTTTTTGCTTAAATGGGTAGAAAAGTGAGGTAGAAAAGCCAACTCTCCTTCTTACCTAACTTATCTTTTTAAATTCTGAACTTGAGGGCAAATGCTGCATTGTCTGGTTAATTTGAAAGTCCTGGGAGCTCTTTCAGCTTAAAAGCACTGTGAATATCCTTGTATGCAGCTACATGTCGCTTGCTATCCAGGTTTAGAGTTATTTATGCCTTTTATCATGCCAGTTTAAGCTGCTGGTAGGTTACACAACACTGTATGAACAGATCCCTTTTACAGAAGCTCATCCCTTATTTAACCAACAGTGGAAGTGTATAACATCTGCTGCCAATTAATGGCCAGCTGAGAAAAACATATGAAAGGCAGCTGCTAATGAATTATCCCATGAACAACGTTGCACCTAAATCACCACTTCTCCTGTAAATAAGCACTGAAATATAACAGCACAGACTTTAGTTCTGTTTCCCCTCCCTGAATTATCACTATTAAACCACTCAAGACAGAAGTGAGGAATAAGGCCTTCCCTTGTTTTTCATGCAAATTTATATTCAGCCATCAAATGTCTCCTGGAATATCGCATACATGATTAAAATCAAGCCACATGACCTTTTTGCACTCACCGACTGGAGCAGTTCTGTTGTTTCGCTGGTCAGGGGCGTCTGCATTGTGCCACTGTTGCAGCCACCTCCAAGTGGGATAACCTCTCCACAGTTTGCCCAGAAGCAGCTGGTTTTTCCCCCTTCTCTGGGTGCAACGTGGCAAGTGAGAATGGCTGCAGCCCCTTCCAGATTAGCAGATTAAATCCGCAGTATTTAATTTACAGTTTACCTGCTGCAAAGCGGCGGTCCGGCATTCAGACTGCAGCAACCCCCTGTAGCTTCCTGCTTGGGGAACGGCGAGACTTCCGTGTAGTGCACACAGTCACATGGGGTGTAGTGCACGTCACGTGGGATGGGGCAGCCAAAGGGAGCTGAGCTGCAGTCTCAACTCTCGTTGGCTTTTCTCACCGTCCTGCCCAGACTGGCAGGAAGGTTTGAATTTACTTAATGCTGCACAATGAGTGCTGCTACATCAGCGTTAAGTAAATTGTCAGTAGCATCACTATAAAGCAACACCACTGCAAAGTATCGGCCATCGTGCTCGGATTTTGGCTGTGCATTCTGATGCACAGTATCAAGAAGTCTGGATGCAGCCTGTGTGACTACAGCTACAACAGTCATGATCAGCTGCTGGATCACCATGGCAATATCCAGCCTCTCACTGGATGCTGCTTTGGACATTGTCTTGGGTATCTGCTCCTGGTTGACCATTTACACTGCAAGCATTGCTTGCCAGGTACAGGACTAGTTTAGCACTTTCCAACGCAAATGTCCACCACCACGCTGGATCCTTACTGGCCTGGTATAGTGCTGTTTGCAACATTTGTCTTCCAATCCTACAAACCAGCTCATGCTATGCCTGTATACAACAATGATGCAGTCAGGATCACTCATGCCCTTTCCACATATTGGTGCAGTTCAAGAGAGGCCCCACCTCTCCTAGTATGTTCCTTTCTGCATAGGATGGTGTTCACCAATCTAGGGCACCCAAAAGAGCATCCCGGTCTGATCTCCTGACTTCTCTTTTGAGATCTACCAGCATACTACATATTTGGGCTTTTCCACATTTGAGTGTGGTGTTCTGGAGCAGAACAGGACAAACAATGGGTGCCAAGCTGGGATGGGTTGCCAGTGCAGTGGAACAGATCTGTCTGCATTTAGATGGCCCATCCTGCTCCAGTTCCCTTTGGACAGCCCTTGAAGGCAGTGCCAAAGTTCCAAAGGTCAGGAACAATAGTTCCCAGACATCTGAAATCCTGGTCTGACTATATTTGCATGGAATACATTTCTGGTGGCGCTTTCTGAAGCGCTACTAAGTAAGGCAGTATACTGGACAATGGGGATGTGCCATTCGTCTGTCTCTGTCCCAGTGTACTATCCCTGGCCCTGTTGTAGATCTTAACATTGAGGTCTACAACATATAGAGGCACCCTAGTGTAGTCCATGCTTTGTTCTATGTGGACATACAGTAGCATGAGAGGGGACTTGGCCAAGTCTGTACTTGCATGCAGTCAAGATGGCCCTTATTCCAGAATTTGTTCCAAATAAGGGGCAACTGGAAAGGGCCTTTGTGTTATTTTTAGTATTTTATTTTAGACTGCTGCTTTTCAGAGGCCATTGGGATAGCTGTTTAGAGGTCAAAGTGTTGTTGCCCCAAAGTGGCCTTTCCTGGTCACAAGCCTAGCAAAGTTGCTGCAACCCATCCTGTCCAGGGTATCCATGGGCCAGTGTTCGACTCCAGAGCTGCAGCAAGAGTGGGATTCCCAGCTGCTACTTGGTGCATCACCTCCAGGTCCTTAGGATAGAAACTGGCCATGAGCTGTTTTGCCTGCCCCAATTTCGAGGCAACCAGGGGCCGCCACATTGAAAATATTTAGATAGAGCTTGGATTTATCTATTAATCTCTTTGCTAACCACACAAGCAGAGAAAGAGATGATATGTTTACATATTTATTTATTTAATATTTATTTAGTATCTATTTAATACTCTATTCTTTAAATGGAAGTCTCCCAGAGCAGGGAACAATCTTCTTAAAAAGTCAGTCAACAACAAACATGTGTAAATAGATTTAAATAAAAATAAACTTAGAGGGAAGCTTTACCTAATGCCACTTGACTGATTTTAATGAACAGTCATAAAGAGTACAGAGATACACAAAAGACACATTTGCATGTGAGAGGAGAGGAGAAACAACCAAGTCTTGTGCTGCACCTGTGAGCCTCTGCCACGGCCTCCTCTAGATGTGGGTTCCAGCTAAAGATGGAGGAACGGAGGGGCACCTGGATTGCTTGTTGCTGCTTTGCTGCAACTTCGGTTCAGTTTCTCCTTTGACATTTTTGAGTTGTCTTATGGTTTATTATTTGATACTGTGTATTGTAGGTTTTTTAGATTACATAGCTTATTATTAGGATTTTCTACATTGCTTATGATGTATATTTGATGTTTCAGTTATTGAAATTTATTTCCTTACTTGCTGTATTTACTTACTTTATTTCTCTGATGTGATGGCTGTATTTGCAATGTATTTTTTTCTGTCTGTTGTAAACTGCCTTGGGCAAAATTTTCTTTTGGAAAGGCGGTAGACAAATAAAAAAGGAAAATGGAAAATAATCAGGTAGAATTTTTTACTACAGCCAATCATCTGCCTGAACAAACAGTCTAGCCTCTAAAGAAGAAGGGAATTTGTTTGATCTGCATGATTTGTGGCTGAAAAATGCACACATGGGCTTCTGTTTGCCCATGCACATGGTGGCCCGTGAGCAGTTATGGCTGTAGGCTACACTGCCGATAAATGGTCCATTAACTGCCAGTGTTTGGTGTTTAAAAATTCCATCAAGATAAAACTTTCATAAACTCTTTGACTGTAAAACATTAAATCCTAAGCTCTTTTGGCACTGGGCCTTATTCTTGGATATACTGTATCATGGAATACGGTCCAGCCATCCACACGCTATTGCACACTACAGCAGGCCTGGTCTAGAAAATATCCGGGAGTAAGGCTCATTGCTTGAAAGGGCTGCTAGCACAAAGGCAACATCAATTAAAGCCACTTTGAGCCTTCTTCAGTCCGTCATCAGGTCTGACTGCTTTTTCATTTCTGTTTTATTTTCAATCGAGACCTACAACTACATTGGGATAATGTGCCGTTTTCTGCACTCTAGTCTGGACCACGTTTTGTCCAACTGAGGACAAAGCATGACGTGGGGAGGCAGATGTGCTGCCCTTTATCCCAGAATTTGTTCTGGAGTAAGGACAGTAAGGAAGGGGCCAACCAGTTGTATATGGAAGTTCACAACCAGGAATGGACATGCACCTTCTCCCCTTCTCTTCCCTCAGAAATGTGGGTCCCAAGTCATTTAATGTCAGCACCTTGCATGAGGATCAGTAGCAAACAAACACACACAGCAGATCTTTCAAGACCTGTGCATCCACTCAGTGATCCACTCAGTTTTGCTGCTGCATTCTTCCCTAGTTCCTGCTTCTAGAACAGTGGTTCTCAACCTGGGGGTCGGGACCCCTTTGGGGGTCAAACGACCCTTTCAGAGGGGTCGCGACGAGTCTCCCGCTGCCCTTCCCTCCCACTTCCCAGCTGCTCTACCCCCGTGGTTGGGGGTCTCCACAACATGAGGAACTCTATTAAGGGGTCGCGGCATTAGGAAGGTTGAGAACCGCTGTTCTAGAATATCCCACTTAGAGCACGCTACTATATTCTAGTCTGGAAGTTATCAGAGTATGAAATCACTATAGTCAGGGTACCTCTCTTCATGAAAGGCTAAAGCTGGCAAGCCAGTTGAAAGAGGAAGTAATCTAAGTCTCAAGGAACAGTAATGCCATCCAGAACTGGGCGTTTCTTAACTTCTCAGATTGCAGATTCTGTGATCCAAAGTACCTCTGTCTTTCCCAAATTCAGTTCCAATGTGCTGGTCCCCATATAGACCTTTAATGCCTGCAGGCAATTCTCAGGCATCTAAACGATCTCCCCTCATTCTGGCCTAACAACCTGTACAGACACTGAAAAGCATGGAGGACAGAACAGATCCAAGGGAAATCTCACATGTGAACTCCTAGAAAAGTATTCCTTCTGGAGTCCACCCTGGAAACAGAAACTAAACCACTATAAAACAGTGCCTCTGATTATTTATTTATCCACATTTCAGTTCTACCCTATACCTAAGGTATGGTTGCTTTACTTGCAGCCCTCTAGATGTTCCTGAACCACAACTCCCAGAATTCCACTTCCAATATTCTTTACCAGCCACCATTGCCTCAGATACCACAACACAAAAGCATGTGAAAATCTATAAAAGCAATCAGTAAAAGATCAATCAGAACCCAACAGTTTAGAACATCCTGTGTAAGAATTTTTATTGTGAGGCTCAGCAAGAAAGTAGCAGAAATAATGAATCTTTATTCTTTATTTAAACTGCTAGCATGAGATGCTAAAAAAATGCAAAGACACAGATTTCCAACATTAACACATAATTATACCTTAGATTTTCCCACCTAATTCCCACAGCCCAAAGGCAGGTGAGAACCCTTAATAACAAGCAGTGACAGAGACAAGTGGTATGACCTTGAGACATTGTGAAGGCCCCTTTACCTTCCCACTCCTATCCCTTATCCTGCCCATCAGCCCAGAGCATATGCAACTCTCACATAAAGCTACAAAGTACAAAATATGCTAGAAAGGAATAACAATCCATATAAATGAATACCAGTGAACCAATACACCCAGTACCCAACAGATGTACAAAAGGCTTATAGGGTATAGGTGGGATAAAAATGTAAATAAATAAATAAATAAAATCAGAATGCAATAGTGTACATGAGTAATGAGTGCAGAGGCACAGTTACATATAAGCATGAGTATTATATGAATAAGGAAGATCTGAATGACCTATGAGAATAGTATAGAGCTAACAATACAGACCAGCCATCAGGGCTGACCTTCCACCCCACTAAAACATATCATGAAATATTCAAGGACCTGGTTTGTCAGTGTCAACCCACTGGCATTCAGAGGGGGCAAAATCCTTATAGTGAACATAATACTTGAGTCAAGAACATCAGAATCCAAAATCTCAGTGATCTCATAAAGTTGCTGAACAAAAAGGAGGGAGGCAGAGTTGGCTTTTGTACTCTGCTTTTCTCACCCATTTAAGGGGACTCAAAGTGGCTGAAAAAGCTTTCTATTCTTCTCCCTACAATAGACACCCTGTGAGGTAGGTGGGGCTGTGAAAGCTCAGAAGAGAGCTGTGACTAGCCTAAGGTCACCCAGTTGGCTTCAAGGGGGAGGACAGAATCAAACCTGGTATTCCCAGACAAGAGTCCGGCTCCCTAACCACTAGACCAAACAGGGTGGATTTTACCTGGGCTCCAGATTCCGTCTTGCAGCCTGTTTCAGATAAGCTGATTTTCCCTTTGTGATGTCCACACTAAATTTCAGTGCTGGGTGATGTAATTTAAAAACTGTAGTGAAGGCGCATTCAATGTGAAATAAACAAGGAAGTTCAACCAGACAGCCTGAGCAGGTAAGGAGGGGGCGAAACCTCCCTTATTAGCATGACGGGAGGGGGAGAAGAGCACTCAACCAGTCAGGCATCGAGTTACATCTGGTGAGGGGGTATAAAATCCGCCTGCCAGAAGAGAGAAGTGTCCATGCTTTGGGGTTCTGGGGGGAAGGTGGGTTAAACTGTCTAGTTCCCTAAGGGGATAGATCCCAGCATAGGTCTAGACCTTCTAGGCCAGGGATACAGCCAGAAGTGGTAGAAGGAAAAGGACTGTGTAGTTAAAGAACTAATTTCTGTGAACAGAAATGCTTCTATTCTTCTTCAGAACACTGAATTTGTTTCCATACCTGTTTCAGTTGTAAAGAATAAAGCTTTTTATTTTGTTTCTGTGAAGAGACTTTGCCAGCTTCTCTACATTCTAACCTAGAAGGTTGTTACAGTTACAAAGTCCTCTCTCTTCATAAACCAAGGCTAAAGGAAATAAACAGCCAGCAGGCTAGAGACAAGAGTTTTGAGTGTCAGGCAGGTGGGGTGAACGAATTAAGCACTGCTGGTGTTCGCTTGCGGGCGCGGGGCTTGAACAAATCACAACACGCTACCAGGAATATAAAACATGCTACCAGGGTTTTAAAATTATGAAAGCCCCTTACAGGAATAGAAAACGAGGAAAAGAGTGCAAGACACCTCGCACCAGGGGATGGGCACCACACCCTTTCATCCATTTTATTTAGGGACATGATGCTTCAGTCAATTAAGTCTCAAAATCATTGAATGTCCTATCATTGGGGTCAGCATGAACTGTATTTCTTCCCATTGCACCTTTATGTCTACCAGGATGGGTATAATGTAGCAACTAGTAAGGTTGCCAGCCACAGGCCATCTATCAATTTGGATGAAAATGACAGGGGGGTGCTCTAGATCTCTCCCCCCCCCCCACAGGTCCCATTCCTATTGCCAGGCTCATTAAACATCAAAAGTACCTTGAGTCTATTAGGCTCAATACATTCAATTTCCTCTCACCCTATAACTGTACCTTCACATCCTTCTTGACTTCCTTGCCTTATGGTACTTCTTAGGAAAGAGGCATTCATCCTGGTTCTCCTGCCAGATGTTGAGGGCAGTTGAGAGCTAGATTCCCCTCTTGTCCACACCAAAGGCATAAAGCTAATTGGCACCAACATTCTCTTTCCTCTGGTCTTAATTTACTCTGTGATTTGTCTGCCTTCTTGGATTCCACTGTAGGACAGCATGGGACATTAAAGCTCCTCCCTGGCATAAATACTTCAGACTCCAGTACTTTGTTTCAGTGCCTCCTGCTAGTCAAATCCACTCTAGCAGGTTACCTGGGTCTTCCTGCATGTATGCCCATTCCAGGATGTATGACTAGAGACTGTCTCAGAACTGTTGCAATTTGATGGCTTCAGCATATTTAGAGATTCCGCTAGCAAACTGGTGGAATACATATGCTTCCCTACTTTAGGTGCTGCAACCATTTCAGCACAGCCTCAAGCTGAAAACAGGTCTTCAAAGCATTCTCATAAATACTTCCAGTGCCTACAGTTCGGAGATATCAACACCGTATAAATGGACTGTCCATTCCGCTGCATCCCTCTCCAGCTGCCCCAGCATATAACATACTTTTGTCGCCTTACAGGGGACACTTGTATCATACTGTTCCATAAAGTTAGCTGGCAACTTGCATGACAAAGTAAGCCAACTTTGAGGTCTCCTATTGTTGGGGAATGGGCAGGGCCTTGGGCCCTCCCTTCTGCTTCTGGAGGTGCCAGTATGCCCCTAGCCATCTGCTCCAGCCCTCTGGCCACTGTTCCAGCCCCATGGCCATCAGTGGCTCCCATGGCCCTGTTGTTGTTCTGTTCATCTGCTGCGGCTCTAGCTGCTTCCACCTCTTGGTTCTATGCTGCTCCTGGCCCAATATTATCTGGCATCCTGTGAATTCCACTGTTTGGAGTGCCCACAGTTCACACCGGCATGTCTATCCAAAGCACCTCCCTATTTTGGGATATAATCCTGAATAAGGCCCAATGCAGAAAGGTCATCACATAATGTGAGATTAAGCCACTGTTCTAACCAGAAGTTCCCAGTAGAAATTCAGCCAGGATACCCCAGCACTGTGCATCTAGAGCAATGCCAAAGTATTTTCTTGCTCCCAACATGGAAGATTCAGAAGAACAGGCAGAGATCCTGTACAAATGCATTATTATCGGATATCTATCCTATGCGAAAGCATACGTACTGGATACGAATGTTCCAAAACATTCGTATTTGTACGAATGTCATAACATTCTATTCATGTAGGAATGTATGAATTCCTATGAATAACAAATGGAGCTTGTAGACAATTCACTCTATCTTGTGGGCCAAGTTCAACCTACTCTGAAGGCTAGACATTTAAATGTGAGACTGTATTCCTGCACTCAAGCCCTGTTAACATGTTCTGATTTTTGAAAAGTCACCTATTTCAAACACTTAATAAATAATCCTGCTTTCAGCTATCAGATGATCAATATAGATCTATTCCAGCTACAAGTCTGGTAGTTCATCAGCAAATACTGTAATTCTGAGTATACATGAACATAACCCTGTGCCCTTGAACAAAAGAACATAAGAAGAGCCCTGCTGGATCAGGCCACAGCCCATCAAGTCCAGCATCCTGTCCAACACAGTGGCTCACTAATTGTTTATGGGCATCTCAAGCAGAAGACAAGGGGAAAACCTTCACATGGTCTCGAATCCCAGCAAATGGTCCTAAATGCACTCTGCCTGTCTCCTCAACCTGGAGGATGTACATAGGCACGCGCTTTTGTAGCCATTGTAACACAGATAAACTTTCTGAGTAAATGCATAAGTACATAGTAAGAATAAGGCTCTTTGTTGGCTAAAGACTGTCACCCTAAATCAATTACTTGGTTACATTAGCATATCTTAAAGTTATGGTTCACAAAAATTGTAACTATTATTAATGAGGGCACTTAATGCTGTTTTTAAAAATACTTTTCCTTCAAAGCTGCACATAGGAACTTTGGTTTTAGAAATACCGGCAACAAAACACAATGGCAAGGCTATTGGGATCATCCTAAATGTGGCTATGATTCACATGTAGCAAAAAAGCAGCTCAGAATATGTCAGACTGTGTTCTTAGATAGTAAAGAAGAACCTATCATGTAGCTTAGAGATGTCTATCCCTGCCCCATGAGCATTCTAGGCTAGAAAAGGTGAATTAGACATGGAGTGGGAATCACCTGTGAGAATCAATTTGTCAATATGCAAATTTTTCAAGCTTTAAAATGTAGCAGAAAATAGCCATGAATAATAAAAGTATGGCTCTTAACTAGATTTAACGTAACTGAAATTCATATTATTAGTTGGCATGTTGGGTAGACCGACTATGTTAACCTGGAAGTGTATTCCATCAAGTTCAATAGACTTGCTTTTGCATACATGAGCATCAGACAGGGATCTTGCATTTCTTTAATCTTGCAATTAGTTTAACTACTTCATCTCAACTGAATTGCGAATTATGTTATTTTCCTCTTCTACTCTCTCCTACACATTAGGGTTAGCTGATGTACTTTGTCCAGACATGGTATACACAGCAGGGAGTTTCACATTCCTGTGTACAGTACTCCTGACTGTAGGAATACGCCTTCATCTACCAGCTACAACATAAAAACCTGCTTTTTGCATAGGTTTTCATAAAAGTATTCTAAGGCTTCATCCAGACAGTGAAAAGAAAATGTGAGATCTTTCTTATATGCTGCAATTGCCTCACATCGCCCCTGCCAGATGGCAGTGTGGAATCACATAGCAAACCTCGCCCCTTTCCTTGTCCAGTATTTTCTCCCAATGGATGGAAATACCCAGAACCACCTGCCCCACAGTCGTGCAGTGGGCATTTTCCTAAAGGGAAAACCCCAAAACAAGTCCAAACAAAGACTTGTGATCAAACACGGGGGGGAAAAACGCACACAAAATGTTGAGGTGGTTTCAAGGTGGGATTATTCAGACACCAACCAGCCCTTCCCCTAAACATTATGTGGTAGAAAAGGTGGGCTATGTTGGGAATCCAGACATATTGTTGGGGCAATCCTGGGTTTTATAACCTGTCTGGATGCAGCCTGACTGGGGTTGTAAAATGATAATAACCCCAGCCTCCTCTTTACAAGCAAGCTAACACCTTGCTTCTCATTCGCATCCAAAATCTTATGGTTATTTTGGGGGGGTTTGCAAAGCAAAGAATGGAAGACCGCATGACATCAGCATGCAGGTATATATTTCAAAAACATTTAATCTGATTAACAACCAGTTGACTGACTGAATATCCCCCTTGTTCCAAGCTGGGCTAGCAACTTGATTCTAACACATTCAGTCTCTTTATAATGTGGCAGTTCTGTTCCTAGTAACCCTCATGTTACCACAAATGGTATTAGAGGAACTGGAAGCATTCCCCAACTACTGGTTTTACCAGCAACAACGATGACTTCCCCAGTACTGTCTTGTACATCGTACAAAGGTTTTGCACCATTCGAAGGAAGTTGCATTTTACTGGCCATGCAAAATTAAAACTCTACTATCCAAGACTGCATTATACAAGGTAGTATTCCACACCAATTCCCAAACACAGATCCCTAGATGCTGTTGCATTATAATGCCCATTACCTACAGCTATTGTCATCTGGTATCTTAAATTTCTGAGGCACTATCATAATAGCTTTGTTCAATCACTGTTCAGAGAGACACTGAGACTGCATCACTTACTTATTCCGCTGTATTCAGATATTCTGGAATATTCTGGAATAATATCCATGGCTTGGTCCAGCATATCCAAAATATAGTAGAATATGTAAGTGACACTTGGATCCAGCTGGAGTGTCAGTTATCTCCTGTCCTCCCTAGTGAGTACAGTGCCCCTCTGAAGACCACTTGCTGAAAAGTAGTTTGCATTTGTCATCTTTTTCCCAAGATGGTTGCAGGATGAATAAACTGAATAAGCCTCTGATCTAAAGGCCAGTTTGTAGGTTTCCTAAATGCAACCACTTGGTCCCTTTAAATAAAACTATTTAAATACTTTCAATTTAAACAACCTCAGCATGATTTTGTATTGCTTCAGTGCTGGGGTGGTGGTGGGGTTAACTGTAGAAAAGATAAACCAGAAATGGAATGAATGTTTACTTATTTTACTTATTTATTATTTGTATTTCTTTCCCACCCTATACCCAAAGGTCTCAGGGCCGGTAACAACACTTAAAATCAGACATATATTAAAACAGTGACGGTGTCTGTAAAGGGGTAAGAGACAGTATATTCCCATTTAACCAAAGGTCAGGGCAATGAGGACTACATATGACTTTAATCTGACCAAGTAAGACTTCTTAAACTCTTAAACCTCCTTTAAAACACCAAATGAAGAAGGGAAATCATACAACCACCCCAGAGCCTTCATGCATACAAGCCACAACTATATAAAAAAGTTAGCAATTATCAAGGTGTAATGATAGACATTTGGGTTTACTTCTAGAAAACATCAAAGGCTAATAAACTGTGGTCAGCAAGGCACCCCTTTGCAACCTAAAGTGCCTCACACCCAGCTGGTCCACAAAAGCCTATCTCATGGATGTGCAGGCGATCACAGTATGCAGCATTTCACTATATCGCTTTTCGCTGGGACCGGATTGCAACATTCAACACCTGGCTGAGTTGTGTTCAATTTAGAGACAAGGGAACGGCTAAGTAAAATACAGCAAGGAATGAACTCTGTCCCTAAAGCCCTGAGTGAGGGTACATCAGAGAAGTCTAAGGGCAGATTCTCAGTGTCCAATCAAGCATGGCCGGAAGCTTGTGAATGTGAGACTCATAACCTCTGGGTCTTAATAAGGTTGGAAATGATGTTATCTATTAGCTGCATTACTTACAGCAAACACAAACAACTGCCAAACACACATAACTCGCAACACCAACATCTAAGAGCTGTTCTTATCATGAAATTCTTGGAAGACTTCCCAGAAGCAACCTGGTGGCCACATCTCAGAACAAAGTGCCAATGTAGTTTCAGAGCCAAGATAGCATCCTGGTGAGCATGTGAAGCTAGGGCCTGGGAGACCAAATCCCTACTTGGTTATAAAGCGCCCTGTGAGGATTAAATGGGGAGCAGGAGAACTGATTCCAGCTTCTCAGAGAGAAACTAAGATAGAAATACAAAAATACCATAACTATCTCAGTGGCTCCAGCGTTGCACCTTCAGGAATCTTGTGTTTTTAGTAGCTGCAACCCCTAAACACACTGGCCCAGAACTTGTAAAATGCAATGCACAGTAAGCTCTACAATAAATGTTTTCTTTGCTTGATTAGAATTTTTTTAAAAGTCACTATTGGACGTAATTTCAAAGCGCCCATTGCACAGGAAGGAAGCCACATTGCAACAGAAAAGGATCTTGAACCAAAACTTTTTCCCAGTTTGCCCCTTTCACTCACTACCTCCATCCTTCCTTAGGGCCATTCCTGGAGAAGACCCAGAAGTCAGCTGGTAACCAAAAGGGTCCCCCTTACTCACCGCTTTCGAAAGCAGCAAACTTCACCCAAGTCCACCGTAGTTCGACACGCACACCCATCTTGTGCTTACAGTACTGGCTCATCCTTCAGAACGTAGGTTTGGTAAACTTTTTGAGATTAATGGATTTGGTCAGGCAAGAAAAGGAGCAGAAGGCTTTGCATTCTTGCCTTCTTGTCACAGCGGCTGCCAAAGCCAGATGACCAGTATAGACTTGACTGGTAGCTAACAAAGAGCAGGAAGACAAATCCACCCAAAAGAGTGGGAGGGAAGCCGACTGAAAAGTCGAGCGAAGAAAGTCACGCCGCTTTTCGGAGGCGAAGCTGTTCTCAAGGTCCCCAACGGGAACAAAAAAAGGCAGGCAGCCCCCACCCAACTCAACCGGACTCACTTTTTGCAAGCACACCAACTTCTTTAACTGTAGTTCAAGAAGTCTCGCTAACTCCTATGAAAAGGCCCTTTATTTTCGGCATCCCTCGCGTGGACAAAACCTGCCCATTAACCAGCTTCCCTGAAAGGAAGAAAGAAAACCAGAAAGAAAACAACAACTACAATGCAGTCTTGTCTCAGAAACTTTAGCCGATCGCGCGCATCGCAAGCAGATCTCTTTTGTTTTTGTTTTGACCAAGGCGATGCCCAGTTGACCCACACGCACATCACCGAGGGCTCCCTGACAGGCTTCCGCACTCGAAGCGCCGCCAAGCCGGCGAAACGGGTCCACACTGTATGCCCAGAAACCTCAGGCTCGCCCACTGTTGCCCTTACCTGTTCCACATGCCTTCGGCTCAGCAGCAGCAGCAGCGACCGCATCTCGGAGGAAGCCACGTTTCCTGCGCTCCCCTCGACGCCCTCGCTCCGCAGAGGGGGAAGCAGCGGCAGCAGCAGCAGCAGCAACAAAACCCTGTTTAGGTTACGTCGAAAAACAAATTAAAAATCAAAATTCCCCGGGAAGAAGATGACGGTCCCGTCGCCGGCCAGGACTTAAGCCGCGTCCGCCTCGACGCCAGGCAAGGAGTCCCGGAGAAGAAAGGAAGGGGCTTTTAGGAACTCGGATCGCTGCAAAAATGAACACGGGGGCCGGTGGGGGGGGCGGCGGCAGGCGGTGTGGACTGAAGGGAGGAAGGAATGAGAGAGAGGAGAAGGAATAAGAGAGAGGAGGGAAAGCGCAGCAGCGCCCACAAGTTTTGTTGGAGGGGGAAAGAGCGGCGAAGGCGAAGGGCTCCGCCTCTTTCTTCGCCCTCTGAGAAGTAACGCTCGTGAGTTCCACTGACGCTGGCCGGGGAAAGTTGAGGGAAGAGGCGGAAGATTCAGCGGGGGGGGGGGAGAGAAAAGAGCGCAGGGAGGGAGGGAGGGAAAGGATTGTTGTCTTGCTTGCAAAGCGAGGAGGGCCCGGAGGTGCTGCCCGCCGGTGCCGCGGGGCGACTGGAAGGCGCGGACGCCCGCGGACGTAGCTCGCTCGCTTGCGAGGGGAGCTGCTTGGAGGAGCCGACGACGACGACCTGGGAGTCACAGCGAAGGAATGCTAAGAATGCGGAGCGGCGGCGGCGGCGGCTCCTGCTGCTGCGCCACCGGACTGAGTGAGACTGCGAGCGAGCGAGCGAGGTTTGATTTGGGAGCTGCTCGGCGCTCTCTCGCTCTCGCTCTCTCTGGGAGTCGCACACACTTTGGACGAGCGAGGGAGAAAGGAAGAAGGGAAAAGCAGCGCGCAGAGAAAGGGCGAAAGAAAGAGAAAGCGCCCCGAAGGCGGGAGGCAGGCAGGGAAAAGGGGCCGCGCCTTCTCCAGGCTCGCTCTTCCTTCCCCTCCCTTCCTCCTAAAGGCGCACGCAAGGAGGGTAACAGTTGGCAGGGCAGGAAGGAGGGAAGGGAGGCGAAGGCTGCGGGAGTCCAGGCGAGGCAGCAACGGCCAGAGAGACCTGCCTGCCTGCCTGCCTCCCTCGTCGCGCGGCTAGGCAGCAGGAGGGGCCCGGGGCCGAGCGGCGTGCGGCGGCTCTTCGTTGCGCGCTCTTTGGAAGGAAACCCGATGGCAGAGGCGCCCGGCGCCCCTTCCAGTGCGAACAGGCCCGGCGTTGAGGGAACGAGGCACGGAGTGGAACGATCGAAGAAAGAAAGAAGGAGAAAGGGAAAGAAAGAAAAGAGGGATGTGGGAAGCTTTGGATGCGAAGAGACCCGGGTAAAGGCCAGGCGGAGGCCCCTACGGGAGAAGGAAGTTGCCTGGACGCCTCAGGAAAGCGAGGCTGGAAAGGCACCGTCTGGAGGGAAGCCGGGACGAAGGCGCTTGCTTCGACTGCTCGCCCGCCGCCGCCACGGCGTGGAAAGGGGAGGTGTGCAAGGAGCCTCGGAACTTCTAGCGGCCCAGGGGAGCGTTCCTGCTCCCACCGGTCCGTGTGTGCTGGAATCCCTCTGTAAAGTCTGGCCTCTGGGCCTGGCGTCTCTCCCAGGCCTTCTTCTGTGCCGGCTCTCCTGTTGCTATCAGAAAGTTGAAACTTTCTGGTTAAAAAAAAAAAAAGTGCAAAAATCTTGCAGTAGTGGAGGGGTCCTGTTGGGAACAAATACCGAATAAACGAGATGAAGTGACTGTTGACACATCTCCCTGCTTTATTCAGATAATAGTAAAGGGCATAAGGAAGGAAGAAGGGCCGTTGACCCCTTTGCCTAGAAGTAGCTTGGGGTCAGGGTTAGGACTTCCTTTTGAGGGTGCCTAAGTAAGGGCAGTCGCTGTAGCTCAGGCGGTAGAGCAGCTACCCAGGAAGGACAGGGTGGTTGGTTCAGTCCTTGCTGTCTCTCTGGAAGAAGGCAATATGTTAGCCTAGAAAATTTCATGGATGCGTTCATGGACCCACCAGGAATTGATTATGATTCATTGTAAATATAGTGTCTGCGTCTCCTAATTGATGGAGTACAGTCCTTTATTTGAAGCAGAAGCAGAGGATGGGCCTGTATTTACGTCCTCCATTTGACACAATTGACACAATTCAAGTTTGAGTTGAAGAGTTCTCAGAAGGAAGGACTGGGACCCTGAGGCTGCCACCTTCAGTCAGCACCTGGACAGCAAACTGGTTTGTGAAATCAGGATACTCGGACACAAATGGAGCATTTCTCCTTGCATTTATTTACTTGGTTCACAGGAAGGCTCTCGGAGCAGCTCCCAATGTGTAACCTTTAACAAGTCCCTGCACTTGAGCTTAGGACCCATAAAAGATACAGGGCCCAAGGAAAGGGGAACTAGGAAGAGGCAATCCTTTCTAAATGTACATAAGAACATAAGAGAAGCTTTGCTGGATCAGGCCACAGCCCATCTAGTCCAGCATCCTGTCGCACACAGTGGCCCACCAAATACTCATGGGCATCTCTAGCAGAGACAAGGACAAACCTTCTCCTGCTCTCGAGTCCCAGCAGGTGGCCTTAGAAGCGCCCCAGTTCCTCCCCCCCCCCCAGGAACTGGGGTGGTGGAACATCAGGCATCTGCATTAGAATATGCAAATCTGCATAACATTGGTCTCCCTAACTCCTATATCCTCCTAGTGATGGCACATCTCTGACTGACAGGGAGATGATTACATCATGCCCAGCCAACACCCATATATATATATATTCCAGTTTATACACTGCCTTTCCACCCCATGGAGCTCACAGGTGAATTCATACACTGTTGAGCCTTGTGCCTTTTACTATCTCTCATCCTAATAGAGAGGTTGTGAAGATATAAAGAATGAGAAGGTAATAAGTCTGCTGTCCTTTGGGGAAAAAGGAATATAATTGTCATAGATGAATAAAACTGTAAAACTTAATGAGTTGGGACATGTCTCAACACAGAAACTAGATCCAGACAGGGTCAAAAACTCATAATTATTTCAAAATAGTATCAGATTAGTGATCACATAACTCCTGATACAGTCCCAGAATATAGATCCAGTGTCCTGGTTTAAGATATTGCATTGTTATGTGATGCTGAAATGTGGTTCATTGGCCTAACATCTAGGCAAAGTGAAATAATCCTCGGAGTGCTTTGTTCTAGAATATCCAAAAATAGCAGAATGCAAAAGTGATGTCTGGAGGAAGCCTGACCTCCAATGAAAGAGAGAGAGAGGAAAGTGTCCTCCCATTGATTCTTCTCCATCTTTCCCATCTCAAGTCATGAATCTGACTGGACAGGCTGTGAAGGTTAGGAAACTTGCTGTCCAGTCATTAATTTGTGCCTGGCGCTTTATGATCCCGTGGACTATAACACTGAAGGCCCTTCTGTCCTTCACTGCCTCTGGATGCTTGCCCAACCTCATGTTCATTGCTTTCATGACACCATCTATCCATCTCCCCCTACTGTCCTCTTCTCCTTATGTCTACAGTCTTGCCCAGCATCAGGGTGTTTTCTCAATATGCACTTGAGTTTTAGCTTTTTGTCATTCCACTGAACAATCATGGTTGATTTCCTTTATTGATTTGGTCTCCTGGCAGTCTTAAGGACTCTCAAGTCATTTAAGCCATATCTGTTCCAGGAAGCAGCGCTGGGGGACTTCTGCTCAGCTTTCTGGCTTCTGCAGAGTTCATACCATATAAATCAATATGAAGCTATTGGGAAAGGTCTTCCAGACCTAAGGAATGAGAGGATCATCAGTGTGCGGGTGTTACCCATTTCTGTCTCTAACCACAAGACCTGTTTGTCCTATCTGTTAGTCTCCAGGTTCGAGTCTATACTCCATGAAGCCAGCTGGGTGACCTTCAGCTAGCCACAGGTCTCTTTCTGACCTCTCACAGCCCCACCTACCTCACAGGGTGTCTGTTTTGAGAAGAACAAAAGGTTTCTCAGCTGCTTTGAGTCCCCTTAAAGGTGACAAAAGTGGAGTATAAAACCCAACTCTTCTTCTTGTGATTGAGTCAGAAGCGGTAATGGGACAGTGGTTGCAAAATACGTTGGACTGTATGGAACTGATTGTAACTTTGGTGGTAGATGAGGTGGGACTCCCTCTACAGGGGCAGATTTTGGACTTGGAAGTACTCTTGGAATCAACTGTCACTAGAGCAGTGATGGTCAACCTATGACACGTGTGTCACAGGTGACACGCCAAGCACTTTTGGGTGACACACATGGTCACCCTGGCACCTGGGCATGTAGTGCTTGCTTGTTCTTGAGGTGTACAAAATACCAACTCTCAACTGAGATTTAGCAAACAAAGTTTAGCAACAAAAGTCACTAATGTAAAGAATTCTTTGCTTTTGCTTTTAATAAAATACATATATCAAAAATATAACTTTTTACTAGAGCTACAAATACCACAAAAATATGGATATTTCTAGGTGTGACACAGCACCCGAGTTAAGCTAGGTTTTCTTGTGAAGTTTGACACACCGAGCGCAAAAGCTTTGCCATCACTGCACTAGAGGAACATGTTGGCCTAAGAACCAGGAATGCCTATGTTCAGCTTCAGCTAGCAAACCCATTCTGGCTTTTCCTAGATAGAGTCAGTTTGGTATCAGTAATGCATGTGCTGATAATCTCTTTTTGCTGCAGTGCTCTTGAATATGGACCACAGTGGTGGCATATTATGCAGACTGCTGCAGTCATGTTGGAGCCTGAGCTTGGAAGGCAATCACATTACTTGTGTTCTGCAAGCACTGCATAATAGTAGTGTACCAGGTTGTTGGTTTTAACCTGTAAGTCCTAAACAGCTCTAATGAACGTAAGAAATGACCCACCAGCAGATTATACCCTTGGTCCAGCAGTCTGTTCTCACAATGGCCAACCAGCTATACAGAGAAGCCTTCCAACAGGACTTAAGAATAGCTTGCTGTGCCTTTGCAGTCCCCCAGCTGGTGGGCTTTGGAGGCAGATCACCTCTTGCTGCCATTAGGGGCTAGTGGTATGCCTTAGAGGGCCAGCTGTTGGGTGGCTGCAAGCAGAACAAGCTGTGTGATCTGGAGCTTGATATCTGAAAGTCTCACCCAATATTAGCCACGCCAGAATTTTGGCTTGCTGCAGATTCATGTGTCTGAGATATTTGCTGGGAAAGGTGTCCCTCTGTGGTAGCACTAACCTTATGGAATAATATTCCAGTGAATGTAAGGCAAACCTTTTTTAGAGAACAGATAAGGAAAACAGTTGAAATAAATTTCTGTTCACTGTACACAGATCATCCCAAGTTATCTGTAGGGGCATCTCTGCAACACTGTACTGTTTGATTCTGATCTTATTCCAAACAGTTTTGGGCTGAGTTACACAGTAAAATTCTAAAACATGATAACAAACATAGAACACATGCAAGTCCAGGGGAAAGGAGAGTGATGGACCTTGACTCACCTGAGAGGGGAGGCTATTTCACAACCTGGGGGCCAGCATGGAGATGGGCCTCTCACAAATTCCCATACCGTGGGAGAAAACAGCCTTTTTGACTCAAATATCAGTCAATAGTACAGGCAATAGTGCTTCAAAGACAGGAACATTTGTCTCTTTATGGTTCTGTGGACAATTAAATACAGCTTTCTTAGTTTTCCATTGTCTTCTTCTAGGATTGCTTGATCTCCCAAGTCCGCTTGCTGTGTTAGGATCTCTCACCTGGTGATCTCTCATCCAAGCACCAGACAGGCCTGGCCCTGTTTAGCTTCAATAAGATCGGCAAATGACAGCTGAGATGTAAATATATATAGGGCTTTTTCACACTTCTGTTGGACAGTGGTGTCCCATGGAAGTTAAGTATAGAGACAACGGCTGGCATTCACATTGCAAATGCCAGCCCTGTCCCAGACCTACCTGGAACTTATCCTGCAACAGGGTAAATGTGGACACTGCCATCTGGCAGCATCTGCCTTGCCACAGCAATTGTCATGCACACTGGTCCATTGCTATGGCAATCAAGTGACACGGTGCACACCTGCCCCACTCCACCCGTACACAGCCTTTACCCAGAAGTAGATGTAACGGCTGTGGCTGCAGCTGTACTAGGAGCCCCATCAGTGTTCCTAGTATAGGTGTGGAGCAGTTTTTACTGTTCCACATCTATCAAACATGGAGACAACTGTGCATGCCAGGAGGCACTTCGAGATAGAAATGGTTCTGCAGTGTGTAGATGATCTGTGCCAGATCAAGGGCCAAATGTGAAAAGGCCTGGAGATTGATGTTTCTGATTGTAAACATGCACGGTTCCTTGTACAACTGAAAATGATATTTGAAAATTATATTCCTTCACTGCTTTTTAATAATTCATTGAGGGTTTTTAAAAAAATAAATTCTGATGCAGCAGAAGGCTGCAGAGTGCCGGGGAGACCTCAGACACTCATCTTCCTGATTTGACCAGAAAAAATATATTAAAAAATTTGGGGCTACAAAAGACTTTCCTTCTTGTGGCTCAATGGAGAGGCTCATGTGCAAATTCCCTGGTCCCCCTTTTTCATCTCACTAAATTCATAATATTAAGGGTGGTGCAGTTTGAGAGCATGACAGCCCACTTTTATACTGGAGGCTGTCTTTTCCTGAGGAGGTCCACTTGACTGGGCTACTGCTTTCAGTAGAAAAAGGGATAGGGATAAGAGAGAGGGCCTTCTCAGTGATGCCCCCCAGACTATGGAATAGCCTACCCTCTGAGTTGCATTAGGCATTAGTATGTATTTAGATGTCTGATGAGGAGGCGCCTCTTTACCCTACCTTTGGCTGCGCTGGTGGCTTCCACAACATGTCACGGTCGACCTGGTGATGGTTTTGTCACACATGCACTGGCATCAGCACCAGGGCTGCAAGATGGCTGTGCCCAGACACCATTCTGCACCTCTAGTAAATGTCTGGATGTGCGGGAGGAGAGTTTTTGTGAACTAAGCACGTTCGTCTTTTGCTTCCTAAGCACAACCTTCCCCAAGGTAAGATGTGATTGTGGTTACCAGTTTAAAAAGTATATATAAAAAATGTTTCAACCAATTCAAGAAAGTCAAGGCCATCAATGACTGTGAGCCTTGATGACAGTAGGAGGTGGCACGCCTCCAAATACCAGCTGCTGGGAAACTGCATGCAGAGAAAGTTGTGGGCTCATAGACTGCTGCTAGCTTCCTTCCACTGTGGCCCTTTCTGTATTCACACCTCTTGTTCCATGATAGGCTAGGATGCTTGGTCAAGGAACAAGCAAACCACTGCATGCTGGGATGGGTAGCTGCTGAAGCAGGGCAGGGCCACTTGAGGTTGGGTGGCCTATCTCTCTTCAGCCCAAACTGCTGCCTCCAAAGAACATTCAGGGGCAATGTAGAACGCTGCAAAGGCCAAGAACAAAAGTTCCCAGCTGTTTCTGGGAGGGCTCTTCTCAGCGGCACACCACTTCCAGACACACTCACAGAAACTTTTCTCTTGAGAAGCAGGAAGGACCAAGGCTTTCAAACCCTGCCCCAGCACCCACTAGGACCAGTGAGAGAAGGTTGCCCATGTTTCCATGCATCCTACTGCTCATCCTAGGGCTTTCCTGGTGTATAACCAAGCAGTGGCTAGCTGGGGGTGGGGGGCACGTGACAGGCTCACAATATCATACACACCAAGGTGTGAAAATAGGCTTCAAGGGCAAACTGTGCTCAGAGTGCTACAAGTAAGAACCATGCAGTCACCAGACTTAGATGCACATATCGCCTAAGTTTTGCTTTTCTAAGTTAGACATTAAGCCACACTGTGTTGCTTGCCTAACTGGCACATGAAGGTAAATAAATTTCACGTGCATTATGTTAACAAGTATGTGCAAACCTTAAGTTGATAAACGTAGTGCATGGCTGAAGATATATTTTTCCACAATAACTCTCTGCAGCAGCTAGTTCTCCAGTAGAATGCCATAAGGTAAACTGGTCATTCTATTCTTCCAGTGAGATAACCGAGTAGATATCATGTGTAGTCATCCACAAAAAGACAAGCACACCTCAGTTTTGTTGACAAATGAACCAGGTGTACCTTGAATTGTCTTAGGCTCCATCCAAACAACTGTCAGAAAGGCCCATCTCAGCAATCGGAGGCTCCAGTCCCTTTGAAAGCTGGCCACTTTGTGTCTGGTGGCCCCAATGGAAATCATTCCCCATAATTTGCCTGCTTTGGTGCCATTACTCTACACAATTGCGAAGACAAATGAAGAGACAATTGCCACTTAAGAGTCATTCATTACACTTTTTAGAGTAGCTCCATGTGTGGATTTTGCATCCCTGGAGCAGCTTGTGGAACTCTTGTGGGCAAAAACATTTCCCTGTGGGCTTCAAGTTATATTGCTCTATGGGCAACTAAACACTATTGTCTGGATGCAGACACAGCAGAAAAGCAGTCTTAAGTAATTAAGTATTTACATAGAAACTGCCTTACTGCTTTTTTATTACTTCGGGTTACTCGGACTTGTGCTTCTCTAAATAACTGCCCACTTTCCAGCACAAATCTTTTTTGAGTCTCGTTTTCGCTACTTTGATCCGAGCTGCTCTCTCTCTCAAACAGTGGCTGCAGAGTTACATCTTGTCTTTGCTCTGAGGCAAACTGTCCCTTGTCCATTTGCCCAAAGTCAGTAGATGTCACTGGCATCATAAGCTGTGTCTGTTTCCTCCAACCCTGCCACTGCACCACTAATGAACCTTGTTGCTCTTCATGACCAGTATTTGCTCCTATTTTAACTAATTTGTCTAGTATGTTCCCAATTAAAATCAGGGTGGGTATGCCCTGACACACGGCAAAGCCACAAACCCCAGCCCACTGTCCGATCATCACACTTAACCGTGCGACCAGTGCTTCAAACATGGGACTGCCCAAACCTCTAAGTCTTGTTTGCTCAGCACATAGTCTTCTTCATTCAGTATTTCTGGTTGGACAATACTATCTCTGTATTGCTTAAGTCTTGAACTCTCAATCTCTTAACTACTACTTCCCAGAGGAATTCATGGTCAGGCACTGACTCTAAGTTCACCAAAACTGTCCCTCTGTTAATGCTCTCTTCCTTTGTATTCTGTTCCTGACTTAAGCTCAAGGAATGGCCATCTTGAGTTCCAATGGCCACTTCATGATCAGGCAAACTGTCACTTTCCTCTTGTAACAGACTCTGTGGTTTTTGTATGAAAAAACTAACGTGAGTCTCAAATTTCCATTCTTTTGTTGCCAAGTTTGCCTTAGGGCATTGAGCTTTCAGGTGTCCTGGTTTGGAACAAATAAAGCATTCAATTTCCTTATTAAAATCAACTGTACTTCTCTCCTTCTGTTGCATGGAGTTTCTATTTTTAAACAAGGACATATCACTAGCTTTTTCTCCCTTGCACCTCTCTTATATGTAGTCACACTTTTATTTGAAGCATCTCTTGAGCCCTGTGTACAATGTCTTTTAAAACTTTCACCTCTGGACTACAACAGCTCATCTGCAAACATAGCAGCTTTTTTCAGACTGTCAAATTTCTTGTCAGTAACAATCCCCCAGATCTGCCCAGGTAAAAGATCATAAAACTGCTCGAGCGCTATTAATTCTTCAAACTTTTGTACAGAATCTACTTAGGCTCTTTGACCCAATTCTCTAGATGTCATTTTAACCTAGACCCCACATGAGAAAACATCTCTTCATACTTTCTGCTGACAGAAATGCTCTCCTATGGTGCTCTGCATATAGGCTAAACCTTTGCTTCACATGTTCCTTAAACTCATCTTAAGATTTAGCTTCTTGGTCCGATAAATTAGCATAAATATTAAAAAATTCTTCTGACAACTTAGGGCGAAGGCAAGCCATCTGCTGTTCAGGAGGGACTGACATCTCCTGGCAGACCCGTTCAAATGTGCACAGGAATGTCTCCACTTTATCACCTGTGAGAAACTGAGGAAACCATTTGAGGTCTATCCCTATATAACTGCTTTCCGTAACTATTGGGACAGCCTACCTTTCCTGCATCCTCAGCTGTAAAATCAACAGCTCACGCACTCTGGCTTTCTTTTCCCACTCTCTCTTTCCCTCTCTTCTCTTGTATTTGCAATTTTTGCATCTCAGCCTCATATTGCAGTTTAATTTTAAGAATTTCCAATTCCCTGTCAGGTACCAAGCACGGTTGGGCAACTGATGGCTGCTCAAGGTTCCCACCGTCACCAACCCCAGGGTCAACTCACTGCTTCTTGTTTCCATATTTTATAACAACACACACATTCCCCAACTAAATTGAGTGCTTTTGTGGAGCTAACTGCTTACTCTCCTGTTAAAAAGGTCAGCTGGCTGTTTAACCATAAAAGCATCTTGCCAGAGTCTCTCAGATTGTGCTCCGACCAAATGCCCAAGGCAGACTACTTCGAGACACTGGTCTACACAGTTCATCAGATCCTCTACCATACCATCAAGTTTACCTCGAGGATCTGATATTTCTGGGTTTGTTTTTTTTTTTAAATAATGTAATGTTTCCCCGATCCTCTCTAGGGATGGACTACTGGATCATCACACATCGATCCTGCCCTTGCCACCATTAAATGTCACAGCCAGGGCATGAACTCTGCCTTGCCTGACACCCTGTGTACTCTATTGCTGAAATACTGCTTTAATTCTGTTTAAAAAGCCACTTCCCTGTGTCAGCAAGCAGCCTCTTCCATAACATTCACCCTCTCTGCTTCACTTATCTCATAAAGTGGAAGGAATTTCTTTTGCCTGCCACCTACGGCGCTCTGCAGGCTTTACATAAGGGCATAAGAACATAAGAGAAGCCCTGCTGGATCAGGCCACAGCCCATCTAGCCCAGCGTCCCGTTGCACACAGTGGCCCACTAAATGCTCATGGGCATCTCAAGCAGAGACAAGGACAAACCTTTTCCTGCTCTTGAATCCCAGCAAATAGCCTTAGAAGCATCCTGTCCCCCCCCCCCAGCCTGAATGATGTACCTAGGCATTCATTCTAGTAGCCATTGATACATCTGTCATCCATAAATGTGTCTAACCCTTCCTTAAAGCCATCTAGACTGGTAGCTGTCACCACCTCTTCCGGCAGCAAATTCCATAAACCGATGACCCTCTGGGTGAAGAAATACTTCCCCTTGTCGGATCTGACTCTCCTACCCATCAGCTTCATAGAATACCCCCTGGTTCTAGTGTTGTGTGATAGAGAAAAGAAATGTTCTCTATCCACCTTTTCTGTACCATGCATAATTTTATATACTTCAATCAGGTCCCCTCTCAAACGCCGTCTCTCCAGACTGAAGAAGCCTAGACATTGCAGCCTGGTTTTGTAAGGGAGGTGTTCCAGACCCTTAATCATTCTGGTTGCCCTTTTCTGCACCTTCTCTAGTTCCACAATATCCTTTTTGAGGTGTGGTGACCAGAACTATACACAGTATTCCAAATGCGGCCTCACTATAGATTTATAAAGAGGCAAAATGACACTTGCTGACTTATTTTCTATTCCCTTCCTAATTATTCCCAGCATTGAATTAGTTTTTTCGCTGCTGCTGTCCACCAAAACCCCGAGATCCCTTTCCTGGTCTGTTGCAGAAAGCTCAGACCCCATCAGTTTATAGACATAATTTGGATTTTTGGCCCTGATGTGCATTACTTTGCACTTGTTAAGATTAAAGCACATTTGCCACTTGGTTGCCCACTCACCCAATGCTAAGAGATCCCTCTGGAGCTCTTGGCAATCTCTTTCAGTTTTTACTACCCTAAATAATTTAGTATCATCAGCAAATTTTGCTATTTTACTATGTACCCCTTCTTCTAGATCATTGATGAATAAATTAAAAAGCTTTGGTCCCAACACTGAACCACGAGGGACCCCACTTTTTACCTCTTTCCTCCCTGAGAATTGGCCGTTTATTACTACTCTCTGCTTCCTGCCCTTACGCCAGTCTCAAATCCAGGACAGAACCTGTCCTTTTATTCCATGGCTGATGAGTTTACTCAGTAGCCTTTGATGTGGGACTTTGTCAAAAACCTTCTTAAAGTCCAGATAGACAATGTCTACTGGTTCACCTTTAACCACATGTTTATTGACACTCTCAAAGAATTCCAATTTTGATGTTTTTAGCAATGTCCTCCTCACATTGCTTTCTTAGCTTTCCTAATGGTCATCTTGCGTTGGTGTTGCCAGTGTCTATGTTCCCTCCTGTTCTCCTCATTCGGACAAGCCTTCAATTTGCTAAATGAATTCTTCTCGTTTTAAATGACTTCATCTACTGCATTTATATCTTACCTTTCCTCTTAAGTGTCCAAGGGAGTGCACATGAGGTATTTGCACCATCCATTTCAACTCACACTGGGTGTAATCATACATTTTAATGAAAAGCTCTCCGAGCAAATCTGAGGCTGTAAGGACAGGAAAAAAATCCCTAAAATCACTTTACTTCATCCTAAAGCCTGGGCATAGATGCCCCTTCCCCATACCCAGTTTAACACTGAGAGTGATTCTTTCAGTCAGATTGGGCAGGGAGCAACATAAGCACAAAAGAGGGAGATGTAGCTAATCTCAGCATGGCGACAAATGCTGCCAGTAAGTGTGCAATATAACTTCACAGTATTATCGTGATCTCTCATCCTTCAAAAAAGGCCAGATTTTAAAAATTCAATGAAGAATGGTGTTTTCAGTAAAGCATAGAAGCATTAATTTTGTCTTGTTCTCTTCTTCATTGCATTATTTATCTTTAAGGTTGGAAAAACTACTAAAAACACTGCTTGGCTCAGAGTGCCACCTTAGCAGCTGTAAGCCAGAAAGTATTAGAACATGTTACTTCATGCTTCATGACAACAGGTTTGTTTTTCAGCATTGTGTAATCCAAATTCCTTTTCTCAAAGAAAAGGATTGCTAAATGTAGCTGTTAGTGCACACACCAGACATTAGAAAAATAAACTCTGAGTTAATTATGAGAAGCTTTATAAAACTTGATATTTTATAAAGCATGCCATGGGCAGTAATTTCTGTGCTCACACAGCCTACATTTCATAGCTCTGGAAGAGTCGCTAACAAGGAACAATGGCTAGAGTGACAGAGTAAGGCCAATGCTGCATTCACACCTAAATTTTAATCTACCTTCAGTCCACCTTCAGAGTAAGAAAACGTATCAGCAAAGTGACCAATCATTTTCTTTTCGCATTGTCTAATCCAGGGGTAGGCAAACCACGGTTTGGGAGCCACATGTGGCTCTTTGGCCCCTGGAGTGTGGCTCTTCCAGCTTAGGAGTACCCTAATTAAGTTAATAACAATGTACCTACTTACATAATTTAAGTTTTAAAAATTTGGCTCTCAAAAGAAATTTCAATCATTGTACTGTTGATATTTGGCTCTTTTGACTAATGAGTTTGCCAACCACTGGTCTAATCCAAAGGTGGATTGTCTGAGTTAGAAAAGTAAGTAAACAGCTTACCACTTTGCTGATATGCTGTCTCACTCTGAAAGTGTACTGAATCTGGATTAAAACTGAGGTGTGGATGCAGCCCTAGAAGTTGCTGGTTTCAAATTGTCCCTTGTCCACAAATGCTCACTGGATGCCTTTTGGCCAGCCACTGCCCCTCCACGTAACTTACTGCCCAGGGGGTGTGATCAGACAGGGATGTGTTAGGAAGCAAGTAAAACATACTGGCATGGAAGAATAATTATAGTATGGCTTATCTAAAGGATCTCTCAGCAGCCATTATGTTCTTTGGCACTGAGTGCAGTGCTCCAGACATCCTTTCCTCCTTGATAATTCTTATTCTTGTCTTATTTCTGCTGGTTTTATTACCTATAGCTCCAAGCTTAACAAGCATAAAATTCACAATGAAGTAAGACACTTGGATAGGTTTTAGGGGAGTTAAGACACTGTTGTGACTGCATCATGCTAAGTCCAGAAAGCTATTATTAAGGAACAGCAGGTCTTTGGGGGGCATGATATCATCTCTCTGAGATTCTTAAATACTGTAACGTATGATTAAACAAAATATAATTGCTTTACATTATCTTTTCTGCCAATAAAGGCTGTGACTCTACATACCAGTTGTGGGCACCTCCGTGAGTCAACGGAGATACCCGCTGCCACCCCATCTCCATTTTCAGTGGTAGTGGATACCTTCAGAGCAATCATACATGCTGTTTTGTGGCTCAGTTACAAGTAGAAGAACATCTGAAGCAAGGCAATTTCTTCCCTACCTGCACAGAGGTACTGTGGAAAGCTGTGCTTCCTTGCTCCAAAATGGAGATAAAGAGGGCACTGCAGATGGGCACAAATAAAACCAGTATTCTTCTTTAGCAGTGGTATCTTTAAATATGAGTTTTAGGGTACGTCCCCATGCATGTTTTGGTTCAAATTGAAATTGGGTTCGGCAAGGGTTGTCCCCATGCACTTTTGATTTGGTCTAATTTCCGCAGACCAAATCGCCCAAACCTGTACCAAACCCATGCCAAATTTGGTACCCCCCAAAAAAGTCTCATCATGGTTTGGTGTCCTGGCACACATTGCTTTGCGAGCCAAGACTGCACGTGGGGACAATCTCAGGCTATTTGGGGAGGAGATTGGTGCTCGCATCCGTGAGACGTGGGGTTCCTTGTCCTATGCTTGCCATTCCTGCCCTGTGCATTGGTGACCTCAACCACTGAGATTTTTTTTAAAATAAATGGTGTTAAAACCGAAACAATGAGGGGGCCAAATGGCCTTTGCTGCCCTACGAGATTCTTTTATACAAGTATTCCACCCCCAATTTCCTGATCGCCAAGGCAGGATAATGGCTTGATTTTTCTCCCTTTTACATAGCAAAATTACACCCCCATTTCCCGATTGCCAAGGCATGCATGATAATAGCTTGATTTTCCACTTGCCGGGTGTTCTCACAGTTCCTGGGTGGAGTGGAGGTGCACAAAACTGCTCAACCACTCAAACCTCGTAGCAGCTTTGATTTTTAAAAATTATTATTTTTCCCATTTGGTCCTGCTAAAGGGGGGGGGAATGCAGCATTTGCAGTGGGCGGCACAGGGGTGGGGTGACATCAATCTGGCTTCCAATGAGGGGAAAGGGGGCGGAGAGGAGGTGGTGGTGCTCCCCTGTGCCAGGGTTTGGTACTGTTTGCATGGGGACAGCTGAATCCGCACCCAGCCCGCACCCAGCCCATATTGCCCAGAATGGCATGGGGATGGGCAGCATCTGTTCTCGGACCTACGCTTGGTCCAATGCGTGCCCAGTCAGACCTAAATGGCTTGCATGGGGATGTGGCCTTAGTTTTTACCAGAATTCATACTTGCTTAGAACATTTATAGTTTTAAAAACTTGCACAAAAGGATGTCCATTGTTGCAATCTTAATATTAGAATTACAAATATTTTAATGTATTTGTTTTTACTTAACTCTGAAGATTAACTTTTTTCTCTTTATATTTGTTTCAAGGATTTTCATTTATATGTCAGTTTCTAAACAAGGCAACTTCTACAAACATTTAAAAAACCAACCTTTGAGGTGACACAGGCTGCAGCCACACACAGGGTTTGGGGGCCATTCATTTTCTGAGACTGTCCCATCTGTGAACAAAGGGGAGGGGACCAAATAAGAAAAGGTGAAAAGTCTCCCCTTCTTTCCTCATCATTGCCTTCTTTGCTTGCTTCCTATTGGCTGTCACTAGTCTGATTTTATGTGTATCTGATTGGTTGGCAATGGTAGCAGGCTTAGATTGGCTAGGAGCCTGCATAGCCATCCGCACCCTATCCGCCCCAATCTTGCCCCTAGTGAAGAGTGATATTTTGGAGTCTGCATAAAGGATGCACAAAAACAGGCTTGGGGTGTCCTTTTTATGCTTTCTATCTATCTGTCAGAGTCTCAGAGGCACCTCCGAGGCATGCATTATAGTGTGTTTGAACATATACTTAGGTCATGGTCACACCTTCACTTTAAGGCTTCAGTCCACTTTCAGGTCTGATTGACACACCTTTTCATTTCTATCTGTGGACTTTCCACCCTCCATTTGGACTTTCCTGAATTGAAAGTCCACAAATAAAGTGGATAAAAATGAAAAAGATGAGAGCAGTCAGACCTGAAGATGGACTGGAGGTTTAAGGTGTGACCATGGCCTTAGAGACAGCTGGAAGATGGTTTGCAGGGGGGATCATTCACAAGCCAGTCTGATCTTCCCCCTCCCAGGACTATTTTAGCTGGGTGCACAGAAACAGCACATTTCCAGGGCACCAGTCTTCCTTGCAGGTGGTACATCAAACCAGATGATTTCTTCCATCTGCACATGAACAGGTAACTGAGCCCACCACCAAGGGCTTTAAAGTGCTCTTCTGTTAGAGGGGGCTATGGTGTACCCTGTGAGGCATGGCCTCCCAGTGGGACTACCTGGTACTCAGATAAGGCACGTCACAGATAAGATTTCTCACAAACCTGCTCCTCTGGATATCCACAGCGAAGGGTGAATAAACATGGCAGCTCTGGGCTTCCCTTGGATATGCAGACCTAAATATCCACTCCATTGACCCAGGTGCGGCTGCCACGTATGCTGCCTACAAATCTATATTAGCTAAGTTAGCAAGCCTGAACAAATTAAATGTAACATTTAATAAACGTTAGATTCAGTGTTATATTTATGCTTGCAACTGCCTCCACTATAAAAAGGTTAAGACTGCATGGATAGTGATGTTCTGGAATGTGGCAAAGTTTCAGAAGCAAAAGATAACTGACATGACTACCCTGGCACAGTAACAATCCTACCCCGATTGGATTATGATTTAGCATTCCTACACTGATAAATTTACAAATAAATGAGAACAAATTCCAGCTTCCTAAGACAAGGAGTTTCATATTACAGCATTTCAATATATACAGTATGGTGCCTCTTACCCCTTACAATGGAAAAGGGAATCACCTAGTGGCAGGATCAGGAAGCACAACCTAATATTTGTGAAAACCCCTTCCTGTTCCCTGCATAAATGGTTTTGTCAAACACATAAAAAGCTAGGCATTAGATGCAGAAAAATCAATAATTTTCAAAGGCAGTGCAGTGGGACTCAGGCTGTGGTCACACATAAGACTTAATCCAACTTGAGTCCACCTTCCGAGTGAGAGAACACATCAGCAAAATGACCAGTAAGTTTCTTTCCACATTATCTATCCCAAAGGTGGATTTTCTGAGTTATGTGACATGGAAAGAAAATAGTTTGTCACTATGTTGATGTATTCTGTCACTCTGAAAGTGGACTGAAGCTGGATTAAACCTGAACTGTGTCAGACATTAGAGCTGCTAGGTTCAGTGAGCTCAAAGAACTCAGGGAATTTTGTGCTGTGTTTTCTTCTTTCAGGGCGCATCTCCATGGTCTTTTTTTGCTTTCCTCTTGTGTTGTATTTTAAAAATGCAGGTTATAATTCAAAATAAAGCATCCCCATGTGGTTTGCGGTAACGCGGATTTAAAACATACTTTCCCGTCTCCATGCAAACCACTTTTTGTGAGCCCACGTCTTTTCCTCCCCACCCCCACCCCCCGCCTGCTGCAGCAATGATAGGCAAAACCTCAATTGAACCTCCAGAACACAACAGAGATCACCCCTTTACTTGGCTGCCAAGAGTTAAAAGCAGTTACAAGCATAACAGAAAGCAGCTCACTCTCTCCATAACTAATGCTTGCAACATAGTTACAAGCAAAACTGAAAGCAGGCTCCCAAATTCAGCTGCCTGCATTCACCTAATGGCTGCTGATTAGCGCAAAACCAGACCTGCGAAGTGAAACTTACTTTCACTTCTGAGGCTGCATTATTAGGAGGGGGAGGAAGAGATTTGCTTGCTGAGAAACAATCTCCCTGGTAATGATAATGATAATTAGTATCACCTTTCCCTGTTAGCAAGCACAAAATCTCTCTCTCTCCTTCCAAAGTGAAACAATGTGACAGTTTGGAGCTCTGCTTGCCAGCTGAAAGAGCTGAATGCAGCTGATTGTGACAGCCAATTCTTCTGCAGAGACCAAAAATGCCTAAAAATTCAGTGGAATATGGGAGAAGATGTCGAGAAAATGTCTCCATGCTCCCAGGAAAACCTGAGGCTTCTCAAAAGTGCGGAGGGTTTTTCTGCCGCAGATTTTCCTCCTTTGTGGCTCTGGAAGCCCGGAGTAAAGCTCTGCATGCAGACGCTCAGAAGCAAAAGAAGTTTTTTAACAGATTTTTCTTTGCATGTAGACGGGGCCTCAGGATCAACAAAAGGTCCCCTAGAAAGTGTGGGGAAATTCTGGCGCCTTTTAAAAGAAAAATGCTATCATTTCCTTGATGTACAAAATATATATCCTTCACAATTTCATATTAAGCCATATACATATCCATTACTAATTTTTCCCCCTCCCTTAACCTCCATCACAGGATTAGGTTGTCCTGGAATTTAACTTTCCATTAAGATCAGCTTGAATATAATACAAGTATTAATTATTCTTTGTTGGACCGGGTCCTCTTTGCTTTGTTTCATCAATTATACACCTTTTTCCATTTGTGCATCATAGAATATTTCTGCAATACGCCAATATAACACATCCTATGTTCTCTAATAAAGTCAAACTGTAATTGGTTTCCTAAATAATTATACCATTGTTGCAATGTTCTTTCTTTTGGTAGTTTCCAGTTTCTAATTATTACCATTTGTGCCACCAATAACATCTGGTCTAAAATATATTGATCCTACATATTTACAATCTGTATATTCATTCTCTGAAATAAACAAAGCTTCTTGGATGAAGTTATATTACTGCACAAGATGGTTAATCCAAGAGCAAATTTTTTTGAACCTCCTGACAACTCCACCAAAGATGTATGTGCCCTTATTCTTGCACTTGCTCCAGCTCTCTGAACTCAAATTTGGTACCAGATCCTTCAACTAGAAGCTTTCCATATTGGGACTTATTCTGGATAATATATTGGAATAGGGTCATGCCATCTGTATGCTGGTGCAGACCATCCTATTCAGGCCTCGCTTTAATCTGCACTAGCATGAGGATGGTCGGTTCCTATTCTGAGATATAATCAGGAATAAAGCCCAGTGCAAAAAAGGGCCCTTGTCGCTGCTATTTTCAGGCCAATATCTATGGTGGTGCAGATGCTGCCAGATGCTGGCACAGGAGGAATACGCTAAGAAGCTGCGGAAGCTTTGAGTATCTCCTGCACTTACCTACTCCTGGCCCAATATGGCACTGGAAATTTTTCAAAGGGGAAACTTGACATACAGTTGTCCCTTGTATAACTGCTCCCTGGTTCACACAAACCACTGTGAAGTGCAAAATCATATAATGCAGGTAATTGCTGTTTATGGAAAACTGGGGTAGGGGAGCCACAGAGGCTCAGTAAAACCCCATAGGTCAATGGCATCAAAGAGATCAAGAATAATCTACATAACCACTTTGTAAGTGAGCTAGTTTGGTCTAGCGGTTAGAATGCAGAGCTCATATGCCATTCTCAGCGAGTTTGATTCTGCACTCCTCCACGAAGCCAGCTGGGTGACCTTGGGCTAGTCACAGCTCTCTTCTGAGCTCTCACAGCCCCATCTACCTCACAGGGTGTTCTGTTGTGGGGAGAAGAACAGAAGGTTTGTCAGCCACTTTGAGTTCCCTTAAATGGGAGAGAAAAGTGGGGTAGAAAAGCCAACTCTCCTTCTGCTCATTTTTTAAATGCTTTCAAGGAGGGCCCCACATAATCTACTCTTCAGAGGCATTCAAATTGCTTAACCTTTGAGGAGGAAGACAAAATCTTCCCCACAAAAAAAACAGCAAACTCTGGTTAGTAAAAGGGACTACTCCATGCAGTTTTCCTGGCATCAGTAAAGCAGTGTTTTGCCATTGCTTTTTTTCTTCATATCCTTTAAAGATAATATATAAGGGTCACAAAGGAGTCAAAAGAAAGCAACTAAAATGACCAAGCACCTGGATATTCTCCTTAATCCAAAATACTTGCAATAGTTGGGATTTTTTTAGTTGAGAAAAGAAGTGTGAGAGAGAAGACATCAAAAGTGAATAAAACTATGAAGTGTGGAAAATATGAACATTAAAAAGCTTTTCACCACTTTCCAAAATACTTAAAGTAGAAACCACCTAGAAATGATGAATTTTGGAGCAGAAGAACATAGGGCCTATTTGCACAATCCACAGTGGAGTAAGTTGGGGAACACTCCGGCATGGAGCATCTGCATTGTGCAGAACCACTTCTGTTCCAGGAGCTCTGTGTGTGCTGGACCGTCCAGCACTAAAATGTCCTCTACAACTATACTAGCCACCGGCTAGTTTAGCCAGGCAGACTCTGTTCACACCTCTTCTGGGTGAACCGAGTATGTGGCAGGGTGGTGCAGACATGGTTCCATGCTGAATTGCCTGGTTGCCACAGCAGTGGTACTGTGCATGCTTGTTGCCACTGTTGCCATGGTGATGCAGTCACCTCTAGTATGGAGGCAATCACACTTAGTGGGCACTCAGGGAGGCATTGGCTAAGTTTGGAATGGATCGGGCATTGCAAAATACAGATGTCTGATCCATTCCAGAAGTTAGCTGACAATCACACACTTAATAAAGGTGTGAACTGACCCATAGAAAGATTTAAGGACCCCTGCTGAATCAGGCCTCAGCCCAGCTATTCCAATATCCTGTCCATGTCCATCAGTTGCTACTGGGCATTCTCAAGCAGAAGATGAAAGCAAAACCTTCCCCTGCTCTCAATTCCTCACAAATGACCTTTAGAGGCATTCTGCCCATCTTTCCAACCCCTTTGGGTTAAGAACTTTTCCTATCCTCTCCTCAGTTTGCGTTTGCGCGGCACGCCAAGAGAGCCCGCCCCCTTTGGCTTCTTTCAATCAATCAGTGCGTTCCTAGCCAATGAGGTATCACAGAACCGAGCTCAGCATTCGAAAGCAGAAGCGGCGCCACCCTCGCGGTGAGTTCCTATTGGCTAGACCGAAGAATGCCAGAGAGGAGTTCCACTTAGGAGCTGGCCAATGAGCTTGCCGGAATGGCGAGTCGTTCCCGGCTAACTGCGGGGGGGGGGGTGATGGTAGCGCGATTTTTGAATCGCGCGTCGAGGGAATCTCGAATGCAAGGAGATCGGGGCTGTTGAAGCGGGGAAAGAAGCAGCAGGTATCGGGACGGGGCTTCGTGGGTGTGGATAGGGAGCGGCGAGGGATTTGGACTCCGAGAAGAGCCTGTAGGGTTTTTGCTCAACGCGGTCGCGCCGCTTGTTATAAAGCCCTGTGCATTCAGATGCATGCGGGATGCGTGTGCGAATACACACAAAGAGAGGCAAAGATGTGGGGTTGCTCCCAGTATCCCGTTTTATTTCTAGCCCCGTGCAGTCCAATAGCGATGACTTTCAGGAATACATAGTTTTCAGAAATATAACTTTGTTTCTCAGTTCGGAAGTTGATTTTGTTGTTGTTGTTGCCGTACCACCCATCCTGTCCAGGAGCTCACATTTTTGAACAGTCAAAACGAAGATGAAAGGAAATAAGGAATTTGACTCTTCATGATTGTATAGTCCCGTTCTGATCTAAAGAATTCTCATTATTAATATGTTAAAAGCCTCTAGTTGTTTTTTCGGTGAATGCGTTTTGCGTTGCTTTATCCCTGTGCGCTCTCTTTAAAGATGATAGGGTTTTAAGAACTTCAAATGTAATTCTGTTATGTACTCTGGAGCTCGGTCCTGTGGAATTCAGGGATGTTTCTTGTTAGATACATGGGTATTGGGTAGCAACCTTATTTGTTTCCTAACATAGAATGAGCTTTGTGATGATCTAGCCCAACCCAAGTTATCTACACCTGAAATCCCTGAATTATAGAACAGGCTTGTACAAAATGTCATTGCAGTCTTTTAGCATGAATGGTTTCAAGTGACGGTTAGGCAGATTCGTGGAGAATGTAAATGGCTACTGCTCATGGCCACTGCACACTCTTTCCTCCAGATAGGGATGAAAGCAGTACTCTTTCAAGATGCATGAAGTGATCCTCTTGATTGCTCATTATAAAGTGGGTGGTTCTGTATGTAAACTGCTTGACTAATAAACCAGGAATTGTAACTGTAAAGCTGCTTTGGGCAGAAGGGAACTATAAAAGCCTCTTTCTTTCCTGCTAGGAGATGTGAAAATACATGGTTTTAGGGGCATTTTAAATTAAAGGACAGTGGCCCACCTTCACACTCCTGTCTCCAATTTAATTACTGGCACTCATGATGTGGATTGTCCATCCTGGACCACCTGGATTGTCCTGGCCACAGGTGCAGCAACTTCTGCTGAGCTCCTGGCCTTTGCCAGGTAATTGTGACAGTGCACACATTTGCACAGCATTCTACAGCATATTTGCAGTAGCAAGTGCTGCAAATGCTGCTTCCAGCAGCTCACCAGGAGCTCCTGGTCAAGCTGTGGAGCAATAAAAACTGCTCCCTGGTTCAGAGGATCGGGAACACTTCCAGATGCTCTGAGATGGAGGTGGCTCCATGGTGTGAGGATGTCAGAGAGTGACATAATGAAAACAAGATAATTGGTGAGAACCACCTGTTTGTTATTTTATTTAAGAATTTAAATCCAGCTCTTCATCAAAGGTCCCAGGGTATATCTCAAAAAGGTAAAATACTTAAAAACAACCTAAAACATAGTTAAAATCTGCCCCCCCTCCCTCTGGCAGGGCAACAATCAGTAGAAGCTAAACATCAAGACCTGTGTGGGTAGATATGTTTTAACCAGGGCCCTTTCTGCACTTGGCCTTATTCCAGAATATATCTCAGGATCGAGGTCTGTTGTCCACGTGCTAACGCAGACTATGGCAGGCCTCATCTGGGGTCTGTCATACTCTGCACTAGCATGTGGATAGCAGGCCCCTGTTCTGAGATGTGTTCCAGAATAAGGCCAAGTGCAGAATGGGCCCAGGTGTCCAAAACTGTATAATGTAGGCATCTGAACAACCTTGAGAAAAGGGCCTCTTTGCAAAACTGCAAGAACGCACTCTCCGTATGATTTCAGTACTTTGGTAGGTTTATATGGCCCAATCCATTTATGGCTTTATAAGTTAACATCAGTGTCTTCAGTCAGGCTTGAAAGCAAATAGGCAACAGATGCCAGTCTTTCAGGACAGGCATGATATGTGTCTGACCAGAAACTCATCATCAGCAGAACTAAGAACATAAGAGGAACCTTTCTGGATCAGACCACAGCCCATCTAGTTCAGCATTCTGTCTCAGACAGTGGCCCACCAGTTGCTTTCAGGCATTTTCAAGCAGAAGAAAAAGGCAAAACCTTCACCTGCTTTAAATTCCCTGCAAATGGCTTTTTAGAGACATCCTGCCTGTCTCTCCAACCTGGAGGCAGTATCCAGGTATTACGTCTAGTAACCATTGATGTCTGTAGTCCATGAATTTGTCTAATCCTGAAAACCATGGGTTGAATGCTAATCAGTTGTACCTGAATCCTTCCCTGTGTTTCATAAATTATACTGTCATGTGTAAGGAAGTGTTTTTATGCTTGCTTTTAATAACTGGACTACACTTTTAAAAAATGAAAGCAGTGTAAAAATGTCTTGAATATATGAATAAAAGAAAATTAAAGTAACCATGAAACTGCAGCACGGGAACAGTTAAGGAGCAGTGCTTTCAAGCCACTTCTGGGTCCACTTACTTGTCAAGCCACACCCTGTCCTCATGCACCGGACATACAATGTCCCATTGCCCAGTTGTGGGGAGGATTGGGAGGGACATCTGATATCCAGCCACAAAGCCAGGAGCACAACAGGAAGGCTCACCATTCAGATTGCTAGAGCAGCAAGCCAGGAACAGGCCTGTTCCAGCACTCAGCATGCAGAAGTTCCCACCAGTCACTGTTGTGCACTGGCTTTGGATGGTCTTCAGAGTCAATTCTATCCTTCATGGGTTGGTTGTGCACTTATTGAGAACTCTGTAAATTCTTCATGAGTTGATGGGTTATGCTAATATAGATGGTGTAGCGAAATGCTGTAGCTTTTCAATTCCTAAGCAACCAAGAAACGACAGTGGAACGCAAGCAACCCCAATAATTAAAAAATGTAAAAACAGCACCACCTTGAAAAATAAGGCTTTGTGCTCCTCCTTGCATTTAATGTCTTTTCTGTATTAAATTAGCGAAATCTGAAGAAATGAGCTGGGTCGTGGAAGAATGGAAAGAAGGCCTTTCCACCCGAGTCCTTCAGAAGGTTCAAGAACTTGAGAGTCAACTTGAGAAGCTGAAAAAGGAGCGACAGCAAAGGCAGTTTCAGCTGGAATCTCTGGAGGCAGCTTTGCAAAAACAGAAGCAGAAGGTAGTGTAACTAGATGGGGCATAAATGCAAATGATTGGTTAGTTGTATAGGATGGGAATGGAAGATCTTCAGTGACCAGGACCACAGTTAATATTGCACAGGGCTCTCGAGCAATGTCTGAACAGCACTATTGAGGCTCGAGAATGCCCTGGGAGTATACTGGATCTACACATCCCTGTACACTCATGGTGCTGTGGCAGCACTGAAGGGTCCACATTCATCCAGGACCTATCCTGCTGTAGATCTTGCCTTAGAGCAATAATAAAACAAAAGTGAATGGCTGTATCTGCACATGTAAAAAAAGGGGTCATGAGAAGAGTGTCCTAGTGGTGGCAGCATCCACATACTAGTGCCTCTAATCTAGTATTAAAAGCTAGAAATGCACTTTTAAGGCCCTTTAGTGTGGTTTAGAGTTTGGATGGGAACATGGTTACCACCTCCAAGCCTCTTTTAAGCCACTTTTAATGTGTACGGATGCAGCCAATGATTCATTCAGCTTTTAACAGGGTATATGGCTGGCAAGCTTTCTCAGGCTAGATAATGCCATAGAAAAGCTCCCCAAGCATCTGATGAGGATACTACTACTAAAAGAGTTCCTCAGGTGACATTTTTTGTCAGATAGGTATTATATGGGAGGAAGCATTCATTTGGAAACATTTAGTAAGACAGTCTTGATAGCCTGAATTGGACTTGGAGGTACATAAGATTGCCCCCAACTAAAAACAAAGTGGCTAAGAAGCAACTTAGAGGTGGTAGTGTTTGCATGCTAGTGCCCTAATCTACTTTAAAGACCAGGAAATGCACCTCCAAAATTCAGACTCTGGCCTATAATGTAAATTAGATGAGGGAGGGAAACCTTAGCAACTGCATGCTACCACCTATAAGCCGTTTTTAGCTACCTTTGAGAAATGTTATGGGAATTACTTATGCACATGTTTACTGTTTCCATGTACTAACTTTAGGATTAGTTTAACTCCAAACTATAATCAGTACAATCAGTTTCAGGAAAAAATTACATAAGATATAACATTATTAAAAAACAAGCAGCAAGAATAAAGCAAGTGGCAATAATAGCAACAATAAAACACTTTGAGGTCAGGGCCAATTAGTCAAATGGTAGGCAGCAACTCAACTTGCAACTACTACGAAGATGACACTTTGTGACGTGTATCTAAAGAAGGAATAGTTCGCACTATGGGAAGGACGCAAGGTTTTTTTTGTCAGCTGAGGGTTACATCTAACTCCAATCAACAGTACGGTATAAATTCTTAAGCCTAAAGCCAAGCAGTAGAGTGCTCAGTTGGGTTAACAAGGAAGTGAATCAGGATCAGTAAGGCATGCTGCATGTGGATTTTTTATTATCCAATCAAAACTTGGTTGCTACACAAAGGTGGGCAGAATCTTGCGCCACGTGTTGGAATTTTTCAATTCAGTTGACTCTCCCCCTATCAAGTGGTGCTTTCCACAATAGAAGAAGAGTTGGCTTTTCTAGCCCACTTCTCTCAACCATTTAAGGGGACTCAAAGCAACAGACAGGGCTTTCTATTCTCCCTAGAACAGATATCCTGTGAGGTAGGTGGGGCTGTGAGAGCTTAGAAAGAGCTGTGACTAGCCCAAGGTCACTCAGCTGGCTTTGTGGAGGAGTGCAGAATCAAACCCCGTGACTGTGAGGTGTGAGTCTGGTACTCTAACCACAAGACCATACTGGAGTGGTCTTGGAGGGAGGGGGGGGGCAGATTTTAACTATGTTTTAAGTTGTTTTTAAGTTTTTAAGTGGTCTTGGAGTGACTGCTCCAAGCCACAATCTCTGCTTTTCATTTCAAGTTGAATGAAGTTTTGAAAGTACAAAAATAGGAAGAAAAGTAGGAGAACAGTAAAGCTAGATGTGGATTAAAACAGGATGTGACAGAAAGTGGGGGCGGCAAAGCAACTAAGTGGGGGGCAGGAAAGGAAATATATAAGAACATAAGAGGAGCCCTGCTGGATCAAGTCACAGCCCGTCTAGTCTAGCATCCTGCCTCACACAGTAGCCCACCAATTGCCAATGGGCATCTTAAGTAGAGACAAGGGCAAACCTTCTCCTCTTCTCAAATCCCAGCAAATGGCCTTAGAAGCATCCTTCTTGTTCCCACAGCTTGAAATATGTACTCAGGCATCCATTCTAGTAGCCACTGATGCATCTGTCATCCATAAATTTATCTAACCCTTCCTTAAAGCCCCGTCTTCTGGCATCGATGACCCTCTGGATGAAGAAATGCTATTCTTGTCTGTTCTGACTGTCCTACCCATCAGCTTCATGGAGTGCCCCCTGGTTCTACTGTTGTGTGATAGAGAAAATAAAATTTCTCTATCCACCTTTTCTATACCATGCATGATTTTATGTACTTCAATCAGATACCCACTTGAACTCCACCTTTCCAGACTGAAGAGGTCTAGAAGTTGCAGTCTGATTTTGCAAGAGAGGCGTTCCAGCCTCTTTTCTGCACCTTTTCCAGTTTCACAATATCCTTTTTGAGGTGTGGTGACCAGAATTGTACACAATTCCAAATATGGCCGCACCATAGGTTTATAAAGAGGCAAAATGAACTTGCTGGCTTCTTTTCTATTCCCTTCCTAATATCTTTCTTGAGGTCTTCTTTTCCCCAGGGGAGATCTGAGAGGTAAATAGTATTAAAACATGAATACGGAGAATTACAGGCTTTCATGGAAGACAGAAGTGCCAGAACTCTGTTTAGCTCCTGAATTTTTGGTACCTGTGAAGTGATGTATAGGGTCACAGATATTGGTATGTTAATTGAGCTTACTTGCCCCTAAGGACTCAGCCTTGTGAAATGTCAAGTAAGTTTGATTACATGACCAACCCTGGTTAGCTCTTGCCTTTTTGTGGCAATGCTATATGGACGTTTAAGCCATCTTAAGCCAACAACACTCAGCAAGGAGGCCGAATGTGAGACTTATCTCTTAAGTGATTTCGGCAAAGTAGAGGCTCACATCTCTGGAAGCCCAACACACAGCATACGAAAATCAGCTTGTGGCAAGGATGATGGACTTTGAGATAATAAAAAATGATCCCAAAAGAAGATAATGGTGATCCCTAGGTCAGCCAAGGACACTGGGTGAAAAGGGGACCTATTTTTATACCCCAAATCCTACCCTGGGGCCAAGCAAGAAATGAAGTAAAGAAGAAAGTTGGGCAACTTTCAGACTGTCCAGGTCACTAATCCAAACAAGTATTCAATCTGGGGACCCTCACTAGCTTTGTACCTGCTCTCGCTCAGGGTGCAAACTCTTAGCATCTTATGTTTTGCCTTCCTACAACACAGTGACACTTTTAACAGAAAAATCAGGCAGGGTTGAAGATTCTGAGTCAGTCATAGGAAAGGTGTTGGGGAGGGGGTGAGAGAGGGAGGGGGGAGGGAGGGAGAAAATGATGTGGTTTACCCTGCTGTTGCCTTGAATGATATTCTAACCTGAGTAAAAGTCCCATTGTTGCAAATGATCTCTGGCACCATTTGGTCCAGATTCCAAGGTTCTGACGTGGGCAATAAGCTCAATGTACAACAAGAATGCTTCATCCATACTGTGGACTAATTATTGGGAGGGCCCTGCCTCCTGGAGAAAGCTGCATTTGCATGGATGTGATTTTGGAGTGGTTTGTGGCAAGAAAATGATACCAGTTCTCTCTTCAACAAGTGGCCACTTGCAAACAGTCTCCCGTGCATTCTTTAGGGGTAGACTGGGGCATGGGAGGCTGCAAGTTGGTGGGCCAATCTACTAGACACAAGGAACCAGGCCCTGTTTTGCCCAGCTCCTGGAAGCAGCTCTGGGAAATGTGTTGCTTCTAGTTTTCTGACTTAAAAAACCTCAGCCAGCAACTTGGGAGGCTGAGAATTTTCATTCCCATAGCGCAAACAGCCTTTGACCCAGACTGCTTGCTGCCCCTCTGAGATCAGACCTACACTTTGTGATAACTCTTGCTATACAGAGACAGCCAACAAAGCTCTGAAGACCAGCAGGATGCATTTCTGCTAGAGACACCTGAGAGCCAAAAGCTTCCTCCCCTCTTCTTTTTATCCTCTATTGATACTTTCCTCAAATCTCTTGCAGTTTTCTCAGTTCTCTGCAGCAGATTTTGAGGTGTGGAGGGTACATCATTGGCACAATACTCACCCTGAAAATAGTGTTTATTTCTCTTGGCAAGTGGATACTGCTAGATCTTACACTGCACACTTTTGTTGCATTGTTACAGTGCAGAATTTAGTACAGACTTGCCACATACACTCTTCTTTGTGAAATCAGTGGGTTTTCCTTGCAGATGGAGAATGGGAAAATCTGAGCTGCCAGAAGGCAAGGGGAGAAAGAAAGAAAACACCTGGCACTCTTTCTTCTTAATTTTCTGCTGCTACTTGCAGAAATCAAAGCATTTTCTACTTGGGGAGAGAGAAATATAACTCCTCGGTGGAGACTTCACTGTTTCACGCATGGTTTTAGAAGCCTGAGTTATCTGCAGTGGGGCGTAGGTGTCAGCTGGACACCTGGGTTCCCCCCAGCAATGTCAAAGCTGAAGAAAAGACAGCAACACCAAAGACTCTTTCCAGCCTCAGATCTGAAAACATCTGTTAGAACGATGCGCTTGTACAGGTATCCAGGAGCGCTGCAGTTTGGATATTAACTTCTCAATAGATAGTTTAGCCCAGGGAAAACCAAAGTAGTATCCTCTGTATAGTTCCCATGATTCCCTAGAATGGCTGTTGGTCTGTGGTGAAGGGATTAGTGATTTGACAAATGCTTGCTGTATTGGCTACTACTTGTTTTACACTCTTAGAAGGGCCTACAGACACCGTCAAAGGTGCACAGGATCTTCTGGTCTGCCAGATGCTGGGTGGGGCGTTACTCCACCGCTACTGTAGGGGATGAAAGTGGTGAAGTCTGTTTGCTGCTTTCATCCCTATCTGGAGGTACCCTTAGGCTGTTTCCACACTTAGCACTTGAGGAGTCCAGGAAGGGGCTTTACAGGGCCTGACTTCCACATGCTACTCACAAGGGATGGAGCATAGAGTGGGATAGGGCACCCAAAATGGTGCTATATCTCACTCTACAAGTGTGCTACTTACCTTGCCCTGGTACAACAGAAAGCATATGGCCCCCTCTTCTGAGATGGGGGGGGGCATTTTGGAGCCAGTGTTGGAGGCTGTTGTGAGCTGGGTTGTGCCGTCCCAATATGGATGATCCTGTTCACACCAGATGGAAGCCACCCCCAGCCTGGGACAGGTTGTATATCATGGATCAGGGCATCCCTGGAAGTGTGGAATCTACCTGAGTATCCTTTTTAACTGAATATATAGGGAGGGTGCTTCCAAAAAAGAAAAAGAAGAAGAGTTGGCTTTTCTACCCTGCTTTTCTCACCCTTTTAAAGGGACTCAGGGTGGCTGACAAAGCTTTCTATTCTTCTCCCCACAACAGATACCCTGTGATGTGGGTTGGGCTGTGAGAGCTCAGGAAAAGAGCTGTGACTAGCCCAAGGTCACCCAGCTGGCTTCATGGAGGAGTATTCCCTGGGTCAGGCTCCCTAACCACTAGACCAAACTGGCTCACTTTACCTATTTCAAAGAATATAATAACATTGCTTTCTCAAATGTTGTGAAAAATCAACTGGATTATGGGTTGTTGTTTCTTTGTCTGTATTCTTCTGATTAGGTTGAAAGTGAAAAAAATGAAGGGGCCACACTGAAGAGGGAAAACCAGAGTTTGATGGAAGTGTGTGATGGCTTAGAAAAAACAAGGCAAAAGCTTTCTCATGAACTTCAGCTGAAAGAATCACAAGTTAACTTTCAAGAGGGGCAACTAGTTTCAAGCAAGAAACAAATTGAAAGACTGGAGCAGGAACTCAAAAGGTAAAAAAATGTGCCCTTGTACAATGTAACTGTAGGTGCTCACTTCATCTCTCAAATGGACACCCAGTATATGAATTGTCTAGATCAGTGGTTCCCAACCTTTTTTGCACCAGGGACCGGCTTCAAGCAAGACCATTTTCCCATGACCCGGTGGGGTGAGGGTGGCCAGGGGTGGGGCTTTGGTCAAATGGGAGTGGAGTTATGGAGGGGGTTGGAGTTTAGTGCATACTTATAATTTAATTATCTTCTCTGCCCAGAGCTGCGTCTACTGAGGCCAGCCCGCTTGCCCGCCCCATCACGCTCTGCATAATGTTCTCTGCCGGGAGCCGTGACATAAATTTTCACGGCTCCCGGCACAGAACATTATGCAGGGCATGATGGGGCAGGCAAGTGGGCTGTATCCACCTCACACAGTGTGCTCTGAGCTGCACTAGAGCAGAGGACATTCAGTGTTTAGTGCTAGTCTATGGCAGCGGTGCAGACCAGCAAAAAAAAAACCCCAACGTCCCGGTCCTAGTCCGCGGACCGGTGGTTGGGGACCCCTGGTATTGATGGTTTTATTGATTTCAGATTCAGGTGACCTTGGCTGTGGTAATACTAACAGTAGATAAGCTGTGTTTCCACACCTCTCTTATTCTTTTTTTAATATTTAGATGCAAGGCAGAACTAGAAAGAAATCAGACAGGACTTGCTACAGGAGAAACTTCATTTAATGTCACACCACAGAAGAACTTCACTGTGCTTTCTACACCGAGTCACAATGGTATATTTTTGTTCTTGCATAATAATTGTGCATGCAGGTTGTTTTTTTTCAAAAAATTCTTCGGAAAAGTACCATCGCCTACATTCCATCTCACGGTCATCCACTGTTTCTCATTATTGATTTATTGAGATCTGCTTTCCTCCTAAGGGCAGATTGCCCAGACGGAGGCTGAGCTAACACAGAAGTATGTCAGGACTTCTCATGAGATAAATCATGCCTTTTATACTGCACATAGTTCAGTTGCTACTTCTTGACTCTTCCTTTGGTGGAAGGGTTAATAAATTTAATGTTATATCAAAGCCTGGTACTGTTTTTTTGAAACTTTGAAATCCATTATTCCTGGTTATGGCTTGGTTATATAGGGGGAAAATAGTCTCAGTATAACACTTAGCTGTCATCTAACTAGTTTGTTTATCTTAGAGATAGGGACGTTGCATCTGGCCAGATGCTTGGCATACCAGTTCTCATCAGCTGTAGCCAGCATGATCAGTAGGTAGAGATGATGGCTCTTTTTGCATCCTCTGGTGAGTTGGACCATGGAGGCATTTATGTATGGATGAGGAGACCCATGATCCGGATTAGAATGTAAGAACATAAGAGTAGCCCTCCTGGATCAGGCCACACCCCATTTAGTCCAGCATCCTGTCTCACACAGTAGCCCCCCAATTGTCCATGGGCATCTCAAGCAGAGACAAGGGCAAACCTGCTCTTGAATTCCAGCAAATGACCTTAGAGGCATCCTGCCTGTCCCTCCAACCTGAAGGATGTACCTAGGGATCCATTCTATTAGCCAGCGATGCTTCTGATTTAAGAGGCTCTTTAATCTGCGTCATCAGAGAGTATAGAAATGGGGGCACTGGCTAGAGGACTGCAGTTGCCTTTTCGTGGTTTATGTGCTCACACTGCTGACGGTGTGCATCTGTAAAGTTCATGCCTAGTATGGTTTATTAACCTAAGGATCCTGAGGCAATTTTGCATTGTCCAGAGTACCAGACCAACAAGTGTACTAGGGACTTCCCTTCCTCATGGTGGTGCAGTCTAAGGAGGGCTCCAATGCAGAACAGCCCTTGATCTGGCCTTTGCTATACAGCAAGAAGATCAGAATCTATTAACAGGCTTTTATGAATCAACACAGATTTTGTTCCTCCATTATAGCATAATTTCATAGTACCTAGAGTTAAAAAAGAAAGTTTCAGATGATTTATTTATATGCTGTAAACCTATGTGCTTACATTAAAATCTGTCTTTCTGTTTACAGATTCAAAATTTGAAGAGCTGGAAGTAAAATACAGTAAAGAAGTTGAAGAAAGGAAGAGATTGGAAGCAGAACTGAAAAAGATAACTTCTCGAGTAATGGTTTAAAGATTTTGCACAATTTTTTAAAAAAACAGAATATGATAGGTGCCATTTCTTATAGACAAAACCCTAAGCAGTTTTATTTTTTCAGAGCTAACAAAACAGGAAGGAGTTAACCTTAACAGGCAGCTATACAGCCTGGGACATCAGTCTCATTGTGGGATGTCCCCAAGATGTCTACATGCTGGGCACACACACACATGGCTATAATGTGTCAACCGCCTTGTAAAGTAATGAATTGTCCTTCTAAGGCAGTGGTTCTCAAACCTGTGGGTCACAACCCCTTTGGGGGTCGATCTACTCTTTCACAGGGGTCATTATGAAGTAGCAATGAAGATAATTTTATGGTTTGGGGTTAGGGTTAGGGCTAGGTTGGAGGTCACCACAACATGAGGAACTGTATTAAAAGGTCGCGGCATGAGGAAGGTTGAGAACCACTGCTCTAAGGGTTCACTTTGATGTTTTCTGGTAGCTAAGGTGACAGCCTATTAATGGATTCTGACCTTCTTGCTGTGTAGCAAAGACCAGATCAAGGGCATGTCCTGCCACATGTGTTGAGTCCATGATGTATAGAGATAGCCCCATGGTTGACATAGAGACCATGGGGTCCTGACCTAGTCCAGTTGGGATATCCTCCATGCAGAAGTTGAAATTCCCTAAAACTACTGTGTTGGGTGGTGAAGACTACCTGAGCCAGATAGGGAATGCTGCTGGCCTGCAAGGTGAAGAATACACTACCAGCAGCCCTGTTGTGTCCCTCTAAATCAACATGAGTAACACACTCTTAATTCCAGTAACAGCAGATTGTGTGTCTGGTGAAGATGTAATCCTTATGGATTATTGCAACACTCCCACCCTACCCCCACGAGTCTAGACTGGTATTCCACTGAGTACCTTGGGGGAAAAGCTGGGTGAGCGTTGGATTTCCTAGCTCATAGCCCAGGTCTTATCTTATATATATTTTATTTATAAAAACATGTTTAAAAACATAAGACTTCTTATTAATACATCAGTCATGACTGATTCATGGCTTGGTCCAGACTAGTAGGTTCAGTAAATTCTGATGGCCGAGAGACTGATTCACTTTCTTGCCACATTTTGAGACTGCTGCAGAGGCATGTGAACCCAGGCACTATCTAAGGAACCGCTTACATGAGTATAGATTTTGACTCACGCAGTTTCCTTGTTGCCTTGTGGGCCACGCAAGTTACTGCTAGGGAATGTGGTATCTACTTGGTAGAGTGGTCCCTAGGTGTTCGTGGCCCCCAGAAAACACTCTAGCCACATGAGCCTTGAGCGTGGAGCTCTCACAGGAGCTCTCTCATTGCCAGTGGAGGTAATGAGTTCTCCTTCACTGGAGGTCTTCAAGCAGAGGCTGGACCTACATCTGTCTGGGACTTGATGACCCTAGAGGTCCCTTCCAACAGTTCCCAGCTATAGGGTGGTCCTGCTTTTGATTGATTTGGGTGGGGACACAAGCTCCACGTTCAATACCAATATATGCATTGTGGAAAGTGCCTTACTGTCCAAACCGTGACATAGAACATGCCATCTCATTTGTACCAGTTCAACCTAGTGAATGGTTTCATAGAAGATTATTTTTTCACTGCTATCAATTCAATTGGGTAATTTTTATTTATTTTTTTAAAATAGCATGGTTTAAAATTCTTCGAAGAAACAATTAGTCCAACAGTCTCTCTCTCTCTTTTTCTTAAGAAAAGCAATACCATACATCCTGAAAGTACAAGAAGTCGCAGAGAAATTGCCCGACAACAAGCTTCTTCTTCTGTGTTCCCATGGCAACAAGAGGAGATACCAAGATACCCTCTAGCCAACCCTCAAGGAACCCCTATAAACAGTGGGTCAATAGCATCACATTGTCCTTTGGAATCTGGAACAACTGGTCACAAAGAATTGAAATTGGCAAGGAAACAGTTGTCCACCAGTATCTTGGACAACTACATGGATTCTCCACTGACTGACCAAATGAAAATGCAGAACCAAGGTATCTTGCAAATGTTCAAACCTAATGCAGACTTCATCCATCTTGGGATGCTAGAGGTGGTAATTTTTACTGTAGAGTTCAACCTGGTCCAGCAGCATCTAGAACACCAAAGAATCCTTATTCTTAACTGTCGTATGTTCTGGATGTTAGAGGAAAATGAATGTTATTTCAAGGATTAAAAACAATCCTGATCCCATGAGCAAAGAACAGTTTCAGGCAGGGCATTTTGCACCGTTCATGTTTTTATAGGGCAATATAGGCCATTTCCACACTTACCTTTCAGGACCAGCCTAGAAGGACTGGACCAGCCTGGAGCTGTTGAGGTAGCAGGTATGGCTCTAAAGTACCAAGATAAAACTTCTGCATTTTAAAGGCTATCTTGATATAGCACCTTGTGCTAGTTCCAAAGATTGTGTGATCTCCATAGCCACTTCCTGGTTCTCTGAGCACTAGAAACTGAAGTTCCTGGCCTCAGCTCTCCTTCAGGATGTATTTTTGCAGCACATTTTTGTACACTACCAAAATGTATTTCCATTAAACCAGAAAGGGGAAGTGTGTGTCCTTCTGCGTACCTCCCTGGACTAATCTAACTGCTCTGGGATGCTGAAAGAGCTGAAAAAGAGCTTTGCTGTTGTCCTGAGGCATTTCCGCACTGCAACGCGTTCCAAACGGAACGCGTTCAGGCGGAAAGCTTAAGACAGCTCCGGGCGCTTTCCCCGTTCACACACAGACGCGCCAGAACGCGTGTAAACGCGTTCCGGAGCGTCTGTGTGCGAATGCTCAAAGCATCGTGAGCTGTCTTAGCCGGCAAAGGCCGGCCAGGGGCGCGGAGACAGCCGCGGAGGCAGATCGACAATCAGCTGATTGTCAAACAGCTGATTGTCGAAGCCGCGCCGGCGTCGGAGGCGAGCCCGCAGCTGTTCGGGAGACAGAAGCAGGCGCGAACGCTTCTCCTCCCGAACGCCTGCGGGCGGCTCGTCCGCGTTGGAACGCATGTAGAGCACTTTAAAGTGCTCTACATTTCGAACGCGGAAAAGACAGCTGCGGACACGTCGGAGCGCAAGCCGCGCTCGGGCAATGCGGATGACGTGTCCGCAGCTGTCTTTTTCGCGTTCCGTTCAGCCCCGTGCGAAAACGTCTCAGGTGTAGGTGGCCACTTTGGCAACTTAGACTGGGAAATGCTCCATCCACAATGTGGATGGAGCAGCCCAGGGAGGGGGAAGGGCCCTTCTTCTGCTCTAGCATGTGGGAGGAGCTTGAAGAGGTCCAGCTGTCGCGCTATCCCTTTCCTATTGTAATTGTGAAAAGGCACATAGTTTTATTGCAAAGGCAGACAGGGCCTATTCATGCTTACCCATTGAAGTGGTTCTGTATGCTCACTGGGCACGTTTGTCCGCATAGCACCACTGCTACAGTCACCCTAAGATGGGATAACCCATCTCCACAGCAATCCAACTAGATCACTCCTGAATGCTGCATCTCCACCCTCTTCCAGATCACCAGAGGAACATCTGAGTGTGCACTGGATGTTGCCTCAGATATTGCCTTGGCGATACCATACGGGGTTGGCAAGTGTGAACAGGCCCATAGTCTCTCATGTATGCCATGCAGCATCACATTTAATCTGAGCCAAGGTAGTGACCACAGCACCATGCTAAGTCCAAGTAGTTGCTGCCATGAAAGTTTACAGGTGACCTTGGGCTGGTCATACCTTGTAGCTTAACCTATCTCACAGGGTCATTATGAGGATAAAGGGAAGAAGAATGATTGGCTAATGAGCCCAATTGAAGGCGTTAACTTTGACTTACAAGCCCTAAAAGACTTGTGGCCCAAATATCTAAATATTCTTCCATATTGACCTGCCTATGCCTTAAGATCTGGAGGGGAAGCCTGGTTGTCCTTCCACCCTCAGTAGGTGGGCACCTGGGAGAAGGCCTTCTCAGTGATGGCCCCTAGGCTTTGGAATTGAGGTCTATCAGGATCCTTCACTGTATATGTTTAGGAAGGCGGTGAAGGCGGTGGCCTTTGGTTACATGGGAGTATACTGTCTCTTCCCACTTTATAGACATTGTTATTGTTTTAATGTATACTGTTGTTTTAATATATGTCTGATTTTAAATGTTACCCGCCCTGAGATCTTTGGGTATAGGGAAGGATAGAAATATAAATAAATAAATATGACGTGCACAGCCTGGGGCTTCTGGGAGAAAAGGGGGGATATAAATCCCAGAATAAATATATCTCTATTTTTATATGCTTAGAATTAAGAAAAAGAGTTCAGGATCTGGAGCACCATCTGCAAACGGAAACACAAGATAAGAAACTGAGCATGGCCAAACTTCAAGAAACACAGCTGCAGCTGGAAAATATAAAAAAGGAATTAACAGAAAAAGAGAGAGCTCTGAACAGAAGTAGAAATGAAATAACAAGGACTGCAGCACAACTTGATCAAGCGAACGTTCAGGTAAAGGGCTTCTTCAAATCTCACATTTCCTAGAACCATAAGAGCAGTGTCGTACATCTCGGCCCATTATAGATGGCGCCAGCTTATAACAGTCTGCACATACGGAATAGGTTTTGAAGATAAATGACACGGAAATTCCAATTATGTACTGAAACCACTACTTTTCCATGAATTTTTAAAGCCCTTTAAGCTAAGTGTCCTCCAAACAGAAGCTATCATGGACTTTGTCATGCACAGCAAGTCCCAAATTGCAAGGATAGTATAGCTCAGCTGTTCTTGTCTCTGTTGTGCTGGGATGCTTTCTAAAGCAAGGATGTGCACAAATGTTTTTTGACATTCGATTCGAAACACAACAAATGTTCAAATATCCCTATTTGTACGAATAGAATGCATTCGAATGTGTTAAAATTCTATTTGATACAAATCTATTTGTATGTATTCATATGAACATTCGATAAGATTCTGCTATGAACAGATACAGAAGAACATAACATAAGAGGAGCCCTGCTGGATCAGGCCACAGCCCATCTAGTCCAGCATCCTGTCTCACACAGTGGTCCACCAATTGCCCATGGGCATCTCACGCAGAGACAAGGGCAAATCTGCTGCTGCTCTCCAATCCTAGCAAATGGCATTAGAGGCATCCTGCTTGTCACCCCAGCTTGAAAGATGGACTGAGGCATCCATTCTAGTAGCCATTGATACATGATGTTCTCAATGAATTTGTCTCACCGGTCTAAAGCCACCTAGGCTGGTTGCTGTCACTGCTTTTTCTGTCAGCAAATCTCTTAGACTAATGACCCTCTGGGTAAAGAAATCCTCTCCCTTGTCTGATCTGACTCTCCTACTTATCAGCTTCATAGAGTGCTGCCTGGTTCTAGTGTTCTGTGAGAGAGAAAATAAATTTACTCTACCTTTTCTATACCCTCTTAAATGCCATCTTTCCAGGCTGAAGAGGCCTTGATGGTGCAGTCTGTTTTCATAAGGGAGGTATTCCAGACTCTTAATCATTCTGGTTGCCCTTTTCTGCACCTTTTCCAGTACCACAATATCCTTTTTCAGGTGTGGTGACTTGGGATGTTCAAGAATATTCAAAATACCGTATATTCCGGTGTATAAGACAACTGGGCGTATAAGACGACCCCCAACTTTTCAGTTAAAATATAGAGTTTGGGATATACTCACCATATAAGAAGACAACACCCGGTGTATAAGACGACCCCTGACTTTTGAGAAGATTTTCCTGGGTTAAAAAGTAGTCTTATACGCCAGAATATACAGTATTTGTTACCGTATATTCCGGCGTATAAGACTGGGCATATAAGACGACCCTCAACTTTTCCCGTTAAAATATAGAGTTTGGGATATATTTGCCATATAAGAAGACGACCCCTGGCGTATAAGACACCCTCCAACTTTTGAGAAGATTTTCCTGGGTTAAAAAGTAGTCTTATACGCCAGAATATACTGTATTTGATTGAATTCAGACAAATTCAGACATTTGAATTAGAATTGAATGTCCAGACATTTGTTTTTTACTGTTTGAACGACTCGTACTAATAATTTGGACATTCATATATGTACGGATACATACAGGAAGAAAATGGGATTCATATCAAATGCGTATTGAATATTTGTATGAATATATATACAAATGTATTCAAATCTGAACAGATTTGAATACATTTGTTTTTTCTCCATTTGTTCGAATTCATACATTCAAATATTCTATTTGAATAGCAGTCCATAGCTCTATTTGAAAAGCACTCCATAGCTCAACCTGGTGAGATTAGCTGTCTCCTGCATAGTAGCATTCACACCCTCTTCTGGAGTATGGCCAGTGCGCGTGATAGTGCAACTGCAGCTGTTCGGTCAGTTGCATGTAGTGTCCAGATTGAAATGGTAATGTCCAACTGTGTGATGGATGTTGCTTCAGTCTGTTACTTCAGTCATTGCCATGGCGATCTGCCCTGCCCTGGCTGTCCACACTTCACACTGCTCTGTTAAGGGGCTTTACCAACATTTGAAGTGTGAATTGCCACTACCATGTTATGACTTTATCAGCCTAGTATGGTATTGTTATACCATACTTGGCTAAGTGCAAAAAGAATCCGTATTGCCCTCCAGAAATCATTCCACAGGTCCAGGATTTTAGTGAAAGCTTAGGAAGCAGTGAGTCAACTTAAACAAAAGGCATTAGTGCTGACAAGAGTTCATGGTTTTACCAGGTTTCTTATTCACTTGCAGTTTATTAGAAATTCCACTGCCATTTTGTGGTTCTGTTGCTTTTCTTCGGATGTGCTGTGCTCTGACCATGTTAAATGTGATTCATCCTTTATCTGCTGGGGGGATTTTGATAGCATAGTGATCTTTCAGTGTTTCCAATGTGGTCTGTTTTTCTGCTTAAGAATGCTTTTTCAGTGGTTTATGGTTTTGGATAGTGCTTCTGCTGTGGATGGTACATCTAGTGCTGAAAAGAAAAATCTAATAATTGGTATTGTTTTGTCAGAATTTAGTCCTTTGTGAAGGATGTTGGTCATTCATTTTACCCTCCCCTTCAGCATGTTAGACTTGAAAAAGCAATGGCAACAACAAAACAAAATCATTCATAATTGCAGTCTTCGACCTCCCACCTTATGCTATGTAATGAACTTTGTATCATGAACATCCCATTAAAATAGCAAGTTTAAAAATGCCCACATATTTCACAAAGGGAAAAGTGTGCATTATATCCATGGGGAGCCTCCAACTGCTCATTATGTCTTTGGTTTAAAATTAGCCAGCTGCACCTATAATTCCAAGCACATATTTCTAGACTTCCTTTTTATGGGAGGAGGAGGAAGGATTCAAAACAGTACGATCCAATATTTAATAACGGCAATAGTAATAGTCCTTAAAGTAATAGTCGCAACTGTCTGCATCTTTTCGTGGAGCAATAGTAATAGTCCTTAAAGTAATAGTCGCAACTGTCTGCATCTTTTCGTGGAGCGTATACAGTAGTGCACAAGCAAACAGTTTGGGCTTTGTTTCATTTCTTGGCTTCTGTCTCCACCTACAGGTGAACTGTCTTCTTAGCTAAATTCCAAGGACTTCCACCTCATGCTTTTTTTGTCTTTTTAAATAGCTTGCTGCAGCAGAAGAAAAGATGAAGAGGCTTTCGGATGAGCTAAACTGTCAGAGGCAAAATTCCAACAGTGCCCAGCAGTCTTTACAGCAGAAAATGAAAGAGAGAGAAAAAGAGTATCAAGAGGTAAGACGCTACATTATTAGCCGTGTTAACTGGGGAGGATGGGAAGCTCGACCAGATGAAAAGGAGAATGCTACAACAGGGATGCACGCAGGGATACCTGGCACAAGTGAGCGGAAGCAGAAGTTCCCTCTCTGCATTATGTGCCAATATTGGGTTGGGTCAGTTTGCCAGTGCCATGTGGACCTTATCTGGCATGCACTGTCAGTATTGCATGGAGTGCCCCAGATCACCCTTAACTTCCACCAGAAGTGATTACTACAAGGAAAATAACATTTAGGAGTCTGGTGAAGAGGGTAAGAGCTGCCACCAGCCTCCGTACTATGTCTGAAGACTTATCTGGGCTTGGTAGGACTGCTTCTAACTAACCATGTGCAAGGCTATAGCATTACCTTCTTTTGTCCTTTAGTTACTCTCCTGTATTTGTTAAATCTTGGAGTGTGATGCTGACCATCAGAGATGCTTTTTTCTCTTTGATTCCACCCCCCACCCCCAATTGATCCCTATTTAGATCGTCAAGCAATGGCTCAGAATCTACTAACTCAGTAGAATTCTTTCCTTTTTTGTTTTTTGCTGATTTTGTATACTTGACCTTTTTGAAACTTCTCCACTATAAAAGCAATTTGCCTCATGGTATTGGAGGGTAGCTGTTCATGAAGAACTAATGGGCTGGCAGAATTAATTTTACTGTTCTTTCACTATACCGATGGCACTGATCCATGCAGCCTCAAAGTACATGTAAGCTTTGAAGGTGCCCCCCTGTGTCCCCAAGGTCTAGGAATGAAAGCTCCTAGTCCTAGGGCCTGTGGGGAGGCATTTTGGCAGTGCACTATGGCATGTCAACCATATTCTGGATGAGCGACACTGGTCCCTCTGGTAGACCCAATTAATTGGGTGTATTAGAAATTCGGATTAAGAGCCTCCTTGATTCAGATCTTGCTCTGTCTCGTGCAGACAGAGCTGGACTAGCCACAGGATTGGGGGGAGGCTAGATCCAGATTAACAAGCAGATCTGGAGGCCCATATTCAACTACTACATGGGCCCTTAATCCAGATTAGGGCCTGTGCAGTAAGGGCCTATGTTTCCTTTTGAAACTCAAGCCAGGCAAGGAATGTGTCAATACGTGTTTTGATTCTAATAATTTTGTTCTTTCTCCCACCAAACATTGCAGGATCTGTCTTTCCAGCTCAATCAGCTGAAGAGTACATTACAAGAAGAACTCCATCAAGCCAAGAGCAGCTCCATTTTGCTTCAAGCAGAACTTGAGAAAGTAGGTTCAGTGCAGTTCAGGAGAGCCCACCATTTTCCCAAGTACCCTGTTTTGTTGTTATGTCATTGCTCCAAAGTGTTTGTTTGATAACTTCTTTGCAATTTCTGCTAGTTCTGCTGTTGGAGCATTGTCAATTGCAGTGAACCTCTTTTGGTTCTCTCCAGGATGAATATGTTACCTCCTCCTACTGTTCTCTACAGGGCTTGGTCTCAAGCCACATCACTTTTAATTTCACTCCTAATTTCATTTCATTTATTTTATTTGAATTTTTATACCACCCTACATATAAAGATCTCAGGTTGGGTTCCAACATTAAAAACCAATGTACATATAAAATGAACATATTAGAACCATAACAGTGCCTGGATGTTGGGAGGAAAAGGTGTTTATTTAGCCAAAGGCCAGGGTAGAGAGATGCATCACATAGAGTGAAGTTCCCTGACACACCTCAGGAGGGAGACTATTCCACAGTCTGGGAGGTACCACTGAAAAGGACCTTATCCTGGGTACCCACCTCTTTTGCTACTGAAGGTGGTGGTACATAAGAACATAAGAGAAGCCCTGCTGGATCAGCCTACAGCCCATCTAGTCCAGCGTCCCGTGGCACATGGTAGCCTACCAAATGCTCATGGGCATCTCAAGCAGAGACAAGGACAAATCTTCCTGCTCTCGAGTCCCAGCAAATGGCCTGAGAAGCATCCTGCTTCCCCCTCCCCCCAGCCTGAAAGATGCACCTAGGCATTCATTCTAGAGAAAGAAATTTTCTCTATCCACCTTTTCTATACCATGCATAATTTTATATACTTCGCTCAGGTCCCCTCTTAAACGCTGTCTCTCCAGACTGAAGAGGCCTAGACATTTCAGCCTGGTTTGTACAACCATTAGAGGCTCTCCTGCAGATCTTAGGGCATGGACAGGTCAATATGGAAGAAGGCATTCCTTTAGATATTTGGGGCACAAGCTATTTAGGGCTTTGTAAGTTAAGGTTAGTACCTTGAATTGGGCTCAGTAGCAAATTGGCAACTACAATTTATCTTGAAAAGATTGAGGCCAGCTTCCTCATCACACTGGCATCATTGGTTTTAATTTCCCCAGACTTCCTGAAAAACAGGAAGCTCTGGTAAGGACTGTTAATTCTGGAGTATTTGAGCCTTTGTACACACCCTTAATTGTTATTATTCCATGAAAACTGAAGAAAGTAAGGGAAAACACTTGTAACCTATTGCATGTCTATACCACAACTACTTGTTGCAGATCCTGAGGCCTTAGAAAATAGAGCTCACCCAATTTTCTCCAAAAGTAAAAATCTTGATGAAAGATTTATAGTATTTCCCACCACATAAGGTTATTTTTTTCCTTCTAAAATCATTCTTCATCCTTTTTATTTTTTCCCCTTCATTTGTAGATTCACTAGGTGACCAGATTATATGGATTTCAGCACCTGGTTAAAACATGCCTCTTCATCCAGATCTTTGAGAGGTTGACTGATGTCTGTCATGGAGGGAGGAAGGGTGGGGCAGGGCAGGTTGAGAAAGGGCAGGTTATATTTTAAATATATTTTAAATTGTCATATATATTTTGTCTTTTTATTGTTGTAATCTGCCTTGGGATCTTCAGACAGATGGTGGAGGAAACAGACAGGATGCCTCTAAGGGCCATTGGCTCGTATTTGAGAGTAGGCCAAAGTTTTGCCTGTGCCTTCTGCTTGAGATGCCCATAAGCGATTGGTGGGCCATTGTATGAGACAGGATGCTGTTCTAGATGGGCTGTAGCCGATCCAGCAGGGCTCCTCTTACAAATTCACGGTCATTGTTAACAATGTTTTTGTGTTGCATGATCTTAATATATGTCTGTCTTTCTCCTGTAGACCCTTTCAGTGAAGCAGCAGTTGGAAAGAAGTGTTAGTGAGGTCTCTCAGAAGCTGAGTCAAGCAGAGCAGGCCCTGTGTGCGATGAAGCTGAAGGAAAATGAACTGAGGAAAAACTGTGAGGTATATGAAATTGTGAGAGTATGCTCATATACTGGAAATGCATACTGTGTAAAGTCTCAGGCAAAGAAGAGACTCACTTGCAAGCTGGAATACCAAGAAATGTCAATATCATTGTGAGTAATTAGAACAGGCAGAATGGCTCCCAGACAGAAACTATAAGCTTATTCTTTAAAAAATAAATATGTACTGTATATATAAAAAAAACCAAGGTATGGTGGTAAAAATAAGATAATGGAAACTTTTACTATATATGATGGAACTATGAGGAAATTCACATTTTGTCTCTGAGCACTAGGTGGCAAAGTGCTGGAATGTTCTAGCCATCTACACTTGTGGATGGCTAAAACATTAAAAACCTTTCCTATGTGCAAATGGTGGCCCAGACAGCAACCATGGCAGAGCTCTGGCAACAGCACCAGTGCATCACCGTCACCAGGGCAACCTGGCACTGCCAGTTATGTGCTCCTCCTGCATGTCTTCCAAAACAAAGACATGTTGATGGAGCATCCAGAGCCTTACTGGGTCTGCGGCTTGTATAAGCATGGTGTAGTTTTAACTGGTTCAAAATCCAGATTTGGCCAGATTCTCTTCCTAGTCCCGTGCTGATAGTCTCATGTGGCACAATCAGCAATATTATGTTGCATGGTACACCCAGGAGAAGCTTTTTGAGCTGTGAAGGAGTAAGAAGGAAAGGGGGATCCTCATGATCTGACCTTTGCCAGGGGCCTCCAAAACTAGTTCATTCAAAAACTGTTGTGATTGCCTTCTCCCTTGACTTAGAGCAGCAGACACATTGGCTCCTGTAGAATATCTAAGCGAGGTCTCAAGTATCTAATGTGAGCATGGAGAACAGGGATGATTTTACTGTACAGCAGGGTTTTTTGTTTTTAAGGTCCCATTTTGACAAACATATCCCATCAATTAGCATAGGCTCTTCAGCTATTTGCGTCTATTGTCTCCAGGACTGACATTCCCATGGGCAGCATAAGTAGGAAAAGTAAGACCTCACACATAAGGCAGCAGAGGAGTAAAGAGCATTTTGCTGCTTCCTTGCAGGCAAAATTTGATACCCTCATCAAACACTTGGCTTCCGCACAGTCCCTGTAAGTTTATTGGCCCAGTCTGATCCTGGAGGCCCCTAATGATAATCATATAGGCAACAAACCCTGCCGTGCTCTCCATCCACTTAAGCCACTTGACCGTGATCGTATTCTGGTAGTGAGTTTTAAATCACCATCTAATGGCCCTTATGCCTGTACTTAAAGCTGTGTTAAGAAGTCTTTAACCGCAGGATGCTCATTATGCGGCACACATCAAAAATTGCCAGGAAACCTTGAGCTTTTAAATTTGGCACGTGTGTGAGGAATATTGGCACAATAGTTTGCCTCTTCTCTCTTTCTCTCTCTCTCTCCCTCCCTCCCCTCTCCCCCCCCCCCCCACCATTTACTTATGGAGGCTGAAAGCTAAGAGGTAAAAGGGACGGGGATGAGCAGAAGCAACTGCAAGTTTAATCCTGCTCTTGGGCTGATTTGCTTAAATAGCTGGAAATACAAACCAGCTTTGCCAGCAAATTTCCAGCTTATGCTTCCCATCGTGGTTGTCCCTTCTCTTAAATTTGGCTTTGGTGTTCTGATGCCCATCTGCTAGTAGTAACTAGATGGATAATTGAGGGCTCGAGACCAGCAGAGCCTTGCCAGTGCCATCTGTTATCTTAGCGGCTCAGGAGTGGGCGGCGTATACATGCCCGTGCCATTTTCTTCAGGAACGACTTTTTCTTCCCAAGAGGGGTGGAATTGTGGTGAGGGGGGCAGTTCTTTGGGAAAAAGAGAAAGAGAGAAAGAAATATGTGCTCTCAAGGTTGAATGGAAAGTGTCCCGATTTGTTTCATGTGTCTTCCTGGGTGGGCTGCTTTCATTTTTCAATGAATACAAAGCAATTCTGCTTTCATTGTCTATGCCAAAGGAAAGTCTCTGTCTGTCAGAAATGGATACTTTCTGTGTGACAGGCTTCACCCCCAAACCTTCCATGGTTCTACCACTGCCTTGAGGATTGGTTTGACTGGAAGGCGTTTGGCTGTTGTCTCGCTTTCCCTCTTCTGCTCTCTAAAGAGATTATGACTGGGTTGTGGTTCTTTAATATTTTTGCCCTATAAAGCCCTTGGCCTGGCAAAATTTATAAGCTGGAGGTTTGCTTGCTTAACATATGCCACTTGGCAGCTGTTCTGCACACACTGCCTGATAGCAGTAGGTTGCTGACATGCTAATATTTTGCTGACATTGTCCTGGGGGATGAAAACTACACACTCTGTGTGCGTGTTTGTGTGTGCGTGCAACTTGCTCGCACCTGAGTAAGTAGGTTGAAGTTGTATGGCTTGTAGACGTAGGATAGTAGGACCATGATTCTTTTGTGGACTGTGTGCCTTGAACAACTGAGTGTAATGCACAAAGACGTTTATTAGAGTTGAATTAAGTTACATTTACATGCAGTTAAGAAGAACCATATCTGGATCAGCTTGGAGATGGTTCTTCGACCGGATTGTTGGCTTGCCACCTACCCCCCCCCCCCCCGCATCATGAATTAGAGATGTATGAGAATACAAGGCCCACTTGCTACCAACTTGAAGGCACATTTGAATGGCTCCCCCCCCCCCATCCCTGCTCCTCTTGAATGCAACCTTAGTCAGACGCATGCAGATCTTTTTGGGTGGTAGATATCTGCAGGAGCTTCTTTCAGCTTCAGCTTAGCTAGATAATGAAGTTGGCTGTGAAGGCTTGTCATCCCAGAGCCTTTCTGCACTGGGTGGTAGGACAGACCTTGTTGTGCGGTAGACCGGACCACCCAGTTTATGACTCTGTCATTCACACTGCAGTGCAGATAGGAGAGACCATGCCCCTCCATCAGCTTTCATCGCCATTGGATGAAAATGGTACCCTAGCCGAGTATAGATGCAGACGTCTTTGAAGAGATATACAACTGGCTCAGATTTCAGAGGTGTGTGGATGGCAAGCCTCTGTGGTGTAATATACTGTGGGGACCCATTGTGGTGGTACTCCAGGAATTGCCACTGGGAGTTGGTCTGCTTGTTTCAGGACACTGCATGTAAGTGTGGCAAGGCCCTGCAGTGCAAGGCTTGCAGATCACATCACAATCTTTTCGAGGTTAAACTTTCTCAGTGGGGACAGACCATCTGAAAAGCTCCAGTAGGCAAAGCAGTGTCTGTAAGGCAAAGTTGGGTTCAGATGGTAGAATGTAAGCCAAGACTGAAAATCAAATGATTACGTATGGTTTCTGTGCCATTGCAGCATGTTTGTGGTTTTTAAAGCTCTGCAAAGACTCATGAAGAACTTCTGTAAGGGTGGCTAGTGAGTAGGTGAATCAAACGCTGCCTCTGCATGTCACCAACTAGGCTGGAGTGCAAGTTCTGGCTCCAGAGGTGAAAGCTGCATTGTCTGCACACCCAGTATCTCGTACGCCCACAGACTTGGAGCTGGGGAACAAAGTTTTCTGTTCACGATGTGATGGTAGCAGGCACCAGCCCCTGTTGCCACTTTCCCTCCAGATGGCAAGGGCAGCAAAGTAACCTCAAGAGTGAATTCTCGTGCTCTCTGCCAAAGAGACCTCTGAGGGTTTTCTGGCCTTTAAGGAAGGCTGCAGACCCAATGATTGTGGCAATGTGCAGTTGCTCTGCCTTTTGAGCTCCCGCAGGTCATCTTTTTTCGGCAGTGTGGACACAGCCTTTGTGTGGTTCAGTAGGATGAAAACAAGGCTTCCAACAAAAGCCTTGCCTTTGTCCTGCTGCCCTTTGTGTCCCTGGCCTTCTCCTCGTTTACTGGTATCCTGCTCCAGGGACTCTCTCTTCTGTACTCTGGTGTGGACTAGAGAAGCTCCACCCCCCGATAGCATTCTGCATCTGCACTGACTGAAGCGTAGCCCAGTCTGGGTGGCCAAAATTGGCTGTACTGCCTGTTCCAGTTTAGCAGGAAGACTCATTTTGGCAGCACACTCAGTTTTGCCACCAAAATGGGTCCCCCTCCTGCTCATTGGAGCCCTTTCAACAGGAGCTGAAGCTTGCATGAACTTCAAGGCAGCCTGAGGTCTGTCCTGGAACAGGGCATCCAAGTGCAGATGGCCTTGTTCCGGGACAGCTGGACCACTCCAGCAAGGAATTGCTTCAGTCGGAGTAGCTGGAGCAGTCCAGGCCCTGAGAGTGTGGAAATGGCCCCTATCTCCAGGCCATTGCCGGTAAAACTCCTAATAAAAAATGAGACTCTTTGGCTGAGCACTCTCTCTTTTTCTCCCACCCCCCACCCCAGATTTCTTGACAGCCACATTTTTGTTTTACTGGACTATCTATCTGTTATATCTGACTACCTGTTTAAAGTCAGTGATCCACAGATGTCCTGGTTTCATTCCAAGGCTCCATCCAAATGAACTTTTTCCACTTTCCAACACCACATGAAACAAGTTGGAAGAGTGTCAGGCCTGCTCCATCCTTCCTCCTTTTCTGCAAGGTGCTCATTCTGGTTGCTTTCTCTCAGGTTCTGAAAAAGAGTTGTAGTCTTAATATCATTTTATTTGGTGGAATTTTAAACTGCAGTTTCTCTTTTTGGAGAAAACTGAGAACTGTATTTTATGCTAGCTGGGGTGCTGATTAGCAATGCAGTGGCTGACAGATGTGCATGGAGAATGCGATACACCACAAATTATTACCTTCTTCTTTTTTAAAAATTATTTTTATTTTGATTATTGAATTACAATCAATATCCAAACAATCTACAAAAATATAACAAGAATAACAAATGGATCCAGTTCCCATTTCAGCACACCTGTAGCCAGAAACCTGTATTGTTTCATATATATTGACATACACAGGGAGATTTAGGAAGGCCCAATGTTATGACTCATAAGTTGTCAATTAATTTATAGGAGAGGTTGATCTGAACAAGCTTGATCAAATTGCCAACATGCCCCATTTCTCCTTGCCCTCATTTATTCACCTTTTGATGGCCTAGGATGCAAAAAGGCAAAATGCTGACCTCCTCTCCAAGTCTGCTCAACAAGCGCAAGAAATTGTCCAGCTGAAGGAGGACCTCTGTGTAACCAAACAGCTTCTGCAGCAGAATCAGAATTTTACTGAAGGCTTGACAAGTGAGTTACTTATCTTCACTCTGTTATTTCACTGTGAGATCCCTACACAGGGCTTGTACTCCTAGGGTAGAGGATTTGTTTCTGCCCAGAAGTTGTTGGACTGCAGTTCTTTAGGCTAGTGTGAGTTGTACTTAGCCCAGCAATATTTGGCAGGCCACCCGTTCCTCACTCTTAATATACTGAGTTAAGGCTAGCATGATTTATGTTGCTTAGAATCTGCTGTGGTTCATAAAGCAGTGCAGATGTCTAGATACATTGCACAGGAAGGTGGCCCTGGTAGTTCAAACCAGCTGCTTGTGTGCCGTGTGTACATGAGTGGTTAGACCAGTATATCAGCCTAGAATGTTGCATGGTCCCTAGTTGGAGCAGTCTATGGCACCGTTCTTGTGCCATAACCTAGTCCAATGTCTTGTCCAATGTAACGGGGACAAGGTGTTCTGGGGACTCTGCTGGAGTCATCTACCAACCCAGTGTGGACAGAGCCCCTCAGATAGCTCTGAGTTAAGTTTTCCAAATCACAAAGCGGCGTTAGAATGCCAAATGGGCACAAATGGGAGAAACCTGAAACTAAGTAAATTAATAAAACTTGGGAAGGGGAAAAGCAGTCCCAATACTGGAGATGAACAATATTTTCAGAATTATCACAGGTATCCCACTGTTTGTGAATGGCTTACAGCAATTTATATACGTTGCCAATGTGGATTGCACGAAACCTATGCAAACCTATGGATGTGATCTCCAGAGCCAGTATGAGGAGCTGTAGCAGGACAACCTTCTGAATGTGGAAGGCATATCCTGGACCGTTGGAATGGTTCCTGTTACTGGAATGGCTCTAGGCTGGACCAGTCCAGCTGGGACAGTGCAAAGACTGTCATACTTAGTTGGGTGCACAGGACAAGAAAGGAGCATGGAAGATAGGATCTTTTAAACCATGGTTGTACATGAACTGAGGCAAAGAGCTAAGGAAGAGAGCTTGCTCCTCCCTTAGACCTCACAAGCAGGTGGGAAGGAGGTTCCTTGTATGCTTGCTGATCCAGTATACTGGCCAGTGCAGAACTGCCCATACATTCAAATATTAGGGCGCAGTAGTTGCTGGTGGTCTGAGGAGGACTGGAAGTGCACAGTTTGGCGGATATTGGTTCAGTGGAGTTCTTGATGTTCTCAACATGAATTTCTCTCTCATCCAGCCTATTCTTCTATAAGTCGAGGAACACTGAGAAAGCAGCATGTGCTGATTCCAGGAGCATCCATGGGTACCAGCTATCGCTACTAGGATGTTTAATTTTTATAGGGGTTGGTAGATAAACTGTTCAGAATGTAGTTCTCTAAAATAGTTCTGATTTATTTATTCCTTAAAATACCATTTAATGAGAAAAGTGATGATATTTCTTTGTTTGGGACACAGAAAAAAATCTTACCCTGGAAAAAGAGTTAAAGCTACTTGAAGAGAAAGTGAACAAGCAAGACAATCCTGTCAGCTTATCAGAAATGAAAATTACTCTGGCTGATATGGAAAACCAGCGAGATTCTCTCCAGCGACTTCTGAAAGAAAAAGAAATTGTCATTGAAGAGCTCCGTGTAAAGCTGCAAGATCTAGAAACTTTGCAGAAAGATCTTCAAGAATATGAAGGCCTTAAGAAAGAGACTGAGTTGCTTTCGCACTGGAAAAAAGAAAGTGAACAGCTCTTAGCTGAGCAAAGCTTAGAAAAAGAGACATTGGCTAGCAAAATTTGCAGTTTGGAAAGTGCTTTAACAACCGAACGCCTTAAAAGTGACCAAAGAGTAAAAGAGGTAGAAGGTGAAAAGGAAAGCCTTGATAAAGAGATTAGGAGACTCAAATCTATGTTGGAGGAGAAAATAACAGAGTTAGAGGAACAAAGAAAAGCGTATAATGACCTTCAGCGAAAAACAGAAATGTTGGAGGAAAAATCTGAGAAAGAGAAAGCAAGTGATTTATTGAAATTATCAGAGTTCAGCAAACAAGTGGACATCCTACAGAATAACTTGCAGTCAAAAGCAGATGAATTGTTAAGAAAGGAAAACTGCATTGCTACTCTTGAAACATCTTTAGCTTCCTACAGGCACTTAAATGAATGTCTTCAGAAACAGTGTGAAGGGCTGAATCAAGCCAGAGATGAAACAGAAAGAAGATTGGCTGAGGCAGAACAAAGGCATAAAGACTTTGGGAGAGAAACAGAGCAGAGCATAAGTAAGTTAAAAGCAGCAATTTATGAAAAGCAGAATGTGGTCACTGAGGTGTTGGCAGCTCTTGAGGAGAAAGACAAGAAGTTGCAAGGGTTGATCAAAGAATCGGAATGGCAACAAGCCAAGATGAAGGATTCAAGAAACAGTAATGCTTTGCCTGACGAGTTGAAAGTAACTCCTCACAGAGTAAGGCAAGAGGAGTCGGGTTTGTCTTTGGAGACATCCTTGTGTGGAACGGAAGCCAAAATGCTTTATGAATCCTCTGACCTTAAGAGCACAGCCAGTACCTGTATTATACAACAGGAAAATCCAGATTTAATGGAAATGAACTTTGGTTTTTCCAGCCTTTTGAAGCACAAGCAGGAGAACCTCTCCAGAGTGTCAGAGAATGAGGTGAGCTTTTCACTCTCAGAAGCTGAAGAAGATGCAGAAATGAAATATGATCAATTGGAAGTAGAGACTGGGGACTTAGAGTATGCTTTAAGGGAGAAAGGGTGCCATTTTGGAGTAGAAAAAGCTGAGTTTGAAAACCAGGAGAAAATCAAGGAGGATCTAGAATGTAAGCTCATTTCATTGCATGTTTCACCTGCAGAAACTGAGACAGAACAAGTAAGGATAGGTAATGGGATGAGGTATCTTTCCGAAGTAGTGCTGGAAATGAATGAGCAGCTGGCCAAAAACATGAGAATAACAGGTGGGCATGCCAGAGGTGAATCTCCAACTGAAATGATGTCACTGGAACATCTCAAAGCATCTGTGAAAGAGAAGGAAGATGAATTGAGCAGATACCAAGTTAAGCTTGAGCTGCTTCAGATGGACCTTGAAGACAGAGAGGTCTCTGTAGAAAGGTATGCTCTTCAAGTAAAGCATCTGGAGACTGTGTTGCAAACCATGGGGATAAAAATGGAAGAAAGCAAAATGGAAAAAGAGAGGTTGGAGCAAGAACTGCAAGCACTTGCAGATGTAGGAAATCCATCTTTCAGTGTTACAGAAGGAGGTGAAAGTAATCAGCTACCAGATTACTTCAGTGCTGTTACCAAGGACAACCCAAACCAGCAGATAGATGCCAAGTGCTTGTCATTCTCTCATGATCTGATGCCCAGCCAGAATGATTTTGTCCGATTACTATCCTCCCTACAAATGACAATGAGCAAGCTAAATGAGTTGGAGAAAATCTGTGAACACCTGCAGATTGAAAAGTCAACATTAGCATCACAGCTGAAAGATGTAGAGCTGGAATGCATTACAGACATGATGGCAGAAGAATTTGTGGACAAAATTAATAAAGGGGAAGAAGATGCATTTCCTGATGGGGTAACAGATCAGAGTGAAATTACAGCAGAGGCCAAGACTGAGCACAGGCGTCTAATGTCTTTGCAATCTTGTGGGGTGTGTGGCTATGAAGATTTAAAGCTGTCCAGTGAAAAAAACAAAGCACATTTTGATGCAATGAAGGAAAAAATCTTCTCTTTGAAAAATGATTATAAAATAATGCACGAGCAAAGCTTGAACATCATCACCAAAATATCAGAGGCGCAGTGTGGGGTTGAAGTGTTGTTTGCAGAAAATATTTCACACTCAGCAAGCCTCAACAATGTTGCACCTGCTAACAGTACAACCTCCCCTTGTGTAAAGCCTGATTTTGAAGTCAGTTGGTGCAGATCATTAAACAAAGTTGATGGATTACTCAAACAGGTTGATATAGAAGAAACTCCTGATGAACATTGCTATTATATTGCAGAGCGAGATGACAAAGATGCCGGGACTTGTGTTTTCAAACCAGGTTGTGTGATACTTGAAAAGCACGCAGTGAAAGAAAAAATCGAACTCCTCCTGCGTGAGGCCTGTGAAAAGTCCTTCAAAGTGTTTGAAGAATCATTTGAATCGCATAAAAATCTACAAGATGAAGAAGAGATACAAAAGATTCAAGATTTGCTTTGTTCTGTAAGGAAGGAAGTAGATTGTCTCCGAAACCAAAGTACCTCTGAGAGTGAACAGTGGCAACAGAAAGTTCACGGTGTGATCCTGCAAGTGACATCTAAACTGCCAATGGAAAAGGAGGTTCCTCAGCTGTCGCCTCAAGAACTAGCAGCCCCACAGCTCCAGCTGCGAGGCTCTGAGGTAATTTTCATTCCTGTCTTCCTATTGTCAATGACCCTATTAAGTGTGGCAGGCTTCCTAGCATACAGAAATATGATGGAAAGAATCCCTTAAGGCATGTGTCCAAAAGAAATTATACACATGCTCTGGGCTTCTCTCTGTTTTCAGAAAGAGGACAGTTCTGTTTATGTTGCAGAAGAATGCCCCACTGCCCAGACCTCATTGCTCCACTCTTTGCACTGAGATCAGAGAAGATTGGTAGAACATCTCAGTTCGAAACCAGTTTCCCCTGCATTCAAAAGATTCCTTATAATCAGAAATCACATACACTGTAGTGTGTTCCTTCAAATCAGGGCAAATTTGTTACTTCTAACTAATGTGCCTGCTTTATAGGTGACTGCTGCTGTATTAGGGGGAATTGGGATACCCTAGCATGCACTTAGTCAGGTACAGAACCACTATGATTCTGCCCCAAAGTCATTATAGAAAAAGTGACCCCCACCTTCCTGTGCCGCATGGTACTTCTCTGCCTTTGCCTGCTCTGGAGTTTCTCCCAGTGCTCACCCTAAGCATATAATAGAGGGTATGGAATAGCTGAAATTAAGTTCTAAATGTGTTTCTAAATGAAAAAGCTTTCCCTGAAGATGGAAACCTGAAGGAATGCCCATGAAGGGTTATCTTTGTGCCATTCTACAGGAAAGCGACAGGTGGTGTGCTTTCAACCAAATGGATCAAGGCTGCTTCACCTGTGCTGAATCCCCAGTTCTTCTATTGCTTTTCTGCAGGATGCCACAGAAGATACTCCATGACATTTTTAGCTTCCTGATGGACCCGGCTCCATCTTAGGTTAGCTCCTCCAACTGGATTCTGATCACTGTCTCTCCAGTAAAAAAAAAAAAAAAAAAGCATAGCTGAACAGAAACAAAACTTTCATTCTGAGGTACCCTGAAGCTCTTGTTTTTCACATAGCCTACGTTGCTACGCTATGGTCGTTTCTACACTTACCTACAGTAGTATAGTAGGATAGGGCGGTGTAGTGGGACTTATCTAGTGAAACAGATTCAGCTGGAGTGGTCCACTTCTAGAACCTGTCCACATGTCCCAGAACAATGCTGTCCACATTTGGATGGCTGTTCCAAAACAGCTGCCACACCAGCCCTGAAAGCCGCATTTCTATGGGCAGGAACAACTATCCTCAGAGTTCCCAGGTGACCTGAAATCAGTTCCCTCCTAAATTTTTTAAAAGGTCTACCAGCTTACTGGACATTTTTGGCAGGCTAGTCTAGTCTACACTCCATCCAATGGTCTAGAGCATTTTAGCAATGGCATGGCTCCCCTTGTACCACACGAGCATATGGAAGAGAGGCCTCTGGCTCCTTTGCTGGAGCAGGACAGTGGTGTGAACAGGCCCTATGTATGAGATCCAGGTACTCACCAGAATGGAACCTTTTGTGAGCAAGGGCTTCTTCTCTGAACACCCTGCAAAAACAAAAATCACAAGCAAGATTTGATACCTCCTTATAAATATTTTATTAAAATTGTTTGTTTGTTTCAAATTGTAGCATGTGCAAATTCCTGATCAGGAAACAAGTGGAGAAGACAAGAAACCTTGTACGAGAAGTGTTGGCATAAATGCTGCAACACAGTGTGCTCTGGACTTAGACCCAGAAGCCAGAAAAATGACTGACTACCCTGAAAGTCCTCCATTGTGTCCTGATGAATTATCACTTCCCCTTAACCAAAAAACAAGTCCGACTGAGGAGATATACAATAGAAATTCCAACCTCTTCTGTAGTGAGGAGGAAAGCAAGAAAGAAATCTCAACGCTTCTCATGGATGTCCAAATGTTAAGCTCAAGGTTAGATTTAAAGGAGAAGGAACTGGCGGCTAAGAGGATTTCTTGTGAAGAGCTGGACCAAAAAGTAGCAGCCCTTGAAAAAGAAAAGGAAAATTTACATGAGTCCCTTAAATCTGTTGCTTTTGATAAGCAGCAGCTATCTTACAACCTTGTCGCTCTTGGAATAGAACTTGATAAGGTGAAAGCTGATCTGGAATTACACAAAGTAAGATTGTCTGATACAACGGAAACTGTAGAAGATCTAGAAATGTCCAAGGCAGATTGGGCTGAGAAGCTTCTTGAAAGTGAAAATGAATTGAGAAGGATGAAATCAGAGAAGGCAAATGTTGAGCATCATGCCCTGACCCTGGAGGCTGATATTGAAGAGCTTCACTCAAAGAATGAGCGGTTAGAAAATGAAAACGAGAATAAACTGAAAAGCATTTTTGGCCTTCAAGAGCAGCTTCATATAATCACAGCTGAGAGAAACCAATTTAGTCAAGATCTGAGTGCATTGTTGAAGGATAAAGAAGAATTGGATGAAATATGCCAAAAACTGCAAGAGACAATAAAAGAACTTAAGCTGAATAAAGGGGATTCTGATGAATTTATCAGGATATTGGAAGCTGAATCTAAGGCCCAGGCAAAATTGCTCCAGGCTACAAAGACTGAGGCTGACCGGCTGTCAAACGAAAAGGACGGCCTTGTGTTGCAGTTACAGAGTTTGGATAAGCTTGTGAGGGATCTGACGTTAGAGAAAGAAGCAACCCAAAACCAAATAGAGTATCTCGGTGAGGAAAAGCAAATGAGCCTGAGGGAATGTGAAACTTTACACAGCAAGCTAACCATTTCTGAGACTGAAAATGCCAGGATAGCCAAATTGCTGGAAGGATCACTGATCGAAAAAGGTGAACTTGCGGCCAGGCTGAATTCTGCCCAGGAAGAGTTGGAACAGCTACGCCTGGGCATTGAGAAGCTAAAAACAAAAATTGAGTCTGATGAGAAGAAGAGCCGCCGCCTTGTGGAAAAGCTGAAAGAAAATGAACGGAGAGCCGATTCTCTCACAGACAAAATTGAGAGCCTTGAAAGGGAATTGCAGATGTCTGAAGAGAGTTTGGAGGATGCCATTCTTCAGACGGAGACGGCAAAAGCAGACGCAGAAATAGCCAACGCTGAGACAGAAAAGATGCGCATGAGTTTGGAAAGCTTGGGACATGAAATCAACTCCTTAAAGTTAGAAAAAAATGTTCTTGAAAGGCAGCTGAAAGAAAACCGAGACAAGGTATCCGATTTAGAAGGCAGAAATTCTGCATTTTTGAAACAGCTAGAAGAAAGGGAGAAGGAAAACAGGAAAATTAGAGCTGACTGTGAAAGCACACTGATGTCTTTGGAAATCCAGCTGAGACAAGCTCATGAAGAAATTAAACTTTCTCATCAGGAAGTGGACGTTTTAAAGGCCAAGGAGCAGAAGCTGATTTCTGAGGTAGCTTCTCTCAGACATGAGAATGTACAGTTGGTTCATCAAGTACAGGAAGCAAAACAAAAACAATCTGAAACTAAGCAGTTGATAGAAACTCTCATCCAGGAATTTCAAGAGTTCAGGTGCAGCTTATTGAATGAAAATGAATCCTTTCTTGAGCAGCTGCCGAAAAATGTGCAGATGGTCACCAAGGATCCGCAAAGATCTTTTCCTGAAGATGAGTTGGAAGCCCTAAAATCGGAACAATACACTTTCCTTGGAAAGGTAATACACAGGTTGTTGTATGTAATATGTTGTGGTTTCACAGCTACTATAATGAAGCTTTCATCTCTAGAAATGGTTATACTTGGGCTGCATTCACATGCAGAGAAAAAAAGCATCTCTGACAGCTCAGAGATGGTTTGCAGGTGGGACTGTCCATATGCCAGCCTACCCCTAATCTCTCTCGTGAACATTCCAGGTTAGAAAAGGTAGATTACAGGTGGAATGAGGACAAGAGGGCCATACGTTGCCATCTTTAAGGCACTTTGACACACTGCTTTTGCTACATGGAATGAGACATTAGGTGAGAGTGCATAGACTTATAGCCTGTATTGGTCCATGGTCTGCTTGTTATTAGGCAGTATACATAGGAAAGAGTTGTTGTACATATGTTAGTGAGCAACAGCATTCAGTCTTGTGGTTCAAATGTCAGACAAAAGATCTAGTAGTCTCTGGGTTCGATTCTCCCTTGCTGCTTGAGACTAAAAAAGCTAGTCAATTCGTGCATGCATCTGTAACAATGTGTCTCCAGTCCTGGGAGGAGATGGCTTCGCATGGGGAAGCATCCCAGAAAAAGGTGTTCTTCCTGACCCCATTTTGGAGCAAGGAGCCCTCCTATTCAGGTTTAGTATAGATCAGTGATGGCTAACCTTTTGAGCTTGGCGTGTCAAAATTCGCAAGAAAACCTAGCTTAACTCGGGTGCTGTGTCACATCTAGAAATATCCATAATTTTGTGATATTTGTAGCTTTAGTAAAAAAGTTATATTTTCGATATATGTATTTTATTAAAAGCAAAACCAAATAATTCTTTACATTTGCTAAATCTTCAACTGAAAGTTGGTATTTCGTATACTTCAAGGACAAGCAAGCACTACATGCCCAGGTGCCAGGGTGACCATGTGTGTCACCCAAAAGGGCTTGGCGTGTCACCTGTGACACGCGTGTCATAGGTTGGCCATCACCGGTATAGATGCAGGGTAAGTTGGATGACACCAAAAAGTTGATTTTTTTGGACTGGAAGTTATGAAGAGGTAAAGATCATCAATTACAGGGCCCAGTTACTAAACTGTCCAGTCGTGTCAACTGAATAGACATATGACTTTTAGAAACCAGAGTAAAGTTTGCTCTACTGTAACCCAGTTTGCACATCATTGTGTCTATTCAGTTGACATGACTTGACATGCTGTGGGTACAGCATGGCCTCATATAGTTCAAACAGAAGGATAAGTCCAGAGCTTTCTCTTCAAATAACTTATTAATCTTATTTTACATTTACTTGGGTGAAAAAAATTCCAGTGCAATAAGAACATTAGTTGTTGCTCTTTTCCAGTGTTATTTTGCTTTTTTATTTTGCAGACCTACAGCATTCAGCAAATACTGCAGTTCAAAGAGGAGTATGATTCTTTCCACCAGACATTTCAGCAGTGGTTGAAAATGTGTAGGGAGCTAAAGCAAGAAAACGGACGGATGGAGGACCGAATTCATGAACTTGAAATACAGCAAGAGATGACAGGTGAATGTCTCTGTGTGTTAAAAATAGTTTTTCCATCAGCTGCCATGGAGGACATGGCTGGAATTCTGGTTGAATTCTCTTAAGAAGCAGCAGCAGCAGTGTATCTAACAGGTGAAAGATGTGGACCTTTTCTGCACTTACCTTCTGTATATCCAGATCTGTGCGCCTTAGTGAGTCAGATTACTTAGAGGCGTAGGCTGGATCAGCATCATCTGCAGAGATGTGCCCCATGCCTCCTTATGGCTGCAAAGCCCGCAGGAGTTTCACAGCTGCCCCCTACACTTCCAAAGGCTAGGAGCCACAGCTCTTAGCCTCGGAGCCTGGAAGGTTGTTTTGGCGCACTGCTTGAAAAGCACATACACACACACACACACCAGTAGTTCCAGATTAGCAAGGTGTGCCATCTGCACATATGATCCAGAACAAGGTCCTTGGTCCAGTTGAAGACCCATTGAAATGGGTGTTCAACAGATCCAGATTAAGGACCTCCTTAATCTGAATCTGATTGTGTCCAGTGCAGACAGAGCCAGATCAGTGGGAGCAGAAAGAGGCTTCTTAATCCAGATTGCCAAAAAGTGCCAGAGTTTGAGTTTTTTTCAACAGCCATCAGCATAGAGCCCCTTTTATCCCTTTTGGTAGTATAGCATACCATCCTACTGCTTTGCTTACTTTATGGTGGCCACCAAGAAGAGCTCCTCCTTGCGTTTTGATACAGTGCATCCAGCAATTTCTTTTAGAGTTATTTAATTATATATATTATTATTATATTATATAATATATATTATTATTATAATAATTAAAAAATTATTCAGTATTTGGCCCAGATGGCCAACGTGTGGCCTGAAAATTATAACTTAAAACATTCATGGCATGCATAACATAACAGTAGCTGGTCACCAAAACGGCACCCTGGGAGCTCTGAAGGCCTGGAGCTTTTGTTCCTGGATTTTGGAGCATTCAGAAGCCCCTGTGCTAGCTTTGAAATTGGGACAAGCTTCAGACAGTGCAGGGGATGTTGAAGAACAGGCAATGCTTATGTGGATGGTCTTGTTCCACACCAGAAGCAATCTGATGTGGAACAATAAGGTGATGGATTGTGTATCCTGGTACAGGGTGGCTACTCCGCACCAAGATAGCACCATGAAATGTGGAAACGGGGCAAACTTGCAAGAAATCACAAGGGGTAATTCAGATAGCAAGGAATTGAACCCCAAAACCTTAACCTGCTACTGAACACCGTAAACCTACCAATAAAGGTTTCTCTGCAGAATCAACAGCACATTTATATATTGCAAGACCACCACTGGCTCAGGCTGGACATGATCAGTTTCACAGTAGTTACTGCTCATCAGGTGTCCGCAGCCTGTAATTGGAGTTCTACTTTTTCCCTTATGGGGATTCGAACTCATGGGCTGGTACACACATTAGATGTTATTACATAGTGCACCAGGCTGTTGAGCCACTAGGTGGCTACAAGGAGAACGTATCTTTAGACCAAGTATAGGCAAATTTTCCAGGTATTTTCCCCTCCCAATTATCCTTCTTTTGTAGAGAGTCATAGCTAGTTCCTCATCCATGGAGGCCACAATAGCTATTAGAGATTTTTACAACCTGTGGTGTGTGGGCTATATATTACAATACCACCACTATACTTGGTCTAAAAAGAGCACATTTATCAGATGTCATCTTTTGAGGTCTATGGAAATTACTGTGATTACCAGTCAATGAGCTCTTAGTACAAAACTATCAAAGGGTCTGGAAGTTGATAGAAGTGTTCCAGCCTCTTTTTATACATTCATATAGTGCCCTCTATTGGTAGATGAAGACAAAGTAAGCAAAGACCTCTGACTAGGTTTGCTACAATTTGGAGGAGAAAGCATTCCTATTCATCTCAGTTTTCACTTTTTCCTATCTCGGTTTCTTCCTGTTGCTGGATGAAAAGGGCCAATGTTCCAGAATGGCTTTCCCCCAAGCATTTAATCCTATTATATTAAAATATTGTCAAAGATTTTTCTAGATCTTTCATTCTTTGCAATTACTCTTCTTTTTTTTTCATAGCTTCTCATGCTTCTGTTCTTGCAGAAGAAACTGGTTCAGAATGGAAAAAGTCAGAGGAATTGGCTGAAGAGAAAACCGCAGAGGCAGATGAGAACTTGAGCAAGTACTGTTCTTTAATATTTAGTTACCACAAATTAGAAGAAGAAAATGAGATGCTAACCATGCAAGTCTCTCTGCTGAATAGCCAGCTCAAGCAGTTGTTAAATCCTGCAAGTTCTCCTTCCCACAATCCAGGAACTCCAGCAAAAAATATCTGTGGGCTGCATAAAGAAGAAACATCACCTGGCCACACTGACACGATTAATTCAGGGAGTCCTAGGTGCCAAGAGAGCAGATACAGTGTCGAAAAAGGAAGATCCCCTCTATTAGAGGCTGTCCTTAAGAAATCTGTAAAGGGGACCATATTTGAACACCCTCTGGTGCCTCTGATATATGACTTGGAAGGTTCTCCAGATTCAGGAAGAAAAGGTAACTTTATGGTCTGGATTTCATTAGTGGCTGATTTTTTAAATTACATTTTAAATCTATTTTTCTTTCCGCACAATATTATGTACGGTATTCTTTGTTGAGAAGAAGGGAAACTTCTGTGATCATTCAGTAATTCAGCAAAACCACAAACGCTCCTGACTGTGCCAGAATAGAAGTTTTATGTGCAGTACTTAGTTTCACAGATGCTTTGTTCCCTAAACTATCAGACAATGTTAAACTGGTATTATATATCAACAGATGGAAGGAAAGAATCATTTTACAAGTAGGAGGTGATTTGTGGGAGTAATAAAACTAATAATCCAGTTGTAAGGATTTGCATGATCAGCTATTATCATGGTATCTCAGAATTAACAAAATGCATTTTAACAATTCCTCTTTTCCTTGCCTTATAACCGCCACGGTTCTTGTTATAATGTAACTATATGAGCACTAATTGCTTCACATTATTTTTCCTCAGAATACTCTGATATGTCTCCAGGAAACAGCAGTTCTCAAAAAGGGTGTTTGATTCCAAGGAAAAGTTCAAACTTGCAGAAAAGTGAGAGCAAGGAGGAAAGCAAGAGCCCAAGAACACCAGCAGAGGGCAGCAAAGTACAAAAGGTAACCACTGTAGTTAATAAGTTTGAATGCACCAAAAAACATACATGGTACACATCAACAAAAATAAAGGAAACTTACACAAAAATATTATATAGCTGGTACCTTACACTATTAAGATTTGCTAATATAATAAGAACAAACAATAAAGGTTGCTGGGGAGGTTGCCAACAATTACCTATATATTTCCATATGGTTTGGTTTTGCCCTTCCTGTGCAGCCATTTTGGACTGAGATGCATGAACAGATAAGGCAAATGTTTGAAATAAACATCCCATTTTCACCAAATATTGACCTATTTCATGGCATTACTGAACTAAATTTGGATATAAATGCACAAACAAGATTACATTATTTGATAGCTGCGGCTCAACAAATATTGGTGAAAATTGGAAGTATGCTAATAGTCTAACAGTATGGGAGTGGCAAAATGAGTGATTGAAAATTATGATAAACTAATTTATCACATGTAAACAACATCAAATGGAAGGTAACAACATTAATGAGCATTTTTGCCAAATATGGGAACATGTATAGAAAGACTGTTAGCACAAACAAGTACTTGTATCCCAGAAAAGAACACGCACGCACGCACGCACACGCACACACACACACAAAGTTTGAATGCACCAGAACACCTATTCAGAAAATCCAATGCACATTTATCATGCTCGTGTGCTTATGAGCATGCTTCAGCCTTTCCATATATGTTATGAATACATAGTAAAAAGAAGGGATCATAGAAAACAAAGAGTATAAATTGGTAGCAATTCTGGCAAGAATGCTTTTCTGCTAAAGACAAATGTTAAAGATTTATAGAATCATAGAGTTGGAAGGGACCTCTAGGGTCATCAAGTCCAACCCCCTGCTCAATGCAGGATTTCCTAAACCATCCCAAAATATTATTTACGTTTATATCCTGCCCTATACTACATTGTCTTAGGGTGGGTTAGAGCTGCAGGGGCTGTGATTCCACTATGGATTTTTTGTTAGGGCTTTTTTATCTTTCCCAAAGCTTTTACAAGGCCATTTTACCCATAGCTGGACAGTCCTAATCAGCTTCCATGACAGTGCTGGGATTTGAACTATAGGGGTCCTGGGTTTTAAGTCTAGTGCTCTTAACACTGAGGAAGAGTTGGTTTTTATACCCTGCTTTTTTCACCCTTAAGGGGGGACTCAAAGTGGCCAACAAACCTTCTGTTCTTCTCCCCACAGTAGAAACCCTGTGAGGTAGGTGGTGCTATGAGAGCTCAGAGCTGTGACTAGCCCAAGGTCACCCAGATGGCTTTTTTGTAAGAGTGCTTGGTATGTGACACAATTATATTGGATAATGAGAGGTGGACTAAGAAGTAGCCTAGAGATAGCTCGTGATGAGCAGCCAGCCCAAGATCCGCCAAGAAGACGACTAGCCCACAGTTGTGATTGTGATTGGGTGGGATATTTCCCAGGCACCTCTGTCTCTAGCCCTGTAGCTTTGAAGTGTTTTGGCAGTGGAAAGAAGTGGGTTCTACTTTTTATCTGTGGCAGAGGCAGAACATTTATTTAGATTCAAGGCTTCCTTATAGTGGTGACTGATGTCCATTGTGACTGACAGGATAGAAGGGAAAGGAAGTGATCCCAAGGGCCAGAATAGGTGAGAGCATAGGTGAGACAGTCTTTGTGCTGCAGATCATTCAAATCCCTTTGAAAATTGGCACTGCTGTATACAACACATTACTGAAGTCAACCTAAATTGAATGTGTGAATCCCTGAGTGATGGTGTATGGTGTGGTGGTTCCCACTCTTTCCTTGGGTGTGGCTGTCTCTGGTAAGGGGAGACACTGGTTTACATCTGAAGGCCAGATGCTGGGAGGCTGCAAGCAAGGCAAGCTGTGTGCTTCTGTCCTGCTGGTGGGTTGGCTGGCTAACGTGAGAACAGGCTGATGTCCTAGATGGGCTCCAAGTGCAACCTTGTGGGGCACTTCTTAAGTGGTTCCGTTGCCCTAGCTTAGACTGCATCCAGACAGAATCAAAAACCCATAATTATTCATAACTGTACCTGATTTGACAAATATGATGATGGTGTTCCCAATACACTTCTGGAATACAGACCCCCTTTACTGGGTTATCATTACAGTTGGGCCCTTGTATTCACTGATCCGGTAACTGCGGTTTCAGTTTCCTGTGGTGTCTGGATCAGCCCCATCGCATCCCCCTACAGGTGCCATTAGGCCTACCTTAAGCTCTTCTGAAGCCTGACTCAAAATGGCATGCAATTTCCCATAATGGCTTTGAAATTCTGCAGGATTTCACTGGAATAATGGGAAATGGAGTGCATTTCCTAGCATTTGCTATTATCCACGGTTTGTTATCCACAGTGGGGCCCTGCGGATAGGGGGGTTCAATTGTATTCAGGTAAAATTAACTATTGTAGTGCAATATTCCCTAATTTCAACTCTGTCTGGATTACTGTGTGAGACGTACACTGAATGTTTGGCATGAGCTGTTGCTACCTGGAAATAATTCACATTATACTATTGAGGGGGTTAGGTCACATGGAATGAAAACTGTGCAGCTGTAACATTACTCTGCTTCTATGGCAAATGCTAAAACATGGATTATTAATCAAAGGTCTAGACAATGTGCTTTATGCCAGTAGATTGATACACTTCAGAATAAATCAGTGGTGTCTAGAGGCAGCCTCAGTCAAGGCTAGAGTAGAGATGAGAAAGAAATGAAGCCATCAATATGGCCAGTCCAGATAAGTTTACTAAAAACATATCCTGCACTTTGTTACTATGGGATAAAATAGTTCTGATGGCTGGAATGTATTAACATCCTTCTTCCCGTAGCTAAAACAAATCTGATTGTGTGTGTCTTGTTTCTAGGTGAATGATCCACAACTGCAAGAAATGCAAGCTTCTGCTGAATCCTCGGTCTCTGTTCCCCGATCTCCCCTGTCAGCTTACAACCAGTCAGCCCAAGTCACTGTTGGAAGATCTCCTCAGAGCCTCAATGCAGTTGAAATGAATTGTTCTCTAAGTACCCAAAATAATAATTTGGATGAAGCATGCCGTGTGCAGTAAACTTGGACAAAGATGTTTTCAGATGCACAGATTCTGAACATGGAATTGTACAAATAATTATTCAAAGGTGGAGTTCTAAGGCCATCAACAGCCTTCTGCCATTGTCACGTGTCACCATTTTCAGTGGTGAAAATGTTGTTGAACTTGATTTTTTTATTATGAGTATTATATGCACTCCTAGATGCTTTCCATACTCTCACTTTCCTAGTCATACATGAACTCAACAAAAGATACTCTGGAGAAAGCATCTCAGTGTATGCTTGAATCAGTACCTTGGACAGCAAAACTACCCATTCATCAAGATTCAAAATGCAGAACAGGATGTAACTTTACTGTGCCTCTTAAAGAGGAAAGTAGGTTTGGAAACTGAACTGTCTTTGGAAAACCCCATCTTCCCACCCTGTTTTCCTATGCCTTGGATGCAGAAGGAAGAGTTTTTGACTGCTTTAGTTGGCACATGATGGTGATACTTCGTTTGTAAAAGATTTTTACACGTACCAAGTTGACAAACTTCTAAAATCTGTCCTCTTCTCTTCTCTTCCTCTTCTCTTCTCTTCTCTTCTCTTCTCTTCTCTTCTCTTCTCTTCTCTTCTCTTCTCTTCTCTTCTCTTCTCTTCTCTTCTCTTCTCTTCTCTTCTCTTCTCTTCTCTTCTCTTCTCTTCTCTTCTCTTCTCTTCTCTTCTCTTCTCTTCTCTTCTCTTCTCTTCTCTTCTCTTCTCTTCTCTTCTCTTCTCTTCTCTTCTCTTCTCTTCTCATTTGTTAGGGGGAAGTCTCCTATTAGCATTAATCAACTAGTTGGGGCCAGACTAGCCAAATAAAATCAGAGATACAAGACCTTTCTGCACTTACCTTAGATCCAGTGTAAGGATCCATATATATTAATATGGATCAAGGAGGCCCCATCTCCTGATGGTCCAGCTCTAACTGCACTAGACAGAACTAGATCTGGGGCCAATTCACACTTGGCTTTATTCTGGAATATATCCTGGAATAGGGGCCCTTTGTCTCCATGCTAGTGCAGGCTACAGCAGCTCCCAGGTGAGGTCTGCCAGAGCCTGCATTAGGATACAGACCACAGACCCCTATCCTGAGATATACACCAGAAAATGGCCAACTGTGAATAGGCCCCTGGATTAAGAGGCCCTTTGTCTGTGATGGACTTGTTTAATTGGGTACGCCAGCGGGTCCAGAGCACAGAGGTCTGCATCTACTGGGCAGGGGGGGATGCTTTTCAGTGGCATGCTATAGTGCACCACCAACCCCTCAGAGGGTGAAGGCAAAGTGTGAGCTTTGCAGCTACTGCTTGGGTTAATACAAATCAGTACTGTGAGCGCAGGTGGTGCTGATCCTGCCCATAACTCCCCAGTGTCTGGATTAGTGCGCCTGGTGATTCTAGACCCACTGATCCAGATCTAGAGCCAGTAAATGCAGAAAGGATCATGCTCTGCTTTAACCTAAAGTATTCTAATAGAAGCAGCAAGATGAGGCTCAGTGTTAGAAAAATGACAGGCAGGTGGGAGCAGGGTGGATGGGAAATATTTCCTCTCTCCTTTCATATGCCAGCATCTCTGCTGAGCTCAAGACTCCCACTCCAGCTTTGAGCCACTGGGATTTATTAAAAATTTCTAATAATAAACAGCCTACAAAAACTAAGAAAAATTTACTGAGAAGCACTTATTTTGGGAATGGGGGACAGGCGAGAAGGAAGGAAAACAAACAACTGGAAAACGATTGTGCTCAAAAGGTATGATCTGACATAGTTTCAGAAGAGAAAACTTTGGAACAGTAATTTTCACATAGGAGCACATCACCTCAAGGGTACGTACGCTCTTGTCAAGGTTGCAAGTACCTGAGGGATACAGATTAAAGATATTTTAACAAACAGAAATAGCTTACTGTCTGAACAACCCTGCAAAGTGTTCTTCATTCCCCCCCTCCCACCTAATTTTTTTTTAAATCAGTGCCTCATTTAATAGTAGCTTATACAAGCACAGCAGCAGACTCACAGTTTTTAATCTCTCAGGTCTCCCAAGGGTCTGCTGAGCAGTAAAACAAGTCTGCAAAGCCATATGGGTCTTTTGTCTTCTGAGAAGACTCACCTCCCTGAAAAATTGCACTTGGTGACCCTTGTTGGGAATTCAGGAGAGGTTGGAGGGGCAATTGGCTGTGGTGTGATAGAAGATAAAAATGAAATTCCCATTAAATGACTTGCCATTAAATAATCCTGAAGCAGTTTACAAAAGTAGAGGGTAAGAACAGTTAAAAGTTAGGTGATTCGGGAAAACATTCACACAGGCAACCAGTGCCATGTCTGTGAACCAGTTTGATCTTGTGGTTAGGGTGCCAGACTCTTATCTGGGAAAACTGGGTTTGATTCCGCACTCCTCTATGAAGCCAGCTGGGTGACCTTGGAGTAGTCACAGCTCTCTTCTGAGCTCTCTCACACCCAGCTACCTCACAGGGTGTCTGTTGTGAAGAATAGAAAGCTTTCTCAGCTACTTTGAGTCCCCTTAAATGGGTGAGAAAAGGTAGAAAAGCCAACTCTTCTTCAAGCAGGTACCTTAATCAACAACCTGGCTGCTGCAGTTTACACTAGTTGCAGGTTCTGGAGCAAATACAAGTGTAGCCCCACAGAACACATTGCAGCAGTCTAAATGTGAGGTTACCATGTCATGAATAATAGGGTAACTGTCCTGGTAAGGGCAAAGCTGGTGAGACACATTCCTGGGTACTCCTGCTCACATGAGCCTCCATCAACAGAGAATACTTCAAGAGCACCTCCAGATAAGGTGCCTGTACCTTCTAGGGTAGTGCAACCCCATCTTGAGCAGGCAATGTCCTCTATTCCTTAGCTGTCAGGATTCAGTTTCAGTTTATTCATCCCCATTCAGCCATTACTTCATCCAGGCACTGGTTCAGAATAGTCACAACCTTCTCTGACTTGACATGTTATGGAGAAATAGTGCCATTGGCATACTGGTGACAGGTCTAGAAAACCTGAAGATTGTCCCCAAAAGATGTTTAAACCAGATGTTAAATATGATTGGTGACAAAAATAGTATCCTGTGGGTGGTGTAGTCGCCCAATGCTATTTTCTGTGATTGTCCTGCATTTGGAGGAAAGGAAAGGACAAATCCCTTGAGTTTTGTATTAGTTTTGGGCTGTGTTCTAACCATAGGTGACGTCCACACCTTACCATGACTCCAGGATCATAGCGCTATGACAGTAACGTGCCAACTATCTGCACACGGTGCAAGCATGAATATGGGCACCCAAGCTTGAATGGTCCTTATGCCAGTGTAAAGTAACCTCCGAGTCTCACTTTCTGGCAACCTAAGTCCTACCATGTAAAGGCAGTTGTATGGCATCATGTCATACCAGAGCCAAGACAAGTCAAAGAGATGGCATGAATGCATTCTATTTAGCACAAGTAAGGTTTCCTGTGTAAATTAGGTGTAGAAGTAAGGTTGTGCTCATGTGTAGGAAAAAGTAGCTTGAAAATACCTTGGAGTTGGTGGCATGTGACCTTAAATGTTCTCATTCCATCTCTGATGTGCTTTGGAAGTGCTTTTTTTTCTTTAATGTGCATTAGAAATGGGATGAGTACACTTAGCACACTGACCTGTGACAATGCCACCCTAGACATGTTTTAAGAAAAATCTGGGAGAGTGACAACCATTGGAAAAAATGTCCAGCTCTATAAAGGGAGGAGTCTTATCGTCTTTATCACAAACATTGTGTTATAAGCTACAACATAGAATACGGCATTTATATAGTGTGCTGCTAGCATCGCCATGAAATAATTTTGTATATGCTCCAAAATGTATATTAGCTGACATATCTTTCTGCTCAACCTTTTGTCCTTAAAACTTTTTGTCAGCTCCAGCCTACAGAAGCTCCATTTGCAATTGTTTAGAATATATTTCCTTCTAAGCATCTCATAAATTCTGCTTTGTCTGCCGGTTGCATAGATCAATTTGCCTTGAGAGAAAGTGTTTATGTAAATAGTGAAAGCAGCAGAGACGGTGCAGGAAATGTTAACTAGCAGGAAGAGTCCAGCAGTTGATAATGATATTCAACCCCTTTTCCAAACCTTAAAAAAACTTAAGTTTAGTTTTTTGTTCAATAAAATGTCTAAAATGGATGCTGTTAATAGCAGCTTGATATGCGAAGATGTTTTACTTTGATTTATACCTAGATCACTCTGATTAAGCTATGACTAAGGAGAGGGAAAATGCAATGGGAAAATTGTCCTCTCAAATCACCTCTGGTTGCCCAGCTAGATTTACTTGCATATGAAAGATGGGATGAAAATGGATCTGTGCTTTAATGCTTGCTTGCACCAATGGTTTTTGCCTTATCTATTTGGCCCATAATTCTGGGATTTCCTAGTGGTCTCCCATTTCAGAATGAAGTTCAACTCTGCTTGGCTTTTTAAGATTAGCCAAGAGCAGCTGGTTTCACCACCCTCCAGTTTACCACTTTTGATCTATAGGTTCATTGAAATGCACAGTACATCACTGTGGGACGATGAGCTGAGGTGTAAAGACAAGATGCTTGGAATGGGAGGATTTATTTGTCCTACATCTTCCAACATTTGACTTTTTCAAGAGATTGGCTTCCAAAACAGGTTGATCTGAAAGACTGAACAAATGGCCTTGTCAAAAGTAAAATACTCAGGACCTTTTTATACTTGCATGAGCGACAGTTCCAGGCAGACTGAGGGAATGCTGTGTTTGCATCACCATCCACTAGAATTGTCCCAAAGGCATCCTGACCCCATTCCTGAAACAGCTGCTGTGGATAGCTTAAATGCTGTCCACACGGTGTCAAGAATGGTGCATCCTTACCACTTCAGACGTTGTGAGGTGAGAGACCTTTAGGTTCAGATCTTCAAGTCTCGAAGGTTGAAACACCAAGGCTCTCCTCACCCTCACATATTAGTCATGATGTCCCCTCATCCAATCATGGCAAGGGATAGGTGGGACATCCAGTGTCAGGACATCCTACCAGGAACACGACAGGAAGAAGAAGAAGAGTTGGTTTTTCTACCCTGATTTTCTCACCCATTAAGGGGACTCAAAGTGTCTGACAAAGCTTTCTATTCTTCTCCCTGTGAGGTAGGCGGGGCTGTGAGAGCTCAGAAGAGAGTTGTGACTAGCCCAAGGTCACCCAGCTAGGTTTGTGGAGGAGTGCAGAATCAAACCTATTATTTCCAGATAAGAATCCATTTCCCTAACCACTAGACCAAAGTGGCTCACAGGAAGCCTTGCTCGTATTGCTGGAGTGGCTGAACAGGAACGGGCTAGTTCCAGCACTCAGCATGAAATGGTCACAGCTATTCCTGTTCTTCACAGTCTTAGAATGGTCTTCAGAGATGAGTCCTACAAGGTAAGTGCGAACCTAGTCTGAATCTTGGCACATGACACATTGCCCAACTTTTCCTTGTCCAGTTTTGGGTACTTCACTTTTTCAGTCCTTTTTCAGTAGAAAAATCTGATGTCCCAGAATCTGCATTTAAAAACTTGAGTTTATTAGATCAATTTTAAGTTTGTTAGAGTTATCTTACATTATAGATAACAGTGCACTAGAAGGAAATTCCATTAATTAGGCTAAATTCTGAGAAAGCTTGTATAGCAGTATACGGTTAGGCTTCAGTCTTATAAATATCTACTTAGCTCCATTGATTTCCATCAGCTTTACTAACTTCAAATATTGTTAGCTTGGCAACATTCCACATCCCCAGAAGACCAGTCAGTGGTATTATATAGGTATATACATTTTTAATATATTCATACCTGTGAAAATATTTTTATATGCTTTCTTGGATGTGTACAGGACTGGGGGGAGGGAACTGCTTCGATGATGCAGCCATTGAGCTGATATGTGAGCTTCCCCAGGGATCAATTCTGACTCTCTTGCTGTTTAATATTGATATGAAACCTTTTATAGTGGTCGCCAGGTGGTTTGGAAACTCAGTTTTCAGGATTCAGAAATGTTGGGAAAGAACATTATTGGGTGCTGCTTCAATCTGACCAACAGATGTCTCTTATCCAGCGGTTCTCAACCTTCCTAATGCCGCGACTCCTTAATGGAGTTCCTCATGTTGTGGAGACCCCCAATCACGGGGGCAGAGCAGCTGGGAGGTGGGAGGGAAGGGAGGCAGGAGACTTGTCGTGACCCCTCTGAAAGGGTAGTTCAACCCACAAAGGGGTTCCGACCCCCAGGTTGAGAACCACTGCTCTAATCATTAACCTAAGACCTACCTGACCCTGCAGTGAGTCTCTGGGATTGGGGAACTTCTTCAGTGAGGTTGTGGAGATGGAGAATTGTGCAAATGTGTATTAGCAGGATGACAGTGTTATGGCTTCTTGGCTCCATGCCTCAGCCAAGACACAAGACTGGGTACAGATAGAGTCTTCCACTGCCTCATGGGATAGGAGGCAAACAGCAAACAAAATGGAGTGGAGAGTGAAGCTGGTTTTGGAGTGGTGCAAAAGCAGTTTCAGAAGATAGCGGTATGAATAATGGATGGACTAGAGATTATGAAAACTGTATTGTACTGCTCCTGGTATGCATCTTTATGTACACCTCTCCCTACCTCTAAGTCCAGCCCAAGGGTTGAAAACTCAGTGTGACACAGTTCAAATCTATGGGCAAGTTGCAATGGAAACATGGGAGGGAGGGCAATAGGAGAAGGTGGATGTCCAAATATGCTCTTTCCATTCTTTTGGTAAATGTGATCTGACGTCTATACCTCCAGGATGTTGTGGATGGGATTGTGTTTGCAGGGCTCAGGAAGCATTTAATGCATAGATGTCAAACTCAGGCCTGGAGGCCAAATCTGGCCTGCAGTGTAATTATATTTGACCCGTGAGAGCTGGCCCGCTGGTAGACATCGCTAATACTACAAATCCCAGAATGCTCTGCTTGTGCTTTGGAGCATCAATCAGGACCCACAAGCATCCCCTCTATTGACATTCATCAGCAACCTCATGCTACCAAACACATCGGGCCACCCCTTCCAAAAATGGTCAAATGAAAGGCGGAAAATAAGCTTTCTAGAAAAGTGAATGTCACAGATGTGTCTTTTATTTGACATTTGATTTCACATGTGTTTATAGTATTAAGCTTTCTTGTTCCAGATCCAATATTTAAGTAAAACTTAAGTTTGTTTTTAATTTTTGCCCACTGTGTATTTGAGTTTGACACCCTTACTTTAATGTATGAACTTGGCATTGATGGGTGTCATCCACTTCAGACAAAAGTCAATCAAGTTGGGACAATCAATCTGAATCACAGTATCTTTGCTTGGCATTCCTGATAAGAATTTTTGTGATATTTACTGTTTAATAAAAGTAATAAAAGTCATTTGGATTGCCCAATAGGTCTCAATAATATGTCCTTTTAGTGCCACTCAGGAAACTATTGAACCCTATCAGACCAGCCTTAAAGACATTAACGTCCTGGGCTTGCTCTTCTCTTATGCAGGTATCTCCTCCAAACCTTTACTTTGGGAACACACACATTATTGTGCAACACTTCCTTGTCCTTTTGAATTTGAATCAAGGCCCGGCTCTTTCAAAATGGATCCTGGTGAATCAAAGATGGAAGCAAATTTATTTTCTTTTTAAAAACCTCATTTGGGAGGGTTTCAGCTTTTATATGAGTCATTTTTAAAACCAATGGATGAATTTTAAGTCAGGTTATAGGCTTTGGTTTCAATAACATGGATAAGCGACAGAACTTTTGTCAGGCACTGTACTAAGAAAGGTTTTCTACTAAAAAACAAGGAAGCTAGGTCAGTTATTATCCTGGTAATTTTTATGACTAGCATTTTATTTTCAATATTTAATTAGGAAAAGGAGTTAAAACCATCTGTCAAGTCCTTCAACCGGTAAACATGTATATAGGCCCATGCACCCTGTATGCTTTGATTGCACCAGTCAGCACTTAGCAGGAACTCACTGTTATACAACAGGTATAACAATTGTGTTTATTCAGCTTCTTTAGACTAGTAATTGGGCATTTCAAAACAGCATCTGCCAATATAAAAGACAGTACTGTGCTCTTTAGTGGGGATAGGCCTTCCCTGTTTCTTGTAAGAGATATAGAGTAACAGTGACATCTGCTGGCTGATTTTGACCTTAAAAAGCCAAATGTATTCCTCTACAAACCTACAGTACATTGTCCAGCTAATAGCCTGCATGCAGCAGTGTGCTGGTGTTTGCATGCAGAGGAATGCAGCCAGCAGCATCACTTAGGATCTGCCATGGCTTATGTTTCTGTTCCTGGGATTCTTGAGAAAAACTGTTCACTTGACCAAAAACAGCACTCTGAGTCTAATCTAGCCTGCTGGACAGTGAGTCTAGCATTGTGAATCTAGCCTACTTTCTTCTTTACCTCCTTTGTGAAACTGTTTTCTTTATCTTGAGAAGGTGGAGTATACAACTTTTTTTTTTCAAATAGTAGAAAGGATGCCACACAGAAGAGGGTCATGGCCTAGTTTCTGTCATCCCAGAATGCATGGCAGTCAATAATGAACTCAAGTTACAACCAAGCAGATTTTGATTCAGTGTAAGAAAAACTGCTTTATTGGTAGAAAAGCTTAGAACTAGATATACTTTCCTTAAGTAGTGATGTTGGTAGACTCTCTGTCACAAGATGGATCCAAGTGGGAACTGGGCAATTTTGGGGAGATAAGCTGCTTCCGCATTTACCGCAGTAAATCCAGATCTACCTCATCTGGATTTAGTAAATCCGGTTTAGAATAGATCCGGATTTACAGAGGTAGATCCATATCTAAGAGATATGGATCTACCCCTCCGCTCGTCCTTCCGCACATGCGGTGGAAGGATGACTTAGATCTGGATTTGAGGTGGGTGCTCTGCGGACGCACAACACCCACCTCACATCTGTGTCCTGGGGGACTCTGCTGTCGGGGCTCGCCCTCGCCCCAGAAGCGGTGGATCGTCGCTTCTGGAGCCAGAGGGAGCTTCTCCGAGGCCCTCCCTAGCCCCCTCAGGGGAGAGCCCAAGCAATCCCCTCCTCACCTCTTCAGCGTCGCCCCGATCCTGGTCGCGGGGACCCGGGAGGCTGCGCGCCTGTGTGCTGTGCGCCTCCTGATGGCCAGGGCTGCTTCTGGCAGCACCGGCTGTCAGGAGGCTTTCTGCTTGGCTCCAAGAAGCCAATCATGGCGGGCCGGGGGAGGGACCCAAGTAGGCACAGTTTCACTGTGCGGACACATCCTAAAAGGATGTGTTTTCACAGTGAAACACCCTTTAAGACTACATTATACGTAGTCTTTTTAAAACACCCATTAAGCACCCATTAGAGACAGATAGGTGTGGACACTGTCTCTAATGGGTACCGCTGTGCAGACACAGTCTACCCATTCTATCCTTAATGGATGCCGCTGTGCAGACGTGGTTTCCCACATGTGTGCTTAATGGGTGTTACTGTACAGATGCTCCGTACTAAAAGCGGCCTAAAAAGCTGCCGCTGTGCGGTTGCGTGCTTCCACATGTGTCCTTAATGGGTGTTTAATGGCATGTGCGGAAGCACCCATATTTTCTACATTGGGGCTTATTCTAGATTATATTCTGGAATAGGGACCTGCCATCCCCATACTAGGGCAGACTATGTCAGGTTTTGGCCAGGGCCTGCTGTAATCTGTACCAGTATGGATACAGCAGGGGCAAATGTTCACTTCCCAACCCATCCAGGGGTTGGGAAAGGTGAGTTTGCCAATGTGTGTACTAGCATTCACACTATCAAATGCTAGTGCACGCATTCCCTCTTTCCACATGTCTGCAGACTCACCTGAAGTGCGGACATGTGTCTGTGAGTCGTCATCTTGGCTCCCAATGTCGGCACAATCTTATTTATTTATTTATTTTATTTATTATTTATATTTCTATCCCGCCCTATACCCGAAGGTCTCAGGGCAGGTAACAACCTTAAAATGCACCGTATCAAACAAAATAATATATATTAAAACAATAAAAACCATCACAGCATTTAAAATCCAACATTTTAGAAACAAAACAATATCAGTTAAAACAGTGGTGTTTACAGTGGGGGAAGCATGACTGACATTTAGCCAAAGGCCTGAGCAAAGAACGCATTTTCACCACCTTCCTGAACATAGAGAAGGAGCCCAACGCACCTCAAGGGGGAGACTATTCCACAAATCTTGACTCCTGATGTCACAAGGACAACAATGATGTGCCATTCCAGGGGCCTATTCGCACTTGGCTTTATTCTGGAATATATCCTGGAATAGGGACTTGCTGTCCATATGCTAGTGCCGGCTTCAGCTGGCCCAAAGTGAGGTCTGCTAGAGTCTGCATTAGCATGTGGACCACAGACCCCTATCCTGAGATATACTCCAGAAAAAGGCCAAGTGCGAATAGGCCCCTGGTCACCTGACATGCCAGAGTCTTGGTGCTGCATGTCGGCTAACTCACCCATAACCATAGAGATGTGGATGGGCTCACCAGAGACAGGTAAAGCCATCTCTGGTAAAGATAAGTGCACATGTAGAACACTAAATCGTTCTCTACACAAAGTTGCCTTCCAGCGCACTCCTGAATAGAAAGAGCCATTTTCGAGTTGGAAAAGGCTCCTTCAAGTGCAGACGCCGTGCCTGGAAGTGCACTGAACGGCAACGATGGGGCCAAGTGCGGAAAGGCTCTTGGTCCCTATTCTAGGATATAATCCAGAATAAGTCCCAGTGTAGAAAGGGTTGCAACACTACCAAAAGCTAATAACCTGATCACAGAACTGAAATGAAAAGAATTTGAGTTTCATCTCAAACATTCAATTCCGTGGTCCCATGCATAATGTGAGGTTTATATTTCTATCCCGCCCTATACCCGAAGGTCTCAGGGCAGGTAACAACCTTAAAATGCACCGTATCAAAAATGAAATGAAAAGATTTGAAAAGATTTGAGTTTCATCTCAAACATTCAATTCCGTGGTCCCATGCATAATGTGAGGTGAGTTTTCCAAGTTTCCACAAGGAAGGCTAAGGAATAAACCCCCAAATATGAACAGATTGGATGTATTGTAATGATTATTGCATGCAATGCAATGAGCACTTCACATTCAGGCTTACGCTAGTTGCTTTGGGCTTGGACATTGGGAGGGGTTTCTACATTATTTATGTAATCTTTGCACAAGGCATTAGTTCAACGTCAAGCAAAGTATGAATCCATTATTCCTTGGCATTGATGTTGCTGATGGTTGCTCATGGGAGTCATAGTTCAAACACTTCTGGAACAGAATTGGGGCATGTCTGTACTGTGTTATGAAAAACCTAGATTTTTAAAAGGCTAACCTTACCACTGAGCATCATGGGACTTATTTCAGACTAGGCATAGGCATAGGTGCATAAGGTCTCATTCGATTAACTGCATCTATTCAACCTTGTTAATTTATTTAATTCATCTTTTGTTCAACAGATTCAAGAAAGGCAGCAAAGGAGAAGTAATGCCACTTTTCACAGTTCTAGAGTATAAGATGCACAGAAGAGTTTAATATAACAGATGGTCTCATGGATCTTCTTAAAGATGTTAAGCAAATGGTTGTAAGCCACGTTGGTTGTTATTCGCCAAAATCTATAAAAAGGGTGACAAGGTCCACGAGATTATTGGTTACATTTGGCTCTTCTTGTGAGTCAACTATGAAACACAGCAGAACATGAGATGAAAATTGACTGTGGAAGCTTTTGCTCTTCCATAAAAATAATGTACATGTTTGGTGTAGTTTGGTGACAGTGACAATTTTGGTTCATATATTTGTTGGTTTGCTGACAGTTGCACACAACTTGTGTGTGTGTGTGTGTGTGTGTGCACGCGCTATGGTTGGGGTGCTGGACTCATTATCTCATAGTCACTGGGTTTCATTCTGCACTCCTCCACAAAGCCAGCTGGATGATCTTAGGCTAGTCTCAACTCTCTTTCTAAGCCATCGCAGCCCCACCAACTTTGCAGTGAGTCTGTTGTGGGGAGAAGAACAGAAGGTTTGTCAGCCGCTTTGAGTCCCCTTAAATGGGTGAGAAAAGCAGGGTATAAAAGCCAACTCCTACTTCTACTCCCTTACTCCTTCTTCATGTCAATGGGAAAGGAAAGGTACCAAAATGATGGGATTTAAAAGGGGCTTGCAAGGAAGATCTTTAAAACGACAACTGGCATTTGCTCCCAAGATGAATTATTAGGCAAATGCAGCTCCTTGAAAAGTTGCAAACAGGGAAATAAGTTGTGTTAGGGCGTAAATCGCCAATGTCTTGGACTGAGAATTAGAATTTGTGTTGGTTTTAATCAGAGTGATTTCATTTACTTTAATAGAGCTCTGCTGATTTATATTCGCAATTATAGAGCAGCACCCTGAGGTTTCCAATGATTTTATAGCCCTTTTAAAAATAGTCAAGATTAGCTCATTTCTTTCCTGTATTTCCTGCGTAGGCTGGGAACACCCCTTAATAAAGCTGAAACAAATTGTCTTTCTGACAATTCACATTAATGAAATCCTAATAATGTGAACAAAATAAGTGCTATAAGAAATTTCCTTTCAGCTACCTAGTTCTGTTTTGTAAATCTACTGCTAATATGTAATACAGGGAGAGGTAAACATCAATTCCAGCATTACTGGGAGCTGTGTAAATGTAACTGATGCCGCCTGTACATATCCTTAGATCTATTGGAAATCAATAAACCTGGAACTCTTCTGCTCTCAGGATCACAAAGAAAATGGCATCTCTTTTGTAATCAAGATGGGAACAGCTGGCAATGACAGACTGGAGAGATGGCTGCGTGTACATGGGAGACCCACAAAGGAGCTCCTTTCCTTGCACTGAACTGGAACAGTGCTGTAGCAGGCATTCTTGCACTTCACTTGCTGTCTCTGGGAGGTGAAGTGTTGGAATGCTTAGGCATCCGCACCTGTGGATGCCTAAAGCGTATGTACTTTAAATGGCGGCTAAGTGTGAATGGCCTGTGCAGCCATCTTGCTCCATTGCCATGGTAACCAGGCAACGCAGCATGCAACAGTGGCTGTGCCACTGGACACATGCTCCCCCTGCACCTCTTCCAGCCAGAAGAGGTGCAGATGCAGCATGCAGGGCTATACTAACCCTGCTGCTGATGTGGGTGTGGAACAGTTTTAATTGCTGCAGACCTACACCCGTGGGGGGTGTTCCAGGATGCATGGAGCTGTGTTTAGTGAAGAAATGGCTTTGTGCAGTGCGGATGCACCATGCAGAAGCATCCCCTGTGTGCACCTATGAGGTAGGTACGAAAAAGCCCTCTTTTGAGAAAAAGGCCGGATATAAACCAAGTAAAATAAATATCATTTACCATTTAAGCATTCACACACAGTTTTTTTTAAGCCCTCCTGAGGCAAGTTAGCGACGGTTCATGATCATCTCATGCCAGTTCTGTTCACATATCCTTGACAGCCCATAAAACAGGTAAAGACATTTTTATTCCAGAAGGCTTTCTAACTGTGTCTTTTATCTTTTTGTATTATTTTAATTATATGTTTTATTTCATAATCTATTGTATTGTATTGTATTGTCCTTTTAATCTTGTATGCTGGCTTGAGTCTCTTTTTTGAGAAAATGGCAGGATATAAATCAAATAAGTAAATAAATATCATTTATCATTTAATTATTACTCCATTCTTGGTTGCATTCACACAAAGGTTTTCTTAAGCCCTTCTGAGGCAAGTTAGTGATGGTTCACGCACCACTTTGCTCCTCCCCCCCCGAAATATTCTAGGCTAGAAAAGGTGGATTACAAATGGAATGCGAACACACCTGCCATACACTCCATACTCCCAGCTCAAAGGCTGTGTCTCTATATCCAGGGGAAATGGTTCCGATCCTAGGGCCTGGGGGAGTGAGGTAGGCCCTCCAATCCATGGTACTCTCTGCTTCAGTTTGGGAACATGGAGGTGCCATTTTGTGCTGTGTCTTTATGCAGGGTGGGGAAAACATCCTTTATTCATAGAGCCTCCCTGTGTATAAGGCGCATCAGACAGTGATCAGGCTGGCAAAGGGCCTGGTGCGATCACTGTGAGGCCCCTATTGCTACTGAAATGGGGACGGGGAAGCAGTGGATGCCTTCTTCAGATAATAGAGGAGGAAGGTAACAGATAACAGGAAGGTGGAGGATGTGGCCTGTGATGCTTTTCAGCTGCTTTCCCCACACACACTTGGTCCTATGGACACAAGTAGGGATGTGTAAGAATGGTTTTTTGGCATCCGATTCATAAGGAATTGAATGTTAGAAAATTCATATCCATTCGAATAGCACCCTTTCGAATCTAGTAGGATTCTATTAATACGAATGAATTCATACAAATATCTGAGTGCATATGTATCCTAGATACACATCCTAGTTATATATACAGATGCGGATAGGGATCCCCTTCCTGTCTTAAACGCAAAGCCCTCGAATCTCTCTGACTCCAAGTCTCTGATTCTCCTGGTTCTTCTGTCTTATGCAGCCCCACACCTTGCTCCCTCTTTTGCTGAACTTCCTTCCCCTGCCCCCTTGTCTTAAACGCAAAGCCCTCGAATCTCTCTGACTCCGATTCTCCTGGTTCTTCTGTCTTATGCAGCCACACACCTTGCTCCCTCTTTCCCTGAACTTCCTTCCCCTGCCCTCCTGTCTTAAATGCAAAATCCTTGTGTCTCTGAATCTCCTATTCTTCTGGTTCTTCTGTCTTATGCAGCCACACACCTTGTTCCCTCTTTCCCTGAACTTCCTTCCCCTGCCCCCCTGTCTTGAACGCAAAGCCCTCGAATCTCTCTGACTCCGATTCTCCTAGTTCTTCTGTCTTATGCAGCCACACACCTTGTTCCCTCTTTCCCTGAACTTCCTTCCCCTGCCCTCCTGTCTTAAATGCAAAGTCCTTGTGTCTCTGAGTCTCCAATTCTTCTAGTTCTTCTGTCTTGTGCAGCCACACACCTTGCTCCCTCTTTCCCTGAACGTCCTTCCCCTGCCCTCCTGTCTTAAATGCAAAATCCTTGTGTCTCTGAGTCTCCGATTCTTCTAGTTCTTCTGTCTTGTGCAGCCACACACCTTGCTCCCTCTTTCCCTGAACGTCCTTCCCCTGCCCTCCTGTCTTAAATGCAAAGTCCTTGTGCCTCTGAGTCTCCGATTCTTCTGGTTCTTCTGTCTTGTGCAGCCACACACCTTGCTCCCTCTTTTCCTGAACGTCCTTCCCCTGCCCTCCTGTCTTAAATGCAAAGTCCTCGTGTCTCTCTCTGTTTCTCCGATGGGGCTTCCTGCCCAGTTTTCCCCCCAGTTTAATGAATGGAATATTGAAACATTCATATTTGTACGAATGTTAATGAATGAATGTTTTGACATTCAATTAGTGTCCGAATTCATACTAATAGCGAATGTTACAAATATTTTTGCAGGTCACTAGACACAAGGCCTGTTCACACTTTCCTCAGTGAAATAGCATAACAATGCCATTCTGCCGAGGTTAAGCTCAGGCAGGCTCAGCCTGTTTTCTGTTTTATTTATAGTGGCACAAAACCATAATCTGCTTGTAATTTTGGAAACAAAATGATAGTCATGCCTTCGCAGCAAGTATGGCATTTTTGTCCCCGCACTGATGTTTACTAGTTCAGTCATAATTCCTGGAAATAGTTTTGCTTAGGTATCTTGCTGCTACAATTCCCCAGAACATTTCTTAAGTTTAGGGGAGGAAATGCAATGATCACAGCCATCTATGCAAGTATTATATATTCATCAGATTCACCATCTTCCTAAATCAACTCAGGTGACAGCTGGGGGCAGCAGATAACAGTTGGTAACTAAAATTCAGTCTGAATACAAATAGAGAAAGTACATGAAATTCACCTCTTGCATCCATTTCTGAGGATTAAAGGTGCACCGGCCTATTTATACTGAGTCTAAGAGCCTATTCTCACCAGCGTTTATGGCAAACTCTGGGGATGCTCCGCCCCAGCGTGGGTCATCTGCAATACTCTGCTGCTATACTAGTGCCAAGCTGAGATGACCCAGCACAGCTCTGTACACACTTCTTCCAGCAAATGGAGCCTTGGGCAAGGCAGCACAGGCATGGTTGCATGCCACACTGTCCAGTCAATGCAACAATGTGCATGTTTATTGCTGCCATTGGTCCAGTGACATAGTTGTCTCTAGCAAAGAGGCAACTGCCACTATTTACACCCTGCTAGCACTTAGGGAAGCTCTGGTGAGGTCTGGGATGGATTTGGTGTCCCAAAGTGCAGATACCAGATTGATCCCCCATCTTCACTTCCTTGGGACGCTGTCTCAGGGAAGTGAAGGCGCAAAAAGGCCCTCAATGTGGCAAAATCCAGGTTATCATAGCAAATTTTGTGGAGAGAGTGATAAACATTAGATAGCTTGATTAAAACTTGAGCCTTAAGGACAAGTCAGGAAATGGCAGGAAATTTCTAACATTTGACTTACCAATAAATACATGAAATTTCTGCCCTCTTTTCTTTCTTTCACAAACGGACAGATTGGCATTATATGAATGAGGATCAAGTATTTGGTAAATATGTTTTAGATACTCCCCATATATGGAAGCTTAGATTCCAGGTAGGAATACGGGTAGGCTATCAATAGCTAAACAAATGAATAAATAAAAATAAACACGATTAATAACATTTAATAGCATTTTCAGAAATTTTGCATAAATAAAATAAATGTGCTGTCCTTCATGTATTTCTGCATGCCTTCTCTCTTTCAAAGATGTGGAAATATTCATTATAAAAATTGCCAATTTTAAAATCTCCATCTTGATATTCTTTTTTCTCTGTGGGTTTATTTGACATTGTCATTTTTGTAGTAAGAGCGTTTTGAAAAAAACTGCTACTGTTTCTTGGGAACAGAGGGTGTTTTTCCACTGTCACTAGAAGTACCCATTAAGTACCCATTAATGGGTACAAAAATGCCATTACATACCCATTTATGAGTATTTAATGGGTACTTTTAGTGACAGTGGAAAAACACCCAAACATAAAAATCAGGATTAAATAGTTCTTGCCATATCAGAATAGACATAAGAAAAGCAGACCTGGGATGTGTCTCCATTTAGGATTTAAAGAGTTTTGAATTCATTTTCAAAGCTGGCCTTTCCCAAACGATAGGAGGAATCTTTATTAGAATCAAAAGAACTCTCACTGCAGGATTTACAAATAATCCTCCTTATTTGTCAATGGGAAGTCAAGTGTTTTTTCTTTGGAGGTGTGGAAGCATGGTTTCACTTCACTTTCTCATGAGCCAATGATAACCCAGCTGCATTGTGCCATTCAGCGCTCCATCTCCCCTTTCAGCTGTAGAAGAGAAAGTGGAGGAGAGTGGGAGGAATCCTATTGCCTTTTGGCTCCTACCCGAAGTTCAAATTGGCAACTTCCCTCCTGGGGGTTGCGAAAGTGTTTTGGCTCTTAAAAGGCTTCCTACTTTCAGCTTATCAGATCCAACGATAAGCTGTGATTTCCTCCTCTTTCCTCCCTCTCCCCATTAGGTTCTTGGCTGAAAGTGAGGAGCTTGCAATGTAACCAGAGATTGGACAATACATTGTAACGAGCTATTAGAGCATAGCCCTGGGAGAGTCGGATTTTACTTAGGCAGGGATCAGAAAGACTTTAAAATGCCTGCCATTTTGCAGTGTGCTGATGATGTGCAAAGATGGATTCTTCTGCCAGCAATCAACACTTTGGAGGTTTCTGTCCTGCTGCCCCCCTTCTTCCTTCCTTCCGCCCATGCCTTTTGCCTCTCTGCTTCCCCATGGTGATCCCCAATTTTGCAAAGAGGGAGACTTTGGAGGCTTCTGTTCTGCTGTCCCCTCCTTTCCTCCTTCCACCCACACCTCTCTGCTTCCCCGATTTTGCAAAGAGAGACTTTGAAGGTTTCTGTCCTGCTTTCCCCTCCTTCCTTCCACCTAGACTTGTGCCTCCCCCTCTGCTTCCCCATGGCAATCTGAATTGGGCTTATATAGGGGGTGGGGCTTAGATCCTGCCCAGGGTATGATGGAAAAGAGAGAAAGGAGGGGGGTTTCCCCCTGCAAATTGGCATCACAAGCTTGCCAGCGGGAATGAGAAATTTCCAAGCTCACTGCTGATTTTTTTTTTTTTAAGAATTAAAACCTGGAGTAAATGGTGCAGTGGAAACAAGCCCTAGGATCCTATTCAAACTTAGGGTGAATTCCCATTCAAGGAATAAAACTCAATATACAAGGCAATTTACAGCACTATTTACAGCGCTATGTAAAATGCATTAAAACGAAGCAAAGGAACATCTGGCAATCACATTCAACCCCAAATTGTGTCCCCACACTTAAAACACTTAAAACGCTTCCAAAAGTGGATTGGGGAAAGCGATTTTTCCCCTCCTCACTCTTTTCCCACCCCTCTCTCCCCATTGCTCAGGGCACATGGTGGTGGCAGCAACTCAAGCCCCATTCGCCTGCTCCACCTCCACCATCCCCAGCAGGGGTTCCTCCCCAAAAAAGCACCCTGGCTGGCTGGCTGGCTCTGCTGCTGCTGCCTCCTGCACACATACACACATCTCCCAGTTCCTGCAGCAGCTTCCCCCCTTTTAAAGATCAAGGAAGGAGGCTGGGAGGGAAACAGAATTGCACAGGATGTGTGAAAGGCAAGATTTCCCTGCCTCTTTCCTTGATCTTTAGGCTTGTGTGGGTGGGAAAGGAAACATTGTTATAAGGTGTGAAGTGGCTGAATTGTTACAGTGAAACAGTCTGCTGTACAGGGGAATATTGTAGCGTTCCCACAGCAATAAGGGAGAAGTGTTTTAATAGCAAAAGCAGAAAAAAACACCTGAAGAATCAGGTGTTTATTCCATTTTTAAGCCAAATAATCCTCAAAATACCCCTGAAACTGATTGGGAATGGGGACGAAGAGGATCCAAACCGTTTGTAAGCCACTTTAAATGATTGAGGAGTGGGGATGAAGAGGATCCAAACTGTTTTGAAACAGCTTTATTCCTTGAGTGGGAATTCACCCTTACCTTTGCTATTCTAGTACAGGGCAGGGCATCCTGTACTTAAATAAGTAATTGATTTCAAGCTGGGATAGTTTGCTCCTGGTACGGAACAAGGGTGTCTGCACTGTGACAGCCTATTCTGCAGCAACCACATGCTAGCTCTGAATCTCATACAAACTTCAGAGCTAGCACAAGGAGCCTCCAAGTGTTCTGAAACTCAGGAATTAAAGTTCCTGGCCTTTGGAGCTCCCAGGGGATCTATTATGGTGGTGCACTTAAACTCTGTCAGCAAAATGAGTCCCCCTTGCTATATCAGACCATGTAGAAGTACTGTCTGCATATCTTCGTGTAGTATACCACCCTTAGTGTGTACACTGGATGATTAGATACATTTTGGATGCCCTAATTTGGTCTACACTCTAGCCCAGTGATGGCGAACCTTTTGAGCTTGGTGTGTCAAAATTCTCAAGAAAACCTAGCTTAACTCGGGTGCTGTGTCACATCTAGAAATATCCATAGTTTTGTGGTATTTGTAGCTCTAGTAAAAAAGTTATATTTTTGACATATGTATTTTATTAAAAGCAAAAACAAATAATTCTTTACATTAGTGACTTTTGTTGCTAAATCTTCAATTGAAAGTTTGTATTTCGTACACTTTAAGAACAAGCAAGCACTACACACCCAGGTGCCAGGGTTACCATGTGTGTCACCCAAAAGGGCTTGGTGTGTCACCTGTGACATGCGTGCCATAGGTTGGCCATCACTGCTCTAGCCTATGCGGACAGAGCTTACTAGGAGAGACAGGCCTCTGCTATCCTGTACTAGTGTGTGGATGGCAGAGTCCTAGACCAGCCTATGGTCTAAACTACCATCCTAAACCTACATTGCATACTTTTGCTAAAGGAGCTGTAACCACAGGTAAGTGAAGATCTTAAGAATGATGGCATATGCGGATGCCTTCACAGTGGATAATCTATATATACTTGACTAGCAGTTGGGATAGGGAAACACAAGGAATGTAGCTAATCATGCAGGGATTAAATATAGGAAGCTGTCACATAGTGAAGAATTAGTAATACTTATTTGCAATAGCATAAAGTTTCATACTAGAAGTTTAGTGATGTCAAATCACTGCTACCAAACCACTGGCAAGGCATACAGCCTCCATAAATACAGTACAAGCTGTGACAGGTTTTGTACATACTGGGGATTATTAGGGTGGATGTTCCACTCAGTTTGCTGTTTACTGAAGATTAACAAGATGATCCAGACATTTTATGCATGTACACAGTATGGTCAATGTCAGTGACTTATGAGTCAAGCCATAGTTCAGTTTAATTTAATGGTGTTTGCAATTACAATTCAACTAAATAATGATTGGGTGAGGCTTCCCCTTGTCTCAGCAGGATTTCGCAGGGTGGGAATTAAGCTCTAAATAACATCATATCATTGATCCAACTAACTTAGTATACTTCTGTTGGGGTAGCCAAACCACGATCAGCTGGGTGTTGTTGAACTGCAAGTTCTACAAGCCCCAGACAATCTGGATAATGGCAAGGAATGGTGGGAGATATAGCTCCATTCCTGGTCTGTTCCTTCTGGCAGTGACTCTCTAAGGTTTCAGCTGAAGTCTTCTCAGCTGTGCCGAGAGAATACTAGATATGAAACTTGGATTTTCTATATGCAAAGTAGATTCTCTAGCACCAGACTATTCCTATGCAGAATAGCCATCTGTCTGTGGGAATTCTGGAGTAATTACTTCCCCCCCCCCAAGTATCACATATGGATGGGTGTGCAGGCAGAGGGAGGTCAAACTAGTATTTCAAACCAAGAAAGAAATATATAAAACTTGATTGCCTTTGGGGCACAGGGTTGGATGGCTACACAGATACATCTACACAGCTTAAATAGCAAAGACAAAGGAAATGGTTTGCTAAACCTTACTCCAAAGAAATGCCAAGAAGGGAACCTGTGACACACTGTTTTCCAGGCAGTTCTACCACTGAGCCACAACCACCTGGGAGATAAGGTGCAGATCCTCATTTGGCCATGGAAATTCACTGCGTAGCTTGGTACCAAGAACTGTTGCTCAGTCTGACCTAAATCACAAGGTTATTATGAAAATAGAGGAGAGCAGAAACTTTTGCCACCTTGAAAGAAAAATTAATGCAATCAATCTATCCATCAAGCTTTGTGAGGACTATGATCCAACTATTTAATTAAAGAATGCAGAATCAAGACCATCTAATTATATTTAAACTGAGTTTTAATTAAACTATTTTAGAACTGTAATTATCTGAAATGATTTAAAATTTAGCAAGTTTGTGTTTAGCTGCCTATGTCACCTTCAAGATCTGATCATCCTCATCTTCACTGGATGCATTTTGGTCCATTCACATAACTTCCCCTTCATTGATGAAACACAACACTCGACTATGCTTGTAATGCTGCCAAGTATCCAGAGAGGACCTTTTAAAAAACTTCATTTCTGGAAGCATAGACGCACCAAGATCAGGCAAAAGTAATCACCATTAAAAACATCAATGCTACAGCTGACATTTTGATCTTCAGGAGGAGAACAGGGAATTCCTGATCTCTAAATGCCCATTTTCTATTTATAGCAATTGCCTTAAAAAAACAACAACAACTCTTTCTCTCTTGCTCTGTTTTGTGTGGATCCTTTTAGCTGAGTAGATTTTTTTGAGGGACTGTTTGTGAATTGGAAAAAGCATTCACTCTGCTTCTAGACTGAGTGAGAAGACCATGCAAATGACCTTAGCGCCATCCACATTTCTTTGTAGACGTCATCTGCCGGGAATGGCAGGTAAATGTGCCTGCTCCGTTTTGTCCCCTGATGTGGTCAAATGTGCCTGTTCCATTCCCCCCGCCCCTGTTGTGGACCTATTTTTAATCTAGTTTCATGAAAACTTTGAAGCCCTGCTGGATCAGGCCATAGCCCATCTAGTGAGCATCCCATCTCACACAGTCATTCACCACTTGCTTCTGGACATTCTCAAGCAGAAGATCACGATGAAACCTTCACCTGCTTCCAACTCCTTACAAAGGTAACAATCAAGTATCCACACATGAAGGAATCATTTCCTAACCAGAAATGGCTCCTTCCATGCGGGAGCTCACACTGTGTGGACCATGCGTGGTGCAGATTTAAGTGTATAGGAAAAACCAAAAATCCCCCTAAAAAAACCCCAAACAAACACAACACAAGTTATTATTAAACAACACATATGTCAGCATTTGGATAGGAATTCAATAATTAACAGTAGTCAACATGGGTTTGTATCAAACAAGTCGTGTCAGACTAACTTGATTTCATTTTATGACAAAATCACTGAATGGGTTGATCAAGGAAATGCAGTAGACATAGTATTTCTTGATTTCAGCAAAGCATTTGACAAAGTATCTCATGCGATCCTCATTGAAAAATTGATCAAATATGGGTTTGACAAGGCAACTATAAGGTGGGTTCAAAACTGGCTTAGTAATCGTACTCAAAGAGTGGCTTTAAATGGCTGCACATCCAAATGGAAGGAAGTGTCAAGTGGAGTACCACAAGGTTCTGTCCTGGGCCCAGTTATGTTTAATGTTTTTATAAACGATCTGGACGAGGGAGTTGAAGGGAAACTGATCAAATTTGCTGATGACACAAAGCTAGGGGGGATTGCAAACACCAGAGAAGAGAGAGAGAGGATTCAAAAAGATTTAGAGAAACTCGAACAATGGGCCGCAACTAATAAAATGGTATTTAACAAAGAAAAATGCAAGGTTCTGCACCTGGGCAAGAAAAATGAAAAAAGCACATATACAATGGGAGGAATTCGGCTGAGCAGCAGCACATGTGAAAAAGACTTGGGTGTCCTGGTAGATCATCAACTGAACATGAGTCAACAGTGCGAGGCAGCTGCAAAAAAGGCAAACGCAATCCTGGGGTGTATTAGGAGAAGCATAGAGTCCAGATCACGTGAAGTTATTATCCCCCTCTACTCTACCTTGGTCAGACCTCATCTGGAGTACTGTGTCCAGTTCTGGTCACCCCAGTTTAAAAAAGACACTGACAAGCTGGAGCAGGTTCAAAGCAGAGCTACCAAGATGGTGAACGGTCTGCAAACCATGTCCTATGAGGAACGGCTTAAGGAACTAGGAATGTTTAGTCTAACAAAAAGAAGACTGAGAGGAGACATGATAGCTGTCTACAAATACCTCAAGGGTTGTCACAAGGCAGAGGGATCAGCCCTGTTCTCACTCTCTCAAGGAAGGACTAGAAACAATGGGGTGAAACTGCAGGGGAAAAGATTTAGTTTAGATGTTAGGAAAAAATTTCTAACAGTAAGAGTGATCAACCAGTGGAACAGGCTGCCATGGGAGGTGGTTGGTTCCCCTTCGATGGAGGTCTTCAAGCAGAGACTAGACAGCCATCTGTCTGAGATGGTTTAGGAGATCCTGCCTTGAGCAGGGGGTTGGACTCGATGACCCAGGAGGTCCCCTCCAACTCTACCATTCTATGATTCTATGATTCTATGATTCTACAAGTGACCAAACAAACAATTGGGTTTTGTGCCAAAAGGAAAAATAAAATTTAAAATTTACTCAAAGGGTTACAATAACCCCACTGAAATAACAAATAATAAATGAATTAAATTGGATAATACCATAAAAGCACCAAAAGTATAAAAACTCACAGTAAGAAAAGCATTTGTGGAGTAAAAAAAATAAACCACAAACCACAGCCAAAAGGTATATATAAAATCTGAACAATAGATATAAAAATAAAAATAATGTAGATAGAAATAGGCCAAACGCGTTTCGACTTACTGTAGAAGTCTTCCTCAGTGGCCAATATTAAAATGTATATAATATAATTAAGAATAGCTGTGTGTGAAAGTATCTCACTGATATTGCTTTTGAGTGTCAGGTTCCCCCGTTGGTAATAAATCTTCGCAGAGTTGCACGTCCGTGCTGGAAAATTCAAGTCTCTCCCTCTCGGCTTGCTGGCTGTCAGCTCTTCGTTGCTGTCCAATATTTCAGGAGGTTCGCCCCCCTTGCTGTGCCCACAGCCGAAGCAAACAAACTGAGACAGATTCTCCGTAGAGGCTTTGTTTATTCGTAGCGGTTACATCTTAGCAGTTGCATCTCTCTCCCTCTCCAGCTGTGTGTGATCACTTTTATACACTTCCTTTATCACAAGAAGGTGACTCACATCCTTTGTATTACACAAGGTGTTGCAATCCTTACTTCATTCAGCCTTCAGCAGTCTGGTGATAGTCTGGTGATTCTTGTGACACTTAGTTACCTTTCTGCACACATCTCTACATTTTCTTTATATGGGCTTTCCAGCCTAACAATTATGTACCGTGGGTACTTAATGGGTACTTTTAGTGACAGTGGAAAAACACCCTTAGTCTGGTTCTACTGGGAGCCTGACACAGGCACACATGTAACACAGTTTTCAGCAGTTGGGTCTGCGCCCGGAAGTGCAGCACATACTGTAGATTCACTAGCAGTAAGAGCCTTTCTGCACTCAAAGGCCTTGATCTGGATCAGTAGATCTGGACTTGCCATACTCATTTGTCCAGAAGATGGCACACAGTGGCTGGAACAGCTGGTCAAGACCAGTTTCCACATCAGCCCCTAAGCTTTAATATCTGTAGCCTCAGAATCCCGGAGGAGGGGGACTATTAGTGTGCTGCTGAAGTTGGTCCCCAAGTAGTCTAGAAAATGGAGGCATGCCTTCTGCAGACCTCTGTGCTCCAGAATGGAGTATGCTGGTAGATCTATTTAATCAGGTCTGTCAATGATTCCATTCCATTGTATGTGAAACCTACTTCTGCCTACTTATATGCATGTTCCTGGGGCACTGGGCACTGTTACACACATGTTTATTAGCATTTGTTTATGTAGGGTAGTGGAGAGATGGTTGGGCTTCAGTAGGAAGCCCCTCTTGGATCATCACCAAAAATATCTTGAAACACTCTAGTTTTCAGGATTCTTCTCATCATCTTATAGTTTATCCCCAAGCTGATACTTCTGGCATAGTACCATTTTGGCTAAATAAGGATTAACATTCGGATAATGAGTTTATTATTGGTATTCAGGACACAAGTTTTTTGCTTTATAGAGAAATCAAGGACTTGATGGCCTGCTAATGCAGGAAGCACATTAGATCAAAGTAATTACATTTCTTTACAGTTTACAGTAATAGCCTCCATGGTAAATATCTTCTTTGCTTGTCACAAGGCTTTTAGAGCCTGATATGTTGGAAGACCATTGTAACTTAACAATTATTCTCTTGCTTGACAGGTGAACTTGGCAGGTAAGTGCAGATGTCTAGATCTTCCCCGAGGGCTTGCAAGATTCTTTCCATTTTTACCTTGTTAATAAAAAGAGAGGAGGGGTGTAAAGGAGAAAGTCTACCAATACATACATTAAATATTAGAGTTGCATCCCACAGCTACAGTTTTTAAATGTAATTCAGGCCATTAGAAAAGCCTCCTTGCATAGGTCTTATTGCAATTCACAGAGCTTCCAGCTGTCAAATGATGTTTCCCAATGTTTGGTTCTGCCCACACATTTTGCTCTGATGCAGTCTGATCTTGTGACCCTTATTAAGATACCAATCATTACTGTTTGATTCTTCCTTCTTTGCCTCTCATAGGCTCTGTCCAGATTTTTTTTTTGGGGGGGGGGGAGATAGCACCATTATGGCTGCTCTATGGTGAGGTTGCCAGACGTATCTGTGGCAACCCCAGAATAGCTCCACCAAACCTCCCCCGCAAAAAGTCTGAAAACCAAACCCAGCATTGGGTTGCAGGATTTCCAGCAATAGTGTTTACTTAACTTTTGGATATAGCTGTGATTGTCGCTCTGGCCGCAGTGCATTCACAAGGTCCAAAATAGACACCCATGCAAGGGTGGTGGCTATGAAGCACACTTCTGGTTATTCTGCACCTGCCAAGTATTTGGATGTGTGCATCTTTGAAGTGTGCAAATGTAGCACCAGCTATGGTGCTGTGTAGCTAGCAAGCGATCATCCCAGAGGAGCAATATTCTGGGGGCAGCCATAGATATGGACTTACATAATGAAGAGAAGAGCATCAGTCATGCATAAGTCCAAACAATCCTTTCCCTTAAAGTAATAGCTGTCAGACTTACAGGATATTCTCTCCCTGGATCCATACAGGATGAAAACGGGTTGCATATGGGATAACTACGGGATGCATACAGACGTGTACAAATGCGTATGGGCACATACAAATGTTGTTGACATTTGTAAGTGCAAATTCGATTCAAAAATTCCAAGTAATAGATTCAAATTTGCTTAATTCGAATCAAATTTGGGTAAATTTGAATTTTAAAGATATGAATCGAATTGAATTTTCAAATATTCAATTCAAATCAAATCAAATCCTGAAAATTGCATTCTTGCACACCCTTGCTCCACGGTGTTGGTCTTAGTGCCAGATTGGGTTTCCCACCAGGCCCCTGAGGGCTCCAGGGTGCCTCAGAAAGGGGTTTGATAGAGACACCAATCATTCTTCCTCTCTCCCCACCTGCCATCCAGGCATCTTTGCACCTGCATTGGGAGAGCTTCCTCATCTTCCATTGTAGTGAGGTATTGGCTTGTTGGGGGACTGAAGTCCCTTCATGCTCCCTCACACCCCTTCAGCACAGGGTGCTGCCATGACAGACAGATTCCAATGCCCCTGCAAGGCTGTGGAGGCAGAGACTGACTCTTCTATCTCCAGGTTCTAGTTCCTGATATGACCTTTTTCTTATTTGTATTTCCATGCACCTCTTAGAGTCAACTTTTTGCTTTTTAGTATTTAAGTCCAGATGGCATCTAGGAATAAGAATGCAAATACCTGTCCTTCCTTGTCCTTTCCTATCAGCCTTGGCTCTTGAATTTAATCTCAGGAGCACTTACACAGCAATCTAAATTTTACAAGATGCCTTTAAAAAGAAGTTATGAGGAAGAAATAAAAAAAAACAAGAAATCTATCTTTGGTCACAATTGGGGCTGTTTTCTCATTTACAAGAATTTTCATTAAGCACTTTTGGACACCTGAAATTTATTAATGTCATAGATACCCCCCCCCCCGAGCCAAATGATATAAAGGTTGCTTCATAGGAAGATGAATAAGAACTCTCTACATGGAAATTGCTTACAATAAAAGTCACGTGACTAAAACGAGAATAAAAACTTATACATGCATACCTGAAAGTAACGGTGCAATCCAGTACAGTATATCTTTATTCTAGCAAACACTCGCAAAATTGAATCAGTGGTGTGGGAAAGGCAATAAGAAGTCGGCCTGGCCTCTGAGTGTGCCAAACCATGGTTGGCTCTGTTGTGAATCAAAATGGTGTTTGGTGCAATCAACATGAGGCACTAATCAGTCCTCACCACCTTCCTAGCTGCCAGTTTCATTTTGTCAGCTGCCACTGATTTACTCAGGCCACATTCCCATTTGACTATTTTAGTCCAGATTGGACTATTTTAACCCTGATTCAGAACCGAGTGTGCCTTCTGGATGTTCCCGTTTGCTTGATGATAACATGGGCTCAATTCGGATACTGCTGTTCCCATTCAAACCACCCAAACCCCCAGCATGGAGAAACAGGATCTTTTCGTCTTCGGCCCTTGTCCAAATCCTGTAAGCCTGAGCAAAAGAACAGACAGGATGATCAATCTGCTTTTCAAATCCGACTCTTTCTCCATTCACTATGTTACCGGGAAGGCAGCAGCTTTGCGCAAAATTAGCTAAGTGAAAGAACAGATAGGGCAAAGCGATCACTCCCTTTCAAATCAGGGAGGGGTGGGAGGAGAATGATCATGTTTCCTGCAAAGGTCCAAAGAGAGAAGAGGGGATTTTGTTCCTTCTTCTTTGCTTTGAATGAGCTGCTCAGGATGGAGTGGGGCTAATTTTTTTTTTCCTCTGCTGGTACTGTATCTCTAGTAATTACAGTGGCATCCACAGAAAGGAGAAATCTATGTTCAAATATCCAACACTTTTTTAAATCTCTGGGACTCTAGCATTGCAGGGATGGGAGAGATAAGGGGGCAGACCTTCCCAGATGTGAAATCCCCACCATCTAATGCCACGCCAACAATGGCATCAGGCACTGGCCAGAAGGATATGGGGGACACCCCAAAAGGCAGATCTCCCCAAATAGTCTGGTAGTGTTTCCCTTGGGGAAAAAAAAGCGAGCTAGCTGCCAAAACGGGACTGAGAACAGTTTTTTTAAGGACTTTTTTTCTTTAGATTTTTAGCAATTTAGTCCTTGTAAAGTCCGGGAATAAAAATGTAAATGGGATCGCATTTAATCTTGTATGGTAATGAACCCCCAGAGTTAAATTCCACTGAATTTGATTAGATCTATAGTCTAGCAAGTATTTTAGCATGATGGTACAATGGTGGTCTTGCAGATGTTGCTGAACTAGGGCTCATTATTCCGTGCTTTTGGCCATAGTGGCTGGCACTGATGGGAAGTACAGATCAGTAGTTCTGTATTATAGGATTATAGCTGAAATCTCATTGAACTCAGCAAAACCAAATGAAAATGATTGTATAAACTCTTGCAGTTTTATATGGAGTAAATAATGGTTTCCATGCAGGAAATTCAGACTGTGCCATCTGATGCTATTTGTAAGTTTGTGTTTGTTATTCATCCTAGTATTGGTAAATCAAAATGTTTTAAGAGAAGATTAAAAATTCTTTAAACAATCTCATGTGGAGTGCCTGAGGAAGAAAAAGGAACATAGCCGATGGCATTCAATCTGAAAAGTAAGTAGAAGAATGAAGGGTTCATTTGGCATTATCAAAGATCACATAACAATTTAGCTAGATTAAGGAATAATGTAATATTTTAAAAAGAAACACTAATCCAACCTAATCCTCAACAAACACTGTATCCTAGATATACAAATTCAAATCTTGTAAGAGATTGTTCTGAAACCTTTCCTGAAAAAGAATTTTATTAAAATGTTCTTTCATAGGTTCACAAAAGGAACAAATCACTGACCGTACAGGGCCTTTTCCAAATAATTATTTTACGTCACAGTAAGTTCTGTCCAGTTAAGATGTAGAATCATAGACTGCATCCACATCTATGGAGGCAGGTGCACTGAAGAAGCTGCAAAGGTGTGGTGATCAAGCACCTGTGGTGCCAAGTGCTGTACAATGTTCTATGTTTTTTCCAGCCTAACAGAGGCTCCTCATATTTGGAGCTGGGAAAGAGAGAGGGGAGTGCAAAGTGTGTGGAGGGCACATACTCTCTGTCCCCATGGTAACATCAAGGGTTTCTGTATTAAAGTATCTAATGCTGCTGGGACTGGATGCTCCCCTAGAGTCAGTAAGGTCTTGGTCACTATTGAATTCAAAGAGTCTTTTTGGTGCCTAAAATGGAATATCAGTGGGAGGCTTATAAACTAGTGAAATGTTGAGGAGGGGAAAGAGAAATAAAAGCAGAAAGAGCATGACTCCTGATATAGTTGCACAAATGCATGGTTGTGGATATGCGCAGAAAAGCCTGGCCCGTAGAACACAAGCTATTTGTAATATTACCTCATCTATCAGAAGAAGAAGAGTTGGCTTTTCTACCCCATTTAGGGGACTCAAAGCAGCTGACAAACCTTCTGTTCTCCCCTCAACAGAGATCCTGTGAGGCAGGTGGGACTGTGAGAGCTCAGAAAGAGAGCTGTGACTAGCCCAAGCCACCCAGTTGGCTTAATGGAGGAGTGTGGAATCAAACCCCATGACTATGAGATATGAGTCCAGCACTCTAAGGGCAAATCCCCGCAGCAAGCTTGTTTCGCTTTCACTAAACCGAAATAATAGAACCGGATGCAAACGCAAATTTGCCTGTTCCCATTACTTTTAACTTAATCGCGTTTGATCCGGATTCTGAGGATCGTACGTGGTGTACATGACTCAAGGGGGGACTCAAGTGGCTACTTTTTAAAAGCCGCTTTTTTGGGCTGCCCTGCCCTCTTTCTCCTGGCATGAACGCACCACCTATTAGGGACCCCTTCAGGGAGCCTAGCTGGGTGGCTGCCGCTTGCCTGGATGGATGAAAAACAGCAGCGGGCAGCCAGCGATTCTTTCCCCTCCTCTCCCCATTTCCCAGGGCACACAGCAGCAGCAGCAGCAGCAGCTACTCAAAATCCCTTCACAGCCACAGCCTTTAAAACAGAACCTCCAGGGCTTTCTTTTCCTCTCCCTTTCTAAAGGTCAGCACTTTCAGAACTGTGGAAATTTGCAACATTGTTATAAGGTGTGAAGTGGCTAGATCGCTACAGTGTAGCTTTAATGAGTGGATTTTTATAGTGCCTGTTTTGAGGGGTGGATTTTTCCAATGAAATCACTATCTTTGGAAGCAAGCTATTGGGGGAGGGAAACCCTAAACATGGATTCTCATCCCTTAACACGGTACTGTCCACACAGTAAAAAATGAAACATGTATCAAGCGCACGATCCGGAGTGAGACCTGTTGAAATCAGGATTGAGATTCACCACACTTTGGGGTGGTTTAACACGGGGAAAGCGTGTTAAGCCAAACTGCCATGTGGACTCCGAGGATTGAAAACGTTTTGAATCTGAGATAAGGTTGCCGTGAAGACACAGCCTAACTGCCACAACCCTGCATGTATCAAGGAAAACTGTTATAAAGAAGGTATTGATAGAACCTCAGGCATTTGGCAAAAATGTCAGTACAGTGATGGACCTTTGCTATTAACAAGGAGAAGGCATTCAGAAACCTGAATGAGAAATCCCCACCTGAGGATAAGTATCAATCCTGGCGACGTGGCTTGATTTGTGCCTCATTCTCACCCCATTTTCTAGACACTGTTCTGCCTCATCAGGATCCTTTCCTTTGGCCAGTTTAAGTTTAACTAGCTGAAACTGTGTGTGTAGGGATAGAACCATGGGATGCCGCCATCACATGAAAGCAAGAAAGTAATAATAATCTTATGTGAATAGCTACATAGCTGCAATGCTTAACTGATACCAATTATGTCAAACTGAGGGCTTCAGCTGCAAATACTATTGTTGGTTCAGAAGGCAAATTTTGTCCAATTGAGCTAATACTTGTGTACTCGTAGGGCAATATATATATATATATCATTCTGTATCACTAGAACTACAGAATATTGTTTTTTGTTCACTTTCAAATTTAGGTTTACTGTAATAAATCTGGAAAAATGAGTTTGAGATTGATATAGATCTTTTGATCTGGTTACTGTAGAAACCTCAGGTTTGTTTAAAGATATACAACAGATCTTCTATCTGATTGCTTTGAATACTTCTGCCTTCAGTGTGAGTTGTTTTTCCCTTTATTCCCCCTGGCCTTTCCTCCAGGGCTGCCTTCACACCTAAATGTTAATCCAGCTTTAGTCCACTTTCATTTTTTCATTTCATTTCATTTCCATTTTATTTGTATACTGCTTTTCCGAAATAAAATTTGCCCAAGACGGTTTACAACAAACAGAAAATACTCAATGCACAATAATAATAAAAACATTATGATAAAAATACATTATAAAAATTGCATATCATACAAAACTTTGCAAAATAAGTCAATCACACACACATACAAATTGAGGCAGCTGAGGCCAAGTGGAGCCCAGAGCAGCTGATAAAAGACCTCCGTCCCATAAATAATAATCTCCTCTAAGATGTTCATGGCCAGCCAGGCTGGAGAGTCACCAAGCGGGCAGAGTGGACCACCCCCAAGAGAGATGACATGGTTCTCCTCCTCCGGCAGGGCTTCTGAGAACTGAAAGCCATAAGCAGCTGTCCTTTATGGTCTCTGGTGTAGCCGAGACCTGCTGGAGTCCACAGCAGTTGACAAAAGGCCCCAGTCCCACGGACAATCATCTCTTCTAAGATGTCCATACCCAGCCAGGCTGGAGAGTCACTCAGAGAGCAGAGTGGTCTAGGCTGCCACCACTAGACCACTTGCAAGAGAGATGGCAAGGTTGTCCTCCTCAGTCAGGGCTTCTGGGTGGAACAACACAACAGCCAAGTTACCAGTCATTTTCTTTCCACGGTCCCTAACCCAAAGATGGGGCTTCTGAGATGAATAACATTGAAAGACAACAGCTTGACGTTTTGCTTATACGTTCTCTCACTCTGAAAGTGGACTGAAGCTGGATTAAACCTCAGGTGTGAGTGTAGCTCAGGTGCATAAGAACAGGCAGGTAATTTTTTTTCTTTCAAAGCCTACTTTTCTTCCAGAAAAATCAGAGTGATGATGGAGCATGGCATTTAAGGGAACCACTAATGTGGTTTGCATGGTGCTGTGTTTTCCTGGAAAGGAATCATGTTACACAAGGAACAGTGGTGGTGTATTACACAAATAGAAAACAGCAACCCCCTTATAATTTTCTCAGAAAGAACAGACACAGAAAAATGCTTTGCAGAAAATAGTTGGTGATTATAACTGCCATGCCAGCCAACCTTTGGACAAAATGGAATACATCTTGATGACTTGCTTTGAGAGGAAGAGGGAGAGGAAAAACCATCTCTGTTTTGTTGGTTTTTGCTATGCTCATTAGAAGAGAAAGAGAGACGTCGTCAAAAATCCATCAAACTAGAGATTTATATAAACTTGAAAATGATGGGTCCAGTTTGAATTCAAATAGACTCAAAACAGCTTGAACCTGTTTGTTTTGAACCTTTGACTATTTTAGTGTGGGTTGGACTATCCTAGACCCCACTGAACTATTTTAATCTGGGAAGAGAACCGAGTGCACATTTCAGGCTGTTCCCACTTACTTGATGGTAAACCGGATCACTCATTGTATTTGTGCACAAGCAGATCAGTGGCTTGTGTGGGGAGGGGTTTGCCTTTAAAACAGTGCAGCAGTTGTGTGTGTGTTTGTGTGGGTTACTAGCGGAGGAGAATGGTGGTGGGCTCTCTCAGCCACCATCGGGGGCCCCCCTGAGCTTTTTCTTGTCACCTGGGTGGGCAAAGTGGAGGTGGAAGGAGGAGGAAGGAGCTGCCGCTGCTGGGCTTGCTGTCACCTGGGCGCCCTCCTCTACTCCCTCCCATCAAGTCTCTGCCAAGCTGTGGCTCATGGCAGTGAGCCTGGTGGTCTGGCGCCTCCTTCCTCCTCCTCCTCCTCTTCACCCACCCAGGTGACAGTGAGCCAAGGTGAGGGAATAACAGCAGTGGTGGCAGTGCCTCCTCCTCTTGTGTGCCTAAGGAGCCTGAAAGAATGCATGTGCGCAGAAGCAGATCGGGGGGGGGGGGGGGAAATGGCTTGAATTGTGGTTCTGCTTAAAACTTTTAAAACTTTTTCACTTGATATTGCTGTATTCCTATATAGTCTTTTTGCCTTTTCTGCTAGCATGGCGAGCTGTGAAACCCCACCCACATGTGGCTGGCACTGGCCAGGAGGCTACAGCTCCACCTCAAATAACCCAGGAGTACTCCCATATAGGAAAAAAAAGTGGGCTTGGCTAAGAAATTTTTTGCAGGATAGTCCTCAGAAAATCCAGGGATAAGAAGTTGAACAGGAATTTTGGTTGCCAAATTTGGATTATTTGCCTAAGTAATGGGAATCCTGGATGCTGAATTCAAATCCATTCCGGATTTAATTGCCTATGGGAATGGACCATGTCTTGCTTTGATTTGAACCTCTGACCAGTTTGATTTGGTCCTACACATAAAAATGGAATTAAAAAGCCCTCTGAGAGGGCAAAATACTAACAAACCCCAACCAGTTCAAATTGAACAGGTTGGTTCAAACTGGTTCAACTGAACCTCCTTGGTTTAGATTGAGTTCAGACTGGCCCATTCAAATTGGTGGGTGCTTCAGTTCAAATTCAAACTGGTCTGGCACATTTCTACATTAGACATTTGAAGGTTTGCAGCTGAAACAAGCTGAAATCAGCACAAAGTTACAATGCACAAATGAAGCTTAGCCACTTAATTACCTCTTCATACAATCAGTAAACATTAGATCTCAAGACCACAGAATGCAGTTGGACTTAACCCATTATTAAATCTTCACATAACTGAACTATGAATGAACAGATCTGCAAAAGGGCTCCCACAGCTCAGAAATCATGGAAATTTAGTTCCACTGGCATTGTCTTTCTTCAGGAACAACATTCCAGATGAACATTAGGGATATTGGGAAGGCAGCTAGACTCATTTATTCTGTTCTATGACCCTATAGCCTAAATCTCTACTTCTTAGGTAACTTTTTGCTGAGGTCTCTCTCATAGAATTTTGCCTCCTTCTTGGAAAGCCATGAAGATGCTTTCCTCTTTGTGGCTATGTTTACAAGCATCTACAGGAATGACTGAGGTCACTGGCACAGTTTAGATATCCCCCAGCTACTTCCTGCCTCAAAGCCCCAGTTTTCTTCTAAATTTGTCACACAAGCAAGAGATTTCCAATTCCAGGAAGGCATTAATATCTCTTTTACTCGGGGTCACTTGGGTATAGTTATAAACTTCCCTATCAGGGAAAGGAACTAGTGGATTTCAAGAATAGCTAGTGAGACTAAGATGACAGGGTGGTGTGTTTGAGCAACCCAAACTATGCTTTTATCTATTTTAGATCAAATGTCTTCACACCTGACTTGGTGTGAACAAACATGCCTCACTAATTACACTTCTTCATTGGCCCAGTGGATTATTAATGTCTGAGGGCCTGTTTGCAGTTACCTGACTGGAATGCATAATCATACCATTCCCAGTCAGGTGAAGCTGAAGCATGGAGGAAGCCATCTGCACCTCAAGCGCTAGTGCAGTCCTGAATCTGACCACCAGCACTTGAAGTGCGGATGGTCAGGCCCAGAACATCTGGCACACACCCGGATGTTGTCATGGCAATTGAGATGCAGTGCGTGACTCTGCAGTTGCAGCTGCTCCACAGCATCTACTTGTGGCAGAAGAAGGCACAAACCCTGCTCACTGGGACCTCATTAACTGCTGCTAGTCAAGCTGTGGACAGAAGTCTCCAGCAGTGGCTGCAGCTGCTCCATGGGTAAGTGACTTGAGCTTGTGTGGTATTGAGGGTCCATGGAATTCTCAGTTTAAATTTTCAATTGGTCTTGAAACTTATTTGATGTCCTTGAGCCAGGCAGCTTATTACAGGGTTTTTGTGAGGATAAAATAATAGGAGGTAGGAGTTATGCCTGCCAGCCTGGGATACCTAGGAGGATAATTGTAAAAAGAACCCTAAACACCCATGCTTCTGCTCAGGGCTGCCTATCTATTGTGTTCAGAGATAGGATCTTCCCTTCCAACGTGGGATTATGTTAAAGTTATCTACCAACTTTAAAAGGGATGTATGCAAAACTGCCTAATGGGGTACATTGTATATCTGTTCATTTCGACAAACTGCATTTTGCAAAATGCAGTAATTTAAAACTGATATTCCTAAAATTCAGGTATGATTATTTTCCCATCACTTTTCCCACAGCCTACTATTATTTACACAAATGCAAGTACCCTCCAGTTACCAAAATGACCCTTTTAATCACATTTAACAACTGCTTGAGAATGACACAAAACCACTCTAAAATCCAATTACTCTGTAATTATCTAGATTGCCCCTTAATCGTCCTTTATAGTGTGCCTGGTTAACTCCCACAGAATCTCTTCCTTCAGACAACTCTGCCTTAGAAAAGTATTTCCTAACAGCAACAAGAAGCAACCCTCCACCTTTAACACCTTCTTTCTTTTGACATTTGAGGATGGGTTCCTGAGAGGATATGCCTGCCCAAAACATGGCCAAACATGTTTGATTCCTTAGGTTTATGGAAATTATCTCCTAAGTTAAAGTGGGAACTGCCAGAGCAACGATACTGGTGAAGTGACGCTAGAAGAGAAGGGACTTGGCACAGCTGGGGACACAGGTGAGATAAATAGCTAAGATAAGCAATAGTCTTTGTTGATCTACAATGTCCGTGTGTCCAGGCATCTTCAATATACAGTAATCTGTCATTATCCCAGAGGACTCCATGTATGTGCAGAGTCTCTGGAAGAGGGGGTACATGGGTTGGGTGGGCCAATATCCTATAAACCTCTTTCTTACAGAAGGGAGATTATTTTTATGCCAGAGTCCCCTCTTCTAGGGCCTGTCCAGATGAGAGGAGGGAGGGATACAGCACACACATCTGTGGCAACCCCACCATGATCCCACTATAACCCCCTTAGAAAGTACAAAAAACTATTGCAGGTTTTACAGCCATAGTGTGCTTTCTTACCTTTTGAACGGAGCCAACATTGTTGCTCTATCCATCACGCATATATAGAGGTCAAAATTGATGGCTGCACATGCATAGTGGTAGCAATGCCCACTTCTGGGTATTTGATACTGGCTGAATACCTGGATGTGCACATCACTTTAAACGTGCAAAGACAAAACTGTGGCTGGTGCTGTCTGACCATGGTTGCCTCCAGACTCTCTTAAAACTTCACAGCTGCTGCACTATCCCTGACCACGTAGTGAGCAGGGAAACTCCAGAGTAAAAAAACTTTTGATTAATCAGCAGCTTTTTACTTCAGATTTCCCCTCAAATTCTCCTCTGTAGCAGCGGATGACAGGTTATCCTATCTGGACAATAGGAAGCCTCTGTGCAGGGGCTCTGCCTTCCCTGCACAGCTTCCACTCATCCCATTTGTCTGGTGGGAAATGGTAATGCAGTGGCTGTGAAACTTTAAACATGTCTGGAGATACCCAAAGAAGCAATAATGGCAGGGTAGTAATAGCTCTCATTTGGCTTCCTAGTGGGTTATCTGGCCACTAGAGGTAGCCCAATCTCTACATAATCATATAATTTCTTCCAGTTTGGATTGGTGGATCATTTTGGCTGCATCCCCATTAAAAAATAATTCTCCTTCTCTCTTTTGTTTTAAAAATCACACATTACTTGTTCTTCTCCATAACTGAACCATTTTTCATTGACCCTTTTTCAGGGTTTTCCCAGTTTTCCACAACCACTGCCTGCACCCCATGGGCTGGGTAGTATCGCAAAAGGCTAGCTGCTTATGTTAAGTATTCATTTTCAGGATGGAACAGCTTCTTAGATGGAAAGGAAGAAATATAGCTTAATTAGTCAGAGTTTTACAGTGGAATAATAATGTAGATAGTCACTGCCACAACCTCTCACCTGTAGGAAGAAGCTTTATGCAGATTGTTACATCCTATACCAAGACTGTGTCTAGACGTTGAACTGATGGTGAGCATTTGTTTAAATCCCCACATCTTGTATTAGTGGTGGGGCAGTTTCAGGAAATCATAAGAATATAAGAGAGGCCCTGCTGGATCAGGCCACAGCCCATCTAGTCCAGCATCCTGTCGCACCCAGTGGCCCGCCAAATGCTCATGGGCATCTCAAGCAGAGACAAGAACAAACCTTTTCCAGCTTTTGAATCCCAGCAAATGGCATTAGAAGCATCCTGCTTCTGCCCCCCCCCCCAGCCTGAAAGATGTACCTGTCCTAGACATTCATTCTAGTATCCATTGATACATCTGTCATCCATAAATTTGTCTAGGAGGGCATTTCTTATACTCTTAAGCTTGTATTATTAAACTTGATTAATAAAAGTATTAATAAGAATGAAAAAAATATTAGTGATAATTTTCTTTGACTCTTTCTGCATGGACTGCTATCCCGGCCCATGGAAGGATCTGCATTCCGGACAGTAATGCAGGATAGCAGAAGCTCCACTTCCCTTGGAACACTCTGTCCACACTGAGTGGGACAGAGTGGGACATGATGCCAAAATTATGCTGTATTCTGCTCCAGTGACAGGCTCTAACAAAGAAGTCTACAAATGGACTAATGACAGTGCACTAGACCAGATGGCCTTGTGTAGAGAGTACGTGGCCTGCTAGTCCAGAATACCAGCTGGACAGACACACAGAATGGGTGCCAGAAGTGTGCCACAGCTGGGCACCCAACTGAAGATGGCTAGGAACTTTTATTCCCAGTGTTTGGAAGCTGGGTTGAGCCAGGCTATGTGGGCAAATGTGCAGGCTGGCACACTGTGGTATGGATTGCCCATGCTGTGTCAGTAACAGCTTTGAATGGTTTCTGCAGCACAGGGTGGCCTCAAAGTTCTCAGGAAGGACTTAAAAGCTACCCAAGATAGCATTCTTCTCGAAGCTATGAAGGCTTTAGTCAAACCATGTTTTTAGATTAGAACATAAGTAATGTGCTACTGAGCAGTTAATGAAATGACCACAGTGATGCCAGCTCAATTGCCCTGAGATTTCTGTGTTTTAATCTGAATATGCAAACATGCATCGCACTGCGCTGCGCTCTTTTATATTGGCCTGGTTCTGCTCACCATGCACTTTAAGACATCAAAACAAAATTCAAGCAAAGGGCTTTTGAAGTTGGACAAACTTCAAAGCTGAGGGCGAGGCTTTGTAGTTTAGTTCATGTATCAATTCACCCATTTCTAAAACTGGAGGATTACAAATTCTTGCTGGCTTCATCTGCTACTTCAAATGTCAGAAACAGCAGAAACACACAGTGACAAATTTATTTTTTTCTTACGGCTCTGTTTCATCTAAATCGTTAATAGTGACTGCAACATAGTTCATCAAATGTTACATTGTTTAATTTGCACTGAGGGTATGTACAGGGATAGAAATCTTTTCTTTCTGTTCTTTTGCCTTCTTTGCATACAATGTAGCCTGCAGCTGCGATTTCATTTACTAGGTATCTACTTTTTATATCCTTTTTAAAATTAAAAATTAAAGCAGCTCCCAATGGTATAGTTTTCCTTCTCCTGTCCTTTTTCTACTATCTAGATTTGTTGTGAATTTAATCAGTGACAACTGGTGCTCATTAGCACTATTGGGGCACAGGGCAGGACAGTCTACGTGAAGTGGAGTCAGGGTAACAAATTAATTATGAGAAAAGCATTATGTTTTCTACGAATGGCTACTGGCTATAGCTCAATGGAAGATCAAACTGCCAGGAGGGCAGAGTTTTGCTGGTTTGATCCTGTTTCTCTGCAGAAGTAGGCAATACCAAACCACTTCTGTGTAGCTGCCAAAAAACCTGCCACCACTCAGTGATACCCAACAACCAGAAATCCTAGGTACACTCAAATGAAATTCAAGAGCCTACAAACATACAAATTAACTATCCTTGAAGCGGGATATGAGCTGCTGGGCATGTTATAGCCAACCACCATGCATTTATAGTAGGGATGTACACAAAGCCAATTTCTTCCATTTGATTCAATGCAAATCAAATGGGGGAATATTTGGCTTTGATTGAACCCCGCCCCCCCTTGAATGTGGGAGGTTTAGCTTCACTCGCGGACATCCAATGAATGTAAGGCGGTAAGGTAAGGGGATGCGGCCTGGGGGTATAGAGGAATGGGGGACACCTCAGCCACCATTTGCGTGCTTGTCTGTCGCTGAAGGAGGCCTTCCGGACCTGTGCATGCATCTACCCACCCAGATATAGCTGTGAATGTAGGGCCCTTTTCATTCACCCACGAATGTACAAATTTGTATGAATTTTGAATGGCACAAATATTTGTGTATGTCCGTAATTTATAGTAATTATACTTGCTCACCTCATCAAGGTCGTGCTTTCTTCTTCTAATGTGCTTCTGAAAGATATCAGATAATGCCCTTAAAAAGAGAAAATATGTATCAATGGATATCTCATCATTACCTTTTCCTTCTTCTTCTTCTGCATCATCATCCTGGCTGAATTAGTATGAGGAAAGGCTGCAGTTCTTGACTGCACCCACACATATTTTAAAAAAAGGCAGTCAGAACTGGTTTAGAGGTGGTAGCATGCAAAGGTTAACTTTTCCTATCACTTTTTAAATCCACAATACAGTGCATTTGGAAAAGCATTTTTTGGTCTTTAATGGATTAAGGCACTAGCAAGTAGATGCTACCACCTGTCTTCAACTGGAACACATGTAGGGATTCTAACTTGAAAGCAAGTCAAACTAGACGTATGGTTAACCACACATAATTATTTTATTGAGCAAAAGTAATTAGATTGCAGTTAATTTAAGTACTTACTGCTTACAGCAACAGGTTCTACTCAAAATGTCATTTGTGACCTCCTGAAGAAATTGAAGGTATTTCAACTCTTCATCTCTTTGAAATGTTAACCCCCCCCAAAAAAAGAATATTAATGCTTCACATATATTGAAGAAGAAAACACTAGTAGGTTAGTACTGCCACAAAAAAGTGAGCAACTGCAAGAATACATTCAATAACTTGTATCTATAAAAGGACATCCTGAGAGAACTGTACTGGCCTTACAAGTCTGTAACTAGAAAGTCTGTAACTGCTGTCCTGGGAGCATCTGGGAGCTTCCTCCAGGTACTCCAAACTTCTGTAGCTGTGGAAAAGTAAAAACCTGTCCACAGCTTTACTAGGAGTAACCGATGAGCATCTGGTTGCAATGTTTGCACTCTCTTCCGGGTGCAAACATTGAGAGTCACATGCGGCAAGGTGACTGCCATGGCAATGTCCTGGCACACAGCAGATGTTGCTGTGGCTGTTGCTATGGTGATCTGGACAGGGCAGTCTGGGCCATCCACATTTTAAGTTCTGGTGATCCAGATGGTGAAGTGTGGAGTGCTCCTTCTGTGCTTAAGCATAGCTTCAGTGAGAAGGTATTGTTATACCAATCTACTGAGAAGTACAAACAGGCCCATGTGCAGAGGTGTTTGTATTTTTTTTTTGTTTCGGTATTAGTATGTTACTCCCATCCCCCCCCCCCCGAAAGGTCAAGGTGGTTCAAAACAGAACAAAAATACAAAAGGGCCACTGTTGAGCCTCATCCCGTCAGCTTTTCCTCCTCCGATGAAGAGCTGATGGGGACATCCAAGGCAAGCCCAGCTTCCCTGACAGTCAGGGCGAGGCACGCATGGCACAGGGCCTCAATGTCAATGCTGACTCCATAGCCCAAGATGGAGACAGCTTGGATGAGGATGCCAGGTGATGCCCTTCCCTGAGTGTTCTGAGGAATGAGTGACAACAGCTGAGATGGTCAGTACGTTTGCAGGTCAAACACCTGCACCACCAGGGGTGTGATTCTCCTTCGTGTACTTAAACGTCTCTCATGCCTGCAGAACTTGTTGCAGACAATACTTCTCTTCTGCAACCTTGGTCAGCTTGCTCTTTGTATTTCTGAACCTTGGACTGATACCTGACACTGTAGACCCTCTGGCATCTTGGAACTCAGAATGTTTGACTATGCTTGACTCTTGCTCTCTGAAAGAAATTCAAACTTTGGCTGGTCGCTACTACTGCTAGCCCTGGGTATGTGTGCGTGTTTTTGCTCTCTAAGACCTGGATGACTCAAGACACAACAGCCACCTAGTCTGGGCTACACTTTTTGTCCAATGTGGACAGAACAGCCTAGTGGAGTGCAAAAGAGAGGAGGCCCAGGAGTTGGCTAGGCCTTGCAATGGAACAATATACTAACCAGTGCAGAAATGTCTTTAGTTTGATCTAGCTCACTCCTTCTATAATTACACTGGCCCCATAAGTTGTCTGAACATTTTCTAAGCACCAATTTTTAATACTGTACTTCACTACACATAGATCAAGGCTCTCTTTTTGAAGTGAAAGGCAGTTCACTTACTTTGCACAAATTAGTGATTGCAGGGAAATGGTTCTTTGGTGTTTCTGCAGTTTTTAAACATTAAGAAAACAAAACAGTCTGGTTATTGGGAGCAAGCAGAATAATTCTTTAAAACCAGAAAGCTGTTTTGTCATGCATGTCTGTAAGGTTCACGATTTATTTATTTATTTAAATATCCAATATCCAAAAGTCTCAGAGTGGGTCACAATAAAATCAGTATAAAAACAGGTAAAATTCATTAAAATGGTGACATTTACCACTAAAGTGTTATAAAAAGGGATACAGGATCCTCCTTGCTGGACCTTGGCATGGTCCAAAGGAGGCCCTGCCCCCTGCTGATATGTTCCATCCTCATTGGATGGATTATATACCAGATTAGTAGGCCTAGTCTGGGATACCAGTAGGGCTTTTTAGAAAAGGCTACTGGTGGACTACTGGCCACTAATCTGGACCACAGAGGCATGCCAACATAGTCTAGTTTCCTGTAGGGAACCCATTATGGCAGCATTGCCAAAATGGGTTCCCTTCCCCCAGGGGCTCTGAAGCTAGGGACTTTCATTCCTGGTTGTTAGAGCCTTCAGAGCAGGCTACAAAGCTGTCTTGGAACAGCTGTCCCAATGCAGATGTCCTTGTTCCAGAACATTTTGACTGCTTCAGCTGGTGGACCACTCTACCTGATCTGATCCCACTGGAGCAGTCTAGTAAAGGCAGAAGTGTAGTATTAAGAATCCCACCCATAATTTGTAATATTGTCATTCATTTAGAGAATAGTCTTACTTTCTGTGGTTACTGACCATTATTAAGGGGTCAGTAAGTTCAGATATATGTGCGTGTTTGTGTATTTAAACAAACTTTTGCCAGGTGAAAAATTCTGTGCTTCTCCCACATTCAGGGGCACCATGTGGAAAAGAGAACAGGAGTGCTATACCTTTAATGGCCGCATAGGAGAAACAGTTTCAGCAGGTGCAGCTTGGAATGCAGCCACCAAGACTGCCTTTTCTATACAACTGTTAAAAGTATAGCCCTCTTGTCCTCTTTTCCATGTGGTAATCCTACTTACAGTAGTTCTGATGGTGACCATGCAGCTGAATTTTACATTTGTGCTGTTCTGGCCTTTTGTTTTCCTCTCTTGCAGAAGGAATTCTGATTAAATCAGCTAATTTTAAAAACAGACCTTTCGACACTATGCTGAAATGTTGTTTTCCATTTTACATGTATACTCGTAGAAGGTCATAGTTATTATTGACCTTAAAATATTATACTGGTCATAAGAAACTATTCTCCAACTGCTTTACTAGACAGTTCTAACAGGTCTAGGCAACATCATTCACTGTGATTTTGTTAAATGTTTAGTTATGTCGGATCCATTTCCATCATCAATATATATTACTGCCTCCATAATTTCATTCAGTACCAAACAGGGTACAACAACCTTGACTGGATGCCACAAATAGTAATCTGCATAAGATCTTAGACATTCATCTTCCGAAGACCTGAAAGATGAAAAAGGAAAATTTGAGTAACACTGACAGCAGTTAAAAATTATCTGCCTGAAGTTGAGGCCACTAAATCTTCCAGAATTTACTTTAGTTAACCACAAGTGAACCAAGCTGATAAGCCTTTTACCTGTGAAGTCTTTTAAGACGTTTGTCTGATGGTTGATCCAGTAAGAGGCTTTTCTTATGGTGTGGATTATTATAATACCTGTATGTTGAAAGGAAGGACTTGTGTGCTGTCTTTAAAACTTTTGGAGTAAAAGGCTGTTTTCCTTCTGTAAACCACTCTGCGTGTTTATCAAGCAAATCTCCTCTGTACATTTTCTTCTTTCTCCTGCAGCTCAGAACTGGGAGATAAGATTTGGTGAGTGGTAATAGATGTTGGTGTGTAACACTACTATTCTTTTGTGCCTGCAATAAAGACTGTGCCACAATATCTTGGATAATCTCTTCTGCACTTAGAACTGGAGATTGTCCACTTGAACGTGTCTTCTTGAAATATTTAGGAGTGCACACTTCTCTTTCTCTAAAGGATGCCGCATTTCCACTTGAAGTGTCATTTTGGCGGTTCTGTAACCACTGTAGAAAAAACAACATTTGGAGAAAATGTAGGTGCTGTATTTTTTTAAAAGTAAAGATGCTTAGCATGTTATCCAGGGAAGCTTACAAAAAGATTTATTAGTATAAAAGAAAATTGAAAAGTTTGTGTTGACTCATATTTTGGATTGCCTGGTAACTGCAGAAGTTTTCTTTTTTCTTATTAAGTGACCTAGGCCATTTCTGCATTTGCCTTCAGGATCCTGGGCCAGGTTGGAATGGACTTCTGCCTGAAGAGACTTCTCAGCCTTCAGCTGCTGACAGTGAAGCACAGAGTAGTAGTAGTTGGCTTTTGTACCCTGCTTTTCTCACTTTTTAAGGGGACTCAAAGCAACCTTCTGTTCTTCTCCCCACAAACATCTGTGAGGTAGGTGGGGCTGTGAGAGCTCAGAAGGAACGGTGTGACTAGCCCAAGGCCACCCAGCTGGATTTGTGTAGGAGTGTGGAATCGAAGCGGGAGACTATGAGATAGGAGTCCAACACTCTAACTAGAAGACCATTTGGAAGTTCAGTGAGGGCTGTTCTTGGTGGTGTCTCTCTTCCAGCACCACTTCCTGGCACACTTCCTAGAGTGCAGCCAAATGGTGTCCTTCATGAAGCCACTAGTATGTTTGTAGACCTCACTATCAAGGTCTGCTAGTAGACCAGGATATGGCATCATTTAGTACACCTTATCAAACATTGTGCTCTGTTTTGTGCAGACAGAAATTTCTGGGAGGGGCAGGGCTTGTGGCATCCCATGATAGTGTGTGGAAAGCAGGGGGCTTTCTGCACTTTGCTCCATGGTTTGTGTGTAGTACACACCCAGGTAGAGCATCTGAACTTGAAGGGACCATTTGCAACTGAGAAATGCCCCCTTTCCATGCAGGAGTGTAGTGCACTAGAGGGGGTGGAGAGATGAGGGGTGAGCCTGAACTTTGGTGGGGTGACAGGGGTAGTCGTGGGCAAGGGTGTGACATCTAAACTTACAACCTGGCATCACTGCATAATGACTGGAATCTGGTACCAGAACAGGCAAAAATGCATGTTTGCCCAATCTGTATGACATTCTCGATGGTGCATCTCTGGAGATTAAAAGTAAACAGAGGCTGCTCTGAGGCTAATGGCTGAATATTTGTGGTTCAGGATCTGATATGCAGATGCCAAGGGCCATGGATAAGTTGATCTGTCTTGCTTTGCACATGCAAATGAAGGGGAGCCTTTGGTCAGCTCTCTCATTTGTCTGTTTTGCAATTCCTGAGTGAGGCCTATCTCCTTTACAGCATTCATATACTTTTATATTTTTCTTAAACAGAATTATGATTTTAAAGTGTAACAGCCCTGTATGCACAGTCTATGGTACATTATTTAAAGATAGTTGTTGGCTTAGCCAGTTTGGTCTAGTGGTTAGGGAGCCCGACTCTTATTTGGGAATACCGGGTTCAATTCTGCCCTCCTCCATGAAGCCAGCTGGGTGGCCATGGGCTAGTCATAGCTCTCTTCTGAGCTCTCACAGCCCCACCTACCTCACAGGGTGTTCTGTTCTGGGGAGAAGAATAGAAAGGCTTTGTCAGCCGTTTTGAGTCCCCTTAAATGGGTGAGAAAAGCGGGGTAGAAAAGCCAGCTCTTCTTCTTAGCCTTTGCCTAGGCTTGGCCTCACTTGCAAGTGGGGGATTCTGGGAGCACATGTTGTTGCAAAGCAACACATTGCAAGGTGGAATGAATTGGGCAGCCTGTTCCACGCTAGCCCCTATGCTGACTCCAAATGTTTCACAGTCTAGGAAGTGATAGTTCCTGGCACTTGGAATCAGGGAACCCATTTCAGCGATGCACCTCGTTGTGTTACTGGAATGGGACTCCTGTACGTCACAGAGGCATGCCGTCTGCACACCACCATGGCCTGGTATATAACCTCTAGTATGCAAGGAGGCCATGAAAAAGAGTCTATCATTAGACCGGACCAGGTAACCATTTCATGCACCCTGGCATGGTCTATGCACTTTTTTGTTTGCATAGAACATACTATGAGTGAGAGGGGCCTTTCTTAAACCACGCCAGTGTTTGAAAGGGAGGTCCATAGAGCCTTTCTTAGTCTGGTCTACCAGAAAGTGTGGAAAGGCCCTCATGATCATTTAACCTACTTTATACTCTCCAGAGTCTGATTATGGGCTAAAATTACTATCTTCACACTTTCTGGAGAGACTCTCAGGAAGGTTCTTCAAGATCCACAAGTTAGAAAGAAGTTATATATGACTCTTTAGTTGCTGGAGTACAGCTTTCATATTCTACCTTTTGTGCTAGGAGTGAATTACATCTGGGGGGCCACAGGGATAGCTTCCCCTGGTTTAGACTTTGCAAAGAGCTGTGTGTCCAAATGTGAGAGATATTTATAAAGAAGGACCCAGTATTTCATGTGTAGGTCAGGCAAGGACAGCAGTGTAAAGTGAGTGGGTGGTACTATGAAAGTCTGAGCAGAAGGCACAACTGAACATAACTTAAGTCGTCATCACAATATTGATGTTAGACCACTCCAACTCACAGCAGCATCTCAGATCACATGGGGCATGTGTCAATTAGTTTCCATTGCAGAGTGGGTGAAGCAAATGGTGTTGTGGAAAACAATTAAAATTAAATACTGACCACATAATCCCTGACTTAATGTAACAGCAATAAGAGATTTTAATTAAAGCAAAAAGAAGCTGACTTGGAAAAACAGAAAGAAAAAAAGGGATGAGATGCTGCTGAGCAATCACCCATCAACAAAGACAGTTTGCTCCGCATAGATATCTGCCACATTGGGGACACACATGCATGCTCGCAGACACATAAGAACGCAAGAACATAAGAGAGGCCACAGCCCATCTAGTCCAGCATCCTGTTGCACACAGTGGCCCGTCAAATGCTCATGGCATCTCAAAGAGAGACAAGGACAAACCTTTTTCTGCTCTTGAATCCCAGCAAATGGCATTAGAAGTGTCCTGCTTCCACACCCTCCCACACACACTTTCAAACACACACACACACACACACACTAAGAATAAAAAAATTGTTCTCTGCAGATATGTTTTCCCAGGAACCAAAACTGTGTCCAGACTTGTTTATACTGCACAGCGGAATATGCAGTCATGATCAGGGCATTACACATGACGATCGATGGATCGTCATGGTGGCGCATTATTTAATCGCTACTGCACACTTACTTTAATGCTTATTTAACAACACTTGCTGTGCAGTACAGTGGTACCTCGACATACAAGTGCCCTGACATACAAGTGTTTTGAGATACAAGCTGCCGAGCGAGTGATATTTTGCTTTGAGATGAGAGCAAGATTTGAGATACAAGTATGTAAATACAGTACAGTACATAACAAAAACAACTGAGGTGGTGTTTTGGGAGCTGGAATGGATTAATGGGAAAATTGCTTTGAGATACGAGCGATTTGACATAAGAGCAAGGTTACGGAACGAATTAAACTCGTATGTCAAGGTACCACTGTATAAAGAAGATTGGGATTTTCCCACCAGTCCTGGCAGAACAGCAAGAGGAGACAAATGAGATAGGCCAGCTCAATGCTGATTGGCTGCCTCATCCCACGTGACCACGTATCCCAACTCATGCTGCTTCTGAGGAGGAAGCTATAGAGCTGGTTTTTAGTTGGGACAGCTGGTCGTCGCTGTGCAGCAGGTAAGCTGTGCTTTTTCTTTAACTGTGGATTTATTCCGCAAGTCTGGACGCAGCCCAAATGTCTGGGAAACTCTATTTTTTTAAATTATTATTATTTCAGAAAAGGGTAGGCAGGGGCATTGCTGATCCCCGGCCGGCGAAGACTTTAATCACATCTCATGTGCTGCTCTCCCTGAGTAGGAGCAGGTAAGGATGTACCTCACTGAGATTACAGAAAAACTAGAAACATTGTATTGTAAATACTATTATACCATTTTAAATCTCACCATTATAATATTTTAAATCTTTCCATTTTATCATCACATTGTGAACTATTTTTATATATGATTTGAAATATAAGGAATTTTTTTGTATTTTTATATTTTGATTTTGGCCTGTGACCATAAATAAATTTCAATTCAATTCAGAATTTAAAAATTTATTGGAAGGATACCACTATTACTCTAGTCCAGTGCATTAAACTAGTGCAATAGACAAGTGGAGCTGGAAGGCTCTCTTCTCATTGGGTGAGTTGCCACCCACTGCGAACCCGGATTACTCAGGTCCAGAGTAATCCGGGTTCTGCTGTGGGTCTAGCTGGAGGCCGGGAATAGCACCGAGCACGTATTGGGCTGTTTCCAAATTGGACCCACAGGTGCGCAGAAGCACACCTATGAATGGCGCGGCGGTTTCTGAGGACAGAAGCTGCCGCTGCCGGCCTCCTCCTCCAATGATCCTGCAACCGTCCAATACCGCCACATTCCCTCCCCACACCCCATGCTCACTTGCTTGCTCGCTCACCCTGGCCGCCGGCTCTCCTCCTTCACTTGCCTTCTCCAGCATCTGAGGGGCGGCCTCCAATCTCCGCACCCCTTGCTCGCTCGCTTGCTCTGACTGCTGGCTCTCCTCCTTCACTTGGCTTCTAGGACACTAAAATCTGGACTGGATTGCTGAAGTCCTGTTTCAGCAAGGCTCCCCCCCCTCCGATTTCTGCAGGGGTTTTTGCAGAAAATCCATGGGAAAAGAACTGGCATGGCAATGGGGCTTCCCGTATTTGGACTACTGGGCAATTTAATGGGAACTCTGGAAGCCGAGTCTGAATCCAGTCCAGATTTTAGACCCTATGGGAACACAACTACTGAAAGCTGCTTCATGGGCTTCTTCTGAAGACCACATGGTGCTGCCAGCTTTCACCTGGGGAGGGGCTATTGGCTGCTCTTATCCAAGTTGACTGCCACTGCATTAAACAAAAACAAAGAAGCAACAACTAGAAATCACAAGAAACACTAGTCAGAATGCAATTTCTTACCAAATATTTATTTATTTATTTACATTTCTATCCCACCCCATACCCAAAGTCTCTGAGTGGGTAACAACAGATTAAAAAACAGAGTACATTTAAAAACCCTTTAAAAATTCAACAAATCTAAAACAATACACAATGGGTTTATAATAATGGTATCTGTACTGGGAGGGGAAATATAATCATCACAGCCAAAGGCCAGAATAAAGAGGTGTGTTTTCACTGCCTTCCTAAATATGTAAGGAAGGGGCATGACACACCTCAAGAGGGAGACTATTCCATAGTCTGTAGGCCATCATTGAAAAGGCTCTCTCCACCCACCAGTCTCACTACTGAAGGTGGAGGGACAACCAGGAGGGCATCACTGCTAGATCTTAAGGCACGGGCAGGTTGGTATGGGAGAAGGCGTTCCTTTAGATATTTTGAGCCCAAGTCATTTAGGGCCTTATAAGTCAGAGTCAGAACCTTGAATTGGGCTCGGTAGTAAACTGGTAGCCAGTGCAGCCTTTTAAAACCAGTGTGATGTGCGTCTCGCTAGCTGTTTCGGTCAGTACTCTAGCAGCTGTATTTTGCACTAGCTGCAACTTCCGGACCATCTTCAAGGGTAGCCCCATGTAGAGTGCATTATAGTAGTCCAATTTAGAGGTTACCAGGGCATGGATGACTGTGGCCAAGTCATCTCTATCCAGAAAGGGCTTCAGTTGACGCACCACCCAGAGTTGGGAGTAGGCGCTCCTGGCCACGGTTTCCACCTGAGCTTCAAGTGTGTATTGCATGACATTACTGAACTAAATTTGGATATAAATGCACAAACAAGATTACATTAACTGATAGCTGCAGCTCAACAAATATTGGTGAAAAATTGGGAATATGCTGATAACCTAACAATAAGGGAGTGCCAAAATGAATTGTGGAAAATTATGATAAATGAATTTATCACATGTCAACTGTGTCAACTGGAGGATAACAATACTAATGAGCATTTTCGTCAAATATGGGCTAGAGATTGTTAGCCCAAACAATACAAGTATCCCAGAAAATAATTTTCTATTAAAATGGCTGTAAGTCTAAATTGTAGCCAAAAGGAAGTCAATTGAATTGGTCTATCACATGGGAAGAGGGAGGGTATGTATAGGTAAATTAATGTAGTATAGTGAGCCAGTTTGGTCTACTGGTTAGGGAGCTGGACTCTTATCTGGGAATACTGGGTTTGATTCCGCACTCCTCCAGTAAGCCAGCTGGGTGACCTTAGGCTAGTCACAGCTCTTTTCTGAGCTCTCACAGCCCCACCTACCTCACAGGGTTTTTTGTTGTGGGTAGAAGAGTTCAAATCTTTGTCAGTTGCTTTGAGTCCCCTTAAATGGGTGAGAAAATCAGGGTAGAAAAGCCAGCTCTTCTTCTTCCTTAGAGCTATATAAAGGCAGGGTGGTAATAAGCATAGTAACAGTATATTTGGGTGCAGGTGTCATTCATGTGAACTTACCTGAATCTGCTTTGTTTGGACTGGCTTATCCAGCCCTGTATATTTAGAACATAAGAGAAGCCCTGCTGGATCAGGCCACAGCCCATCTAGTCCAGCATCCTGTCTAACACAGTGGTCCACCAATTGCTTCTGGGTATTTTCAAGCAGAAGACAAAGGCAAAACCTTCACCTGCTCTCTATGAACTTGTCTAATGTTTTCTTAAAGCTATCCAGGCTGGTTGTTATTACCACTGTAATTTATATATACTTCCTATGGTCAAAGAAACTGTTCCAGCCAAAAATACTGGACCCAAAGACTGAGGCAGGCATATCAATTGTCCATTTGCTCTTTTAAGAAATGTGATGTACTTTTCTTAGTGCATTGCCAGCAGTGCCATCCAGATCATGACTACGACTCCATCAAAAGCTAGAGATCCATAGGCTTGTTGTCATTCAGTTTATAAAGTTTAGCCTAGAAGCCTTGAGTCTTACTTTATTTTCACTTGTCAGGATGCTTCCCAAGTCTGGACTTTCAGGATAAATAAATAGAAATAAAAGTTTCATCCTGTGGCAAAATGAGGTACACCCCTTTGAGAGCAAACCTGAAAGTATTTGAGGATTCACCCACCTCTCTCAAAAGTAGTCCATGTCATGGTTAGCCAGGAAGAGGACTCAGAGGATGAGGAGGACTCAGGTACAGGAGGAACCTGAGGTGATGCCAGGACCCAGTTCTGACTCCCCAGCCCCATTGGAGCCTGGGGTTCAGCAGCCCAGCCTTACCACAGCAAAAGTGCAGGATGGGGGAGACATGGAACAGCAGAGCCCAGAGATCCCTAGCTTTAAGCAAAGGAGAGCAGAGAAGGGAGGGTTAAGATGATCAAAAAGACTTGCAAAGAGACACGCAGATCACCTACAGCTGTGAACTGAATCTGTAAAGATAAAACACTGGGCAGACGCCCAAGCCCTTTGTCAGAAACTATTGGTTTTCCTTTAGAGAAAGCTGCCGTATCTGACACCTAGACCTTGAATACTTGGCTACCTTGACTTCGGACCAGACTGTTGCATTGCTCTCACAAACCCTGGACTTGGACTGTTTCTCGACTTCTCCTTCTGGACTACGTTTGCTGTGTTGCTGGAACTGCCTTGGCAAGTGTTTCTTATCAGCTGTGTGTTTGTGTGTGGGTGCTGGCAGCTTTCCCGGACAGTCCATACATAAAATGCACTGAAATTTTGATCACTTACATTATGATTCTCACTGCAAACAGTCTTGGGATGATATAGGGGTACAGAAAATATCTGTGCCATTTCTTCCTTGCATTTCTCAACTGCTTCCATAAGTTTCTTTCTTTTCTGTTGGTCTTGCCCTGTGCATTAGAACATATGAAGGATTCATTAGAAAGAGAAAGGGTGCGTTCCCATAGGGACTAAAATCCGGACTGGATTCAGACTCGGCATCCAGAGTTCCCATTAAATTGGCCAGTAGTCCAAATCCAGGAAGCCCCGTTCCCATTCCACTTCCTTTTCCCTGGATTTTCTGAGCACCAGCCTGCAGAAATCCAACCCCCTGTTGTAACAGGACTTTTTCTGCTGTTTCAAATTAAAGCCTCCCCTCCCCTTTTCAACTTTAAACCAAACTGCCTTTGCGATCGACCTTGGGGTGGGGTGGGGTGTACTGGGGCACAATAATGTTTGGTGTGAGACCATGAGGGGGTGTGTGCCCAGGCAACATCAAGCCATTGAAAAGCTGTTTTGGATAATTTTTACGTCTGGGAGTGCTCCAAGGCCAAGGCCCATGTGGTCACACCATTCTCCAAGAGAGGATCCTGCATTCTCCAGCAGCATTTGGTCTGGTCTGTAAGGACCATGTGGAAGCTGCCTGAGATGTTTCTTGTTATTTAGAATTTAGTCTTCATCCTAGGTCCTGGATGCCTAGGTCTAACCTTCAGGTTGGAGAGACAGGCAGGATGTTCCTAAATGATATTTGCAGGTAATCAAGAGCAGGTAAAGGTTTTGCCTCTGTCTTCTGCTTGAGAATTGTGCTGGGTTACCTGTAATAGTTTCCCTTACCTTGGTATTTGCTGAGTGCCTTTCATGATGGGGTTGACTGAGGCTACTGGAAGCCAGCAAAAAACAACAGAAGGAAATAGGTAGGCATTTGGTTGGCTTCTGTTAGCCCCAAGCTATCTGATCATGAAAGGAGCTTGTCAGACATCAAGGTAAGCCCAGGATTGCCTCTTGTGTTGGGTGGCACCTGGTAAGAGGAATAGTGAGATCTTGTTTAATTTCCACATTGCTTCTTGCCATTTGGAGGGGCAGCCCTAGTGTCATGTGGATGTCAGATGCTAATGCCCACTGCTGATTACCATGAAAAGAACAAAACTGCTGGTGAAAATATTGCTAAAAGCAACATTAAGTAACTAAAAAAATTAAGTGAAAAATTTGAGGTGATTACTTTTCAAAACAATCAATTATGCCCCCTCACCCTGCAACATTTCTTTTTTCAGTTCTGAGTACACAAAATCTCTCCAAGTCAACTTGCAAATAACAGGATTTTGATTGTCCTAAGCTTTCTTGTTTGCCACTGGGCTTTGGTGCACGACGCTGAATCTTATTCTTTAGAACTGTGCTTTTGGTGTTGATCTGATAAGTATGCATCTCAAAGTTAAGACCTTCGGTGTCCTTCAGATGGCTCTAGAGAGATACTGGTAGAATGCACTTTGAGACCAATTATCTTCAACCTGGTTTTGACCCATCTTTCATTCATCATGTATCATGGGATGCATCTTAATTTTTTTTTTAACAATGTGTTGTCCATCCCTCTTTCTGTGCATCTTACTATCAGTTTGCCACTCTGTTTTCACCCCACCTCCAGATTTCCTATTCTTGTTCTAGTCCTTTTCCTTCTCCCTTTTCCTTTCTGCTGTAACTGAAAACCCATACCAAAGTATTGGGAGACCTTAAGAACAAATCTGATGGATCCTGAGTATCTGTGATTGCATAATTTTTGGAGGGAACAGTGTGCCTGTGAATACTGAAAGCTACAGCGAAGAAGTCTACAGTTTGTTCAACAAACTTTTGAGCAGGGTCTGCATATGTATTCCAACGATCACTTACCAAATATGCATCAAAGAAAAACTTACTTTTTAAAGACATGGGCAGCTCTCAGACGTGCCATATGCATCTCACAGGCCCTGTCCCCAAGCAATTTAAAACCCTCTAAAAATCTTCTTTTGCCTTTGAGCACCCCCATGCCAGGCTTTTCAACGAGCTTCCTGTGCTACAAAAGGAGGGAAATCCGCAACAAAAAAAGTGCATTTTAAAGTTCCCTTTCTAAAGCTCACAACTTTCGAAGAGCCAGAATAGCACAGAATTGCAGCACTGTTGTAATTGTTATCAGGTGTGAAGTGGTGGATTGCTACAGTCACCGCTGTTCTACTGGGTGGATTTTGACAGTGATCTGTGAAAGTGTTGAGAGTGAATGAGTGAACGATTGTGTGGCCGATGGCTGCAGCCGCTGCCTTTGCCAGCACGGGGGGTGAAGATCTGGGAGACGAACAGAGAACCGATGGCTATTTTTCCTTTGAACTTGTCAGGGGTTCTTCCTGGTTTTGGCCGTGTAGAGCGCATTTCCTCCTTGCTCCTGCTGGCACCCTATCAACAAGAGAGGGGGTGGGGAGAAAAAGATGCGGACAAGCAAAACACACTTCCGTGGGTACAGAACATGCGTTTTAAACCCGCGTTTTGCTGAGCCTCATGTGGATGCTTATTCCAGAATTGCACGGCACTTTAAAAGTCCGCTTGAATAGAGTGACAGTAGAGGGAAACTAGAGAGGCAAATAAGTCATTTGGGGACACAGCCACAGAGTGTTGTTTCTGCTCCAGAAACAGCTCTGTGCATCCTGGAGCATCCCAGAGCTGCCCACATACAGTACCAGCGTGGATCACACAAAGGTGCTCCACACTTGTACTACTAGTAGGTCTAATAAAGCCCTAGTAAGCTCCTTCTGCACTTCTTCTTCTAGAGGTGCTGGAGGAGCATGTGACATGTCACATGACATGCTTTTATACGTTATGTGGCACACTGTGCACCTACATGATGCATTGTGATGCTGACACCAGGGTTTGGACATGGCTGGCATCCAATCACATTAGAGGTAAGTTTGGGGGAGAGTTTAGGGTGGCTTGGAATGCACTTGCAGATGCTTAGTGCATTAGGGACCATTTTGCCCAAGGCTTCCCAGGAAGGCAAGTGCATAAAGGCCCAGAGTCACTAGGAGGGTAGTTTGTGTTGATGGAATTTAAGAATAGCAGCAGCAGCAGCAGTAGCAGCAGCAGCAGCAGCAGTAGCAGCAGCAGCAGCAGCAGCAGCAATATTGCTTCTGAATATATAAAAGGGGAGAGAGTGTTATATATGCAGGGTAGTTCTACATAGATCTACGTCTAAATCCACCTGAGATCACTGGATTTTATTCCTTAGTCATAATCTGCCTAGTAGATATAATCTACTATTAGCCACCTTGCTCTATGCCAGCCCAGCCCTAATAGGCTCCAGATGCTATAGGCTGAGAGTAAAAGGTGCACTTACACTTAATTGAGTTCTTTGTATGTAGCAATGCCATTATATTCCTTAGGAATTATGTTACTGCTTGATATGTTTGACTCAAATGAACACCACATAGTCCTGGCTTCCCTATAGCCAATAGAGAATACTATCAGCCCGCAAAGAGATACCCCTGTTAAGTGGGTCAGAGAGCTGTATGAGAGAAATGACTTTAAAATATCCCGCTGTTTTCCAGTGGCTAGTTTATCTTATGCATACTATGAAATGTGGTGAGACATATATATAGGAACGTAAACAGATAAGTTGTTTAGAGCAGCTACTTGCTTAAACTTCAGTGAAAAAGAGTGGGGCTTGGGGAATTAAAATGCTGCCCTGTATAATTTGCAGTCCTGTTGAATGCATTTGAGAGAAGGATGGCCAGTTTCACCAGGAAACCTTGCAAAAAACAGGAGAAATGAAAAACAGTCATTCTTAAATAATGAATGTGGGGAGACAGATTGCAAAGGAATAAACTGCGTGACCAGCTTTCCCAATTAGTTGTACAATTTCCTCCCCTCTTTAGCATTTCGTAGTGTGCCAATGTATTACTTTCACTGTGTACATGTTATAGTCCTCCTCCATCTCTTCATAGCTGGAATTCTGATTAGTTCATTTTAAGACAGATATGTTTCAACCACCCTGAGAGCTACAGCTTTTCCAATGACCTGCCCCAAATCATTAAAAACAAAAACAGTTTTGCCTAGCAGCTACTCTCAAACAAACAAACAAACAAACAAACAAGAAACAAATGCTTGAATAGTCAGACTGAGAGGGAGTTGCCAGCAGGTTGCTGGGATCGTGGCAGAACTGGCAGGATGCCTCGAGGTTATTTTGTGGACATTGCTGATCTATTGCCATGTTTTGGCATTTTGCTTGGTGACTGATTGGTGAAACTTCTTTGGCATCACATCAGAACCAACTTTGTGGAGCTTGGTTCACACAGAAGAAGAAAAAAAGGAAAGGAAAAGTGCCTGGCTGTGGCAAACTTTCAGATGTTGCTGTCAACATGATGCTGAAGGAACTATACATGTCTGGTGGTCCATATTTTAGAAAAATGACAGCATCTGAAAGATCTGGCATTTCCCCATGCCATCTAGTAAGTTCCTGAAAATCCAGTGTAGCTTTTATATGAGAAGTACTTCCTACGTGAGATAGTAGCTCTTACTATCTGGAAAGCCCCCATGCCAGCTATGAAGCTTGCACCAGCTTCAAAACTCACTCTGAAAGTTCTGACAGCCAGGAATGAAAGATCCTGGCTTCAGAGCCCCCAGGAAGCCCATTTCAGTGCACCACCAAAATGGGTCCCTTGGTATACAGTATCATGAAGGCATCCACATATCTCGATCCAGTTTAACACTGACCAGTACATTAGTAGACTTCTAACAGTAGGGGTCTACCAGTATACTGGACTAGGTGGCCATTTTGGGTCACCTATTCCAGTCTATGCTTCATTCTATGTGGATATTGTACTAGCAGAGGGCAGAACCTCCATTAGACCACACCAGTATCTGGAAGGTAGGCCCCAGGACTCTTCTTTGACCATTCCAGTGGTAAGTGCAGAAATGACCTAAGAGACTTCCCAAGGAAATAGAGGATGTGGACCTGTAGGGGAGAGTAGAAAAGCATAAAATACTGGGATAAATTATAATGATTATATTTGTATTCATATTTGAATGGCCAAGGAGTGAAAAAAGAGAAACTCTCACAGTTTTGCATGTAAGCAGACTGGATGAAAGGTTAGAAGAAATGATTAGGCTTGGTAAGCTTGACTGAAGCAGGGGCAACTGATGCACTACATGGACTGGTGGAAACAAAAATAGTGCTGTAAAAGCTATGAGACAGTACTAAGGAGAAATAAAAATGGCAAGCCATTTATCTATCTAGTCACCTTTGTTGATGGCCCACAACAGCAAGAAGCCACTTCAAATAGTCATTTATAGAAAGATTGAGTATCAGGTAGTCAATCAGCCAGGATTTGCTGGGATTTAAAGCAGGAATATGTTTGTCCTTGTCTCTGCTTGAGATGCCCATGAGCATTTGGTGGGCCACTGTGTGTGACAGAATGCTGGATTAGATGGGCTGTGGCCTGATCCAGCAGGGCTTCTCTTATGTTCTTATGACTTCAGCTTGGGCTGTGGCTAGGCAATCCCTCAAAATATTGTACATCTCCCAACAGAAGACTCTTCTGACCACGCTTAAAGCAGAGCATTGTCTCCTTTGAAGTATAGTAACTTTTTCAGTCACCAGACAATTGACTCTGAACCTTGGCATAGCCAGTACCCATTGATAGCCCTATCCTCCATGGATTCATTTAACTCCCTTTTAAAGTCATCCAAATTATAACTTCTTTTCATGGCAAGGGATTTTGTAGCATATGCATACATTATGTCTCTCAGGCTTGGATCAGACACAGCAACCCTCAGCCTGGTCCATTTCTGAGGTGCCTCTGAGGTGGCTTAAAGAAGACTTTGAGGTGGATTTGTTATGTCTGGTTGCAGCCTCAGAACATTATCTTTGGACCGCTCCAATTTTTTTCACCAAAATTGCTTCATGGTATGATTCGAGGTTATACTATTGACTGCTTCCAACACACATTTATTTTTTTTACCATTTCATGCATAATTACTTGGAGGAAAGTAGAAACAGCAGCAGGCACGTGGGTACAGAAAGAAAATTCATATCCTCAATAATTATTTGATAGGCTGAACAGGTTCTTCCCAAATGTTACATAATTTAATTAGTCCTGGTTAATGGTGAGTAGTAATTCTGTGTAGAAGAACTTGACTGGATGATACATAGTTGATATAAATTAATCACAGCACTTGAGACTCTCCTGTGACAATTTCCTATTCATATTTTTTCATCTACTGTAATTAAAGAGAAAGTTAAAAAGAAAATGAAGACAAAAAAAGACAAGGAATAATCCTGTTACTACCCTTAAAGTCCACTTAAAGCTGTCTGTAAGAATCAGCTGTGACTGGATTGTGCCAACAGAAATGTATGCTGAGGAATCTACGTAGAAATCTTGAAATTCTGTAGTCTTAAGTTCATGCTGAACTCCCCAACATTTTAACATTTGAATAATTTTGCCCCAAAGTTATTATAGCAATGGAATATAATAATAAGGCTGAAGGATGTTCTAAGCAATGCTGCAATTTATAATCTAAACAGGAAGGTTGACGGCTGGAGTCCAGGTGGAATAAATCCCGCTGTGAGTCTGATTGAACAAGGGTCAGAGCACATTATCATGCCTATCATGTGGTAAAAAATGTTTTTCCACCACCATTGTTTCCTCGAATAGCCATCTAGCAGAATTCTTCATAGTGGTAAATGGCCTTATAAGATCTAGCCTGATGAAGAATGGGAAGCAGCCATGTAATATCTGCTGCGACAAATTTGCAAAGCACTTTGAGGGCAAAGTTCCTCAGATTCATGGGGAATTAGATGTCACAGTTGGGAGTAGTCCAGAGGAGGTGTCCACCACCTCCACCTGAGCTTCAAGCACAGAGTCCAAGAACACCCCAAATATTACACCTGTCCCTTCCAGGGCATTACAACCCCATTGAAGACAGGGTGTCTCCCAACTACATGGACCCAAGACCCTGTGACATCCAGCAGCTCTGTCTTGTCTGGATTCAGCTGCAATTTATTGGCCTTCATCCAGCCCATTACCTCCTCTGTCAAGCACCTATCAAGTACTTCAAGTCCTTTTTGGACAGAGATGACTTGGCCACAGTTATTCATGCTCTGGTAACCTCCAGTTTGGACTAATGTAGTGCGTTCTACGTGGGGCTACACTTGAAGATGGTTTGGAAGCTGCAGCTGGTGCAGAATGCAGCTGCAAGATTGCTGACTGGGACAGCTGGCCAGACACACATCACACCAGTCTTAAAAGAACTGCACTGGCTTCTGATTCATTACCTTGACTTATAAGGCCCTAAATGACTTGGGCCCCAAATATCTAAAGGAACACCTTCTTCCATATCAACCCACCTGTGCCTTAACATCCAAGGGGGAGGCCCTCTTGGTTGTTCCACCACCTTCAATAGTAAAATGGGTGGGCACCCAGGAGAGTGCTTTCTCAGTGAGGTGCATCAGGGCCCTTCACTGTACATGTTACGGAAGGCAATGAAGACATTCTTCTTTGCCCTGGCCTTTGGTTAAATGGGAATATACTGTCTCTTCACACTTTATAGACACTGCTATTGTTTCAATATATACTGTAATTGTTTTAATATATGTTTGATTTTAAATGTTGTTACCTGTCCTGAGATCTTTGGGTATAGGCAGGATAGAAGTACAAATAATAAATAATTTAAACAAACTATTAATACTGGGCAGACAAACAAAAATACTACACAGATTTTCCTTCTTTCCTTCCTAGATAATGTAGTTTTGCGAAGTTCCCATAGAAAATCTGAGCATGTTAAGCCTCATATTTGTTTATAGCAGAGAATTGGAGTTTTGTGCAATTTCATGTGTTATATACACACCATTATATATACTGGCAAAGAGATGAGTTCATTGCTTTGAATATGACTACACAAATAGAAGTGAGGAGAAAAAGAGTTTGCAGAGTTGTATATCCCTTAATGGCTTGGTGATTAGATTGTATGAAGAGGGAGAAGCAGTTGTTGAATGCCTCATTTCAACCTGCACAAACAACATTGTGGTGTACAACGGATTTGGGCAGGGGAAAGAAGGCTTTTTGGTCACAATCAACACAATCACATGAACTCTGAGTCTGCTCACAGTAGCCATGATATATCAGCACTTTTGAAAAAGAAAATCAGGCACAAAGAGGGGAAGGTGTGACAACAGCCAAAGTGAGAGCAACTGAAGTCCCCTCTCCCTATTTCCTTTTTGGATGCCTCCTGGAGTCCTTGACCTTATTTTTCTAAATACCAGTCTCCTTTGGGAGATCAGTTAGGAGGGTCATAGTATGTCCCTAGTATTAGACTTGCTTTCTGACCTTGTATTGTTACCCACAATGCTTCCTAATGATTAGAGGAAGCAAGAAAATTTAGGCTTTTTGAGTCTGGCTGGCCACAAACAGTATAAAGTTTAAAGTTTGTTAAAAACTTATTTTTTCTGCAATGTGAATATACTTTTATTTTTGGCTACTGACAATATTTATTTTTTTTTATAAACAAACACAGTGTGTTCTATTTCATTACCTCTGCTAATTTCCACAAACTGAGGATATGGTGCTAACAATGACCTAAGAGTCATTTAATTTAGATTTTCACAGTAGGTGGAAAAAAAAAGAGTGCATGTGAGAGAGTATACAGCAACCTCCTGTTCCTGCAAATAAAACAGCTAATTCTACACCTCTCCTCTTACTGATGTTCTTGCATAATGATTGGTGCTAGCTCAAAAGGCTCTGGCAGCCAGAAATGAAAGTTCCTGACCTACAGCACTCTGGGGTATCCATTTTGGCAATATAACAAGACATGCCACCAAAATGGGTGCCCCATGGCAAACTGGACCATGAAGTTATGTGCTATCCACACATATTCTAGTTTTGTTTCCCACTACTAAGTATGCCAGTATTTATTTATTCATTTGCATTTTTATCCCATCCTATACCCTAAGGTCTCAGGGTGGGTTACATTAAAAACCAAATGTAAAATGAATATACTATAACAATAACTTTGCCTGAAAGTGGGGAGAAGAAACTGTTCCCTTTTTTCTGGTCTGTGTAATGCCCAATGTGGACAGACCATACCGGGGTGGTGGTGGAGTGCAGAAGGTGACCCTTAGTCCTCTTCATATACTGGAACACAGGTAAGTGTGGAAATAGCCTTAACATATGTTTTCATTTATGTTGAATCTGAACTTAGACTGGGTCTACACTTACTATTGGAGAAGTCCAATAATAGGCCTTCTGCCACCACCTTTACGCAGAAAGCACTTTACAGCAATTGCACCATCCCAAAACCAATGTTTGGAGGGTGCAATTTTTCTCTCCTCAGTGGCGGTGCCATGATCACCACCATCTTCAGAACATGGAGACAAGCAGGTGTCATTTTTCGTAGTGATCATGGTACCTCCCCCATGTGCCCATTACTTAGCTACCTGCATTTTGAAGGGGAGATGTAGTCCCTAGAGTGTGTATCAAATTGTGCATTTTGTCATGGTCATTCTCTGTGTTTGCCGTCTTTGTGCGTCAGATAGATGATGTAGAGATGAAGCTTTCAAATGGCAAGCACATCTCGGTGAACTTTAATGGATTAAGAATAAATATTTGATGTTACTTAGCATGATGGATTATTTTGTTAGAAACCATGTTTATCACAGTGCTTGCTTTTTTAATAACCTTGCTATTAAGGGAGGGAAACGAATTCAAGCATGTATTCATGAGTAATAAAAGAAACCTTTTTTCAAGGTATGAAATTTACTGAAAAAAAGTGTCTAACAGAAAATTAGCTCTCCTTTGATTATCTATTAAGGCAGTTTAATGTCCCAGTAACTGTTTACATAGTTGGCCCGTTAACTGTGTCTAGAACGTACGTTGAGTGGCCTCTGTTTCATGGTATAGAAAGATCTCTATTCTGAAGGAAGTCCCACTGAATGGGCATAAGACTATAACCCAAATTAAAAGAGAGAGACATACAAGCAGAGGAGAAAGAGAGAAAGTTCAGCAGAAAGGCGATTTTTTGCCTGTCTCTGCAAACCTTCCAACTAAGAGTTGACATTCAATGAAATAAAAAAGGTGCTTTGCTATGTTTAAGACTGAGGGCAGCTCTCCACTTGATGAAGGAAATGGCTTCTGTATCAATGCCTGGCAATAATGCTATGATTGCTGCTTTGAAAGACGTCTTCATGTTTCCATTTCAGAGCATGGAGGTGTAGTCTGAAGCAGCACTCTGAGGTGCCTGTAGCAAGGACAGGAAACCATGCCCTACAATGATGGGGCCAAAACGAGATGGTATGCCCCTTGCTGACATGTATAGAGACATGGTACATAAGATGGGTTTTGAAAAGAACCCCATGGTAAGCCGAGGTGCACCTCACTCAGAACGAGGTTATTTGTGAAACCATTACCTGGTTTTCTACAAAATGACATGTTCTAAAAGCAAGATGTTCATTCTCACAGAACATCATGTTCCCAAGATGTCTCTGCCTGTGGAGCCAATGTACGAGCTGTCTCACTGACATTGTACCCTTTTATAAAAATTGTGATCATAGAAGCTAAAATCACATGCATAGGCTATTTGATAAGAACAAATGAAGAGCAAGGGAAAACATATATGCCAGCAAGGTTGAGGAAAACTGAAGAAGTGGAAGCCAATGAACAAGATGGGATAAAGGTGACTATGGAAGAGCTTGGAAAAGCTATTCAATAGTACTAGAGAAAGGTCATTTAAACACTAGGACTGTGTCCACACAGGAACACCATATATGTATGGTGGACTGGCCCACTGGGAGGTTGTTCCTCCCATGGAAGCCACAGTCCACCCCAGCCTCAAGCATTCACCAGCTGTGGACTGGATCAGCCATTTGTGTGCAGATGGTAACATGCAGCTGGTTTCATCTATTGGGTGCAAGCAGTCCAGCGCCATTTTGCCAAGCTCCCGGAAGCATGCTTGGAAGTGAGCTGTTTCTGGATGTCCACTAAAAACAGTCCTGGCCAGCATCTTCATTCCCAGTCTCTGAAGTTGAGCCAGGATAGTTTGTCATAATGTGTATGGCCTTTGACTTGGGCCCTTGGCTGCTCTGTTGATCTTGGGCAAGGTTTGCTCGATCCAGCCCAGCATGGTGTGGGACACTACATGCCATGTGGAAGCAGCCTAGTAATCAAATCCAGATCAACAGTATTTGCAAACAATAGTGTTCAAGCACTCCTGAAGATGATCTAGTCCAGGAACAAGAGATAAGCAACCTCCCAACTCCCTAATAGCGTATTAAAATTTTTGTTATTCATTTATCCTGCCTGATTTGGAATTCTTTTATTTATCAGGGTTATTAAATTCACATTTTCTAGGGAGTAATGATTGTGTCCCAGTATTTCCCCTTTATATTTATTGAAAGTTTAATACCTAATAATATAATTTTCCTTGGCCAGGATAATAACTCTTTTGAAGTTATTCTCCATATAACATAGATAGCATCTTATTATCTATTCTTTCTCAGCCCCTTTTTTGCAAGGCTCTGCATGTCCTGCTGTGTTTTTTTATATGAAGCAGCCTGGGCTGTTTTAATCATTGTAAGACACTTCTACAAGGACAGATTGGGAATATATAGAGGACGGTGTGGAATGACTGCTCAGCACATATTCTGCACATTAAGGAAAACCTTTGTTGGAAGCAACTAGAACAAGATTTTAACAAAATCCAGGCAAACTTAAGAATTCAGCAACAACTTTTGTGTAGAATCCATCATGGCATCAACTATAATTTAGACTAGAAACCTAGACGGTCAAAAGCTTACTTAGGAATCACTAATATCTTGAATGAGGACATTGTGTTCAGAGAGATTCTTTCTCTGGGTGGTTCATGGACATTTTTCTCCACTCATTTACATTTACTGCATATCCTTCTGCAGTTATCCATTACCCTGTTCACACTAAGGCTGCCTTCAGATGGCAAGAGACAATGCAGGATCTGAAGAAGATTCCATGATTGCCTGGTAGCATCTGAAATCTGGACCCTCTCTGCATGGACCCTTAATCTATATTAAAGGTCCACGTAGTACACATTTTGGGCTTTATATATGCATGTTAAGGTGGATTATGGAGGCCTCACACACTGCTGATCAAGCTGTGTCTCTATATGATGGAGGAGCCTGAACAGGGGCAAATTCATACTTTCTGTCCTGTCTGTGGGATGGAAAAGGTGAACCATGTGTGTACTAGCATTCTCTCTTGCAAATGCTAGTACACGTATTCCCTCCCTCCACATGTCCAGATGCTTACCTGAGGTGCAGACACGTGTCCGGGCCTCACCATCTTTCTGGATGCTGTCACCAGTGTGCATGCGTATATGCTGTCCCTGGGACAATGGTGATGTGCTGTGCACATGCTCTAGTGCTGGTATGTCACATGACACACAGGGGGGGGGCTGTGTGGTGCATCACATGCCCCTCCTTGTACCATACAGCAAATTTCAAATTCAGATTTGAAATGTTATGTTTTGTGGCTCACGTCTACCTCTCATCTCCCAGTTACAATTAATGTATGCAGAGGTTCTGTAGCTGTTAAGACTCCTTATTTGCATGGAAATTTTTGGCCCTTTCTACACTGGGTCTTTTTCCAGGATTACATCCTGGAATAGGGACCTGCCATCTGCATGCTAGTGCAGACAATGCCAGGTCCTGAGCAAAAATGGATGGCAGGTGCCTATTCTGGAAAAAGTCCAAGTGCAGAAAGGGCCAATGACTGTGAAAGAGTTTTCTCTCCCCAACCCCCAAAATTAATTTGTGGCACAGTATTAGGATGCCTTGTAATACTTGCATCTAACCATGCAGTAGTTTAAAATGGATTGCAGTGTTTAACTTGAAAGTGTGTTTTTCCTTCCACATCATCATTCTATTCCTTTTTTTACCATGATTATAGCAAGCACTTTGGGAATCACACTGAAGTCTGTATTTTAAAGTCTAAAAATAACCAGATGCTAAGATTCTGGATTTAACAGCACAGCACACAGTGAGGGCATTTCTCCACTGCCCAATATACCAGAGCAGCAAACATACTAGATGCCTCCCTTCTGCACACTGTTGTGTTGAAAGGAGGACCTTTTTACACATACCTTAAAGACTGGGGAGCTCCCAGACGTTGCATTCACCTGTCACGGAACTGCTTCTTTACTAGAAACAGCTCTGTGTGTGCCGAAGTTCCCCTGCACATATAGGTTTGGAGCAGTTAAGCTCCACAACGCCTATCCTAGTGGCAGGGCTAGTACATCCCTGCATGATACATTTCACCTTTCTGGGTGGTAGAAGTGCAGGGGGACTGCCAGCACAGGTACAACTGCATGCTGCATTGCCTGCTCAGCCTGACAATGGTGCCACACAGGTGCACTGGCACTGTTGCTAGGGGTCTGTGGTTGCCACCATAAGGACAGCAATTTACACTTAGCCACTGTTTAATTAAGCACTGGCTAAGTTTAAAATGCTTTGGGTGCCTGCTTAGAGACCTCTAGTACGCTTGCTGGTCTGATATTCCAACCAATGCCAAACTGCTCTAAAAGAGACCACTTCAGTTTTTTACCTTGGTGGCATGTAGTATACTGAAAGCACTGTGACTTTTCTAATAAGCATGAGTATTTCAAAGGAAAGTGGGAGAAAGTATTATCCAAAATAAATATTTCCAGACCAAACAAGGTGAACTGAGAGATTGCTCTGAAAGCAAAGAAAGTTTTACTTACATTTAATGCTCATGCTCAAACTCTTTGGAGGAGATGAATCAACAGCAGCTGAGTTAACAGAAAAGAAAAGAAACAAGTTTGCTTACACTCTCAATATTTCACTTTCAAATAACAGGAAGGATTAAAAAGAACGGCCTGATTACAACTGATAGAGTTGTTGAAAGTCTGGATTCATTTTAGGCTATGTTATTAGGGAACTTCCTTATCAAAACCTTTTGTTTATAAATGGAAAGATAATATGAGCAAATTATTTGTGTCTGATAATGCTTCAGACACATGCTAATTATATATGGCCCTATCTTCAATTGCAGTTTGAAAAGATAGTAATGAGCTTCATTTCTTCTGTATTTGAAGACATTATTTAATAATGTCCTCATAGACCAACAAATACCTGAATCATGGAAGGACTCAACAATAATAACATTGGTGAAACCCCCAAAAGACTCAGTCCTCCTAGGATCATACCACCCAATAAATTTATCAAATCAACATCACAAACTATTATGAAGATCTTAGCAAGCGGATTATCAAATATAATACCAGAAATTATTAAGAATGACCAATATGGATTTATTAAAAATAGATACATTGGGAATCCAATACATAATGCAATAAATGCAATATATAAGGTAAAAAAAACAAGAGTATTTTGAAATTTGACATATTTAAAGCATTTGACAGTGTCCATCATAAATATTTAGAGAGAATAGTAAAAGGATATGGATTGGAAGAAAAGATATGCCAAACAATTAAGGAAATATACAAGGACACAGAAGCAAAACTTTATGTAAATGGAAGATATTCAAAGAAGATAAAAATAATGCAAGGAACTAAACAGGGCTGCCCCCTCTCCCCAATTCTATTCATGTTAGCTATTGAGGTTTTTGGAAACATGATTAAAGAAGACACTGCTTAAGAGGGATATGAAATGTGGGAAGATGAATTAAAAATAAACTTATTTGCAGACGGTGCTATTATATTTACAACACAACCAGTGGAAATGGTAACAAGTATAATACAAAAAAAACCAAACAAACAAAAAAGAAAATTTAAAAGACTCTCAGGATTAAAAATAAATGTGGCAAAATCAGAAATAATGTATTTTAAGACTCCACAAAGGGAACAGAAAGAAATAAGAGTTAGGACAGGTCTAGAATCTAATTAAAAGAAAATGATATACTTGGGTGTAATGGTAACATATTAAAAAACTGGGGGTAACTAATTATAATCAGGTTTGGGGCAAAATTAACAAATAAAAGAGTGGAAAACCAAATATATTAACTAAGATAAAGATTGTTAAAATGTTTACAATACCTAAATTGTTATATGTGTTCCAAACTGTTCCAGAAACTATACTAAACTATAAATTAAAGAAATGGGATGGAACATTGATTAAATGGATTTTGGGGAGTAAAAGTAGGATAAGGAAGGTGGCCTTGCGAAGTAGGAAACATCAAGGAGGGTGGGAGATCCCATCATTAGAAAAATACTTCAAAGCATTTCAATTAACAAAGCTGCATGACTTGGAATACGATAAGGAAGATAAATGGGTAAGTTATTTCCATCAATGCTGATGTACAAGAAATTGAAGTACCATCAATTGCTGCTTGCATTTTTCATTCTACCTTCTCAAAGATCTTTCATGCATCCTTTTTGTGAAACATTTACAAGGCTTCTTTTTTTCCTCTCCTGCCCTCAGAAATGTGTTCTTAGGTTTTCACATTTTAAAAACTTTTCTTAAAAGAGGAAAGGTGAATTTACAACTTCTGAAAAGAAGGACAATTCAAGGAATGCTGGGTAATCCTAGGACTAATACAAGATGTCTCCAACAGCAAAACATGGGATATAAATAGGCACCCATCCTTGCCATTTGCCATGGTTTGACAGACAAGCTGAGACCTCTTGCAACATAGTCCTTTTCTGCACTAGTCCTTATTTGAGATTATATTCCAGAATAGGGGCCTCACATTCTTATTTGTAGCATTTTGGGGGCTGTTATGCCATGGCTTATACAGCAGCAGAAGGCAATTAATTAGATGTAAACTGCAAAAGTGGGTAGAGGAGAGGAATTGTATGACACATGTCAGAAATATTTAGTAAATGATACCAAACGAAGTAGATCATGTTTCACTTTAGGTGATTTTTTTCTTATAAACAAAAGCATATGATTATACAAACAAAAACCAGCTGCCTCTGTTGGGCTTGTGATAGCTTATGACGGGATGTGCTAAGGGCCTGGGTCCATCAAAGCTTCATCCTTCCTGGTCCTTGCATTATTGTGTGGTGATTCATCAATGGTCACCTTTTCAGTTCTTTCTGGATGGGAGAGGGAAAGTTAGGGTGGTAAGAATGCATTGGTGTGTCAAGTGTAATTCATATTGTGGACCAAAGGTTTGATAGAATCACGGAAGCAGGGTGAAAACACAAGAAGTACATGTGAAATGCCCTGCTGGTAAGACCAGAGGTCCATCTAACCCAACCATCTTCATCACAGTGGCAATCAGTTGCACACACATAGGCTCTGTTCATAGGTTCCTAGTCACTGGCCTTTAGAGGGAAAATGCTTCCTATATTTTCCCTGCATACTGTCAGCATTCCACTGGATGAAAATTCTTGCCCTTGTCTCATTTCATTTTCCAAATTCTTCTCAAAATCTTTGTACTTTTAAAAAGTCCTTTGAAGAAACAAACAAAATCAGATATACAAAAATATAATGTAAATATTTTAAAAGCATTTTTTCTTATTACAACCCATATTAAAACATGTTTCCATTTATTTATTTATTTTATTATTTATTTATTTACATGTTTATCCCACCCTATACTCGGCGGTCTCTGGGCAGGGAACAACATTTAAAATCAAACATTATCAAAATAATAACAGTATGTATTAAAACAATAGCATCTGCAAGGGCACATTTAATCCCAAAATATATATTTGTGTAAAGAGATTTTTGCTGAAGAATTGTGCAATAGATGATTAAAGACTGCAAGAGCATAGACTGCATCTTGTGGTATTTTGGGCAAACTTTGGTCACCAGGGGGCAGGGCAGGAACACATTCTGGCTTCAAGAGTGGCTTCCGTCCCAAATGATAAAAGTGTGGTGGAATGAAACCTCTCAGGGAGGCCCATTTAAGTGGAGCAAAATTGGACTGGGTGTTTCTTGCATCATATGAGAACAATCTTGACTCAAAGGCAAGAGTTCTAGTTAGATTTCCTGTCCCTGGCCTAAATTCTGTCTGATTTGGGACTCCTGTGGTTGGTGTTCCATGTGCTGATTTGTTCTGGAATCTCATAGCTGTGGGCATCTCTCTTCTACTCACATCACTGAAACAGTGCTGAATATGGGTTGCCCCATTATGTGACCTATGCAGAGAAAGCCTTTCTTTTCATTTTGGCTCCAGAAGTCAGAATTGTGTAAATTCATAATTATAAGAAATTGAAATGATTCTACCTTCCTTTCATTGACAGCTTACTGCTGCCAGTTTTTATTTGTCCAGAGGATTAGGTACTCCTATCCCAAAAATGATCTTCCTTCTTATGGCCCTTGCCTGGATGTAAGAGGTTGGCAGGCTAAAAGTACAACTGGTGAATCATCTACATATTCTCCTGATGGTTGGCTTATACACCAATCCAGAAATATGGTGGTTTAGATCGTCCTAGGAAACAGGTTATGTTTGTTTCATGGCTAGCTGTTTATAAAATACTATTGGAAACAGAAATAACCTTAACACACCATGAACGGAAATGGTAGTGAGAAATATTTGCATGAACACCCACTATCCCAATTAGTTTCAAAAGTTTCCCTATTTCCCAGCAGACCAAATATGTTCAATGATGGACAGGCCACAAACCTGGCCCTTAGAGTTTGAAGACTGGACAAGCTGGTTGCAAGGTAATGGCAGTGCCACCAGTGGCAAAAATAAACACTAGTAGAGGTCTTACTACTTTCTGCCATTCAAGCACTCTCAGGAGGAAACTACACACATGGTAGCTCTATACTAAGAGAATATGAGCAAAGCAAGCTGTTGTGAGTCAGCTTGGTCTACTGGTTAAGGTGCCAGACTCTGATCTGGAAACACCAGGTTTGATTCCGCCCTCCTCTTAGAAGCCAGCTGGGTGACCTTGAGCTAGTCACAGCTCTCTTCTGAGCTCTCACAAATGGGATGTGTATGTATGCGTACGGATGCATACGGATATGTAAGGACACATATGAATGTTGTCAACATTCATATCTTCAAATACTAATAGAATATTCGTATGAATAGATATGGATGTATTCAGATTGAATTGAATGTGAATACATTCATATTTTAAATATTCACATTGATTTGAATTTTCAGATATTCAATTCAAATAGAATCAAATGCCAAAAATTGCATTTGTGCACACCACTATTTCCTGCCACAGCCACCTCTCTGCAGCAGAACAAAGAGGGATTTGATTTGGAATGTGCTTCCAGGTGTGGGTTCTTTGCTCAGGAACAGGCCAGGCACAGAGTCCGTGTAGGCATTACAATCCAGTGGAGGCCTTATATTGTCATGTCCCCACTCTGGCCTCATTGCACATTGGACGTGGGCCCCAGGAACAATATGGCAGTTGTCTTCATCTCCCTGAGCTGCATTTAGACCCTTTGTGAGCCAGTTTGGTCCAGTGGTTAGGGAGCCGGACTCCTATCTGGGAACACCGGGTTCGATTCCGCTCTCCCCCATGAAGCCATCTGGGTGACCTTGGGCTAGTCACAGCTCTCTTCTGAGCTCTCACAGCCCCACCTACCTCATAGGGTGTTCTTTTGTGGGGAGAAGAATAGAAATGCTTTGTCAGCCACTTTGAGTTGCCTTTAGTGGGTGAGAAAAGCGGGGTAGAAAAGCCAACTCTTCAACTCTTCTTCTTTGTACATCATGGAGGACAAAGGGAAACTTTCACTCAGAAATTCACCCTTCCCACACTGCCTTTGTGAAGTACTCTGCTTCTCAGAGCTGGATAACTTTATATAGAATTGTCTATCTGTGTAGTAATGCACATGTGCAGAGGCACAGCTGAGATGAGCTCAGGCCCTGCCAAAGCAAGCAGGGCACCAGTCATACCCATGGAGTGGAATAATAAAGATGAAGTTCAGCAGCACACATTCTACACCAACCACTCCTCCTTTTGCTTTTCCCCTGCCCTCCAGAACAAAATAACAAAATAATGAACAAAAAACAGGCTTGCTCAACGATAGTTATCCCACAGGCCATCTGACTTGTTCATGCAAATGAATGTGATATCTCCAGAGTCAAAATTAACCATTCTGATGGGACGAAAGATGTCTACCTCTATAATGCCAGTACATGAGCTTGGAAGTGAAAGTAAAACCTATTTGTTAGAAGCAGAAATGTTCTCAGCTTCTGAGTATGATACAACCCACACAAGCAACCAGATCACCTCAAAGGAACAAAAGGCGTTAGTATGCTGTTTCAGTGTGTACTCCTGAGAGACACGGAGGTGTTATGAGAAAGGAAACAAACACATTTGCTACCTGTGTTTTCACACACTGAGCTTTTGTTTTTGCAAGGTTATAATTTTCTTGTTTTCCCTTTAGCTTAGTAGGGAGCTTATAGAAGAGATTCTTGAGCTATGAAAAGAAGTCCATGTATATGAACAACTGGTGTTCTTTCGTTAATATGCATTTGCACAAAGTTTCAGAAGCAGTTCTTCTAAATGTCTCAAATCCCTGAAATCTGTTAGATTCAGCAGTGAACTGCAGCTTGTACTAAAAAGAAAAAGAAAAAAAGAACATGCTGAATTTTGCTAACACCATAGTGCGATCTGGACAAAAGAGATATACTACCAGGAGTTGTAGTGTTATAGGAATTTATCCCTATAAATTTTGTCCTCAGAAGCACTGAGGAATGAAACAGACTGAAGGAATTTGCTGAAGGTCATATAGCACCCTTGACTTCATTCTTTCATGTTTAGCTGGGCTCCTTTTTTTAGTCCTTGTTTTCAAAGTGGTGAAACAGAGCAGTAGGTGCTCTATTCAGTTCCAAACATAACACGAGTGCATTACAGTTCACACCTATTATTATTTACTACTTATTTAAAACATTCATATGCCCCTTCTCATTAGAAAAAAAACCTCAAAGTGATTTATGGGAAGGATTAAAAAGAAAGGTAAACACACCCACAGTGTCAGAATCACCACCTGGAGCCCAGAAAATCAGTAACAAGTCAAGAGTTTGTTCATAGCAAGTCCCTTCATTTCTAGAGATATGCATGAATGGGGTGGTTTTTGCATCTGATTCATATCAAATTGAATGTAAGAAAAATTGTATTCGTTCAAATAGATCCCCTTCAAATGTGGTGGATTCTATTCAATATGAATCTATTTGTACCAATAGATATGAATATCTGATAGGTATTCCATAACATATCCACTCTGAAAGCATCAAATCCACCTTGAATCTGCTCTCAATCCATGTCAGCTGTACTCTGGATCCGTTGCAGATGTGACTGGCCCAGCTGTTTTCCTAACTCCCCAAGTTTATGAATATTCCAAAACATTTGTACAAATACGAATATCAGTGTATGAATGTCATAACCTTCAATCCATATAGATATGTCTGAATTCATACAAATTCATACAAATATCAAATGTTATGATTATTCATGCACATTCCTAGCAATTACAGGTCTGGAGAAAGCATTTCATACAGGTTCCCAGCAATCTTTCCCACACCCTCACCAGTACCATGACCAAGGTAACAGTTCCCACAGCCTAGCTATCTGTGCTGAGACTAAAGGAAACAAAGGCTGTGGTCACCCTTAAAGCGTAATCCAGCTTCAGTCCACTTTCAGAGTGAGAGAACACATCACCAAAGTGACAAGCTGGTTTTTTTCAGTGTTAAATAACTCAGAAAGTTCACTTTTGGGAGGAATAATGTGGAAAGAAAATGACTGGTCACTTTGGTTATGTGTTCTCTAGCTCTGAAAGTCGACTGAAGCTGGATTAAACAGCCAAAAGTCTGTTAAGGGTGCAAGCAAGGCTGAACTTTAGCAAGAGAACAATATGGATATGCAATGGCCCTGACAGAGTAAGAGAGAGAAGAACAAATAAAACCACATTAAAAAATGGATGGTCAGGGAAAATAGCAAACATTCACATAAGCAACATCTGGTTAGAATGATAGGGCTTTAATAGGCACCGAAAAGCTTTCCCAGACTGCAATGTATCACACTGATCCATCCTGTTCTTCGGTCGTAGTCGCCTCCATGCTCCCAAAGTGTGAATATTTCCTAGTGAAGTTATGCAGTAGGTTTTAGCACTCCTCAGCTTCTGAAGATCTTCCACCTTGCCACAGCCACACCCATGCATGCAAGGTAATTGCTATGGTGATTGGGTGACCTGACATGCGTTGCCCCCCACAGCCTTCCTATGGAAATAATGCGAAGACTGCATACAGGATTGTACTAGGAGTACTGTAGATGCTCCAAGTGAAGTTATGGAGTAGGTTTTACCACTCCACAGCTTCTGAAGATTGGGCAAACCTGTGCACACTGGGAGCCACTCCAGAACCAGGTGTGTATGGTCCATGCTGGAGCTTCCCCATTGCTGAAGCATGAAAAGGAGCTTTGTCAAATGTGACCATGCTGAGATAGCATGAACAGTAACAAAACCCACTCCATCTTATTCCTCTTTGTAGATGAAGCTCCTTGGGCCTATTGCCAACAGAGATGCTCTGCTACATGCCTGCTACATGATAAATGCACTTAAATCTAGGGATGTGCACGAATGTTCTAAACATTCAAAATTCCATCAAATTCAATCGAATGTGGACATTCAAACTTGAATAGAATGTCTACACATGCAAATTGAAACATCCAGACAAATTTCAATGTTCCAAAATATTTATTCAAATGATTCAAAACATTCAAATGTACAGATACGAATGTACACATAAGTACAGTATCTGTATGCATCTCATACATATCTGCATGAATTTGTGCGTACAGATACGTATGAAACATACGAATGTTGTTGACATCTGTATCTTCAGATTTGAATCTAACACGCAAACGGATAGATTCAAATGTATTTGATTCAAATAGGATTTTGTTGCATTTGGATTCTAAACATTCAAATCAAATTAAATGTTTTGACGTTCAATTCGAGTCAAACTCAAATGCAAAAAAACCCCATTCATGCACATCCCTACTCTAATCAGGTGCTCAGGGTAGTTTGTTTCCATGGGGAAAAATAGAAGATGCCCTCAGTAAGGCTCTGATGCACTACTGCCTCAATGTTTGGGGGGGGGGAGTAAATATCTGGGTATTAATATGCTTCTAAATAATTATGATAAGATTTAGGTGGAAATTAAGAAAGATATGCTAAGATGGGTGTGAGGATCTGAGGCCTTTTCATACTACAGCCGAACGGCTGTAGTGCAGTAAGGCTAGGCCACATGGAGATGCTTTCCCCATTCACACCTAGGCAGGTAAGGAATGCAAGGGCATGCTCACCAGGTTGCGAAGTGACGAGCTTGGCAGGTGGCGCTGTGCATTTGTGCGTGCCACCCCTAGAACCTGCAGCAACTATAGAAGGAATGCGATGGGCCTGCCCAGTGGGGAGGAAACATGTGAATGCACTCCCTCCTGAACAGCTGTGGGACAGCCGAGGATGGCCGTGAACACCCTGGGCTGGGTGTAGAGCACAATTTCGTGCTCTATACCCAGAACACGTGTGGGCACCCTGGGACAGGCTGGGGCAGTTCCGAATGGAACCACCAGCCCAGTGGAGCAAATGCTCCATCCCAGGGCATCGACACATGTTCTGGAGGCCCTTGTGCGAATAGGCCTCTCCTATGTCAACCCGACCCCCTTCAAGTTTGCCCACCTCCGTGCCTCTAGCTGCATGTTAACCAGGCCCTGGGATCACCAGAGATCTCCCACATTCACTCCCCTTTCTCCTGCTCTAACAGGAAAGGTTTCTTTTAGCCTCTGGCTGAGCACAGTGAAATGTATCCACCTCCCCTTAGTGGAACTGTTAGTTTCTCTTCACTGATGGCTTTCTGCCAGTACTTTATTATATCACACACACAAACACTTTTTCAAGCAAAAACCAAAATAACTTTAAGGGCCTTTCCGCACATGCCGCCGAAAACAGATCTAAAAGATCCATTTTCCAGTGGAACTTTTAAAAAAAGAATCTGTCTCAAACAGAGAGAGATTCTCGGAGGCCCCATGCATCTGCACACGTGCATCTCCAGAGGCCCTGCCCAGCTGTCAAAGATGGAGAGCGCATGCTCTCTGTTTGACAGCTGGGGCCGCCCACCGGCCTCTGCCATTGGCTCCTTTGGAGCTGCCATGGTGAGTCTGGTGGCTGGCTTTCCTGGCTTCCCCATCTCAAGAGAAGGAACGATCGCCCCTTCTCTTGCCAGGGGAAGCCACGGCCTACCCCCCAACCCCTCGGTGGTCCCGTGCTTGCGCCTGCCACCTTACCTGGTTGCCGCTGGGCCAGCCACCCTCGTGAGGGCGGCTGGGAAATGAAGGCCATGGAGCACGCATTTGCGATGGACACCGGCCCTGCTGCTCCCAGAATTAGCCCAGTGGCGACCAGGTAAGGCAGCGGGCACGAGCATGGGACCCCCAGTGGGGTGGGGGGCTGCAGTGGCTTCCCCTGGCAAGAGAAAGGGCAATCGTCCCTTCTCTTGCACGGGAAACCGGGGAACCTGGCTGCCAGTCTCGCCAATGTTTGACAGCTGGGCATGCGCCAGCAATCCAGCTCTTTCCCTGTTGCTTCGGAAGTGTTCGCTTCTGAAACAGTTTAAGGGGAAAAGCCAAATGTAAGACCTGATTTTTCAGGTCTTACATCTGAGTCGGATTTCAGTGGCAAAACTGGTTTAAGAAACTGGTTTTGCGTGCCGACGTGCGGATGTGGCATCCTCAAAGGGACCCTAATTCCGTTCCCTTTGCGGAAGCCACATCTTAATCCTTCCCACACCTGGCTCTAATTCCATTTTTAGGCCCTAAGCTTTATTAAACAGCTTAACAGACAGAACAGCTCATTGAAAATTTTTAGTTCACAAAGACCGAGGCAAACGCTTGTTTAACAAAACTTTGGAACACACTGTGTAACGTATATCCGGCTAGGTTTGTCTTTCTTTAGCCCTCTCTATAACACAAGTCCCCCCTCACCTGGATCACTGGATCACCTGGATCACTGCGGCCACACACCCTTTCTTTCTTACAACACCTTGCCTTCACTATTGGTGCTTGAATTTCATCCTGGCACTCGTGTACCTTGCAATGGGCAAAATTGTCACTGTTTGGAAGGATTTCTGTTATAAAAATTAATGTCTTACTTAAAAAGATGCTTTTTGTTCCGGACAATACCTGTTTTGACAAATGACTTACCATTTAACCAGTGGCAAAAAGATATATCAAAGTTTGTGTGGTAAGAGGGAAAAACACTCGTTAATGATAAAATATTACAATACATAACGAAAGAGAAGGGCTTGGGTTTCCTAATCTGAAGCTTTATTTTGCAGTCTGTTTAGTCTTTGAAAGAGTCAATGGTGGTGAGAGACAAATGATTAAGGCTGAGTTCTAACATAACAAAAAGGGAATCTCAGAGAGGTAGTGTGTGGCCCTCATGTTCCCAAGTCTTTCCTAATCCACCATTTCTACCACAAAATATTCAGGGGACAGGGGAGGTGTAGACTGCTGTGTGAACAGTCCCAAGGCTTCTCTAAGGCCATGCTCACACCTTTTCATTTCTATCAGTTTTATGTGTGGATTTTCCACCCAGCATTTAGACTTTCCTGAATGGAAACTCCAGAAATAAAACAAATAGACATGAGAAGTTCTGTATGGTTAGATCTGAAGATGGACAGAAAAGGATTTAAAGGGATGGTATGACCAGGGCCTAGGTTACATCACAGGCAGATCAAAAATATTTAATCAATTTATTCTGCTGTGTCTGATTGCAGCCTTAGAAGGGCATGCCTTGAGGTTGGGATGGCATGATCAACATGGATTTAAAAAATAATGTGAGATGTACTCTGTGGAAAATATGGAATAGATACCAACCCAAATTGTACCCTAAAATGCCTTTGTGGATCTCAGCACAAGAAGCACACTTCAGAAATGGCAGGCAAAGAAAATTGGTTATGTATCAAGATTTGTTAGAGAAACAGGAAGGTAAATACAAAACTAAAATAAGAACTATCGTTAGCAGAAAATACATCTTTCAGTGGTTCTCCTATGTACAATTAGTTGAAAGGTAGAAAATGGACAAAAACATATGGGACAGCACAGAGTAACCCAGAATTTGAAACACAGTTGTGTATACCAATGATGAGTGTGTTATTGCTAAAATGCAGAAACCTTTAATGGAAGAAGAATGGGTTAGATAGTATAATAAACTGGGTTCAAAATACTGGTTACAATATTAAATGGATCAAAGGAAAAATATAGTCAAAGTGGTTGAGATTTACATTATGTTATAATAATAAAGAAAAAGTTTACAAGATATGTTTCATTGGTATATGATGCCAGAGAAACTAGCTAAAATGTATAATAATGTTTCTAATACTTGTTGGAGGAAAGGGAAGAAATACTCATATATGCTAAGGGGAGGGACCTCCAAGGAATGGTTTCTGCAGTGTCAGCTGTCTTGATTCTTAGAAACTGAGTTTTCTTGCGCATTGAATTCCCATCTCCATTTTCAAGTGTGATATCTCTGGACCATTCGGATAAAGGATAAGGTGTGACTACTGCCTTTTGCTCTAGTACTCTGGTATTATAATGGGAGTACTACATATCAATATGGGATTGTCATAAGATATTATAGGAGATACATATAAGCAGTTGTGTAACAATTGGTCATCGTTGCTGGAAGCAATAGGTAAAATGAGGAAAACAACTGTACCTGAAAAATATTTTATTATAAAATGAACTGTATAATGTCTTGCCCTAAAGTATTCACCATAATTTACAACATCAGTACTGGGGGGTGGGGCAGGGTGTAAATATATCACTTAAATGTTATTTTTCTTTTTCTTTTCATTTTATTATGTTGATTGTGCTATAAGATGGTGTTCACTTGTAATTACTATGATTTGTGTGTTGCTTTGTTTTCATGGGTTTTTTTGTCTTGTATTATTTATGATTTAAAATGTAATGAAATAAATTAAAAATAATAATGGGAGTGCTACAGGCTACAGTGTTCTAATTAAGTTTATGGCAATTAGCATGATATATTGCTAACATCTTTTACAACTTCTGAATAGAGGTAAGGCTATTTTTTCTTTTTTTTTTTACTATCTCTGTACGTAGTTAATAATGGATATGTGATCCAGGGTAAGAATCAGATCATAGAGGATGAACGATTGTCTTGGAATCAGCTAATTACTTAAGTAATTATGAGAACCATTTAATTAATGAACTAATACATTAGCTAATATTAATAGAGTTAAAAGAAATGGGAGGGACCTACTGTAGTTTGCACCATGTAGATGGCAGGTCCCTATTCCAGGATATAATCTGGCATAAGGCCCAGTGCATAAAGGGCTTAGGTTCCCATATCCTCATTCAACACTCTACCCATTATTATAACCTAAGCCTTTTCAAATTACTTTCCTAATGATCCCTAAGAGCAAAGTTGGCTTTTTAATTAGGTTTAGCACGTTGGGTTGACATTTTCATCATCCTTTCTCCATCATAATCCATCTATCTTGATGAGTGACCCCTAGATCTCTTTCATGATTAATCACTTGTTTATGGGTGAGGAATTGGAAATAGTCTGTTGAAATCTTAGGCTTTATAATCTTAAGATTTAAAATACTTAAAATATTGCATTTCAAGTAGGGATGTGCATGAATATTCATACCATTCGAATTTCATCAGAATTCATCCAAATTTGGATGAATTTGAATCAAATGTTGACAGATTTGAAGACTGACATTCGAATTTGAAGCAAATGCTTCATTACATTTGCAAACCAGGGGAACTGGAAAAGCAGATCTGCAGCAGATCCACATCTGCAGCAGATCCAGAGTGGATCCAAAGTGGATTGAGAGCAGATTCAAAGTGGATTCAGGGCAGATTTGACATGTTCCGAGCAGATATGTAGGGGATACACATTAGATACATAGGGGATTTGTATGGGATTCATATGGGATAGATAGGGGATTTGTAGCAGGGATTCAAATCAAATTCTTCTTGAACATTCATATCAAATTCAAATCCCACCACATTCTATTCATAGAAATGTGAATTTTTTTGCATTTGATTCTATTCGAATTGAACCCAAAAAAACATTCGTGCATATCCCTAATTTCAAGCAATATGAAAACTTTTGAGTAAAAACACACTATGAGACAAAATGTTTAAATGTGGCCCTACCTTGCACGTTATCAAGTGCAGCCAGGTTTAAGAAACTGCATTCACATGTTAGATTGGGTTACTACTTTTTAAAAAGGAAAACAACACTTTTGAGCTACTTGACATATGGCTTAAAGTGGATGTACAGTTGGAATTGCTAAGAACATAAAACAAGCCTTTCCAGATCAGAGGCCTATACACACTTAGGCCTCTAGGACAGAAGTAGGACAACTCTGGGACAGACCATTTGCTTTTGCAGGAGGCCATTTCTGGCTTCAACGAAGGCCAGATCCATGCAATTCACTCACAAATATTGAAATTCATAAGAATTTGTATGAATTTTTAATGTCATGAATATTTGTGCACATCCTTACTAGCAGGGACATGGAAAATGGAGGCATGCAGATAGTGTACAGCTCCATGTTTTGGAGGAAGACCCATTCTGATGGCATGTCTCATTGTGTCACTGAAATAATTTCCCTCCTGGTCATTGGAGCTCCCAAAGGCTAGCTTTGAAGCTTGTGCAAGTTTTGGACTGCTGCAGAGGAACATGCTGTTGTTGTGAAGATGCCACTGTGTCTGATTAAGGACAATCCATCCCAGTCAACTAGCAGTTTGATACCCATAGCTATTATTTTATGGTCTAGATACCTTTGGCAGTAAGCAATTTTCTGTAATGCACAGCCATATGATCTTGAATGATGTACTGACTTGACAGTTTGCAGGAAGAACTAGGAGAAAAAGCTATGAAAACAAAACAACAAAAATTGTTTCAGCTAATAAGCCTAAAAAATAACTTGTACATTATTTTTAAAGCGTTTAGTTTCTCAGTCTTGCAAAGAAAAACATTGTCTTTGAATCCTGAAGCAAAATAAGTGACAATTCAGTATGTTTCCTTTTTTTCTTTCATTACTCAGTTACAGTGGCTTGCAATGAATAATGTATACATTCTTTCTGTGTTATTAAATCAATTTCTTTATGTATTATATGCCATTATGACATTCAGGATAATGTTGTGTTTGCTGTTTCTTCATTTGGAAAAAAATTGAAAGAAAGTGATGCAGAAGAGCAGAAATAAATGTATGGCTCTTTTTTTTCTTTTAAAGCTAAAATATAAATAACAGAGCTTGATTTATTACTTTAATTAGACTTCATCCACACAGCAGCCAGAAGGCCCCTTCTGGCCCAGACGTGGGTCATCTATACATTTAGATGCCCCTGGGGCTGTGAATTTCTATACATCCATTCACAATTTGCTCCTGGGTTGCTCCACCTTTCCCAGGAACTGGCTTCAGTGCAGATTGATAGAAATCTTCTAGGCAGCAAGAAACATTCCTTAAGGGCTTTGGCCATTTCTGTTGTGGCTGCAGCTCACCGCTGCTCCCATTCAGCCTCAGTTGGGACTTCATAATGATGGTGCAAAATAAGGACCTGGTTACACAGTGAGTACTTGGGGGTGGGGGTGGGGGTGGGGGAAAGGAAGTGGGATTTTCTTGCCCTCCGTTGCCCTTCCTGTCTGTAGAGCCACATAGCCAAAGCCAAGGTAGTGTTAAGTATAGGTTGGTCATATCTAAAGGAACACCTTCTTCCACATGGACCTTCCCATGCCTCAAGATCTATAGAGGAGGCCCTCCTGGTTGTACCACCAACCTCAGTAGCAAAAGGGGTGGTCTGTTGGCTGCCCAAGTCTCTTAGGGTTTAGGCCTGTGTTCTACTACTTGAGGGGACACTGAGGCTTTAAATAATTCCTGAACAAATGCTCTGGGTCTTTGTTCAAACAGGAATTAAAAGGATTTATTTTAAAGCAAACAAAACATGCAAACAATTTCAGTTTCTTTCTCAAGGCAAATGAACAAATATTTTATGTGTCCCTCAGTTGAAACAAGATGGACTCTGACTGAAACTTTGAAGCTTAGGCTCTTTACTTTCTCTTGCTTCAAAGAGTTCGGCATTCTTTGTGCCTCTTTGTGTTCAACTTGATGGTTCTTGCTGTTGCTTTGATAATGCTTTGTTGTTGCTTTGTTACTGCCTATGTTGCTTTATATATACCTAAGGAATTAATAAGGATGGCCTAAATGCTGCCTTTAACTCTAAGAACATAGGCCTTTCTTATTCCCTCTCTCAGTAAACTCTCAGGGCTGTTTGGGCTGAGATTCCCTCTCCTGGCATTTAAAATATTGCCCCCAATCGTTGTTCTGAATGCTCTTGCTGGCAACTGAATACAATCAGCAGCCAAATCGGCTGACAGAGCCAGATTTCTTCTAATTCTGACCAATGAAGCTGTGGCCTCCTTAGACAATGAAGCATCTGAGAGCAATTCATCAGACCTAGTTTCAAGGCAGCCCTAGTTGACAAAGTTCCAGCTGAACCAGCTCTTATTATCAGCAAATCAGCATCAAATGACCAACAAAGGAGCAATTCCATATGCCGCTCAATGATGTCCTTCAAATTTGTCACTGTGTCCTGGGGAACCACCTGATTGGACATCATTTGGGAAATGGCTGAGTCAACACTGGCACAGCCCACACACTAGAAGCATGGTCTTGGGGCAAAATAAGCTTTCTTTGCCAAGCAGGAAGTTTCTTGTTTGTTATAGGCTCCTTGAATTCCTGAAAGACTAAGCCCTGGAAGGTGCAAGGATTGGCAACACCTTTTCTACAGCTGGAGCTGCCCACATTATGTTGGCCACATCAGAAAGCTCTTCAGAAGCTTGAGATGGCATAGGCAACTTCAAAGTATCAGCAATTTCCTCAATAGACAATGTAAAATGCTCCTGTTGCAACAGTCTGGGTACTTGAGGATCAGAAAAAAACAGAGTCAGACTGGATGACCATGAGGTCCAAGTCATCCATAACACTCCCCACTCAAAATTGAAACAATTTGCTTTACAAAGGTAATAAACCACCAACCTCAGTAGCAAAAGGGGTGGGAAAGGGCCTTCTCAGTGATGCCAGTTTGGTCTAGTGGTTAGGGAGCCAGACTTTTATCTGGGAATACTGGGCTTGATTCCATCCTCCCCCAAGAAGCCAGCTGGGTGACCTTGGGCTAGTCACAGTTCTCTTCTGAGCTCTCACAGCCCCACCTACCTCACAGGGTGTTCTGTTGTGGGGAGAAGAATAGAAAAGCTTTGTCGGCCGCTTTGAGTTCCCTTAAATGGGTGAGAAAAGTGGGGTAGAAAAGCCAACTCTTCTCCCAGATTATGGGTTAGTTTCTCCTCCCCTGGGGCGTGTCAGGCACCTTCACTTTATGGTTTCAGGAAAACAGTGAAGATGCGCCTCTTTGCCCTGGCTTTTCGTCAGCACTTTCAAGCACTGTATGGTTTTAGTATGCAGATAACAAACAAACATAACTGCACATTGACCACAGCTGCCAATTTGTGCCCCATGCAGCTGCGGACTGAATGGCCAGCACTGCACTTGCCTACTACAGTAACACAGCACTGGCAAAGCAGTGTCTGCTTCATCTGCCTTTTGAGCGGCTATGTTGCCACTGCAATGCTGTTGAAAATGGTGCTTTGGGACAGCAGCCTTAGAGTGAGACAAATGATGTCAAAAGGATAATTCTGTTGCTAAAATGTAGCATTTTTGCCGGAGGGAAGAGACTTTATTAAGGTGTGCTGACAGTTATTTGAAGGATTCTGAGTGCTCCTAGATTTGTGCCCTTGGATCTGAGTGCACAGGGATAGATGAAGGAAACCACTGTAGATTCATTGAGGTTCTATCACATTATGCATATATAATCAGGTAATTGGTTAAACGAGGAGGGCTAATTAATGTTAATAAGATTTCATGGTTAAAAGACTTAATGTGTACAATAAGTAAGCTCTTGCTGTACAAGGGGAGAATAAGTCCTCTTTTTGCCCTTAAATATTACTGATCATTAGGTGCAGATTATGCACATGGCACAGGGCCCATGTCATTCATCTCCTTTTTAATAATTGAAGCCCAAAGAAAGAATTTTAGAAATTTGTAAAATTTTGAAGCTTTCCCCATAATTTTACCACAATATTAGGGGCCTCAGAATGTAATTTTCTTGGTTGTAAATCAGTTCCCCCATTCCCCCTCCCCCCGTGCTTTTATTCTATGATTTAAATAGCATGGGGGATATTCCACGTTGAGCTGCCATGAAACTTTGGAGGCCAGGGACTGTTTTGGTTGGATGGCCAGAAGTGTTGCACTTCCTAGTGCCTGACAAAACAGTGCCAGACATGGTATACTGGGCTGACATCTGGTTTACTGGCTGGAATGTTGCGTGAACCACTTCTATGTAGTCCACACTTGGAAAGGGTTACAACACCTGCAATTGTGGCCTCAGATACAGACAGTGTCAGTAGCAGCAAGAGGCTGGAGGTCAGAACTATGTGCAATGATGCTTTGCTGTCATTCTCTGTGCTTCCCTGGCTGGACGCAGCATTGCCAATGAGGGAGGTAGATCAGGAGTGTTCCTTAACAGGGTTATGTCTTCAAGATGTTCCCAAGGGCACGTGGTTGAGGGAGAATGGCTGGCAGTTCTGGATGCTCTGTGGTGAAGGTGGAGGTGGTGCCAGAACTTGGGTGTCCAAAGATAGAGGTTGGAACAAATTGTTTGGAGGCTATGACATACTGAAGTGCATTTGTCCTGTATGGTTTCTTATTAACCAGCCTATTTTCTTAATAAAATAGTTGAAGTTAACACTGTGTTATGATTGATGTTGAGGGACATGGGTTGGTAAGGCCCAGAAGAGAATTATGAGGGTTTGTATTCCAGAGGCAAGTGTAGAAAGGCCCTTACACTATGTGATTTTGTTTGTGTGTAGGACAGAAGAAGAAGAAGAGTTGGCTTTTCTACCCTGCTTTTCTGACCCATTTAAGGGGACTCAAGGCAGCTGGTAAAGCTTTCTGTTCTTCTCCCCACAACAGACACCCTGTGAAGTAGGTAGGTCTGTGAGAGCTGTGACTAGCCTAAGGTCACCCAGCTGGCTTATTGGAGGAGTGCGGAATCAAACCCGGTATTCCCAGATAAGAGTCTGGCTCCCTAACCACTAGACCAAACTGGCTCACTATACTGGATAGTGGAGGTGCATGGAACAAGGGTGGCAACTAAGCATTTTACTGTCAGTACAAGTGCATAGCTGTAACTGTAGGTCAACACATATGAGCCCCCACCTTCTGTCAGACTCCCTTAGGAACGTGCCTTGTAAGTAATCCAAAGGAACTATTAGGCAAATGGAATCTTGTTGACAGAAAGGAAGAGGTTGTTTACCATGTGAATTAAAGTAGTAAACACCTCCGCCTCCATAAACAATTTGTTCTCCTGGTGCAAATTCAGAACTTTCACAGAAGAAAACAGATTCCTATTAGTTTTGAGTTTTCCTGCTGGAACCCATGTGAAAATATTCTCTATTCTTCCCAGGTGCATGGCTTCCTGATTTCCCAAACCAGCACGAACAACACCAATGTGTTTCGTAATTGTCTGGTTTAGAAATGGCAATTCTGACCAATAGTGGTTTTCTGAAATTTGAAAAACATCTCTGACCTTGTTCATCAAACTTTGATGGTGGAAACAAAACTGACAAGGGCTATAGTTAATTATAGTGGTTTCCATGTTTGCCTTGCCTGGACAATAATATTATTTTGCTGTGTGAACTACTCCCTTTTCCTTCCCTCTAAAATGGACTTCATCTGTGAACTCAGCTTTGGGGAACATAGCGTGTAATAACTTATTAATGCTGCTTCTAGTTTATCTCAACAGCATTCCATGTGCCAGACCCCACAGATTTTGCTTTTACTAGTCTAGCTTTGTAATTACTAATTTAACTTCTCTGCATACTCAACTGAAATAGAGTCCTTCAGCATGTTATGTCTGGAATAAATCATATCTGAAGTAATAAATTTCCTGTCATAATTATGAAAGAAGCAATAATAATGTTTGATTGATGCACAGAAGGGCAATGAAGTATGCCCCTGCCATTTTGTTGATGAGCCAAAATGTGGGAGCTGAAACACACCAGAGAAGTCGCTCAGGTCTTCATTATGTTTTCAGCTACAAATACATTGTGGGTCAGCCTGGACTGAAAAGTGGTGCGATGAAACAGTCACCTGATTGCTGTAGCTTATGGCCAGTGACATTTCTATGCTTCTGAAAAGATACTAGAAGTACAGTGGGGTGCATTTAGTGAATGCATCTCAAAGATCACTTAGGTTTTTGTACCTATTCCAGATCAGGGCTCTTTCTGCATGGACCCTTAGCCCAAATTAAGGGACCATCTAATACATATTCTAGGACTCCCATCCATATGTTAATGCGGATCAAGAAGGTCCTGTTCTTACTGCTCCAGTGCTGTCTACATTAGATAGATCCTGATCCGGATTAAGAGATCTTTAATTCAGATCTCTAATAGTACCATTTACGAAACATGACCATGCAGTGGCCATAAAGCTGACACTAGTCTCGAATAAGGATCTCTGAAGCTTAAGCACCCCCTCCAAAGGTAATTATCAGAACACTAGAATGGAGATAAGCCTTTTAAGATTGTTTTGTTCAGCCCCATACTTCTGCACTGGACGTGATATAGGAGCAACAGGGCCCTGGGCCAATCACTGGTGAAGGTTGCTCAGAGGTTGCTCCTTTGAGAGGAGTTGGAATGGGGTAATGCTTGGCTATTGCACTGCCCTGATGCCGTCTTTTTCTAGAGTTCAGGGTGGTGTACAGTGTATGTAACCTGACTTCTGAGCTCATTTCTGGTCCACAGCCACCATCCTTGGCTAGGGAATTTGGCCACTGAAAGTGACATTCTACCTGCAGAAAAGCTCCAGTGGCCTCACAGGGCAGCATCAGCCCAGAGGCTGTTTGGCCTCTCCTGTCTCATCTTCCTTGCAGGCAGCCTCTTTGCAGCCAGTGTGGAAATAACTTAAGTACAGTATCTCAGTTTTCTTTGCAAACTGAAATACTACACCGTATTGCCTTTGAGATTCACACTGGTATGGGTTTATTTAAATTCTGCCTTTCAATACTTGTTCAAGATGGTATACAAAGTTAAAAATCTCATAATTACATGACAATATCAGAATGAAAGTGTTACCATAAAAGATAAAAATGAAACACAGAAGACAGGCAAAGAGCAAGCAATGTTATAACTGGGAGAGATGAGAGGCACAACCGGAAATAGAAGGTCTTGGAAGTGTCCTGAAATTCCTCTAGTCAAACAAGAACGTGCCGTGCAATCTAGACTTCAGAGAAGCCTGAGGAATCTACTGATTACAATACATAAAACCACACACAACAGCTGTTTTTAAGACCCAATCTATGAGCCCTGACCCAAAATGGGACCTATCAACGGAAGATTTACTGGTGCTGCATGGACTTCAAATGAAGTCTGCAGTCTGGTACACAATCCAATACTATTGATTGAGGCACTTTTTCCTTTTCATTGCTGCATTAAGATGGAGATTTTTCTACTTGACAGAATGCACTATGTAAATGATCAGGATTATTTAGAGCCACAAGTGTACTGAACAAATGACAGTAGAATTTTCTTGCATACATTTCATGGATGTTTTTGGAACTTAGAAATCATAGCCTTTCTTTTACTAGAAATGTTTTGATACTTACGGGTACTTTTGATACTCATGTGTCCTTTAAAAGGCCCCATCAAGGAATATTGGGGATAAATCATGACGAACCGGCAACCTTGAGAGCTTAGAGTGAAACAGGAAGAAAATTAGTTATTGTTATGGTCATTTATGGTCATACAATATATTTTTCTTCTTAAAGAATTGCAACCGCTGCTTAATAACGGTCCCTTGTTCTGCCCCCCTAGTTTCCAACTGCTCAGCTCCAGACCCTGGTGATAAGGATAGCCCGGACCCTGGTTTCCGGCTGTTACTGGTCAATGCAAGGTCGGTGAAAAATAAAACTTTCCTCGTCCATGATATGATCACGGACGAGGAGGCCGACCTTGCTTGTATTACCGAAACCTGGCTGGGCCCCGAGGGGGGGGTTCCCCTGGAGGAGATCTGCCCAGCCGGGTATGAGGTATGGCATCAGCCGCGTTCCCAGGGAAGGGGGGGAGGAGTGGCAATTATAGCCCGAAGGTCGCTTGGTCTGCGCAGGCTCTCTGTTACCGAGATCAGGGGTTGCGAGTCCCTCCTCATGGTGCTGGACCTTAACGTTCAGGTGGGCTTGTTGCTCACGTACCTGCCTCCTAGCTGCGTGACAACTGCCCTGCCCGAGCTAGCCGAGGAGGTAGCCGGGTTGGCGGTTGAGTTCCCCAGGTTAATTGTCCTGGGGGATTTCAATCTGCCGACTCTGGGGGAATCCTCTGGGCTGGCACGGGAGTTCATGGCCTCCATGACAACCATGGACCTGAATCAAATAGTTTTTGGTCCGACTCATGAGGGGGGAAACACCCCTGACATGATATTTCTCTCGGAGCAGTTGAGAGATGGTCTAGAGGTTAGGGGCTTAGAAGTATTGCCTCTGTCATGGTCTGACCATCATCTGCTGAGACTTGACTTTCGGAAGCCAATCCTCCCCCGCAGGGAGGCGGAGCCTATTAAATGGTTCCGCCCCAGGTGCCTGATGGATCCAGTGGGTTTTCAGGCGGCGCTTGGGGTTATTCCGGACTCCCTTATCCACAATTCGGCAGAGTCCCTAGCGGAGGCCTGGAATGTGGCCGCTAAGAGGGCTCTGGACCGGATTGCGCCTATGCGACCTCTACGAGGCGCTGGCCCGAGGAAGGCTCCTTGGTTTACAGAGGAGCTCAGAGGGATGAAGCGCCTGCGTAGACGTCTAGAGAAGCAGTGGAGACGCAGTAAGTCCGAGTCGGCACGAACCAGGTTATCCTCGCATGTTAAGAGGTACCTGAGAGCGATTAAAGCGGCAAAATCTGCGTACTTTTCCGCTTTAATCGTGTCCGCGGAAAACCGCCCAGCGGCCCTGTTTAGGGTGACGCGCACTCTCCTAAGTACAGGGGGTGTGACAGATCCCTTGCAGGGCAGTGCCGAGGACTTTAACAACTTTTTCGCGGACAAGGTCGCAAAGATCCGGGCGAGCCTAGACTCCTGTTGCATAGATACCGAGGTACTAGGGACACGTCTGGAGCATGTTATCTGGGATAGTTTTGAACATGTTACACCTGATGAAGTAGACAGGGCCATTGGAGCTGTGAGTTCCGCCACATGTTTGCTGGATCCGTGTCCCTCCTGGCTGGCTTCGGCTAGCAGGGAGACTACACGGAGCTGGATCCAGGCTATTGTGAATGCTTCTTTGGGAGAGGGGTCCTTTCCGGCTCCCTACAAGGAGGCAATTGTGCGCCCCCTTCTCAAGAAGCCTTCCCTGGATCCAGCCGTTATAAACAACTATCGTCCAGTCTCCAACCTGCCTTTTGTTGGGAAGGTAGTGGAGAAGGTGGTGGCACTGCAACTCCAAGGGGCTCTGGAGGAAGCCGATTATCTGGGTCCCTTTCAGTCAGGATTCAGATCTGGCCATTCCACGGAAACTGCTTTGATCACGTTGATGGATGATCTCTGGCGGGCCCGGGATAGAGGTGAGTCCACTATTCTGGTGCTCCTGGACCTCTCGGCGGCTTTCGATACCATCGATCATGGTATCCTTCTGCGGCGGTTGGAGGGTTTGGGAGTGGGAGGCACTGTTTTACGGTGGTTCTCCTCCTACCTCTCTAATCGCTCGCAATCGGTGTTAGTGAGGGGTGAGAGGTCCACCCCTAGGTTGCTCCCTTGTGGGGTACCCCAGGGGTCGGTGCTCTCCCCCTTACTATTTAACATTTACATGAAACCGCTAGGGGAGATCATCCGACGACATGGGGTGGGATGTCATCAGTACGCTGATGATACTCAGCTGTACATTTCCACTCCATGCCAAGTCAACGAAGCAGCGAAAGTGATGTGCCAGTGTCTGGAGGCTGTCAGGGCCTGGATGGGTGAGAACAGACTCAAACTAAATCCCGACAAGACGGAGTGGCTGTGGGTATTGCCTCCCAGGGACATTTCAAACTGTCCATCCATTTACCTGGGGGGTGAACATATTACCCCCTCAGAGAAGGTTCGCAACTTGGGAGTCCTCCTTGACCCGCAGCTTAGTTTAGACCATCATATAGCTGCGGTCTCAAGGGGGGCGTTTGCCCAGGTTCGCCTGGTGCACCAGTTGCGTCCTTATTTGGATCGTGAGGCCCTACGTACAGTCGCTCATGCTCTTATTACCTCGAGGTTAGATTACTGCAACGCTCTCTACATGGGGCAGCCCTTAAAGAATGTTCGGAGACTACAAGTGGTCCAGAATGCAGCCGCGAGAGCAATTGTGGGACTTCCTAGACGGTCTCACATCACACCAACACTCCGCGAGCTGCACTGGCTGCCTATTGGTCTCCGGATCCGATTTAAGGTGCTGGTTATAACCTATAAAGCCCTACATGGCTTAGGACCAGTATATCTGAGAGACCGTCTCCTGCCTCATGAGTCCCTCCGACCGGTCAGGACCCATAGACTGGGGCTCCTGAAAGTTCCTACAGCTGGCCCCTTACCTCTCCCATTTTGATTTAGCCACCGTGATACACGCGACAGTCATTTCTAGGCTAGATTATTGTAATTCCCTTTATGCCGGTCTTCCCCTGGGCCTGATCCGAAAGTTGAAACTGGTCCAACATGCAGCAGCCCGCCTGTTAACAGGCACTCCTCGTGGGGCCCACATCACGCCTGTTTTACGGGAATTACATTGGCTGCCTATTGAGTACCGAATCCGGTTTAAGGTGTTGGTTGTAACATTTAAAGCCTTACGCGGGCTGGGGCCTTCGTACCTGCGGGACCGTCTGGTCCTCTATATACCCAGGAGAACATTACGGTCATCATCAGACCAAAGTCAGTTACAGGTCCCTAGAGTCACCGAGATCCGCCTGTCTGTCACTAGAAACAGGGCTTTCTCGTGTCTTGCCCCTTCCTGGTGGAACTCCCTGTCTGCGAGCACTCGAGCCATCCAAGAACTGCCTAGGTTCCGAAAGGCGTGCAAGGCAGAGCTGTTTCGTCTGGCTTTTGGCTAGTAGAAGATCAGCCTTAGGTTGGTCATGAGATCTCTATTTCCCGGTCATATTTTTCTATGATACTGCTCTGTGGTTGGGAATTGGTCTGTTATGGGGGGATCTGGGTTTTATTATGGTTTTAAAGATTATTTTGATTGATGTTTTGTATTTGATGCATAATTTTGCCTGTATTGTACTATCGGCATTTTATATGTCTATATTGTAAGCCGCCCAGAGCCCATTCGTGGGGTGGGCGGGGTATAAATCTCAGAGTAAAGTAAAGTAAAGTAAAACAGTGTGGAAGAGCGACCCCGAGGGGGAGAGCCTTCTCGGTGGCAGCCCCCACCTGGTGGAATGAGCTCCCGCACGTTATAAGAAACGCCCCCACCCTCCTAGAGTTTAGAAAGCTTGTTAAGACCTCCCTGTTTCGGGAATGGGTATGAGGGTGGGTGTTTTGGCGTTATTGTTTTGTTTTTAACTGTCATTGTTTTAACTATTTTACTATTGTTGACTTGTTGTAAGCCGCTCCGAGTCTTCGGAGAGGAGCGGCATAGAAATTGAACAAATAAATAAATAAATAATAAATAAATAATAACCCACCCACTTTGTCATCTACTCAGGAACGGAATGCTAGTTCTTCAGGGGTGTCTTCCTCTTTGAAAGCATTCAATGGGCTACTAATGTTAATGTTTATTATTGCCCTTTCTGTGTCTTTTGTCTTGGTTCACAACAAACAAATTGTCCATCTCCTTTGCCAGGATCCTGTTCCACCCTAGCTAGGCTCTGTACCTGTGGATGCAACTGCGTCTCACTCTTCTGTTTGTACATACAGAAATCAGAAATCCATTGTTGCCATCTTTTACTTATTGAAGGCCTGGTCTGATGTCTGAAGCATTGTAGTTTTGATATCCCTGTTAAAATATTGGCCTTGAGGGCTTGAAAAAGGTGCTTAGTGGTTTGTCTTGCTTTCTTGAATGGAGAAGTACTTGTTCCTGACTTTGGAAGATGTATGACTTCCTCCTTTAACTGTGGGAAGCAGGATGTAGAGAAACCTGTCTCAAGAGCCAATAGCAAAATTGTGCAAAACAATCAGATTGGGTATTTTTTAAAGAGAACGTACTGATTGTATACTTTCTACTAAGTTGAAATTTAAGGATGTTCACATGGTGGAGTATTCCTGCCTGGCCTGGCCTGGCCTTATACCCTCAGGGTGGATTACAGCAACTAAAATGTATAAGCTCAGGACTGGTGCTTTTTCACTTTTCCGCAAATGCAGAAAAGTGAAAAAGGGGCAGCAGAGAGAGCCAAACGCAGGTGCTCAGTCACAAAGTCAAAAATGAAACTTTGTTATTAGTGTGAAGTGTGGAGTGGGTGAATTACTACATCTTATAAGGTTGAATTGTTACTTCTCTGCTGAATATGGATCTGGCACTTTAACAAATCTGGCAAGGGGCTGGTCCCCTGCGCAGGACAAAAGCCCGCCCATTTCATGATGTATTTGCCCAAATACTGCTGTAGCGTTCCCACAGCAATAAGGAAGAAGCATTTTAAAAGCAAAAACCTGGGGAAAAAACACCTGAAAAAGCAGGTGTTTATTCAGTTTTTTAGCCAAATAATCCTCAAAATACCTCTGAAACTGATTGGGAATGGGGACGAAGAGGATCCAAACCATTTTAAAATTGCTTTAAAGTGGCAATGGGAACTCAACCTAGATGTATCTTCACTGACCTCCTGAAAGTACAGAAGGACAGTGCTTGATGCACCTCAGCAGGGATATCCCGTAGACTGTAGACTATCTCAGAGAAGGCTTTCTTATGAGTTCCCATCTCTCTGCCTTCTGATAGTTGTGACACTGTCAAGCATGGAGACAGATAGGCCATAGGGCTTCCCATATGTTGCCTAGCTGTCTGGAACAGGTAATTATTCTGGAGGAGCTTTACTCCAGAATATCAGTAATTAGCAGGACTTTTAGGTGATGTCTGGAGGCAGCCTATCTCAGAGATATCTACACTGAATGGCCCATACAGAGTTTTAGCTCAGGCCTTTTCTGCGATGTGTTGTAATCCATATCAGTGGGTCCTTCGGATCCAGATTATGTGGAGGCCCATTGAATGCAGAAAGGGCCTCTATTCTTCCTGAAAATGCCAGGAAATGAAGCTGGAAACTAATAAGTAATCTGTTGAGCAAAATATGGCTATCCTAACCATTTCATCTTATTTATGGGATAATCCTGGTGACAGACAGCATTCATGATTTAAGAAAAGCTATTGATTGAAAATAAGTAGAAGTTCATTCTGTAGAACTGGTCTGCATGACATAGAGTGGAAATAAGGATTTGCTCAGTTTTTGTTCTAGCCCAGCTAAATTCATTTTGCTATCAAATGCAAAACAGACTTTGTCAGATTTCCATTTTTGATGGTTAGGTCATATTTTAAAAAATTGTAGCTGTAACATTAATTCACCAATAAAATTAAATACAATGAGCTAAGCTTTGATGCACAGTCAGTAACTTTCTTCAGCTATTTTTATTTTATTTTCAAATAGGTTTCATGCTGGAGGTTTTGTTGAAGACCCAGATCAAGTCCAATCTGATGCAACCTTCTGCAGATGTAAATGAGAAGATTTTTCACATCAGAGTCTGAATCCCAAGCGAGTCCCAATCAAAGAAGCACATTTCAGAGGCTGACACAGCTTGTACAGCAGTAAATGTGTAGGACGTGCTCTTTGAGAAAAGCTGTGGTTGTGTGGATCTGTAACTCTTTATACATCTGGTTGGCAACTCTTTCAGTTTTTAGAGAACTGTATTTGGCACTTTGGAGACTCCCTGGAATCCATTTATAATAAATACATATCAGGACATGGCTTGCAAGTATGACAAAGGCCATACCTATCCTAGGACTGCCCCATCCTTAGATGTTAAAAAGGAAATCTGGGTCCCTTTTTGCATTTACTTGTTAATCTGCTGAAACTCCTACGAAACACTGGTGAGACAGTTTGGTGTTGTGGTTAGAGTGCTAGACTCGTATCGCATAGTCACCAGATTTGATTCCACACTGTTCCATAAAGCCAGCTAGGTGACTTTGAGCTCTCACAGCCCCACCTACCTCACAGGGTGTCTGTTATGGGGAGAAGAATAGGAAACTTTATCAGCTGCTTTGAGTCCCTTTAATTGGGTGAGAAAGCAGGATAGAAAAGCCAACTCTTCTTCTTCTTTGATACATGGGAGCAGCTATTTACAGACTTGATGGATGCTCAGAATCAAGCAAGACTTGATAACTCCCCTCCTAAATATTGGACACATAAAACTGCAAAAAGGTTGGCATTTTAATTTTCTTGAGGATGAATTCTAGTCTTTTGTTCAATTGATTTACACTTGTTCAATGGAAACCAAGGGCCATTACTTGATGGTAATTTTTGACATGCTGAAAATGTCCAAATTCCTGGGCAAAAATATTACTATGATTTCTTTTGAAACCAGTGAGCTTTAATTTTCCAGTTTTGAAGGTAACAGCCCTTTATGCACTGTGGTACAGGAGATCCAGAATTCCTGGGATCCATGGATCCAGACATGGGGAAGCAGGGGCTGGAACTGCTCTGTCTTCATGGACCAATCCAGGTCAACCCTCCAGTTGCTGTGAAGCTCAGGCCGCATAGTGCAAGCTTTGTAGCCCCCACTGCAGCCAGAAATGACAATTCCTAGCTGCGGGACATGATTTGGGGGGTGATTTTTGGTGATATACTACGGTGCGCTGTGCCAAAAATTACGGATGGATGAAAAATGTTCATCACCTTGGCATTTGTACAAATTATGAAGCTTTGAAAGTTTGCATTCAAATCAAATACTGACTATATTCAAAAGAAGACTAAGGATGTGCAGAAATATTCAGCACATTCAAAATGTGTGCGAATTTGTACGAATTTCAACATTTGCTGGCAAATCAAATGGATCCAACTTTTGTTGAAGCCTTGTCAAAGCTTTAATGAAGCCCTGATCTGGCTACTACTGACCACCCACCCACCCCCGGCTGTGCACCCTTATCTACAAATGGGGCCACGGCAACAGCTGTGGCCACCATCTCTGCCACCATTTTTGTGCTCCTCCAATGCTGAAGTAGGTCTTCTGGAGCTGCGCATGCAGGGATTGCTGTGATGTTCAAATGGGGAGGTGTGTGTCCAGCTTCAAAAGGCCTATTTCAGCCTTGGAGCAGTGTGGAAATGGTGGCAGAGGCCACGACTGCAGCCCTACATTTCCCCCGGCTGCGCTTCTTTACACCCATGGAGGCCACAGTTGCACCCTCTGCCACCATTTCTGTGCTGCTCTGAGTCCAAAATAGGCCTTCTGGAGGTGGGCACACAGCTCCCCCATCCAGGGACCACCATGATGCCCATACGAGAAGCTGCATTTGTAGCTCTGAAAGGCCTATTTTGGACCCGAAGCAACATGGAAATGGCTGGGGAAGACATGACCATGGGTGAGTGGGGAGTTGCCAGGAATGAAGGGAGGGTGGGGGGTTCACTTCATTCATGAACATTTGTCATGCACGTCCCTAAAGCAAGCATTTGGATGTGAAGAGTTTTGTGCATTTGTTCAAAGCTTTGTTACATTTGCAAAGGTGAATTAGTGGAATCTTAGCAGATTCAGAGAGGATTCAGAGAGATTCAGAGCAGATTTTGAGGTGCGGCTGGTGGTGGCAGTGATTGATGACCATTTGATAAATATTTGAAGCAAATTCAAAACCTAGCACATTCAAAGTGACTCTATTTGCATGTATGCAAATTTCTGTCCCGTTCACTTTCATGCAAAGTGAACCGGGTGGGGGGGGGGGGATTGTGTACATTTTAAACACAGTGTATTGTTTTAGATTTGTGGAATTTTTAAAATACTTTTAATGTATATTCTGCTTTTAATCTGTGGTTTTAATGGTTTTTACCCACCCAGAGACCTTTGGGTATGGGGCGGGATAGAAATGTAAATAAATAAATAATCAAAAATCACTTCTGGGAGTTCGAGATCATGGAGGCATGCCAACTGCACACTTACATGATCTGGACTGAGGCCCTAAGGTCAGATTGTACACCCCCTACAGTAGTTCCAGATTGAGGGCCTCTGGATCTGGATCTAGCTCTGTCCCATGCAGGTGGATCCTGCCTGTGGAGCTTCCTTGATCCAGATGAGACAGAGGACCTCTGATCCAGATCAGTGCCCTCATGCAGAAAGGGCCTGAGAGGGCTTGAGGTCTGAATCATACAGAGAGAATGTGACCATTTTAGGCACTTCAACCTCCCAGTTTGTAAATACAGTGTTGGTTCCTTTATATATAAGGTATCAAACACCCCTACTGTGTAAGGACCTATTTGAACTTACTTGTGTGGTACAGATTGGGATGCTCTGGGAATCTCCATCCACACCGTGCCTCCACCTCTGTCCCAGTGCATCCAGGACTGACTGACTTGGAGTGCTGTGGTCCTCCATAGATGAGGAAAAATAAAGACTTCTCCACAGCTTGCCTGGGAGCAGCTAGTATATTCCACAAGCAAAGCTGCAAGAAGGTGGGGCAGGGCATGCTTGCCATGGTGATTCAGATGATCCAGGATGGGCCATCTCCACTGCAAGCACTGGTGGTAAAGTTAGAGGATAGCCTTGGGTTCATAGTGTGGAAGGGCCTTCTGTTCATGTACTTTACTGTAAATGGAATGATATAATTAAGGGTGCCCCTGACACTCTTAAAACTTTGCAGGTGCTGTGCTACTGCTAAACCATGTGATCAGAAATGGGATGATTGATCATCCTGACATAGCAATGCAGCAGCAGGAAAAGTCTGCAGCTTTTCACTTCAGACTTTCCATGGAATTCTGCTCTGTTGCTGCAGAGGATCAATTGTCCTATCTGGATGGTGGGAACTGGCTGCTATGGAGTAACTACGCAGCTTCCAGTTGCCCCATCTGTCCGATGGGAACCAAATGCACAGGGACTGCAAAAGTTTAAGCATGTCTGGAAGTACCCAAAGTGTTAACAAGTTATTAAGTCTTTCCTATACAATATCTCTTTATTACAGGCATTTATTGGGTAGTTATTTACTGAGTAGGGAAGAGCACAGATGGGTTTTTGGGCATTCGATTCATAATGAATCGAGTGTTAGAAAATTCATATTTGTTTGAATAGATCCCCTTTGAATGTGGTAGGATTCTACTGTATTTGATACAAATGTACTCATAAGATTCTGTACGAATATCCAATACGAAGGCATACGTATCCTGGATATGTATCCTTGATAAATATCCTATACCAACACATACATATTTGATACATATCCTACAAACACATACATATACATATACATCTTGGATATGTATCCAACATGTATCAATTATGTATCGGATACGTATCCTATATGAATGTATATGTATCAATACGTAACTGATACGTATCCCCAGTTTAACGAATGTACCAACTATTCACACGAATGTCCGGGAAATTAGTATTTGTTCAAATGTTTAGCACATGAATATCATAACATTCGATTTGAGTTTGAATGTCTGAGTTCATCCAAATTCATACGAATAACAAATGTTAAGAATATTCCTGCACATTCCTATTACTGAATATGCAATATCTCAAATATCTCTTGAAAAAACAGGGAGACAAATTCAGTTAAGCTCAATATATAAAGAGCTTTTTAGATGGGTTTTCAACTATTTTGTGAATTACATATTGTTTCCTAACGCAGGTTTAGGAAACCTGCACTCAACAGCAGGTTTCAGAATGTATGTGTGATGAATAAGCTGTAACATTCGCTCCAAAACTGTTACACAGTCCTTTTTTGGAGCTAAACTGTATTTCATAGTGTTTTATATGAGATACTGTTTTACAGAAGATCTATTCATGTATAAATCTAGGAAGGCTGTTACATTTTTTCCCCAAAGAGCCCAGGAAAATGAAATCACCACTGTAATTTATTTGGTTCTGCTGTGTCCAAAACTGCTTGTTTGCAGCTGATGCAGACAAAAATGGTAACAAGAGTTCAAGAAGCTATCGCTTTTTGTGTAAGTTATGATTGAGAACATGAAAGAAAGAGAGCAAAAGGTAGTGGTGGTGGTGGTGGTGGTGGTGGGGTGAAACCAAATGATACTATAAATTTGGAAGCAAGGAAGAGGTTTGGTTGAAAACACAGCCAAAAATAAACCTTTAATTTTTTTTCAATAAAACTTGAATTTTGTTTTCAAATGTACAAGTATTTTCATTTTGGTGCTTGCTTTCTAACCAGATCAACTATTGTTGCCTAATACATTGATGATATATTTAACAACTGAGCACCATGGAATTCTTCCCCCTTACCCATATTGTCATGCTGATAATTATTTTCACCTGGGTAAGAAGGATTTAAGTCTTCCCTTCCCTTTCCCTTTCTCTGTGGCCCTGACAGCTTAACCCTGAATCAACACAGGGCTATTGGAGGCCATCTTTCATTTCTCCTTCTGCCCTGCCAGATGCTGTGAGACCATAGTCACCATAATCATTACTCAATGTCATTGCTTGGTTGGGTTGATAATAGCATGAAACACATTAGAAACTGAAGAACCAAAGGGCAAATTCACACTTTGCCTCCCATCATCATCACAAGTGCGTCTGTGTGGCACTATTGCTGGGGTGACCAGGCACGAGAATGTGCAGTCACATCTGCACTGCCAGTCACATGGACCCTCTGCACCTCTTTCACCCAGAAGAGGTGAAGATTGGACATGCAGGGCTCTACTAACCCTGCTGCTAGTATAGGCACGGAGGCAGGATGTGTGGAGCTGTTTCTAGTAAAGAAATGGCTCCATATGGTGTGGATGCACTGTGTAGGAGTTCCCCCTGCTTTTACTAATAATGAAAGTGTGAAGAGGCTCAAAGATTTTGTATTCACACCTTGGGAGGAACTAGGAACAGACACTTGTGTGAATTCTGCAAGGAAGTCTTAGATCAAACATTTATGTATAAGTCTATTTTTCCTTCCAGTTCATGCATTGCACTCATATTTAAACACTGATGCATTGGGTGAGTGGCAAATGTGCTTTAATCTTAACAAGTGCAAAGTAATGCACATCGAGGCCAAAAACCCAAATTATGGGGACAGAGCTTTCTGCAAAACACCAGGAAAGGGAACTCGGGGTTCTGGTAGACAGTTCAATGAAGGTGTCAGCCCAGTTCGCAGCATCAGCAAAAAAAGGCTAATTCCATGCTGGGAATAATTAGGAAGGGAATAGACAACAAGTCAGCAAGTGTCATTTTGCCTCTTTATAAATCTATGGTGAGGACACATTTGGAATATTGTGTACAATTCTGGTCGCACACCTCACAAAGGATATTGTGGAACTGGAAAAGGTGCAGAAAAGGGCAACCAGAATGATTAAGGTGCTGGAACACCTCCCTTACGAAACTAGGCTGCAACGTTTAGGCCTCTTCAGTCTGGAGAGGCGGCGTTTAAGAGGGGACCTGATTGAATCAAAATTTACTTCCCTGGGTAACACTGTGTGCGACGGGACACTGGACTAGATGGGCTGTGGCCTGATCCAGCAAGGCTTCTCTTATATTCTTATGTTCTTATGTAAGGCTGTGGGCTCTCTTTGGAACAGAGATTAGCAGCACAATCAATAAAATAATTCCCAATTGCTCTTGGTATACCTGTGGAACCCATAAAGCATACTGGTATTCTATGAAGTTAGGGGCAATAAAGCAGGAAGAGCACAAGCGGTTGTGAATCTAACTGAGCAGAGGGGGGAAAGTAAGTAAGTAGGTTAAAGTACATTACTGCGCTTACCATGCAATGATGGTGGCAGCAAAAATGTTATTTCTCAGCCACCATTCCATTCTTTAGTAACAAGCAATTCTTGAGAGTGCCTTTGAGTGGTGAATGGCCTTGTGAGATCAAGCCAGAAGGAGCAAGGGCAACAGCCGTATAACATCTGCTGTGACAAATTTACAGGGCACTTTGAGGGCAAAGTTGCTCAGACCCATAAGGGATTGGACGCCACAGCTCACAATAATAAGAGGAAATGTCCAGAGCATCATCTGGTCCAATTATTTTGGATGAGTTTCAATTATTGTGGCCTGGGGATTTGAAGAAATTTCAAACTGGGTTCAGCCAATCACCTGCCCTCTGGATCTTTACTCTTCTTGGCTGATAAAAGTGAGCCACCATAGTGTGACTGGGTGGGTCCAGGGAGCGGTAAATGCCATCAGAAGTGCAGATGGTCTTGTTCCAAGACAGCTGGATTGTTTCATCAGGTACAGAAACAGTTTCAGCTGGAGCGACCTAGTCCCTGGAAATCTGGAAATAGCCTTAAATTGCTTGGATACTAATCCTGGAATATTTGAGAAATTTTATACTACATGTCACCAAAGGAGAGGCTTGTGTACACATTACTGGACTGGGCAACCACAGTCATTGACTTTTGTATATCTATTGAGAATATTAATTCTCTGTCATCTTTTTTTAAGCATCATAGGATGGTATGAGGTATTTTGAAAAGTTTTATACTTTTATATTTGACATTTATACAAATATATTTATTTTATTCTGTTTTGTTGCCTTCTTCATATTTTGTGGATGATCATGATAATGATTATCAGTTCTCGGAGGACGATAAACAAATTATAATGCTTAGTGAGTACTGAAGATTTTGTACTTGTGAATCTTCTGAAAGAGCAGACTTGACATCTACAGAACTTTAGATAATTATCAGGAGTTCCTGTTCTGTATTTCTTAGAACCGTTTCCTTCTTTGGAACTTGTTAAGTGTCCTGATGCATGGCCTTTTCAAAATTATTTTCTCTAGGGCCTTGGTCTTTTAGAAATGTTTAAATATAACTTTTGTATAAAAAATGCTGGAAGAAACTGTTAGGAGTTTAAAAGGAGAAAAATGCTTTTCTAGCAAAGCTTGCTTTGTGCACAGCTGACACCTGGTGACCATGGAGATTGGGGTGATATCAATCCAGCTTCCAATAAGGAGAGAGGGGGTGGAGAGGAGATGGTGCTCCTCCCCCATGCCGGGGTTTGGTGTGGTTTGCATGGGGAAGGCTGTATCCGCATCCAGCCCAAGTTGCTGGAAATGGCATGGGGATGGGCAACATTTGATCTCGGTCCTGCACCCGGTCAAATACAAGCCCAATCAGAACCAAATGGCTTGCATGGGGATGCGGCCCTTCAGTACCAAGTTTTGGTCTTGTTTTGCCATTGTCCAAATTTTGCATCCATAACAACACAGCACTAAAAACCATGACATGAATAATTCTGATCTATTCAGAATGTCAATCTCTTGTTTACTTCCTGAGTTCAGGGCCCTTTATCATTAATCACAGATCCCAAGGGACAAAAGTCATCATTTCTAGAGCTTTACTGTCTAGTTGGAAATTGATTATTGATTCCTTTGACATGATCTTCATCTTCTTAATATTTAGGCTTAAATCCATCTTTTCATTGGCTGTATCCAGTTATATATTTCATTATATTTGGATATTCTGAAATAAAGCTTGGATATTTCAGAATAGCCATGTCTTATTCCAGAATATCCAAATATAAATATCTGACATCTGGATGTAACTATTCTCTTCTATGACTCTGGCTCATAAGGCCTTTAAATGGTATCATCTTTAAATGGAGAATGGTATCATGTGAACACGAGAGGTTGGTAATGTTCCTAACTATCTTAAAGCCACGATAATTGTGAGCTTTTCCCATTATATGTTCCGCATACAAATTAAATAGGTATGGTGACACTATAGCTTGTGTTAGTCTCTTACTAACTGAAAATCTGTTTCTCCATGCTCTGTTCTGACTGCCATGTCTTGGCCAGCTCAGTGGTTCCTCCTGAGTACAATTAGGTGTTCTTGACTGCATGTCTTCCTTAAAACCTTCTATAGTTTAACATGATCAACACAATCAAAAACTTTCTGGTAATTTATGGAAGACACATCCATTTCCTTTGGAAACCCCCTTGCTTTCCCCCCCAGCATTCATCTTACATTAGAGATTCTACCAGTAGCCCCTCTGCTTTATTTAAATCTGTTACTCTTTGGTAGTTCTCTTTCTGAATAAGGTATCAATCTGCCTTCACCACAGATCTAACTTCACGTTGCATGACCACTGGTCCCTGCACATAAGCTGTGTCATCCAGGAGTACCCTGGACGTCCCTAAACAAATCTTAGTGAGCCAGTTTGGTCTAGTGGTTAGGGAGCCGGACTTTTATCTGGGAATACCGGGTTTGATTCCGCCCTCTCCCATGAAGCCAGCTGGGTGACCTTGGGCTAGTCACAGGTCTCTTCTGAGCTCTCACAGCCCCACTGACTTCACAGGGTGTTGTGGGGAGAAGAACAGAAAAGCTTTGTCAGCCGCTTTGAGTCACCTTAAATGGGTGGGAAAAGTGGGATAGAAAAGAAGAGTTGGCTTTTCTACCCAGCTTTTCTCATTCATTTAAGGGGACTCAAAGCGGTAGATCTGGATTTGCAAATGGGTTCTCCGGTGTTTCCACAGCAGGCAGGCTAGCACCCATTGCTATTGGGTGCTAGACCACCCATGGAAACACATTGGGTGCGCCAGCACCATTGCCTTGACTACGCTGACACTCTGCAAATGTGCAGTTGCACCAGCAGGCGGGAGGAAAGCATCTTCTACTCTTGCTGATCTGGTATACCATCCAGTGCGGAATTGCTCTTCTGTGCTTTTTCACTTGCTCAGTAGTACTAATGCTGCTTGACCTTTTTGGAAAATAGCAGTCAGAAGCTGCTGCCTGTACCCAAACAACTGTTAGCCTTTTTAAAATGATATCCCCATACTGTCTCAATCTAACCCAATACTGAAATTCAAAGTACACGCTTTGAATGTATTTGTTGCTTTAAAAACTACAAACCCTTATGCCTAATTGAATTGATTAACCGATTAATGGATTGATTGCAACTTAAAAATAGACCAGCCATTAATCAAAGGCCAAGCTGCAGTCTTGGTATCATTAGCATTTAGATTCAGAAGTGGGGTGGGGTGAGGGTGGAAGCGCCTTAATTTAACTGCACAGGTAAGACAAGACCATCAGATGATTTCTGGCTATAGCCAGTAAACAGTGAAGCATGATCCAGGTGGAGATGGGTAGAAAAACAGAAAAACCTTTTATTGAATGCATTTTTTTAAAAAAGCTGTAGTATCAAACTGTGCAAGAACTAACTACAACTAGGGACCAATTTGCACTTTGGCCTGTAGTTCGAGATAGGTGAACATCTGGGCAGGTGCATTCATACCTGCAGGAGGCGCTTACAACCTCCAAGTGTCCCCTGCCTCCCCAGATGTTTGCTAATCATGAATTAGCAGTGGAGCATGAAATCATGCTCCACACACAGCCAAACGTGACTAGAATTTACCCAATAGCATCCAGCCAGTGACCATTCACACCTCTGCTAGCTGGGGAGGTCATCGGAGCTGCCACATAAGGGTGCTGGTAGCTCCGATACCCCCCTGACAAGACTGCAACTGCGCAGACCATCAGCGCTGATGCATGTGCAGTTGTGGAGGGTGTCACACTCAAGATGGCAGCGCCCAGAAGAGGAGCAGCACAGTCATTGAACACAGGTGAGTGATTGATCAAGCAGGTGGTGGGCTGTCAGCAATTATGACTAGTGCTCACAAGTGCAAGTGCTAGTCAACATTGGTTCATTGCACACCTTTCCCGTCTATGGGAAGAGATGTGTGAAATCACCCCAGCTTAATTATCTTGGGCTAGCTTGCATTTGAGAGAAGGGAAGGGAAATTCCATTCCCTCTCCTTTCCATTAGATTCAGCATGAGCAAGATGATATTCCTGATTCACTCCTTCTCTTTATCCCAGACTGGCTTGGGTGACCCAGATACATCACAAAGGTGAACCATATGTTATGAACTGGTGACAAGGACCATAGCAGTGAACCTTGTGATTTCTCTTTCACTATAAAATGTGCTCAGAAGTGCTCACTTCATTTTACCTTGAATAAGTAAATCACATAGCTGTTTGACATACTGTTGTTACCCGCCCAGAGACCTTTGGGTATGGGGCGGGATAGAAATGTATGTATGTAAATAAATAAATAAATAAATAAATAAATAAATAAATAATACTGGCAACTGATACCCTTTTGTTGTGGTGACTTCCATTGTGTTGTGACCAGCTTCTGGCTGACTGCATGGGCATCTTCATGGAGACCTCTGTGCAGTTTTCTTGCCAGAGATACAGGCCCTGGTCACAAAAGTGTAAGACAGGACATTCTATTCATTAATTCAAACTGAAGTCATCCTTGCTTTGTTCATACCTAATCGTTATAAGTCATCCTCAGGCTAGCTTCACTTTGGGCCGCATTGGTCACACGTTTCTCCATGATTCTGAGCCTCCTCCACAGAACTCTTGGCTCTCCACTCCTTTTCTTGTGTCAAATCTACCTCCTTTCTTAATGGATGCCATTGTTTCACTCAAGGGAGGTGAGGGTGTGTGTTTGCGGTTCTTTTTAAAGCCTGCTCCCCCACCTCCATGCCCCCCTTTTAATGTGCTTTTCTTCTCTGTGTGATTAATTTTAATAATAATAATAAATTTGCATAAAAATGCTAGATAGAGGAATCATACACATAAACTGATGAAAGAAGGGAGGTACCTCATGAACTCTGCACATGCACATTGGGTAAAAGGAAATACTGGACCCACCCACCATGGCATGGTTCAGCCTCCTTTAGCCCATTCCCCCACTCACATTGAGGAAGTGAAGACAGCCTGGGATGCCAGGACAGGCTGAGTCATCTGAAAATGAGGACTCCAGTTAAAACCATCTAATGGGGGTAGGCTGGCTTGGAAAAAGAAGTTGAATAAAAATAATGTGAGTAATACAACCTGGAGACGACCTAAGGTTGACCTAAACTACTAGTGTTACTAGGGCCACAGAAGTGATTTGTCATTGCAAACTTCTGGGGAAAGGCTGGGAGCTGAACCAGCAACCCTCTGCTTTCCAGGCAGTTTCTGTACTACTGAGCTACAGCCACTCCTTGATAGGTAACAAAAATGCCTATGAGAGCAGTGCAGACTACAGAAAATGGAGCAAAGGAGTTTTGTTCAGCTACCTAATCCTGCCTGACCCCTAGAATTCTTTTAATGACATAATAAATAGAAAAAATGAAAACAAACCTAAAAGTGGTACATGCTGCTGATCACAAAGTGAACCTGTTTTCTTCCCACCTGTTGGGTGATAGATTCATATGCAAAAGCTGCATCTAAATTTTTTTGAAAAGCTACATCTGTGAAGCTCTCTGCCATCAAGGCTGCCACAAGGAAGTGAGGGCTTTCAGAGACACCGAGACCATCCGGATACAACAAAAGCCTCTTTCTGCCTACAGTGGTTGAAGTGCAGGCAACCGAAACATGACAGCTAGTTGTAGGAGAGCTAGCAGCACACTGAGGGTTCTTGCAATGCTGGTCCATAACCCAACAAGGAACATTTATAGTACTGTATTTTGGTATCATTCTGTCCACAAGATTTCTTTGCTATTATAGTTAGACAGCTAGCTACCCTGGAATATCGCTACACAATGGCTGGTTCAACTTTAAGAAATCTAGCTCAGGGCAAAACCTTGTGCAAACAGCCGTGGCAACCCACATGAAGGTGCTACAACCCTCCCAGAAGTGAGCCAGCTACAGACTGCTACAAAGGAAGTCCACACACTGACTAGGAGCAGCTGGATTGCTCCTGGATGGCAGTCTCCACATCCTCTCCTTGGTACAATGCAGCGAGTGAACATGGCTGTGTGGTTACACACAATGGCATATAGCTGCAAGAATACTATGGCAATGTCCAGCTGTGCACTGGATGCTGGTTCAGATTTTGTCTTGGCAATCTGGGCAGCTCTAGGCAGTCCTGAGCTGGCCGTTCCCACTACAAGCACTGCTGGCCAAGTACAGGGCTACTTTAGTGCTTGTAAATGTGAATGCCTGCCACTGCACCTTAGCAGCCTGGTATGGTATTGTTATGTTATACAGGTTGGAGAAGACCATTATATTATCCTTCCATCCTGTCAGTTGTTATCTCATTAAGAAGACTGTCTCTAAATATTTCAAAAAGTAGTGACATGGCAATGAATAAGACTGAACAAGAAAGTCAAAACAGGTGCCAGGTTACCCACGTGCCACCACCTGTAGGATTATTATTTTTGTATGTAACCTTCTATGTGTGGTGCAGACTGAATCTGCACCGTGCATGCATTTACATTCACTAAGCACCAGAGCTGGTAAGGCTCCAGCCGGCCCCTTCACACCACTTCCAGTTCCTGGAGGGACCCATGATGTGCTGCACAGGTGTGCTGATGTGGTGCATCATGTAGTTGTCTCGGTGATGGCAACACACAAGGATGCTGATGCCAGTGTGCAAGTGTGTTGCAGCTGGCACTGGGGCACTGGGGAGGAGGATGGCTGCCCAGATGGCAACCACCCACATTTAAGGTAGGTTTCTTGATGGTTGGGGGGAGAGTTCAAATACACTAAACATCTGTTAAGTGCAGATGCTTAGAGCATTTTGGGCCAGCAGCCAGGAATCCAAGTGCAAAAAGGCCCTTCAATTTTTTCATCCAAAAAGAAAAGAAACTCGAGATAAATGGAAATGATCTACTTAGCTTCTGTTTTGTCTCATAAGGTCATTTTGTGCTATTTACTAATTACAGGCAGGCTGCTTCCCCCTCATTGCATGCCAGATGCTACAATTGTTCCCACCTATTTCTGAGCTTCTCAGGTTCTGTTGGCCACCACTGACACTGGGCTCTTATACAAGAAGCCAAGGAAGTAAAGAGAATGTGTGCTTTTGGCTGGCTGATGGGCTGATATTTATTGCTACATGCTGTGCATCTTTCAGTCTGCATAATATAAGGAGCTCGTCCAATTTTCTTTGCTACTCTAGCTACAATCCTGCTGAAAGTAACACTTTAATTCCCTACAAAGCCAGAAAAAGTGTTCAGCTAGTGGTGACTTTTTTGAGCCAGGTCACTGAGCCAGTTTTTTATTTTTTTCCCATGAAAAAATGAAAGCTGAAACTAATATTCAATAAACATATTTTTGCTGGCACACTGATGAGGAAGACATCATCAGGGTGATGCAAAAGCATTTGGACTGGAAACCTGGTGAGAATGCAGGTACATTTATGGTTGATAATACCAAAATTGGCACACTGCAAAAACCTAAAGAAGTATCAGGTCAGTTCTAGCTCAATATTGTCAATGTTGGCTGGTAGCAGCTTTTAAAGATTTAACAAGGAAGACGAGTTGCCTTTTAAACCCCACTTTTCTCACCCATTCAGGAGGACTCAAAGCAGCTGACAAAGCTTTCTGTTCTCTCCACAACACCCTGTGAGGTAGGTGGGGCTGTGAGAGCTCAGAAGAGAGTTGAGACTAGCTCAAGGCCACCCAGTTGGTTTCATGGAGGAGTGCAGAATCAAACCCAGTGACTATGAGATAATAGTCCAGCACCCTAACCCCAAGACCAAAATGGCAGACAAAGCCATTATTCAGCTCTGTGGAAACTTTTGCATACAGAACTGTAAGAGCTTTTGCATGCAGCGACCACTCCAAATAAAAATTTAATGTGTATTTTTCAACTATCTGTAAAAAGACAATGTCATTTAGACACCTGAGGTATGCTCTGACATAGCATGGAAAATCCATATTGTGGGGGCATGAGGATCAAGTACATATCCTTATTGTTTCCACATTTTCATTATAACATGGACTCAATTCTCATAACATTGGTCATTCTCACTCTACATTTTTCCTATGCTTGGCATGGAGAAACCATATCTTTTTCTCTCCTTCCCTCACCAAATACCCCTCCCAACGCAGTCAGCAATTGGACACTGTTCCGTCCTTTGAATCATGACTTCATTGGGGAGGGAAAGTCAGACCCCTCGCTCCATATTTCTCTGCTTCATCAGAACTTGGATTCCTTTGGCACCATTATTAGCCATTCACCATTTGTTCCTTCTGCCCCACCAGCCTGTATCCACTAGAGATGTGCACAAATATGTGAAAATTCAAAAATCCGATTCGAATCTGACAAATGATGACATTCAGATTCGAATCAGATTTGATAACATTCAAATATAGACATTCAAACAAATGTACAGATACGTATGTATTACATACAAATATTACAAATATTATACGTATTTGCCCTTATAATACAGGATGAAAACAGGATGCATATGAAATCTGCACAGATACATATAACAGATACAAATGTTGTTGACTTTCGTATCTTTAAATACAAATCTAACATTTGAACGAATAGATTCGAACATTACAAATTCGAATAGGATTTTTTGACATTTGGATTTTAAACATTCGAATTGAATAGAATGTTTTGACATTCGATTCGACTCAAATTTGAATTAAAAAAACATTTGTGCACACCCCTAGTATTTAACCAAGCACAACTTCAGTTCCGCATCTACAATACAACAGAGCTTCTTTAAAGCCCAGTCTCAATTTCTTTTTGTTATGGCAGGGCTATGACCGAGCAAGGCTCCCCCTACCAAAAATCCATGGTTTCAGGTTGCACATAAAACTAGAACAGATGTAGAATAATTTGGTTTATGAAAATAAAAAAGGCAAAATTTGAACAAGTACACAAAATAGCAAGAAAGAAACAAAATAGTCCAAGCAAATAAAAGTAATACACCATGCAGAACATGGGGTTCTGCTTTTATGTCCCAGAAGTGTTCAAAAAGACACAAAGTAATTTCATTGCGTAAGCATAGTAACGCAAACAATCTATCAGGACAAAAGACTGGATTCAAAGATGGAATTAAGGTTGAGAATGAGCTTGAGAATTGCAAGGCTAATACAGGCATGGCTATATTCTAATTCATGACTACACCAGATGCTACATTTTAGCCATTAAGATACCAACAAACCCAGAACTTTTGGGAAGATGAGTAACACCCTCCTATCACTGAAGCCAATTAGTGTTATCTTCTAAGGAGTGAGTTCCCAGCTGCAACTGATTGTGATGGTACAGCTCCAAGGCCAAGCACTCCTTGCTTCTTTAGAACTTTGCAGAGACACCTGCTTTCCCATGAGAAGAGTTTAACTTTAAAGATGTTAACCCTTTATCACAAAGATGGAGTCAGTTTGGCCTTTTCCGTTACACTTTTCCTTTGTAGTTGCAGTTTACTGCAACTTTGCAATTTCAAAGCAGGATGCGATGGGGAAGAGCTCAGTGAAAAAGGTGGAACGTGGGAGGGGGTCAGTATTCATGGTAGTGAAGCCAGTGGTCAACAAATTGTCTTTATCTCACCTGCTCCCACTGAGAAATCCAGGAGTCACGGGCAAAAAGGCTGGGGTTTGTGTGATGAAGGACATCAGGTCTTCCAGTGCCTGGATCAAGGCCTCCTTGGCTACCGACAAGGCCAGGAGCACATGAAGGAGTTCCTGCTACAAAGTACTCAGCTTGGAGACCATTTTGAAATCAGGATGGAAGGAGGGTGTAGGTGTAGGTGACATTTTGGCATCATATCCCTGTATCTTTTTCAACCAAGGTGGATGAAGTGCAGCAGGAGGGCATGAGACCTTCTCTGTCCCACAGTAGCAAGGCCTCTGTGGAAAACTTTTCCTAGGCTGCTCTAAAGGTAAATGTGAAAAAAGCCCAAGGCTGTGATCAGACATAGCGCCCCCCCCCCCAAAAAAAGCACCTCTGAGGTGACTTAGGGAAGGTTCCAAGAGGGGATTATTCAAACAGCACTCTGGTCCTCCCCTCTCTTTTCTTTCTGTGCTAGAAAAGGCAAAATAAAGAAAGATTGGGAACATGAGGGCTGCACACTATCTTTCTGAGGCACTCCTTTTGTTATGTCAGAACATAGCCCAAGTTTCATGACCCTATTGGCAGCAGAAATTAAAATTAGCGAAGCATGACTCCCAGAAAACAGAAACTTTAACAGAGATTAAATGGGGGCAGCATGATCCCCAGAAAACAGGAACTTTGGCTGGAAAATAAAAATCTGATAGTTAAGGCATGTGAGGATGGCTGTGAGAATCTGTACAGGGATAAAACAGAGTTCATTGGAGAGAGGGAAATATGGCAACAAGACCGTTTCCTTTGCTAATTTTGTGAGGTGAAGAAAACACTTTTCCATATGCTTTGTGTCCTCAGTTCTCCTGTTTCTTCTGACTCAAAAGAATGCCAAGAGGAAAGGAATTCAGGCTTCAATTAGAAATTTTAAGTAAGACAGTTCTCTCTGTTTCTCTGTCTGTCTATTGAAAAAACACTGTGCTGGTGTAGAGCAAAGTGGGAAATAAGAAAGGAACATACAGTATCCTGGTCTTTTCTTACCCTTGTGGCAGCTGAAAGGTCGAGCCCCAGACCCAAGGGAAGACAACTTGGTTTCTCAGATTTTGCTCAGGAAGTCTGCAAAGGCTATAGGAAGGTGTTAGTGAGTGGTGTGATTATTCCCATAACAACAGGAACCACAAACCTGTCACCCAGGGAGCAATGAATACTTCAGGGCAAACGGACTCTGCCTGCATTCTACAGTGCCTGGGTCACCTTAGGCCAGGCTAGCTGCTACTATGAAAGGCTTTTTTAAATAGAGAGGGATAAAAGGACAGCTGTGAGAAATAGACATTTGTGAAAAAGGAGATAAGTCTAGAGCTGTGCAAAAATTAAGGAAGTTAAAGGTAAGAGAGTAAAGTATGCACCCCCACACATTTTTAAAAGTAACTCAAAAGCAACACAGATATGGTGGATACAAAAGCAGCACAGATATGGTGGGTTTCCATCCCACCTCTAACCCACCTTTAATTTCCAGTGAGGGCAATAGAATACACTTTGGAACTGCTTTTCTTGGCCTTTAGTGTGGATTAGTGGCACTAGGATATGGAGGCTACCACTTCTAAGCTATTTCCAAACCATCTTTTTTTACTGTGTATAGATGAAATTAATTAACGTCTGAATGCATATGTATGGATAGCTGGCTGGTGCGTGGGGACAATGTGGGGAGCTCACTCCCAATTTCTCCTTCCTTCATGTTTCAATTCAGTGTACTTGATGGAAGTATTCTCCACAGTGTTCCCTCCACTGTGGGTTAATTTTCATTTTATTTGGGAAAGAACATAAAAACATAAGAAATGCCCCAGTATTCCAGCCATCTGATCTCATAGTGGCCAACTATCTGCACAGGGAATCCCACTGACAGGACATGATCACTTCCATACAGCCTTCCACCAGTTCTACTAATTCCAACCCCTAGTACCACTTTCTTTTAGCTTTCTTGTCTTCTGTCGCACCTACCATAATGGGCATCGGTCATTACAGTATGGATGTATGGAGCTGGATGGATTAAAATGTCTGCTACAAGTGGATTCTCCAGTAACTCCAAGAGGAAGACGGGAAACATGGAGAACTCCAGATACTTAATGAAGCGTCCAGGCTGGATGATAAGGGGAAAGGCTTTCTGGTTCTAGGAAGCCATAATACTCTAAAAGCTATACCCAGTCCTTCAAATTGACCCCAGAAATATATCACATGTCATTGCAGGCCTCTGTATTTTGCCTTGCTTTCACCAGATTGCACTTTTATCTACAGAGAAGCCTTGTTCTTTCCAGATTGATTTGTGGTCCTCATCCATGTGCCACAGATCATTATAAGGTCACATTTTTGTTCCCTCCTCTTGTTTCCATACTGTGCTCAAAGTGGCCTCACGAAGAATGCATAGTAAAGGTAAAAGTTCATTACTGCATAGATTACTCATGCTATGTTACTGCCATTCAGAAGACTCTACAGCTGAGTTACTTGACAAAACTAGTAAAAGTGGTGCTCTATGAAACTGAAGTAAATTTCATGTTCTGGGAATAATGTTGAATCAAAGACGACCACAGCTTTTAGGGCAGTATAGCAACATTCTGGCCAAGTAGAATCATGGAATCATAGCATCATAGAATTGGAAGGGATCTCTAGGATCATCAAGTCCAACCCCCTGCTGAATGCAGGATTTCCTAAACCATCTTGAGTTTTACTTGTGTTGAATCCAGGCCATTATAATCTGTGCTCAGTCAGTCAGTCTGTCAGATTTAATGAGAAGTCGTGTGATTATATCAAAAGAACAAAAAATGTACACAGATAGAATTACAATAACATAAAGTAACAAAAAACCAGGACGTCATTCTCATTGTTAGCATAGTTGAAACAAGGTATCTAAGGCCTTTGCTGCATGCAACTCCAGAAGGCCTAGTTAAGCCTCAGCAGAGATTACGAAGGCAGCGGAGGCAAAGGAGTCCATGGCTGCGACAGCCACTGTGGTGGAAAGTGATTGCTGGGCAAGGCAGGATGGGGAAGAAGGGATGGGAGGGGGGGTTCCTTTGCACTTAAGCTAAAGCCTCCTACATTTGCGGAAGAGCTTCACATGAAGCCAAATATTCACACATTTAATTTGTAGGGAATCCAAGGGGGAAAATAGGCTTCATGTACACCCCTAAGGGACAGCTCTATCATCACGGTGTCCTATGACACCATAAAATTCTACTCAGCTGGTGGAAGAATTATTTTATAAATAAGGAACCTTGCACAGTACCTGATATTTGGTCTCATACATGAACACCTGTATAAAGGATGATTGATTTCTTCCAGACTTGCTGCAGTGGGCAATGGTCACATGTCTCTAATTTTTTATTAGCCTTATTAAAAGAACCAGAGGCGTAGTGCCATTTTTTTCTTTTTAAGGAAGTTTCTATAACTAGAGAACAGAGATAATTAAGGAAGCTTTTTAAACTCCCAAATAAACACGACTACTTTGAAATAAAAATGCATAATTCATGAGGTGCTCAGTGGGATTAAAAAATTACTTAGTTGGAAGAAACATCTCCTAAACCAGAGCAAATATTGTACTGAAGCTCTTCCTGTATTGTCAAAATTATGCTATTAGAAGACACTGGTTCACCATAACACTTGCCTGGGAATTGGCTGATCCAATGAAGCAATAAGCAAAGACATATTTCACAGATGTTCTACACATGATGTACAGAAATTGATAAACAGAAAAAAAGAAAGAAGAAGAGCTGGCTTTTCTACCTTGCTTTTCTCACCCATTTAAAGGCACTCAAAGTGACTGACAAACCTTCTGTTCTTCTTCCCACAAGAGACATCCTGTGAGGTCAGTGGAGCTGTGAGAGCTCAGAAAGAGAGCTGTGACTAGCCCAAGGCCACCTAGCTGGCTTTGGAATCAAACCCAGTGACTACGAGATATGAGTCCAGCACTCTAACCACAAGACCAAACATTGATTTTTAATTTCTTTTGCCAGTAAAGAGAAATATGTCATTATCTATCTATCTATCTATCTATCTATCTATCTATCTATCTATCTATCTATCTATCTATCTATCTATCTATCTATCTGTCTGTCTGTCTGTCTGTCTGTCTGTCTGTCTGTCTGTCTGTCATCATTTCATCATTTAAAAAGATCACGAAGTGATCTGCTATGTAAATCTAAAAATGAAATTAAAAACTGGTTAAAAACAGCTAAGTATTAAATTATAAGAACTGGATGTGGAACATCACAAGATGACATTCATCAAGACTAGACGATCTTCTGGCCTTTCTGCTTAGATCCAGAACAGGATCCCTTGTTGTCTTCTTCAGGGCCTCTTCTGATTACATGTTAGTGCTAATCAGGGAAGTCCCACCCATTCCTGGTGTGCTCTGTTCACACAGAATGGAGAGTTCCTGGATCGTTAGTCCTCTGATCTGGATTACCAGTACTCCTTGATATCAAGGACTATGGGCAAACCAGCTCAGTTCAATCTGGATCATAGGGGATCCACATACCTCCCTTAATCCCGATCTAAGAGGATACAGATAAAAGAAATGGGTCCTTCAACTAATCCGGATTTAGAATAACCGGATGTAAGGAAGTACCCGATGCATCTCCATGGGCAGTGTAGCACCGACCTGACAGTAATGGGTGTGAGGTGTGCTCCCAGTGGGAATGTTGGAGCGCCACATGGAGCATCTGACTGTTTCCACGTGGGGAATGTCCATCACACCACACTTTGGGGGTGCAACGTGCCTGGGTGGGGGTGCCAAACCCTGGAGCTGCTTTGGAGATTTTTTGAAGTTTGTGGCAAAACACTCTGGAGAATCTTCGGAGTTTGTGGCAAAATGCTCTGGAGATTCTTCAGAGCCTGTCCGAAGCTCTGTAGAACAGTTCTGTAGAAATGGCCATATCTTTTACCTCTTTCTCTTTGGAGTTCCCCTACAGACAGCTTTGAAGCTTGTGCAATTCTCCAGAGTTGCCCTCAGAGCCGCCTTCAGAGAATGGGCAACGGCTTTGAATCTTTGGGTTTCAGGGCACCCCCCCCATGATGCCCCCCCCTCCCAGAGGCCACCCCTGACCCCACTGACCCGATCGTGGTGCAAATGCACACTGTATAATCTGGATTTGATGCCTGAAGACCGGATTGTAGATCTCTTTAATGGGATCCACACAAAATCAAGATAAGGGTCCCATAGCACCCATTTAATCCAGATTTCCCTAGAACAGGTGGGAACAAATTGGGTTCTAATAGGGTCTGCGGTGGAAATGGGTTCTTCCTGCTCTGAGCCTAATGGGTACTAATAGGTCCCTAATGGGTACTTAGTGCTAGTGAACCCCCCCCCCAAGAGATGTACAGAAGGCATACCTCCTTTTTCCAGACTACTGGGGACACATTCCAGTAGTCTTCCAAAGCCAAAATGAATTCCCTGGGGACTCTGAGACTAGGAAATTTAATTCATAGCTGGACAGGCCCTCAGAGGCTAACCATGAAGCTTGTGTGGGTTTGGGGGCAAGTGTAGGGAATGATCTGACCCAGCATCACCCTTAGGCCCTTTCTACGCTTACCACTAACCTACAGTAGTATAAGGAATCCCTTAAACTGGATTCTGAGCCTCCCTTCTGCATATCAGTGCAGATCAAGGACACTCCACCCCCTGCTAGTTCAGTTTTATACTAGACAGGGCCAGAACCAGATTAAAGGCCCTTATTCTGGATCTCAGGTATACTGTTTAAGCAGGTCTACAAGAGGAACAAAGTGATTTGCTCTGGAATGAGGGACTTCTAGGTAGTGACTTTCACCAGTGCAGCATAGCACATCACCAAAAAGTATCCCCCCCCCCCGCCCCAGTTTCTGAGGTTAGGAACTTTGGGTGTTTCTGCAATGGCTGCGGAAATCGGATTAAACATACAGTTAACACACACTTAAAACACCTACTTCACTTCCGCACTGGGGACCTCTTTCCAGACCCTTGGAGGTGGCCAGTTCTGCATTTTGGTGCGCAAGAACCATTTTTAAAACGGGTCTCAATGCCAAAAACCAGATTAAAATGATGAACTAAAAAATTAGGTCTTCAATCCATACCTTTGCCTGAATCCATGTGGAAGCAAGACCCTTCAGCACATGGCCAGGCGAAGGGATGGATGTCCGGGTGGCCACCATGTTGGGAGGGGCAGAAGCAGGACAGCCTGCCTCAGAAGCCCCTCCCTCATGTGCTGCGCTCTGCCAGAAATGCGCAGTGACTGGCAGCTGCCTGCCTCAGTCCCGCAGCTCCCGGGGCAGCATCAGTAGCGTGGGAATACGGCAGACTTTTGGAATGGGTGCTGTGGCTTCCGCACAGCACCCAGACCATCTGTCCTGCCAGATCCAGCCTCTCCGTGAGTGTGCGGACATGTGGGGACCATTCGGATCAGCAAAAAATGGATCTTCTTTGATCTGTTTTCTGGCGGCAAATGCAGAAGCACCCTTTGATTCCTCGCTTTTGGAGGTCTCTGTGTGGGGCAGCTGTGAAGCTCACATGACCTTACAGCTGTGGGGAGGAATGAACTGGATCAGTGACATCAGTGCAAAAGGAACTGGTCTGGCCCATCCCCCGTACCATCCAGATCAGTGGATCTGGTTATTCCTGATCCCCTGATATGGATCTACATCAGGTAAGTGCAGAGCTATGAAACTCTGATGAAGGCCAGATACATTTGATTCAAGGGCTAATGAGGGGCTACAAATGCCCTGCTGTTAGTATAGTGTTATATTGTATTTGAGTGTTAATTCTTGGATATTGCTTTGAGTTCCTTTGGGGGAAAGGCGGTATATCAATAAAGTAACAAGTAGTATAGTTATGGAGCAGTTTCTAGTGAAGAAATGTCTCTGCAGGGTGCAGATGCACCATTTGGAAGTGTCCCCCTCATGTACTTATAAGGTACGTGCCAAAAGGCCCTAAATCTCTTTCAGTTAATTCCCAAAGAATCAGGGTGATGGCAGCCATATTAGTAAAACTGTGGTCTCCTTTTCACTCAACTCAGTTACATGTCATGTCTATTTTTACCACCCTCCTTTTAGAATATAGTTGTATTTAGCCCGAGACCCTCCCCATCAGAGAACCTATGGTTGAAGATTCTTGTTGCAGCATTAGCTTTTAATTGCTTCTCATAACTGGAATCATTTCTTGCATAACTTCTGGGCCAGACAGGTGGTAAGAGTTTCCTGTACTGACTGATACTTTGGCCACGCTCTAATGTCCTCCTCCAGCCATATCTGGCCATGGTGACTGGAGCTGTGAAGTTGCTGTCCTTTTGAATTTCCCAGTACGTTCTTTGTTAATAGGAGAAGGAATAAAAATGATGGATCTCCTGGCTTCCTATGCTCAGTGTTAATAGTTCACTTAAAATTATTTACTAAGAGAGCCAGCAGAACTTGTTCAACAGGGTACCATTGGCCTTTCTTGTTGACCACAAAACTCTTAAGATCCCTCAAATTCACTCCTTTTTCCATCATAAGGTGGTAGATGGGGATAAAAAAACCCCTGTCCTTGGAAAAACATGCAAAACCCAAGGTGGAAGCTTCCAAACATTCTTCTGCAAGCTGCATTAATCCTGAAAGTCTGCAGTTCCACAAGTAAACAAACACTGTAAATGGCACAGGTATATTTTAATTGTACTGGATCTGGCATTTACACAGCTACTCAAGAAAACAAATAATCTTTCACTCTGTGTTTCTTTTTTCTGTCAAGGAAACTGAACTTTTATTTTTTATTTTTTTTTACATCTCTGGCTATTTAGTTAACTTTAACTTATAAGGCCCTAAATGACTTGGGCCCCAAATATCTAAAGGAACGCCTTCTCCCATACCGACCTGCCCATGCCTTAAGATCCAATAATGAGGCCCTCCTGGTTGTCCCGCCACCTTCAGTAGTGAGGTTGGTGGGCACCCGGGAGAGAGCTTTTTCTGCAGTGGCCCCAAGATTGTGGAATGGCCTCCCCCTTGAGGTGCGCCATGCCCCCTCCTTGTATTTATTTAGGAGGGCCTTAAAGACATACCTGTTTGCCTCGGCCTTTGGTTAAGGATTTATTTTCCCTCCCCAGTTATAATGACATCATTTTAATGCACTATGGAGTGCACAGTTTTAAATTTGTTGAATTTTAAGGTGTTTTTAGTGTGCATCTTGTTTTATTTGTATTTCATTTTAATCTGTATCTGTTCTTAATTTGTATCTTGTTCTAATCTATTTTAACCTGTTGTAACCTGCCCAGAGACCTTCAGGTATGGGCGAGATAGAAATGTAAATAAAATAAATAAATAAATAAATAAATAAATAAATAAATATTTTGTTGTCATATCTCATAGAAAAGCCACTAGAAAAAGTTGCAATCTGCACTTCACCATTCACCCTGCCAACTTAAATGACAAAGGGGTTTTCAGGGAAGGTGAGGTGGGGTGTAATTACAGTGACATTTTGCCATTGCTGCTATTGATTCTCACTGTTGTCCTATATTGTGAGGTAACTTAGTACAAGCAAAAGAGGCTTTTATCAGCTCCATCTTAATCTGAAATCATTTCAAGTCCAGGACTTTGGGCTTCCAAGAAAAACATCAGCTTGACCTATCGCCCAGCAGTTCCTGTTCATTGATTCATGAGTTCTGAGAAACATACTAGTCTGTGCCTTTCTGTTCCTTCTTCCTTACCTTTAGCAATTGGGTCACCTGTGTCTCTATCAAAGAGACTCAGCAAAGATCTTGTTTCACATTCCTTATAGACCTGAACCCTAGGCAACAGCCCATACATTAAACAAAAGGACCACTCCATTATTCAAAGGCTAAATTCTGTGCAATTTCAGAAAGATAATGCATGTTAAGGCAATAGGTTAGGGGTTTTAAATCAGTGGTTAAAGACCTTTAGCATTTCATAAGACACAAACAATTAAAATCAAGCCTTGTAGTATTTCCTACAAAGCACTCAAACTGTACAAACATGACTGAACGGCAGGATGCCTGCTAATGCAAATTCTTTGCTGAACGATTCAGAAACAAAAACAAACCAAAAGGTGAAAATTAGTAAGATTTAATTCTGTTTTTCTTCTCTCCCCGCTACTTTTTAAAAGCACAAGTAGGATCATCACTAAAAAATGCTTTTGAGCAGAAAAGGCAAAGCTTTGAACACAGTTAAGTCTATTAGGATTTTTTTTTCTGGGGAGGGGAATGTTGTGTTTGTTATCCCGTGCAATGATGACAGCGCACATTCAAAAGAAAATCTCACAAGAAGAGTCAACAACAAGATCATTCTTTTCCCACTTAAGGATGAAAGTTCATCCAAAAGCAAACAGAGGAAACTAAACTTCAAATAGAGGACAAGAATGCACATGAATATCCATCTTCCACAGGCATGCAGGTACCTGCTCTAAAATGGCACATGGATAGGTTCAAGCTAGGGATGTGCATGGATATTCCTAACATTAGTTATTCATATGAATTCAGACATTCATACACAAATTGAATGTGACAATATTCGTACATTGACATTCATATGGATACAAATGTTTCCGGGCATTCATATAAATAATTTGGACATTTGTTTAACTGGGGAGGTAGGAAAGTGGCTGCACCAGTCATATCTGCAACGGATCTAGAGTGCATTCAACATGGATTGAGAATGTATTAAAAGTGGATTTAGGTTGGATTTGATGCTTTCACAGCGGATTTATTACAGGATATGTATCGGATACGTATCTCAGATACATATTGGATACATATTACGTTTGGATATTCATACGAAGTTGTACAAATACATTTGTATCGAATAGAATGTTACCACATTCAAAAGGGTCTATTTGTATGAATATGAATTTTCTAACATTCAATTTGTTATGAATCAAAATGACAAAAAACACATTTGTGCATATCTCTAGTTCAATCAAAATACCATGCTCCTGGAAGAGGTGCGAAAGGGCCAGCTGGAGCTTTACTGGCTCAAGTGTTTAATAAAAGCAAGTGCACGCATGGTGCAGATTCAACCTGGTCCACATGTATGACGGATTCATAGATGCAGGCTTCAGAAGGAAGGAATATTTCTTAGGCCCTTTGCAAACTTCTTCTGAAAGCTGCAAAAAGGGCGGGAAAATATTTCCCGGGCTCTTTGCAAGCATTGGCTGATAGCTGAAAAGAGCGGGAGAAATTCCCAGGGACTTTGCAAGGCTGAGTGACAGGAGGGAGGAATTACCTCTGTAAGCACCAAATCTATCTACTTGAATAGGGGGAGATCTCAGAAGCATACCTGAGCTTTTACAGGTACGTTGCAGGGGCTGTTGAATTCTGGATTGAGCTAGACAGGCACCTAAAAGGCAGTTAGGATTTACTGCTGGGTTTATGCTATTTGGGCAAAGAGGAGTTGAAGACAGGAATTGTTTATTTGTTTTCAACAGAACTCTATGCTACAGATTGGACTTTACATTAAGCAACATTTACCTTTAAGCAGTTCGAAGACTATTGAGCTATCTTTATTCTTTGCTACCATTTATTTACTTAATTGTTTATCTATCTGCTTGCAAATAATAAACAGTTGGTGTTATATTACACTAATAATATTCAGGGAGAAGGCTTGATTGTAAGCCTTTGAAGTGGGACGCCTGGTGGGGTGGGGAGTCTAGTTCCATTACAGACACCAGCCCATTGGCAGGCAGTGGATCTGTATGGCTCACCTGCTGCTTCCTCACCTGCATTATTCTGTCAATACGAGGCCACAGAAGGGAGGAGGGGGATCAAGTCATCACAACATGTAATCATTGCAGGAATCTTGATGTGCAGATGCTCTGCCTCAAACCTCACCCTGTGTCAACTACTGGGCCAAGTGTGAATTGGCCCACTTTCTTTCCACATGATCTAACTCAGAAAATTTATCTTTGGGTTAGGTAATGTGAAAAGCAAATGGCTAGTCTTTTTGCTGGTGAGTAGTCTCATTCTGAAGGTAGACTGAAGCTGGATTAAAACATAAGTGTAGACAGGACTTAGGGAGAGTTTCATAATCAGTCATGATATAATAAGCTACTGTATTTGTACAAGAGAATATACAGAAGAACAATGGAAGTCAGCAGATTTTTTAGTAATTTAATACAATAGATAATGGGTAGAAGAGTTTCCTTTTGGGAACTCAGTTGAGATGTTTTGATGTATTGTAAAATAATAAAAATCATATTAAAAATAGATATAATGAGCTATAGGAAATACATGAGGTTTCTATCCATTGAGCAGACCACACTGGGTCTTATATCCCAGAATAAGGGCCGGCATCTGCATGTCAGTGCAGACTATGGCAGGGCCCAAGTGGATTTATCCAGGACTAAGAACTAGTGCAGAAAGGGCCTAGGGCATCTTATCTAGGTCTGATGGAAATTTGACTAAAACAACTTCTGTGTAATATATTTTCTAGTCTAGGTGTGAATTGTCATTCAATGAACACTGCTCAGAATAACAGAATGTTTGCAATGACTCCCAAAACACTATGGCTTCCTTAAATATGTGATTAGCTAGGTCTATACACTTCAATATCTTGAAGCACCCAGAGCAAACAGTTAGATGGGCACATGATTTTTTTTTAAACACACACCCATGTTTGTACCAGTCACCTAGTAGACATAAATAGTACTACACACAATTCTTGGAATCCGGTAATTTTTGCAGGTATTGAATCTTTAAAGCATACGTGCTTTACCAGGTCTGTAGCCATTTATTAATATTTATAATCACCAGTTTAATAAACCTGAAGCTTGGACCAACAGGAAGGATGTGGAGGAAAACCAAAAGCCTTAAATAGCTTGTTGACAAAGTGTATATTTAATGTAAATTTCAGCTACAATGTGAACCCGTGTGGTGTACAGTTTGTTCTGTACAGTGTGATCCTGTGCACTTGGGATGAATGCTTGCTCAATTTTCACAGCTGCATTCTCTACTCCCCTTCCACAGGAAACTACGTGTTAACCCCTTGAACTGTAAATATTGCATCAAGAGAGCGTTTGAGGAGTTGAGAAGAGAGCGGCCAGTTCTTTCTTTTCTGTATTAAAACATTGGATGTTTCCAGTTAGAAGGCCATCTAATCTCACTTTCTACCATGTGCAAGGATGGTTAGTGCATGCAACCAAAAATTAAAACCATAAGAGAATAGTTTAATTGAGGACACATGCATTTTCCAAAGTTCTGTAACCTGATTTTCATCTACCAGTTTTGGAGGGATGATAGAACAAACCTCCACTGATAAGGTGGGTTATGGAAGAGATGGAAAAAATTACATCATGCCCCTTAATTTCCCACTCTGTTCCACAATCCCTACCCAGAAAGCGAAGTGACCAAGTACAGTTGTCCTGTCCATAATATGGTTTCTTATAACATGGCTTGGCTTGTACATTGTTGGTAAAATGTTATTTATTTTGTTTAATGGAATCCCAGAAATTTTCAATTATGGAGGCTTTCAATATCCCTACAAATGGCCCAGAGCTGACTGGATCACCAAGGCAATGTCTGAGGCACACTGGGATATTGCCATTGTAATCTGGATGCTGTGTGTGACTGCCTGTGTGTGAAGAGGGTGCAGCCATGATCCTGCTGCTCCTGGTAAGCATGTGGGCTGTATTTTAGGAATCCACTGCTGGATCACTCCTGGGGAGTTGCCACAGCTCTCCAGTGCAGTTGCACAAATGCAAATAGGCCCATGATTTCTGAGGGACTCCCTGATTTATGTTGGTAGCCTGGACCATTCTCCAGCACATGGCACACAGTTAGACCACAAAGTATCTTTGGTTTCTTGATAATCTGGATGTGTCCTCCACACTAGGGATGTGCATGAATATTCATAACATTCAAAATTTAGCCGAATTTGGACATTCGAACTTGAATCAAATGTTACAATATTCATATGCTACCATTCAAACAAATATGAATGTTTCCGGACGTTCGTACAAATAGTTTGGACATTTGTTAAGCTGGGGAAACGTATCAGATACATATCTGTTTGTAGCACATACGTATTGAATGTTTGTACGAATACATATGAGTAGATTTGTATCAAATTGAATACAGTTTGTTCTATTTGAATATGGATTTTTGAACATTCAATTCGTTTAGAATCGAATGCCCAAAAAAACATTTTTGCATATCCCTACTCCACACTGCTATTGACTTTCAATTTTTGACTGGGGCAGGATCTACACAGTACCATTATAGAGTTCTGAATTCATCACAAGGGTGCAGTGCCTTCATGACGCTGTTCTCCTTGGGGCATCTTTGTGCAGGAAGAACATGGTATCTGTATGGATGTCACACTCTTCAAGGAGACTTGCTGTTCATGGGGGCATTTCTTGTGTTCAGTAACTTCCCAAGTTAAAAGCAGCTCCAATCTTGATTCAAAGGAGGGAGAGACAGTGTTCCTAGTCTTCAAACACAGGGAATTACCCAGTGTGTTCAGAAAAATCCCTGCCAACACAATCCAAGAAATGGGAATTCTCTCACTTGGGAGAGAGGGCTGCCCCTGTCTTCACCTGTAATGGCCAAAGTGGGCTATCCCTGGCTTTAATCTGACTGGCAGGGTAGTGTTGGTGTTAGGTTCTTAAAACGCATCTACACTTAAGTTTTATTCCACCTTCACCTCCCAAGTCAGAGAACTCACCAATGAAGAGACTACGTAGTCATTTGCTTTCCACATTATCTAACCCAAAGGTGGATTTTCTAAGTTTGGGGGGGAGGGAACCGGGGCACTTCTAAGGCCATCTGCTGGGATTCTGGAGCAGGAATAGGTTTGTCCTTGTCTCTGCTTGAGATGCCCATGAGCATTTGGTGGGCCACTGTGTGCGACAGGATGCTGGACTAGATGGGCTGTGGCCTGATCCAGCAAGGCTTCTCTTACGTTCTTATGATAATATGAAAAGTAAACAGTTTGGTGATTTGTTCTCTCACTCTGAAAGTGATCTGAAGCTGAATGAAAATTTAGGTGTAGACAGGCTCTTCATGAGGAGGAAGGAACTGGATTTCTTAAAGCCCTCTGCATCCTGGGTCTCAGCTTCTAAGGTGCCATAGCCACATATTGGTTGACTGGATCTCCATGGCTCCCCTAAATTCAGTTTTCTAGAAGTAGCAATTATTTGCATAATTGAAATAATTTGCGCTATATAACAGTTTGGGAGAAATCAAACTGTAGTGTTATACAAGGGATCAACCCCAGCCTGTCTGGCCAATGGCAAGGAATAATGAGAATTTTAATCCAGAAACATCTGAAGGTCTGTAATTGAGTATCCCTGCTGTATAACTGTTTTGTTCAGGATATTTTTAAGACAGAAGAAAAGAAATAGAGCTGTAGGGAGAGAAACAATGCAGTGTGATGGGGAAAGGAGAAAAAGAGAGAAGAAAAATAGATTTGGATAGAATGGGGATAAAATGATCTTTTAATGAAAATGGTGAAAAGCAGGTCAGGAGCGAGCAGAAGATAGATAAGGAAAACTGTCTCCCTTTCATCCCCTTTCTTAATTTGCACACACCAAAATAATTCTGATTTTATTATTTTAAGATTTTTGCTTTTCAAAGGCATCATTCAGTTCAAAAACCTGTGGATCACAGGGACTTCTGTTGCCACTGAAAGCAAGCATTCAAAAATGATGGCCAACAAGTCCAGAAAGCAGAAGGAAATGTTAAAGTAGTTCTACAAATGTGTGCTAATGATTTTGTGTCAGGGTACAGAAATGGATCTTGTTTACCAACATAGACATTAAAGAGAAAGGATAAATTGGATTTACATAATTATATACTTTGTCTTTGTCTTCTTTGTCTTTTTTTGTCTTCGCTGCCTTATCTTTTTGTTTTCAGAGTTCTTGAACTAACACGTAGAAAGCATCCTCAACACCCTGTTTTATTTTTGCAGAAGTTTCAATGAAAATAGATTCCATAACATCTAGCTAAATCCTGAGTGTCTTTTGTAAGGCAAGTTTCAGGGTCTTATTAGGTTACTACTGGGCCTCCTCATTCACATGTTAATGTGGAACAAAGAGGTCCCACTCACACTGGTCCTGCTCCATCTGCAGTAGAGAGAGTAGGACCCAGATTAACAGGCTAATCCATATTAGAGATGTGCACAAATGGGGTTTTGGCAATTGATTAGTGACAAATCAAATGTTAGAAAATTAATATTTGTTTGAATAGATCCGCCTTGAATGTGGTAGGATTCTATTCAATATGAATGTATTTGTACAAATTCATACAAATATCTGATGCGAATGAATATGTATCCAATATGTATCTGACACGAAAACATACCTATCAAATATGTATCAGATATATATCTGATACGAATCCCCAGTTGTATGAATGTTAATGTACAAATGTTGTAACATTTGATTCATGTTCGAATGTCCAAATTCATATGCATAATGAATGTTTTGAATATTCAGGCACATCCCTAATCCGTATCTCCACCAGAGGCACAAAGGGCTTTGTTCCAGAATGAAGGAGGCTTGCAGACAGTATGTCTCCCTGTTCTGTGACTACTTGGGATGGGTGCTTTTCAGTGGTGGACCATAGGAACTTTCATTCCAAACCTTTATAGATGTGGGGGAGGGGTGACAGCCCTGGGAAGGTGTGGACCGAATCAGCACTGTCAGTGTAGATGATGCTGATCTGGCCTAAAACTCCAAGTAATCCAGATCAGTGGATCTAGTTATTCTGGACCCCTTAATCTTGGGGTTTTTGATGGTAAATTTAGAAAGTGGCTGAGTTGTTTCTTACTAGCACCACGGGGACATGTTCATAATCCTTCATTCTCTTTATTTCTTCTTTACCAGCTCTATCCAGAATATGCAAAATGCATTGATTACCACTTGTTAAGTCCTTTATTATAGGATCCTATTCATCTACAAAAATTATTCTGAATATGGAAAACCCCCTAGTTTCTCCCAGCGTTGTGGTGGGATTGCAATACCAGTTGCAACATGTAGAAAACATGTTGCATCACTATCATGGGAAATTCAGCAGTAACACTAGATTTTCTATAAGAGCTTTGCTTACCTCTGTATCTGGTAAGCGGCATATGATACAAATGGGGACATTCAGGATCTGCTTAAGCACAACAAATAATAATAACATCAAAGAAATGGAATGGGTACCTGGTGGACTCGTGAAATGCAAGTAAACAGATTTATGGTGAGGTTTGCAATGTAAGGTTATGGGCTATAATGAGGAACAATGCCACATTGCCTTTTGCTGTGTAGGGACATCCTAAGCTGTGTTGTCTATGCATTCTTACCAGCACCACTGGCTCTCATAATAACAAACATGTATTTTGTCATTGTAAAGTCAGGCTACTCCCAAGTGAATCTTTCCAGGATAGATGCATCAATGCCTACAACAGTGGATGCCTAGGAACTTCCTCCAGGTTGAAGAGACAAGCAAGTTGCCTCTAAAGGCCACTTGCAGGGATTCAAGAGCAGGGGAAGGTTTTGCCTTCATCTTCTGCTTGAGATGCCCATAAGCAATTGGTAGGCTGCTGTGTGTGACAGGATGCTGACCTAGATGGGATGAGTTCCTTTTAAGTTCTTATATATTCTTATCTCCTTCCAAAGCATTGAGCTGTTTTCAATAGGCGTGCCAGAATTTCTAAAAAATTGTCCTAATTTTTTTTTAAATTATTGACATGAAAAGCAGCTTTAGCTATAAGAATTGTGTACATTTCTTCAGATTGTGTTTTTGTGCTGTTAAACTCACAATTAGTGCATGATGAGGTTCACACTGCCAGTGAACACTGAAGTCCACTACAAACTGACACCTGGTCATCCTACCAGTTTTTCCTTTCGCGACCTACCCATGCATTCACTTGGCCAGCCAAAATGCATGCTTAAGAACATAAGAGGAGCCCTGCTGGATTAGGCTACAACCCACCTAGATCAGCATCCCATCCCACTCAGTGGCCCACCAATTGCTTATGGGCATCTCAAGCAGGAGATAAGGGTAAAACCTTCACCTGCTCTTGAATCCCAGAAAATGACATTTGGAGGCATCCTGACTGTCTCTCCACAGCTTAGAGGATGTACCTGGGCATCCACAAATTTGTCTAACCCTTTCTTAAAGCCATCTAGGCTGATTGATGTTACTACTTCTTCTAGGAGTAAATTCCATAGACTGATGGGGTCTGGATGAAGAAATACTTTGCCTTGTCTGACCTGACTCTCCTACCCATCAGCTCCATAGAGTGCCCCCTGGTTCTAGTGTTGTGTGACAGAGAGAATAATTTTTTCTATCCACCTTTTCTATACCATGCATGATTTTATATACTTCAATCAGGTCCCCTCTTGAACACCATCTTTCAAGGCTGAAGAGGCCTAGACATTGCAGTCTAATTTCATAAGGGAGGTGTTCCAGCTCCTAATCATTTTGGTTACCGTTTTCTGCACCTTGCTGTTTTTAATATATTCAGAGGAAGAAAAAAAAAGTGAACCGTCAGTCAGAAGTGCAAGTTAGGGTTCTATATGGTTTGGGCTCTATACAGGCTTTGGGCAAACATAAAAGAGCCCCGATGCATGTTTATGATGAGCACCTCTATGGCACAGTGGTCCAAAGTTAGTGATATCTATCTGTTATCCTTCAAAGAGGCTAAATGAAGTTGATTGCTGGATGTTGCTGTCTCAAAAATGCCATTGTTGGTGATCTGTGTAATTATTTCCCTTACTTCTGCTGGCCTACAAGAAATTTTAAATAAATAAGACTGGGGAAAATGATTTAATTTAATTTTACTTACATTAGATTTCTTGGTTTTTAAATAACTAATGCCTTGCAAAAGCTAATTGAAGCATGTCCTCTGCTCAGCAGCCCTGAGCATTGTATCCATGCATCCTTACAGTAATGATGGGTGAAAATTTCAGTGACTTGGGTCACTTGCAGCATACAATGTAATATAAATGTAAGCTAAATGTAGGAAACCTGTGAACATCATGTACTCTCTCATTGTCTGAATGGAAGCCCTCTTCTCCCAATGCATGAGTTTCTTCTGCAGTGGCCTTGGTGCAGTCACAGATGTTTTGAAACTGTAGCCTTTATGTTCTCATTTCTAGAACATATGAACCTCCTTGGAATTTGCCACAATATTGTATTTCTTGTAATCAGTTAATCAGGACAGCTTCAAAGCAGAAGAGCTAAATACATGGTCCCAAAAGTACAAACCTGACTTGATGAACACTGGCACTAATGGGAACTTTCTTCTGAATGCCAGAAGCAGATGCTGGGCTCCCAATACAGATCAGGTTAATAGGGGGAGAGGATAGACGATTGAAACTCCCAGCCCTCTCACATTCATGCCCTTTAAACTTTTCAAAGTTAGAAACTGGGCAGGAAAAGCAAAATTAACAATAAGAACAATAAGAATGATGATGATTAAACAGTAACTTTGGGCCTTTCTGCACTTACCTCTAGTATGGATGGTATTTCTCTTCTAGGTCTCTTTTGTCTGCATACTGGTGCAGACAATGCAAGTCGCAAAATAAGCAAGTGGCAGTAGTAACACACAAGCAGTAACAATTTCAGGTTGGAGTTAATTGACAAATGCTTGACAGGTGCCTGGAGGCAGTAATGGGCTGGATGGGGGCCAATAAACTGAAGCTGAATGCAGACAAGACAGAGGTGCTGTGTGTTGCTGCGTCTCGGCTCTGTGTAGTTGGCACCCTGTCCTTGATGGGGTTGTAATGCTCTGGAAGGGACAGGGGCGAGGCTAAGTGATTCAAATTGGGTCAAACAATCTCAGTCCATTTCGTGCACCACAGCCAGCAGTATGCAATTAGTTAACATCTGGGCAGGCAAGAGGTGTTTGTGGGCTGTAAACATCTCCTGCAAGTGCAAATGCACCTGCTCAGATATTAACTAACTGCATACTAAGAGGCCAAGTGCAAATTGGCCTTAGGTTTAATTCACTTATGTAACATTCAGGCTGCATCCAGATGTTGCTTACCTATTCCGCTGTTTTTGGACATTCCAGAATGAAGCATGGATATTCCAGAATATCCAAAAATAGTGGAATAAGTAAGTTACATGTGGATGCAATCTCAGAAATGAGGACCTTTGGTGGTCACTTAACCTGCCCCCTCATAACTTCTATTTTCACAGAATCATAGAGTTGGAAGGGACCTCTAGGATAATTGAGTCCAACAAATGCAGGATTTCCTAAACCATCCCAGACAGATGTCTGTCCAGCCTCTGCTTGAAAACCTCCATCAAAGGAGAACCCACTACTTCTCATGGCAACATGCTCCACTGACTGATCACCCTTACTGTCAGGAATGTTTTTTCTAATATCTAATCTGTATTGACTGACTGCCTTGAAGTTTCATGGTTCTTTAAATGAGCATTGCTCTTCCACTGCCTGCAATAAGTTTAAAAAACTTAAAAAGATTGTGTATTGCATCTTAAAGTGGTTGCCACAACTTTAAACCCCACATTAGCAACCTACACCACATAGCACATTCCAAGCTAATAGGTATCCATCATATAACCTGTGAAAATGCCTTGCATGCAAATGTGTTTTGCTTTCAAATAGTTACTTCTAATTATTATCCTTGCTAGTAAGCCCATACAAACTAACATTACAAGAACACACCTTTAATAAGGAAAAGTGAGTTGCTATATAGATAAAAAGAAGCTGAGTAAGAAAGTCTACTTTAGTGGTACGTGTATTGAAGAAAATGGAAGAATTTTGTTCTTTAATCACTCGGGGGGTTTTTCCACTGTCACTAAAAGTACCCATTAAGTACCCATAAATGAGTACATAATGGCATTTTTTTACCCATTAATGGGTACTTAATGGCTACTTTTAGTGACAGTGGAAAAACACAATAGGTTAACAAATGACAAGGGGGGGTATTTTCAGTAATTATGAATGTTCTTGCTCACCTAATTAGTCAAATTATGTTAATTAGAATGCCTGCAACAGTTTCTGTGCAGTAAACCTCATGCACAATTGGATGATATGATGTTACCTCTCAGTGGGAAAGTGTTTATTACTGTTAACATATTTATATTTTGCACATGACAGTTACAGTAGAGTGGTGGAGTACCTGCTTTTATATTTATTTATTTATTTATTTATTATTTATTATTTACATTTATATCCCGCCCCATACCCGAAGGTCTCTGGGCGGGTTACAGCTTTAAAACAGATTAAAACAGAATGCACATTAAAAGACGTTAAAAATTCCGTACATATAAAACAATATACAACATGTTTAAAATGATAATGTCTGTACTGGGGGAGGGAGAATGTACCTGGTTCAACCTCCCAGAAGAAAATAGTGACTAATCACTTCTATATTGGTACAAAAATATTGCATAGATCTGTTTATGTAGTTGGTAGGAGTTGAACTCAACCTGAGGGTACCTTTACTTATATTTTTCAAGATATACTAAACTTTTTAACATCCCTGTAGAAGAAAACACGATTACTGCTAATCTGCTGAGCTGGTTCCTAACAGGATGCTAGATGCAGAGTGGCCAATGTGTGCCAAAAGAGAGACAGGATGTCTTTTGTGTTGGGTTATACAGCACTGGCACAAAGCCTGCTCCTAGAGGTGGAATCTTCTATCTGAAGAGAGCTGTGACTAGCCCAAGGTCACCCAGCTGGCTTCATGAGGGAAAGCGGAATCAAACCCAGTATTCCCAGATAAGAGTCTGGCTCCCTAACCACTAGACCAAACTGGCTCACCCACTAGACCAAACCAAATTTTGAAATTCCTTATATGCTAATACCACTGTAGTAGGAATTGCTGAATTGCTGTTTGGCTCAAGCCCATGGGGCCTGGGACGGCCTTGGGAATCAGGCAAGAAATGCTGAAGCCAGTGCTGTGTTCCTTGTGATCTTTTATCAAATAAAAGGCTGCTAGAATGGCCAAGCTGTTTCTGCCTGTGTTCTTGGTCTAAGGCTGGGAAGTGATTTTGGCAGACTGGGTAAAACATATCTTTTGATGCATAATTTCCTCTGAATGTAATCCTGCCGGGAGGACTGGAGAAAGGTTGGGTGCGTTATGTTTTAAATATGTTTTAGTGTTTTGTGTTTTAACGTATGCAGTATCCTGCCATGGGGTCTTCAGGTGCAGAGCAGGATACAAATATTATAAATGTAATAAATACACTGAATTCTGGATGAAACCACATGAATTTCAGGTTAAGGAGAGGACAGATCTGAATAGTTAAAGGACATCTGGTGCCCTTGTTCTCTGGACAAGAGTCCTGCCTCCTTCTACACCCTATCTGAAATCCACCCCCAGGTAATTTACTGGTCAGTGGAACTTGACAATCACTGATAGTTCTCTACTGTTTTAATGTTCAAGTGTATTCCTGTGCAAAATAATAAACTGAGAATCCTATAATAAATGCATAAACACATTTCTGCATAAATCTGTAAATTGACAAGGCTTTAATGAATGCAGATGTGTGCTCCCGCACAGCCTTGCAAACAGAAAAAGGCTGAACTAAAAATCTTGTTCAATCTAGACCCTTTCATAAAGGCTCCACAGCACTAGCAGCTGCTGGTTGGCTGACTTAACATTTTTTCTTTAGCAGATTTCTCACTCTGTCTCTTCCAGCCAAAATTCTGCATGGGTCCATGCTGGTCTCCTTACAGAGCTCTGAACAGGTGAAGTAACCAAGTTGTTATAAATGTCTGTCCCTTTCATAAGGGGGAAAATTGAGCCAGCACCCTATCACCAACTCCTAGAATGCTAATGCCTGGTGTGATGTCTGGTGTCTATTTAATGTATTTAAAGTGGAATGTTTGCAAATGTGTTTAAAACTATTTATTGTAAGTAATGTTTATATTGTGAAACTATGGTAAGAACAGGTAAGTAGAGGGGTTAGACTTCCCTAATTAGCATATTAAAGGGGGAGAGAAAGTCCACAGGCTCAGCCAATCTAGGGTTGGCTAGTTCCAGGTGGGAGGTTTATAAGGCACCTTCTAAGAAGGGAGTTTGTTCTATGCTTGGGACTTTTCTGGGTGAGATGTCTGGGTGAAACCCCTCTGCATCCTGAGGGGGAAATTGCCAAGACAGTTCCATAGGGAACTGTAAGAGCCAGGGAGAGACCTATAGATAGCTGAGGTTAGAGTAGATTGTCTGAGGTGTGTTATCTGTGAAACTGTTTATCATTTCTCTTTGAAGTGCCTGCTGGACATTTTATTTATTTATTTCACTGACTTATTTATTCATACAATTGTTACCAATAAAGAACAAGTACTTTTGTTTGAGAAGACTTGAGCCTGAAGAGCTATTATTTCTTATACGGGGGATTCTTAGGAAAAGGAACTCTGTGATTCCAAAACTAGTGAAAGCTAGTGGGAGAAAGTGAGTCAAGGGAGGCTGGTAAGGATGCTTCTCCTCTAGGGGGTTTACTTACTGAGGCAATGGAAAGTGGTGTGCTCTTTGGTGCAGGGCTGAAGACTGGCCGGCCGATGCAACTTTAAAGGGAAGCCATTATTTACGAAAGTATTTTTTTAAAAAAGCTCCAACCAGTGCAGTAAAGCAGGAGAGAGAGAACCGCTTGGACTGAAGGACGCGCCATACCTGGCCTCTGTAAATCTGCAAAACCGGCACACTTTTTTGGGGAGAGCAGGCAATGCAGTTGGAATCCTGGAAAAAAAGTATTCTGCAAAAAAAGAAAAAAAAGTGTATTCATTTGAAAATACTACACATTTGTCCCACAATCTGATTTAAAACACAAGTGTACATGCCACCTCATACAGCAAGCACTGTATACATCACAAGCAGGGATGAAATTACTATTGGGAAAGAACTAGTGATTTGTCAGGGGCATAGGAACCAGAGGGCACCCAGAAATCATTAAAGCTGGTTGTTTATACTGCTGATTTGATTGGCAACTGAACTTGGTGTTTATTATGGCACCGCATATATTTTGATTGCATCTTGCATCATAAAGGGTGCCTCCTGCTTGCCTTCTGGGTTCCCCATTCTAATATAGCTGCACTCATGATTACAAGCAGCAGAGGCCAGCAAAATTGTAAAAGGAAGGCAGTGGCTGTTTGGGATGTCAGTTTTTTCTTTGCAAACTGCAGCAAAATGTGTTTTGATTCATTATAAACAACAAGGCAGTTTGTAGAGTTCAAAGGGCGCATCCCAATCGGGCTTTATCCCTTCTCTGTCAACCGTTCCTCTTGTTCTCTCTTCTTGGGCAAATTGCAAGCTAGGCTTGTGGAAATTTCCTTGGCTGTGTGAAGTTAAAGATATAGGGAGGCCTACCTTCTTTTCCATAAACCAACCTTATCTTAAAAGAAACAATTACTTATACATTTGTATCCTTCACAGGCTACATTGTTCAATCCCATGTAAAGCTGATAGCTCCTTACCTTGGACAAGTATGTTTGGTGGTTGGTACATGGAACTGGGAAGCCACAGTCGGGACCCTCACTTGGACATGAGAAGATGATCTTGGCCCATTCATAGTTTATTAGCACCTTAGACTTGGGGCCTTTTGCACTTAGGCAAAAGGGGAGGTCAGGGGATGCTCCTGTTTGTAACAGCTGCATCTGTGGAGCTGTTTCCATTCCAGAAGTGGCTCTGAGAAGGCAAGACCATCCTCCAGGCCAGGAAGCTCTGAGCACTAAAACATGTTCCACAGCTATACTAACAGCATTTAGGATGCTGCTAGCGCACTCTGTCACACACCTTTTGCATTGCTTCAGTGGGGTGGGGCAGTGTAGCTGCAGTCATGCACCATATCACCTGGCCACCATGACAATGACTGGCATGAATGCCCATTGCTATTGCCAAGGCACTTGCTGCTGGAACAGCAGTGTTCACATTCACTCAGCACCTACTGAAGTGCTGTTCAGCTTTGGGTTGGGGCAGGCATTTGAAATGTGAATGCCTGCTTTGTCCCTGTGGAAAGGTTATTGGTTTGTGCTGTGTCATTCTCATTTCTGCAGTGTCACTGACTTATATTGACAACTGTGTGTCTGTGGTTCCCTTATTCCTAGTTTTCCCTGCATGGCAGGAGCTTAGCACAGCACAGTTTTGCATCGCCTAGTGGTTTGCTATGGCATAACCGCTTTGTAAGAAGAGTGACTGTATTGAGCCCCAAGTTCTGGTGGTTAGATGCTGTCAAACTAATATCATGTGCAAGGACGATTGTAGCAGGTGTATCTTATAGGGATGAGAAAAATTCCAGGAACTTTTCTATCTAAGTAATAAAGAGTGTTGCATTCTTCCTTCTATTCCATTCGGTCACAATATGCTTATTATATAATATAAACCATAAATAAGAAAATCAGTTCGTATCCTGAACCTGCTTCCCTGAGTCATTCTGAAATCATCATATAGGAATAACAGAATTGCTAAATGACTGCAACTGCCTTGACTGTCATGAATTTCATCCACTCGCAACTCCATTGGTGTAGAAATGCATACAAATGATACTCCTTGCCTTAAATACATCATTATAAGCTCCTAATAGACAAAGGATATTGAATTTGAACATCCCAGAAAGCAAATGCCAAATGGGCCAATAAGATGTCACAATCTGATGCAATTATTACATTCTGAGACTATGGAGAAAATGATTTTCCATAATCATTTCCTTCTCAAAAAAATATAACCAGGCAAATAAAGGGACAAATGCGTAGACTGGAGGCACAGAGGAGCAGACACATTTGTGACTTAGAACCTTTGTTGTAAATCCTGTATTATATTTGATTTAAATATTCCCCCATGGTCTGATTGGCATGCAGAATCAGAAAGGGCTGGTTCTAATACACATGCCCTATTCCAATTTATAAACTACTCAGAACTTTACAAAAAATTAGAAATATGGGGTCAAACCTGTGAATGCTAAATTTTGCCATGGATTACAATCTATAAAATATTTGCTATGAACCACTGTGGATTTGTGCCCAAAAAACTCAGGCTTGATCCACGAGGTCCACATACAATTGTTTGCCTCGTGTGAGCTTCAGCCCCCCCCCCCATCCCTGATGGCTAGTAGTGAAAGTTCCTAGCCTCAGGGCATTGGGGGGGAGGGGAGTGATTTTTCAGTATTGTGCTATGGTGAACCACTGAATAGCAGCTCCCAATAATTCTGGATCACAGAGACATGTTTCTGTGATCCAGATTACAGCCCTTAGTCTGATTGTAGTCCCAATATATTGGGTCTATAATAGATCTGGATTAAAGGTCTCTTAATCCAGATATGGCTCTATCTTATGCACCCAGAGCCACCTTAATGGGGGCAGGGTCTCCTCGATCCAGATTAACATGCAGATCAGGAGGCTCAGGATCCAGGCCAGAGGCCCTTTAATCTGGATCTAGAGAGTAGTTCAGAAAAGGCCTATGTTCCTTTCTCTTCTCCTCATTAGGACAATTTTTCCATTTACTAAATGAACTTTTCTTGCTTTTAATGACTTCCTGTAAGCCATGCTGGTGTCCTCTTAGGATTAAAAGAGCCCTTTCTTTCTGGTATCCATTCTAGGAATGGGCACAAATGGGTTTTTTGCATTCAATTCATATTGAACGCAAGTAAATTCCTATTTGTTCAAATAGATCTCCTAGAATGTGGTGGGATTCTATTTGATATGAATGTATTCGTACAAATTTGTACGAATAACAAATACAAATGCATACATATCTGATACGTATCCAATGCATATTTGATATGTATCACGTAATGACTAATAATAATAATACATACATACATACAAAATCCAGCATAGTGATCCTGTTTGCTGTGTGTAACTGCTGATAATAATAATAATAATAATAATAATAATAATAATAATAATAATAATAATAATAATAATAATAATAATAATAATAATAATAATAATAATAATAATCCCCCCGATGGGTGTGGCCTTGTCGTGGCGGTGGGGCTTGAGTGCTCCAATGAAGCTGAGAGCTGGGCCGGCGGTAGTGCAAACTACTGGCAGGTTCAACCATGCCGGAGTGGTCGAAGCAGAGGAGCCAGACTAAGTGCACCCAACCCATTTATCACAATGGAGACACAAACAAAAAAGAAGTCTATACTGGCTCGGTCGTCGCCCAGGATAAAAAGGAGCGCGGTGGTTGCTGAGGAACCTGGGCAATTGTCAAAAAATGGGCTACAGGAACAAAATCCACAAACAAGGAAGCGGCAGAAATTCTCAAGGTCAGAGAATCGTGTAGTCATGAAGTGTTACTACAAATCAGAACCTGGAAAACGAGGCTATCAAAAACGGATGCACCAGCTATGGAAACAAGAATACCCAGATTCGAAGATAACAGAACTGCGGCTAGCTGATCAGAGAAGATTCATAAGCGGGACTAAAGTGTTCAGTGAAGCTGAACTCGAAGAAATATGAAAAACTAATGAAACTGAAGCACCGCAGCCTATTGTGGCAGCAACAGAAGCTCGAACAAGACCAGGAGTCACTGATCACCTAGAACCTGATGAAAGTCTGGAAATTCTGCAAGAAGAGGAAGAACAGCAGCATGAAGTCATGGATGAAACACCTGGCACATTGTCGCAAAGACAGCAGGAACTGAAGGACAGAATAATGGCTCATACAGCATCAAGTACAGAGCGAAAGCGACTGCCAACCCTAAAAACTATAGGCAGAAAACGACTTGTCCCACTGATGAATGACATCAACTCTGCCCTTGTAACTGTTCAGGTAGCAACAATCAAAGAACTGAACCAGCTCGCCTACAGTACAGCTGTGATAGTAACAGAAGAACTAGGGTTACTGCAACCAAAACCAACTAGAAAATCAACTGGAAAGCCAAAGTGGAAAGTTCGACTGGAACTGAAAATAAAAAGCCTGAGATCAGATGCCAGCAACCTAAAAAACATGAAGGAGAAGAAACTGAACAACAAGAAGACTAAAGAACATCTGATCAAAAAATACTGGCTGAATACAAGGAAAATTGATGAAGCTTTGGAAATCGTGAAACAGCAGATAACAGCTACAGCCAGGAAAATCGAAAGATATGAAGCAAGAATCATCCAGTACAGGCAGAACCAAATGTTCCAGTCTAATCAGAGGCAGTTCTACCAGAGCCTGCATGAGCAAGTAGACAAGAAAATGGAAAAGCCAGAGAAAGAAGCAACAACCAACTTCTGGAAAGATCTCTGGGAGGCTGAAAAAGAATACAACAAAAGTGCTAGGTGGATAAAGGATTTCGAGAAGAAATTCTCCAAGAACAAAATGCAGCAGCTGGAAATAACACCCGAAATGGTCACGAAAAGAGTGAAGAAAGTGAAGAACTGGACATCCCCTGGCACTGATCAGTTGCATGGCTTCTGGCTCAAATACCTGACCAGCCTGCATGCAAAAATGGCCGAACTGTTCAATGAAATGCTGCAAACAGGAAACATCAGTGAATGGCTAATAACTGGCAAAACATACTTAATACAGAAAGATGCAGCAAAGGGAGCCACACCAGGAAACTATAGGCCGATAACTTGTCTACCTACTATGCTCAAGCTGCTGACAGGCATAATAGCAGACAGGATTCAAGACTACCTCGAAGACAACAACATCATTCCAGTAGAGCAAAAAGGAAACGAACGGAGAAGCAGGGGCACAAAAGACCAGCTACTGATTGACAAAATGATTCTGGAGAACTGCAAAAGCCGAAAAACAAACCTGCATATGACTTGGATCGACTATAAAAAAGCTTTTGATTCACTGCCACATGGTTGGATCACAAAGTGCCTGGAAACCATCGGGATCAGTCAGAACGTCACCAAATTTATAGAAAGTGCGATGAAACGCTGGAAGACTGAGCTTTTTGTTGGAAATGAAAGCTACGGACTGATCAACATCTAAAGGGGCATCTTCCAGGGGGATTCATTGTCCCCACTCCTTTTCATCATCGCTATGATCCCACTGTCACTCATCCTAAAGAAAACAAACCTGGGCTATCAAACTGCCAGGAATTCACAGAAAATCTCACATCTACTGTACATGGATGACTTAAAGCTTTATGGAAAATCTGAAATCAAGATCCAGTCACTGACCAACACAGTGCGAATATTCAGCAGTGACATCAGTATGGAGTTTGGCCTGGACAAATGCGCCACAGTGGCACTGAAGAAGGGGAAGATTACTGAAAGTGAAGGCATTGAAATGCCAAATGGTCAAGCCATCAGGTCCCACCAGCCAGAAGCCTACAAATACCTTGGCATCTTGCAACTGGATAACATTAAGCATGGCCATGTGAAATCTGTGGTCAGTAAAGAATATATCCAAAGGACTAGAACAATCTTGAAAAGTAAACTGAATGGCGGTAACACCATTAAGGCCATAAACACCTGGGCCATACCAGTCATTAGATACACTGCGGGAATTGTGAACTGGACTCAGCTCGAATTGGACAACTTAGACAGAAAAACCAGAAAACTGATGACGATCCACCATGCACTACATCCTCGGAGTGATGTCGACAGGCTGTACTTGCCCAGGAAAGCAGGTGGTAGAGGACTTTTGCAAGTGAAGCAAACAGTGGAAGAAGAGAAGCATGCATTAGCAGATTACGTGGCAGAAAGCAAAGAATCAGCTTTGATTGAAGTCAACAACCAGAAGCTTCTCAAGGTGCAGCAAACCAAGAACCAGTACCGGAAAACTGCAGTTCAATGCCGAACGGACAGCTGGCACAATAAAGCACTGCATGGACAAATTCCTGGAGAAGATCGAAGGCAAAGTGGACATGGAAAAGACCTGAGGCATTTCCGCACTGCAACGCGTTCCAAACGGAACGCGTTCAGGCGGAAAGCTTAAGACAGCTCCGGGCGCTTTCCCCGTTCACACACAGACGCGCCAGAACGCGTGTAAACGCGTTCCGGAGCGTCTGTGTGCGAATGCTCAAAGCGCCGGGAGCTGTCTTAGCCGGCAAATGCCGGCCAGGGGCGCGGAGACAGCCGCGGAGGCAGATCGACAATCAGCTGATTGTCAAACAGCTGATTGTCGAAGCCGCGCCGGCGTCGGAGGCGAGCCCGCAGCTGTTCGGGAGACAGAAGCAGGCGCGAACGCTTCTCCTCCCGAACGCCTGCGGGCGGCTCGTCCGCGTTGGAACGCATGTAGAGCACTTTAAAGTGCTCTACATTTTGAACGCGGAAAAGACAGCTGCGGACACGTCGGAGCGCAAGCCGCGCTCGGGCAATGCGGATGACGTGTCCGCAGCTGTCTTTTTCGCGTTCCGTTCAGCCCCGTGCGAAAACGTCTCTGGTCTTGGCTTACGAATGGAACACTGAAAAAGGAAACAAGGACTGATTCTTGCTGCACAAGAACAAGCAATAAGAACAAATGCCATCAAAGCCAGAATTGAAAAATCAGGAGAAGATCCAAAGTGCCGACTCTGCAAAGAAGTGGATGAAACAATCAACCATATACTCAGCTGCTGCAAGAAGATCACACAAACTGATTACAAGCAGAGACATAATGCTGTAGCACAAATGATCCACTGGAACTTGTGCCAAAAGTATCATCTGCCAGTGTCAAAGAACTGGTGGGATCACAAGCCAGAAAAAGTGGTTGAAAACGAACAGGCAAAACTACTTTGGGACTTCAGGCTTCAGACTGACCGAAAACTGGAGCATAACACCCCTGACATTACAATTGTTGAGAAAGAGAAGGTGTGGATCATCAACGTTGCTATTCCAGGTGACAGCAGAATTGAGGAAAAACAGATGGAGAAACTCACCAGATACGAAGATCTGAGACTTGAACTACAGCGACTCTGGCGAAAACCAGTGAAAGTGGTCCCAGTCATCCTCGGCACACTGGGCGCAGTGCCAAAAGATCTCAGTGGGCACCTAAAAACCATTGGCATTGACAAAATATCCATCTGCCAACTTCAAAAAGTCACTTTACTGGGGTCTGCTCGCATAATTCGCCGATACATCACACAGTCCTAGGTGCTTGGAAAGTGCCCGACTAGTGATATAATACGAAATCCAGCATAGTCATCTCGTTTGCTGTGTGTAACTGCTGTTTTACATCATCACAATAATAATAATAATAATAATAATAATAATTTAAACTATGTGCAAGGCTCTAGAAGGAGTGTTTGTAGGAGCAGATTCTGCTACTAGGAGCAGGCCAGGGACTAGTGATCTATGGACTCCCAGATGTCACTGTACTCCTGGCACACATGAATTCAATCACCGCACTCCAGGCTCTCTTTTTGTGCAGATCTTACTTATATAAAGCCATTGAGAAAGATAATATGATGAAACAAGCCTGGCTTGTGTAATGCTTAGTGATACAAGATCTCTCCAGCCAGAAATCATTTAGCTTATTCATGAATCCACGATATAAAGATCTTTGTTGAGTATTATTTGCCACTGTGTATCTACACAATATTCTGAGTTGTTTACTATCCTTAATCCATTGGAGGTGCTTTTGGAGTGTGAATACTGTGCTGTTCTGGAGAGCCTATGTTAAAAAGACTGGCTGTGAAGTGTGTATTCAAGTCTCCAACCTATCAAGATATTGATGATGCTTCCTAGTCTGGCTGAGAATTGTCTGTAAAAACATTTCAGCTTGGAGAGCTCCTACATGCAATATAATTGCAGTCCTTTATATTTCATACTGTGTACCAAGTGTGTTTTGCTTTTTTTTTGCTTTTTGTTTTGCATAATGAATATTTATCAATTTAGCATTTTTAAAGCTGTTTTATTAAGACTTCTGAACTACTTTGAGCATACTTTAGAAAGCCAATATTGCATAAAAAAATCATTTCAGAATTTGAAGGCCTGATTATTCCTCATGTATTGGAAAAGACAGAGTTGGGAAAAGTTCCATCTTTGGGCTACGTTCCCATGTTCCTAGTAAGGAGCATGACAATTGTAATAATAAATTAAAAATATGTGTAATTAAAAATGATCTTTCTTAAACTGTTGGAAGAGAAGATAATGACTGATTTGAAATAGTTCATTCCTTTCTTCCAGTGCTTTGGAATTTTTGGTAGAATCTGTGCAGGACGGCTGGCCTGCAGCAGCAGCCCCTGGAAAGTGTCTAGTCTGCATTAGGAGGACGAAGCCACTGTGGAAATGCCACATCCACACAGGCTGCAGGGAGTATATAGTTCCCAGTCCCACTCCAATGGCAGATTGCTTTGAAACAGGTCCCGAAGTGTTCCCTGGCAATAGACCAATTTAGTAGCTTGAGTGTAGATGGCAGCAAGTGGCTGTTCTGGTCTGCTGGGTGCACAGAGGCCAGCAGCAATTCACCAGGATCTCATAATTGCCCCGGGAAGTGTGACACATCTTGGTGCCTGGCTAAAAAAAATCAAGCATTCCTTCCCAGTCTCTAAAGTTGCTAGCCAGGCTGCAAAGTGGTGGCCCTTGACTTGCACTCTTGTCCGCACCCTTTTTAGCCAGGTTGTTCAATCCACGATACAGGACAGTACATATCATATGTAAATACATTTTGGTCTTTCAGATGCAGCTGGGCAGCAGTTTTTCGCAGCTCTAGCCAGCATGGTAAAGCCAGGTGATTTAAATCAATTTTGCATATGTGCAACTTTACTTAACAAGATTTATAGTAAGCAAACAACCAGGTTCTGGGTTATATCTTTTCCAGGCTGCAGGGACCCTTATGCCAAATGTGTGTGTTGTTGGAGGGTTTTCAAAAGTGAAGAAGCCATCAGGCTCCTGGGAGTCCTCACAACCAGTATAGATTAGACACAACTTCTCCATCTTGATTAAAGTTAGGCCTCCTTCTTCACCAGCTTGTTCCTTTCCAGAGGTTGGACACTACACTTCCCAACAACACCATGCAGCAATATCTGGAGGACACCAAGTTGACTCTAGATACAGAACCATATAGAATGATTCTGTCAGGTGGACAGGAGAGTATTCAGCAAAATAATTGCATCATAATCTGAATGCTGTGCTGATGGCAGCTTGCACACAGTAAATGAGCTAATTACCCTTTCTTAGTTAATGCCATATCCCCATAATCAAACTGCACAGCAGCAGATTAAATGCCAAGGATATAGGAAAGTAGAATGTCAGCCATTTGACTTTTTAATACCAACCAATAAAACAGATAACGGTATTTCTCAGATGTGCTCACTAGCATCTCCAGTTTTGTGAACAGACCTTATTGTTAAGGTTATGCCTCCACTTGTACATGAAATTATTCACAGTGAATATTCTGTCTCTGTCAGTTTGGCATAATGCACTTGGATATATGAACTAAAGATCTGGCCCTGCAATTATTTTTAGATCAGAAAGACTTCAGAGAGCAGAACATAGGAACACAGTGTCACACTACTACAATGAAGTAATAAGCATATTTGCTGGATACAGCTGGTAACTGGGTTGAAGACTGGAGAGCAAATGTGGATGAAGTTTATGGGTGCTTCCGCATTTGCCGGTGAAAAACAGATCTAAGAAGATCCATTTTTTGGTGAGCAGTCCTCTGGAGGGTCCGTCCCAAATGGAGACGGATCTTTGGAGGCCTTGCGTGTCTGCACACGTGCGGGAAGGCCAGATTGGGCGGCCAGATCGCCTGGGTGCTGCGCGGAAGCTGCAGCACCCATGGCCAAAGACAGCTGGCTCCCACACCACTGATGCTCCCCCTGGAGCCACGGGACTGAAGCAGTCAGCTACCAGTCACTGCACATTTCTGGTGGCACGCGGCACAGGGGGGAGGGTGGAAGGAGGCAAACCAGCCTGCTTCTGCTCTCCCCAAGATGGTGGCTGCCAGCACATCCGGCCCTCGCCTCTCCATGTGCGTAAGCGTCCTGCTTCCAACTGGATTGAGGCAAGGGGCCGGAGGGAAGACCTAATTTTTGAGGTCTTCCCGGAGGCCAGATCTTTTGGCAGCAAGACCTGATTAAGAACGGGTCTTGAGAACCTAATATGCCAACATATTATAAGAAGGTAACAAGGTCCATGAGACCATAGGTTGCATTTGACTCTTCTAACAGTCATATCCTCTGAATATGGATATCATAGCTATATCTGAAATTTTACATTCAAAGCAGAACTATTGAACACAGCATAACAAACCCCCAGATTTGATGAGTGACATCAAAACTGGCTGTGGAAGCCTCCGTTCGTCCAACTATTAATAGTAAGAATAATCTCTCCTTCTTTCCCATGTGCTGCCTGCAGCTGAAGCAAGCTCATCTTTGAATGGCCAAGGCAAGGAGGAATCTGAAAGCAACCTCCCTTATGATGCTAAGAAAATAGTTTCAAAGTGCTCTGAACTTATATTTTCAATGCTCTTATTTTGTGAGGCAAGTACTATTGGGACTAGCGTGTGTGCCACCACGGTACTAGCTATGCTATGAGTTTGGTCATTTGGTTGTCCTTAAATCCTATCAAAGCAGGTAGGCAAGTGTTCATGAAAGCCTCTAAAGTATTTGGCTTCATGACATGAGTATGCAGCACTGGAAGTCAAGAGTGAATGAAGCCAGAAGGCCCCTCACTTTCTGAAAGCTCCTTGCTGAGCTTCTGGCTGTGCCAGCCATGTCAGCCGCCATGGCTGAAAGTGATGGCTAAACAGAGACCATTGCACAAGATTGGCTAACCAATGTGTTCTCTAATAGTAAAACTATTAAATTTTCAAGACTCTTATTCAAGAAGTTGCCTGTAAACTGTAAACGATAAAAAAGTATTAGTATTTGCTTGATTTTCAAAGAAGTAGCAATTGTTTGTGATGACAGTTTTGACCTAAACTATTTCATTTTAGTTGTCACTTGTTTCTAATTATTTTTAATCATTAGAGGAGTGGAAGGATAGGTTTAACCTTTCTGTGCCCTCCTATTTTTCTCTCTTATGGTGCTAACAGAAGCTTATACTTGCTAATTTAGAAATGGAATCGGGGCATAAAGAGTTGAACTGCCCCCATCCGGGGATTCCATCTCTTTCTCCCATAACCACTGTGGAGTAAAAATGATGGGAACTCTTCAGCTACTCCTTCCAAATAAAGTGTTTTAGCATTACAAAAGCAAGCACAGCAGTTGCATCTGTGCCGTGAATGCCAGTTCCATTTTAAGGACCATGCCCAGGCCAGTACTCAGCATGTTTTACACATTTCTTTTTGTTTAAGCTTCCTTGACTTTTGACTTAATAGTTCCAACATTTTTCCTTTTTTTCTCTTTTTTTACTCCTAGTACATTGTTGGCATAGTTCATGCATACAGACCTGATCAGGTAATCTGAGGGAAAGGCACGCAAGTACATATTATTGAAACTGTATTTACTGCATGTAGTTACTTGAGCCTCCAGCCTGAAATTGTGAATTAGAGTGCCTAATGACATGTTGATTTACTTGTAGAAAGACAAGGCATCTTGCTACTTGAAAACATTAAGCCCTTTCTGCACTGGGCCTTATTCCAAATTATATTTTGGAATAGGGAACTGCCATCCACCTGTTGGTGTGGACTATGGCAGGTCCCAGTTGCGGTCTGTTGTGGTCTGCATCAGCAAGCATAAAGGGGAGGAGAAAGAGGTTTATTTGCAATAAGGTTGTCCATTCTTCTTATGTTTGAAATAAGTTTACATAAGACCCCCTTTTACACACAGATTCCCTCATTTGCATCATGTCATTCATCGTGGGAGTTCAGAAAGAAGAAGGTTCTTTCTGCAGTCCATCTGGACATGCCATCATAACTGTGAAGCTCCTTCCACTTCTGTTAAAGGAGGCTTACTGGCCCCCTTGAGAGCATTTCTGATTTTAACCCAGAAATGGCCCAAGGAGACATTTCCTGGGTTTGAAGATATCTGCCCCCAACATAATGGCTTCAGTTAAGTACAGAAGGAAATTCTGACCAATCCAAAAATTATGTTGCTCCATAAATGTAAAGATGAAATGAAAGGAAGGAAGGAAAATAGTATTTACTACTTTGAAATCCTTGCAGAAAAAATGAAATAGAAATGTATGCATAAGTGAGAACAATTATACCTTATTCACAGTTTTAAAAACTCCAAGCCAAAATACTGTACGGTAAGGATGTGTATGAATATTTGTAGCATTCAAAATTTGTACAGATTTGGCCAAACATTGGCACATTTTAAGACTGACATTTGAATTTGAATTCAAATGAAATGTTTTGATGCATTCATATGAGACACTTCATATGAAACTTTGTATGGGATTTGCATGCTGTTCATATGCATTCATATGGGATTCATATGTGATTGAACATTCGTATTGAATACGAATCCTACCACATTAGAAAGAGATCTATTTGAACAAATACAAATTTTCTTGCATTCAATTCAATATGAATCAAATTAAAAAGAAACATCCATGCACATCCCTAGAGTGGGGTTGCTTGTTTTCTGACAGGTAAAAAAAAGAAGTTTTCTGGCTTCCTTGATATTCACACATGGAATTTTAGGGGAACCTATCCTTCATGAATAGTTCACTCCATCTTGGTAGAACATATCCTTCATGAACAAGTTTTATATGTGACTATCTAGATGTAACAACCATATCCTGTATATCTCTGTAGTTGTTACGTTAATATGAGAGATAAATGTCAGAATTTATCTTTTTTCTCTCCATTCCAGTTAAATATACTAATCTTGAGTTATCGTATACTCCCAAGAAGTACCTATAATTATACTTCTTGGTTATGTTTGCTTTTATATCAAGGTTTTGTTTAGTTTGGATAAAATAATATGAATTGTATTCTTCTCCAGACAAAATGCAACCACTGATTACAGATTTCAAGGTCATGGCCTTAATGTCTGTATCTGTATCCCTGCCACTTCAGTTGATCTTTTTGTTGCTCTAGATTTTGATGCAGATAATGCACTTCTACAAAATCAATGGGCAGCATGTGAAATTATTTACAAGCTCAGACATTTTAGAAGGGGCACAGACTAGTATTAATAAGCCAAATATGCTTCCCAGGCATAGCCCCTAGAACCTCGTAATTTTTGTCTGAATGTTTCACAGCTTCAGAGCCAGAATATGATGAACTGCAAATTGAAAGGTCATTTTGCACCTACCCTCTGTCAAATTACCCTCTCAGCAAATCCATCCCAAGAAGTCATTTTAAGAATGTTATCAAAGGTGCATCTAAGTTCAACATCAATCTCCTTTATTATATAGATCATGGCTTTATCTTATCCCCCAGTACTTCAAAGAAAGTTCAACATAATCTGTCTACCTACCTATGTACTATCTCTACTTATTTTTTGTTTACCTGTACCCTTCTCTCCGAATTAACAGATATGCAGTTAACAGCAAAATGCATACAATTTACAAATATGCCTGTATTTTTTTCTCCTCCTCCCAGTTTCAGTTCATGCAGATCTGGTGATCAGTGCAAAACATGTTTGTATACATTACTGATGAAAGCATAGAATATATAGAATAATATAAAAGTTAATTTGTTAAGCCACACATACCCATTAAACTTTTCAGAGAAGAAAAAAAAAACCCCCTCATTTGGCCACTTACTAAACAACTTCCAGGAAGATCCAGTGGCAACATAGTAAAAATTTTATTAGAAGATGTGAACTTTATTGTAACTTGCAGCAATGGCCAAATTTCTTTCGTCAGCTGTAAATAAAAGAAGTTAATTGCAAATCTCTTAGTCCCTATTTTATGGTTTTACTTTTGTTTTAGCAGTTTTAATTGCATACTTTCTGTGAGCCAGTGTTGACTGCAAATAAATATTATTAAAAACACTGCAGTGGATTCCCCCTTGATGCTTTCTATATTCTTCCTTCATAGATCTTCCAGAAAACCAAGGATCTCTGGGCAATTTTTTAGGTTAGATACACTGGAAAGGGAGGGTAGAAAACAGTATCTTGTTAAGAGTGAGAAGAAATTTTAATATTCATGGCTGTGCTTTCACATGCACGTACATGAGAGAGGATGACAGCACAGTAGCCACCTTGGCAAAGTTCTCTTAGGTCATGCTCAAGGAATACATTTTAAAGGCTTGTTAAAACCTGTCTCAGCAGGGAAGCAGAATGAATAAGGTTTTTTACTCTATTTTTTAATCAAATTTTGCTGCTATTCATCCTGGGACCCATTTTGAAAGGATGAGTAAGAAACATTTCCTTTCTGCATTGAGTCTTATTCTGGATGGCATCCCAGTATAGGGGCTGCCATAGTCTGCACCAGCATACAGAATAGCAGGCCCCTATTGGAGGATAAAATCCAGAGTAAGACCCAGTGCAGAAAGAAAACGTTTTTAAAAAATCTCTCAACTCAAGCGCCAAAATTAACAATCAAATATAAGAAAAGTCACAATTGATAATACAGTTCCTGAAAATACACCAAATGACAGAATAGATTCCTAGGGTGTTTTCACACTGGCTGCCAAGAAACGGATCAAAGTAAATCCATTTCCCGGTGATCTGTCCTCTGGAGGGTCCATCCGAAATAGGGACGGATCTAAGGAGGACTCCCTGTGTCTCCACACACACAGGGAGGACGGATCCTCAGGGCCGGATTGCCTGGGTGCTGTGCGGAGGCCACAGCACCCATTCCAAAGGGCATCCAGCCTCCTGCGCTGCTGACACTGCCCCCGGAGCTGCGGGACTGGAGCATGCAGCTGCTGGTCACCGCACATTTTCAACAGCATGTGGTGTGTGGTGGAGGGGCTTCGGAGGCAGACCGGCCTGCTTCCTCCCTCCCCAAGACGGCGGCCACTGGCACATCTGGCCCCTCGCTTCTCTGTGTGCAGAAATGTCCTGCTTCCAAATGGACTGAGGTGTGGGGCCAGATGGAAGACCTAGTTTTCGAGGTCTTCCTGGAGGCTGGATCTTTCAGAGGCAAGACCCCATTAAGAACGGGTCTCGCGTGCTGGAGTGTGGAAGCGGCCGCTGCGAAGGGTCCCAGATCCGGCCTCCAGTGTGGAAGGTAAGTTCCTAAGTGTCTTTAATGTGTCTTCTATGTGACTCTAAATGGGTTTCCGCGGCCAGTGTGGAAACACCCATATATAGTATAGTTGCAGAATGAACTGGGACTCACTGGTTTGTGGAATTACTCTTTCTGGTTCACACTAGAGATTTTTAAGGTAAGACATACAATTTGCTGATGAGTAGTCACAGAGATGGAAGTGAGTCAAAAAAGGAATTCTGAGGCAAAAATAAAACAACTTGACAGTCTTTCTTGGATAGGTTCCAAATAAATTCTGTTTAGTACTGGAATCCAGTCCATTGCTGGTCAACCTGTGCATTCAACATATCATATTATGCCAATGCTTTATGTGCCCACCCTGACACAAGGCTGCTTATGCCTTGTGTGGCAAAGTGTGTATAAATGCATATTTAAAAAGAATATCTCATAACAGTATAACTGAACGTACAAAAGCTCATAATAAAACTAACATATAAAAACATTCTTGGTAGGTACTGCCCTGGGATATATTAAGAAATAAAGCTTCAGGGAAACAATTTTTTTTTCATTCAGAGTCTATAGTATTTCTTAACACTTCATCCAAGTGCAGGATGAATCAACACTATGTTCCCTTTAAACACAAAGGATACAGTGCGTACTTTTGAAGAACATCCTGGGAAATATTTCTGAATTGCTCTTGCAAACACATTTTTAAATAATGGTGGTTTCAGGAAAAAGTGCTAAAACTTATTGTTCTCCTTGAAAGCAATTCACATTAACTCAGAGTGTAGTTTTATTACAGGTCCTTAGATGTGTTAAATGTTCTACCACATGGGCCAAATCCTGAGGTTATAATTAGACAGAGCTTCCATTTGACCCTAATGAAAAGGTCACTTGCATAAAAAGTAGGAGGACTGAGGAGAAGCAAAAATATAATGCTGGGAAGAACAGAGTATTAGATGCAACAGGAGAGAGGAATTCTTGGGTCATGGCATATGCAGAAGGTATTCTTCTTGCTCATATCTGATGGCTTGCGGGAAATAAACTTCTCACATTAGAAGTGCAGCTCCACCGGCCAAAGCAGATCCTGCCCCTGCAGACAGGAAGACTGGAACATATTTAGGGCTATTGCACATAAACCCTTCATATTGATTTCATCCTAAACTGTGCATAAGGCCCAGGTACCCCTAAGTTTTGATCTATCTTTAAACCACTATAGGAGCAAGACATAGACCTTGTCTGCACAGGCCTACATAGAAAGATCGTAAGCCACATAGATCTGCACATCAATTAAAATCTAGCTGGCCACACATCTGCTTTACACAGAGAATGCACACCCCTCCTACTTGCAGCAATGTTGCAAACATCAAAGTCTGGGGAACTTTCATTAGCTGGCTTTGATTTTTCACCCAGGGCTGTTTTGGAGGGCACAAGTGGCTGTAGAAGTCAGCCATTTTCTGTATGTTCCAAAACAGAAACTGGTAGGTCTACATGACAGAAACAGTGTGCTGTCAGATGCTTTCTCCCACTCTATAAGGAAAACGATTCCATCTGATAGCACTCTATAGTGACATATGAACTTGGTGGGCAAGGGTTAAAAGCTGTCCACAAGCAGTCCTGTGGCATCATGAATGGTTTGCATCTGGTACAAATGCAACACTTCTAGGTGTTATGTCATGCCCTGCCCTTGTGCACTGAACTCAGTGTTCCACTCTACAATCATGGCGATGGGTGGGTAGGATGTCCAACGTTAGACTGTCATACCAGGAACCTAACAAGATGTCTTGCCATTTGTGTTTTTAGTGCCGCTGGACTATCCCAGCAAGCAGAATGCAAATGGCCTCAACAGTTCCTCTTGTTCAATGAACTGGGAATGACTTTGCAGGACATTCCCAAATGGTAAATGCAGATGCAGCCTTTGTAAAAAAACAAACAAACATTGAGCTAGCTCTAACCCAGAAAACAGTTTTTAATTTACCTAAAAATCACCAGTTTCAAAATGACACAGTACAAAAACAAAGAAAAAATAACTTTTCCAGATTCTGAAGAAATATGAATTTTCAACTCAAAGCTACTGAATTAATTTTCTACCTGCTCCCAGTGGAGTGGCAGAATGCTCCAAGGTGATTGCAAACAGGTGATTGCAAAGATTCCAAACATTCATATATGTTATACCACCAATGTAGGCTATGGTTCCCTATTGATCTCCTATTAGGGTCCTGGAAGTCACTAATGCAAATAACTTTTACTTTTGATGTATATCAGATTGCAGTGTTAGTTTCCTGGAACAGCATGCCAGTAGTTAGTTCAAGTCTGAAGAATGCCCTCCAGGTACCTTTTCAAAGACAGAGTACTTCTAGTTGCAACTTGAAATTCTGTCCTGTGGCTCCAGGCTGCAAGCAGTGATCATGTTCTCTTTTTCATTGATGATGACCTGCCCTGTCTTTTATTGCTCATAACCAGTGCACTATGATACTTTCCAAGAGAGAAGTTTTCATTTGTTTGATTTTCCACTTGCCAGTGTTCCAAGCAATACATCAATCTTTCAGAACATTCTCAGCAAGGGCTCAGTCACACACATTCCTCAGAAAACAGCAGAAGAATGTAAGAGGAACACTTGGTGGGTTGGTGTAATGGTCCTTTCTGATTTTGCACTGTTCATCTCACAGTGGCCAACTGGGTGCCCTTTAGATACTCAATGAAGACATAACAGATAAACACCTCTCTTGTAGTGATGCCCTCATCACCATATTTTCTAGCTCTACAATATTTTATTTGGGAAAAGCATCCTCTTAACACACATTATCAAGTAGATTTATTTTCGGAACAAAGATTCTAGGAAAAGTTCTCAGCTTTTGCCCAAGGCTTCAGTTCTTGTGCTGAGTAAGGAAGAGACTTGCAAAATAGTCAAATATGGGTGAATTTGTGCTTTGCCTCCTGGCACTGGGAGGCAAAGCAGTACAATGCACTTGTGAATGCCCAGAGCATTCAAACCCTACCTGGCACATAACTAAGTGCCAGCTAAGTGTGAATGGCTGCCATTATGGAGCCTTTGTGATGGCACCAGCACCCCTGCCAAATGAACTGATATTGTCTTTGTCAGCACCATGGCTATAGCCACTGCATTTCCATCTTTGTCTGTCTCACAGGCCCTTTCTGCACTTACCTCGATTGGATCCAAATCAGTAGATCCAGAATAGCCAGACCTACTGAGTAATCAAATGATCATCTCCCCAAAATGCCAAACTATAGGTCTCATGGCCAGTGTGTGGAGACGAACTGCAAAGCTGATTAGGTGATTGCCTGTAATCTCTCTGAAGAACTGTAAGTCAGGTGTTAGTTAAAAGCAAAACATAAGTACCTCATCATCAAATGAGTTTGGATTGCCACACCACTGAGAATTCACAGGGAAGTTATCAATTGCCTTTCAAGCTCATGGGTGCAATTTGAGCTATACAGAACACTGCCACATTTTAGCAGCAGCTTGCACCCCTCATAATCCCAACTACAGAGCATTTTTGGAGGTGCAGTTCACAGTCCTTGGACCTTATTAACAAGGCCTCTTAAGTGACCGCTTTGTAGAGAAGTCCTAATTTCAGTGAACTCCCATGAATTTGACTTTTGTATTGACTTCAGTAGACTTAGGATTTCATGTACATTCTTCCGTCTTTCTTAACAAGGATTTCCTGTAAGTTCTTAAAGGTATATCTATCTTCTGTTGTTCTTGCCACTCAAATGTGTTTCTTAGTTCCTGTGGGTTTTCCCAATTTGCAAATGGATCCAGCTGCATAAATACATTTCCAGTTAACGTGAAGTCAAAAGCTGAAACTGATACTGTTCTTCAGAGGCTGCCTGAGGAAGACTTGAAGGTGGACAGAAACGTAATATGTGAAGGATAAAAAGAGGGGAAACTACAGAAAACCAGTCTAAACATCCTAAAGTGGCAATGAAACAAAATAGAACAGTGGGATAATCCTTCTGGAAAAGTTAATTAAGAGAGTTAAAGAAAGTTGAGAAAGGCCAAAGTTCTTTCTTTCCGAAAAGGGAACTTTTTCATACATCTCACTTTACACCCTGTATGATAGATTGGTATGTTCTACCAATATAAAACTGGATGGAAATTAATGGTAAAACTCAGAAGAAGGCAATGCAAACTACTTCCATATGATTGCCAAGAAAACTGCATTGATCTGTGCATGAAGTTGAACTTAAAAAAGCATGTCTTTATTTTTACCTTTAATGCTAAAGTTCAATCCAGGTAGCAGACAAAGCAAAGATTCTGACAGTCTTAAAGAACCTATAGAACAGCACTGTTCCTGAAGGAGCAGACAACTCATTTTTTGTCCTTGATGGTAGGTAGATTTTAGAGTGGATGTAACAGAAAGCCTATTTTATTCACCCGCACTAGGACATTCTTCAGTCATCAACTGTAATATTTTATTTGTGTAGTTGCTGGCATCCATCTGTCTTGAAAGACAATGGGAGAGGGCTGGGCACAAAGAAGTGGAAACTCTGAATTGCCCAGGAATCAGAGTTTTCCACTTGGTCTTTCCAATGCAATCTAAGGGAATCAAAGAACATTTGGCATTGTGTTGGGTGATGCAAGACCTACAGGAAAGATGACACATGGTCCATCTAACCACCCTGGGGACTCCAATCAAGACTTTATCTTAGGATCTGCCATAGTCTACACCAGCACGCAGATGGCAAGTCCCTATTCCAGGATATAATCCAGAATAAGACTAAGTGCAGCAAGGGCCTTAGACCGTGATCACTCAAAACAAAAAAACAACTTAAAACTACCTCAGGGTGCCTTTTCACATGTTTGCTTCCTGGGGAAAACATCCAGGAAATCTAGATGCTGCATTCAGCAGCAGTTCCACTGTTCTCTAAACATTGTGTTTTTATTCCATCTCTAATCCACCTTTTCTAGTCCAGAAAGTTTATGAGCAGTGTAAGGACAGATTATCATGTGAATGATTTCACTTGCAAACCAGCTCTAAGTCATCTCTAAGCAGCCTTAGAGATGATTTTTTAAAAACTGGGTGTGATCACACACACACAAATAAACACACATATTGTGATTTAATTTAGAGACCACAGGACCTTAAAAATAAACTTTGACTATGTTTATCTCTTTGTCCTTTAAAGAATGGAAAATATTATGTACTTCAGACCCTGCTGAGTCTCTGCAAATTCTTTGGATAATATTGCAGTGCCATTGCCCTCAACACAGACACGCCTTATGCGTGCATAATGGTTGCGTAGAAAGGGAAAATAAATAAAGATTATTTATTCTGATCACCCTGCAAGCTCTTCCGTCTCTTCTGGACTATTTCTTATTTGCAATTGTCCTTTTTTAAAAACTGGCATAAAGGATACTTGTCAGAGCTACTTCAGCAAGGGGATTTTTTGCAATTAAACCAGCTATTATTTGTAAAGTGTCTGGAATATGTAAATCACTAGGGAGATGTGGTAGATTTTATGCCACTAATGACATATTGACTTGTGTGTGATCATTTGACTGTTTAGCACAGGAAATGCAAGCACACGAATTTACATGTACTTAAGAATGAAACATGCTACTTGGCGGAAATGGCCCAAAGTGAATCACTCTTGGATGGAATGGGAAGGAAATACGCCCAAGGAAGGAAAAAAGTATGCTGATTTCTAATTGCATTACCAAATGATGAACCTACAAGCACGATATCACTTCCACTGTAAGTATCCTTTGCTAAAATCATGATGCAATGATCAACACCACTGTGACATGCTAGGAAATCAGAATCTTTGAATTCCAGACAGAGCAGAGATTTTTGAAGTAGCAGAAAGTAATTCTGTTCTGAGGTTACGGGACCTTAACGTTTCTCCTGCTTTTTCACCAGTTTTAGCCAACTACCTTACTTGTTATGCTATTTAACACTGTAATTTTCAAAAACAAAAAGGGCTACTTAAAATCACGTTAAACCTTAAGCAATTCTTTTATCAAGACTTACTGTTTAAGTTGTGTTGTTTGCTTCTCTCACTTTTTTTCCTTTTGTCTAACTCAGGGTTTTCCAAACTGTGGGTCGGGACCCACCTCTAGGAAATTTAACCATATTTGAAATAACTTTTTTGATGTAATTATTTAATTAAGTAATAAAAAAATTGTATTAAAACTTTGTTTGTTATTTGAAAAGTCCTTTATTCATATTGGTAACGGTTAAATTTCCTAGAGGTGGGTCCCGAGTTGGTAAACTCATATTAGATGGGTTGTAGCCCAGACAACTTTGGGAACCACTGGTCTAACTAATTATATGAAATGCAGGTTAACACATACTTAAGACACACTGGTTTGGAAATAATTCTGCAAACTCAATGAGTAATGAGTCTTTTTTTTTTTCTCCCCAAATGAGGACATACGTGGGGCTATGTTGTATGCTCCTGGAATCTCAAGAGATTAAAGTACATCTATAATAGAGCCAGTGTGGTCTAGTGGTAAGGGAGCAGGACTTTTATCTGGGAATACCAGGTTTGATTCCGCATTCCTCCATGACCCTGGGCTAGTCACAGCTCTCTTCTGAGCTCTAACCGCCCCACCCACCTCACAAGTTGTTTGTTGTGGAGAGAAGAACAGAAAGTTTTGTCAGTCTCTTTTGAGTCCTTAAATTGGTGAGAAAAGTGGGGCAGAAAAGCCAACTCTTCTTCTTTTCTTCTTCTAAGTATATGCAGTATAGTTTTTCAGCTCATGTCCTGATTTCATTTATATCTCTTAGGGCAAAAACGTGTGATGGTATATCAACAAAGGATGATAGACAACATCATTTTTCTTCCTTCCATGCTTTATCAGAATTTTGTATGTAACATTGTTTGACCTTGAAGTGAAAGTTCATGATAGAACTTCTTAGCAACTTACAATTAAAAATCTATTGCTCAGTGTAAGAGCCCATTCAAAGTAGTCATGTTTAAACATATAATTTTAACCTCTGTGCACCAAGCTGAATGAGGTCAATGCATTGAGAAGGTGGTTTAAGAAAAATCCAGTATAAATAAAGACCAGTATAAAGACCTATAAATAGGAAAACATAGTTCCTTTCTGGCATCCTTTCTGGCATCCTTTTGTAGCCTGATTTATCCCTTTCTTGATTAATTGGCAGATGTGGCAGAATGGACACTTGGTAAAAATAATCTTGATTTATTATGAGAAGTTTGGTATTGTTTAGAGAAGATTCACTGTGCCAAAAGTTTGAAACCTGTAAACTTCATTTAAAAAACTGTTAGGGACAAAGCAAGTAAGCAGTTCTCAATGGGAAGGCAAAGAAAGTCACTAATTTAGCCCTTACTGTGTGTTCATCTGCATACAATAATAAAAAAGTGGCTTGAAGTGGCCTGTATTTAGCTCTCAGAACCCTTTTGTGGTTCCAGAGGGCCGTGGAAGAGGCCCGTGCTGATACCGGAGCAGGTGTGCCCACCTCCCCGGGGCCCACTTACCTGGAGGTGTGCTCCGGTGGCAGCACGGCATGGAGAAGGCACCACGGAGAAGGTGCTGCAGATGGCAACAGTGGAGGTAAAGAATGTGGGGAGGTGGTGGGAAAGGAGTGGTGGGGGGAGGGTTTATTCATTCCGGGCATGGATGGGGGGGGGGGCATTTGGCCAGAGCTGAATTTTTCCACATTCCATTCAACCCTATACTGTATGTAATTTTAAAATCTATTATGAATTATAAAGTATAACGTATTATTTTATATTGCATGTTATTTTGTTTGTTGTCAACTGCCTTGAGCAGTTGGTTTGGAAAGGCAGTATATAAATGGAAATGGAATGGAACTTTAACATAATAGGCAGTTTCCATTTGGGGAATGCTTCTTTTAAAGAGGTAGGATGCTGCCCACATGCTACCTCATGCCTCTGCCTATGTAAATCACAGCAAGGGCATCCCCAGGTTTGATGGGTGGAGAAAACATCTCCCCACTAGAGATGCGCTTGAATGTTTTTTTGACATTCTATTTGAATCAAATAACAAGATTTTATTTGAATTTACCAAATTTGAATCTATTCATTTGAATTTTTTATTTGAATCTGCATGTACAAATATCAACAACATTTGTATGTGCACATACGCATCTTCTCCACATCTATACACATCCGTATGCATCCGTACACGTCCAATAGTTATCCCATATGCAATCCGTACAATTGTGTACGGATGACGGAAAGAGGCAGATCTTTACATACGAATGTCTGGATAATTTGACTGAATAGATGCAAAAATAGAAATTGGATTAGAATGTTTAAATTCGAATTTCAGGACATTCAGTTCAAATTCAAATGTCAAAGTTTTGGCACATTTGATTGGATTTCGAATGCCTACGAATATTCATGCACATCTCTACTCCCCACTGCATCAGGATCAGCTACGATTTTGACGCAACAGTAAAAACCTCGGAGAGATGCAGCAGTTACCTTTGTTTTTGTTTTTAATTGGATTTTGTGGCACAGTAGTCTGGATCTCGGTGTAGGCTGTTGAAAGCAGAGCTTTTACTCCATAATTTTATGTTCCCAATTTGTGGGCCACAATTGATAAAGGCCATTCGTTGAAGATTTAACACACTACAACTTGTTTTATGTTTATAAAATCTATACAAAGGGTGTTTTTCCACTGTCACTAGAAGTACCCATTAAGTGCCCATTAATGGGTACTTAATGGCATTGTTGTACCCATTAATGGGTACTTAACGGGTACTTCTAGTGACAGTGGAAAAATACCCTTTGTTCAGCAAAATGTTCTCATGGGTCTATGATTTGTAAAGGCATTTGCACAGAACCAACCAATTCCCACTGAAATACAAGCAGCATTTGCTACATTAAAAAGTAGACCCTGCCACACAAAGACACTAAAATTGGGTTCTACTAATAGCAAAAAATAGGCATTATAAAAAAGCTGGTAAAAGGGCAAGTTTGTTATCTCAAAGGCACAGTACCATGGTTTAAAATACAAGAAGGATGTGACATTTCAAAATAAAGAGAGTTTTTAATTTTATTAAAGTAGCCACATGGTCAAATTCAAGGTGTCTTCATTAACATATAAGATCATAAACAACTTGGGACCTGGTTACCTGATAGGTTGTCTTTAGTACTGTACACTATAGATCTGTAAGATCACTGAGATCATCTAGATAGATGACTATGGAATTCCCTCACCTCTCAAGTTGTGAAGCATCTGCAGTGTCATCTTTTAAGAACTTCCTAAAGACACATTTGCTTTCCCAGGCTTTTCAAACACCTGATTGTTTTCCCTTACTCTGCTGTTTATTTTTTGATTGGTTGATCTCTGTTAAAGTTTCTGAATGTTTGAATATGTTTTTAATTTTAAAAAATTGATCGGAACCTCTTCGAGGTGTTTGTAGACATAATCAAGTGATGTATAAAATTTTAAATAAGTGTCACAAAGATCACTCAGCCTTTTAGGACAACATACACGTGTGGACAGTTCTGGAATTTTGATCTTAGTTAAATGGATTTATGAATTTACATAATTTAATAATCTTGAGTATGCCATTCTTTTTTATTCATTTGATAGAAGGTTGCTAAGCTATAAATAAAAGTTACTGATATATGTATTTGCTAGGCAAGGACATTTCATATAATTGCTTTGTCAGCCTAGCTTTTCTTAGTTTACATTTTAATTTTGTCTCTTGGTGTAGGCTAGTAGACCAAAACAGTGAAGTGAAGGTTAAATCAGAAAAGCTAATGAAGCAAGCCTCTTAGAATGCTGCAATGCTATTTAAATCAATGGCAGTTGCCACAACAAATGGCAGCCAAGAAGTGAATTTATGTAGTGTCTCTTTCTAATGTAGTCTCTGTTTTCTTTCATTCTGAAAACACTGTAGCATGAAGCAAATCTAGAAAGAAATGGAATTATTTAATATATTGCATCTCCCTGGTTGTATTTCAGTATCAGTAATGGGGAAAATTCCAGGAGGAGAAGAAAGAGGAATTTATAATAATAGATGTGACTTTCCCAGGTGTACAGTTGTTATTGGCTCATTCTGTACAATAACAAACTCAGAACAGATAAAAATAACTCCACAACTACAAAATCAACACTACTGGGGATGTGTAACATTCTTCAAAGATATTTCATTGATTTTTACATCCTTGATTAGGGCTTTGATACAACAACAGGCTGAACCTCAGTTAACTATAGCTGGTTGGTTACAACCAAAACTAACAACATTTCCAGATTCATCTTTTCCAATCAATCAGTCATTTAACTGAAATTCAGAGAAATGAAAAAAGCTACAAAGGTATGTCATTTTACATATATGCATTAAGTCATCAAATATCCAATAATTCAGAGAGAACAATAGATTGTGATGCACTGGCAGGCAACAATTTCAGCTAGTATCCCTTCCTCTTCCATTAAACCAATATTGCTGTTAATGGTGGGAAGATTACCAATGGGATCTTTTCCATAGAGGCAAGCCCATTTTTGTGAGTATGTAAAAAATGTGTAGGTATAAATTGGGCATTATACTCCCAACTTCTACATGGACTAAGTGGCACAAGTGGAGGAGACTGGCAGTTTGCATCATCAAGCTGCTATGGCAGGTTGATCTAGTGGCCACTGGAGTAAGCCAGGACTGTGCTGCCTTTTGCAGAATCATTTTTCCTGCTCTGCAGAAGGAGTGCTCCTGGGAGCAGATTCCACACACCATCTGAGCAGGCTGGGTACTGGTGACATGAAGTGATTGAGTGCCCCCAAAATGTCACCACATAGCCAACCTCTTTCTGGCACAGCTCAAAGGAACTGCTTGGATCCTACCATTGTGTTCAGCATTTCTGAGATCTCAGATTCCTTTGTTCTACCTATAAAGTTAATTACAAGATGCAGTCCCTGATACCTTTTACTGCTTCCAGTCAGATGTGAAAAGAAGTTTAGCAATAACAACTTGCATAACATAGTATCTAGAACAGTGATGGCGAACCTTTTGAGCTCGGTGTGTCAAAATTCACAAGAAAACCTAGCTTAATTCGGGTGCTGTGTCACATCTAGAAATATCCATAATTTTGTGATATTTGTAGCTCTAATAAAAAAGTTATATTTTTGATATATGTATTTTATTAAAAGCAAAAACAAAAAATTCTTTACATTAGTGACTTTTGTTGCTGAATTTCGTTTGCTAAATCTTCAATTGAAAGTTGGTATTTTGTACACTTCAAGAACAAGCAAGCACTACATGCCCAGGTGCGAGGGTGACCGTGTGTGTCACCCAAAAGGGCTTGGTGTGTCACTAGTGACACGCGTGTCATAGGTTGGCCATCACTGATCTAGAATGTTGGAATATAACCTAGGAATCTCTCGGTTAACTCAGCCATTGAGGCATAGTTTTTAAAAATGTGAATGCATGGTTTTTAGGCCCTTTCTGCACTTTGCCTTATTCTGGAATATATGTCTTCATAGTGGTCGGTTGGCCACAAGCTAATGTAGACTATGGCAGGCCTCACTTGGGGCCTTCCATAGTCTGCACCAATATGTCAAGAAAAGGCTCTTAGTTTCAATTCTTTTGTTATGTTGTGCACTGCATCAAGACATCTGCAGTCATGCAGTATAAAAATAGTAAGAAACATAAACATCTGAAGTGGGCAGATAATCAATCTAGGAATAACCGTAGTCAAAACACAAAGCAAGGGTCCAAAACCAAGGAGCAAGGCCAGGATACTTCAAGGTGGGAAAGAAGAGCCCTTTACACACTCTTCCCCCTTGTTCCATGACAGAGCAGGATGCTGCACCATGGAACAAGCAATGCATCCCACACTGGGGCTGTGTTCAAGCATAACAAAAGGGGGTACCTCAGGGGTGCTTCAGAGAAACAGTGGCCTTGGTCACTCCTTCACTTTAAGCCTTCTTCAGTCCATCTTCAGGTCTGACAGCTAACACTTTTTCATTTCTATCTGTTTTATTTGTGGACTTTCCACCCTCCCTTTGGGCTTTCCTGAATGTAAAGTCCACAAATGAAAGGTGTGTGCAGTTAGACCTGGAGACAGATTGAAGAAGGCTTAAACTGAAAATGTGGCCACAGCCAGTGTGTTGTGACACTTAAGTCCCAACCTTTCTCTAGTGCACTTTCCTAGCACATAATGTCCAGAAGGGGGGGGGGAGGCAGACTGGTGTGTGAACAACCCCATCTCAAAGCCTTCAGTAAGCCATCTAAGAGGTGCCACAGAGTTGCTGTTTTCTGCTGTATCTGATCACAGATTGAGATAGGTTATTGCTGGAGTAGGGTAAGGGTGACCTCATTTGGATGGCCCATCCACTCCAGCCTTCACCACTATCTCTGAAAAGTCCTTGGAGGCAGTGTAGAGTATGTGTAGGTTGGGAACAAAAAGGTCAGATTCTGGAAGGTCATTATAACCAGGCAAAATCTTTTAGCAAGGGCACTATAACATCACTATTCTTATTGTGTCAAATGCACATATGTCAGTTTATTCTGCGTGCATCTGATGTGCACACTGATTTAAAGTAATAAAAGATTATATATCCACCTTACAGGAAAAATAGATATATTCTCATTGCATGGCAAACACTGTAATTAGTATTTCATCTGGGCAATCAGTTATGGATGATCTGCTTTTGCACTGATCATATCAAAAAATCAGTTGGGCTCTCATTGACAGGTTCTTGTTTAGGATATGCATTGTGCATACGACAGAAATCACACATTGCAGTGGAGTAAATTAAGAATGCATCTTCTTATTAACATAGATTAAGAGATTAAGGGATTTATTTCTCTTATCATTTTAACCATTCAGCAGATGGGAAATTTCTTTGATCTTCTGCAGTTGGAACTGATTCATCACATTAATTGTTGTGCTTCAACTGGGTTATCTTGAATATTTTGGGCAGCAGCACAATTTGTCTTTTTAGATGCTAGGTAGGTAAATTCTGTAATCCCATTGTTTCCAGAAAATTAAAGGATATTTCCAGGTAAATAACAACCAAGAGCCTACTGTAATTCTCCCTTGTCAGATATTCTGTAAAACAGTGGTTCTCAACCTGGGGGTCAGGACCCCTTTGGGGGTCAAAATACCCTTTCAGAGGGGTCGGGACAAGTCTCCCGCCGCCCTTCCCTCCCACCTCCCAGCTGCTCTGCCCCTGTGGTTGGGGGTCTCCACAACATGAGGAACTCCATTAAGGGGTCGCAGCATTGCGAAGGTTGAGAACCGCTGCTGTAAAAGGAAGAAGAGTTGACTTTTATACCTCACTGTTCTCATTTATGGGGACTCAAAGAGTCTGACAATGTTTCCTGTTCTTCTCCCCACAACAGACACTGTATGAGGTAGTTGGGTCCATGAGAGCCCAGAAAGAGAGCTGTGATGAGCCTAAAATCACCCAACTGGCTTCATGGAGGAGTGTGGAACCAAACCCAGTGACTAACAAATATGAGTCCAGCATTCTAACCACAAGACCAAATGGGCTCATGTTCTAAATAGTAGCAGAGCATCATTTTACAGTAGTTCTAATCTGGTAGAGATCAAAGCCAGTTTGTATGCTTTAAATTCAATACACAAATCAGCTGCACTCTCCCAACTCCTCTTTTAAATATTTTTAAAATATTAAGGATATTAAGGGATATAGAACCTTTTGTTTACAGCTGAAATCTTTCCACCTTTATCTGCCAACCTATTTGGGAATTGGATGCAAACTAATTTCATCTGCCTCCTCCTATCCCTGCCTATGGAGAACAAACAGGAAAAGAAAAGGAAGGAAGAGAACAGAACAGAACAGAACAGAAGAAAAACTTCCTGTCTATGCTTATGGAGAATATTATTGTCCCCATTCATCTTTATTCCCACAAAGTTGGCTGTGCTGAGAGGTACTACAAAGAAAACCAAGGGTACCTATTGAACTTCTCTGCAGTTAGGGAGGATCGGAGCACTCCAGGGTGATCCAGGGTGCTCTGGGATGGAGATGGAGGTATGGTGTGTGGACAGAGTCCCAGAGGATCTGAGAGTGTCCTTGCATAATAAATGTGGACAGGCCCATAGCCTACGTTCATGAAGTCAGCAAGGTGGGATGAAGCTTGAACCAGAAGCCTCCCTTTGATCCTAGCAGTTTTGACTATTCGCTCTCTATGTTTTTTTGTCCATTCCAGCTATCCCAGTTGCCATCAATCATTAATGGAGCTTCTCAAACAGCATTCTTATCTTCTGTTGAGTTCCCAACATGGAGACCACCACTATCCTCATCTGTAACATTTTATATCTCTGAATATTGCTTTCTGTGTGTGGTTGACTGTTTTCTAAATTCATAGCACATGCATTAAGGTGCCTGTTTTACTGCATTGGGACAAATATTTTGGCCTCATAAAATATAACATGTATAACATGGTCGTTCCATGAAGCCACCTCGAGAATCATACTGGAAAAACAATTACTTCCTCTGTGTTTGCAGTAGCAAAAATATATACTCTTTCCCTAACATCAGGTTCTGTACCTGAGGACTGGAGGGTAGCAAATGTAACACCAATCTTCAAAAAGGATCCAGGGGTGATCCAGGCAATTTCAGACCAGTTAGCTTAACGCCAGTCCCATGTAAGGTCATGGAAATCATCATTAAAGACAAAATTAGTTTCCACATGGAGGAGCAAGCATCGCTGAACAAAAGCCAGCATGGCTTCTGCAAAGGTAAATCATGCCTTAAAACCTTGTTGGAATTCTTTGAGGGTGTCAATAAACATGCGGATAAAGGTGAACCAGTAGACATAGTCTTTCTGGACTTTCAGAACGCTTTTGACAAAGTCCCACATCAAAGGCTACTGAGTAAACTCATCAGCCATGGAATAAAAGGACAGGTTCTGCCCTGGATTTGTGACTGGTTTAAGGGCAGGAATCAGAGAGTAGTAATAAACAGCCAGTTCTCAGGGTGGAAAGAGGTAAAAAGTGGGGTCCCTGAAGGTTCAGTGTTGGGACCAATGCCTTTTAATTTATTCACCAATGATCTAGAAGAGGTACATAGTAAAATAGCAAAGTTTGCTGATACTAAATTATTTAGTAAACCTTATGAAACCAGGCTGCAATGTCTAAGCCTCTTCAGTCTGAAGAGACAGTATGCATGGTATAGAAAAGGTGGACAGAGAAAATTTCTTTTCTCTGTCACACACACTAGAACCAGGGGGTGCACTATGAAGCTGATGGGTAGGAGAGTCAGATCCGACAAGGGGAAGTATTTCTTCACCCAGAGGGTCATCGGTATATGGAATTTGCTGCCAGAAGAGGTGGTAACAGCTACCAGTCTAGATGGCTTTAAGGTAGGGTTAGACAAATTTATGGATGACAGATGTATCAATGGCTACTAGAATGAATGCCTAGGTACATCTTTCAGGCTGGGGAAAAGCTTCTAAGGCCATTTGCTGGGATTCAAGAGCAGGAAAAGGTTTGTCCTTGTCTCTACTTGATATGCCCATGAGCATTTGGTGGGCCACTGTATGCGATGGGACGCTGGACTAGATGGGCTGTGGTCTGATCCAGCAGGGCTTCTCTTATGTTCTTATGAGTAGTACAGTTCTCGACAGAGTGATTCCAACATCATCATTTGATTTTTCAGTGTTTTTTTTTTAAACACAGTCCTAATTATGGGCTAGTATAATGATATAATTCTATATCTTCCCAGTTCTCTTTCCCTATTTCTATGATCAATTCAAAATGATGAAAATTGTATTTTGAAAGCCATTGTCTAAGGCACGATCACAGCAGGGAAATCCTTGAATATGATCCTCTTGCCACAGAAGAATTGGACACAAGAAATGGTCCCATGGGTCATTTCATGTGCAGGATGATATCATGAAGGCTACCAGGAGAACTCATAAGCCCTCTATGTGGTGTCAGCGGCAGCATGTTGGCGGCAGAACTACCCCTGCAAGATAAAATTGTGAGAGCTCTTCATTCCACTGACATAAAAATGATCTACAAGTTCTTATGGCAGCATGGCAGAGGGATGAAAATGGTGCTCATGCAGATGGTTCATGCATCCTGAACATTTAATGACACATGACAGGGTGAGGTCTTGCAGACCCTGCCCTCTAATGGAATATTCATATCTCCATGAAGGCACTATGTGGATCCTGCCTTTGATAACAAAAGTTTGTTATTCATATCTATAATATCTGTCACCCTTTCTGGACTGGGTCTTATTCCAGGATATATCTTGGGAATATCCAGGTACTAGTGGAGACTATAGCAGATCCTGGGCAGAGTCTGCCATAATCTACATCAAGATGTAGATGTCAGGTACCTATGCTGATATATATTTCAGAATAAGACAATCTGCGGAAAGGGCCTCTGATAAAAACTAAGATTTGATATTCTCAAGCCACTTATTTTAGTATTTTTATATAACAGGTATAATCCTGGTCCTTTTTTTTTTTAAGTATAATAATGTGAGTATTCTGTGAAATGTTTTTACTAGCATTTGAATTGCAATAGTTTGAAAGATGATGATGTGGTAGGGTGTAGAATAGGCAATCAATTAATGCTATGTTTCCTAGACAGGAATGACTGTACAATTCCCAAACATATAACTTATAGATAATACCCTGTAACAGAAACTGAAAAGAGAGCAATATTTGAAAAATAGAGCCTTTTCTGTTGTGTCATGGGCTAGGCACCAACAGAGTGAATTATCATGCCTTTCATATATCTAGGTCAAAAGTATGGGAAGAGGCTCTACTGTTAGTTTGGATTAATTTTCCTACACCCTCATGCGACATAGTACTGTCAGGCTATCTACTGTGCTGCTATATTTGTCCCTTTCCCAGAATCATCACAGATGCTGCTTCCCCCTTGTGTTATGACTAATCTCAGTCAATCTACACAGACTGATAGAACTACTTGGGAACTGCTGCTTGTTTGGAGAATTCAAAATTAGACTGGTCCGGGAATTGCATGTGGTATGTGGGAATCAAGTGAAGATAGAACGGTTGATATATGCATCAGAATCCCTGAAATCTTGTAGTAAAATGAAGTTTCATAATGGAGCTACTCTCTGCCCATGTTCCCTAAATGGGGCCTGAGGATGGTAATTCTAATATCTCAGATGTGTTTCAGCAAAGGCAGTTTCTTCTGAGAGTGGTGGATGCACAATGATGGGAGTGGGGGGTGGAGGAAAAGAAAGGAAAAAATGAAATAAAATTACTGTTGGTGCCCATTAGGAGTGATCGATGATCACATCAAGCCTCAGATGGATGAAATTAGCATTGTTAGATTATTATCTAACAATTTTTTCTTTAAACAAAGTATGTTACAGAAAGAAATATTTGGCATCACTGAGAAGAACAAAACCAAATATAACCCAATATAACCCAAGCTGTGCACATAAAAATAAATACATTTTTTTTTCATAAGTAAAAATTACTCACATAGTAAAGTTTGACTCCATAGTGTTAGGGATGGGCAAAAAATGTTTGTTGCCTTCAAAATTTGTATGAATTACAAAGTTCTGAAATAGTGCATTCAAACTGAGCATTGACTATATTCAAACACTGACCTTCGCATCTGAAGCAAAACTTTTTGTGTCTTTGTTTGAAGCATCAGAATGGATTTGGGGTAGGGGTGTGCACGAATGCATTTTTTGCATCTGAATTCAAGCCAAAGCGAATATTAAAAAAATTGATTTGATTTGAATATTAAAAATCCGGATTTTTGAAAATCCAATTCGAATCCAGATTATTCGAATCCATACATTCAAAAATCCAATCCGAACTTGAAAATACGAATGTCGGCAACATTCATATCCAATTTTTGAATTTGCATGCATCCCGTTTTCATCCCGTATGCATCCTGTTTTCATCCCGCATTATAAGCGCAAATGCACCTTATATTCACATGTGATATTTGTGGATCTGTTCATTTGAATCACTCAAAAATCCGTATCAGACTTTCGAAAATCCAAAATTTGTTCAAATGTGCAAATTTGGATTTCTGAAAATCTGTTTTGAATTTGAATGTTGATATTCGGCAGATTTGAATTGGATTTTCAAATTTTCAAATATCTGTGCACATCCCTAATTTGGAGCGGATTCAGGGCGTATTTGAAGGCATGACTGGTGGCAGCAAACTGAAGCCTAGCAGATTCAAAGTGGCTCGAATTTGCACAAATACAAAGTTCTGTCTCATTTGCTTTGATGGGAAGGGGAAAAACTATTCACATTCCAAGTTTGTGAAAACTAAACTACAGGCTCATACAATGGATGATTGTGTCGCCTGCCACATATTGGTAATATCTTCAGGTGCAACTCAGCAGCATTATGGCAATATCTTCAGGTGCAAAACTCAGAAGCATTTTTGGCTTCAGAAACTGTGTAGACATTAGAATCACTTATGAATATTAGTTCTCCCTAAGAAGCCAGTAATTAAACTTTATAAACATGTTATTCATTAAAAGTTATGGTATGCAAACATGGAATAAATATCTGAATTGGCCTACTTTGCCTATAGAATGCACAGCTGATCTTTATTTAGTACCACATTTTCTTTTATTTTAGAATTAATCTTGTCCAACAAAATACTGGATGCTGTAACACATAATGAACCTGTGCTTGAAATATCTCATTGTTGGAGATACAAATGATGTAATGTCTCATTTATACATGGATTTTGTAATGTTCTGGAATGCTTTTCTTCTTAAAGGTCACAACAATTTATATTGTATAAATACTATTTTTGTTGAAAATTTAGTTTTTTTGACTTGGAAATTGTCCAATCAACAACATAAGTGGATACTTTAAGCTCTCATTGACCCTGGTCAAATGAGTGTTTTAGGTCATCCTGAGTAGGTCCCCAGGTCATGTTACTCACATTAATTTTATTTAAGTCACTTTCCAAGCTGGCCTACACCCGTTAGACCATCCTGTTTTTACAGGACTGACAGGGACTCACGCCAACCTGGAATTCCAGGCCATCTTCTACTTCCTCACATGAGCCGGAGGATGGCCTAAAGGAGGCAGAACTGTGTTGTGGTGAGTGGGGCCCAGTATTTCCTTTTGGCCAATCGGCATGCATGGAATTCATGAGGAACCTTCCCTTTGGCCAATTGGCACTCACAGAGTTCAAGCGGCACCTCCCCCAGTTTATGTGTATGGTTCCGCTCTCTAGCGTTTTTACACAAATTTATTTGTAGTATTTTTTTTAATTAATTGCAAGGAGAAGAAAAGCAAATAAAAAAGGAAGGGGATATGGAGGTCGGAAGCAGGCTTTAAAAAGAACCACAAACACACACCCTTGCCTCCCTTGATTGACATGAATGGTATCCAATAGGAAACAAGATAGATTTGATGTAGCAAAAGTGGTGGAAACCCAGGCCTTTGCAGCAATGTGTGACCAATGCAGCCCAAAGCAAGAACAGCCTCAGGACAACCGATATTGATTTACATCTAACCAGCACTGGTACAATCTGAATTGAAATTCATGAATAGACCTCCCTGTGTTGGATTCATCTGACCAAGGCCATTATTACGAGCATGTAAGTGATATTATGCAGCATGATCATGCATGTGAATCAATGATTACTAGAATGGATACGTAGATACTGCCTCCAAGTTGAAGAGACAAGCAGGATGCCTCTAAAGGCCATTTGCAGGGTATCAATAGCATGTGAAGGTTCTGCTTTTGTCTTCTGCTTGATAATGCTCAGGAGCAATTGGTGGGTCACTGTGTGAGAAAGAATGCTGGAGGAGATGGACTATGGTACGATCGAACAGGTCTCCTTCTGTTCTTATGCTTTCAGATAACTGGATTGATTCTTAAGATGTGGTTTTTGGAGAGTAGTTTGAAAGTTCTCAGGCAACAGGGCAACATCCACGGAGTCAGCAAGGACCACGGCTTATGTGTTCTGGGACTATGGAGTCTGTATACCAGCACACTGTCCAGAGTTATGGGAAAGCATTAGGAGGGAAGAGGGCAAGATCCTGCATTCTTGGAGAACTTTGGCAGCAGTCCTTTCCTGCTGTGCAATATTAGTTTTTTTGTGATGCCCATCAGTAGGACAGCTAAGCAGCCAGCCAAAATGACTTGCTGTTCAAAATCATATTTTTGACCAAAGATTATGCTGTGCAGCCTTGAAATGGCTTGTGGCACAATGTGGAAGTCTAGCCATGTTGTGGTTCATGCAACAGGATTTAGGAAAAGGATATTCACTGCCTCTGGATGCTGCCTGATCACAGCCTCAATCTACAGTTTTGGCTGAAGGAAAGGTTATTTCTCCCCACTGTATTTATGCAGCATTTTTGCCAAAATACATGGCAGCTGTAAAAACTGGAAGTAAAACAAAATATAACTTTTAGGATCCTGGGTTTCTGCCTTTTTCTCTGATCTCAGATCATGTTAATGAAACATTGAAAATGGAAACTGAAAAGTTAATTACAAAAGAACATTAGCATCGTTTTTGGAACTGGGCCAGTGCACTATTAGCTTTTCCTGAAGAAGATAATATTAATTCAAAATAGTAATTAGTTTTTTTCTGCCACAGAACTAATCCATAACAAAGCAACATTCATTAATTCACACTTTTATCTCAAGAAAAGTAGGAAAAAGGTGCTAGCCTTTCTGAAGTTCTTCAGTGATGGTGAATACATATCATGCCAAAATATTTGACATTATTGACTGATTGGTTGGTTGGTTGATTATTAAAAAATACTCTATGAGCATTTAAAGACAGGTAGTCCATGAGTACATAGCACAGCAGTAAGTCAGCAGCATGCCAACGGAGGGTAGAATTAATATAGTATGAATTAAAAAAACACCCAAAACTATATATTTCCAAAGGGGAAAGGCTGAGGCTCTTTACAAGCTATTTCTCCTGAAAACCTAATAGACAAAATTCCAAATTTAATGCTAGCATCAAGACTGCTATACTAGGTATGCATATGAATGTATTTTTCCCATTTGCTTTGCATCAAAACAAATGGGAAAATACTTTGCATTCATGCAAGGGAAGCCCCTGCAAATGTGTGAGGCTCCAACTTCACTTAGAATTTTTATTGAAGGTTCTAAGTAAAGGACCCTTTCCAGGGAAGTTATTAGCTCAAAGGTACTTTCCCCAGGCCAGACGTTCACAGCTGCCACAGGGAGGTGGGCAGCTGCGCCAGGTGCATATAAGAAATCTCTGGCCAACGTTTCACTCACTTTGTTTTGCATGCAAATTCTGGCCTACAAAGTAGGCCCATTCACTTTCACACATGAAGCCTTGGATCTTAGCAATTCATATGGATTGCAAAGGTCAAATGTACAGGCTTCATGCCTGAAGGGACTTACTTTTCTACAGATTGCAAAGGTGCCACAGCTTTTCAGCACACCCCTATGCTGTACTAACCAGCTGGCTCAGTTAATTGTTTTGACTTTAAAGATACTGACTAGTTTGATGAAGCTCACAAAATATGGTTTGGAGTGAGGTGCCATTGATATACTGATGATACTCAGCTTTACATCTCTGTTCCTTCTGATTCAGAGGAACAACAGATCTTAAAACATTTAAAATATAATAATTCAGCAGTATCACCTAATTTAAATATATTAGCATGAATTCTACCCACTAGTAGCTTTGCATTGGAGAAAAATCTGCTTGTGCTTGCCCAATTCTTCTACACTACTATGTGCTTTGTCCCATGTTGAACTGAAAGGTATTCGTAGGAAAGATTTTCAGGCGTTTATGGGTTATTGCAATGGCTAAGAGACCAGGGGTGTTTTTCCACTGTCAGAAAGTGCCCATTTTTGCACCCATTAAGGACCCATTTGGGTGTGAGCCGGATGACCCCATTTCCACCACGGTACCCATTTGGGACCCGATTGTTTCGAATGCCACTGGGGAAATCCGGATCAAATGGGTACTTTCTGCCCTTTAATCTGGATTTTCTGTAGACCCTATTAATGGGGTCTACAATGGGGTCTTCAGGCAGAAAATCTGAATTAGAGGGAGCATGTTTCCACGCTGGTGTGGCAATGGGGTCTAGAGGAGGCTAGGGGGAGGGGGCACCCATGGGGGGGGGAGCCCCAAAACCTAAGCTTTGAAGTCATTTCGAAGTCACTTCGAAGTTCACTCCGAAGATCAGAACAGACTTCAAAGGAGCTATTTTGCACAGACTTCGAAGTGACATCGAAATGACTTTGAAATGACTTCAAAGCCGCTTTGGAGATTGCACCCCCTGTCCCCCCAAATACCTGGAGTGACAAGCAGACCCCTCATGGGTAGATCCGGATTTCCAAATGGGTGATCCAATGTTTCCTTGGCAGGGAGGCTAGCACCCATTGCTATTGGGTGCTAGACCACCCATGGAAACACATTGGGTACTTCCCTTAATCCGGATCTACTAGATCCGGATTAAGGAATGCACCCATTCCTTAGATCCGGATCTTCTTAGATCCGGATTAAAGGAGTGCAGTGTAAAAACACCCCATGTTAAAAGCAGATGTTCCACTTCGTGCAAGCAGAAGTCATTTCTACCACAATAAACCCTGATAATGCCATGGTTTTTCAATGTCAGCTAGCCCAAGATCAATCCAGGCAATCTATTTAAATACGACAATTAATCTTATCATTCCACAAATACTTCTAAGTACTTCATTCAATGGAAGTTATTAGAGCTAGTAACATGATGCTGGCAGAGCAAGAATCCCACAAGGCATATTGAAAGCAAGTAAAGGAAAATATGCCTTGACAATATTAATGATGACAACAAATACTCTGTGAATTCTTAAACAACTTCCCACTCACTGGACAGTTTCAAGAGCTGGAAAAAAATACGGCACAGTTAAGAGTGACAACAGAACAGTATGAAAATAGATGAGCAAGCATGAATATGCTTCCCCTATAAAATGCTGCTGCATTAACATTAGCAAATTGTCACATAGATGTTTAGCAAATAATTTATCATGCTGTGATCAAAATATACAAGCATGTGTGATAATTACTTTGAGATTTTAGTTAATCACTCTAGGAATTTTTTCCTCTCTCTCTGTAGAGCAATATTTCTCATGAAAAAAGTACATCTGTAAACATTTTTGACACTGATTAGGGGAAGACTAAAGGAAAGTGCTTCTTTTAAAAGAAAATGGTCTGTAAATATATGTAATTATATTTTTGAACAGTTTCATTCCAAAGAATATGAAGTTGAATCAACTTTTCCCCACCACCTAAAACACAAATAGTTGCATTCTAGATTAGAATTCTGCTGCATACATTAGTAACCTAAATGGGAGTCTAGTTTGATCCAATTTGTTTTCTTTTGGGACATTCAAGTACATATATTTTTGGTCATCCTCTGTAGATCTTACAACTCAGTTTGGCAGTTAATTTTTCAAGTAGAGTATCACTGCCATGGCTGTGCATTGATGGTCTTAAGCAAGCATGGTTCAAACCTGTTCTTAACCAGGATTTCTATTTCATAAAACATTAAAATTAGCTGTGGTGTCCCTTAGAAGTACATCACTCAGTTCTACATTCCTTGCCTGTCTATATACAATGTAGATGCTTTAATGTATCTTCATAACTTTCCCATAGTTTCCTTGTGTTGTGCATTAGTGAAATCGATAGCAAAGAATTTGCTTAGAACACCAGAAAGACATACTGCATCCTGGGTCCTTACTTGATCCTGGCTACATTTGTCTGCGGTATGTTTTGCCAGTGTTTGAGCTTGTTTACTTAATAAATTTCCTAACCAATGTAGGGTTCATACTTTGAACTATTCAAAGGCCACCTCTAAATTTGAGGGCACAATGGTCACACACCACACTGGTGAACATTACAACAAAAATATAGTAAGTGTTTTAGTTTATGGAATAGACTTTCCAGCAATAAATGCTCTTCCTGCAAAATAGTGCATGTAAAATAGACCTTTTTTTGTTCAACATCAACAAGATCTTGTTCTTTCCTGGATTCAAGATGTTTCTTATTAAAGCTTTCACTTTTGGTAATGTTTCAGCTGAGAAAGCAGTTAAGAGTCTCCAGTATTGTAATTAGGCACAAATGTATATAAAGCTTTCCTCAATGGAAAATTGAGAAAATTTTGTTTATGTATATCATTGTTTTTAATACCTATCTGTTTGTAATCTGTTGTTTTAAAGGTTGTTATCTGCCCTGAGACCTTCAGGTATTGGGCAGGATAGAAACATACATTTTACCACACATTACCTTGCACTTGACAATTAAATCTGGATTATCATGAAAAGGATTTGTATGTGACTCGTGCTATTTGACTTTAATTTAATTTTACTCCATTAAAAAGCTGTTTATCAAATGCTAGTATAAGTTGCAGAAGCTTACAGAGAAGAAAGACAAAGACAAGTTTAAGTACCAGAACAAAATTTACAATGATACACAAAAATATTATGTTAAGCAAGAATTTTAAGGCTCTTGTGTCTGCTATGAAATCCTGTTAGAACACTGGCATAAAAGATTTAAGCAAAATTTAATTAATTTTGGCTGCAAGTCAATTTGCAATCTTTACATGAGAAAAAGTCTTATGTGGTAGAATTATTTGAGGTAAACATATATACAGATAAACTGTAAATTTAACGGTTATAACGGGCTCCCAGTACCTCTGCTGTACCTCTGAGAACCTGCTATTCAGTTGCAGGCACATTTTATTTGGACATCCAGAAGTGTAAAAAAAAAAAAATTATGTCCAAACTTGGACGTTATCAGGGTTTACCTTACAACAGGAGGATCTGTGTTTGTGGTGAAAACACTGTTGAGGACTTAGCTCATCTGTTTCTGCATTGCCAGCTTTACGAGAAAATAAGGGGCTACTATATAGACCCCCTTTTTGTCAACTTTAGCTCAATGGATGATACTGGGAAACTCTATATTCTGCTTAGGGGCTCAGACAGGCAGTTCGTTATAAAGGTTGCACTTTTTACCCTGAGGGCAATGAAGATTCGTGCTGATTTTATCAGATTTTAAGTTTTTCTTTTTATCTATTGTATTATATTTCTGTTTTGATATGGTCACATGGACTAATCAATAAAATGTTTTACACATCAGAAGTAATTATGGACAGCCTGGGAGTCAGGAAGCTTCACTTTTTGTGGCATTTCTTAGTTCTACAGAAGGTGAAGCAAAATAGCAAAGTTTCCTTCCTAGCTATTTCCCGATGGTTGTGTTGTTAATTACCAAGATTTCAGAGATCTAGTGACATGCTATTTGCACGCTAGTGCAGACTATGGGTGTTTTTCCACTGTCACCATTAATGGGTCCTTAATGGGTACTTTTAGTGACAGTGGAAAAACACCCTATGAAAGGTCTCTGGTGAGGCCTGCCATGGTCTGCATTACCTTGTAGCCAGCAGACCACTATCCTGAGATAAGGCCAAGTGCAGAAAGGGCCATGGGATGGATTTAGGGAGCCACATGTGATCCTCAAGAGGATCAGTCCATGTCCATTCTGTGTATACTGAAAAATTACTGCATTTGTGATCTCCAAGCCCAGAACTAATAAGACTTTGAAGTGTGGAACATCCCTAGTAGGGGTGTTCACGAATGCACTTTTCAGCACTGGATTTGAATTGAATATCTGAAGATTCAAATTGATTTGAATCTTTAAAAGTCAAATGTATTCTCATTCAATTTGATTAGAATATATTTGAATCTATTCGTACAAACGTTCAATTCGTATCTGAAGATATGTCAACAATGTTTCCCGTTTTTATCCGATATGCAGCCTGGGCAGCCTGGGCTGTGTCGTTGTGATACTGACATCCTGAAGCTGTATAGACATATACAAACCCTTATTCTGGCACTAACCTGTACAATTTTTAGGACAAACTTTGTAGTACATATGACCCGAGAACAACCACTCTACCATGTACAAACTTTCAAATCCTGCTCCACCACTGCGCCCCATAAAAGCAGCACAACACTGTTTTTGTTGTTTTTCTAATTTTTCTGCTTTCTATACCTGTCATGCTTTTAATCAGATGGCTTGTGCTGGATACTGGGTGAGGAGTGAATCATTCGTATGAATTATTTGGACATTTGTATGTGTACAGCAGTGTTTCCCAAAGTGTGGTACGCGTACCCCCAGGGGTACGGGAAGAGTTTGGTGGGGGTATGCGTTGCACCGGAGTTTGGTGGGGATCATGTGGGAATATCCACTGCACCATGCTTAGCTGCACCCACAGAACAAGGAAAGAAATAGGCGCGTATCGCAGTTTTTACATGGGAACTGGGGCCATCATACATCGTATCGCAACTCATTATGGCGGGAACTTCTGTGCATCCTTTGCGCAGCTCAGGTTCAGCCATTTTTAAACTGCGGGAACATTAACAGTTGGCACTGAGCCACGGAGCTGTTTAAACACCAGAGAATTGCAGTGTTATCTAACGGTCTTGTGAGGCGTGACATGGCGTGAATATACTGCACTTCGTTACAGAGACAACTTACTTCTTTGATAGTTAGCTCTGGGTGCCTGTTATTGTGCTTTAGTAAGTTCCACTGATTTTGATTATTTTTATAAAATACAATTTTTATCCCTAACAGAGATTATGGATCGCTGGTTGAAATCTGGAACCAAATTATGATGATCTGTTATCTCAACATAAACAATTTCATCCTTCTCATTGAATCAAATAAATGTTCTTTATAATAACTTTTGTTTATTTTGTGTATGTACCAAAAATGAATAAATATATTTTGATTTTTATTAAAACATATGTTTTTTATGAGGGGTAGTCAGCGTTATGAAAATTATAGAAGGGGTACACATATGTCAAAAGTTTGGGAAACACTGGTGTACAGATACGTATGCATTACATATGTATCAGTACACATTTTATTCATATCTGTACACATTTGTATGGATGTGTACAGGACAAAAATGTGATGTATACAGATGCGTACGGACACATACAAATGTTGTCGACATTGGTATCTTCAATTATGAACAGAATATTCATATGAATAGATACAAATGTATTTGATTCAAATCAAATGTGAATACATTCGAATTTTAAACATTTAAATCGATTTGAATCTTTGGATAGTCTATTCAAATTGAATCCTGAAAATTGCATTCGTGCACACATCTACTAGATTCTACCTTCTTGCCAGATAATGGTTGGCAGTACCTTCTTCTAGCAAGATGCCACAGATTGAATTTGTGAAATTCTGCTTTCCAGACAACTGCTATGCTACTGAGCTACAGGCAATCTTCCTTGAATTTCATGATGGGACAAAGATAGAGATATAAATAAGGATATGCTGTGCTTATTCTATAAACCACATTATTATGCTAAAGCAGGTGAAGCTGTTATATTTAATGGGTCTTACAGCCAACTCCTAGAGAGAAGAAAGTTTCATGCCACTTTTTCCATTTAGCTGCAGATGGAATTGTAGGAATAGAGACTTATTTCCCCGTGGGAGGAACAGGCAGTGTTTATACAAGACCACTGGTAGCATTTCAGGGGAAAAAGGAGAGTGGTGTTTTATGTATGAAATTTTCCAGGCTCTTGCGGAAGAGAATTAGGTCATGTAAATATGTAGTGATGCCCTTTCTATCTAGAGGCTCTACTACAAATTGTGGAGATTTGCAGAACCTTTTAACTGCAAGTTATATTTGAGCCCCATCCCTAAAACAACTTACTGTAGAGTATTGACAATACTGTGTTATTAGATTACTGTTGTTAGAGTTCACTGTTAACACCAACACTTAACTGTACTGACTTATTTTTGGTATGTTTCATTGGTTGCAAAGGTTAATTTTCTTGGGAATCATGGGGTTTAAAAACAAAGTCCTAGGAATTCATCCCATTGATGGATAGTGGCTGCATCCAGACAGGGGCTAAATTGTAGGTTTTCCCAGGACTATTTTGGGATTGCTACACATATCTTTGGCAATCACAATATAGTCTCATGATACAGGGGTGAAATCTTGTGGTATCTGATTGTAGGAAAATCCAAGTTTCACCATGGATTGTCCCTGAATAGTGATGTGCCATACTTGTCTGGACATGTGCAGGACCAAACACTGGATAAGAGACTGGCTCCCTAACCACTAGACCAAACTGGCTCACATGAATCTTTCAGTAGCAGTGCTCCGGATGTTCTTGCCCAGGGAATTACACTTTGTTATCATCTAGGTAACAGTCAAAGTCTTTTCTAAGTACTGTCATAATCATACAGTTATTTTAAAACATTGCTCTTTTCAATATTTCGTTTTTAAGCTATTAATTGCATTCTTATTTGCAAATTGTAAAGCACAGCACAGCATTGTTTTTAATGTAACCCCACCCTACGACAATAGGAAATAATAGGGTGGATTTAGGAATACAAATAAATACTATGTTGGAAAAAAAGCTGTATAGTTAGCAAGGATGGCAGGCAAAACGATGCAGATGAGGTGGTTATTTTTCCTTTGATAATGGCAAGGTGTGATGTGGTCTGCTGTGAACCAAAATGCTGTCTACAAAGATCAAAGGCAGAGTGGCACTTGATGTTTTCTATCACCCCACTACCAGCTCCCTCTGATTCAATGGATGTTTAGCTGAATCACCTGTGACCCACCAGAGCAGAAATGGCTGAATGATAGGGTTCTAGATATCACTGCAGTAAAATTCCCTCATTTCTGGCCATTAGCCAGACTGGCTGAAACAGACAGAAATTTGTAACTCAGCAACATCTGGAGGAAAAAGATGGACAGGCACCTCAAATAATCTGCCAACAGAGAATCGCAAAATCCAAAGTACCAAATAAATCAAGATAATTCCTTTTTATATAGGAACTCAGTGTGTTTTGGCTCTGTCAAGGGATCTATTAAAATAGAATAAAAGAATATGACTAACTGAGACTCCTGGGCTACAAACATTCATATTCTCCAACCATCAACTATGCTGCTGGGGTAATGGAAGCAGATATACTAAACATCTGGGTAGCCAAACAGGTCACTATTCCTGATAGTGTTGTTTGTCATGAGGAAGAAATCACTGGCTTGGAAGTTACTCTATGTAATGAAAGGGCCAAAGAAGGCAAAGTTGCAAGAGAAATATACTCCAACGCTAATCTCCTTTGGTGGATCATAAGGAAGATGGAGTATTGAAGAACCTTTTTGAATTGTGGTGCTGAAGAAGTCTTTTGAGAGTCCCTTGGATTGCAAGGATATCCGATCAGTCAATATTAAAGGTAATGAACCCTGACTGTTCACTGGGAGAGAAATACTATGTGGCTCAAATACTATCTGGCCATAGTATTTGAGCCCTGAAGCTTAAATATTTGTTGAATTTTTAATGTCTTTTAATGTATATTCTATTTTAATCTGTTGTAACCCGCCCAGAGACCTTTGGGTATGGGGCGGGATATAAATGTAAATAATAAATAAATAAATAAATAAATAAATAAATAAATAAATAAATACTATGGCCACATAATGAGAAAACAGGTCTCATTGGAGAAAAAGCCTTGATACTGAGAAAGTAGTAGTAGTAGTAGTAGTAGTTGGCTTTTCTACCCAGCTTTTCTCACCCATTCAAGAGGACTCAAAGCAGCTGACAGAGCCTTCTATTCTTCTCTCCACAACAGACATCCAATGAGGTAGGTGGGGCTGTGAGAGCTCAGAAAGATAATCAGAAAGGTCACCCAGCTGGCTTCATGGAGAAGTGCTGAGTCAAACCCAGTATTCCCAGATAAGAGTTTGGCTCCCTAACCACTAGACCAAGATTGAAGGTAGAAAGAGAAGGAGATGAGGGAAGTTACAATGTCATGGAAGCAACAAACATGAGCTTGGGCAGATTTTGGGGAGCAGTAGAGGACAGAGACTGTGGCGTGCTGTGGTCTCTGGGGTTACAGAGAGTCAGATATGACTGAAGGACTGAATACCACAAACAACTAGGTATGTGCACAAAGATTTGTAACATTCTTGGTTTGTACGAATTCAGCTGAATTTGGACATTTGTAAATAAATCGAATGTTACGACATTGTACATTAACATTTGTATGAATATGTTTTGGAACATTTGTATGAATAGTTTGGAAATTTGTGAAACTGAGGAGGTGGGAATCCAGCTGCACCAGTCACATCTGCAACAGATCCAGAGTGCATTCAACATGGATCCAGAGTGGATTAAAAGTGGGTTCAGGTCGGATTTGACGCTTTCAGAGCAGACGTTACAGAATACGCATTCGATACATATTCGTTTGTAACAGATATTCATACAAATATATTCGTATCAAATAGAATCCTACCACATTTGAAGGGAATCTATTTGAACAATACAAATTTCCTAACATTCAATACAGTACAAATTGAATGCCCAAAAACCCATTCTAACAGTCCCCTTGTAACACACTACTTTCATGTTTACTTTTTTAAAGTCATGAAAGTTATAAAGCCCACACCGAGTTGACCTGTTGATTTTGTAGTTTACTTTTCAGCCAGAGAGACTGACAGAGGAATAAAGTAGGGAGAAGGAACTGCCTAGTGTCATGGGTTCTAGAGGCATTATGAATGTACTAAAACTGCCCTCTTGTTCATTAAATAGGAGAGGGGTATAGTGTACTCTCCTGTGTTGCTTTAATGGGCTCTCCTGCATTTGTTTATTATTTGTATTTCTATCCTGGCCTATACCCAAAGGTCTCAGGGTGGGTAAGAACATTTAAAATCAAGCACAGATTAAAACAACAGTAAATATTACAACAGTAACAGTGAACGAAGGTGGCTAGAAGGCAGGGTCAACATTCAGCCGTAGAGGAGCCATAGCATAACGTTGCCTATTGATTCTCATTTTCCTCACTGCAACTTCATTTGCTTCTCACTGCAAAGCATTTCCTCAGCATTCATGCAACTCTGTTCATCTCACGGCTGCTGGGTTCTGGACAGTTTTTTCTGCTGCTGCTGTTGAAGGGTAGCCAAGCTGTGTGGCCACCTGCCATCCTTGGTTATATAACATAAAATGTCCCATTCCTAAAGGGACATCTCCAGGAGGTCTTGGCTACATCAACAGACAGAACAGTGAGGGCTCCATCTGTTACTGGCCTTTTTCTTTTAGTCACCTTCATTCTACTTTCTGTCCAGCAGAGCTAAATGGCACCTGCTTCATCTGAATGTCACTTGTGAAAATGTTCAAGGAGGGTATTCCATATCTGGCAATTGTGTGTATTTTGCCTTTTTTTGGATATCCAGTTCCAAAGGGAAAGGATGTACAGTGGTACCTTGACATACGAGTTTAATTCGTTCCGTAACCTTGCTCTTATGTCAAATCGCTCGTATCTCAAAGCAATTTTCCCATTAATCCATTCCAGCTCCCAAAACACCACCTCAGTTGTTTTTGTTATATACTGTACTGTATTTACATACTCGTATCTCAAATCTTGCTCTCATCTCAAAGCAAAATATCACTCGCTTGGCGGCTTGTATCTCAAAACACTTGTATGTCAGGGCACTTGTATGTCGAGGTACCACTGTAAATGCAAAAGTGAAAGTTGGGAAATGCAGTAGTATCTGATATACTAATGAGATGGAGAGAATAGCTTCTTTTTTTAAAAAAAGAAATACTTCTTGTTGATTTCTGCACATGTTCTTAGAATAATCACCAGAGAAATATGAAAACTGCAAATTATAATTACAAGGTTAAGACAACTCATGTATTTGGCCCAGAACTGTCTACACAAAAAAGGTGAATGGAAAATTGTCCCCCTTTTACCCAATACAATGTATTTATTCCGTATCCCATCTGATAACCTACAAACTGACATTTCCTTTGCCAGTTTCCCCATTACTGCTATATTCCAGTAGTGTTGTCATTGCTTGAAGATCAGGTCAGCTAACCATAGGTGGAACCAAAGGTAACGGGCAGCAGAAGTAATGAGAGGTGGGGTAGGACAGGGCTGCAATATAATATTCATCCATACAGGAGCCTACATTTTACATGCATGTAAGAAAAAGGAAGTGGTGACCAAGGGTCTGACAGCAAATTTGCAGTTTGCCACCCGTCCCTGCCAATTGTGTGTATTTTATCTTTACATTTTTATCCCACCTTATAGATTTGGCAAAAAATAAGCCAGCGAATAAGACACACCTGGCTTTTTAGGTAAGGTTGTATGTAAAGAATAATTAGGCCAGCTGAAGAATCTGGCCAGGCTGCCCTAGACCTGGAGGTCTCCTGGGCGGGTAACAACATCTAAAAATCAAACACCATTTAAAACAATAACAGCATCTGCCATTGGAGAGAAAAATGTGTCCCCATTTAGCTGAAGGCCAGGGCAAAGAGGTGGATCTTTGCTGCCTTCCTAAATGTGTACAATGAAGGGAGAGACTATTCCATAGGCTAGGGGCCATCACTGAGAAGGCCCTCTCCCAGGTGCCCACCCCTTTTGCTGCTGAGGGTAGTGAGACAACCAGGAGGGCCTCTCCTCCAGATCTTACAGTACGGGCAAGTTGATATGGGAATTGATGCTCCTTCAGATATTTGGGCTTGGTAGTGCATTGGCAGCCAGTGCAACTCTTTTAACACCAGTGTGATGTGCATACAGCCAGCTGTCCTGGTCAGCAATCTAGCTGCTGTATTTTGCTGACACTTTATTAGGCACTGGTTAAATGAGAATGGGAGCCCCTCCAACAGTGCCAGTTGCCAGGATGACCTGGTGATGCACTGTGCAATTGCACCTGCATTACTGGCCACATGCTCCCCCGCATATCTTCCATGTCAAAGAAGTGCAGCTGCAGCATGCATAGCTTACTAGCCCTGCCTCTAGTTATAGGCATGGAACAGTTTTAACTACTCCAAGCCCATATGCCTGGACCCGTTTCTAGGAAAGAAACGGCTTTGTGAAGTGCAGACTCTCCATGTCGGAGTGTTCCCGGCATTGACTGCTACAGTCAGTGCAAAAATGGCTCTGAGTTACTGGGTATGGTGAGGTACTATGGTCTTTACTCTTATGAGTTAACCCTGCCTTGCAAAATGCCTTTTCTTTCCCACTTACTTGGTTGTCTTAACCACTACGCTTGTAAGACTGGGATTGCAGGGCCATGGGGAAGAAGTAAGATCTCCTGGTGAAGCCTTGATTTTGTGTGTTAGATGTTAAAACATGGATTGGAAAGTTCAAAGGAAGGCTTGAGATTTGCCAGTTCTTTGTTGCCTGATGTATCTATCCTGTGAACTTTCCTGCATCCACTGCTGTAGCCCTTTAGTCAAGTCTGGCACCCTCAATCCTTTCTCTCACCTCTGTTAGTCACCCAAACATCTTAACACAGAGCTTGGTCAAGATGTCACTACCCCTTCCTACTGGGTGAGCGTCATCTTTCAGAGGTAAACAGCAAGCAAATGACAGAGCCTTGCCATGTTTATGTAATGGGCATTCAGACCATACATCTGTTTGTACATGAAACACTATCCGCAACTGTTGTGCGGCTTCCGCAGAGTTTCCAAGTCACACTTCTGGTCTCCGAGGATTACCTGACCCGAGCCCAAGCAAATACTGGCAGGAAGGGCACACAGACCTCAAAATGGCACAGCAAAAGCTCAGAAAGATGGCCAAGCCTCAGGATGCTGATGAGTGAAAGTAGAGCACCGGGGAAGGTAAGGTCTCAAGCAAGTCTTCAGTCCCAGACCTTTTTGGGTGGGGGTCCGGTGGTGAAACCACTCAGCCAAGCGCTGTAGAGACCCACAGATGCGGCGTGGCGGGAAAAGAGCGTTGGCCACAGAAAGACAGCAGGAGTTACCTCATATAACCTGCTCTGGCAGCAACGAGGAAAACTGCCTCGGGTTGCGCGCCGCACAATCTGAAATAAAGGCAAAATGGGGAGAAGGAAGGAGGGAGGTTGGGAGACCTCGGAGAAGAAGGGGAGCATCCCCCCCTCGCCAGTCCTCGTTCGTCCCCAGTCGCGCGCGCGCATCCTTCTCCTCCTCCTCCCCCTCCCTACGCTTCACCTGGCAAGTGGGAGCAGCCCCGTCGCCAGAGCCTCGTCCTTTTTGGCGCGTGTGGCTCGCTCTCCTAGACCGCCTTCGCTCTCATGCACACACAGTCACAGTCACAGGCACACCGAGGCAACAGCCAGCCGCGCTCAAGAAGCCGGGCAAGACCGAGGTGGCCGGCGGGAGAGGTGGGTGGGTGCGGGTGCAGCAGAGGCGGTTTTATGTAGACACGCGCGCACGCACTCATGCGCGGACACACACACACACACACACCTGGAGTGGTGCAGCCAGTCGTTTCCCACTGTTCTCCATTTATCGCAGGAGACGCACGCACGAGGCGACACACACACACCACACAGCGAGCGAGCGCGAGCGCGAGCGCGAGCGCCCACGCTTCCAGGCGCGCCCACGCGCAGGCAGCTCTCGCTCTCTCTCCCTCACACACACACACACACACCAGCCACGAGGGTGCGCGCGTGGAATCCGAGCTGAGCAGCCAAGCCTTTCATGATTATTTTTTCCTCTTGACCCTCTGTGCGCCTCTGTCTGTCTGCCTGTGGTGCGCGAGCACGCGCAGGGGCGCGCGGCCGCCGCTCCCTTTCTAGCTCTTGTGGTGCCTTTTTAGACCCACGCGCTGCTCATTCTCTTTCTTTTTTTTCTCCCCCTCCCCTCCCCTTTCCTCTCCCACCCCCTCCCCTCCCCTCCCCTCCCCCTCCCCAACCCCCCAACCCCTTGCCTCTCTCTCTCTCCAACTCTGCCTCCCCGAGCCCTGAAAAAATGCCTGCCCGTGAAGCGAGGAGAGGGCACCGGGTCTGTAAATAAGAAGTGAGTACTCGTTACAATGGCGCGTCTCGCTGGCTTGGAAAGGAAAAAGGAAAAAAAAGAGAAAGAAAGAAAAAAGAAAAAGAAAAAGGAGGAGGAGGAGGGCTGCTTGGAGGAGGAAAAAAAATACTGCATGCTCTTTTGCTTCTGCCGCTGCAGCTTGGCTCTAGGGCAAGAGGAAACCCCCCTCTCTAGCAGCCCCACTCCACCCATTTGCGGGAGAGCTCGTTTTGCCCATGCCCACCCACCCTACTGCCCTTCTCTGCCTTCATCCCTCCCTCTTCGCCTCTCCATCCCTACTGCACGAGCTTTTCCTGCTGCATGCATGCAACACCTTTGCTCTTAAGGCGCTTCCTTGCACTTCATCTTTGTTTAAGGGGTGTGTATAGCCTTTGCTAGGGATAGACGAGCGAGAAAGGTAAATAGGTTGTTGAAGAAGAACCAGAGATCCCTTCGGAAACCGGGGCTTTTCTCTCCTGCCTGCCTGCCATCCTTAAATTAAGAGCCTAGGTAGATACGAGGGTTGCACATCATTTCAAGAGCATCTTTTATATGCCTGGCTCTGTAGGGGTGGTTGTTCTTGTTGGTGGTGGTGTGGAGGAGGACAAGGACTTTGAAGAGCAGAGGAAGAAAAAAGAATGCTGCTTCTTTCTTTTTAATTAAAAAAAAAAGAATGATATGGAAGGAGAGCACCAAAATTGATTCCCATCTTTCTGGTGGTGCTTTTTGAATGTCCAAACGGATGGGCATCCCAAAGACTTCAAGAGGAGAGTGAGGGGACGGATGCTTAAGGGAAGGATACAGGAGGCTGATGCTCCGTTTAGCAGTGCCTACCGTTTGTGCGATCGGCGTTAAGAAGAAGGCGCTCATTGCGCTGCCATCCTTCCCTCCCCCTTTGTTAGCTCAGCTGCATGCAGCTTCTGAAAGGGGAGTGGATGGAGGGAACTTGGGGATGGCGCTTCCCCAGGGTGCCAGGGTTTCCTTTGGAGTAATGGGCGTGCAGAAAGGGAGGTGCTTTTCTTTTCCTTTTCTTTTTAAGAAAGAAACAAGAGTGTCCTGCTGAAAAATTGTTCCCCAAAAAGCTGGAGGATTGCCACCATTTTAAGGTGGACGAAGAGATGGATCAGGTTGACAACCTGCTGAAGAAGAGTCATCAGATTCGTAGTGACTACATTAAGCAATGAAGGAATGGAGGTTGCTTCACAGTTCCTCCTTCTCATCACATATTTCTCATCCTGATCTGCTATGCAGTTTAGGCAAAGTATGTTTTTGTGTGTTTTCAGACCCACAGAAGTCCAGGGGGCTTTGATACTGGTACTGCAGTTCAAGGCAGTTTGGAGGTTGCCCGACTAAACCTCAAGCCATTGTCATCACCCATCAAAAGCCTGTAGGCAGCAGCATTCTGTTGCAACCTTCAAATCAATGACTATGGAATACTCCCTCTGAAATCCATGGGATTGCTTCCACCACGACTGCTGCAGGCAGAGTGGGTTGCTTTTGAGACTGCATCTTTGGGCACACAAACGAGATCTGCTTGCATCTGTGACCTCCTATGGTGGTTAAAGTTGTATAGCTGACACAGTGAAAAGAATTAGGCTTGTGAAGATATTCCTCAAGTCCTAGCTTTCTAGGAGTTGAAGAAGAACAACTATGTAACACAGTTGTCTGGGATGAGTCATGAGAAACGCTCTTCTGAAATTCTCATCTGTGGCTGCTGCTACTTTCCCTTGGAGAAGGAAACTCAAGCCTGCTGTATTAGTTGCATTTACTATGGGTGATTGACTTCTTCAAAGCCTAGTTATTATTGTTTTTGATGGTGCTATATTACTATATAACTTCTGTGCATGCGAATAATGATATGGTGTACTCTGCTCCCCTTTCCCACCCCAAGAGATGTCCACTTTTCAGAGAGGTGAGGAATTTTAATCTTGTTTTAGAGGTGGGAATTTCCCTAACGCTGGTGGAAAGAGGATTGTGGTCATTTAGGATAAATTAATGACTGACAGAAGAAAATGTGTATACTAAAAAAGATAGATGGGAGATCTTTGAAGTGAATAAATAAAACTATTGTCAACCAGTACATTTCACATGTATTCTTATTGATTTAGTAATATGTGAATAAATTCCCATTGGCTTATATGTGCAGCTGTAGTAATGAAAAGATTCTCCAGTATTTGCAGGATCTAAAGACAGAGAAGTTTGAAGCCTCCTGCAATCCAAAAAAATCATCTTGGTGTCTTAGAAATATTTCAGATTCTAGCCTTTGCATGACTTTTTTTTAGTCACATACTAGCATGCATTTTAAAAAAATGCTTTCTTGTAGCAAATACTCATAAAGTAATCTTGAATGTTATGCATGGCAAAGCATGGAAATATATATATTGTAAAAAGTGAATTCTTCTAAGTTTAGTGTAGTCTCTATGTGTACAACCTGAGAAGAGATCTTTTTCAAATGGTAATTGGTTAGAGAACATTGTGGCTTAGGCATCTCATTGATAAAATTAAACTTAGAAAACAAAATGAAAATGTAGTTGATTGTGTAAAATCTAAGTGATCAAAATTATATTTTACTGATGGTAACAATAGTATTACATTGTAAGTTTGGCTGTGTAAATATTGTCATGAGTTGGGTTGGAGATAGTCATCCAAGAACAAATTGAGTACACAGTCACAACAAGTTGTTGGAATCTCCTCTCCTTTTTAAAGTAAATTCTTGTGGAGATGGATAAATTGTTCATTTTACAATGGAATTAATAGCTTGCATGTGAATTAATGGCTTTATTTTTGTTCTCGAGAAAAAAATAACTACAAATAAGTCTGTGATGATGCTAGTTAAAAAAATAAATAAATAATATTCTTCTTCTTTTTTTTAACTCTGTGATTAGTGGCGGCACCTGACTTACTGGATCCCAAATCTGCTACTCAGAACTCCAAACCTAGGCTTTCATTTTCTACCAAACCTACTGTGCTTGCTTCCCGGGAGGAGAGTGATACAACTATTAATGTTATGAAATGGAAGACAGTCTCAACAATTTTTCTTGTGGTGGTTCTGTATTTGATCATTGGAGCTACTGTTTTTAAAGCCTTGGAGCAGCCACATGAAACCAATCAGAGAACAACTATTGTGATCCAGAAGCAGATGTTTGTATCACAGCATTCCTGTGTGAATGACACAGAGCTTGAAGAACTAATCCAGGTAATTCTCCATAAAGAAGTGTAAGTTTGCTGTGTTCTGCATAGTAAACATAATTTACTAGTTAGATGGATACTGTTGCGTTAGCTAATGTGTTTTGTGAATGCTGTGGGCAAGAAGTAAGGTTTGGAACAAGTAGTTTGATTGAAACCTTCACATGCACAAATCATTGCTAACTCCATTAGTTGCACTGATTTTATATATATATATATTTCATTCTTGCTGCTCTTTAAATTGCTGATTGTTGGCAAATGCAATGCTGTATGCTCATCTTGCACTGGATAAAGCCATGTTTAGTCATATTCTCTAGCAAGAGATGTGGACAGGAAAAACAAGACGCTTGCTCACTGCTCTTTGTGAAAGTTAATTTTGGAATAACTAGGTAATGTTGGCATCCTTCTGTCTGGAAAGACAATGGAAAGAGCCTGGGCCGGAAGGTATGGAAACTCTGGGCTGCCCAGGCACAAGATTTTCCTTCTTGGCTTTAGTCTGATCCAAAGGAATATAAACATGACATTTGGCACTTGGTTGGCTGCATGAGCTGCCAGAGAGATGACCTTTGGTGCATTTAACTACTTTAGGAGCTCCACTCCAGATTTTCTGTCAGGTGGTCTGTTCACACTTAAGGTACAGGGTTGTTCTGGGATTCTCCATCTGCACACTGTGGTGCCACCTCCATCTTGGAGTGTTGGTGAGTGTCCAGGAGTGTACTTGATCCTCCAAAGTTGTGGAGCAATTTTTACTACCCCATAGCTTCATCAGGAGCTGCTAGGATGTGCTTGGCAAGCTCCCAGACCCAGCATTCATTTCTTCTTTGGTGCAAACACTGTGGGCAGGAAGGGAAGTTGTGGGTGTGTAAATGTGTGTGGCGTTACATTTGCCATGCAGCAGCTGTGCATGTGGCAGAAGCTGCTGTGGCCACTGCCATGGTGATTCAGATAGTCCAGGATGGACTCTCCACACTGTGAGCACTGGTAGTGAAGTTGGAGATTGCACCAGTCCTTGCAGTGCACACGTGGGCCACCGTCCCTGAAAAAATAATGATGATGTTTATTTATAACACCCTTATATCATTCTAGGCAGTTAAGTGTGAAAAGACCCATGATTTATCTCCATTGCTTTAGGTTTTCCCAAGCCATTCCTAAGGCAGTGAGGTTATTTTACTCACAGCTTTGACAAGCCTGTGGGCTTTCATGGCAGAACACTGATTTGAACCAGTTAAGGCCTGGTGCCCTTAACTACTGTACCACTAGACGTATAAACAAACAGGATTATACAGTAACTATAAGGAAGTATAGAGCTGGCCAAGTGCACTCACATTGTTCTGCTGCTGCTGCTGTTCCTGAGTAGAATAACTTCTCTGTGAAACAATCCAACTGTGAACTGCTAAAAAACAGTCCACAGCCTGCTCAGAAGTAGGTGGATCATTCTTATGGAGGTAATTTATTACCCTCTTCAGATGTGCCATAGTGAGTAGGTATGGCTGTGCAGCTGCAGCTGCTTTCTTGCATAGCTGCCAGATTGCTGTGACAATGTTTGGCCTCTCACTGGATGTTGCTTTGGATGTTGCCTTGGCAATCTGGGCAACCTGTGGCTGCCCATTTGCAGTACAAGTGCTGCTGGCCAGGTACAGGCCAAGTTTAGTACTTGTAGTGCAAATGGCCACCACCACACTGGATTCTTACCAGCCTGGTTATACCATACCGGGCCTGTAGACATAATATTTTAAACTCTGAAGTTTGCCACACTTACATTTTCTGTAGTTGTATTAATTTTAGTCACTGCCTTGAAAGAAAAATCCTGTGGTAGTTATGAAATGCATTTCCTGCTATCAAGCTAGGAGATGGTGATTGTGATTGTTTTTGTCTGGAGAAAACTAGCCAGCTATGAGAATGCTTCTTTGGGGAGGCTGCCAGGGAACATGAACAATTAGAAGTGCTTGGAATTCAATTTTGATCACCTTCAGCCACACCAGAAATGTTTAAACCTGTTGCCCACTACCAGCAGGCCTCTTTCTATGAACTTATAGTCTAGCAGCCTTTTTGCACTTAACTTATCCGGGACAGTGTCCCAGGGAAGCTAAGTTTAGGGCTGGAGGCCAGCGTTTGCATTGTGAATGCTGGCCCTGTGCCAAACCTATTGGGAACTCACCCTGCAGCAGTGTCCGGCAAGGTTTGCCTCACCATGGCAATGGCCATGTGCAGCCAGCTGTTGCTATGGCAGTTGAGTGATGCGGTGAATGCTGCATGCAGGGCTGTACTAGGTTTTACTGCTCCATAGCCTCTTAAGATGAGGATGGCTATGCACACTCCAGGATGGGAGTGGCTGTGTGGTGTGCAGATTCACACCTGTCAGATGTGTGGTCATCCTGGAGGGTCAAACACACAAAAAAGCTTTGGTTCCCATAGGTACAGAGGAGTCCCTACCTGCTTGGAAGAATGGACAGATTTAAAATATTAGATATCTTTTACATGGCACTGGTCTATAGTCTAGGCAGGTTTAGGCAAACACAAATAAATAAATGGAGTCTGCTGTCCTTTCTATATGAAAACAAGAATAAGCCCCTCTGCTCTCCAAGCAAGAACTACATAGAGTCTCCATGAAATCTGTGGTATGTAAGTCCCATAAAGTTCTTAGCTTTTTCTTAGTCCCATAAAGTTCTTAGCTCATTTATTAAGGTAACTGGTTTGTCCTGTGAAATGAATGGACTTCCAAGTTTTCACTAGTCCTCACTAGGCCTTATTCTGGAGAAGGGGAGCGGCCTGCTTTCCCCATGTTGGTACAGACTGCAGCAAGCCCCAGGCAAAGCCTGCCATAGTCTCCATTAACATGTTGACAACAGATCCCTATCCGGAGATATATTCCAGAATAAGGCCAAGTGGGGAAGGGGCCTTAGATTCTACTTAACCATCAATATGTCTAAACAGGAATGAAATTCCTGAAACAATGGTTGAAGGAACTGTGTATTTCCCTTAGGGGTGTGCAAAATCCTAATATCTTGCCTTACTCCTGGCTGTCTTGTTTCTGCCTTTCTGGGCCTGGAAGGGTCATTGTTGGCCATGTCATCAAGTTCTGTCATGATTTCTGGCCTTCTGGGGCTTCACCTAGTATGGCCCAGCAGTAGGCTGCCCAGACTCCTTCTGGCTCAAAGAAGGCTGAGAGGTGTAGCCGTGAGCAAAAGGAGACAAAGTAAGTGATCTTCTTCTTCCCGGTGCTTTGCCTGCAAAACATGGTCCCTAAGTAACAGGGGCATAACTATTTCAGTGTGTCAGGTAGCATTCAAATAACATTTTGCACACCCCCAGGCTCCATTTCTTGGTTTTGTCCCATTTCATTATACACTAATCAATTTATTTTATGTAAGCTAGGCATTTGAAAAAACGAAGTTGCTCAAGCAACCACATATTGTATGCAAGCATGTCACCAGCCATGGTTGGTACTTGAAGACTTCAAGTTAGTCATAAGAACCAATTTAACCTTAACTGTTGCTGATTTCTATTGTTTGGTAGGCAATGACACCAAGGAGTTTTGCCCATTATTTCTGCTAGTTTTTCTTGTAGTAAGTTAATTGCTTGTTCACAGTATGTTTATAATAACTATTTTTATTCACTCTGAACTCTTCTTCTGTTTGACTGAACACGTAAGCAGTATGTATGGACTACGTTTTCTGAAAGAATGAAGGTGAACATTTATGAAATTGCAGGGTATTAAGATAGTTGTAATGAGAATGCATGTGTGAAGACATAGAAACAGTAGTCACTCTAATCTTCTGTTTTCAGACAGTAGTTGTCTGTTAACTTGTTCAAGGAAAACATTCTATCGCTAAGGGTGAGCTACTGTGTAACTAGTGTCACTGAAATTACTTAAAATTGCCTGAGATTTTGTACACACTGAATTTTTTATCAGACCTAATTCCAGACAAAAGCTATCTTTTCTGTCTGTCTGTCATTTAACAATCAATCAATCATCAATCAATCAACTAATTCCAAATGAAAGTTATCTATCATTCGTCTCTGTCTACTCATTGTCTATCATCTTTCTAACTAATTTATCATTTTTCATCTGTCTATCAGTTATCTCTCTATCATGTCTGTCTGTCACCTATATCACTTATATCATCTATCTACCTATCTGTCATTTATTATCTCTCTCTTATAGGATTAACAAGTTAACATTCAACATGTCCCATAAATCATTATTTTGGACTAATTGTACGTTGTTCATATAATCTTTAATCCATTTACTCAGAAGGAGCCATATTATGTTCAGTGATGTCTTACACAGAATCTATGGGTGTTTTTCTACTGACCTCCTTTAATTCAGATCTAAGAAGATCTGGATTGAAGGAATGGGTACTTCCCCTAATCCGGATCTAGTAGATTCGGATTGAGGGAAGTACCCAATATGTTTCCACGGGTGGTCTAGCACCCAATAGCAATGGGTGCTAGCCTGCCTGCTGTGGAAATGCTGGAGCACCCATGTGCAAATCTGGATCTACTCACAAGGGGTCTGCCTGTCACCCCAGGTGTTTTGGGGGACAGGTGCAATCTCAGTAGACGCTCTGTAGAATCTTCAAAGATCCTCCGGAGCCTTTGACAGCAGCATTGCTCTTGTAAGGGGTTCTCTTTGGAGCCTGTGCTAATCTCCAAAGGCAACTTTGGAGGGACTTTGAAGTTTTGAGTTTGGGGCACCCTCCCCATGGGTGCCCCCCCCAAGCCTCCTCTAGACCCTATTGCCCAATTGTAGTGGAAATAGGCTCCCTATAATCTGGATTTGATGGCTGAAGACCCCATTGTAGACTCCTTTAATGGGGTCTACAGGAAATCTGGATTATAGGTCCTGAAGGACCCATATGATCCAGATTTCCCTAGCTTTGGTGGAAACAGATGTGTCTCTAAAGGGGTCTGTAGTGGAAATGGGGTCATCTGGCTCTGAGCCAAATGGGTCCTTAATGGGTGCCTCAGTGGGTACTTAGTGCTAGTGGAAAAACACCCTATCTTCTCCTTATAATTTGGTTTTTATTGATCATATCCATAGGGTATGTTTAACAGGTTTATTAATAATCCTTGTTTAACAAACCATTACTGTTCATATTTTTTTTGTGAGAAGCAGATTACTGCAGCGAGGCGTTTATGTGCACAAATGTGGAGACTGGCAGATGTTCCACTATGGACAATAGGATTAAAACATTGATGAATCTAGTAGAAATGGGCAAGTGATAACTATTATAAGTTATAAGACAGTTTCAAACTTTTTAAAGAACTGGCAACACTTTGTTGACTATCTGCAGACAATGGAGAGGGACTTACTTATTGGATTTGTTGAATTAAGTTATGAAGTTGAACTGGGAAGGAAAAAGTACTGGAGAGGCAGGAATTTTACTATGAATAAGAGCAGCTCAGAGAAAATTGGAAGTCAATGTCTTGTAGTAGATAATGGATGACAGATGAAATACAATTATGTATTTCAATTTTACTTAATGCAAATTTTGGTAATTTATTTATGATACAAAATTAAAGTGGGGGGGGGAGAGAAGCTGTAAGAATGCAATTGAATTTTGGAGCTGTAGGCCTTTCTGCATTTGCCTGAGGTCCAGAATAGAGATGTGCACAAATATTTGTAACGTTCAAAATTTGTCCGAATTCATCTGAATTCAGGCATTCAAATTCGAATTGAATGTTGGCACATTCATAGATTGACATTCAAATTCAGATTGAATACTTTGGAACATTCATATGAAGCTTTGTTAGATTCGTGAACCTGGGGAGGTTGGAAAGTGGCTGTGCCAGTCATATCTGCAGTGGATCCAGAGTGGATTCGAAGTGGATTGAGAGCAGATTCAAGATGGATTCATAGGGAATTCTTATGGAGTTCATATGGAATAGGCAGGGAATCGCATGCGATTTGTAGCAGGGATTTGAATAGAATTCGTATCAAACATTCATATCTAATTCAAATCGTACCACATTCAAAGGGGATATATTCAAATGAATTTGAATTTTCTTGCATTTGATTTGACATGAATCAACCCCCCCCCAAAAAAATTGTGCACATCCTTAATCCATAACAGAGGGCTGCAAAATCTGCTTGAGAGCCTCATCATTCTGCACATTAGTGCAGAGCAGAGAGCCTCAGTCCACTGCTGGTATGTTCTGTCCACAGAGGATGAAGCATATGGATTACAGGTAGTCCTTGACATCAAGAACTACTGCCATACATACCTGGGCCAATCCAGACCACGAAGGCATGAAGAAAGCACACCTCTGTTCTCCATATTACTGGGGGACTCATTTCAGTGGTGAACCAAAGAGTTCCTCAGGGATTGCAAGGTTAGGGTTTCATGTAAGCTTTGGGGCTAGTGTGTGGGCTGGTCTGGACCAGCATCCTCATGCAGATGGTGCTGTTCCAGGTCATGCTGGGCCTCACAGGTCTAGATCCACTGTGTTTGATCACAGCATGTAAAGTGCAGAAAGGCCCTGTGATAAATTATATCTCATAAAACAGGTTTTGAAACTTTAAGAAAATGCCTGTGCTGATTTTGTAAGGAAAAGAGCAGTGCAAATTTCTCATCTCTGGGGGACTATAAAATTCAAATATTGTTGAATACAGTGGCACCAGGCTATGTTCTTCTGCACACTTGAACGTGAAGAAGGCCCTCAGCCTCTGTTGGGACCACTTTCAGCTGTTTTCTCTCTGCAGGACCTGAGGCAAAGGTCAAAAATGAATGGGCAGAAGGGTGCATGGTATCTTAATGTTAAGCAATGTTTGCACCCCAGTGCTCAAGGTCTCTGCAGGAGTTGTTTAAGCAAACAGCTTATGTAGCAAATTTTAAAATGGGAACAATGTCTCATAATTCCCACCAGCATTGTAATCAAACAGATTGATGTCACCAAATACATTAAGGTTGTTCTCACAGTATTTCAGTTACAATGGCTGCATTTTTATCTGCTATATTTAAATGTGACCCTCCCATGCACTATTGCCTAAATTTTATAACTATTTAAATGTTTAAATTGCTTAAGTAACTGTATTCACAGTTTTCATACAACTGTGGCCTGACTCATTCAAACTATTCCTTGCTGAGAAAGAGTCTGTTTACTATAATTCAAAAGTTCTTTGTCTAGGGATCTCCCCAATTATGACTGCTTTTCGTTTGTTTTGTTGTCATCTTGATAATGTAACATTAAAGACAGTCTTTATTGATTATTAGTGAAAGCTGTTTTATAAAGCATTGAAAGCTTGTCTTCTTTAATATAATAATCTTTAATGAGTAAAGATTCCATTAAATTTACAGACGTTTTTGTGCAATGTTTTTGGCACCAATACGGAAAAGGTTTGCCATTGCCCACTTCTGAAATATTTTCCAACTTCCCATTCGAGACTAGTTTTCTTGGTGGTCTTCCATATGAGGTCTAACCCTATTTAATGTCTAAGATGGGGTTGGTGGGAGGCAGGGGTGGGGGACCTATTGAGATTGTCCACCTCCAGAGACTTATGTTTTGGGGGATTTTCTGGTTAGAGTGGATGGTACTTGTGCTGAGGTTCTGGTTTCTTTTAAATCTTGAGATGAGTGGGGACATTGACACAATTGCTTCCAAGTTTTCTTGGTGTACCTGTGGGGCCTATAAAGCACCCTGGAATTCCATGGAGCTATGGGCAATAAACAGGAGGGTTGACCAGTAGAATAAAGGTAGTGTAGATCTCTCTGACCAAACATAGTTTAGAGTGCATTATTGTGCCTGCCATGTGGTACTAGCAGTGGCAAAAAGGATTTATTTCTCTGCCACTTTTGCAACTTCAAGTAACCAGCTCGATAAGGCTCTCTCAAGACTGCCTGCACAGGATTTATGGCAAGTTGTGGATCTGACCTAGGTCTACATAATGTGGATAGTTCTTGCTCAGGGTGAAAGCCAGGAGACTTGTTTGTTTTTCACAGTGATGGACAGTTGACCATTTAAAATGGACAAAGTTTGGTTCAGCCTTCTTTTGTAGATGGAATCTGCAAAGAGGGGAGTATTTTAGATATATAGGAATGAGGGACTTATGGTAACGCTATTTCATTTGCAAAAGGCAGAAGGAGATATGGTTTTGGAAGACAGTAGAGAGTGGTCAGAAAAGGATATGAGATATACTAGAACCATCTTTCCTTTTGCTCAGCCTCTCACCCATCAAAATTTTAGAATGCTTGTCAACCATGGTCCTGCTCTGGTGGGGTTCTTATTAAATACCCAAGCAGTCCAAAATAAGTTAACGTTCATCCATGACTTAATTGTTGAGGAATTGGTTGACACTGTGTGCATGACAGAGACAGGCAAACAGGTTTCTGGTGGTGTACTACTCACTCACCTGTCCAACAACATCCCTGTTTGTGTTGGAAGAGGTTGCAGTATGATGTTGGAGGCTACATGCACAGTTTCCAAGTTGCAGACACTCATAATGCCTTAGCTTGGTATTGCATGTCCTATGGAAAAGCTATGGCAGTGTCTCAGTATATTATAGACCCAAGCTATATGACAGGATATAACTTGGACCTTGTCTTTGTTACAGATTGAAATGATGGAAATCCATTAATACATAGAGTCATAGAAAGCCCACTGTCATAGATGGACCATTTTTGATGAAGTTTGTGTTTACGATGGCAGCTCCTTGCTGTAGAGGTGAAGAACCCATTGAGATGTTTTAACTTCTGAAACTTATGGGATCTGGTGGGTTTTTGAAAGCTCTGGGGAAGTTTTTATTCAATATGGCTAATGTTATTAAGAGTCTGGTTTCACTTTGAATTTATGAAGTGGGAAGAAACCATGTTCTTTATATTTTACTTTTTATGTGGGCTTCTTTGATAACTTTTTGTGAAGATGGGGTATGCATTCAAATAAATGTCCTCCAATTCTGTCTTTTTATGGAAGAATGGTAATAAAGGCATGGTGGTGTGTTCATTGGAAGTCATTCTTTCACCTGTCAAAACCATGTCATTCTCAGTTGTGTACTGCAACACACTTTGGATGAGTCAAAGCAAACTTTCCAGTTACTTTAAAGTTACATATCTGTAGCTATATGAAAAGATACAAATGAAAGCACATCTGAAATACGTATACCCTTTACCTAGGACGGTGATGGCCAACCTATGACACGCGTGTCACAGATGACATGCCAAGCCCTTTTGGGTGACACACATGGTCACCCTGGCACCTGGACGTGTAGTGCTTGCTTGTTCTTGAAGTGTATGAAATACCAACTTTCAGTTGAAGATTTAGTAAGAAAAGTCACTAATGTAAATAATTATTTGTTTTTGCTTTTAATAAAATACATATATCAAAAAGATAACTTTTTTACTAGAGCTACAAATATCATAAAATTATGGATACTTCTAGAGGTGACACAGCACTCGAGTTAAGCTAGGTTTTCTTGTGAATTTTGACACACCGAGCTCAAAAGGTTCGCCATCGCTGACCTAGGAATAACCTCGTCGAACTAAACCCAAGAAACTCCACAATGAAAATAACTAAATAAGAAGTACCTACCCTTTGGAAGGTTGGGGTCCTGTGAATTTTTCTTCAACTTCTCCCTTGAGCAGTGACATTGCTGTACTGGAGAGAAAGGGAACAGACTGGTTGTCTGGGACATCTAGCATGGACCCTTCATCCGACATATGCTTCCACTTGCACATATCCTTATGACACATGATACAGAGGTCTCTCCTGGCCCAGAAGAAGCATTATGGACCAGTAAAGGGATGAGGAGTGGTGAGGCTGGGTCATCTGCATGTACACTATCTAGCTTGGCCTGGCTCAACCCAGTTTCAGCACCAGGAGCATTTCAGTGGCATCCTCCTGAAATGTCCTCAGAAGTGGGTCATATTCTGCACCTTGGAAAAAGTGTTATTAGTCTCCAGAACTGGACATGAGCCAATCCTTTTGCTGCCATCTGTCTACACAGTGGTGGCAGGAAATTGGAGCCTTGCCTGGTTCACACTGACTGTTTCTTTAGTGTATAAGTGCTCTTGGGTGTGGTTTCTGCACCCAGAAATGGATCAAGCACTCGTGCCACATGAATCCTGTGTGTTAAACCAGGGACTAGCCAACTTTGCCATGGGATGTTGATCAGACACCACACTACAAGCACATTCCCAGCAATGGCCTAATGAACTGTTGCCTTACTATCTAGAATGTCATTTTAGGACCTCAGAGTGTCTGAGTTTAAATCCCACTGAGCTCTTGACAAGTCCCTCAGCACAACTTGTCTGACAAATCTGTTGGGAAAATAAAGTGGAGAGAAATAATGTGCAAAGCTTGGCCTCTGAGAAGAAAAGACAGTATATAAATAACCCCAAATAAATAAATAAAATGAGAAAATAAGTCTGCTTGCCTAGGGTAAAGTTTATAGGTTTCAACGTCAGTGGCTTGGGCTGTTGCAAGTGCAAATCATTTATGTATTAGAGTGAACACAATATGTTGTGTCAGAAATAGGGTTGGCTTTGCAATGGCCATATTTGTGCTGCAAAATCATGTGAATAGAAATTGTAGAGGTGTGATACTTGGTAGGAAGCCAAAGTAGGCTAACATGAAAATACAAATCAAAGACTTAACCATGTTAGTCTGGATCAATAAGCAAGGGGTTCTAGTAGCCTCTTTGAGAGTAACAAAGAGAAAGAAGTTGGTAGCATGAGCTTTAGAAGACTAAGGCTGCTTCCGCACTTGGCCTTATTCTGGGATATATCTCAGGATAGAGGTCTCTTGTCCACATGCTAATACAGGCTATGGCAAGTCTCACTAGGACCTGCTGTAGTCTGCAATAACATGCAGATAAGAGACCCTGATCTTGGAGATATATTCCAGAATAAGGCCAAGTGCGGAAAGGGCCTAAGTCTCATCTAAGAAGACATCTGATCTGGAGTGCTATGAAAATAAAAAGATGCTCACACTGAAGCTGCAAGTCCTGAGTTTTTAAGCTTTTGGGGATTGATGGGGTAAATTTGTATCCCGGCCAAGTGGAAGTCTAAATATATTTTTGCAGGCAGTTTTGGAAAATATGATTATGTAGTATAATTTTAAAAATTCTGGGTGTCTTCCCCAGGGAAAAATCTCCGGAAAAAATCACACCAATCCCATCTATGGTTTGGGTTCAGTGGTTTAACCTACTTCAGAGTTCTAACCTGTTTTGCACAGGCTTAAACTATAATGCTGGATGTAAGAAAATTCAGATGAGTTATTATCTAACCACCATCATCCTAATCCCCATCAGTATTGGTGAAAAAATTATACAACTTGTTCACTGCAAAGTTGCACCTCCCTTGCAAAAGCTCACTTCTGAGGCCAGTTCCAGCACAACCGAGGCCCTCTTTTTAAAGCCACAGGGATATGGCCCTGGGCAGGACCAAATGCATCTCTTTGAAGTGCTTGGTGCTGCAAATGGGGATTTTTTTCTCTAATTGGTCACCAAGATGAGAAGTATGTTAAATTTTTAAATTGTTTTTGAACAGCATTGGATATATTGTGCTTGTTTTGAATCACTTGTTTTTAATGTATGTATCTTTTTCCCCAATGCCCCAATTGAGTTCATGGGAATAAGGCATCCTTATCTGTAAAAACAATAGACCTTGGGTCTTTTTTATATGGATCCTTAATCCAGATTAAGGTTCCTTGTAGAACACTTGTAGTTCTCATAGATCTACATGTTAATAATGGATCTATGACACCATGCTTCTTAGTCCTGGTTCATCTGTACAAGATGGCGCTAGATCCAGATTAAGGAGGACGTTAGTCTGACTCTCTTGTGGACCCATTTAATCTTTTTATTCCTAGCTGGGTTTGAGGGGGGCAGCTGTGGGGTTCATATGGGCTTTGCAGCTGTGGAGAGGTATGGGCTTGATCATGCCATCAGTGCAGATGGGGGTGCTGATATGGCTCACGTCTCTACGTAACCTGGATCAATGGGTCTTGTTAATCTGGATCAAAATGGAGTTAATTGCAGAAAAGACCTTTGATTTGAGTTAGCTTATGGTCATAGAGAATTCTTTTAATGAGTAATGGTGAAACTAGTGCAGAAGCATGCCTGGTGAAGTCCAAATGAGAGCACTTGGCTGGGGACTTGTGGAAGACAAGCCAAGTGTCCAGCTGCTTTCTTTTGTTGTTGTTTTTTCATGTGATTGACCGGCTCTTGGAGAGAAAATCCAGCAAGAAAATCTCATATGCATCTCTCCAGACATGAAGGTAAATGGACATATTATGGGAAACTTGATGTTGCTACTGGGTTTTCCATAAGAGGAATGCAGTGGGGTTTTGGAGTTTTGCCTCTGACATTGTGTTGGGAAGGCCAAGAGGATGTCTAGCAATCCAAATGTGCCAAGATAATTATGGGATTTATCTGATGTTTGGAAGCAGCCTTGTATTTAAGGATCTTACTGCTTTTATTTATCATTTCACCCCCACCCACCCCTGGTGTCATAATCAGAACCATGCAATATACTTTTAGTACCATAATATTTTGTGCAAAGCTTATTCCTAGTTTATTTCTATGGGACTTTTGTTTTTAGTGTTAAACTTGTAAATACTCTGTACAGGGGGAAAAAAGCAGTATGTTTCCTTTTCAATTCAGTGTCATCTAGGGAACTCATCATGCAGTTCTGTAGCTATGTAATCTTGTTGCTCTGACATCTGGAAAAAAATGGGATTGCCAGTTTATGTAACTATTTTCATTTGGGATTTGTCAATGTGTAGCTTTTTTTCCCAGAGAATGTGCTCCAGTTGTTAGCTTTTTCTCCTGGATGTATCTCATGGTATGTAGGTAATTATAAATAAATATGCTTTGGTCAGTGGTTAGGGAGCCAGACTCTTATCTGGGAACACTGGGTTGAATCTGCCCTCCCCCACAAAGCCAGCTGATTCCGTACTCCTCCATGAAGCCAGCTGGGTAACCTTGTGCTAGTCACAGCTCTCTTCTGACCATTCACAGCCCCACCCACCTCACAGGGTGTTCTGTTGTGGGGAGAAGAATAGAAAAGCTTTGTCAGCTGCTTTGAGTCCCCTTAAACGGGTGAGAAAAGCAGGGTATAAAAGCCAACTCTTCTTCTTAGGTGAGGCTGATTTACCTGGCCCTTGTGGGATTTCTAGAGACCCCCGTTCCTCTCTTTCAAAGCTACCCATCCAAAATATAGATCAGAGGTTAATGCTTCTAGGCACTCTTGAACATGCAGCAGGTGACAGATAAAACAGAAAATGAAATGATAATATATAGTTAGTTTTTTCAGCTTCTTTCTTAAGCTGTTACTTTGTATAACATAGTAGATTAACAGGTCATAATTAGGGGTGTGCAAAACACTGCCTTGAATGCTTTTTAAAATATTTGAAACAATGTTACCCCTCACCATGTTAGGCAGGTAGCAGCAAATGCTCACCTTAATCCTAGGGCCAAGTTTGCTAGGTGTGTCAAATTTCTCAAAAAGCATTCAGGATTGTGCTTTGCCTGCCCTAGTAGTAATTGTCTCAATGATGGATCTTGGGAATAATTATAATTCTAAGTGGATAAGTCAAATATTTTTCATATTCCAACAGGGTCTCAGTGTCACTCCCACCAACCCACCTCTGGCTTACTAATATAGCATCCGAAGGGTGGTCAAGACTTGCACTAATAAGAAAAATACAGCGTTAAATATACTCAAATTTTAGATCAAAATGCACTAAAGCTGAAATCAGTTGGAAAACATTGTGAAGTACTTGTGATCAGTTTTGAACTCCACCAGATATAATGATTGGATTTTTGGCATATTATTAACTTTACTCCTAATCAAAAATTTGGAATCAATTAGGTTACTTCAGAGAATGTATCTGGCTCCAAGTAGTGCTGGTTTTTGCTGCTGTGGAATTGTTATTTTTTAAATATATATATATTCCAAGTGTTGAGTTTCTTTCTCTTTTGTTGCACTCAATGCATATTGGAATTTGCTCAGAGGCACTGGGTTTAAACCTATAGATATCAATATTCCATGATCTTCAGTTCCTTCTCCTCAATTCTACTATCCCCTTTCATAGCCAGATCTGTTGTTGCAACTTCCTTTTTCTCAACCAAAATAATGTCAGGGATGTTATGACTCAACAGTTTTATATGTTTAAAATTACACAAAATAATATTTTATCTCTCCCCCCCTCCTTATTTTTATTGGATGTCTGATAAGTTGGTTGGTATCCTTAAGTCATGTATGACAATGGAAAGAGCCTGGGACCGGAGGTATGGAAACTCTGAGTTGCCCAGGCATCAGTTTCTCTCTCTTGGCCTCACCAGCATGATCCAAAGGTGTGTCAACATGACATCTGACACCAGAAGTTGCTGGAAAAATAATGTGAGAGTTTACTCCCCTAGGCTTTTATTTTCCCAAAGCACTGAGGCCATTTCACTCATAGCTGGAAAGCCCCATAGAAATTCCTTGGCAGAGTGGTGATTTGAACCAAGGGACTTCGGAATTCTAATCTAGTGCTCTTAATCACTGCGCCATAAGGACTGATAAGTCACAGTCTGTTAACAAACACACAGAACATTCTAACATCCGTGTTGTATGTTTCATAAGTATTGACAGATATCTTTTTAAACTTGCAGCAAGTAGTGGCAGCAATAAATGCAGGAGTCAATCCTAAAGGAAACACACCCAATCAAGTCAGTCATTGGGATTTGGGAAGTTCCTTCTTCTTTGCTGGCACTGTTATTACCACCATAGGTAGGACACAATTTTATTATCCTATTTTGAAGAAATATCCTATTTTTCCTGGAAGAAATTTGCTTTAAAATAAATGTCTAACTACGTCTGGCAAACTTTGTTTATTTCTTTAAATGATATTCTTATATTTTAGGTCTGGAGATGCTGGTTAAATCAGTTTACATCTGCACTTTTAAAAAAAAGAATAATTGTTGGATTTTTTATATAAATGCTCTAATAAACGTAGGTTGCATTCTGATGTAGGTGAGAATTTAAGCACTGCTTACCCAAAGCATTGGAATGTTGCCCCTACAAAAGGTCTTTGATTTGAATGGTGGATTTTGGATTCTAGACAGCTGTCCTTTCTGTTTTGTGTTGAGAGGGATGGTATACCCTAATTTCATGATGCCATTTTAGTCATAGATTAATTTAATCCTGGTTTATAAGAAGTTTTGAAAGGCTGGGGTGTGAGGAGGCCTGTATCTAGTTTTGTACACACTTATATAAAATATACTGTACAGTTTTACATGCTTTTTAGTTTTTGTACACAGTTATGAAAAATAACATTTTAAATCTTGTTCCAATGCACATTACCTGCCTCCATTTACGGTTCATATTTTCTATATTGTGTAGAAGTGCGTATCTGAACAGGAACTGCATGGTGAAGGTTATCGTTCTAGGTAATCTGACTTACACTGGGACAGACATCCTCTGCACATTGAATGGCTCATGCCAGCCCAGCCTTGGCTTACAGATTTGAAGGCTGGGCCCAGCCCTCAGCATTAGCCTCTAGATTCAATAGACAAGGAACCAAGGTTTTGGACCTTCATAGTTTCCAGGAAGGCCTGTTTCTGAGGCTCACCAATTTCCATTGCCACTTCCTGCAGTGCTTCCTGATGCCCCACTGAAACAGATCTCCCATTGTATTTCAGCCTATGGTTGTGTACTGTCTGCACACTTCTGTAGTCCAGAATTAAGAGCGTGATCCATTGGCAGACCTTATTGTCAAAGTCTGCCACAGGTCTGGGAAATGGTGACATTTTGGTGCCCTATCCCAATTCATAGCTTTGTCCAATGTGGTTGAAGCATACTAGGAGGAGGGAGCTTGCTTTGTCTTGTACTGGTTTGCAGAAGTCAGGCCCCTGGACCCCTCTCTGGAATGCTCCAAAAGTAAATGAAGAAAATTCCCATATTCCACTCCACAGTCAAGCTCAGGAAGGTTGGACCAGATTGTTTTGCCATAGAAAAATGAATTAACAAATGGGCCCTGAGGGAGATTCCAGAATTAAATTTCTTGTAGAGAGGCAACACTGAATGCAATGGGATTTATTTCTGAGTAAATGCAGAGTAAGCACATGGGATTGTGCTATAATTTATTCTAGCCGCCCAGAGACCTTTGGGTATGGGGCGGGATATAAATAAAAAATAAATAAATAAATAGTTGTATGCAAGTTCTCCAGATCTGGAGGACTGAAACTGCTTAGAAAGTTCTCTTCTTCCTAGCAACAGAGGTTGTTTGTGAAACTGGCCTGGAGAGTGACTTCTCATTTGCAAATCACCAGCCTTTCCAGCAGCTGACACTTCTTTGGGGCAGCTTCTAGCACCCCCTTCTGGATCATAATGAGAAAAGGTTCTAGAGCCTAGATAGTTGTGATGGATCTTGAGATCATCTTGCAAATGGTTTTGAACGGGCATGCAAGAAACAAACTCTACAATTTCCTTACTTTTGACTTCTGTTTGCTCTGTTAGAGATCTCATTAATCTTTGACTGAGTTTTTTCCTATTATCACATTCCATTTTTAACAGCTGCTATCCCTGTGGGCAGAAATTGGGGAGCAGGGAAGATGTTTGGGTTGATGATTTTCACCATATTCTTTTTGAAGAGAGAAAATCCAGGACAAATAGCCCCTGTTGTTCTCTCCATTCAGTTAATCTCTCCAGCCCCCAGTACTGAATCATGGATTGCAGCTTCTGTATTTCAGGGAACTCTCCACTCATTGCAAGTAGTGCTAGTGCTGTTTCTGCTCTATTTTGCATTCCAGAGCTTTGCAGTAAAGCCCACAGAGGTTAAAGAGACTTCTCTGAAGCATAAACATGTGTTTCCAAGCATTACCACACTGGAAAACAAGCCCTGCTTCTGAAGCATGTGTCTGTTTTTTACCACTAAATATATTAAGAAGGGAGAACGCACGTTTCTCCACACACTTTTTTTAGCTTATGACCATGGCACTAAGGGAGCTGAAAATTGGTAGCAAAGATGGGGCAACAGTTGCAAATTCTCTTTGCTGTCTGCCTGAACATGATTTTGGATTGACCTAAGATTGGTGGGGTGTCTGGCAGCCCATTCCAAGGGCCTTCCACATCATGGCAATCCTAGCCCAATTTTGGAGAGTTGCCCACTAGGATTTAGCTGGATGCTCAGAAGGAGCATGCTTCCAGTTCTGCTTCCAGGAGCCCAGTGAATGGTGCTGGACTGAGTCCTTTGCACCCAGTAGACTGAATCTGCCCCTTGCTGCTGTCTGCACATGAGCAATCTTATGTTTGATTGGGTTTACAGTACCATTTTCTCACTGTGGCTCACCTTAAAGCCAGATTATTGCAGACACAGGTTTCCATGGGAGGCAAGACTCTTCTGGTAGACTGGTGCACAGTGCAGAAGTGTTCTCCAGGAACTGTTAGCCTGGTTCAGCAGCTCAATGCAGACGCAGTGGTAGCGATCAAAAGACTGATGTGGATCCTCATGTGTGGAACCCTCTGTTAAAAAATGCTTGCCTGGCTTCACATCTAACATCTTTCAGACATTAGGCATATCGTGATTTAGTGTAATACCTGGATTGTCTTTTCTATGTAATATAAATGGACAGTGATATATTTAGGATTCTTAAGGTATTCAGTGCAGTATAAAATTTGGGTCTATGTGTGTCTGAATGTTTTTATGTTCTTTTTTGGGATGTGCATGAATATTTGTGACATCTGGAATTTGTACAAATAGGTACGAATTCCTAGATTCAGGAATGAATTGAAAAGGGTCCTATTCATAGGGCCCTATTCATCTGTGAATCAGATTATCTGGTATTTGTAGAAGCTTTGGCTGAAGCTTCGGCAGATACTGGATGCCCCGGGACCTCCCTCCCGGCGGCCTCCTGCTTTGGAGCACACCTCCCATGCACCCGCCTACCTTTTCTTGTGGCTCCTCTGGTATCAGCGGGCCTTTTTCGGTGTTATCTTGTACCCAATCTAGGCCTACCTGGAGTTGGAGAAGGCACTTCTGGTTCCTGGGAGGACCAAGACCAGAACCAGAAGGCCTAGTTCACCCCTCAGAAAGCATATTTTTGTTCCCAGATTGCACCAAAAAAGGCCCACAGATGCCAGAGGTGGTGTCCTGGTCTAGTGGTTAAGGAGACGGACTCTTATCTGGAAATACCGGGCTTGATTCCACCCCACCCCATGAAGCCAGCTGGGTGACCTTGGGCTAGTCACAGCTTTCTTCTGAGCTTTCACATCCCCACCTACCTCACAGGGTATTCTGTTGTGGGAGAAGAATAGAAAGCTTTGCCAGCCACTTTGAGTCCCCTTAAATGGGTGAGAAAAGTGGGATAGAAAAGCCAACTCTTCTTTTTCGGCATGATCCGGTGCACAAAATAGGCTTCCCTGAAGCTGAACAGCTACTTCTAGTACTGCGTGTGCAGACCCAGAATTGCCTTAGAAGATGTGGCGGTGGCGGCAGCAAGGACAGGTAAGAGCGGGGAGGTTGCATTCATTTTGTGCACAAATATTAGTTAGAATATTCGTGCATGGATACGAATGCCTCCACATTCGTGTGTGTGTGGGGGGGGGGGGGAGGGAGATTCGTCCAAAGCCGAATTTCCCCAGATTCGATTTATTATGAATCAAATATGAAAAGTGGGTTTGTGCACACCCCAGTTCCTTTTTTATTTTAAGCTTTTATTCTGTTTTCTGTAAATCACCTAAGGCTTTTTTTTAATTGATAATACAGTTTGATGATGATAATGATGTCACCAACAACAACAATACATTTCACATAAACTTTTAATGCTTTTGGATTTTTATTTGTTGTACCTTCGTAAGTTTTTAAATCTGTGTTGGATGTTCTATATCATGATTGAACATAATATAAATTTGTCTTGGATGTTAGTAGTATTCATAAACTCAATAGTACCTTTCAAAACATTTATTTATTTCACATTTCCCTTTCACCTTTGGGGAAAAAAATGAAAAAGGAACTACAGAGTATCTAACCAAAATTTAAATTAGTGGCTGAAACAATCAAAACTTAACAGTTTGAAAGGTCAAGTGACTTAATTTGGGTATAAGTAATTCTTAAAATATTTTTGCTCCAGGCCATTCTGAGCTTTAAAGGTTAGATCTAGCATTTGAATTTAGCTCAGAAATTAGTTGGTAACCCATGCAAAAGATACTATGCTGGAATTACACACTCCTGATCTGCCAGAACCAGTTAGCATGCTGAACTACTTCTGGTTTCTAAGCTATGGATGCTGCTCAAAGAAGAATGTGACTATAAATTAAGTCAAGAAGTGATCAAGATATGAGCAACTCAAGAGGCTTTCTCAGGGAGTGGCAGAACTTGGTGCCAGTTGAAGCTTCTGAACGGCATCAAAGATGCTGCTGTCCGTTCAGGACCAGTCATTTAATTTCTCTCTCACTGAATCCAGATGTCAGTTACTTATTCTTCTAATTTGGATATCCATGCTATGTTCTGGAATGTCTCAATATAGCAGAATAAGTAACTGACGTCTAGATGCAGCCAATGTCTGTCTTTGTCTCTGTACGTGTGTTTTAAAAGATGGTGTATACAGTCACCTTGAAAGCAAACTGAGCACTTATCCCCCCCTTTCTTTGCTTGTTTTAATTTAATTTTGGTGTCCCTCTAGGAAATTAGACAGCTGTTTACTGTATAGTAGATATCATGTAGCAATTAAATAGCAAGGAACACAGTGTGGAACTTGTTGGCAACTATAGGGTGTTTTTCCACTGTCACTAGAAGTACCCATTAAGTACCCATCTAGTGACGGTGGGAAAACACCCATAAGCTCAGTGTTGCTAGGTATTGATTGCCTCCTTAAATGAGTAAAAATCCTGAATTTGTACTTGGAAAAATAATCAAAATTCACATTCTATATTTCCGTATTTCATTATTGGACCGTTGTAATTTGTAGCTTCAATAACCCTGAGTTTAACATAATCTTGAGTATAAAACCTTCATACACAAAAGTCAGTGTCAGAATTTGGCTTTTGTACACCTTTGGGGGGGGGGGTAACTCAGCTTGACAACTGATGGCTTCTGACTTCCTTATTGCTTGAAGTTTCCTTAACCAGAATTTTCTTGGAACAGAGTATTTGTTGAGATGGTTGTCCTTTGCATAATGCGGTTTTATGGAAAGGAAGTTAACTTCCCTTGTACAACCTATTTTTTAATTGCTGCTATGTTTTTTTTGTTTTTTTGCTTTTGGTGTTATTAGTAATGGTCTAGTATTTATCAACCCACACCATTTGAAGAATGGGTGGCAGGGGGTATTAGAAGGAAGTTAAGAGATGTTATTGAATCAAGCTTGACTCCTGGTGGATTTTTATTTTTTCATCATCACACAGTCTGTATATGTTTATGATTGGTTTGGTACTCTTTCAGATCTTTCCCAGGGAGCTAAGATAATCAAAGGTTTTGGCACAGATATGTTTGCTGTTCCTAGTAGTACTGCCCTCTGTAGATGTTGAATAGTCACTCTTATCAATGGCCAAGGTGTTACTATCTCATTCCAGTTCTTTTGAAAGTGCAGCAAGGGGACCAAAACCATCATCTTTCTTTGCCATAGATCCTTGATGTTAATTTACAGCTCTTTGTTACCTGGGGTGTTTTTCCACAGTCACTTAGTACCCATTTTAGCATCCATTAAGGACCCATTTGGGTGAGAGCTGGATGACACCATGGATTTCCACCATGGCACCCATTAGGGACACATGGCACCCATTAGGGACACATTTGTTTCCACCACGCCTCAGGAAATCTGGATCATATGGGTACTTTTTGGGCTTTAATCTGGATTTTCTGTAGACCCCATTGGGTGTTTTTCCACCGTGCTCCTTTAATACGTATCTAAGAAGATCCAGATCTAGGGAATGCGTACTTCCCTTAATCCGGATCTAGTAGATCTGGATTAAGGGAAGTACCCAATGTGTTTCCATGGGTGGTCTAGTACCCAATAGCAATGGGTGCTAGCCTCCCTGCGGTAGAAACACCAGAGCACCCATTTTGAAATCCGGATCTACCCACGAGGGGTCTGCCTGTCACCTCAGGTGTTTGGGGTGACAGGGGGTGCAGTCTCCGAAGCGACTCCGAAGTCACTTCGAAGTTTACCCCGAAGATCAACACAGACTTCAAAGATGCTCCAGAGCTATTTTGCACAGACTTCGAAGTGACTTCGAAATGACTTCAAAGTGACTTCGAAGTGACTAAAAAATCTAAAAGTAACCTCCAATTATTTCTTTAACAATTAATAATAATTTTTCCTTAACAATTAAGAACAACTTGTTCATATGTTTTTCCTCAACTCCATTATTGCTACCAGATCTATAATTTGCACGTGTCTTTTTTCAACTATGTGTGTATCAGGAGTATTATGTGCAAGACCCTAATCAGTTTGAAGTTGGATATCCCACAATATTTTGGCTTCTGGTTATCCACCTTGTGGTTGCACCAGTCTTTGCTTGCTAGTATACTGTACGTCTTACAGATGTTTCGGTGGACCATAATTGCCCTCTGTCACGTCGCAGGCCAGTTGGGCAACAGGCAGACACTTGTGTGGCTACTCAGTCCCAAGGGTTTCAGGCGTTCTCGAAGTCAGTTCCAGTCCAGCGTCTAGGAGTTCAGAAGTCAGCAAGAGTCGGGTAGTCCAAGGAATCAGCAGGTCACAAGGAGTCCAGGATTTCAGCTCAGGTAACAAGAGGCTGTTCAGACGTTGTCTGCAGCAACTGGAGGCAAGGTGAGCTTGTTCTTATATAGGAGAGTCAGAGCCACGCCCACGGTGCAGCTGGGCTAATCGCTCTGACCTCCTTCTCACCAGCTTCTGCTGCCTAAGCAGGCTATGAGAGAGCCTTTGATTAGGCTCCCTACAGGTGGACTTGTCACCAGAGCTGTCTGACTACTCCTCTGGACCCAGCCTTGGCTTTTCCATGCCTGCAATGCTCTGCTGTGGCTGCCTGTGGTTGCACTGCAGGCATTGCAGGCATATCCTCTTCTGACGAGGCTGAGCCAGGGCATGACACCCTCTTTTCATGACTTTTTAATTATTTTCTGCTCTCTTCTGCAGCTACAGATTAGGTGCTTCTTCTGCCTCTTTTCAGAAGCAGAATATGCTGCCATTCTGAGATTTTTCAGTCTTTGTCTTAACGGTGTTTATGCAGAGGGCTTGCTTCCGTTCTGCAGATATGATCCCATCAGTGTCCCTTTTTAAAACTATTGGCACATTTTATGGTATCAACTTCTTGTGGCATGCTGTGGCAGTACTGAAAAGGAACTGGTTTATTTTTCCACTTATTTCTTCAGTAATTCAGCTGCTTCTTTTTGCAGGCCTTCTTTCTTCCACTGGTCTTTGGTAGGTTTTCTTTAATAAGTGATGTTAACAAGTGTCCCTGACTACCTTTGAATTTTGCAACATCCCTGTATAATCTTCATTTCTGAGGAGATATACCCTGTTGACATCACTGTTAAGAGTGTGATTTATGATCATGGTTTTCCTTGTCATCTGAACCAGAGTGCCTAGTTTTTCTTGCATCCAGTATACAAGAACTGGGATAGCCAAAGTATTAATGGCCTTGGTGGTGTTGCCATTATTTACTTTGGATTTAAGGACCTCACTATTTAGATGGCTGTTCTTGATGCTAGCTGCTTGGAGGATATCTAAATACACTTTATATGTCTTTCCCTTCATTCTCCTCCTTTTAATTTCTTAATCAACAATCTATGCAACACCAAGGTGATATACAGTACAAAACTTTTTTTTTAAAAAAAATCATGAATAAAACTCTTTTCAAGAGATCCCCTAGGGCACAAAATACACAATTTGGTTGTCAGACCCTGAATTCCTGAGAGATCTCAAGTCAGGGATCTTTCTGCACTTGGCATTCTGTAATATATCCCAGAATGGAGACCTGTGATCTGCATGCTATTGCAGACTGTGGAAGGCCCCAGGCAAGGACTGCCATAGTCTGCATTAGCTTGTGAACAGCATTCGGCTACCCCGAGATATATTCCAGAATAAGGCCAAGTGCAGAAAGGGCCCAGGTGCTAGATCCACAAGGGGTGTTTTTCCACTGTCAAAAAGTACCCATTTTTGCACCCATTAAGGACCCATTTGGGTGTGAGCCAGATGACCCCATTTCTACCACGGCACCCATTTGGGACCCGATTGTTTCCATTGCCGTGGGGGAAATCCAGATCAAATTGGTACTTTCTGGCCTTTAATCTGGATTTTCTGTAGACCCCATTAATGGGGTCTACAATGGGGTCTTCTGCCAGAAAATCCGGATTAAAGGGGTCTAGAGGAGGCTAGGGGGAGGGGATGCATGCATGGGGGGGAGCCCTGAAGTCCCAGCTTTGGAGTGATTTCGGAGTGATTTTGAAATCATTCTGAAGTGACTCCGAAGTCCCGCCGAAGAGATTGGCAGAGACTTCGGAGAGATCAGCGCAGACTTCGGAGGCGCTCTGAAGGGACTCCGGAGCGGCTTTGAAGTCTCTGCTGATCTCTTCGGAGGGACTTTGGAGGGGAGTCTGCTCTGGAGCCTCTCCGAAGTCCTTGGTGATCTCTTCAGAGGGACTTCGGAGTCATTTCGAAATGATTTTGAAATGACTCTGAAATTACTCCGAAGCTGGGACTTCGGAGATTGCACCTCCTTGTCCCCAGAGACACCTGGGGTGTTGGACCGACCCCTTGGGGGTTGATCCAGATTCCCCACATGGGTGCAAAGGTGTTTCCATGGCAGGGGGGTTAGCACTCATTGCTAATGGGTGCTACACCTCCTGTGGAAATACATTGGGTGCTTCTCTTAATCCAGATCTACTAGATCTGGATTAAGGAATCTACCCATTCCTTAGATCCGGATCTTCTTGGATCTGGATCTAAGGGCTGTGGTGGAAAAACACCCAAGATTGGGGAAAGAGTTCTACCAGTGAAGAAACAACATTGAGGAGGGCTTATCTTTTGTTACCACTTTTCTGATTTGTCACTGCGGGGAGAACAGTGAAGAGCTCCAGAGGCTGAATGCAGACTCTGATCTGGACTATACAATATAGGGGAAAATATTACAAAATGTGAACCCAAGCTGTGTAGGTTTTAAAAGCCAGAACCAGCACTCTGATTCTGGATTCTTGTCAAAAGCCTTGCTACTATACTCTACATGGTTTGTTAAGTAAATCTTCATCCAGACATCGCTTACTTATTTTGCTATATTTGGACATTTTGGAATAAAGCATGGATATTCCAGAATAAAATACATCTGGATGTGTTTTATTCCGGAATATCCAAATATAGCAGAATAAGTAAGCGATATCTGGATGCAGCCCTAGTCATATAGATGGGCTTATTTATGAGCTGCTCTTAAGCATCTGTGTTTGATGTCAGCCTCAATGGGATAGTCAATGAGGCATGATCCCGAATAAATCCAGTTTATAAGTTATGAAGAAACCATGGTTTCCCATAGTCTTTTGATACAAGATAACAGCCTGCCCCACCCCCTGGGTTATTGTATTGATCTGGGTTGAGATATTCAGATAGGTTTAGGCTAAACATACCACTGCTTGAGCCAGTTTTGTGCTCTGCATTAGCTGTGCATGAGACATTTGGCTTAGGAAAGCTCTTGAGCAACTGCAGTCTTATGTGTTTTGTTTTTAAATCTAGTTTTTCTTAGGGCGATTAATTATTCTTATCATGCTTTTAAATGAATTGTTGACCACTTAGGGTACTGTTGAGTACTGTCAAGGAAAAAAAGGTAATAAATAAATAAATAAATGGTGAGATGATACCATGTTTTTCTTCTGGTCTTAAAACATAATGTCATGCAAAATTACCTTTCTATTCTGAAACTCCAAAGGTAGAAAGCAGTTATTGGCATTCTGAAAGGAATGCCATAGAATGGCAGGTCTGAGCTAGCACTTATTATAATTGTTGTAGATTCACATTTGTGATTAGAGACCTTGGTCAATGAGTTGAAATGAAATTTCGTTGTAAAGAATGCTTCTTTCTCCAATCTATGTCCCCTGTGGGTATAAGCATTTCTTCTGAGGTCAGAACATTTTCTGTCTTCTTATGTAGCTTATTGATTCAGGGGAACAATAGGGAATTGCAGTATTAACTCCATTTTTACTGGCAGAATTTTGGTGTAGCCAGGTGGAATATGTACAGAACCACAAACCTGATTTGATAAATGATCTCAACCATACACTGACCATGGATCTGGAATTAATGCCCAGCAGTGCTGGGAAATTTTGATTATCACTGTATTTATAGGCAGTAAAAAGCTTCTGGGGTGGCTTAGAGATGGCTTAGAGGTAGTTGGCATGTGAGATTATTTACATACCAGTCTGCTCCTTACCCATCTTAGGAACATTCTAGAATAAAAAAAGTGTGTTACTGCCTATAAGGGCATTTCTGCACCTCCCTATGTTCCAGTGTAGGAGGGGGCTTAGGGCCTCCTTTCAGCATCACTGATGCAGTGAGGGCAGCCCTGCTCCCTCCTAGTGCCTTCCATCCACATTAGATGGAGCATAGACCAGAACAAAGCAGATGAAGTATCCTGAAATGAGGTCTACTGGTGTACTAAGTAGTGGTAAACCAAACTAGAATTTGTGTGCATGGTGCATTCCTCCATGGACTAATTTATCACAGGGGACCTATTTCAGTGGGTGCCTTTTGTGCTACTGAAATGGGTCTCCCATACTTCCCTAGGCCAGGAACTTTTGTTTCTGACAATTGAAGCCTTCAGAGTCAGCACTGACTCCAGATGACCTAGTTCTGGTTCACAAGAGAATCTGTCTGCAAGAGGATTAGAGCAGAACAGTTTGCATTTTTACTCTAACCTATATCTGAAGGTCTCAAGGTGCGCCACAGCAATAAAAAATGAAGTATAAAATGAACTCTGTAAAGCAATAACAGTGCCTCAATGTGAGGAGGGAAGAGAGGTGTGCCGTACCATTGCCATATTAAATAGGTGCATCATACCATTGGCTTATCTAGCCAGATGGGGAACTGGGATAGAACCTTCTCAGTGATAGCCTCCTCTTAAGGTGCACCAGGCACCTTACTTTATATATTCAGAAGTCTACATGTACCCTGGCCTTAGGCTGAGGAAATTGCTCAGTCACTGCTATTGTTTTAAGTAACCCGTTCGGTCACTGCTATTGTTTTAAGTAACCCATCCTGAGATCTTCAGGTATAGAGCAGTTTAAACATTTAAATAAACCTTGTTCACAATCCCCCTACCAAGAATAGGATCAAGCACCTCTAGACTCTGCAGTACCCTTTCATTAGGAAGCAGTTTAGGCTAGGTAATGGATGGAATTATTATGATAAGCACTGTTCTTCCTGGCTTCCTGGTTCTTTTTTAAAAAATTATTTATTTATTTATTTATTTATTTATTTATTTATTTATTTATTTATTTATTTATTTATTTGTGTTTCTATCCCACCCTACAACATTTAAAATCAAACATATTAAAACAATACAGTATATATTAAAACTGTGTCTGCAAGTGGGAAGGGAAAGTGTATTCCCATTTAACCAAAGGCCAGGGCAAAGAGGTACATCCTCACTGCCTTTCTAAACATGTACAGTGAAGGTGATAGATGCACTTCAAGGGAGAGACTATTCCATAGCCTAGGGGCCATCACTGAGAAGGCCCTCTCCTGGGTGCCCACCCTTTTTGCTGCTGGGGGTAGTGGTACAACCAGGAGGGCCTCCCCTCCAAATCTTAAGGCACGAGCAGGTTGATATGGGAGTAGGCGTTCCTTCAGATATCGAGGCCCCAAGTCATTTAGGGCCTTATAAATTAAAGTTAACACCTTGAATTGGGTTCAGTAGCAAATCAGCAGTCAGTACAACTCTTCTAAGACTGGCATGATGTGCTTCTGGATAGCTGTCCTGTTGGCAACCTAGCAGTTGCATTCTGCAGAAGCTACAGCTTCCAAACCGTCTTCAAGGGCAGCCCCATGTAAAGTGCATTACAGTGGTCCAATCTATAGGCTTCCAGGGCATGGATAACTATGATCAAATCGTCTCTGTCCAAAAAAGGCTTCAACTGGTGCACTAGCAATAGTTGGGAATAGGCACTCATGGCCATGTCCACCTGTCACTTCCAGGGAATTTTGACCCCATCAAGGACAGGATGCCTCCCAAGTACATGGACCTCAGACTCTGTGACACACAGCACCTCTGTCTTGTCTGGATTCAGCTTCAGTTTATTGGCCTCATCCAGCCCATTACTATATGAATGAAGGTGATGATGTTGCCATGAATGACCTCAGGTGCCAATAATGACCTTAGTTAATTAAAAAAAAGGAAGATAAATATTTAGATAAATAATACCTAGCTAGTTTCAAATGAACCTAAACTTTGATACCATAACTAATTATGCATCTGTCCATCTGTTTCCTCCAATCTTTCTTGCTTTTGGAAGTTACCTTGACCTTTGGGACTCATCTGCCTCTTCTCTGGCTTTCAGTTCTTCTCATTAAAATTTTTCTGGAAGAGAATGAAGAACAAAATTAAATCCGATAGAACAACTTTGCCACTGCATTGAGTACAGTCTATGGCACTCTCCATTTTTAAAAAAACAAAACAAAACTATCATTAAATATTAGTCATTCTCTTGGTTTACATAAGGCAGCTGAGTTTGCTTGCAGGTTCAACAAATTTGAGCCTGCTCCTGATTATATATTAATTCCAGATGCTTTCAGACAAATTTAAGACTTTATCATGGTTCATAAGAATCGCATATTTAGGTACTAAGATTTAACTTTGTAATTAAGACTGACACTCTTAATAGATGCCTGGATATTGCCCCAATAAGCGATATACTGGAGAAAAGAACCTCTGGAATGCTTTCTTGTTGGCTTAACAGCACAGGGACGCTTTCACATTTCCTTTCCTGTCTTGTGGATGAGAAAGGTGTGTTAGAGACCAATGTTGACTAGTGCTTACACTTGTGAATGCTAGTCAATGATAGCCTACCCCCTGCGTAGTCGATCACTTACCTGTGCTTGATGGCGTGGCTGATCCTCCACTGAAGCTCTGTGCAAGTGACACTGAAGCTCTGTGCAAGGATGCTTGCACAGCACCTCAGATGACCCCCACTGCACTGGAAAAAGTTCAGATGGTCGCTGCTGGATGCTTGAGCTAAGGCTTCAGTAAAGGTTAGTGTGCTTGTGGTGCACAATTTTGTGCACTGCAGCTAGTTCATAAATTATAATTAGGCAGCATTTGGGAAGGCAGAGGGCGCTTGTAGGCTGCAAGTGCCTCCTGCAAATCCAAATGCATTTGCCAAGATGTTGCCTAATAATGAACTACAGGCCACTCATGAACAACGAGTGTGAATTGGCCTCAGGGCTGGTGTTGGCTGTGCATATATATTGACACATACATCCGGGTATTTTGATGGTGCAGAATATCTGGAAGTATGCAGTTGCCACCACTGTGCATGTGCAGCCATCTTTTCTGGTCCCTTCACATGCGCTATGGGCATGGCCAAAATGGCGGCTGTGTCTACAAGGCATGTTACAGGGCTGTTTCTGGAAAATGTGCCACCTGAGTTGAATTTTCCAAAAATAGGCTATAGTAGGTTGAGGTTGTTACCTGATATAGCAGAGCTATGTTGGGGTTGCCACAGATAAATGTTGCAGTCTACCATAGCCCAGAAATAATTGTGCTATAAATCTCCCATCTGGACAGGGTCTTTGGGTGTTTTCCCACTGTCACTAGAAGTACCCATTAAGTAACCATTAATGGGTACTTAATGGGTATTTCTAGTGATAGTGGAAAAACACCCTTTGTCTCTTCTCTCATACTGTTGCTGTGCTTCTGCTGTTCCAACAACATATTTTTTCTTTTCCACCCCCTGCATATTCACAATCTCCTTTGTCTTCTTCCTGTTCAAGTACTGCATTGATTAGTTTTGACCTTGTGTGCACTGCTCTTATGCCACCACAGATTACTTTTTCTGAAATGCCCAACCCTTGATAGCCTCCGGACCCCAAGTCCTTCCCCACTGTGTCTCCCAAACTGTATTCATGATGCCAATACGTTCCAGAAAAAGTAGCCTTCATCCCCTCCTATTAACATATTGGAATGTAAAAGGTTAACAGGGGTCATATTGAAAATGTTCATTTTGGGGAAATGAGAATGAGGAGTTGCTCGGAGTTGCCTTGCAGTCTGAAGGCAGCAGAAACAAGCCTGTGTTAAAATGAATGTGTACATTATGTTGCAAGTGCTGGTTGACGTGATTATGTCATTATTATGCCACTTAGTTCAACACATGAGGAGTCATTTCAGTGTTATAAAATCAGAGTGTCTGCTGGAAGTGTTGCTCTACGGGAACAAAATAAAGACATAAGCCCGACATTCCTTCTGAAAGGAAAGGTATAAAGTGGAATGTAATAAAGGAGTACAGAGTTTGATGTCAGACAGGCACTGTCTAGATTTCATTATATTGCATTTCATATTTCACATGTCTGATAGGTTCATAAGTGTGTGCTAGTATACTCTGGTCTGGGTCACAGGTCAGCTATAGCCTGAAATGCTCCTGGGCCCTTTCTGCACTGGCTCTTATTCCAGATTATACCACATGCTGGTGCATACTGTGGAAGGTCTGGCCTGGACCTGCTGTATCCTGCATCAACATGCGAATGGCACGTTCCCTATTCTGGGATATAATCCAGAAAAAGGATTAGTGTAGAAAGGGCCCCTAGGAATTAAATGTCCTTTCCCTTAATCGCTAGATATTTGCAGCAAATTTTTAAAGATAAGATGAAAGTTGAGACTTGGAAATTATTAATTAATTTGCATTTTATTCCATCCTGTACCCAAAGTTCTCAGAGCAGGTTACAACCATAAAAACAAGATGTAAAATGAACATGCTAAAAACAATAACCATGTCTGAAACTGAGGAGAGGAAGCTGCTTCCTCAGCCAAAGGTCAGGGTAAATAGGTGTGTCTTCATTAATCTCCTGAATTTACATAGTGAAAATGCCTGGTGGTAGTGATTCATACAGCAAAACTGGCAGGCTGACATAGGAGGAGTGAAGGCCAGATTGGAATTGCTTTTGAACTCTCAAATGGATTTTTGAGGATAAAATTCAAACGACCTCACAGCATTTTCTTCCACGCCAATATATGCTGCCATCTTTAAAAATGGGAGAACGTTTCTCTATCTCAGATCAATGACTACGTGGCTTGCACGTTGCTTGTTTTCAATAAAAGAATCTTAAACAGATTTTCTAGTATGAAATTATTGGATTAGAGTGTAAAATACTGCATTCTGATTTCACCAGTTTGGCTAAGTAGATGTGGTGCCTTTGTGTTCAACAGGTGATAATGCAGTCAGCAGCATAAGCATCCTACAGAAGCTGCATGATAATCATTGTGTTATGGTGTGAATTGTCACTATGGTTATTTTGCATATATCCAAGCTGCTTTTCACCTAAATTTGATTCTTGTTTGACATCATTGTTTATAGTATACTATGACCCACTCATGCATATATTCTCCAGCTTCACTATTTTTCCTGAACACTTGTGGAACTCTTTAAAAGCAATGAAAATTTCAAAAGATAGTCAAACTAGGTTGATATACTCTGTGGCCTGAACAAATGTACCAAATGTCACTCCTCTCTAGTGATAGCTTGCACAAGTAGAACCAAGAGGGGTGGTCAAGGAAGGGATCTGATTAGATTATGGACTGATTTGCACTTTGGCCCATAATTAATAATTAGGCAACATCTGGGCAAGTGCATCTGCACTTGCAGGAGGTGTTTACATGCTAGAAACGCCTCCTGCCTGCCCAGAAGTTCCCTAATTATCAACTAGCTGTGAAGCATGAAACCGTGCTCCACAAGCTACCTAACCTTCCCCTATCACTTACCTAAGGCGTCCAGCAGGGGAGCATTCCCACCTCTGCTGGACAGGGAGGTCAATAGAGTTGCCGTGCAAGCTGCTTTGGCCTTAATTGCTTGTATTGTCTGAGTATACTTTTGCATGGGTGGGGCCTGCCACAGTCTGTAGTAGCAGATGGATGCCAGGTTCCCACTTCTGGGATATAAGCCAGAATAAATCCCAATGCAAATAATATGTACCAGTACAGCATATTAATATCCATGATGAATGAAAAATTCAAGAGCATCAGAAATACATTATCAAGATACAAAAACAATTTCAGAATTATTTGAAATACTTGAACAGCAGATTACAAAGAAAATAACAATGTGCTTTTGTTAACCAATTTAACCATAATACATAATCCCTGCACATTCAACAGTTCGATAAACTCCTGTAAGATGAAATCAATAATGTCAGTGTTCTCCTAGGAAAAAAATGCTCATCTTATTTTCTCAAGAACTTATGTGGTAACCTTAAAATGTATAATAGAAGTGAAATTTGGATTTAAAAAATGGTTGAAAGGCAGAAAATTTTACCAAGCAAAGAAGATTAGTTCAAGATAGGAAAGCCACAGGTGAAAATTGCAAATGTGAATTTGGTCTAAATAATCAAAAGTTAGCAGAGCAACTTAATACTTTCTAGTTGATGGCTGGATGACAAGGAGTATATTATGAAAGATAAGGGGCAATACAATCCAATTATCAAGAAATCATTTCTTTCTCAACAGTGTTTAAATTGTTGACTGGCATACTTGGAGGTTCAGAAACATCTAGGGGCCTGCTGTCTACACGCCAGTGTACTCGATGGCAGGCCCTGGTATCCATAGTAAGGCCCAATGTAGATAGGGCCTGGAATAAAATATCAGGTACCTTTATGGATATGCAGATGCTTGTGGAATAATGCAGGGTAAACGTAAGGCATACTCAATTTAAAAATGGAAGTGACTCCTTCCATACCATGGATAATTTCGCACTTCCCGTCCCATGGACAGGAAAGGTGTGTTATGAACCAACCAACTTGCGAATGCTAGTCACTGACAGCCCACCTTCCACGTGATTGATCACTTACCTGTGTTCCATTGCACTGGCATCCGCACCATTGCTTTGACAACACCAATGCTCTGTGCAGTTGCAGTCACATCAGGGGGTCATTGGAGTTGCCAGTATGCTTGCACGGTAGCTCCAATGACCTTCCAAGCCATCAGAGGTGTGAATGGTCATTGGCTGGATTCTGTCAGGTAAGTTCCAGTCACTCGGGGTAAGGGCTGGTGAGCTTGTGGGGAAGCGGGGCTGCTTGTAGCCTGTAGCCTGTAAGCACATCCTGCAAGTACAGATGCATTTGTCCAGATGTTCACCTATTGTGAACTACGGGCCAAAGTGCAAATCGACCTCATGTGAGGGAGGCTCTGCAATTGCTGCTGAAAGTGTTTCCTTAAATTCATGAAACTTACAAGTTGTGTGTTCATTGGGAGGGGAGAGGGAGACACACTTGTATAAGAAGCACCATGATAAAGTTGCAACAGTATTATATAAGGAACTTGGGTAAAAATAACAACCTACCTGCTGGAAAGTATAGATGAGAACGTAATTTGAGAAAAAATTGTCAGTAGGAAAGTTAAAATGTTTTGATATTATAAAATTCAGACACAGAGACAGCTGGATTATAATATGCTTGACATTATTGTGGCTGAAAATAAGAAAGATTATGATAATAAATGTAGCTTCCCCAAGGGACAATAGAAACAAGGAGAAAGAGTTGGAGAACACAAAGAAATCAAAATGTACAAATTGAAACCCAAAAGACCCTGGGAGAAAAAAAGGCAACAATAGTCTGAGCATTCAACACATTGTGTACAATACCAAAGAACTCAGAAAATACTTGAAATTTATTACAGTATAGAAAATAACAGTTACACAACTTCAAAAGGTTTGGAACAAACCACATCCTTTGAAGATACCTCATTTATTCCTAAATACTTGTTGCTACATCTGGCATATATACAACTGTGGTATAATAGCTGTAATTATTACAGTTACAGAATTATTAATGCCAGGCTACAATATACATTTCATATGATTAACAATGATTAACAATAGATTTCAAAATTAGATTTTAAAAAAGTTGAAAATATATGCATAATATACAACTCTCTTAAATCACCTTATTACTAACCTGTAAGCAAAATAAACTTATACTACATATTTTATAACACCAGTTATTGGCTATAGCCTAATTATGTGAGCTAAAGACTAATTATATGAATGAATGAATGAATGAATGAATGAATGAATTTTATACTAATTATATGATAGGGCTTTGGGGCCACCTCCACATTCTCCAGTGGACAGGAACTAGCCTTACATTTCGGCAGTGTAATTTCATGTGCTGCCAAAATGAGTTTCTCTGCTAAACTGGGCCAAGGAGGCATCCACCCTTCCATATGGTTCTTGTGCCAGTTTACCCACAAGTAGGATGGTAGTAGACTTGGACTTTCTTGCCAATTATATTGTAATGTTAGTCATCGTTACCTATTGTACCTTCTCTTCTAGAAAAACTCATTTTCTGGTATGAAAGCAAGAATGGCTTACTTCCAAGAATCTGACTAATTCACCAAGGAAAAAGTTGCATTATTTGTTATGAAATTTACAAAGATTCAAGCTGTTTGTATTGAAGAAATAGCTGTAGGCTGTTCTGAGGATGATCTAGAGCCTTTATGCACTTACCAGTATCCTGCTTCTGGACCTCTCTGTTCAGAACTTTGGCATGAACCAGAAGGCCACACCCCCTATTAGCATGCTCTATCCTCATTGGATGGAGTGAAGCCTAGACTAGGCAGCCAAAAATGGCCATTTAGACCAGGATGGAGGTAGATCTTTCTTATATGGTCTACTTCTGTCTTAATCATGTATAAACTGATTTTGGAGGTGTGTGAAAGCACGTGTGTCTCTTTAGGCCAGTTTAGCAGGAGGACCTATTTCAATAGCTTACAAAACTGTGCCACTGAAATGAGTAGAGAGCAAGGGAATTGGCCCCAAAGATTATCCAGGTTTTTGGGGCAGCACAATGACTATCCCGGAACAGCTGCCCAAATGTGGATGGTTGTATTGATGGCTACTAGACTAGACACGTGTATTGATGGCTACTAGACTGGATGCCTAAGTACTGCCTCCTGATTGGAGAGACAGGCATGATGCTTCTCAACCCCATTTGCAGGAAACTGTGAGCAAGCAAAAGTTTTGCCTTTGTCTTCTGCTTGAGAATGTCCATAAGCAATTGGTGGGTGACTGTGTGAGATATGATGCTAGATTAGGTGGGCTGTGGCCTGATCAGCAGGGCTCCTCTTATGTTCTTTTACACAATGGTGCCTCCTGGGATCTGAAATTCTTGCAGTGATGAAACTGCAGTTGTAAAGTTCCCAACCTTGCTAATTATTTTTTGGATGGAAATAGCTCAAAAAGTTGGCCATTTTGAGATGAACAAATAAATTGTCCTCAGAAAGTCACTGCCCCCATCACTCTATGTAGAGGTGGAGGAGATGAATGAGAATGCAGTATAAAATCATGCATTGAATAGAAAATTATTTTCTCTATCACACAACATTAGAACCAGGGGGCACTCTATGAAGCTGATGGGTAGGAGAGTTGGATCAGACAAGGGGAAGTATTTCTTCACCCAGAGGGTCATCAGTCTATGGAATTTGCTGCCAGAAGAGGTGTTAACAGCAACCAGCCTAGATGTCTTTAAGAAATGGTTAGTTAAATTCATGGATGACAGATGTGTCAATGGGTACTTAAATGCATGCCTAAGTACATCCTGCAGACTGGGGAGATAGACGGAATGCCTCTAAAGGTTGTTAGCTGGGATTTGAGAGCAAGTGTGAAGAGTTTGTCCTTCTCTTCTGCTTGAGATGCCCATAAGCAATTGGTGGGCCACTATGTGGGATAAGATGCTTGACTAGATAGGCCGTGGTCTGATCCAGCAGGGCTCCTCTTGTGTTCTTAATCTACCCTAGGATTGTGCCCTGTGGTTAGTGAAGCTCTAAAGGTAAATTTTGTGCTCCTGAAGTAGGGAACATTTGCCTGTTGGACTCCAAGGGTATTTTATTAAAAAGTGAAATCTCTCCTCTGAATGTAGCCAAAATCTAATGTCGCTCAGCAATTTCTACTTAGCAGAGCTTGTGATTCCTCTTATACTTTGCCTATGGGGAGCTTTTCCCTTGCTTACTCCTTTTGAATATGGAACTTTTTTTCTCTTTATGAACAAGCTATAAAAGAACTTCCTTGAACAGATGTTTTAGAACAGGCAATCCAATAAGCTAATTATGTATCTGGCTTTTAAAGGTACTAGGCTGCATGAATTAAATTATCCTGTTTCACCACATGTTTCATCCGACTGTATGAAAAGGAGCTGATCTAAAATCTGTTCTATTTTTAAATTTTGGAGGTCAATTGTTAGGTAGTTGCAACAGCAAACTTCAGTGGACTCTTAGGCAGCTTCTGCACCACTTGCCTTGGCACGCAACACAGCCAAACGTGATCTGGATCACTTCATCTGGAGCATGGCAATGTGTGCCGGGGACATCTGCTATCCATGCTGGAATGGTTTTAATAGAGTGCGCAAATTACCAGTTTTAGGGGCCATTCACAGAGTCTGGTGAAATAGCACTGGCCTCCAGGAATGCTCAGGAGATCATTTTAAAATGGTCTGACATTGAAGCACCCCCTGCTGCAGTATTTGCCTTGGGGAATACTTCAATGTAAAGGTCTATGCAGGCAGTGTATACGTCCTGGTGACCACTCTGCTGAGTGGATGCTGGGTTCCCTGGCAGTAGTTAACATGGTCCAAATGGACTTGAGTGAACAAGAATATTGGCTCTTTCTGCACTTATCGCTCTTGTTCCATGACAGGCTGGGACACTGGAACGGGTTGCTGATGGGGCTGGACAGTGTTGTCCACATTTGGAGGGCTCAGACTGCTCCAGCCTCTACCAATGCTTCCAGGAGAACCCAGATCAATGGCATATCAGTTCTGGAACGATTCCAGTTGTGTTCCCTGGAACACTGCCAAAAAGGGTCCCTCACCGTATTCTGCCCTATGGGGATGTGCTGTAAAGGCCCAGTTGTGCTGTATCCTGCTCCACCTCTTCATTCAGTGCAGGTAAATTACAACAAGGGGTGGTAAGATCTGCTATAGTCCTTGCCAGATGTGGATGACAGGACCTTATTTCATGATTTATCCCAGAGTAATGGTAAAGGCAGAAAGGACCTTATGTTCTGACAGATATTTTTGTAATCTAAAATATTTGTGTTCTAGTTTTAGATTTATCTTTAATACTTATTTTAATTTACACTGTCTTCATAATTATTGAAATCAAATACTTTTTTTAAAAAAAGCTGTCTCTTGCATGCAGTCCACCTTTTCTATGAATAACACATTTGACAAATAAAACTCTAATTGATTAATTCCATGCTGTGGAAGCCAAGTACCCTACATAGTGAATATACTGATGAGATGAAATTTAATAATTTATTATTTAATTTAGATTTTTATTTAGCTGATAGGAAGTAGATAATATTGCAATTTGTTGCAATTTTATTTTATTTTTATTTATGTATTTATTTGTATATCTATCTTGCCATATACCCAAAGATCTCAAGGAAGGTTGTAGTAAAAACAATATAAAACAAATTGTAAAGAGAACTCACTAAAAGCAGTAACAGTGCTTGAAATGAGGAAGCAAAACAGTTCTGTTAGCCAAAGGTTAGGGTAAACAGATGCATCTTCAACAATCTTCTGCATATATAAAGTGATGGTGCTTGACACATCTCTCAGGGGAGGCTGTTCCACAACCTGAGGGCTGTCAGTGAGAAGGCCCACTCATGAGTGCCCACACTTGTAACTGTTGGAGGTGGTGGCCCAAACAGAAGGCCTCATTGGCAGCTATTAAGACCTGGTAGGTCTATGTGAGAGGAGGTGTTTCTTTAAATATTTGAGGCCCAAGTCACTCAAGGCTTTATAAGTTAATCTTAAAGCCTTGAATTGGGCTTGGCAACCAGTTCATTTCTTCTAGGACTGGCGTTGTGTGTGTCCAGTGAGCACTGCCAGTTAGCAGTCTAGCTGGTGCATTCTACACCAGTTGCAGCTTCTGAACCTTTTTGAAGGGCAACTACACACAGTTACATGGAAAACTGAGAGAAATTAAACATGTCAGACCAAAATTTATAAAAAATACTTGTTATTATTTTTAATTTGCTACTAAATGTGAGAGAGATAACATTAAACACCTCCAGGCAGATGTTCCTGTAAGCAAAGGCAGCTCCCAATTTAATTACTGTGCCCAACTTACAGTTGTTGTTTCTTTATAATCTATCAGAGCTCACTGTTTCTAGCAAGGGAATTTTTTATTCATCCTAAGACCAAAATATGAACAAAGATCGGGTCATACTCCACAAAATGCAAGTACAAAGACACTTACCAGAACCTGCTTATTTAGGCTTCCTTCTCTCCCCAAATTGTCAATAATAAATATACTTCCAGAACACTTGGAGGTTGTGTCTCAAAAAAGATATGGCAGAGTTAGAAGATCTTTTTGTGCTTACCTTGCTTTGTTCTGGGCCACTGGGTCTGGACCAGTGAGATTTGCTGGCGCAGAACACAGCAAGGTGTGGACTGGAACAGTGCCATCTGCATGACAGTGCTGGGCTGGATCAGCCCCTGCACCTGCCCTGAAGCTCACACAAGCCTCAGGCCCAGCCTCCAAGGGCTATGAGGAAGTAGAAATGAGAATTCCCTGCTTCAGAGACACTAGGGCTCTGGAAAATGTGGCTTCCAGCAGATATTATGTAGCTGAAGTAGAAAAAACTGTAGAGGGTTTATCAAGGATACCTTGCAGAAAATATTAGTAATAGTTGAACCACTTTTATGAAACAGAGAGGTTGGTCACACTTACCTTGCTGGAATTATATAATAATACTATTCCAGTGAGGTAAAGGGGGAGCCATCCTCACTAGTAAAGTCCTGAACTGGACCACCAACACTTGAATTGCAGGAAGCCATGCATGGGCAGGCTAGATTTTTTTTAATTAATTTTTATTAATTTTAAAAAACATAACATAAAAACAAATGAACAGTATCTGTTGTACAATTCCTTGTATATATCTTCATTCTTCTTGTTGTTCTTTATTTTTCTTTGACTTCCTCTGCTTGACCAACATCTGCCCATTTTGTTTCTCCCCCTGCTCCTTGAACACTTCTTGATAATTACCAGCTGACTCCCCCTTTACTACAATACCTAACCTATCTATACCATAATTAATTTTATTTTTTAATGAAGCTTCTAATCTTACAAACACTTATCCATTTTAGTCTTTTATAAGCACGTAAGCAGAAAAAGAAAAGAAAAAAAAAAGACATTCTAGCCTAAACCAAATTACTGTAATATTGTAATCTATGACTTATGATTGACCTATCCTTATTTGATTTTTCCCTATATTTAGCTCTGTTTCTCTTAATAGAAATCCAACATGTCTATCATTTATATATTCCCCCACTTATCTCAAAAATACATTGTACAGAGAGCTAGTTTTATCTAAACTAACATATTTGTCCTTCAATATAGATTTCACAGTTATACATTTTCCCACTTTTAATACTGAATTTAACAACTCATCCTATTCCCCACCTACTATCTTCTAATACCGTTTCAATATTTTACCATATTAATCTATAAAATATCTTTCAAAATTGTCTAACCCATTTTCCCAAATCTTAAAATTTCTCATTCCTTTTCTCCCTTTTATATTCTTCTAATATATATACCCTTCAAAATTAAATTCTACACCCTCATACAATTTATATATTTCATTGTTTATAAGGTTACTCAAAATATTACAAAACAGTCATATCATTATCATTCAAATTAATGTAATCCAAGTTTTCAATTTCTTTAGATTCCTAAATTGATATATCTCATCAAGCCTCACTATTCATTTGGCTTTTTATGTAATCCCTACATTAAGGTTCATGTTTTTATGAAGTATTATGTCCCCAAATTTTTCGTGTATATAGGTGTGGTTTGTCTTTCCTCCTTGAAGTCCATCTGTTGTTTTAAAATTATATTTCTGTAGCTTCCAAAGTACTTCTTTTGTTGGTCTGCTAGCTGCTAAGATGTCTGAAATGCTCTTCTTCTTTCGCTGATTTCTCTCCCTCCCATTGAGGGCACTCTCTTCAGCCTTTTTAGAGTAATTTCAACTTGTGAACTAGCAGTGCTCTTCTGTATCTTGTTGTGTTTGCCATATTTTTGTACTTTCTCTGTTTCCTTAAAACCATCCGTTTTTGTTCTGGAGTTATTTTGTGCAATTTTGGGCCACTTTTATTTGTAATATCTTCAATTTTAGAAATCATAGAGTCTATTTTTGCCTCTGTTCTCCAAATTATCGTATAAATAGCTTCCTTTTCTTGTTTCGTTATAGTTTGCATCTTGTTTATCCTTTAATTCCACCTTGTGGTCAATTTTTATATTTCTCTTTTAGTAGATTTTTCATATCTTTTCACTTCCAATCTTTTTCGAAGGCTTTTTTTCCTTTCCCGCCTCCTTTTTATATTAAATCCCACAGATAAGCTATATTCCAGTAAACTTTATCTTGAGTTCTTTGCTCCTTCAAACTTCAAAAAACCAGTTCTAAGTATTGTAAAGTTCCGTTTTCTTACCTTAAGTTTCACATTCACTTGAGTTGCTGCCAAAAGTTAATTGGGGCAGGGTACAAATCTTTCTTTAGATGTTTTCCAAGCGTCTAATGTCCAAATAAGTTGTAAATCTTAAAACTGAGGTAGGTCGGCTCTTGAAGTAGATATACTTCAGCGCGCAGGCTGGATGTTTATTTTCCTTCTGTTAAGGGCGGGCTGACAGACCCCACTCCCGTAGAAGAATTCCCTTTGCTTTCCCATGTCTCAGGAAATATAAATAAGCAGAAGAATGTTCCAAAGTTTACATTCTTCTGCGTTAATTGCGCTGAAATCTTGTGACGCGAAAACATTCGCCTTCAAGCCTCCATGCCTCGACCGGAAGTCACACGGGCAGGCTAGATTGTCTTGCAATGACCATGACAACATCCAGTGCACGCCCAGATGTTGCCTTGGATATTGGAACACAGCCATGCCTTCATGCCCGCTCACCCAAAAGAAGGTGTGTGTATTGCTGATTAGGAGGTACCTAGCTGCTTCTGGTCAAGCTGTGGACAAAATTTTAGTTGTCAAGAGCTAGTGAAGCCTGGGGCATAGCTTGGTGAGCTTTAGGAAAGCAGTAGCTGTGTGCAAACAGACCTCACCAGGGAGTGGCTGGAACTGTTCCACCTGGTAAGTGTGAACAGGGCCAGAGCTTCTCCACAGTACATAGGCAGAGATAGTGCTGGAAGTCTTCCAAGGTATATCTTTTCAGTCAGGTTAGGACAATAATGAATAACCATGAACCAGGGCCCTATTAGCACTTAACTCAGTGGGATGGTATATAGCAGTACCATTCCACTGAGGAGTCGTCCACACTTGGTATACTCCCTAGCTGGACAACTTGCGCTTAAAGTGCAAATGGTCCAGCCTGGGCAGATGAGATCGCTATGGCAATAGGATGTTGCCATGACTGTCAGTCTGTGGTGCATAACTATGTAGTTGCATCTGTGCCATCCTACCCACTCAGAGCATTTGCACCTAGAGGAGGGTACAAATGCTGCTCCTGGGCAAGCTATGGACATGTTTTTACTTGTCCACAGCTATTGAAGATCAGGGCAGCTGGAGGCAGCTGCCAGACCCTCCAGGACAGCAGTGGCATGGCCTGTGGACAGACCTCTCTTGGAGCAGCTGGAAGTACTCTGGAAAGGTAAGTGCCAACAGGTCCTTGGTCCTCAATCTTCTTGAACTGTAAGGCAGTTTCTAAAATCTCCGTAAAAAGGCAGGATCTCATAGACCAATGGATATTGTAAAGGGATGTTCAAAAAACATTGATTTGCGTTATACTTCTATATTGGTACAGATACATGATGACATGCCTCTTTGTTAAGTGACAGTCATAAAATGAAATCGACTTTCAGATACTTTTATGTTAATAATCTGACTTCTCATCATAAAGAGATTCAGTGAAATACAAGCCAGTTCAAGTGGTTGTCAAATATTAGGAGATAAAATCATGCAGTCCTGCCAGGTTTCCTCAGATCTTACAACTCAAATTACACCAATTCTGGAAATATTTGCAAATTTCCTGCATCCACTGATAAGGTGGCAGAATGGGGTAAGCTATCAATGGAAAAAAATAAATTTGCAGATCCTGGCATCAGTGTTTAATTAAAACTAATATAAACCACACTAAGCAATACAACTTGCAGTGAAGATAGTATGTAAGGCAAGGCGGGGTTGCCAGAAAAATATATTTTGAGTAAGGGCCTGTTCGCACTTATCTTCCTGAAACGTTTCCAGTTGTTCCAGGGGAGCAGTGTCTGCACATCATTCCAAAACATCCTGGAGCATCTGAGAGCTCCCTTTAGCTGCCCTGATATTCAGTTGCTGTTGACAAGTAAAATCTTTTCCACAGCTTCACTGGGAGCTGCTGGTGAGCCCTCGGTCACAGTGTTTGCACCCCTTAAAGACTTTAATTTGAATTAGAGATGGGATGGGAACACCAGCATCCACATGCTACCACATCTAACCCATTTTTATTTGTTTTTGAAAACAAATGTGGATGCAGCAACATTGAAATATGCTGCGTAAGTACATTTTCATGCTTCATGGTGTAGTCCCACTTTCTTTGCATCAATAGAGAGTAGTTTCCTTCAGCAGAATATAAGGATTCATCCAGACTTATTGCCCTATATTTGGATATTTCCAAAAAAAGCATTGATATTCTGGAATATCCATGCTTTATTCTGGAATATCTATAATACAACAGAATAAGAAAGTAATGTCTGTATACAGCTTCAAACTGCAGTCACAAACAGCAAAACAGGAAAAGCAACTCTTGGGTGCCTCAGAGTTTGGTTTGGAGGTGGGATTGTTCACATACCAGTCTGCTTCTCCTGTCTCTCATAAGCATTATGTGTCTCAGATGCATGTCCCTATTGTTATGGCTGAATCCACACCTGCACCTAGATATAAGTACTCTGAGGACTCTTTCTGCACTCAGTCATTCCTGCTGCTGACATTCTTACTGGCAGAGCAGCTCCAAGAACAACCTATTCACCTGCTTTACACAGGCACTGTGGCAGCAAAGGCCTACTTTTGGGGGCTTTTTCTGGCATGTCAGAGAACCTTCTGTATTAAGAGCTGGTGTTGAGAGGTGAAGCACAGGCCACTTGGCTAGCGCATGAACTATACCACTGAGGTACAAATGCACCCTTAGTCTGTGTCCATGTGTGGCAAGAAAGGGGGCTCAATAGTGCCTTAGACATAGAAGTGTGTAGCCCTTGTGTTCTCCTCCAATCTCTAATCCCCTTTTTGAACCATAGAACGTTCATGAGAGGGGAAAAGGGCAGACTGGTTTGGGAATGATCCTACTTGAGAGCCACTGCAGGTTATGTTCACACACAATAGAAAAAATTGCACCTCTGAGGTAGCTGAGAGATGATGGCTGTGATCAGGCATGGTAAAAAAAAAAAAAAGCATCTCTGAGGCTCCTCTGAATCATCTTAGAGAAGGCTGTGAGGTGGGATTATTCACACACCAGTTTGTCCCTCCCCTCCCCTAAACATTCTATGTTAGAAAAGGTGGATTAGTGAAGGCTTGGGCACATGAGGCCACATCAGTTCCTCTGTGGTGCCTCTTTGGTTGTGGGATCACCAGTGGAATAAGAATTTTTAGGCAAGTTCAGAAAAAGTAATCTTGTAAAATGCCTGGGATAACACAATGGAAGACTTGCACTAGAGATAAAACTACCAAAATGTCTTTTCCACTTTTTAGTGATTTCTGTCTTCAGGTTTCACTCAAATATATATGCCTTGACTTCTGTTAGAATATCTTGACACACCCAGTGACTCCCACCGTTTCTTATACTACGTTCCTGCACAACATACAGAAAACAGGATTCACGCTGGTGTGTTTATTTCTGGGGATGTCAAGGACTCTTTGGTCCTGTTCATTCACCAAACCATAAATTTTTCAATACATCATTCAGTGCCTTGACCCTTCAGTCAAGATTATTGAAATGTGCAAATTTAAGTACATGCTTGAGTGTTTCAAGGGTCACAAAGCTATTGCTTTAATTGAAACTGTGTTTAAAAATAGCATGCTTTTGCTCCTTGCATAAATAAAAGATTTTCCTCTGTCGGAGTCTGGAATAGTGAACTAGCCTGCCGCCCACTTAAGACAGACTCCTTACTCATAAACAAGGACAGTGCCTCAGAAAATTTCTATTTATGCTAGAGCTGAGGAAAGGGGAAGGTACAGGGGGAAATCATAGGGCCAGATCTCCTCCATAGGGCAGTCCCTTATGAAAATGGTCAGTTGTGCTTTGTTTTCAGAGCTAGAAACTAATTTCTTTCTTTGAGTGTTTTTATGTATATTACACAGAAATACTTACTGGAGATATATAAGAAAGTAAAGGGTGGATAATGGACATGTATGTGTACCATCAGCCATTACATCTCAGGAAGAATTTTGACACCTCTCTCTCTTTCCTCCTTCTGTGATGTGTGAAATAACATCCTTACACAAGCATAGGGAGAAGAGTCATTGCCTGAATATATGATATTTTGATACTGATAATGACAGAGGCAAAAGCCTTTCCAGTACTCTGTGCTAAAAACAAGGCAATAGGAATCATCTTGGATGTGGTACAGAATAAACATGCTTTTCCTTTGGCCCAAGTTGGCAAAGCTTTTGCCATTTTATATTTGGAAGAAGCAGAGTAGCTTATGCCAGTACACATTCTGAACCTGAATTGGGCAGCTACTGCTCCAAACAAAGGATTTATGCACAGCAACTGGTACCTCATAATATTAGGAAGGCTGGCTGTGGTACCCAGTCAAATGAAACTGGCTGTTGTGCTGGACAAAATACAAATAACGATAAAGACATCTGTTTTTGAGTTTTAAGAGAGCTCCATGTCATTAATTACAAAAGACCATGTATGTGCTATTAAGTTAAAATTATTTGGTATTTAGGTTGATATGACCAAACTTAACCAAACTTTTTGGGGGCAGACTTTTTAATATCCCAGTGGATACAACAGTCAGTACAAACTCTGCCTTTAAGAAACCTAAGGCATTGTTTCTTTGATGTTATCCTATGATGAATTATCATCCAGTCAACGCTTACTTATTCCACATTATTTGGATAATCCGGGGTAAAGCATGGATAATTCAGAACAAAATGTGCCTGGATGTGCTTTACTCCAAATGTGGAATAACTAAAGTGGTGTCTGGATGAAGCTTGAGACAGAGTTTGGGTGTGTGTGTTTTTTGCCTTCATTCATCCAGTGAAAGGTCAAGACAACAGTATTTGAGATTAAGGTCCCAACAGCTGCTTCTTCACTATGCAATCAAGGCCTCTTACTCCTAATGCAAACCAGCTACCCTGAGGACCTGATTAACTTGAATGACCTAAATTAAATTGTTAATATGGGTGTTTGGGCTGGAGATGAAGGATGCACTTCCCACATTTTCTGGGCTGGGCAAAACCATTGTTCACTTCAGAGAAACATAGTAGGTGGGATCCAGAACAAGCCCTTCATTGCTTTTCACCCCAAGGTGATATAGACATGTATAAAGAATAATATAAGAACAGCATATATGTATGTGCGTATGGGTGTGTCCAGAGTTAGGAATACTATGCATTCTGATGCACAGTCGGGCTGTGGGCATCACAGCTGATGTCTGATACTTCATTGCAGTGGTGCATTGTGCTGCTGTACTTCGAATTTACCTATCTTGCAGAAGGATGAGCACTCACTCCACAGTGTCAGGTAAATTCAAAGTTTCCCGCCAGTCCAGAGAGGATGACGAGAACAGCAAACAAGAGCTGAACCCGCAGCTCAGCTCTCATTGGCTTCCCCATCTCATGTGATGCCTGCCTCACCACGCATGCCATGGAAATCTTGCAACTGCTGAGGAGTAAGCTGCAGGCCTGAATTTTGAGTGGGGACAACAAGTCATTGCTTCACAGCCACGTAAGCTGCAAATTTTTATGTAATTGCGGATTTATTTCCACTGGTCTGGAAGGGACCTCAGTATATGTGTGTACCATCCATCCATCCATCCATCCATCCATCCATCCATCCATCCATCCATCCATCCATCCATCCATCCATTATATAAACACAATTACAGAGCTATACCTGATGGATATTATCCACAAGAGTACGTTTCATTATATAAATGACATAATGATATTAAATTACATAATTATTATAATTATAACAAAATATACATAAAACAAAATGACAGCTATATAATTATAATAATTATATAATTATTACACTAAAACAATTATTGTTAACGTGGCTATAAACAATAAAAACACAAGACATTATAAGCAGCAGTATGGACTAAGCATACAAATGAATTAGATATCATTAATTTTATGCACATAGCACTGTAGTAGACCCATAAGTTTAAGAAGAGCTTTATTGTTTGTTGAAAGGAATTAAAATACAGGAGACTGACCTTTTGTAGTAATTATAGTATGCATACTAAGTAGTTGGGTCACTTGCTGCTAAGAGGTAGCATTTTGGGGGTGGGACATTGGGAATACATCATGGAAATTTTGTCTGACCTGTGTTGGGAGAATATGTGCTATATTTTTAATAGGTCTTGTCATGAGATCTTAAGTATTTGATGTATCTATTAAATATAGAATCTAAAATTTGCCAAAGACACAATACTCAAAAAGGTTATTTTTTTTCTTTTTGTTATCCATTTTTATTTATTTTCAGTAAGCATTTATATCACATTTCAATACATAATTATAATAAATTCTATTACAATGCTCTAAGATTATCCATGTGACTTCCTCTGTTCTTTGGACTCTTCTTCTGGTAATCTTTTTATTCTTTGTTCCGTACCTATACCTGTTACTCTTTCTTTTAGAGGCCAAAACCTTCCGTCTGAATACACAGTCCCTGAAGAAATTCTATAAAAGTTCCCCAATATTCTATAAATTTATTCACTGTTTTGTCTTTTAATAAATTCATCAGTTTGTCCGTTTCTGCCATCTCCACCAATTTAAGTATCCATTCCACCTCTGTAGGTAACTCTTCTTGCTTCCATTTCTGTGCATATAACAGTCTGGCAGCTGTCACCATATATAATATCAAAGTCTTCCCATCATTTAGACCTTTACATCAACAATGCCCAACAAGAATAATTCTGGTTTAAACTCAAAGTTAATATTCAAAAATCACCTTTAAAAAAATAAATAAAAAGGTGATTTTTTTCTGCACAAATAATGGATTGTAAAAAAGTTAAATTAAAAGGTCTAATCTAAACCAAAGCTTTCTGTGCTCCATCAGAATAATAAGATAGCAAGTGAACTCTTCTGGAGGGCCTAGGGAACTCAGTTTCATCTCTTTTAATATGACTGTATTAAATATAATGATAAAAAGAAAAAGATAGTTCATATATTACATAGTCTGCATACTGATTAGGGATGTGCACAAATTGTTTTTTTGGCATTCAATTTGTAATGAATGTTAGAAAATTCGTATTCATTTGAATAGATCCCTTTTGAATATGGTGGGAATTTATTTGATACGAATGTATTCATAGAAGTTCATATGAATATCTGATATGAATGAGTATGTATCCAATACATACTGATTCGTATCTGACATGAACACATACATATTCAATACGTATCCAATATGTATCCAACAAGATATCCACTCTGAAAGTGTCAAATCTGCCCTGAATCCACGTTTAATCTGCTCTCAATCCCTGTTGAATGCACTCTGGATCCATTGCAGATGTGACTGGTGCAGTTGTTTTCCCACTTCCCTAGTTTCATGAATTTCCGAACTATTTGTATGAATGCCCGGAAACATTTGTATTCATACAAATGTTAATGTACAAATGTTGTAACATTTGATTTGTGTACGGATGTCCAAATTTGTAAAAATTTGTACGAATATTCATTATTATTACATACCTAGAGGGAACATACAAATCACCCAGAATTAGATATAGAAAGTTGTTTAACAACAAGAAGAATAAGGGATACTCTGCCTCTGGGATCTTATAAAGCCAAAGGAGTAAAAAGTTTGATCCAGGAGAATAAATTTTTTAAATTAGGCACTAAGAGAAGATATATTTTAGTAAAATAACATTGTGCAATGAACACCCCTAACAATTGCTTCCATTTATGCACCAAATTAAAAAAATCCTAAAATCTACTCCAAAATCTACTCTTGAATAAAAAATACAAGGTCCGATATTAGTGGGAGGAGATTTTAGTATTATCGCAGATGAACAATTGGGCAAGACATCTCTCCATGCTAGAAAGAAAACTCCTAGTTATGTAGTGAATCAGTTATTTAGGAATAATTCATTAATTGATAATTTAGATTTGTAAATAACACTTTGAAAGTATTAACTAAAGTATTTATTCTGCTATGTATAAGTCATATTCCAAGATAGATTACATTTTAATTTCAAATTCTCTAGTATCACATCAGCAGGAAGCCGCAATAGGTTCAATAAATTACACAGATCATCCTCAGTTTCTCATAAAACTGAGAAAGAAAAACAATAAAAGTACCTTCCAGAAATTTTACTTTTGAAAGACACAATAAGGAAATCTGCTCAAGAAAAATTTCCAATTTAATAAAGCTGCAGAGATAAATGACATCACACTCTGGGAAGCAAAGAAAGTTGTATTCGACAGATGCTTAATCTCTTAGAAAGCAAATCTAAAGAAAAAGTTGTTACAAAAAAGGTGAGAATCAGAAAAGCTGAATTATACTATAAGCTGAAACGGTACATTCCTGGAGATTAGAACTCAAAAATAATTGTGAATTTTTAACAAAAACAAAGATTTCTTTTTAAATAAGCTTAAAAATAAAGGAAGTCAGGATATCAGAGAGCACAAAAATTCTTGTAGTAATTCAGTGATTTTGCAAGATACTATTAGAGATTTGCCAACATGATTTGTATTTGAACAGGTTGGAATTGAACCACCCTCAGTTCCAGGGGAGGGTCAGTTCAAATTCAAACTGAACCAAGGGGGGTTGGTCAAATCAGGTCAAATCACTTTAATTCAAACCAGTTTGAGTTTGTATTTCACTTTTAAAAGAGCCCTTTAAATTGCAGAACCAGCTTGAATTGGTTTGAGGTTTGGATACCAGTTTGAGCTAGTTTGAATTAAAACTGAACCAGAAAATCATTTATATCTCTAGATTCTATGCTAATAAACTAGATAGATTTATAAAATCAACAAATATGCCTAAATAAATGTTAAATACCTCTCTATATATAAATCAGCTGGAAGAAACAGGTTACCCTCACTGTTTTACAAAAGTTTCAAAGAGATTCTGTTACTACACTTAATATGGTTATTTCATTTAATTCGGCAGGAAGGAGTTATTCTAGTTCCCTGGAAAGAAGTGCTGATAATCCCACTTTTGAAATTCAATAAAATTCTCAGATTAATATAGACCCATTTCACTATTAACTTAGGACTTCAAAATCTTATTGAGCATTTTAGCAACCAATACTTTCATGATCATCTTAATAAAAAAAAGATCAACACAGTTTTAATAAAGCAAGGTTAATATCAGAGCAAATTACATTAGTGATACATGCATTACTAGATCGTAAATATTGAACAATTGGCTATAGTTAGTTTAGACATTTTTGAGATTTTTGACACTGTTGATCTTATATATTTATTGACGCGGTTATTCAAAGGGATGCAATTTGAAGCAAAATTTAGTAATGCACAATAATTGGACAAAACATTCTCAGTCTTTTAATCTACAAAAGAGGACACAATAAGTATGCCCATTATCTTCACTGCTACCTATTTTGGCAGTTGAACTATTGGGTATTCTGTTGAGCTATATCTTTTTTCCCAGTATCTCCAAGAGGAACATTACCATCTTCCCCTTGATGTACTTCCCCATTTTATTTTCCAACAGCCACTCTGTATCCAGTGGTTACTGCTTGTACTGCCTTCCTTGCCCCAAGAAGACTGTTACTTTAGTTACAATTCTGCTAAAGAAGATGGTGTAATTGCATAAAACATTTGCACGGTTTGGAAAAATTCTATCTTGATCTACAACTCCTAGGACCTGTTGTCCAAAAATGCCGAGCCCAAGAAAAAGAAAACATTTACAAACACTGAAGACTTGTTATTCACATCAATGAGTACACACTATTTAATGTCATATAGCTAGTGTGTTTCAGAGTATAGTAAGGTGATGGTAAAGATGTAATTGGGTCAAGCTTTCTTAGCCACTTACTAGCCTTCCCATTATGGTTTCCCCTCTCCCAACCAGTGCTTTAAATTGTGTTTTTATCTAATCTGATTGTTTTCTCTGCACTGCTTTGAGACAAGGCAATGGGAAGTAGAATATAAGTATTTTAAGTTAATTAATCAGTTAATTGCTTGATAATATAGGATTTGCTTGGTGTTCTTTTCTTCTGCAATATTTTCCTACCACTTTAGCCTGCAGCTTTGGGGTTTACTAGTGGCCTTCCATCAAAAGGTTTGAGCAACTTTACCTTTTCTAGATCAACCAGTATCTAGAACGCTATATGTTTAGAATATGATTGTTGCATTTTTTTTTTTTTTTGAGATACCATACTGGATGTTTTAGAGTGCCTCCAAACATGGTTGAAGGTGCACATTGGCTTTAGAGTTAATGTACAGGGACTTCTGGTCCACTGGTCAGAAGCTTTGGTGTTCCGGCAGTGTGGGTTCCTCTCCTCCAGATGGGAAGCTCAGTGGTGACAAAGCATTCCATAAGTAAGTTTGCTCTAAAAAGATGCTGATAAATCAACATATTTTTAATGTGAGAAGGGATTTTTTAATGCTTTGCCGCTACTGCAAGGGATGAAAGCAGTGAAGTCCATTTGCTGCTTTCATCCCTTTCTGGAAGCACCTTTAGTCTTTATATTTGGACCTCTTGGTTTACATTACACTCAGTTTGAAACAATGACTTAAAAGTTAGTTATATGGGTACCTTCCACAATATAGGTATTGCCAATGATGGAAGGAAATAACCATGGAGTTATAGTTAATTAAGACTTTATTCATGAATTTATTCATGAAGTTAGACCATCATCACCTGAGGTGGTGTGACTCTCTCTGTGTTTTTGCTTTAAATACAGTATTAGGCAGAACTAACTGCCTTAAGATCAGTTGTGCATTAACAATAATTTATTGAGGATGTTATAGAAGCTCCAGATGGATTTTAAAAAACAGAACATTATTAAATAGCTTTTAAAATTCCTTTCCTTTCTTACCAAATGTTGAGTACTTGTTAGGCTGGCAAAGAAAGACCATGAGACTTTGTTTAAAAAGATGAACAGTGATTTATTTCAGCTCAGTGATAAGGCATTTCTTGTTGGGAGCAACTTGGAACAGAAAGCCTAGCATATTTATATGTTTCATAGCTGGGCGGGGTTTGGCCTTCAACCAATGAGCAATAACTATTTTTCAAAACCCAGTTCAAACTTGGAGCCAAAATGTATCACTTGACCCCAGCAGGGTCACTTCCGAAACAACAGTATATATACATATATACATAATCACATAGGTGGCAGAGATCTTACATTCAAATATTATGGCAGGCAGCTAGCCCTGCCTGACAGTACTACAGAATTACAGAAACATTCAGTGTTGAAAGTGTTAGCAAGGTGAAATAAATTTTCAGTGGAATGTGATGGGGAACTCTCCCATTCTCAGAAGAATTAGATACACAATGGATGCATCTGCTTTTATCTTTCTTAAATGGGAGGAGAATAACTGATAACTAGATTAGGTGTGCTCCCTCTCATCTGCAGTTCTGAGCATTCAACTTTCTCAGCACCATAGAATGCTGGTTGTTTAACTGAGAGTTTTAGTTTCACAGCAGAGCTCTGATCTAGATATACTGGGGCCAATTCTGCATTGAACTTGTCCAAATATCCTGGTCCGCTCTGTTCCAGGATAAGATATGAGGCACTGTCTGTAGTGGGGAAGGTGGGGAATTCAGTCTGTCCTGGCAGCAGTGCAGTCATGTCTAACTATATCTCCATCTTTGACCCAAGCTTCGGTTGCTTCTAGGTCACATCCAGTGCACAAAGGCGGAGCAGAACACAAGTCTTTGAAAGCAACATCACTACTTCTGTGCTGGGGTTGCAATAATTATCTTTAAAGGAGTGTTTAAACTTCAAGACCCTTGTTCTGGGCCAAGTGCAGAAGCACCTGTGACTGGAGCAGAACCGATGCTGTGAAATGTTTGTAGACCTCTTAAATCAGGTGTATCAGATAGGGACCCTTTGGGATAGTTCATGGCTGAGATGCAGTGTGGACTGCAAGTACCAAGGAGGTGTTTGGTCCTGTCTCCTGACCAAGTGCAGAAAAGGTCTAAGACTAAACTATAAAGTGGAGAGGAATGACACCTGATTTAAGTTTAACTGAGATAAGCAATGATCCTAAAGTCCAATTTTAACAAAAAAAAGGAGTATCTCTACTGACCATTACATGTTGTTAATTTGAAGCTAAATCACTTTAGCCTGTTAGCTAGACTAATGATATTTGTTTTTCTGCTATTTTTCTTTGACTGCTTCTCCAAGACATCATGGTGGATGGCACCCTTCAACTTCTCCCAGGTTGCTGCATTTTCATGTTTTGCTAAAGGCCAGCCCAGCACTGTTACCCTGAGGTGGGGAACAGGGTGCATTGACCAGGGTAAGATTTCATGAGGAGCTGGAAAATCAGCCTCCATGATTAGGTACCAGCACATGTCTGGCAGCCATGGAATCAGTCTGCTGGCATAGTTAGGCCATGCATGAATCAGCTTTTCCTCCAACCAGTTTTTCTCATCACAGGGGAGATGTGCCCTTTAATTCTGTGCCTGGAAGCTACCTTGAAACCTTTGCTTTAAAAATTGCCAAAAATATTATTCTTTAATTATAATATGAAGTCTTTGTCCTGTCTTCTGGGTTTTACTATGTAAGAAGCAGGAGAGATTTTGTAGGTAAATTTCCATTCTCTTTTCCAGAAACTTTCCACCTTGGAAATTGAATATCTGTATATTTGTTTGTTTGTAGTGAATGTAGGTAGCATCAGGTCATTTAACCTAGTTTGATGTATGCCTAGAATGTGTAGTGAAGGAAACGTTCTCCTGAGGACAGTATTCCTGTCACTCTTATTTTATACAGCTATTTGTGGTTCAGCATATGCTGTTGTGTTAGTGGTAACTAAGCAATAGAATTGTTTTGGAGAGTATTATTTGCAACTCACATTGGGTTTGAAATCTGTTTTCACGATCCAGCAGCACCCTTTTATATCTGCTTTTTGCCCTATTGAGGAAGTTGACATTTCTCTGTCACATAATTGGTCTTCCAGTATACTCAATTAGTTTAAATATGTTTTGTTACTATTCTAATGACTCCTGCAGTTCCTGTGATTTGTAGTCCTTAATTGTGAGAGTTAAGCTCCATCCAGACATTGCTGACTTATTCCACTGTATTTAAATATTCCAGAATAAAGCATGGATAACAATGCCTCTCATTGATCTTAGGAATAAAATCCACAAACCTTTCATGGCTAACTGTAAGCAATATCAAGTTACCACTTTAGAATATCAAGCATTGCCGTGTAGCAATTCTTTGTCTATAGAAAGCACAGTAAGGCCACATCTCCATGCAAGCCGTTTGGCCCTGATTGGGCACACTTTGGAACAGGAGCGGGTCCGAGAGCGGATCTTGCCCATTCCAATGCCATTCCCAGCAATGTGGGCTGGGTACAGGTTGGGCACAGATGGAACCATCCTCATGGAAACCATGCCAAACCGTGGCACAGGGGACCAGCGCCGCCTCCTCTCTGCCCCTCTCTCCTCATTGGAAGCCTGACTGACATCAGCCCAGCCCTGTGCTGCCAACTGCAAATGCCACATCCCCCCTCCCTTAGCAGCACAGAAAGCCAGGACTGGGCTGGGAGGCACGGAAATTTCTTTAAATTAAGTTAAATACATTTTAAAATAATTTTTAAAAACCCAAAGCTGCCACGAGGTTTGGCAGCAGCTGAGTGGTTGAGCAGTTTTGCACACCTCTGCTCCACCAGGAACCGCGAGAACACCCTGCAATTTTAAAAGGGACAAAATCAAGCCATTGTCATGATCGCCTTGGCGATCACGAAACAGGGGTGGAATATTTGGGAAAAGGGACAAAATCAAGCCATTATTGCCTGCCTTGGCGATCAGGATTTTTTCGCTCACAAAAAATCTCAGCGCTTGCGATCTCCAATGCACAGGGCAGGAACAGCAAGCACATCTAACCTCCCAATGACGTGAGCATCAATCTATTCCCCGGATAGCCCGGGATCGTTCTCATGTGTGGTCTTGGTTCACTTGGCAATGCATGCTGGGACCCCAAACCATGCTGGTTTGGGACAATTTGGTCCACTTTCCATGGACCAAATCTAAAACACATGGGGTGCTCCTTGCCAAGACCACATTCGGTACCATACCAAACGTGCATTATAAGAACTGGACAAGTATGGGTGGACATTGGTGTGGCAGAATATGAGTAAAATAGTCTCTTTCTTGTTTGATTTTGTGCTTCTTTGCTGCCTTCTGCAAGGACTTAGTATAGTTTTTGCAAAGCTATCAGGGAACGTACAGAATTGCAGAGAAAAAAAGAGTGGCCTTTCTGCACTAGTTGGTGAGTCCTAGACCTCTTCTGGATCTCTCGTTCCACACTCTATAACAGAACAGAAGAAACCCATCTCCATGATGGGTTGCTCAGTCCATGTTGGATGAAACATAGATCAGGATGCTACTACACCTGTTTTAAAAGGTTTACTGGTAATCCAGAGGACCATAGAATGGAATATGGAGGACTGCAGAAGGGAATATGCCTCCTTAGTTCTGATTTGGCAGTGCATCAAATGGTGTCCCCCTGGGGTTCCAAAACCAGGCTCTGAAGCTCACACAAGGCCTGTCCTGGAAGAGGCCTTCCAAGTGGACCACTCCAGTTGGGATCCCTTCCAGGAGTAGTGGTTTCAATCGGAGTTGTCCAGCACAGGCAAGTACTGAAATGGCCGAGGAGTGCAACATATTCTTTCGTCTTATACTGGCCTATGTTAATAGGTGAAGGCTCAAGGAAAACAATGCAGTTGAAAGGTCTTGAATTAGATAAACAATTTCAACAGCTACCATCAACACTGCAGGCTTCTGCATTCAATTTGTTGTCCCCAAATTTAAGGCACCTTCACTTTTCAGGGAGAACTGCCCTGGGAAGCGAACACAGGGGAAAGTTCAGGCATCTACGTTCCTGTCCTAACCTCGCAAGCACTGGGAGAAGCACAGGCAAGGTGTGAATTGCCACCACTACAGTGGCAACCGTATCACCACGCCAATCACTTGTGTGGCACCATGCCTACACAGTGCCACTCTCAGCTCCCTTTGTACTTCTTTAGCAGGGAGATGTCTGGAGGGAGCCCTGCCTGGCAGTTAAAACTGTTCTAGAAGAGAGGTGCCATACGTGTGGAGCTGCATCTGGGGAAGATGCAGCTCCATGAAATGCGGATGGTGAATGCAGCACCTCTTGAGTTCCCTTACATGCCAAATGTGAAAAAGCTCTTAGTTAATAGAATACTGTTAATAGAAAACAGTCTACTGTTTTTGAAACCACAGAGTCCAGAGGGCAACACTGCGTGCAGACCGTGGACTGGGATACATGAATTCTCTGTGACTATTGAATGAACAGATTAATGAATGAATGCATGAACAAATAGATCTTAATTCTAAAGAAAAGATGCTGCCTGGGAGCAACTTTAGCTATATTTTATTCATTTATTTATTGCATCAAATTTCAGATACCATCCTCCCCCCTCCCATTCCCCCTATTAAGCCTGCATTTTGGAAATACTGAATTGAATCAGTTGGCTCATAATTCATTGTTTTGTTGTCGTCCTACTGAGCTGTCACATCTGATGGGTGGATTACTATTACTGTTGCTGTTTTCTTACCAAAATGCATTTCTGGAGAGCTTTTTTAAAAATTAGATTTATTTATTTATTTATTTATTTATTTATTTATTTATTTATTTATTTATTTATTTATTTATTTATTTATTTATTTATTTATTTATTTATTTATTTATTTATTTATTTATTTATTTATTTATTTATTTATTTACATTTCTATCCCACCCCATATCCGAAGCTCTCTGGGCGGGTAACAACAGATTAAGACAAATTAAAACAGGATACAAATTCAAATAGATACAGATTAAAATGAAATACAGATTAAAAGCAAGATGCACGATTAAAACACCTTAAAAATTCAACAAATTAAAACCAGGCATTCCCTAGGGCGTTAATAATGGTATCATTATAACTGGGGAGGGAGAAAAGAGCCTCACCCAAAGGCCAAGGCAAAAAGATAAGTCTTTACAGCCCTCCTAAATAAATACAAGGAAGGGGCATTGCGCACCTCAAGGGGGAGGCCATTCCATAGTCTCGGGGCCACCGCCGAAAAAGCTCTCTCCCGGGTGCCCACCAACCTCATTACTGAAGGTGGCGGGATGACCAGGAGGGCCTCATTGTTGGATCTTAAGGCACGGGCAGGTCGGTATGGGAGAAGGCGTTCCTTTAGATATTTGGGGCCCAAGCCATTTAGGGCCTTATAAGTCAGAGTTAACACCTTGAATTGGGCCCGGTAGTGGCCAGGTCAACGCCTTCACAGGACACCAGTATGACAGTGCTATCCATAGGATCATGGTCACTAACTATCTGTGCTTAGTGGAAGCATAAATGTTGGCCACCAGTTCTGAACAGCCCTTACACTGTTATGAAGTGATGTCAGAAATTGAGCGTTGGATAACCGCACTCCAGCCTGGGATCCTTATGTGTATGCCTATGCTATGTCTCTGTAGCCACTTGACACAATGCTGTGGTACTGGTCTCGCAACAAGGTGCACACCTGGATGATGTATCAACTGTGACAAAGGCTGCATTTACATGGAGTAAAAAGAAATCTTAAAAGTGCCGTAGAGATGGTAGCTTTTTCATTTCATCTCCAACCAACCTCTAATGCACTTTGGAAGTGCATTTTCTGGTCTTTAATATGCATTAGACTTTGGGTGAGTATGGTGGGCACAGAGTTGTGTCTCATTGCTACCTTTGTACGTTCTCTGAGCCACCTTTTAAAACTGGTTTCTTATATTTTAATTATATTGAATTACAGTTCATATATCAATCATAGAATTATACATCCCATCATATTTAAATAGCTGCTTAATTCCTATCCATCTCTTCACCAACCCTGGGGCCACAGCTCACTCATTAGTAATGCTCTCTTTTCCATTGGAAGATCATTTCAATATCATCCATTAGTACTTTGTTCCCCTTCCTCATTTTACATAATTACATTTTTCTGTATTTTCCCATTGTCACTGGTATCTTCTGTTCTACATAAGACACTCTGTATATGGCCATACCACCCTGAACATGCCCAATCTCATTAGATCTTTTTTCTTTTTTAATTGAGTGTGAACTTAAACAAAGTTTCTATTTTCTCACTTCTGAATTGCTACAGTCCTCAAAATCTATTGATGGCTGCTTCCACTACCTTGTTATTAATATCTTTTCTGCTTATTTGTGCTTTTATTAAACTATCTTCCATCTGCCATAGAAAATGCTTTGATTAGGAATCTGGTATTCCACAGCAACTCTAAAAGTCAAGCTGTGGGTGAAAATAAAATAAAAATGAGGTAGTCTCAGGGAGTTAAAATTCTTGCTTAGTATCTTTTGATCATATGGCATTGATATGTGAGCACCAATTTCAACTTTCGCGTGGTCTAAGAGTTAGTTCCTAGAATTAGTTCCTAGCCTTACATTCCAAGCAGTCAATCCTATAAATGAGTATTTTTAGTCATGCACATTCTTCCAGTTTGGTCTTGTGGTAAGAGTGCCAGGCTCATTCATGCACTCCTCCATGAAGCCAGCTGGGTGACCTTGGGCTAGTCACAGCTCTCTTCTGAGCTCTCATAGCCCCACTTACCTCACAAGGTGTCTGTTTTGGGGAGAACAGAAAGCTGCCAGTTGCTTTGAGTCTCCTTGAAGGGTATAAAAACTAGTTCCTCCTCCTCTTCTTCTTCCAGATGCTACAGTTCTTTCCTTCATACTCAATTGCAAAATGTTATCATGAGTATTTTGAAAAAGTGACATTTCATTTCTCTGAGATCTTGTTAGCAGCTGCTCCACCATGCAACTTTAAAGGAATACTTGGTTGCTTGGAGTAATTTATAAGGCATGCTGTAAGAACATAAAAAGTGCCCCACTGTGCCCATCCAGTCTGGCAGCCTGTTCCCACAGTAGCAACCAGCTTCACAGTGAAGCCCACCAGCAGGACATGAGCACAAAGCTTTCCCAGCTTATAGTCTCATACTAGGTGATATTTGGAGACAGACCATCTCCTATGGCCATCAGGACACATAGAAAATGGAAATGGGGAGCAGAGACAGAGAGAGGGAGATACAGCAGAGTCCTTTAGAAAAACTGATAATTTTGATAGTCTTGATTTCCATGAATTGGTCCTCGTCTTTAAAAAAAAAGTAATCCAAGCTATTACTCAACACCACATTTCATGGTAGTCAGTTTCAAAGTTTAACTATGCATTGTGGGTGTGTTTTTTTTAAAGAAAACCCTATCTTCCTTGATTATTCCAGGATTCAGCCTCATTTTGTCCATACCATGAATAATTTTATATACAGGCATGCCCCTATATCCACTGATCCAGTAATCATGGTCAACCAGACCAGTCTTTCAGGCTCAACACAGACCTCTAGTCGTGTGTGCAACTAGAAAATCTACCCTCACTCAGGAATGGCAGGAAATCTTGCAAGATTTCCTGAAACTCATGGGAAATCTTGCAAAATTTCCTGATGTGCTAGGTGTTGGAACATATCCCCCATTGATACAGGAATATGCCTGTACTTCTGTACTCTCATTCAACTCTTTTCTAGTCTAAAATAAGCCCCAGGCATTGCAACCCATCCTCCTAGGAAGACTCCTCTAGCCCCTTAAACATTTCAGTGGTCCTGTTTTGGTCCTTTTCCCATTGTGTTGTATCAGTTTTGAGAGCCTGTGATTGGAATCCTAGCCTTGCTTTTGTGGGAACAAGCTCCACTGGGTGTACTGCAGTTTAATTCTAATTATAAATAATTAGGATTGCACTGTTAGACTACTGTTAGACTACATAATGTCTGCTGCATTTTCTCTTTCATAATGCCTTTTAGAATAATAACGATCATCATTACAGTGAAATATTAGTAATGCAATTTGACAGGATGCTTTCAGCTTTTACACTATCAGATGGAAAGCATATAAAATTTCAGATACCATTTTTTTCATGCCATAAAAGTATAATAAAAACAGCGTTCTTTGTCACCAAACTTACTTTTAAGTAGTAATGGTGCCATGGCATATGAAGTTTATTTCCTTCACCTGTTTTTCTTCACACAGTGATGCCATTTAAAAGTCATTAAAGTTTACTGCTGCTCAGTCCCATTACTGTCCCAATGTTCCTAATATTTCTAGGCTCTAATGCTGCACAGGAAACATAAAGACCATATTTCCTTTATGAAGTAATTGCCCTTGACCTTTGGGCAAAGATACGTCCTTCTTAAATAAGCAGATAATTTGCATTATTTGCTGAACACATACAGAGAGAACAAGATTCCGACATAACAGTCCAGGTAAAAGATGTAGCTGTGGTAGTATAGCTGTTGAAACCCACAAAACTGGTACAGTCACACTGTCTTATTTCCCCCCTGCCGCCACCTCACCTCCCAAAAAATAGTGGAGAAAAGCAGGCAGTTCCAGGCTTTTGAATAAGGACAAATTATATTTTGATATTCCCTGTCTGAAGAGAAGCAGAATTGCAGGCACAATAGCAAACCTAGTAATTTGTTCTCAGAATTCAAGCAATTCTTTTTTATGATCCTTGAAGCTAATATGAAAGAGCTTAAAAGAAATACACATCAGAATAAAAAAAGCCTTAGTACTTAGTAGGACTTATGAACTTTCATATTTTTCCATTTTTAATATTCTCCTGCATTTAACAGCTCTACTGCCTAAATGTATTTTGTTGTTTCTGAAAGTCAAACAACATACTCAGTGGCAGAGGAGCCCCAGGGGAGTAGATTGGAGAATTATGAGGGTACCTATATCCAGTGGCTTACCTTGTACTCTCTGTTCAGAAGTTGTACCAACAGCAATCCATTTCTGGTGCTATTGCAACATGACTGGGAAGCCCTCTATTCAGAAATAGAAGATCTTCCAAGCTTTAGGCCTTTCTGCTTTTACCTGGTCTTGATCCAAACCATGGGTCTCAATGGTTCTGGAACTGTGCTGACTGCATAGTGATGCTGGTCCAGACCATATCCCCATGCTTCAGAGCACCCCCCCTCCAAAAAAAAAAGGGTCCCCTGATAGTCTGGAAAATGAAAGCATGCCTTCTGCAGTCCTCTGTATTCCAGACTAGCCCAACATGGTATTCTGGTAGTCCTCAATGTTGAGAGAGACCTCCTGATCTGGAGTACTCTCCATCCTTTGCAAATTGAGCATACCAGTGGTGGTTCTCTGATTTGCACTACTGCACAGCCAAAAGAGATCTTGAAGAAGACCGCAGGGGCTCCTAATATGTAATTAAATGAAGAAAGATCCTTTGAAGATCTCACACGTTGTTGAGGTAGAAACAATCTCTTTGGCATTAAGATGCTTGCACACATCATCTTCTGGATCTTGCCTTAGACTTTAACATTTTCCGTCATCCTGCGATAGGCAGTGAGACTGGCAAATAAGAAAAATACAATTGTTATTTTCATTGCATACCTTGGAATGCAGTGGTCACTGATGTGGGTGAATGCATGTGAAAGCCAGTCCTATCATTAAAACCCTTTGAGCTTTTCTTGGAGTCTGCTTGGTGCAAGCAAAACCTTCTTTGATATAATTTGGCTCAAAAGAGCAGGCCTCAGTGAAAAAATGGTGCCAGAGCCTGCTCCAGTTGGGTGCTGTTTTGAAGTAGTTCCCTGGCAGTAGACTGACTCAGCCACTCATGTGCACTGAGGTTTGTCTGATCTATCCAGTGCACAGACCCTGAAACTATTTGGAAACAGACCCAGAAGTGGGCTATTTCTGGAAGCCAACTAAAACAGCACCAGACAGCAGCTTCAGAAGCTGGGTACTTCCATTTCCAGTCTTAGAAGTTGGGCTGGGCCAGGCCACTGCAGTGCAACTTGGCTTTCACTGCTGATTGCACTTTCAATGTTTGGCCTGATTGCTTAATCTAGCCATAATCAGCCCAGGCCTAAGTTTCCTGTCCATTTCTTCTTACATTTTACCTTTCTCAAAGGTATATTTGTAAAGTAATTTATGTAGACAGTTATCTGGATGAATATTTTTAAAGTAGATCTGGATTAAGGGAAGCACCCAATTTATTTCCACGGGAGGTGTAGCACCCATTAGCAATGGGTGCTAACTCCCCTGCCATGGAAACAGCTTTGCACCCATGTGGGGAATCCAGATTGTCCCCCAAGGGTCCGCCCATCACCCCAGGTGTTTTGGGTGACGGGGGTGCGATCTCCAAAGTCCCTCTGAAGAGATTGGCACAGACTTCAAAGCCGCTCTAGAATCATTTTGGAATGGCACCAAAGTCTTCACAAAAGAGCCCTGGAGCACCCGTGATGTCAGCAGGAAAGAGCTCCGAGATCCCTCCAAAGTCTGCGCTGATCTTCAGAGAGCGACCGGCGGCAAGACTCCGGAGCCTATTTGTAGGTTGGTCACTGATTCTAATAAGCCTAGAGAAAAGTGTTGGGCAAATTTCCCCCATAGACTTACATTATACTCTGGTAGCTGTCCAAGGTACTTTCATTTTTCTGCTGTCTGTGCTGTCTCACATGGAGCCACGTGGAGAAAAAAAGAACAGCTTTCCTTCTCTTCTGGCTGAAGATATTTCCTGCCACTGGCCAGAGGATGTGACATCACAAGGACCTGCCTGACCCCAGCCTTCCTCCAATCACCTCCCCAGATGTCACCTGGATGTCATTTCCCGCACACCCCTTTTTTGGCTGTATTTAAACCCCTGGCAAGATTAAAATGCTTTCTTGATTTCCTCCTGACTCCTGTCTCCAGGCTCTTCATTTACCCTCCTGTTTTCTAGTCTAGTTGGGTCAGCCATACATGTGGCTGATCTCCAGAATCGTGCCGGCAAAACCTGGGTAAACCTATCGTAACAAAGCCAGTGTTACCAGCAGCGCAGCAGCAAAGCAACCTTTCCCCTGCTGCCAAGGCTACTTCCCTGAGCCAAGTCTGAGTGGGTCACGTACCTGGAACATGACAGAAATTGAGTTCTATTTAATTATACAGTCTGCAGTATAGTATAATATAATATGAATAAGGGTTTGTAACTCATGAGATCTGCAAAAATGTTCCTAAGTTTGCTGCCCCTAAAGCTGAGACAAGCACATTGATCTTGATTTGTGTGTGTGTGTGAATCCTATGGTAGTAACATTCTGACATGCAAGATTATAAACCTTTCTGCACTAGGCCTTATTCTGGATTATATCCCAGAATAGGGACCTGCCATCTGCACTGGTTGCACCTCCACAGGAATGGTATGGAATCAGGATCTGGAGCAGTTTGTCTGAGGTGTATGTGAACCACTGTGAATGTAATAGATGATTGCTAGCAATTGCCATCACATTGAATGAGAAAATGTATGCTTCATTAAATATTTTGTTAAGTCTATCTTGCAGCTGACAGCTTTACTAATTAAACTTGGCCCTAGTATTTTGAGAGTGGGAGAAAAACCTTTTAACACCTATACAACCTATGAGTTGAATAGAACAATTATAGATTTTTTTTCTTCCCTAATTTTAGATTACTGTAGTAGGAAGTTAAGTTAATCTTAACAGCATGGTTTCTAGGAAAGATTTTTTCCTATTGTTTAATCTGGTGATAAATTTATTTATTTATTAAAAATTGATTTTACTAATAACTTTTATAAATCAATCCATCTTTGCCTGATATAAAAATGGGAAAATGGGGGAAAAGACATATTTGTCTATTGTTAATGAAATGTGTAACAAGAACTGAAGGCCAGTGTGACTATGGATGCATCCATTTGGAAGCCAATTAGTCAGCTCCTGGAGCAGGTTCTCCAGGTATGGGCAGGAAGTACCAGGTGGCAACATAAATGCAGTTCTCACTGTGTCCGCCACTCTTCAACAGAACACAACTGTGAGGGCAATCTTCTTTGCCAGTGCATAGTTTCCATGCTGCTCAGTCTTGCACCCGACTAAAAATGGTTCACTTTGGGCCATGTTTCCAGTCTGTTAAAGAATTTATGGCCAGAATTGGAAGCATGTAAGCCACAATGCCCTCCATGTTTCCACATGGGGGAAAGCAGACATAGATGCTACAACCACCACGAAAGTCCTTAAATTAAGATTAGTGTAGGGTTGTTGCTGGAAGTGCAAATAGGGGGCTTTGTGTGGATGCACACCACTAGGGTCATCCAAAGTATGGATGTCTATCCTCTAAATTCACTGGTGAGGCATCCTAGGTACCTATCTGACTTACAAATATCCAGATAATGAAAAATGTAGATTATGTGACATTTGGACTAAAGACACAGACTAAGAAATAAATATTAAATTTAAAGTGTAAAGACAAAAATATCTCCCAGTAATCAAAACCATTTTGAGGAGGTGATACTACCAGGTCAGCTTATTTATTATTTTATTTATTCCTGAACGTTTCTATACTACTGTTCACCAGAAGGTCTCAAAGTGGGCCACAGAGTTCAATAAAACTGTATAAATACAGTCTCTGTTGTCCAATAAAGGCACCTTTATCAGGCCTTGGGGTATCTGATCTTGGGAACAGTGGAAACTGGCCTCACTGGAGGTGCCTTTGCTGAATGAGAGAGACACAACTGTATTCTGTAACTGCTTTGCATGTAACTATAATCAGAAGACATTTCAAAAATGTATCTTTTAATGAATACATTCTCCAAGCCCTTTCTCTCTCCTATTGAATTAGAGAAACATCAATCTCTCCCTTCCCCATCTGAGTGATGATCAGTGGAAGTAAAAGTGCCTGTATTCTTTTGAGTCCCATTGTCCTTTCTGAAGAGGTTTTGGAATGGTCTCTTCAGTTCTTCAAGGCTGTATTGTCTTCCCTGTTGTTGTCGCTGCTGATGAAATAAAAGAAGTTGACATTGGCTGTATTCTACAGTCCTTACTCTTTCTGTCTGTCTTTCTTACACAAGCACACAGAACAAGGGAGTGGTTCCGTATTGGGAGCTGGGTTCAGAGAGAAATCATCTAATGGCAGATCACACTCCCTTTTCGCTTCAGGGGTAGATACAGGTTTACATACTTCTTTTGGGCCTAGTGTTTGGATCCAGACAACCCCAACACTGGTGTGTGAGAATTACTTGAACTGGGCCCTTCCAGCACTGTTAAAAAACATTAAATAACTTTGTGGACTTGCCAAACTAGTTGAACAATACCATTTAATTTTTAGAGTTCCATTTATCCTTTCTACAACCCCTGAAGACTAAAGGTTGTAGGTATAATAGTACTAGAGCTGAATACACAGTCAACTAACAGGTGAAGCCTCAGAGTACTTCATGGTGGATCAAAGGCATACAATGCTTATTTATTCCACTACCAGAAGTGCTTTATTCTGGAATATTCAAATATAGCAGAATAAGTAAGCAATGTCTGGATGCAAGTAAATGGAGATTTGGGAACTGGAAAGGGATGGGAACATCTGGATGCTTGGGCCTCTATGTGATTGGGTGTTTGTATGTCACAATCTCTGGTTGCTCAGGAAGGGCACCTTAGTCATCCATGCGGATGATGTTTCTAGAAGTTTTTTTGAAATTAGGGAAGCTTGCTTCTGAACAAAATTATATAGGGTTATGAGGAACATAGGATTGGGCAAAATAGGTTTGAAGCACAGGGGCCACCCAGTTCACCTGCTGACTGTCCACATGAATGTAGAACACATTTGTTCCATTAATTTTTAATGTGAATATTGCTGATATTATGTATCTATAACAGTAATCACATCAGTTGTTAATGAAAACATTTTAGTCCAGTACTATACATTCAGGCCAATAACATTTCTGGTTCTGTTTGGAATCCATGGAAACAACACATGAATGTTTGTCCTTGTGCACTGAAGAATGAATAATGTAGGATTTGTGTTTTGGTTTAGTTTTAGTGAAAGTCTTTTATATCCCCAGCTGTTTGTACTTATCACAAGGACAGACCGAATCTGTATCTTTATGTAACTATCACACCATTTAGCTGGCTTATGACTCTCCCTCAAGAGTTCCTTCCTTTATCATATTTTTACTATCAGATAGGATAGGCCGACAAGACAAGGCAACATCCACAGATTGGCATTTCAGCATATGGTTTGACCTGGCATGCTGTCTCCATTATTGTATGAAACAGAAATATACTAAAATTGATTATTAATCATTTCTGCAATTCTGCATTAAGGCTGCCTTTCAAATTTGGCTTGTACAAAGTTCTTTTAAAGTTTTTACAGGATCCTGTTAGGTCTCACAGAACTGCTCCTTTTTTCTTGGAGAAGGAGTTCAACTGTATCTAACATCTATAGACTGCATCAAGATGTCACTTACTTATATCACTATCTTTGGATATTCTGAAACAAAGCATAAATCACAGAGAATTGCAGAATATCCATGCCTTATTCTCAAATATCCAAATATAGAGGAATAAATAAGCAGTGTCTGGATGCAGCCTCAGAAATGTTTATTTTTCCCCTTGTGCTAGCAACAGTCGCAATAGATAGAAGCTAAAGATTCTCACAAGAGAGGTGGTGCACTGAGCCTTAGTCTGAATTATATCTCGGAGTGGGAGCCTGCCCTGCTCAGGGCCCGTTATAGTCTGCACTAGCATGTGGCTGGGAGGACCTTATTTGGGAATATAATCTGGAATAAGGCCCAGTGTAGGAAGGACTACTTATACTCTATCTTACCACACCAAAGAAGAAGGTACTACCCTGATCATACTAGTGGTGATAGGAGTTCAGTGGTGGAGAGAGGATTTCAGGGCAGAATACACACACATGACAAACAGAGGTTGGTTTTCTCTTTTCAATGTGTGATAGGTTATTGTTGTTTTTAAGACATGAAAATGAAGGAGATATTTTGTACATGAAGAGGAATCTTTCCAAGTACAGGATTGTGAGTCCTACGCCACAGTAAAATTGTTCTAACAGAGAAATACTATGTGCAAGATGAGAAATGCAGTTGTTACTCTGCAAGAGTTCAGATCATGATCAAAGAAAAGCAGTGATGAGCAACTCACTGAATTAGAAAGGGGGCAATTATGTGACAGTGTTCTCTCTCAGCTAAAAATCCTCATGGAATTCATTACTTAACGATGTGGGAACTGATGTGGAAGAAATTGTTAAGCTAAGTGCAATATGTGTTATCAAGCTGTTCCCCACTTAGTTTTCTCTATCATGATTGCTGTTCTGTCTGCAGTCAGTTACATGGATTGCCCTTTGTAAATATTGCTTAAGCAGGTACTAATGACTGCTTGTGCTTGAATGTTTATTTCTTTTCCTTCTTGGGGCTCCATGTACTGATTTTAGATACGTGTCCCACACACATACACGTACACGTACATTTTAAGATTGTGAAGAGAAGGTGGAAGCCCAGTGCAGCAGCAGCAAAAAAAAAAAAAAAAAAGCTAATTGGATGCTGGGAATAATTAGGAAGGGAATAGAAAATAAGTCAGCAAGTGTCATTTTGCCTCTTTATAAATGTATGGTGAGGCTACATTTGGAATATTGTGTACAATTCTGATAAATACACCTCAAAAAGGATAATGCGGAACTGGAAAGATTAAAGGGCTGGAACATCTCCCTTATAAAATCAGATTGCAATGTCTAGGCCTCTTCAGACTGGAAAGATAACGTTTAAGAGGGGACCTGATTGAAGTATACAAAATCATGCATGGTATAGAAAAGGTGGATAGAGAAAATTTCTTTATCACACAACGCTAGAACCAGGGGGTGTTCTGTGAAGCTGATGGGTTTGAGAGTCAGATCCAACAAGGGGAAGTATTTCTTCACCCAGAGGGTCATCAGTTTATGGAATTTATGGAAGAGGTGGTGACAGCTACCAGCCTAGGTGGCTTTAAGGTAGGCTTAGGCAAATTTATAGATGACAGATGTATCAATGGCCTAAATACATCTTTCAGGTGGGGGGGGGCAGGATCCCCTATTTGCTGGGATTTGAGACCAGGAGAAAGTTTGCCCTTGTCTCTGATTGAAGGATGCTCTGAAGTATCCTTATTGCAAAGTGAAATCCGATTGTCCTGACAAACAAATTTACTCCAAAGTTTCCTCCTTTCAAACCATCAGAAGAACAAGAGTTTAGGTGCCGCACATTTTAGTTTAGGTGTCTAGTGGTTAGGGAGCAAGACTGTTATCTGGGAATACTGGGTTTGATTCCACTTTCCTCCATGAAGCCACCTGGGTGACCTTGGGCTAGTCACAGCTCTCTTCTGAGCTCTTACAGGTCCACCTACGTCACAGAGTGTCTGTTGTGGGTAGAAGAACAGAAGATTTGTCAGCTGTTTTGAGTTCCCTTAAATGGGTGAGAAAAGCAGAGTAGAAAAGCCAACTCTTCCTCTTCTTCTTCTTCCCATTACACAGTTCAGAGACCAATCAGTTTTTTAACTGCATTTCCAGGATTTTGTGTTTTCTTGTTCATTTTTCTTGTGGTTCTGCCTGCATTTGCATGATGCTGTGTTCTAATGGTATACTTTGCAGTGAGAGTCCTTTTACCCGTAGCCACCAAAATGTGCTATAACGGATGTATACTACAGAGTGATGACAAAGAATTGGTAGATCAGTCTGACCAATAGATCGGGAATGTGCTTTTACTTCATGGTATAGGACCAGCTACTGTGTAGTGTTCTTTTACAGATTATTCTTTATGACAACATAGCACCCTACTCAATATAGTGGCATATACTTTGCATGCCAGCTGCTGCTCTTGGCTGTGCAAACATCATAGTCAAGGAATGTATGTTCCCAGGACAAGACCAGCCAGGACAGTTTTTCCAAACACAGGAAATGGGCAAAAATGGTGCCGTGTTATTTGGTGGCAGCTGGAGTATTGAAGAGTGGTATAGAAAGTGGTGCTGTCACATCACTTAGTCCTGCTCTGCTTTTAGAGCACTCTTAGGAGAACCTATGATAGAATGTGTGCTGGATCAGTGCAGGGTCAAGTACCACTGTACCAGGATAGTGAAGGAACATGCAAAGCCTGTACCTTTGTGGCACTTTCACAGTGCAACAACAGTGCTGCATGGACTTCTGTGATTATGCCCAGTGAATCACAAAGGAATACTACTAAACCACAAGCCTATATAAAATATTTAATAAGTGATACTGAAATAGCTGTTTAAAAGAGATTGGAAGTAGTGGTGGCCAACAGCATTAATGAGTTCTAAGAATAGTGGTTAATTGCTCCCTTTGCTACTGAAATTCTTGTTGACTGTTTCAGTAACAGTGTTGAATTAGATATGGATATGGTTTCTTCTTATGGCTTTTTATATACATCCTCGTGAACTGTAAGCTTCCCTTCATAGTTTTGCCAGAAAAAGAAAGAGAACACGTGTCTCACTTAATGGCATGATAGCCAAGAAGTCCGCAGCTTGCACATGCCTCCCTTTCAGAAGTTACCTTGTTCACACATCTTTCCATGATCAGGAGAGACTATGGCACTGCTTTCATTGTCTTATGGGAAGTCTGAAAAGTGAAATCACAAGTCAGGCAGACCCTGTCAACCCCTCATCCAGTTTTAGGTTGGTTTAGATGCTGGCTCACTGCAGGACTGGTGGCAGTGCCAGCATTGCCTGGTGGTAACATGGTCTTGAAGCTGGAGCTCTCAATGATCAAAACACTTATCATGAGGAGTTTGGGCTTCCTGGAGACATGAATGCAAGGCTATTTGCAGACAATCAGATGCCTAGCACATAGTGACATGGGCTTCATTCCAAAGTCCTAATGCAGCTTTTCCTGCAGCTTTTAAAGTTGCTGTCATTTTCAGTAGCATTCTGTGCAGTTTCTAATTAAGAGAATTTAGAGTTAACATTGTTTGGTTTAAGTATACTGTGATGGTCTCTCTCTCAATCTCACTGGTTTTCTGTATCTCTTTTTCTTTTTTTCCCAGTAACTTTTTATTTGAAGTTAATTCATAAGCTTATACATAACAAAGTACCATAAAGAAGCAACCAAACAAAATACAATAAAGAGATCATATCATAAAGCTCAGAGCAGATAGAACAAGGGCAGAACGTGGAAAGTGGTAGAACTAACGCTCTTGAGGCCTTCACAGTTGATGGTGAGGAAGTGGGAGTGGTGGACAGTTTCGTTTTCTTGGCCTCAAATAATTAAATCAATTTTCTTTGCTATGGTAATATAAGGCTGTAGCATTTGAATTCTTAAAGAATAAGGAAAAAGAGATGAATGCCTTGGAATAATAGATGCAGAGATAGTTACTAAGAATGTCATGAACTGCCAGAGGAACAAATCAGCTAGTACTGGGTCAGAGGGAAACCAAGTCCCTCTTTCAGATAATGGGCCTTTTTACACTTAACAACCTAGTTTGGTATTTCTGGTATGACCCATACTAGGCTGGTAAGGTTGAGGTGCAGCAGTGGCCATCTGCATGTCAAGCTGGTAGCAGCTGCAACAACATCTGGCATGCACCCATACATTGCTATGGTGATCAGGATGTGGCATGTGACCTTGCAGCCTTAGTCACACTGCCATGCCCAATTACAGTGCTGCACTGCCTCTCCTGGCCAAACGGGGGACTGCTTTTTGTAGTCCACAAGTAGTTACTTCCTGGGAGCAGTTGGTTCCCTCCAGGATGGTGTCAGTGGTGACGCTGACAGTTTGTGGAAGCACTTGGCCATTGAGTGAATTCTAGAAGGTAAGTGTGAACAGGGCCAATGTTCCATTCTGCAAACCTCAGACTTACTGTAAATAGAATAATAATGTGCAAAATATCTGTACACAAGGTGAGCAATATTGCCCCACAATGTATGAGTTGTTGTAGGGTACTTTACAGTTCCAGCATTTGTGGGAGATTGTAAAGGGCACTTTAATCATGCTGAAACTTCAGAAAAGTGCTTAACTATAGGATTATATGCAGAAAATCAGTAAATGAGTACAATAATAATAATAAAAAAACTACCAGTCTATAGAACCTATCCTGAATAATCAAATTCTCAATGAAAGGATTAAAAAAAATATTGCTATTAGTAATTACTAATGTAATTATTATTATAATTTCAAAACAACAAAAAAGCTGGACGTATGAGTCCTTTTGTAAACAGAATATATTGATGATCTATAGGCAGGCTTGTTCACATACCACTCTACCCTTTCCCCCTTTCCTAAATATTTTGTGCTAGAAAGGATGGATTGGAGAAGGTTTGGGAACATGAGAGCCACACACTGTCTCTTTGAGGCAGCTCTGAGGTGCCCCTTTTGTCATGCCTGAACACAGTCTAGAGAATACATCCACTTGTGAGGGAAGTTTTGATAAGTAATTGCTTGGCTTGGTCCCAAACCTAACTAGAACTGTTTTAACTACTTGTCTATTTTGTGGATCCCTCTGGTTTTTGAAGATGAATCTTTAAAATTATGGATACTGAGACCTAGTATTTATTTTCTACTAGTTTTCACATTCTACTTTATGCTATTTCTCTGGGAAAGAGTCTGAAACCAGCTATTGAATAATGTGAACAGATAGACTTATGTTGTATTTTTTCTAACTGCCACAGCCACATAAACTACAATAGGAGATGTTTCCTTTGTTGAATTTTGGATATACACCTTAAAATAACTCTGATGTTAATACTATTATGTGATGAAAGGGAATGAGCTGTACTGGACTGCAGATTGCAATCTGTGTACTATTTTGAGGCTATCAAAGAAGAATGGATCCCGTTCTTTGAGAACTCAGAACTGAGATCTTTTTCTAGAGAACACTGGGCCTCCTAAGTGTCAGTTCTTTGGATGACACCTCAGTTTCGCTTCCCTTTGAGCAATCTAATAACAGTAGGATCTCATATGAATGATGGATATGATACATGTTCCTAGGGAACTTTAAAAAGTATTCTTATTTTCTGTACTAATTAGATGCATAATTTAATGCCTTTAACTGATTTATCAACAGCTCAAGTTGTTTGTAATTTAGGATTTGGGAACATCTCACCACGTACGGAAGGTGGAAAGATATTCTGCATCATTTATGCCTTATTGGGAATTCCTCTATTTGGTTTTCTGTTGGCTGGTGTTGGAGATCAACTAGGGACCATATTTGGGAAAGGAATTGCTAAAGTAGAAGACACATTTGTTGTGAGTATACCAAGCATGTTTTTCTGAAATTCAGTTTGGGGAGTTATAAAGTATTTTTTAAAAATGCATTGGGACCAGGATATGCCACACAAGCACAGTAGTGTAACTAATTGTTGTTGTGTGATAGAGTACACTGTAAATAACTACATATTTCAAAATACTTTTGTCTTCTTACACTAATTAAGTTCTATGCTAGATCTTCACCACATGGTCAGTCCTCCACAAAACATATAGGTGACTTGACAGATTACTATCCCTGTTTTGTCCTGTTTACAGCACTCTTCTCTCCAGGATGCTATCATGATGGCTAGGGGAGCCAATCTACCTATGGGTAGCTGGGATGTTAGAAGGAAAGAGACACAGCTGTTCTTTAAAGATAATGAGAGTTGACCATGGAATAGAGTTGCATGTGTATGCTTTTGTGCTGAGATATGCCCTGGCTTTAGGAAGTGAGTTAGATATTACATGGAAGAATTATCTCTTTGTCCTTCTCTTTTTGCAAAGAGTAGATTGCAGTGGCACAGGAGGACAGAATGACTTAAATGCTTCCCTGACAACTTTTCCCAAGCTATTTAGCTCTGGCATGCATTCCATACTCCATCTGTAAGGAATACTCATGGGACCAGGGTTTTTGTGGTAGGGAGGATGTGGCTGAGAAGCAAAAGAAGAAAGAAAGGAAAGCAGCATTCTCACTTTCTTGTGCCAGTGCAATGGTGTTATTTGTCCTCATCACTATCTTCTTAAGAAGGCATCCAGCATGGATTTACAAGATTAAGCCAAAGGAAGCAAGGGCAGTTATCATCCAAGTTGCTTGTTGGAGTTTCAACGGACCTGCTCACTGGGTCCGTGCTCATCTTGCTTCTTAAAAGCTAGCTGGAGGGGTCTGCCTGGTTGATCCAGGGACTGGTGAATACATTATTTTCTGGAGAGTCTCTCTGGATCCATAAGAGTTAAACATTGCCACCTGGTAGCCAGCTTATTCTTTCTGGGCAAGTTATTAGAAATGGTTATGGCCATTTAACTACAAGCATACTTGGAGGAGGCTAGTTACCTAGGTCCATTTCAGTCAGGCTTCAGCTCATGTTATGGCTCTGAAACTGCCTTGGTTGCCCTGATGTTCTTCAAGAGAAAGACAAGAGAGTACTACTACTCAGCTTAGACTACTCAAAGGTCTGTGGGAGAGATAAGGTACAGGACAGATAATGCTTCCATTCTGGGCTCACTAAAGGATGAATGTAAATATGAAACAGGAATCAATAAAATCCAATAAAATATATTTTATATGACATTGTAGTTTGGTTTCATACTGTTACAAAAACGTAATTTGCAAGTAATATTGGGTCACAGCTGTTAACTTTCCTTTGGTGGTCATTATTCATAAAGGCTTTCAGGATGGCCCAGCATGAACTGGGATGGGGCATCCACAAGCTGTGGTGCCACCTCTGTCCCAAAGTGGCCCAGATTGGGCCTGATTGCTGCTAGCTGTGGAGCAGTAAAAACTGCTCCACAGCTTGACTAAGAGCACCTAGGGCAATCTTGGTCAACTCCCAGATGCAGCCTTTGCATTATTCCATGATCCGTGGGCATGGCGTGTTTTGGCTGAAAAGTTGTGCACTGCATTGTTTATTGCCATCGCAATAATCCAGCACGTATAGCTGTTGATGGGGCTTTCCACCCTTCACCAGAAGCCAGGTAAGTCTGAGTAAGGTTTGGGATGGCACTCAAAATGCAAACGTTGGTCACCATCCCTGTACATCTGTGGGACAATGTGTGAAAAGGCTCTGTGTTTGTTGGTATAGCACTGCTTGTCAGGGAAGCATTTATGAGAGACATTGAATCTTGCTTGCAACAGAAGTGCAAAATTGCATTTGGCAAAACCATATTTTACATGGCATGACTGTATGCAGCTACTGTTTCTCTAATAATGGATTTTTTTTCTTCTTGTGTTTTTCACCTGCCCTCCCTGTTGCTGGTTCCTGAGAAATGGAATGTGAGTCAGACAAAGATTCGCATCATATCAACCATAATATTCATACTGTTCGGCTGTGTGCTGTTTGTTGCCCTTCCTGCAGTCATCTTCAAGCACATAGAAGGCTGGGATACACTAGATGCAATTTATTTTGTAGTTATCACCTTAACAACTATTGGATTTGGTGACTATGTTGCAGGTAAGATTTTTCACTCGCTATATCAGCTTTTTAATGTGGATAGATTTTTAAAATATAATTTTATTTATTTATTTATTAGTTTTTTTACAAATGCTTTGAGTCCCCCCTCCCCCCCTAGGGTAATACATAATTCAAAGTTGTTATACCAATAATAGAAAAAGCTACACAATTCATAATACTACATTGAGAAAATTAAACATAACTTCAATTTTTCACTTTCACTCCTAAGCTTATTGTCTAAATATGTTTTAACTATCATCCATTTTTGTTTATATATTCTAACGCTATCCAAATTACTAATATAATTCATACGAGTACTCAGTATTTCTACCACTATCACATTAATTATATAATTATACCATTTACTAACAGACCATTTTGTTCTATCCTTCCCATCCACTAACTAGGACTATTTGAGCACATGTTAGCAATTCTTCTGCTATCTCCTTCATTTGCATAGTCAGAAGATTATTTAACTCAATATGTAATACTTTCATTCTCCCAGTTATTATAAATTGTATATTCAACATGTCACTAATTTCTCTATCTTCCTCCAAAATTCAGATTCTATAGGGCATTCCCAGATCATATGGGGAAAAAAATACCTCTGTGACTACATCCATGCCAGCAATTACTATCCAGCAATTACTGTGGAATGATTTATAATTATGTATGCCATATAAGATGCGTCATTGTTAACTATAGTTAGGAGCCATTGATTTACTCAGTCCCATGTTTCAAGGCAAAAGCATCATAGGGACAATGGAGCCAGAAGAAGCAGATGCCTGTGGGCAAGCCTTTCAAATGTTCTGTCTGCCGCAACCTCAGTGCCAAAGGTCAGCACTTACAGGGAGAAGGCTGCCCTGAAAATCCCATAGCCCATTTGTTGTTCTTTGGTACTTTTCTGTGCCTCTTTTGAGGGCATGCATCTATAGGTCTTGCAACTGAGAGGGATGGGTGCATGATTGTAACAGAGGCAAGAGTGAGAAGTCTTCCTGTATGCTATGAAATGTTGCATCTAGCACTTTAGGCTGCAGTCACACTGCCCTTCATTTATAACTTGGCTAGAACATGTGCAGTGACACCGGTAGTATGACTGCGACAACTCAGGTACTGCCTATTTGATTGTAGGGTCAATGGGTGAGCTTGAGCAGTTAAGACTGAGATCAGCCTTGGTGCTATGGGAACTAGACCCATTTCAATCTGGCTTCAGACCCGGTCATGGCACGGAAACTGCCTTGGTCGCCCTGGTTGATGACCTTCTCCGGGAGAGAGATGGGGAACGCTACCCTGTTGGTTCTCCTGGACCTCTCAGCGGCTTTCGATACCATCGACCATGGTATCCTTTTGGAGAGACTACGGAGCTTAGGAGTGGGAGGCAATGCTTGGCGTTGGTTCCACTCCTATCTCCAGAACAGATTCCAGATAGTGGCCGTGGGAGATACTGTTTCGACACCCTGGGAACTCACCTGTGGGGTTCCTCAGGGATCGATCTTATCTCCCATGCTATTTAACATCTATATGAAGCTGTTGGGAGAGGTCATCAGGAGATTTGGAGTAAGGTGTCATCAGTACGCAGATGATACCCAGCTCTATCTCTCTGTACCATCTGAATCAGGAGAGGCGGTTGAAGTGCTTGACAGGTGTCTGGAGGCGGTAATGGGCTGGATGAGGGCCAATAAATTGAAGCTGAATCCAGACAAGACAGAGGTGCTGTGTGTCACAGGGTCTCGGGTCTGGGTAGTTGGGAGATACCCTGTCCTTGATGGGGTTGCAATGCCCTGGAAGGGACAGGTGCGTAACTTGGGGGTTCTCCTGGACTCTGCGCTAACACTTGAAGCTCAGGTGGAGGCCGTGGCCAGGAGCGCCTACTCCCAATTACGGCTAGTCTGTCAACTTAAGCCTCTTCTGGATAGAGACGACTTGGCCACAGTTATCCACGCTCTGGTAACCTCTAGATTGGACTACTGTAATGCACTCTACATGGGGCTGCCCTTGAAGATGGTTCGGAAGTTGCAGCTAGTGCAAAATGCAGCGGCTAGAATGCTGACCGGAACATCAAGCCGGATGCACATCACACCGGTCTTAAAAGAATTGCATTGGCTGTCAATTTACTACCGAGCCCAATTCAAGGTGTTGACTCTGACGTACAAGGCCCTAAATGACTTGGGCCCCAAATATCTAAAGGAGCGCCTTCTCCCATATCAACCTGCCCGTGCCTTAAGATCAAGCGGTGAGGCCCTCCTGGTTGTCCCACCACCTTCAACAGTGAGGCTGGTGGGCACCCGGGAGAGAGCCTTTTCTGTGATGGCCCCCAGACTATGGAATAGCCTCCCCCTTGAGGTGCGTCATGCCCCCTCCTTATATACATTTAGGAGGGCGGTGAAGACGCACCTCTTTACCCTGGCCTTTGGCTAAGCTTTTTATGTTCCCTCTCAGTACAGACACTATTATTTTAAACATATTGTATATTGTTTTATATTTGCTGAACTTTTAATGTCTTTTAATATATATTCTATTTCAATTTGTTGTAACCCGCCCAGAGACCTTCGGGTATGGGGCGGGATATAAATGTAAACAAACAAACAAACAAACAAACAAACAAACAAACTTCTGAAGAACACCTGGTAACTTCTGTGGCACCTGGTAACGTCCTTTTAAAAACATTAGAAAGGTCCTTACGCTGACAGGCTGCCAATCCAGCTAATACTGTCCATGCTGACTGATAACAACTCTTCATGCCCTTAAAGTTTTTCTAAGTGTGCCTGACAGAATTCAACCTGGGAATTTCTGCATGTGCTATTTTAAGTGATAGCGGTAGCTGTGTTTCAGAAGGCCCTAAGTCAGATCAGTCTGGCATGTTGCTATCCAAGAATTCTTATAGGAATATATTTGACCTACTGTTTTATAATAATAGGATTAATTCTGAGACCAAGATAAATTATTTCAATAAATTTGAATATTCAAATTTTATGTAATTCCGTATAGTGCAAAGGGTAATTGATTATCTTTTCTCCCAGAGGTGGATTTGAGTTTGTAGATCTTGTCTGTTCTTTTCCTCTATTCTACTGTTCCTAGGAATAGTCATATTAACTATTATAACATTTTTTTCTCAACCACAGCATCCACGTGAGCCACTTGCCCAGATGTTTAAGTGCTCCTGGGGAAGTGCATTTCCACACACACACCCTCAGCCAGCTCCTGGCTCATTGCAGCTACATGAGAACAGTTCTGACAATTCTCAGGGCAGATGGCTGCCACACAGGGGTTTCCTTTCCCTCCACATAGAGGGATGGAGGAGGCAAGAAGCACCTTACAGGCCAGTTCCTGAAATGGGTGTTGGTCTTTTCATGTCACACAAAAGATGACTGACTTCCCAGGAAATGTATGGTCTAGCACAAATGTGCCCCCTCCATAAAGCCCATAGATGTAGAATCAAAGTTTCCACTTTTGTACTGGGGACCAGCCCAGGAACTGGGCTTGCTGCAAGGCTTTGTGGGCTGAAAGGCATGACACAACTCTCATTGCTTGGGCAGTTCTCATGTGCTTTAGGTGAGTTGCATCCTACCTCTGAGGAGATGAACAGCCATTGTATTACAAAGCATATTTTATCTGTTTCAGTTTCAATATTCCATAGTTTTTAAATTCACTGTTTTTAAAAGTGTTTTATAATATATGGTCTTACCAATTTTTTCCCATTGGGTAAATTTAATTTTTAGATAATTTCTAAATTAACATGGCTACAACTCTGGCTGCATCCAGACAGGGCCTAAAACCTGGGTCATATTGGGACTGCATGCATCTGTGGCGATCTCAACATAGTTCCACAATATTGGGATGAAATCCTGGCACATTGCTATTCCAGGAAAATCAGCTCTCAACCCATTTTTTCCTGAAATAGCAGTATGGCTTATCTTGTCTGTATGAATGCTCCTGGGATCCAATTTGAAAAAGATGTCCGCTGTCACATGCGTGGTGGCAAAACCATGTCAAATATGTCCACTCTGTGAGTGTGGGGGCTGGTGGTCATGTACTTTTGGGGATTTTTCACTATCAAAATACTCAGATACCTATTGCTCTGTCACAGGAGCAGCACTAGATGAGGTAAAACCTGGGCTTGCTGTGCAATTTTGTCTTGCCATCTGGCAGAGCCAGTGAGAAGAAATTGCAGGATCTAAACAAAATCCCACAATTTTCTCTCCCCATCCAGAGGCAGTCTTTATCATGTTGTTTCTTATATCAAATTCGTGCAGCCTTACTGCAAAAGCTGATGTGATGGTCTACCTTCTTATCTGTCTCTTTATACACTTGACTTGTTGTGTGTCTTGGCCTTCTGATTTGGGATTGGAGGTTAGGAGTAGTGGCGAGTCCATTCTGGAGCCATTTCCAGTTAGCCTGCTATTCACTTCATGCTAGATCATGATTCCCAAATTTGTCCATGTGGTCACACCATCAGTATGCTATCACCTTCTCATAGCAATGAAGCCAGCCATGTCTCTGGTCAAGCCAAGCTGATTGCCCATTTTCTGAGTTACTGCCTTCCACCTAGTCTGTGACAGGAACCATCTTGTGGAATTACTGTCCCATGTAGGACAGAAACATTTAATCTCTCTAGCACAACACTGTGAGAACAGCAGAAAAAAAATTAAAACAAAATGATAGTGGGTGGTATTAAAAACTTATTCTAGAAGATAACTTTTTTGGTCTGAAGTAAGTATCCATGCTGGCTTGGAGGACATATTTGTTCTCTAACTGCTTCAGGTAAGCTGTGGGTATGACCAGCTGCTGGTGTAGTTCCATATATGTGTTTTAGGTGCAAAAATATCTGTAAGGTTACTGTATCAAAAAGAGGACAGGGTTTTTGCTCCTTTAACAGTTGCCTAAAAGGGGAATTTCACCAGATATTGCTTGCATAATAACCTGCACCTGCCAAAATTTCCGTTTCTATGAAACTATTAAATAAGCAAGTATCCTGTACTCTTGTTCATATGGTAACCTTAAGTACCTGGGTCCTCAATTAATTTTTGTAAATGATGGGTCCTTCAGACTCATTTCCTGATCAGTTAGTTAACAGGGCAATGGTTGTTTGTATTCCTAGGGGTCCACAGCAAAAAGGTTTAAGACTATATATTTGCTGGTGTGCATTTTATTTTTTTTCTCATTTATTTGTTTGAAGGGGCTGATTTGGTCCCTGCTCTGAAGATCATCCATACATGGTCCAGAGAACCAACTCTCCCCCAGTCTAATTCCTAGTGCAGAATTACTGCCAATACCGTCAAATTACAGAACTGACCTATATGTATTCCATATTCAGGATTTTGAACAGTGACACGGTTAAGAAATTGAGACAGCTCTGGTACTACTGTAATTACTAAGGCTGTATCCATCTCTTAACACTGTCAGCCTGAATATGGAATATATATATATATACAGTTGAAATACTGAATCTGAAGAAAAAGAGTAGCAATAAATCTATGGTTTTTCTTTTATCTACCCAAACATCCATAGCTAAAGTATTGAAAAAAAAAAGCTTTGTAAAAATTAAGTGTCTGAAAGAACTGAGTAGGTGGCATGAAGAACAGCTGCAAAGGTAAATAAAAGAAACAAGAGTGAACTTTGCACCTTTCATTAGAAATTCTGTTAAAAATCTATAAGGATCTTTTTAGAGCATAGCTATGGAGGAAACAACAGCAGAGGAAGAAATGATGTTATTGATTGGAGTTTCTTTGGCAGTATGAATATATGTGTTAATTCCTTCTGAAAGGATGCTTTTCTCTTCTTTTTTGGGCAGGTCATTGCTGGAAAGCATCACAATGCATAGAATAATTCAGCAAATATTTCTACTTCCTTAAAATGTAGGTTTATGAGTGATGATGATGCTTTTCTTTCATTGGGCCCTAATATCAAATGGTAAACTTTTCCTTAACCTTGGGAGTGTTTACAGTGGCAAAATCCACTGAGTGGCTTTATGGACTCATAGGATGATTCTGATGGTGCAAGGGTGCATATATCTGTGTTCCTGTGTGCTGCAAGGGTGTTCCCAGGGCCGAGAATACTCATAATGTCAAAGTAATGAGAAGAACATTCACAGGCTTCCCATTATACTCTTCCCCCTAGCACTGTTGGCACTTACTAGTTCATTTGTTGTTGTTGAGTCATTGCCAACTTCTGATTGACTGCATGGGCATTTTGATGGGCACCTCTGTGCAGTTTTCTTGGAAGAGATATAGAAGTAGTTTGTTGCTCCCTGCTTTCGGGTAGAGCCTGAGAATTGAACGAGCAGCCCTCTGTTTTCCAGGTAGTTTGCTCCACCACTGGGTTACTGGTTCGTAGCATTCCTCAGTGCAAAGCACAGGAAAATGGCTGATTTCTGTGGTCATTTCCTGTACCCTGCAGAAAGCTTGGGTGGGGTGAGGGAGTGTGACATTGAACTAGAAAGGGCAGCAGGCTTGCAAACCAATTAGTGCACTCTTTCCACCCTTGTACAGAACCTGCCTATAACTGGACTAGAGAATGTTAGCAGGACGATTGGCTGAAACTAAACAGAGAAATCCTATTATGTGCAGTCTTGCAAAAGAAAATGCATGTATAAATATATAAATACAATATGTGACTGGGTTTTACTTTCTGTAAGGGTGCGTTCCCACTTGACTAATCTGGTCGGGGTTGGACTATCACCTACTGCAGGTTGGACTATCCTTCTGGGAACAGCACTGAGCGCGCATTTTGGGCTTTTCCTATTTACTTGTTGGTAAACCAGGCCCACATATGCGCACAAGCAGATCAATGGCTTGTGCAGGGAGGGGTTTGCCTTTAAAATGGTGCAACACAGCAGCTGTGCGGGGGAGTGTTACCAGTGGAAGAGTGTGGCGGGTTTTTTTTCCAGAAAGGAGAGGACAGTGGAGGAAGGAGCTGCTGCTGCTGCTGCCGCTGCTGGGCTCACTGTTGCCTGGGCACCCCCTCTACTCCCTCCCATCAAGTCTCGGCCAAGCCACAACTCATGGCAGTGAGCTTGGTGCCTCCTTCCACCTTCTCCTCTTCACCCGCCCAGGTGAGCACGAGCCAAGGGTGAGGAATACCAGTGGCACCGCCAGCGGTGCCTCCTTCCTTCCAAGGCTGTCATCTGTGTACAATCAGATCAGGGAGGGAAATGGTAATGTTTTCAAACTTTTTCACTGTATTCCTGTACAGCCTTTTGCCTTTTCTTTAGCATGGCAGGCATGGCAAGCTTTGAGACCCTGCCCACATGTGGTTGGCATTGGGGAGGAGGCTGCAACTCCACCTCAAAAAGCCCGGGAGCGTTCTCATATAGAAAAAAAAGTGGGCTCAGCTAGGAAATTGCAAGAAAAATCTTGCTTTCCCCAGGTTCCCCACCCCCCGGATTTCTGCAGGATAGTTCTCAGAAAATCCGGGGATAAGAAGTGGAATCGGAATGATGCTTGCAGAGTTTGGATTATTTGCCTAGGTACTGGGAACCCTGATGCCGAGTTCGAATCCAGTCTGGATTTTATTGCCTATGGGAACGCAGCCTTATTCAAGCAACCAATGGTCAGGGTGATGAGTGTTGTAGTAGTTCAGCACCATCTACAGGCCATTACAATGGAAGAAGCCAAGACAATAGATAATAGCACAAAATCCAAATTGTGTAGCCAAAATGGTCCACCATGGTCTTGGAGGCAGTTCCTGACCATTGGAGGCTCCAAAACTCATGTGAGCTTCAGAACAGTGTAGGGCAGCATTGGACTATGTGAGGGCTTTTCCAGAACAGCTGTCCCAAGTGTAGATGGCCTTGTTCCAGTTCAACTGGATTACTCCAGCTGGGAACCGTTCTAGTAGACCCAACCTGTGTAAATGTGAGAAGGCCCTAAGTCTGCATCCAGCCACATTTTTAAAAAATCAAAAGCATCTTGGAAGTGGTAGCATGTGGCAGCTGATGATTCCTTCAGACCTCTGACCCACATTAAAGGCCAGAAAATGAACTTGGGAAGTATATATTCTGTTTTTTAACATGGATTAGGGGAGACATGAGAATAATAATGTGTCTAAGCCATTTTACAGATACTTTCTTTTTTCCCACTTGTAGATGCAGCCTCTGTTTCTTAGTAGGCAAAGCTTTTATATTTTATTCCAACAAAATTGAAATGTGGTCAGACAAAAGCTCAAATAACCTTCCTAAAGGTTTAGTTAACATTTACTGCCTTGAAATTCTAAACCATGCTAACTACAATATTAGAAAAGAGATATCCAACTATATCTCTGGCATGATGGTTTTTCCCCTTGTGAACAAAACTGAGAGTCAGAACTCATTATTTTTATCCTGCCCTTTGTATAGATTTATACAATAGAAGAATATAGGAAATGAGTGAGTATTGTCTAATATTAATACAGATGAAGAAAAAGTATATCTCCTTTTGAATCATGGTGTAGGTGTAACATAAAATGTTGTCCTATTTGCTTTGGTATCTCCTAAGATCTGGCAAGGTTTTATAAAGGGCTGGTGCCTAAAAATAGTGATAAATGTTTTCAATTTATGAACATATCCCTGTGGTGTGTGTGTATATATATATATATAATCAGTGGAACAATAACATTAAAATATGTTAGGGGCAGATTAAGGAACCACAGAAGAGGGGAAAGAATAGCACAGAATTTTACCTAACTCTTTCTGAAGAATGTATCAAGCAGTTTTGAATTTGGACACAGAAGATCAAAGTTCACTTTCTTGTTCAACCATGAAGCCCTCTTGGGAGCCTTTGAGAAGTCAAATGAAATCTTTAGTAAAAGGAGAAAGATTTGTATGATCTTAAAAATCTATCTACTTTGATACTGGTTCACAATTTTCATTCAACTCCACCGAGAAATATAGAGACAAAACTATTAACGCTTGGCCTTTCTGCTAAAACACCTTTTTTTACTTGGCAATGCCACTAAAAATCAAACTGTTTTTAGAAGTTACCGGTTTCTCTTTTTTGTTAGATATACACATGGGGTGTTTTTCCACTGCAGCCCTTAGATACGGATCTAAGAAGATCCAGATCTAAGGAATGGGTACATTCCTTAATCTGGATCTAGTAGATCCGGATTAAGGGAAGCACCCAATGTGTTTCCACGGGAGGTGTAGCACCCATTAGCAATGGGTGCTAACACCCCTGCTGTGGAAACAGCTTTGCACCCATGTGGGGTCGGTGCATTACCCCAGGTGTTTTGGGGGGCGGGGGGGGCAGTCTTCGAATTCACTTCAGAGTCACTTTGAAGTTCACTCCGAAGATCAGCACAGACTTCAGAGGCACTCTGGATCTATTTTGCACAGACTTCGATATGACTTCGAAGTGACTTCAAAGTGACTTCGAAGCCTAGGTTTATGGGGGCCCCAATGGGTGCATCCCCTCCCCCTAGCCTCCTTTGGACCCCATTGCCTGTTTCCAGTGGAAACAGGCTCCCTTTAATCTGGATTTTCTGGCAGAAGACCCCATTGTTGACCCCATTAATGGGGTCTACAGAAAATCCGGATTAAAGGCCAAAATGTACCCATTAGATCCAAATTTCCCCCATGGCAGTGGAAACAATCAGGTCCCAAATGGATGCCGTTGTGGAAATGGGATCATCCGGCTCACACCCAGATGGGTCCTAAATGGGTGCAAAAATGGATACTTTTTGACAGTGGAAAAACACCCATGATTAGAATACCACTATTTATATTGTGATGCTTTTGAACTAGTCTGTTACTTTTTAGCTTAAGAGTTTCTTTAGATACTGTATTTAATGTTACTGAAGATTCCTGAACTTTTAAAAGAAATGCAGCTATTCCTAAATTAAAGATGAAATTGTCAGGTCTTTGGCAAGAATGCTTCCTTATCATCTTTGTAAAATTTTGTACAAGATTCTAATAGACTCATCACTTGAAACCTTATTGCAAACAATTTATGTGCTGCTTATGTTCAGTATACTGATGTTTATGATAGCAGTGCCAACTGGCTGCAAAATACAGCAGTAGCTTAAGAGGTAAAGGGAAGACATTGCATTATTGTACTGGAGTCAATGAAGTTGCTTAGCCTGTAACTGAAAACAGTATTAAATACACATGACAGGTTTAGCCTCATATAACCTTAAAATGCCTGGAGACTTAAGTGCCTGCTTTCTTGCTGCAGTCAGCTTGGTCTGCCACTAGGTGACATTGCTTAACATAGAAAACTGGAGGTGTACATAAAGATGTCAATCAAAGAGGTAAAACAGGAGACCAGTCTTTTAGACATTTTTTTTTAATCAAAGGAGGCTCTTCCAGTCTTGATCACAGGGTACAATCAGATACTTTTAAAGAGATGTCCTCTGGACAAATTTGAGTCTGTGATGGCAGACATTTTTCCCCTGCATTCTTCTTATCCTCTTAAAGCCTGAAAGATTGCCTCTTCAACATTCAGGATTTTATAGCTTTGAACGCATCTCTTTTGTAAGCAGAGTTGGTTAGGAGACTAAATAAACAAAAAGGTGGAGGAGTTCCCACTGAGTAGCAGTAGCAAGCCACTATAGACAGGGTAGGTTTTTCCTGACTTGGAGGCTAATATAGACTGCAGAGTATGACAAAATAAAGTATGTTCTCAGTTGTATTTTCAGACATTTGTTTGTTGGGCCCCTTTTGTGTCTGTGCATCTGGAGATGGCATGCTGTTTCTTAAAAGGACAACTGAAAAAAGTCCTTTCTGATCACATCTGAAGTGTTGATCTTCTGAACTTTTTGGTATTCAAGGTACCAAAGAAGGCATTTATAATTATTTGATCTGAGGCCTCTATGGGCTCAGCTACACCCAAGTTTTTGTCTACCTTTAATCCACCTATAGATCCTTTTATAACAATGAATCATTCAAAACATTACTGGGAAGCGTGCCTGGACACACTATACAATGGGTCTGCTAGTTTAACATTAATGATATATAAAATATTAGTCAATTTTGGAGATAATAAAGGAAGATAGTTTTGGAAAATATGGGAAGATGACTTACAGATTGAAATTTCAGACTCAGAATGGAAAGAAATCCTGACCAAAAATCCTCACAAATTCAAGTCACCAAAAGCAAAGGATTAATATCTAAAAACCATTTTTAGATGGCATTATTGCCCATTATTATTAACAAGAATAATCCCTAAAATTCCACCATCATGCTGGCATGGTTGTAAGGAAATAGGTTACTTAATACATATGTGGTGGTTGTGTAAAATAGTTAAAACATTTTCGAGAAAATTTTTAAAGAAATTTAAAAAATGCTAGAGGAGAACATACACTTCATTCCAAAACTTGTGTTACTTCACAATTATAGGGACTCCAATAAAAATATTAAAAATAAGATTCTCTTCAGTCATCTATTACTAGCAGTGAAACATACCATAACAAAAGCATGTAAAAACTCAAATGCTTTAACAATCAGTTCCTGGAGCCAATATTTTCTCCAATGAATTAATTACCTATCAATTAATTACTCCAGGGTCAAAAATTCAAGATTTTATTTATGGACATATGGGGTCCTTATTTGTATTTTAAAAAGCAACCACTATCAGTTTGTGACAGTCTAAAGTCATCTCTAGAATTCTTACAAAACTGAAAATTATATAATTATCCAGTATTATATATTCTGTTATTAATAAGAGGTAAATTTCAACTTTAGATAAATTAGTTAAATTTTAAACTTTTAAATGTTATTGTTTATTTTTATATAATTTTCTGTATATTTTTATATTTCCTTATATTTGTTTCTGTTACAAATTTAGTACTAAAATTTAATTTAAAAATATTATTTAAAATAGAAAATAAAGAAATGAGAGAGCATACCAGCAAAACAACAATACAGCTATCCATTTTCTTTCCGCATCTAACCCCCAAGAGGAATTTTATGTGTTAGATAACATGAAAGTAAAACTGTCACTTTGATGATGTGTTCTCTCACTCTGTAGTTGAGTTGGATGTAGATTTAAGACTTAGGTATAGCTGGGCCCTATGCTTGAGTTCCATTACTGAAACAGTGCTATTCACAGGTTAAGTTGTTGGTTTACTTACTCAAGCAGAATACTTCTGTGTTTTCACCAAATGAAAAAGAAAGCAGATGTCCTATAACTATAAAAGCTGTGTACAAAATGGACTTTAAGCAGGTGTTTTAATATCTTTTAAAATTACTTTTTTCATATGGTAACCCTGGTAAGAGAAACATGCCTTTGCTGTCCATTCAGGAACTTTTGGAGGATAGATAGACAGCAATACATTTTTACACTTCTGAACACTAAATGAGTGGATGAAGTAGAATATTTGAACACTGGAAAAATGTTTCAAATTGAAGGTGATAGGATTAAGGCAATGAAGTGAAACTCCAGTTAATTGAGGTGTGAGGATACTTTAGGAATTTAATAGGTAAGGAAATACTATCACTATCAGCACACAAATTTTCCTCTTTCTAATGCAATTGATCGTCTGCTTTTGTGGCATCATGAGTCTCAGTGAGATGCTGAGGAGAGTGTCTTAAATGGGTGGTCCAGAGGGCCATTCTGGGAATTGGGCTGAGAGGTTATGTAAATCCAGGTGTGGTGCCCACATACATGCCCAGACCCCAAAAAGTTAAGTTTAATATGTAAAGCCAAAGTGTTGTGAGAACGCGTTGTCCAGACAGGTAATGTGTAACCAGACTGCTTCAAGAGAAAATGGTAAGTTAGGGAAAGGAGGGGCTATCCTAGCTCTCCAGAAGGGAGGGGGGATGGAGCCTTCAGAAGGAGTAGCCAATCGGATTCAAAGCAGCTTGGCAAACTGGAGGGAGGTTAACAGGAGGGAAATGGGCTCAAGGCTGTACCTGAGGGAAGCAGGCAGCTGGGGCTTGAGTTTTTACGGATTATACGTTGGTTTGACAGCATAAGGGTTGTAACGATCAAGGGACACCTATGCTGTAGATTTTAGACTGAAGGAGTTTAAGTCCATATCTTAGTGTAAGGGGGAGGAACCGATCTCACTGAGGAGCAGAATGGATGCTGTTGGTCATATTAAACTTACCTGTTGTGTGCCAAGAACCTTGTAATCAATAACCTTATTTCTTATTTGTTAAACATATAAAGGCTGTTCGTTTCTTACAGTATAAAGTACAAGAGTTAAGCCAGCCGACTGAAAAGGGCAACTGTATCTTTAAAACACTCACTGTGAGCTAGACAATGGGGCAGGTGCTGTCCTCTGCAACACCAAGAACTAGGCAACAATAATACCAAGCTTAAGAGCAGGGGAGAGGAAATAGGAGGCATGCCTCTTGGTTGGGAATATATTTCAGAGTTTTAATCCTGTATGTAAACTAACGCTACCACACTACCAACAGTATATAAAATCACTACACTGACTGAGAGCTCACCTCACACCAGGTTATAGTGAGCCTTGAAAGGTATCATATTGATAGAAATACAGATGCATTTATTGTAGACAAAAGAAGCATACGATCCCAGTTATCCCAGTGAAAGGTGGTCAAACAATGTAGGTATTGTTCCAGTGATTGATGCATCCCATCTACCCATTTGTGGATGGTGTTCATACAAAAAGGAGAATGTAATGCCCACATGATCAGTAAATGCCTTCTAAAACTTGGGAGTAAATTTATGCCCCAATCAGAGATAATATGGTTAGGGACCCTAAAGGTAGCAGACAGTGCAGTAGAACAAATGGTCCAGTTACTGCTTTGCCGGAAAAGACTTTCATGAAACAACATGGGTCATTTTTATTAACCATGTGTTCTGCTAGATTATCAGAGAAGCTCAATAGGTCATCTGATAGACCTGCCTGATAATTAAGATAAAAAGAGGAGGCCTTTCTTGTAGTTCTGAGACCTTCAGAGGTGGAAGGCCTTTCTATGACAGACCCCAGGGTTTGGAACAAACTCCCAGTGGAGGTCACCAGGCACCAACATTTTAGGGTTTTTGGTACCAGGTTAAATCATACCTCTTCATTAAGACCCTCAATAGTTAGCCTTAATATAGTCTCTGAATATAGTCCTGCCAGGGTGGGAGGGTTAAGCATATTTTATCCCCCCTCCCAGTTTTTTGCTTTAACTGCCTGCTTTCTCAAGAGGATATTGGGCCATTATTCCTGGTTTTATTTCCTTCAGGCTATTTCCTCTGTCTTGTCTGGATTCAGTTTCAATTTATTGGCCCTCATCCAGCCCATTACTGCCTCCAGACACCTGTCAAGCACTTCAACCACCTCTCCTGATTCAGATGGTACAGAGAGATAGAGCTCGGTATCGTCTGCATACTGATGACAACTCACTCCGAATCTCCTTATGACCTCTCTCAACGGCTTCATATAGATGTTAAATAGCATGGGAGATAAGATCGACCCCTAAGGAACCCCACAAGTGAGTTCCCAGAATGTCGAATCAGTGTCTCCCACAGCCACTATCTGGGATCTATTCTGGAGATAGGAGCAGAACCAGTGCCAAGCATTGCCTCCCACTCCTAAACTCTGTAGTCTCTCCAAAAGGATACCATGGTCAGTGGTATCAAAAGCTGCTGAGAGATCCAGGAGAACCAACAGGGTAGCATTCCCCCTGTCGCTCTCCCAGAGAAGGTCATCAACCAGGGCGACCAAGGCAGTTTCTTTGCCATAACTGGGCCGGAAGCCAGATTGAAATGGGTCTAGATAATCAGCTTCTTCCAAGCATGCTTGCAGTTGAACAGTGATGGCCCTCTCCAGAATCTTGCCTAAAACAGGTATGTTAGCCACCGGGCGATAGTTGTTTAAGTCTTCTGGATCCAGGGTGGCCCTCTTCAGGAGGGGGCACATCACAGCTTGTTTCAAGACCAGTGGAACCACTCCCTCCCTCAGAGAGGCATTCACTACCTCCTGGATCCACCCGGTAATACCTTGTCAGCTAGTCTTTATCAGCCATGAGGGGCAGGGATACAGAGAGCACATCGTCAGCTGCACCCCTGCAAGCAGCTTGTCCATGTCCTCAGGCTGCAACAATTGAAACTGATCCAACCAAATGGGACCAGACAGTTATCTGGACACCTCGTTTGAGCTATGTCCAGTTGTGACATCCATTCCTCTATGAATCTGGGTGACTTTGTCCTCAAAGTGCTTCGCAGATTTGTCACAGCAGATATTACTTGGCCCTGGCTCATGCTTCTTTGAGCTTGATTTTATGAGGCCATTTACTACTCTGAAAAGCTGTGCTGGGCAGCTACTCGAGGACGCAATGGTGACAAAGAAAACGTTCTTTTTTACCGCCATCACTGCCACGTGGTACTTACCTAATCTCATTCACCAATGTTTTTATTGCCAAAGCAATAGTAATGGAGAAAGGCGGAAATCCTGCTTCATACCATTATTCATTTTAATCTGCCTTGAACAAATTCTATTTACTTTAACATACACTGTGGAACCCTCATATAAATGTTTAATTACTTCACAAAACATATTGGCCAATTCATACTTTTGGCATATTCTATATAAACATTGATGGTTCATCAAATACAGAACAAAATGCTTTCATTACATCCGCACCTCAGTTTATATATACATATGCTATGTGGATTTTATTCTTTCTTCTTCTTTTTAGGGGGATCAGATATTGGATATTTTGATTTCTACAAGCCAATTGTGTGGTTCTGGATTCTTGTGGGTCTTGCATATTTTGCTGCTGTCCTGAGCATGATTGGTGACTGGCTAAGAGTTATATCCAAAAAGACTAAGGAGGAGGTAAGGAACTTACAGTGTTTTGATTAGTGCTAAAAACTTTAATAATTTATTTGTACAATTGACAGTGCAATTTGAGTTCATGAGAAGCCACATTTTTGCCTAGGGTTCCATTGACCATGCTAATGGAGCTATGGTTCTTCAGTGTCACTATTTTTATTATTTGGGGGGGGGGTGTTTCCTTGTTCAGTGTTCCTATTTTGTCTTAAGTGCCTCCAAAGCTGAGTTTACTTTTTAGATGGGCTGCTGGCCAATTTACACAGACTATTCCGTACTTCAGAATTAAATAAAACTATACCTGATATTGCTTTAGGCAATATGAATAGTTGTTTCTTGTGGATATGGGTGGATTATATCAACAATGATATAACCATTCCCTGCATTATCCTGTTTTGAAATCAACCTAATGTCCACTCTTAATTTCAGCAATTCCTGGTCTTGTCATTTGGCAGCTGTTCGGTAAATATGCAGAAGACAGTCTTAGAATATTTACTAATGATCTAGATGCATTGCCTAAAGCCTAATGCACAGAATGTGCTTCACTTTAAAACAGAGGCAACTGCTTCTGGGTCATTTATGGGAGGCACCATGTTCACCACTGAAAATGACACATCTTCATCTACATTTTCCAGCATGGAGGTGTCATTTTCAACATTTGAAAGGAACGCTTTTGTTGAGGCTGGATCATTGGTGACAGAAGGCACAGTATGAGATATAGAGGCATTTTATTCATATAGCATGTCAGTAGGAGATGTTTATTACTCAACTGAGTAAGGGGACTGGCCTGGAGGCCTGTAGAAACAGCAGCTGTAGAAACAGAAACCAGTACAATTCTCTGTAGAAATCTCTGGAATCACTTGAAATTTCCACGCCTCATGTCCACTCCTGGACACAGAGACCACTCCTGGCTGACTGGGCCAGGAAAAGAACAAACTTCATAATGACCACTCTGTTCCAAACAAAAGTTATCTTGGTTCAAAGTTGCAGCATGGGGAGAACTGAACAGTATGTCTAGAAGCAGCCATGGAAGTGGATCATTTATTGAGCCTATCAAAATATCACCAAGCTCTGAAACATGGGGTGTTTTTCCACTGTCACTAGAAGTACCCATTAAATACCCATTAATGGGTACTAAATGGCATTTTTGTACCCATTAATGGGTACTTAATGGGTACTCCTAGTGACAGTGGAAAAACACCCATGGTGTGGCTTATGCCTGCCATTGCCTGATGTCTGAATGAAAGTGACTGGAATGGGACTTATCCTTGGGACACAAGGGTGACTGCTTTGAAGTGGTTTCCTGCTGGAATGGTTAAGGATGTAGTTTCTGTGCCCAGGAGCTGACTAGATTCAGGGGCCATGAGATCAGAACCTTTTTCAGGAGGCATAGCTTCCTAGACTGTGTGTTGGTATGAAGCTCCATGATTCCAGACCATATGACATGTCCTCTGTGGGCCACGGAGATGTTACCAGTTAGTCCCATGGGAAAACCTAGAGAGAGTTCATGAGCTGATGACAACCCACCCAGTTCAAACCAGCTATAGGACTACAGTCTGAAGTGAATAGCTCCAAGGAGGATACTTCATGGATTGCATGAATAGGGAACTTAGTGATATACAGTAGCTGGCAGTAATTTTTCTACCTTCTTTCCAAATTAAACAAGCGCTACGTAGTAGAAGGTTAACAACTTCTTTTTCAAAGCTTTTCCAGTGTGCAAAAAGTGGAAAGCAGGTTAGATTAGGAGCAAGGCAGTGTTCATACAAATTTCACTAATCACATTGAAAGCTTATCAGATACAGAACTAATAGATCTGTTTAGGACAGTGGTTCTCAACCTGTGGGTCACGACCCCTTTGGGGGGGGGTCGATCTACGCTTTCACAGGGGTCATTATGAAATAGCAACGAAAATAATTTTATGGTTGGGGGTTAGGTTTAGGTTTAGGTTGGGGGTCACCACAACATGAGGAACTGTATTAAAGGGTCACGGCAGTAGGAAGGTTGAGAACCACTGGTTTAGCAGGTCCCTTCTTCTTGGGTTGATTTTAATAACTGAGAAAAAATAGCTTTTATCAACTAGTGTATTTTTTTTTGTTTTGTTTTTGTAGTATTAACTCCCAGATATCTCACTGCTTCAACCACAGTCTTTAATTTGAGGACATGTTGCATTGCTAAGTGAGTTACAAAAAAGACTTTACTAAATAAGTTTTCAGTTTTGGATACGTTAATGCAGAAGCTTTAAAGAAGGTTCTGTCTCAGTTTAATGCGTTGATCCCCAATAAATTTCAAGCAAATAGTCTGCATAATGATTTATTCATAAAAGGGTTGGAACCAGCTCATACCTGGTCACTTTCAGGTTCATTTTCAGTTATTTTCAGCAGGAATCTCAATTGTGATGGAAATCAGGAAGCAGCAGGCAACCTCATTTTGTGCAACTCCCAACTGTGATTGCATCAGTCAAATCGCTGTTAATTCTCACCCACATTTTACTCATTTTGTTTTTGGCTCTTTATTATTATTATTATTATTTTTAACTGTCCTAAGGCAATGCAAAGGTGTGTGTGATTATCTTTAAAATGTAATAAATAAAGATCAATGTAATATTAATCTGAAATACATATTGATGAAAGGTGAGGAAGGAATAGGAAATCCCTGAAAGGTTATATCAAATATTAAGTGAGAAAATAAATTTTACAATTTATGCTTTGGATCACAATTCATGAACAGTTAATCCATCTTGGAAAGCATCTTTATGCATCTTCATTCTGATGCATGCATATTCATTTGCATTCAGGTATACTAGCTTCACATCCGACATGCTTTTCTGTATAATGTGCTTCTGTCATTGACAGTGGTTATAAATTATTTTAATTAAAATGTCATTGGACTTTAATAAACCGTCTGTGAGACTGGGATAAGGAAGTATTCTCTGACTTTACAGATTGTGTACACAAATTTTATTTTTAAAACACAGAAAGATATTAGAATCCTACAACAATAATAAAATGTCGGGTTTCACATCTCATGTATTATTAGCAAAGAATTTATGACCAGGAGAATTGTGTTCTGAGTACTTTGAGGACAAGAATAATCCTTTAAACATTCTGTGGATATTTTGGGGAGTGGGTTTTTAAAGTGGAAAACTTGAATCTTCCTAGTAAATCCTTGGTAGTAAATATAGTCATTTGCCTCTTCTTTTTTTTAATTAATTTTTTTATTAGTTTTTTATTACAATTGCTTTAAACCCCCCTCCCCCCCGGGTAATACATAATTCCAAATTTTTAATACAATACATTGAAAAGGCTACACAATTCATAATACTACATTGAGAAAATTAAACGTAACTTCATTTTCTCACTTTCACTCCTAAGCTTATCTAAATATATTTTAACTATCATCCATTTTTGTTTACATATTCTAACCCTATCCAAATTACTTATATTATTCATACGACTATTCGATATTTCTACTGCTATCACATTAATTATATAATTATACCATTTATTAATAGACCATTTCGTTCTATCCTTCCATCCACTCACTAAGACTATTTGAGCACATGTTAACAATTGTTCTACTATTTCCTTCCGTTGGATAGTCGGAATATTGTTTAACTCCAAATGTAATACTCCCATTGTCCCTGTTATTGTACATTGTATATTCAGCATATCACTGATTTCTTTCTCTATCTTCTTCCAATATTCAGATACTATAGGACATTCCCAAATCATATGAAAGAAAATACCTCTTTGGTTACAACCATGCCAGCAATTGCTACCTGTATTTGTAAAGAAGTGTGATAGTTGTGCTGGGGTTCTATACCATTTATGTAATATTTTCCTTCTTACTTCTTTAAGGTTATTATACTTCACCATTTTTATACATTTTATTTCATTTTTAATTTCCTCTCTTTCAATCCTTATATCTGTACTCCATAAATTATATAACTCTTCCACCACTTCATCTTTTACCGAACTTAATTGACTATATAGTCCTCCTGCTATTTTACTTTCCCCTTTGATGCATTTTCTTATCATTTTTTTCAAATGCTGTATCTTCCTCTTTAATTTTTTCTCTTATCTCTAGTCTGTTTATATATGTTCTAATTGCTATCGCTTGCTTATGGTCAGTTTATTTCCAAGCCCAAACAAACAAAACAATGTTGTTTTGACATATAGGGTGTTTTTCCACTGTCACTAGAAGTACCCATTAAGTACCCATTAATGGGTACAAAAATGCCATTTCGTACCCATTAATGGGTACATAATGGGTACTTTTAGTGACAGTGGAAAAACAACCATACTTAGTATTAAGAAAAAAAATTATATACATGTCTTCTATTCAGTCTTATCTGAATTCTTGGTAGGAGTGCATTTTGGTATTCCATATTCATTTATACTGAGAATAATCTTGCATCGGGCTAATAATGACACATAAATCTGAAGCACAACACAGCACTTAGGAAAAAATGCTATTTTGTTTGGGCCCTGGTGTGTCATATGGTTCTGGGATGTTAAATACTTGTGTTCCTGTCAATTTGTTTCATTATGCAAGAACAAATCCTTCTGTAGCTTTTGTTATAGAAAACTGTGCTGTAATAAATGGCAGTTTCTTGAAAGTATTCAGGTTTCAAGGAATCACATGATGACTGCGCTTTAGAGGGGAAATAAGAGGAAACATGACAGAGGTATGCCAAATTATACATGAAGCATTCGTCTAGTGAAGCATCGTGGTAGAAGATTCAGCTCAGATTAAAAAAAAAAAAGGACACAAGTTAAGTTTCTAAGAAGAAACCCATTGGATTGGTTCCTTTCTTATTATCTACCTGGCCACAGACCCAAGAGAAGTCTCTACCTTGCTGAAATGTTAAATTCTGTGCTGTTTGTCAGTTCTAGCCCTTTCTGCACTTGTCTGGTTTAACCCAGATCAGTGGGTTTGGAATGGCTGGACCAGCAGATTTGGATTGTAGGGAGGCGTGGCCCAAATCAGCACCATCTGCCCTGACAGCACTGACTGGGATTAATGCATGCCTTAATGTGCAAGTTTCACAGCCACCTCTCCCACACCTCCAGAGGCTAGGAACAAAAGTTCCTGGACTTGGGCGGGGAAGGCTGAAAAGCCCCCCCCCCCAGTAGTCCCAGAACATGGAGGAATGCCCTCTGCATACCCTAGTGTTCTGGAACAAGGCCTTGATCCCTCTCATAGACCTGATTAAGGGCCCCTTAGCCCAGATCTAGTTCTATCTAGTGCAGATGGATCCGGACTAGGGGGTCATGAAGCCTCCTTTACCTGCAGCACCATGTGGATGGGAGGCCCAGAATGTGAACTCTGAAGCTCTCTGAGTGCAAAAAGGGTCATTGTCTAAATATTTGGAATGAAAATGACTATAGATTTTAGATGCTGATTTGGTATCATGTTGTTATCTCACTGGAAGCAAATCTTAAAGTACGATGCATAAATAATGAAAGAGGCAGGAGTTTCTTCAAAGTGATTGTGTGCACATGTGTTCAGTTAGTTACTTAGCATTGTAAATATTACTTGGTAGTAGTTCAGTGACAGAAAATCTATTTTGTATGCAGAAGGCCCATGTGCAGTCCCCAGCATCTCCCTGGAAGAAGACAATGGCAGAACCATTTCCATATTGTTAATAAAACCGCATTTGTTTCAATGAATCCATGAAGTTACAAGGAGTAGAATCTGACATTTTTACTTTTATGCCTTTCAACACTAGCTGCTGGGAACTGTCACAGATATACTGTTGTCCTATCTGTAAGCTTTGCATAGGCATTTGGCTGTCTGCTGTGATGGAAGGGGCCATAGCTCAGAAGCAGAGCTCAGTGGTTGCAGGTTTAGCCTCCATCATTCTCCCAGAAGAACGCAATGACTTTCCAGAGGTGTCTGTTTACTTGCCAGAAATTGAACTTGTCTTAAGACAATTTTTATCTTTACATAAATGTTATTCCTTGCATTGCTTAATAACAGTTATTAAATATGAACAACAAGAAGGATTGTGGCTTTCATGAGGATTCTTGGAAGTATTTGTTGTGGCTACTATTTGGAAGTGATTGCTGAATAGAAGCATTTATGAACATATGCCGTCAACTGAAAGGACTGTCATAATACCGTATCCTATATTAGCAGTAACCAGACAAATACTTCTGGGAAGCTCTCAGGTTGTTTACCTCCTAAACAGTGGCATTTGGAGGCATGGGGCATTAATTCATTTAATCCATTAGTCTTGAGAGTCATAGTCATCAAGGAACATGGCATGCATTCTTTGTCATTAATTCCATTTCCCATAACTGTTCCCCTTCCTGTGAAAGACCATTCTAAACATTAAATTCAATGTGTATGTAGTTTTCACTTCCTTCATCCCCATCTTGAACATACTTCCAATGAAGGAGGAGGAGGAGGAGGAGAGTTGGCTTTTCTACCCTGCCTTTCTCACCCATTTAAGGGGACTCAAAGCAGCTGAAAAAGCATTCTATTCTTCTTCCCCCAACACCCTGTGAGGTAGGTGGGGCTGTGAGAGCTTGGAAGGAGATCTTTGACTAACCAAAGGACACCCAGCTGGCTACATGGAGGAGTGCGGACTCAAACCTGGTGACTACGAGATAAGAATTCCGCACTCTAACCACAAGACCAAACGGGTTGGATGTGGCTTGCATCCTAGTATTGTGATAACATTAACACTGTTAACATTAACATTAACATTAACATTTTTCTCCTACTATTTTATTTGAACCTTTAAAACCTCTTACATTTTAAGCAACAATTTTGTTCCTTTAATGCTTATATGTTATTTTTCAGTTGTCTTTTAAAATAAGGCTGGAGAGGCTGTAACATTACAGATGGTTGTGGACTTCCAAATGCACCCTACTGCAAAACAGTTAGTGATCATGGGTTATGTAAATTTTTTTGAAAATGGCAGGCTATCCATCTCTGATGCATAATCATCATTAATAGTCATTGATCATGAGCTGGACCAAAAGTTATAGTTGCCATGGAAATATTGCTTCAGATGGGTTTTGAGAGTAAGGGCATCCTGTACACATTGTGATACACAGCATGGACTGCATTAGGACATGGAGAACGAAACAAGAGCAGATGGTTTCTGTTAAAACTCAACAGAGTGATGGTAATGATCTATGCGATAAGTAGTTCTAGCAGGGGATAACTCTAAAATGGCCATTAAATCAAATAATCAGCTCCTATTAATGAGTACTCTGACTCTTAAGAACAAACACATCAAGTGCTTAAAATATTTTGCTTAAGTGCTTAAAATGTGGCTTGCTCTAGCAACAGGAATAAATGTTCCAATTCTGCTTTATTGTCTTTCTCACTTCTGTAGTCTGAACAAGTACTTTCATTGTTGCTGCAGAAATGAAAAACACATTGCTAATGGTTACTAGTCTCTTTACTAGGCAAGAACTTGTTACATAATAACCTTCACCTGTACTTGTTCTTATTTTTGTTCTGATAAAATGAGTTAAGGCACCAACTGCAGATTTTCTGTTCCTAATAATTTCCATTTCTTCTGGATATGTCTAAGCCTGCATGATATCTCATTAATTTAGAATACAAACACTCCAAATAGAAGAAACTATTCCACACAATAGACTTATTGGTAGCAGTAAGTGCAAAATGAATTGTATGAGTTCTTGTTTCACCCAGATTCTAATACATAGCCCCAAGAGACCATCTTGAAGGTGCTTTCTAAAGAAGAATGGTATATAAACATTTTTATTTTGTGTTGAAACATGTTGCTTTCTTTCCTAGGCAGGAGCTTTTATGTCTTGTACTCTCCCAGAAAGCACAGAGGACCTATCTTTTACTCAGCATTTTCTGTAACTTTTATAATTGAGTGCTCCCTATGGGTATTATGGATGAGATAAATTGAATCAGTGCTGTATACAGGGATCACCACAATGAATGTGATACAGAAGTGGGATGTCTCCTACCCCACAATCAGTCTTTGGTACATTGCAACACCTAAAGCAGTGGTGTTCACATGTCACCATAAAGAAGTACTTTCCATCTGACCCTAGGCAAGAAGAAAAAGCTGTTTGCATAATGACAAATCACAGTGACCTAGTGGAGCACAAGTTTACTCTGCACATGGACAGGAGGTGGCCACAATGCCACTAATATCACTGTTTCCATAAGTCTTTAAAGTCCTATGGTTTTGTTGGTTTTTGGATTTTTGTAAACCTAGTTTCTTTATTGACATTATCAAGAACTCCTTGAGATGTTTCTTTACTGAAATCATTCAGAATGTCTAGGTAGACTAGATGGGGATATCATTGTCCCTGTTTTTACAGATCTTTTGGCTGTCTTGGGGGTAGAGGGTCAGCCCAGGACCACATGTCTCCATGGGTCACTTTAGCAGGGTGACCCATTTTAGTGTCACACAAATTGCACTGCTGAAATGGGTCCATCTAGGATTGTGTAGCTAGGCACTTATGTTCTTTGCCATCAGAGTCTGGAAGCTAGTGCCAAAGTTTGCATTATTCTCAGAGTTGGCAAGGGGGCTGTCCTGAACCAGCTTTTCATGTGTTTGAAGGCTTGTTTGGACAATGAGGCCATTCTTGCCACCAGAACTAGTGCAGGCTGGCTTGGCACTATCAGACTGGGACAGCAAAGTATGTGTGAAAAATGGGCAAAGGGTCATCTTTAACAAGTTAAATTTTTTACCTTCTAAGAAATCCCATAAAAAGATTTTATCCAATAAGAAACTTGGAATAATCATAATGGGCATAACAAATTGCAAGCAAATACTTGGTAAAATTGGGCATCAAACATCTGGGTATAGGGTGGGATTAAAATACAGATAAATAAATAAAGTAAGTAAATAAATCCTAGTATGAAAGCCAAAGCAATGTGGCAGTTTTAGGTGTTTAATTGGAATTAGAAGATCATGATTCAAATTCTCAGGCATTAAGCTTTCTGAGTGATTTAGGCTGGTCATTTTGAGAGCATCAGTTTTCTGGGATCACCCCATCTGTGGACGAAGAAAAAATACTCATGTCACACGGTTTGAAAAGCAGGTGCCTTACCTTATCTTGCTTCCTCATTATCACCTTCCTTCCTCGTCTCCTCTTGTCCTCTGTAGCCTGCTGAGATTGGCTGCAAGAACCTAGTAGCTTCTTGCCATCCAAGCCAAAAATGGCAAGTTGGCCCAAGGCTGATTATTTTGTGTCTGAAAAAGGGATAGACAAACAGAAGAAGAAGAGTTGGCTTTTCTACTTTGCTTTTCTCACCCACTTAAGGGGACTCAAAGCGGCTGACAAAGCTTTTCTATTCTTCTTCCCACAGCAGAACACCCTGTGAGGTAGGTGGGGTTGTGAGAGCTCAGAAGAGAGCTGTGACAAACCCAAGGTTACCCAGCTGGCTTCGTTGAGGGGGGTGGAATCAAACCTGGTATTCCTAGATAAGAGTCCGGCTCCATAACCACTAGACTGTGTGTGCACCTCTCTATGTGGTACATAAGATTTTAGACAGGTCATTTCTGCACTTGGCCTAGACCACTAGACCAAACAGGCTTGGGAACATGATAAGGTGTTTTTTGTTTTTTAATGTTTGTCTATCCCTTAAGCCTTAAACATGCCCCAGAGACACCCATTTTAATGTGTCTGATCACAACCTTAGAGGGATGTAGCATTCTCCGTCTAGCCTCAAAATCTCTGTGGTGCACTAAAGGCATTCCCCAGGAGTCAAACATAGAAAGCATGCCTTTTCCACACCTCCTGTGTTCTGGAGCAGGCTCTCTTATATGCCAGTAGACACAATTAAACTTGACTGTTGGTGACACATTAATGGCCACATTATTGTGCAGATCTATGAAGTTCAGAAGCTTACTATGTAATCTGTAGTCCAAACTAAAAGTCTGTGCAGAAAAAACTAGGACAGTAAGTTAAGCAAAATGCTAAAAGAAACCATTTGAAGATCAAGAAGATCTAGAAGCCTGGATGAAGTCATGTCCCTTTACAAATCCCACCTACCATATTTCCAGTAATAGGGAGTTTCCCAGGAATGAGAGTCTAGCCTTGAAAAACCTTATTTAGATGACCATTCTTTGGGCATTCCTTAGCCATGCAACCCACAGAAGGGTCATTGAAATAATCAGCATGGTTAAGAGAGCACATTGTGAGAAATTCCACATCAGATTATTTTAGCCATATTATGTCATAATTATCTAACAAAACTGAATCTGTTTAACTGTAAAAGTAAATTATGCTTCCCATTTGAACTCAGAAATAAAATTGCTTATGTTTCCGAAGTTTAAAATACACAATTGTGAAGAAAAAACAAAAAATCTGTAAAAGCTTTTCTTGCTTTTAAGTGTATTACTATGCGAGATTTTAAGTCTCTTTGTAATGATGTTCTTAACTATCTTGGGCATTAATTTTTAGCAGTGATGTCTTTCCTGTGGTTTCATGATCACTGGATTGTTAGTACTGAATTGCTCTTTTGTAACCCTTTTGCTTCCTTGGTAATTCCCTGCCCTCTGTACAGTTTCATTGGATAACAAGATGATGAACAACATAAGATTTGTCAATTGCCTGTGTAGTATATGTGAAGAAAATGGAGCTTATGTGATTAGGCTGAGATTTCTAATTAAGTTCAATTTCAGAGGCAGCTGAACACTTCATTTTCCTAATAAGCAGCTTTTGAATAATCTATTGAACATTTGCTTAATATGCTCATTTTGTAATATCATAAACAGCATGGAGATTGGGCCTATATGCTGTACTGGAACCCTATATCTAAATTAAATCTAGATCAGTGACCACCAAACTATTTGGCTCAACAAACCCTTTTTTCTCCTCACCAAACCCATGACTAAAATCGGTTTCTTTAATATTCATATGACTATCCATTAGTACTTGTAGTCTTATATAGTTTTCAATGTATTTCTAACATTGTTATATATTAAAAACATAAAGGTACAGAAAAGGGCAACCCTTTTCTTTAGACATCAACCAACCCAAAGGTGATTTTCTGAGGGATCATGACTTCAACGATGTATTATTTCACTCTGAAGATGGATTAAAGGTGGATTACAACTTAGCTGTACTGGGGGCCCTTAGAAGGTGCAGATATCCCGAGGACTGAAAAATAAAAGCTAATTCTGACTGTGGCTGCATCCATACTTCACTAATTTATTCTGCTATTTTGGAATACTCCTGAATAAAGCACTCCTGGGAGTGCTTTATTGTAGAATATCCATGCTTTATACCAGAATATCCTGAAATAGCAAAATAAGTAAGTGATGTCTGGATGCAGCCTCTAGTCCAGTTTGCACTTGTGTGTGCAGTGCCTACAAGGGGCACTCCAAGATGGAACATCTGCACTTGAAGGAACCCTTTTTGCGCCAGAAATGGCTCCTTCCATGCTAGGGTCTTCCTCTCACAAACTACATGTGCTACAGGTTTAACTGCACAACATGTGCTAACGCTGGATCCAGTAAGCCTCTGGACATTCCTTCCTCATGGCTTCTGTTTGGAAGACATGCAGGAGGGTCATGTGCCTGATAGTCCATGGGTGCTGATATGGCATGTCATCCAGTTGCCAAAGTTAAAATAGCCACATCCAAGAAGCCATCTGCACTTTGAGGTAAAGTTGGGGAGGTTTCATATATATTAAGCATCTGCAAGTGTGGGTGCTTAGTGCATACTACAGCCATTCCAACTTTTGCTTCCCAGAGACGTGAGGTAATGTGCAGAATGTGACCATACCTCCCTACTAAGTTGCTAGAAACCAACTCAGCCCCATTGGGTTGAGGCACACAGTTTGACAGCCAGTGAATGAGTGGAAATGAAGTGTTCCTGGGCAATCATGTCATTTCAGGTTCTGCTCACAAACTGCTTTTATTTGTCTTGGTGAGAGATGCCGAAAAGGCCATCGTAATCTAAATGTTATTGTTACAGCACTCCTAGATTGAATAATTGATCGAAACAATACAGCAATAGCTTTTATACTCTGGAAAACATGGTATGTTAGTAGCCAGCACTAATAGATGTATATTGATAGGTTCTTTAGAAACCAGATGAATGTTAGACAGACTGTCACTGAGAACTTAGTAGATGCATTGCTTTGCTGGAACACTAGACCATATGCTTGTTGAGAGATACTGAACATTTTGACAAATGTTAATTTCTGTTCTTTTGTGGTCATATCAGATATCTGATCAACTCACTATAGTTATGTCTTTTTAAAAACAATATTCGGCATATATTGTCACCTAGAAATTGTTGCCTTCAGTTTATTTTTCTTTATCATTAGTTCTTGACCCATTGTACTCAGCAACAGTTTTGCTACTGGCCACAGTAGAGTACAAATTGCACATGATGCATCGGCATCGGACAATTTTAGTGCAAGAGAACTTGCTTTCCTGGCACCAGATTTAACATTTTCCAGGAGCCACAGTGGTATAATTTTAAAATATAGTGCTGTGAAAAAGTATGTGACCCATTCGTGATTTCTTCTGTTTTTCTCATCCACACTTAATTGTCACAGAACTTCCGCAAAATTTAATATGAGACAAAGACAACTTGAGTAAACACAAAATACAGCTTTCAACTGATTATTTTATTTGTTGAAAGAAAAACATTTTCTGATACCTGTGTTGTCCATGTGAAAAAGTAATCCCTGCCCCTAAATTTCATACCTGTCTGTGACACCTTTAGCAGCAACGACTGCAATGAAATGTTTCAATAACTGGAAATCAGACTTCCCACATCATGGTGGAGGAATTTTGGCCCACTCCTCTTTGAACCTTAATTGAACCACATGGGAGGATTTTCAAGCATTGGTTGTCCATTTAAGGTCCAGTCACAGCATTTTAATGGCTTCATGTCAGGATTTGGGCCTTTATACACTACAAGGCTGTGATATGAATCAGTGGGTCTAGACAAGTCTGGAAGAATCTGAACAATGCTGTTGATCTAGATCAGCCCCCACACTGGTCCCAAAGCTCACACAAATTTCAAGGCTGGCATCCTAGGACTCTGAAAGGCTAGACAGTCCTAGCCTCTGAGTGACCAGGGAACCCATTTCAGTGGCATGCCTTGGTACTCTGCCTAAATGGGTCCCTCAGTAATCAGGAAAACTTGGGCATGCCTTCTGCATGTTGCCATGTTCCAGACTAGACTATGCTGGTCCACCAGTAGTCTTTGATGTGAAAGACTACCAGTAGTCCATATCAGGGCCTCTCTGATATGGATTGCACTCTGCCAGTGGTGGGCAGGACCTCCTTTATTCATTAGTAATGTGAAGAAGTGAGGCCCTTAGTGTAGTTGCTGGTACAGAATATCAGTAAGTGTAGTAAGGTCCTGTGACTAGACTGCTCCAAAACCTCAAATTTGGTCATATCCTTGCTTATCTTCAATGGAGAGCTCCAATGAGGCCAGAGCAGCCAGAGCAGCGCACATATCCAGGAACAATATTGTCTGCATTTGAATAGCTCTTTTGGGACAGCCACTGTGCCCACACTGAAACTCACATGAGCTTTAGAGTCAGCCTCTGCAAGCTCTGATGGCCTTAGAGGTCCTGTGCGTCCCATCTTGTTGCACCATTGAAATGGATTCTGCACTGCTCTGTGGTTCTTTGACTAGGCATTAATACAGGTCTACCAGGCATCCGGACATACTTGTAAAGAGCGTGTTCTCCTTTAAACTGCACTAGTATGTTGATAGGAGACCCTGGGATCTCTTTCTATACCAGACTGTCTGTAAGGGCACAAATGTCTTTTGTTTCTTTTGGGCCATTCAAGGCAGTCTTATGTCTGTGCTTTAGATCATTGCCTTGCTGCAGAATCAATTGTACTTGAGCATCTGTTCGCAGACTAATGGTCAGACATTCTTCTTCGGGATTTTCTAATGGGGAGAAGAATGCACAGATCTGTCAATTATGGCAAGTCATCAAGGACTTTCAGCAGCAAAAACTTCCCAATACCACCACCATGTGAGGCTGTTGATATGATCTTCTTACTGTGGGATGCCATGTTAGCTTTATGCCAGGTGCAACAGGACCCATGTTTTCCAAATGGTTCCACCTTTGACTCATCAGTCCACAGAGCATTATCCCAAAAGTACAGGGGCCATCAAGGTGTTTTTGTGGCAATTGTGAATCTTTATGTTCCTTTTTGTTAGCAGTGACTTTTGCTCTGCAATCCATGTATATCATTTTTGCTCGGTGACCCTCTAGTGGGGGAATTGTGAATGCCAACCCCATCTGAGGCAAGAGAGGCCTGCAGTTCCGTAGATGTTCATCTGGGTCCTTCTGTGACTTCCTGGATGAGTTGTCAGTATACTCTTGGAGAAATTATGGTAGACCAGTCACTTCTGTGAGAAGTCACCACTGTTTCAACATTTCTCCATCTGGAGATAGTGGCTTGCACTGTGGCTTAGTAGAGTTTCAGAGCTTTAGAAATGGCTTTGTAAACCTTTCCATATTGATATATTTCAACACCTTTCTTCCTTATCCCTTCTGAAATTTCTTTTGATCACAGCATAGAATGCTGACTCATGAGACCCTTTAGCCTTTGCTGCAAGTGTTCTATTTAATAGATGGTTGGATTCAGCAGAGCTGTCAGTAATCGAACCTGGGTGTATCTAGTCTTATTAAACCAAAATGTCAACTAGATTTGGTTCATTGATTGAAGGAGTAACTAAGAGGGACAATTATTTCTTCACATGGGTGATATAACAAATAACTGTTTACCTTCACTAAAATGATCATTGCCTTTGTTTTATATTGAATTTTGTTTGAAGATCTGAAACAATTAGGTATGATAGACATGCAAAAGTGAAAGAAATCTGAAAGGAGGCAAATACTTTTTCATGGCTCTGTACTTGAATTGGCCTTCCTGTTTACATTTGGTCAAGGTTATTGTATCCATAGGTCCAGAGACCTTTGGGTATGGGGCAGGATAGAAATATAAATAAATAAATAAGGTTACATTCACACCTAAGTTTTAATCCAACTTCAGACCACCTTCAGTGTCTAAGAACACATCAGCAAAGTGATGAGTCATTTTCTTTCCACATTATCCATCTCCACAGAAGGACTTTCTGAGTTAGATAAAGCCAAAAGAAAACCAGTTGTCACTTTATTAATGCGTAATCTTGCTCTGAAAGTGGATTGAAGTTGGATTGAAATTTAAGTGTGAACATAAGCCTATAATAAATAAAATTAAGCAAGTGCTGTAGGACTTAGTGTTTTGAATACAACATTGTAGGCTTCAATTACTCTCTGGATTACGAATGATGGATGTGCAAATGGGAGCTGTGTTAGGCTTTTCTCACACATAAAAATTCATATAGAGTACAACAATACAGCAAGAGATCAGCAAAGCTATTCTCACAAGCTGTCTACAGTGCTGCAAGCATTGCATCTAGCTAACTGCTTACTGCTGGTTGCCCTGTCACTGTTTCTTTTTCTGCTTTCACTATGGTCCACACTCTGCCTCTAGGTGACTTAGTGCAGCTTGAGATCTCTGGTGATTCAGATACTAAATAGTTGGACCTGTGGGGAAATCCACGAGTTTAAATTTCTGCTCGAAATCCAGTTTTTATACAGTTAGACTCTGCTATGTTTGGGATCAAGTCTGTGCCTCTGTTGCCGAATTTGTGTGAAGATTCTACATGGTAAGGAGATTTAAAGCCTCACACTACTGGGCATAACATAATTATTCCTCCTCCACACCAATTTTTACCACTTCCCCTTTAAGACAGCCATAACTCTTACCAACTCCTTCCCTGAGCAATAATTGCTCTTCTGCTCCACTCCTGTTTTCTTTTCTCCTAGTATCAGTTTAAAAACTTTTCTCCCATCCTTTTTTATTTTAAGTGTATACAGCTTGTGAACTACATTTCAGGATATCATTGGTGTCCACATGCTGACTCTTCCTCTAGATGCCATGTGACATCTGTAACCTTCTCATCACCATGCAGTCAACACACCCACCACATACCTATTTCCTTTCCTAATTGCTTACTATTAGAAGCCCGCTACCCACAAAGGAAAGGAAACATTCACCTTCTAAGGAATGGGCCTTTCTGAGAGAGCACTTCCTTCTTCATCAGACTTGTGTCATGTCCTCTAGCAGTTAAGAAGCTGGTCTCTTATCTGGGAATACCATGTTTGATTCCACCCTCCTCCTTGAAGCCAGCTGGGTGACTTTGGGCTAGTCACAGCTCTCGTGTGAGCTCTCACAGTCCCACCTAGCTCACAGGGTGTTCTGTTGTAAGGAGAAGAACAGAAATGTTTGTCAGCCGCTTTGAGTCCATTTAAATGGGTGAGGAAGGCGGGGTAGAAAAGCCAATTCCTCCTCCTCCTCCTCTTCCTCCTCCTCCTTCCCCAAGACCCTCACTCTCCTTAACAGCCAGAGTGCTCTCACCCTGCAAGTAATTTATTCTGTTATTACACCCCAGGGGCTCCATCCCCCTGTCTCAATGTTTCAGTTCCAGATGAGCTAACTTCAACATCTGTTCATCAAGCTACATAGAGAAATGGGCAGGGGGAGATTGAAAAAGAAGCCATTTACTTTCAAAAGTGTGTTCTATCTGCATTCCCATTCTGTGGTCACTGCTGGAAATGGGGTGCTCTTGGAACATTCTGAGCACTAGGAACTTGAATGTCCACTGAAATATAATACATATTTAGTATATGTATTTTTCCTGCTTCAGCTCGTTAACATAAACATTGAAATCAAAGGACTTACCCCAGGAAAAGCACATATTATTAACCTTGTAAAGTCACCAAAATTGTTAGTATTTCCCAGAAACACCTATGTTTTTGCTCTTGAGTTTGATGCTTAAAATTATTATGCATATCGCCAAACCTCACAGTCACCTTGACAGGTTTTAAAATTACAAGTTCTATAGTTGCTTTCTAAGCCATTAGGCTTCAATGGAGTCAAAATGTTATGTGTTTGCTTGCAGTCATGGAAAGCTGAAAATCTTAAAAAAGAAAAACCTTGAAATGTTGTGGTATTTTCATTTTTTTTAAAAAAATCATTCATAGTCTTCAAAGGTTAGAGTGAACTAGAAGAACAGCTTTCTTTGCCAATGAAGAAATTGACACAAGGGACCCATTGCTCACCCTGCTCTCTAGAACTTCATCTGAGCCCATCTGCTTTCCGATTTCAGATTTTTGAAAGTAAAGACAAAACATTTTGTACTCAAGTCTTCTGCATGGATAATGTGACACTTAAATTGTTCTTTCTTGTTAGGCTGTTGTATCCTCTGGGGGTTAATGGTAAGTTTTATTTTTAAGTAACTGACAACTCCATCCAGGAAAATGATTTCAGAGTTTCAGACAATGCATTAGTCATAATTGTTGAAGATGACTGGAGAGGGAGCATGGTTGTTTCAAAGCATCCTGAGCTCACTATTGCTTGCTAAATACATTTTATAACAATAATGTCTCCCACGGCAGTTGTGCTGCAAAAATGGGTGGCATAATCACAAGTTCAATGTGAGGTGCCTGCGACCACCATGGCTGTGGTCACACTGAAGGTTTAATCCAGCTTCAGAGCAAGAGAACACATCAGCAAAGTGACCAGTAATTTGCTTTCCACGTTGTCTATCCCGCATTGTCTATCTGAGTTATTGAACATTGATAGAAAGCAGCTTGTCACTTTCCTGATCTATTTTTCACTCTGAAAGTGGACTGAAGCTGGATTAAACCTTAAGTATGACCACAGCCCATGAATGGAGATATGGAGGCATGGGCAGCTTCCCCAGTAGACTAGGGAATCTCAGATAGTAAATGGAGACATGTTTTTACTACATTTTGAGGAATGTTGATTTAAAAAGCAAGGACTATGGGAGCTTCACATGCACCTTTTGCAGAGGCATGGCTCTGCTGGTTGTCCACAGAACAAAAGGCAACTTGCCATGTCTTCCAGGAAAATGGAAATCTCCTGTAGTCCTGGTACAGTAGTAGCAGTGACTTCCATAGCTTTCTGCTGCCTAGACCAGGGAATGGGGACATAAGCAATGTATGGACTTGGCAAAAATCCTTTCTAACCTCATGAGCATTTGGACAATTGGATGACCAAAGATAGCTGAAGCCACAGTTACTTGGCCCATCCCATCCCATCCCATCCCATCCCAGCCTTATTCTGGAAACACCCCACATTCAGCAGCTCTTTAAGGATATAATGTAGTTCATTCCCCAAATGTAAATGCATCAATTGAACCAGTTAATTCTGTATCAATAAAAAATATATCAAGAAATTATTAAATCATACTTGATCTCTCTTTTTGCTCACATCAGATTGTCACTGGATTCTAATTTATTCTAAGAGTTCAAGAGAAAAAATACAGGAAGGTGGAATAAAACCTTTTTTCACTTAATTCTAAGGGTTGGTCACTCAGTCATTTTCTTGTGATCCAGAAACCCAAAACACAATGTAAACAGATAAAAGTAATAAAACAAACACCTAACAATCAAAGAATACTTCTGTACTATATTTTATTACTTTGCTTCCTCCATCTTAAATAGATTTGATTATTCTATTCCTGATTACAGGTAAGTGTAGAAAGGCCCTTAGTGAGTAGCAATATTTGCTGGTATATGAGGTGCATTCCCCCCCCCCTCAAAATGCCCCTAAAAATGGGCTGCGTCTAATGCACTGGTGTCTCCCCCTTTGGCCACAGCTGGTTTCAAAACAGCTGCAGCTGAAGGAAGAATAGAGAAGATAGAAATCCATGCTGTTTTCTATGTTCTCCCTTCTTAAATACAACTGTGGCTGAAGAAGGGAGAAGACCCTTTCAGCCACAGTTGGCTTCACTGCGTGCAAACCAACTGCAACTGAAGGAAGGGGTGATTCCTATCTTCCACTCTTTTAGCCACGGTTGGTTTCACCACATGCATAAACTGGCTGAAGGAAGAAAAAGGAGATGATTTTATGGTTTTTCTCCTATCTTCTTTCATTTTAATGCTAGAACCCATTAAATGGAATGGGAGAGGCAAGACAGAATGCATTGTGGAGCTGTGACATTTGCAACCCCAAGAAGAGCTGATTATTACTAATTTGGCATGGCTCTTTATAAAAGAGGAATTTATGGGTAATGATGCTAACAGTGCTTACTAGTCACATAGGAAACCTGCTTAAGAATATTATGCCCATCTCCTCTGCAGCAGATTTTGGTGGTACCTTCCAATTCTTTGATTCTAGCCTATATTTTCTCCTGTTTCTGTTCTTCACTTATACACATATGGTGGTTATTATACTTGTCTCCTCACAGGGAATGGTAAACATGAATGATCATAGGTACGAAATCAGACTGCAGTGTCTGGGCCTGTTCAGCCTTGAAAAGTGGCATTTAAGATGGGACCTGATTGAAGGATATAAAATCATGCATGGTATAGAAAAGGTGGATAGAAAAAAACTCTTTATCACCGAATACCAAAACCACTCAATAAAGTTGATGGGTCAGAAATTCAGATCAGACAAGGGAAGGATTTCCTGACCCAGGGGTCATCATCAGTATATAGAATTTGCTGCCAGAAGAGGTGGTGACACCAACCAGTCTAGATAGCTTTAAGAAAGGGTTAGACAAATTCATGGATAACAGATACATCAATGGCTACTAGAATGGATGCTTAGGTACCTCCTCCAGACTGGGAAAAGGCCTCTAGTGCCATTGCTGGAACTCAAGAGCAGGTGAAGGTTCTGCCCTTATCATCTGCTTGAGATGCCCATAAACAATTGGTGGGTCACGGTGTGGGACAGGATGCTGGACTAAATGTGCTGTGGCCTGATCCAGGAGGGCTTTTCTTAAAGATAGAAATCCATGGTGGTTAAACAGAGGCGGCAGATCCTTCCCCATTCAAACAACCCTAAAAAATTGGGGGTGTCTTATATGTTAGTGAATCTTATATACCAGCAAATATGGTATTTATTATGAGATCTTCAGAATAGATAGTGCACAGAATAAATAGTGCATGGATATGGGTAGGTGAAGGAAATCTTGTAATTCTTGACCACATCTTTAATTTTAAAAATAGGTTTTTTATTGTCATATAATACTGTACAGTATTTCTAATTCTATAACACAAACAACTGGCATTTCAATTACTTAACATCAGTTATTGAGTGACTACCAGACTACAAATTAAGCTAAAATTGAATGCTGCGAGAGAAAATGTCATACCTCATGGGGGGGAAAGGAAACTGAACTCTCACCAAAACATTGTTATAAAGAGGAAGAAGAATTAAATTACAAAAACTTGTTGTTTATGTGCTCTGGCAGCCTGAAAATTACACAGCCTTCCATCTGTAACCTTTTGAGCTTGTCTTTAGCAATACATGAGAAAGTGAGTTACATTATGAAAAGGTAACATTTTCTCCTGAGTGCATTTGAGGCCACAGAGGAATTGGGAATCCAGAGCAACAGCCATGGCCATTTTTATTTCAAAAAAACTGTTATACCATCTTTCTGTAAGGAGATCCAGTACAGCAGAAACCACCTTTGTGTTCTGCTGTAAATCCCTCCTGAAGTGCAAATTTTAACTATTTCAGCTTGTTCTGTATTGATTTTCCGCCCAGCTCCGGAGTCCTGTCTTTTAATATCTAGATCCAATCAAGCAGGAGTAACATTTGCACTCAAGAAACATTGGGGTAAGGTTTTTAACTAGTACAATTAATATTTCCCTTGTGATGGAGGAGTGGGTGGGAAAAAGAAAAAGATCATTAAAAGAGCAAAGAAAATTAAGGAAGCAGGAAAAGAAGGGTAGCTAATTCTTGATCCTCCCCAAAAAATGTAAAACACTGTTTTGAAACCAGTCCACTCCTCTGTTCCTTCTCTGATCTTTTCTTGACAAAAGGAATAAGAAAAGCAAAAAAGCTGAGAAAATTCATTCTCTCTTATCTGATTCCCTCAGATCTCTTAGGTTTGAAGAACTCTGTTTCACCTTAAGGACAATGAATGGCCAAGTCAGGAGTCAGAAATGTACTACTGAATTTTTGGAGTGTTTATAAGTTTCACCTGCAGATCTCAACATTGATGTCTGCCAGGAGAGTGAGATAGGATACCATTTTGTGTGCCCTATTCCATTGTATCCTTCATCTTATGCAAAGGATGCATTTAGGAGACAGTAATGTTTGGAACAAAGTGTCCTAGACCTTTCCATGGACTGGAATAGCAGCCCGTGCAGAAAGGGTCTTGGGCTCGTCCATTCTCTTTTCTTGTGAGAAGTGCTGCTTTCCCCTTCCTGTTGCTCTTCCTTCCAAATAGTTGCTTTGCAGCTGAGCGATGGCTGCTCCTTCAGAGTTAATACTTTAGTGCCAATGAAAAGTAACTATAGGCATTACCGTGCCAGAGAGTCAAATGCATAGTCAGTTGAAATTTGGTTAGAATATTTATACTCTGAAGAACTTAAGACTGCCTAACAAAAATCAAATCAAGTCATATTTAGGGGATTGCAAAATGGTTTAGCAAACATTTAAAACTGCTTCGCTCCTCTAAATCGGGAGAAGATTTTGCATATTCCAGTTTCCTTTTAGAAATTTGACACTGTTTACAGTGATGGATATAACCTCAAACAATAAACAGTTTTAGAACCCTCCTTAAGTAGAATAAAAATTTTAGCAGCATAAGATCATCAGGATGAAGAGTAACTGAGGATCATTTACAAAGCTGCAAACTATTTCAATGTGGCATTGAGGAACCACTTCTTGACCACCATAAGATCCTACATAAAACAATTATTTAGATAATAATACAGCAATCCTTTGTCAACATTGTTCTGAATGCATTGGCTTCTACATATAACAGTGGGTTTGGGGAATGACCTTCTTCTTGTCCAGCTGGTTCCTTAGGAAAAAGCCAAAGCAGAGGCCAGTTAAGGATACATCAATTTTGGGAAGCTGGCCCAAACTCAAGTCTGATACAGGACAAAGGTGGTATCCAAAACAAAACAAGGCAAAGAGCATCTTGCTTTTAATCCAGGAGGCTTTGCACATAGTCTTAAAATACAACAGTGCAGATTGTCACTGGCATTTTCAGGCTTCATTCTGCTGTCATACAGCTGTGAGAAAAAAGATGTGAATCCTTTGGAATTACCTGGATTTCTCAGGTAATTGTTGCTCAGATATGGCCTGGTCTTCATGTGAAGCATGCGAATAAAAACAGTCTTATTTAGCAAGCAACACATGCAACGTTTTATAGGATTGTTACAGTATCTTTATTAAACAAATTGTTTCAACAATTAGGTCTTTGATGTTTATCAATATTTTTATTTAATTATTAGTGGAAACTATTTTATTGGTGGATCATAGGGACCCTGCTGTTCTGCTGTAGAATTTCCTGATAGAGATATATCGGTCCTTCAATCAGTGCAAGCCATCCATCCAGGGCCCACAACATTTGCCTTCCTCCACCATGCCTCACATCTGGGATGGGTTTTTGGTGCTAGTATGCAGTATTTGTTTTCTTCATGTGAACTTTTACAAGAAGTTTTAGCTTTTGTCTCATGTGTTCCTACAGCATTGTTCCACGTTCCATAGTGTTATGGAACATCCTGGTGGTATTTAGACAACTTGAGTGCTGAAAAGGCACCAGGAGTGTGGTAGTTTCATGTCACCACATTCTTCTGGTGCCCAGTCCACCAAAAGCAGAATCTGCGTCCAAGAGCGTCATTTTGCAGCCCATAGAAAGGCACTCTGAAAAGAACATGGTCCTTCTTCAGTTATGTGCCTCCATTAAGCTTTGCTGACCAGTGCCGTTATGCGAGACTCTGAAAATGGCCTCAAAGGGACATTTTGAGGATGGGGAACTTTCAATTTCCAGCCTCAAAGTGTGCACAAGCAAGGGTGTATAAGCCATGCAAACAATCCATCTCCCTGTTCCTTGGACAAAGTAAGCACTTTCCATGCTCAATCAGGGCATCAGAGAAGCAAAATTAGTGCAGGTTTCACCAATCTAGTTCTGTCTAGCTTCTTTGTGAGGGCTGGAATGAATTAAAACTAAATTCAGCTCATTTGACAGTAGAAATGGAAAAGTGGGCAGATGTTCAGTATACTATGTGGAAGAAGCAAGAAAGGGGGCAATTGAGAAACTAGATTGAAAACAGGTTATATTAGATGGAGAGATAAGGTCCATAGATCTCAGAAAGTCTTAAGAATCCTTGCCTTTCTTCAAATCTAGGCTTTGTTCTGCATGCATTTGTGCTTTTGTTTTAAAATGTCCCACTTTTAAGTGAACTGGCACCATTTGAATCAGAAAGCATTACAGAGGAAGTTTTGTAAATGGGATTTATATGTTCTCACGGTGCCAGTGAAATGAAGATTCTAAAAAAAAATGTTATAACGAGATGTCTTGAGAAAGCCAGAGGCTGCTAATCCATGAGGACACCTCATCACAGGTAACTGCCCTTTCTGCACAGGAAGAGAAAAGGTGTTTCAACCAGATAAGAAGAGGAAGAGGAGGAGTTGACTTTTATAACCCACTTTTCTCACTCAAAGCAGCTGACAGATCTTCTGTTCCTGTTGCCACAACAGACATTCTGTGAGGTAGGTGGGGCTGTGAGAGCTCAGAAAGAGATGTGTGACTAGCCCAAGGTCACCCAAGTGGCTTCATGGAGGAGTGCGAAATCAAACCATAAGACTATTAGTTAAGAGTCTGACACTCTAAACCACAAGACCTAACTGGCTCTTAGGCCATGTCCCCATCCAACTTTGGTGTAGTTACAAACGCAGGATCGGCAAGATTTGTCCCCATGTGTTTTGGATTTGGTCTGCAAAAAGTGTACCAAATCCCCCCAAACCGTGCCAGAAGGGTGCCAGATTTGATACCTGAAAAAAGAAGTCTTGGCACGGTTTGAGGGACAGGCACGCATTGCTCAGGGGAGACAATGGGGACAGTCGTGGGCTAACGAGGAGATTGGTGCCCACGTCATTGGGAGATGAGGTGTGCTTGCTGTCCATGCCCTGTCCATTGAAGATTGCAGCTGCTGACCTTTTCAAATGCCGATCACAACAGCAGGCCGGAGAACAGCTTGTTTTTTAAAAAATTTTCTGCCATTTCCACGGAGATAATTCCAAACCCATTTCAAGAATGCCACATCTTTATTAAGAAACTAGTAGAATATTGTGCCTGAAATTCCTTTAGCTCAAACTGCCATGACTTTATATGACAGCATAGCTATGCTCAGAACGTTCCTCATTACTTTTGGGTTTGGATTTTCTTCATGCATATAAAGAGTACTTTGGGCCTTTTTGCAATTGTCCCAGTAGTTCAGGCAGGGGAGTACTCCCAGATGGAGCATCTGCACGTGAAGGAGCTGTTTCTTTACTAGAAATAGCTCCTTTCATGTGAGAGCGTTCCCCACATGAACTATGTATGGTGCAGGTTTAAGTGCACCACGTGTGAACTTACCTTGCACTAGGCCCAGGGCTGATCAAGCTCTGGATGCCCCATCCACATTTCCTGGTTTGCTGAGGAGCATGTGACATGTAATGTGATGCACGTTGACATGTCATGTGATGCATCATGTGATGTGGTTGCCATGGTTACAGCACTGGGACCCAGGACCTGGGCATGGCAGCCATTTGCATTTCAAGTAAGTTTGTAGGGGGTGGGGGGACTGAAGAGAATTTGGAAGTGCTAAGCATCTGGAAGTCCAGATACTTAGTGCATTAGGAGCCATTTTGCCCAAGGCTTCCAATGGCCTAGAGGACAAGTGGAAAAAGGCCCTCTTTCTGTAACTGTATCCACCTTTCTTTTAGTGTCATTTGCATTTATATTGATTTTTATACTGCTCTATGCTACTGGTTGCCCTAGGGCCAAGTGTCCAATTGATAGGATGCCTAGGGACCTGAGCAGACACACAATATGGACTTATAGCTGCTCCAACAATCTATGAGTCACTCTTATCATAATTCTTTTTGAACAATTTTGAAGTTTGGTTGGACTAGCTACGTCACAGCTACATGGGAGGGGGACTGACCTGTCCAAATTCTGGCTGAGCTACTTTAGTGAAGGATAAATGCAAACTTCCAGTGCTGTTTCTGGAATATAAAATAATAAAGTATACAAAATCATGCAAGGTGGATAGATGGGTAGGAGAGTTAGATCAGGCAAGGGGGAGTATTTCTTCATTCAGAGGGTCATCAGTCTCTGGAATTTGCTGCCAGAAGAGGTGGTAACAGCTACCAGCCGAGATGGCTTTAAGGAAGGCCTAGACAAATTTATGGATGATAGATGTATCAATGGCTACTAAAATGGATGCCTAAGTACATCCTTAAGGCCGTGGGGACAGGCAGGATATTTCTAAGGCCATTTGCTGGGATTTGAGAGCAGGAAAAGGTTTGTCCTTGTCTCTGCTTAAGATGCTCATGGGCAATTGGTGGGCCACTGTGTGCAACAGGATGCTGGACTAGATGGGCTGTAGCCTGATCCAGCAATGTTCTGGTCCTTCAGAGACTGGCACAGCCAGAAATTTTGCTGCCAAGAAGATCTCTTGTAGGAGTTTTCTAAAGGTTGGGTACTGCTACAGTTCACATCCCTGTGGCTCACACCCATTTCTTGTTTCTTGCCCCGGATCACAGCTGATACGTGCCCCCTTGTGGATGCAGCTCTGGTATGGCATGGGGTCTGTCAGTGTGGTGAAAATGATACAGTAAGTGCAGAAGCGGAAGCAGAGATTATACTCACATGTATAGGACCTCCAAGATTTTAATATTTTCCAGAATGAACATCATATAAATCTTAGTGAAATGAGACAAAATGGAAAGTGGAATATTAACTCAATTAACTATGCCAAATAAACTATAGATTTGGTAGGCAAACCACTGACCCTGCAGTTAGAAGTTAAGGAATTAATTTCTCTTTAAAAAAACAAACAAAAGATCACCAATTTGAACATAAAAATTCAAAAACATTAATGTCCCTAGGCTGGGGAAAAAATTACTATCTAAATAGCTAGAAGAGAAAAATATATGTTTAAAATTCAGTATCTGTTGATACCAACTAAATCCACACATATTAAGCTGAAATTATAAAGTGGGTATCACAAATGCCTGCTGTTGTTGAACAAATCAAGCCTACTACCTGTCTGCCATCTCTATCTCTGTCTGTCTGTCTATCTAATTACATTATGCCTTGTATTCTAAAATCTCAGGGATGAGTAAAATCATGTAAAACAACAACTGTGCAGAAACAGTGGGGTTAGCCTTCCCTTTTAACAAAAAAAGCCTAGGTGGCTTTAAGACAAATTTATAGGTGACAGATGTATCAATGACTACTAGAAAGGTTGCCTAAGTACCAGTACATTTGTGCTTAGATAGGCTGTGGCCTGATCCAGCAGGGCTTCTCTTATATTCTTATGATTTCATTCACATGAAACAAAAAAGTATCTCAAAAATGCCTTAATGTGTTGTCTCTGTGTTAACAGCCCGTCTCCAACCCACCTTTTCTAGCCTAGAATATTCATGAGGGGGGAATGGGAAGAAGTTAACCCTGGCTGTGATCCAATATAAAAAAGAGACACCTCAAAGGCACCTGTCAGAGACAGAATACAGCTCTCTTGTTCCCAAGCTTTTCTAAAATTCACCTTTCCTAGCACAGAATGTTCATGAGAGGAAGAAGGAGCAGACTGGTTTGTGATCAATTCACCTCAAAGCCTTCTCTGAGGTGTCTCAGAGATGCTTTGTTATTGTTGTTGTGATCACCTCCAGATGGGATTAAAGCTTGTTGTGCATAGAGAGCAGAGCCCCTGCAGAGCCGCGTCCCGTCATACACGTGGGATGATCGATACCTGCTGATTAAACAACAGCTTTCTACTTCACACTTTCCCTGCTGCTTTGCTGCTGCTACTTCCAGTCATTTGACCATTTGCAGCAGCTGCAAAGATTTCTTCGTGTCTGGAGGCACCTTCAGTCTGATCACAGCCCAGCTCTAAGCCACCTCAGAAATGTTTTTTTTTACTCCATGGGAATTTGGCCAATCTTTGATGCTTCTGAAGGAAGAAGAAGAGTTGGCTTTTCTACCCTGCTTTTCTTGCCCATTTATGGGGACTCAAAACGGCTGACAAAGCTTTCTATTCTTCCCACACCAGACACCCTGTGAGGTAGGTGGGGCTGTGAGAGTTCAGAGGAGAGCTGTGACTAGCCTAACGTCACCCAGCTGGTTTCCTGGAGGAGGACAGGATTGAACCCAGTATTCTCAGATAAGAGTCCGGCTCCTTAACCACTAGACCAAACTGGAAGACAGATATCTTATAGCCTTGGGGATATCACAGAGAAGGATTCTTATTTTGTGGTTCTTCCTTTAAAGCTTTCTTTCTTTTAGTTTTTTCAATTATTTACATTTTTATATCACTCTGTACCTAACAGTTTCCGGGCAGTTAAAAATAAAATATCACATTTTAAATTCTAAAACTAAGGGAAAAAATAGAAAGTGCACAGCACCAAAGCAGTAGAAAGGAAATTAACAGTGAAATGTCTGTGTGAAATGATGTGGTACTGAAGTATATACTGTTTTTGTACTTGGTGTTTCTCTAGAGGAAACCCTTTTCACAAGCTGGGGGCAACATCCCTCACGATCTGATCTGATCTGATCTGATAGATAGATGGGCGGAACCTGTTTGGCCCTTTCTGTACGGGGCCTTATTCCAAATTATATCTTGGAATAGGGACCTGTTGTCCACATGCTAGTTAAGATGGTGGTACATAAGAGAGAAGCCCTGCTGGATTAGGCCACATCTAGTCCAGCATCCCATCACACATGATGGCCCACCAAATACTCATGGGCATCTCAAGCAGAGACAAGGACAAACCTTTTCCTGCTCTCGAATTCCAGCAAATGGCCTTAGAAGCATTCTGCTCCCCCCCCCCCAAGCCTGAAATATGTACTTACACATTCATTCTAGTAGCCATTGATGCATCTGTCATCCATAAATTTGTCTAACCCTACCTTAAAGCCATCTAGGCTGGTAGCTGTTACCACCTCTTCCGGCAGCAAATTCCATAAACCGATTATGCTCTGGGTTAAGAAATATTTCCCCTTCTCAGATCTGATTCTCCTACCCATCAGCTTCATAGAATTCCTCCTGGTTCTAGTGTTGTGTGATAGGGAAAAGAAATTTTCTCTATCCACCTTTTCTATACTGTGGATAATTTTATATACTTCAATCAGGTCTCCTGTTAGAGGCCTAGATGTTGCAGCCTGGTTTCCTAAGGGAGGTGTTCTAGACCCTTAATCATTCTGGTTGCCATTTTCTGCACCTTTTCTGGTTCCACAGTATCCTTTCTGAGGTGTGGTAACCAGAATGGTACACAATACTCCAAATGTGGCCTCACCATAGATTTATAAAGAGGCAAAATGACACTTGCTGACTTGTTTTCTATTCCCTTCCTAATTATTCCCAGCACTGAATTAGCTTTTTTTGTTGCTGCGGTGCACTGGGTTGACACCTTCATTGAACTGTCCACCAGAACCCTGAGATCCCTTTCCTGGTGTGTTACAGAAAGCTCAGACCCCCATCAGTTTATAGACATAATTTGGATTCTTGGCCCCATTGTGCATTACTTTGTACTTGTTAAGATTAAAGCACATTTGTCACTTGGTTCCCCAGTCACCCAATGCTAAGGCATCCCTCTGGAGCTCTTGGCAATCTCTTTCAGTTTTTACTACTTTAAATAATTTAGTATCATCAGCAAACCTTGCTATTTTACTATGTACCCCTTCTTCTAGATAATTGATGAATAAATTAAAAAGCATTGGTTCCAACACTGAACCTTGGGGGACTCCACTTTTTATCTCTTTCTACCCTGAGAATTGGCCATTTATTACTACTCTCTGCTTCTAACCCTTAAGCCAGTCTCAAATCCAGAACAGATGCCAGGGGGCCTGCCATAGTCTGCACTAGCATGCAGATGGCAAATCCCTATTCTACCATATAATCCAGAATAAAGCCCAGTGCAGAAAGATCCTTTATTTTATTATTGTGTGTTTCTGTTTAAAGATAACTGATGGAATGTTAAAAGTGATGCCACAGCCTTTATGTACAATTATCATACTGGTGTAGACATAAATGCACTTACCATCATTAACTGAGATTAGTTGGATCCAGATTTGCAAGATCTGTGCTAATAAGATCCGGATCTACAGGAGGGCCACAGTATCTGCATTGCATTCAGCTTTAGAACAGCAGATGTTTGCTAAAGAATGATGCAATGCAGATGCCTACATCCTGTTCCACATCTGGATATGTACTAACTCTGTATGATTTGCCCACACTATGCTACGATTGGCCCACAGCACAAAACAAAAGCCCCTACATTGTAAGACTTCTGCATATTAATCCATATAATTAATCAGAATTCATAATGTCATTCCATTCTGGGAAAGAAATATAGTCATACTATTGACTTTTTCAGGTAAAATAGTAGGCTTTTAGTAGCAAGCACTTTGTATTTCACATTGCATGCTTCATTTTAGAAAATGTACTTTCCAATATTAGTATTCTTACCAATGCCTAAAAATTCTAGATATAGATTAATTTACTTATGGGCTTTAATTCTTATAAAAATATTCATTTTGAATAATTTTAATCAGTCAGTTATCACCTCCTATATAACTTATGGACCATGAACGTAATTCTGAATGGATTTTAAATAAAAACACGTACTTTTACGTGTCCCCAAGTTTAAATGATAAAGCCACAAAATCTGTATTATGTAAAGAATTCAGCCTCAATAAACACACTAGTTTGTAAGGCCATAGCTAAGTAATTGAATAACTGTCTGGGAAGCAGAGGGCCTTTTCACAATTAACTTCAGTGGGATAGTATCCCACTGAAGTTAAGTTCAGAAATTGTGGCTAGCATTCACATCAGAAGTGGTGGCACTTCCCCAATTTAACTACCAGCCTTTGCAATGGCTGTGACAACTTCCACTGCATAGTGAGTTGTTACTGTGGTGATCACAATGTGGCACATGACTATGCAGCCACAACCACAATGCCCCACCTCCACACAGCATTTGCATTATGGAGTAGTGTGAACACTGCATCTGGGAGCTTACCAGGAGCATCCTAGATTCTCCCAGTAAAGCTGCAGAGCAGTTTTTACTGCTCCACAGCTTCAGAGGACTGGGACGCACTGGGATAAAAGTGGCAGTATGGTGTACAAATGTGACGTCCTATAGCAACCCTCACCTTTGTGCCTGAGAGAGTGGCTAAGTGTGAAAAGGCCCAAAGTCTTCAGCATCTCTCTAGAAGAAGATAATGGCACTGAAGAAAGAGAAAAGGGTAAGGAATGATAAAAAAGTTTTCATGGTGCTGTTCTAGGTATTAGATTCAAGAAGCTGAAAACATGAGCAGACCTTCAAATGCAGTATCTTCCACCTTAAACCTCAAACCATATAAAATAGAGGGTACCTTTAGGAGTTGCAGCATTTGTCCAAGGAAAGATGCTCAGCTTGACTTAAAGGAACCTTCACTTAAAAGGAGGAAGCTTCACTTAAAAGGTCTGTTATATGGTTTAGAAATGCTTTAAGATAACTAGTTACAAAAGTACAAGAGTCTCCAGTGAATCAGACCTACAGCTTCCACATAGTCCAGGCCAGCCAGTTTGGTCCTGTGGTTAGAATGTTGGACCTTAATCTGGTAGCCCCTGGTTCAGTTCTGCACTCCCTCCCTCATGAGGCCAGCTGGTGACCTTGGGCTAATCATAGCTCTCTTCCTGATCTCCAACAGTCCCACCTACCTCACAGGGTGACTGTCATGGGGAGAAGAACAGAAGGTTTGACAACTGCTTTGAGTTCCCTTAAGTGTGAGAAAAATGGGGTATAAAAGACAATTCCTCCTCTTCGTTTTCTTCTTGAGAATGCCGTGCCTACTCACCAAGGCGGGAGTTACAATGATGACAGCTGACGCATTCTTCAGCACCAAAATGGCACTGGGAAGTGTGCCAGTAGGACATACAGATCTGGTAGCAGTTCACCAGGCTTTTGGAAATGGTATCAGAAATGGGTCATTTCTGTGCACCCAATGGAAAAAACTTCCAGCCAACAACTTCAGAGCCTGGGAACTTTCAAGTGATTTGAGCCACAACTCCACGTTGTATGACAAGGCATGTGGTGGGGAAGCTGCTGAACAGCAGGAAAATACATTGACTGGTGATTCTCAACCTTCCATAGCTTTTGCTAACTCTTGGGTCCCCATTTCTCTCCAATCCTGTTCCAGTGCTATTAATGGGTATTCTCTGTTTACTGGCAGTTGCAGAGGCATCATGTAAATCAGACTCAACTGGACAAAAGAGAAAACATTAGTTAGCATAAAGAAAACGTTGATGCACTTGAAAAGGTTTGGTGCAGATTTTAAGACACAAGTTTTAAGATGACCTATACCCAGAGGCCAGTGGTGGCCAGTGCAAGTGATTGCAGTCAGAAGCCCTCTCCCCCAAGCTGGTTTTTGAGCTTCCTTCAAATAAATCTCACAAAGCAGGTTTCAGACAGGGTGGGGTGGGGGCTTCTGGCTGCATTCACCTGCGCTGGCCACCATTACGAGAGAGATACCTTGCGTTTCAAGGTGTTACACCAGAGCCAGCTTATTCTAGATCTCTGCAGTTTTCACACTCTAATCTCATTATAGTTATAAGGGAGGAAAGGGCAATCATTCTGCTGACTTGAGTAAAACTGTCACTTGTGTTAATCCTCAGTTCAAACGTGCACTAAAAATAGAACAGCGACAGCTGACATTTTTCTTTTAAAAGCCCTTTCCATCTAAATTTAGAAACGCCTGTGTCGAGTCTCACAGGGATCATTACACACACATCCAGGCTTTCCATAAATAACCACAACAGCTCCCCTGGTAACAACACAAAACACACAGTCCGGATTGTTGGGAATTTGGGGCTCCCTCTCTGGCTGGGATCCACTCAGCTGCCAGGGCTTAATTTTTTAAAAGCAATTGCCCCTTACCAGCCTAGATAAAATTATAAAAAGAGCCGTGGAATGTTTTAGCTGTATAGAATTTTAGCTGTGGCTTTGTGTCTTTATTTTTTTATTAGGATGGCAGCTAAATGTTTCCACTGCAACAAAACAATTAAGAGATTCGGCTTTGATCAAAGGGAATACTTAGGGCTGGGAGAGTGTGCAACGGTCAGCTGCTTTCTGTCATCCTTGGATCCTTTGTTCCTTTAGAGCACACGTACCATGAGTTCTTCTTTTTTGTCAAATGCGTGGCACAATTATCTCTTTCTCTCTGCATTTTTCCCTTCTATTATTATGTTTGCTAGGTGGGAGAGTTCAGAGCTCATGCAGCTGAGTGGACGGCCAATGTCACTGCAGAATTCAAAGAAACACGTAGGCGACTGAGTGTGGAGATTTATGACAAGTTCCAGAGGGCTACTTCCATCAAGAGGAAGCTCTCTGCAGAAATGGCAGTGAACCACAGCCAAGACCTGACGCCTTGCAAGAGAACCTTGTCTGTCAACCACCTCACCAGCGAGAAAGACATCTTGCCTGCTATCTCAAAGACAGACAGCATTTATATGAACGGCTTGACTCCGCACTGTGCAGCAGCGGAAGAAATTGCTGTCATTGAAAACATTAAGTAGCACTGACTTTGAATCTCGATCTTTTAATAAGAAGCCGCCTATGGTTTAGACTTACTTGTAGTTCCTGATATTTTTTCCCCCCTATCATAACTTAGGCTGATAGCATTTTTAATCACGTGCATGAGTTCCAACAGAAACCCACCCACAATAAAGATTCAAAGCCACTAGTATTTTTCTTGAAAGACACAAAAACAAATGGCACTTCTGTCATTGACAAATGCTGGAACAAGCAATGTCTAATGCCTTTTTTTGTGCCCAGACTGTTGTTTTGGTTTTTATTTTACATCTCTCCTTATGTGCCATAAGGCATTAAGAATGAATAATGCTGGCTTAGGTTATTAATGTAGCTTTGAGGGATCAGTCCTTAAACTTTTCAGGGTCTACCTTACCAAGCCTAGGAATGGACCATCTATGGACTACAATCTATATGTAAATGGCAAGAAAATCTTATGCAGCCTTTTACCTAAGAAATTTTTGTCAGTGCCTTATCTTTTAATGAAACAGAACCTCTATAACTGTTACATGGGTTTTTGTTAGTTGGTTGGTTCTTGCATGAGTATTGTATCTCATTTTGGTATTTCATCTTGCCCAAACAATTGTGTTTTAAGGGTGTCTAATGCTAATGATACCAGCATCAAGAAACAGATGCCAAACTAAGGGACATCAAAGCACTGCTCCAAAGTCTTGCTTTAAAGGCACTGCAGTTTCAAAGGTTGCAAAAGATGTCTCTGCATTTTTTTTTTAAATCTCAGTTGCAGATGGTACACGTACATTCTGTGGACCTGCAGAATTTATGAATTTATGTCAGAGTTTCATTATTTAAGTTCCATTCCGCAATCAGTCCCATCTACCTTTTTATTTTATTTTTTAAATAGTCTTAGTAAATTATCTAACTGGTGATATCAGCTTGGTGCATTCAAAAGATTCACTATCGTACCAACAATGTAAAATAATCCTGAATCAGCAGTACAGCCATTCCCAGTCAATATGATGCTGCTGGCAGGAAAGGGTTTTTTTTAAAAAATGTTCTTTTAGCCCTGTCATGCCATATGCTGTGTTAGCACAGGGATCCTGCCTACTGGATTGCTTTGCCAAATATTATGTCCTGCAGCGTTTTTGTCAACTGGACCTAGAATTAAACGAGGAATGCAGCTGAAGTTGGCATCACTGTGACTTTTCATACTGAGACTATTCAATGGTATCCGAATTTCAATGAAGACATGAAAAACAATTAACCAATAGCACAATCTGAATACGATGGAAGATTTGGATAGAACAGGTTGATACGCAAATTTAAAACTGACCCTTAGTATTTATTGATTTCTCTACAGAAAAATAATAATATTATTAATAATAACAATAACAATGATTTTATAGCTTCTTGTGTCTTTTGTTTCTACATGTATGCAAGTTTCAAAGGAATGCAAGATTTTAAAAATAATAGTATGGATTTGTTTTTTAAAAAAATTAATTTTGTTGTATTGCAAACTGGCTGTATATAAAATAAATATAATGCCCCCTTAAGAGATTAATAGGCAGGCTGATGATCCTCAAAGCATAACCATGGTGCAGACTCCACTGAAACCAGGGATTGCATGCTTCTGCAGAGCTATTTGAGGCCTGTACCCATGGCTCTTGAATATTTAAAGCAAAATGGGACTTTGATTGGACACAATTCAAATGACAAATCCATATTGTCTGTCTATTAAATAACATTTTGAACTATGAATGTTTAATTTTATGGATGCTTCATCATCTTTTCTAGCAAATCTAACTTATCAGTGTAAATAGCAATCAATAAATGGCAGTGTATATCTCAAATCAGCAAAGTTTCATCAAATATTATCAGGCCAGGGTCTTCACAGAAAAGGGACCCTTCCCACCATTTCCCCCAGCACAGTGTTCTGAATGTTGACATGGTAAGAACGGTCATCTTACCATGTATAAACTGTGAATTGTAATGAGAATAAAAATAATAAAGTTTTTAATTAAAATACATCTTACTGAATCTTGTATCTGTTGCCAATCTTGGGGATTTTTTTTTAAACTACAAAGATAGGGTTCTCAAATAAAGATGCTTGTTTATCAAATAACTAGCAAATAAAATTACTTCTAGTGCAAACAAACTAATACAAGCAGACTAATTCAAGCAAAATGAATACTTAACTGGCCCTGAATTACTGGTTCTGAATAAACACAAAGATCTACTGCTAAAGTGCCAAAGTAATTAATTTTTTAAATATGTACAAAGTTTAAACAGGCCTTTGAAACTGAGTACAACAAAAGCCATGTTGAAAAGTCTGGTTTCTTATACAAATCCTCTCACACTTCTTTGAACTAAGCTTATAAATTTGAAAACAGCCTTAGGATTAATAGGAGTGACTCCCAAGTGACATTACAAAGTTTCAAATGAAAATTTATTATCTGTGTTCACAAAGGTTCACCTGAAAGACCTAGTCCTTATGATCAATGTACCAGGACTGTCCCCCATCACCCTAAGCTGTGGAGCAGTAAAAACACCTCCACAGCTATAGTAGGAGCACTGTTGCACTCATAGTAAAGTCCTGCACACACCCTTCATGTTACTTCCACATGAAGGGTACGTGGGAGCAGGGCAGACACACATTGTGTCACGCATCACCATAGCAACAGCCCAGCTCACATGGCCATTGCTGCAGTGAAGGGGATGCTGCATACCGTAGCATTCACACATAGGTGAATGCAGGGTAAATGCTAGCTAACTTTGGGACTGGGGCAGCGTTGTCAGTGTGAACACCAGACTCCATCCTGAACTTAACTTCCCTGGGATAGTGTCCTAAGGAAGTTTAGTGCAAAAATCCTCATAGAAACCTTAAACTTTCATAAAGGAAATTTCCCCAAAATGAGGAAACTAGTAAAAATGAAATGTTAAAAGCGTTCATAACACTCCTACGTATATGGGATATTTATTATTTACTGTATTTTCTGGCGTATAAGACTACTTTTTAACCCAGGAAAATCTTCCCAAAAGTCAGGGGTTGTCTTATACGCCAGGTGTTGTCTTCTTATATGGCAAGTATATCCCAAACTCTATATTTTAACTGGAAAGTTGGGGGTTGTCTTATACACCCAGTCGTCTTATATGCCGAAAAATACGGTATTTATTTATCCATTTATCTAGTTATTTATTTGCATTTTTATCTGACATATACCCAAAGGTTTTCTTATTTCCATCAAAGGCCTGGGTATATATATTTGTTTTTAACTATTTTCTGAAACTATTAACTGATGGTACCTGGGTGGATAAACTCGTCCACAATCTGGTTGCCACCATCAAGAAGACCCAATGCCAGGTGCCAACCCCCTCAACTACTGTTGGAGCTAGTATAAGCACAAGGGTCTCCCCTGCAGATTTCAAGGCAAAGGCAGGTCAACATGAGAGAAGCTATTCAGATATTTAGGGCCCAAGCCATTAAAGTTAACATCTTGAATTGGCAGCCATTTTTCAGCTACATTAAGACTGGCATAATGTGCATCTGGTCAGCTGCTTAGGTCAGCAGTTACCACAATATTGGAACCTCACTTAGAACACTTACCTAAAAAAAGAAAGGCACTACCAAGCCTAAGGGAGTACTAATGTGGCATACAAAGGCTGTATGGTAAGTGATTAAAAGCAAGAAAAACTCTTTCAGAAAATGGAAGCGTTCCCTACATGGGAAGCACATGAAGGACACAAATTCTGGCAGAACAAATGTGTTGTGACCTTCTGGAAGGCTGATAGATTTTGAGGAGCACCTTGCTGAAAACAAAAGGAATAACAATTTCTTTAAGTACATCAGAAGTAGGAATCTAGCCAGGAAAGCAGTTTCTGCCATTAGATGACGGTGGACAAAAAAGGAAAATAGAGAAGACATTGAGAATGCAAGGAAGGAGTCAGAATTAAATTGGCTAGAGGTTCCCATGTGTCTGGCTAAACTAAATGCTAACAAATCTCTGAATCCAGGTGGCATTCATCCAGTAGTTCTTAAAGAACTCAAATGTGAGATTGTTGAAATTCTAGCAAAAATATACAATTATTTCTTGTTACATTGCCAAAATGTAGGTACCACATCCTGGAACAAGGTCATGTGTCTTCAACACACATCCCATTGTTCCGGATTAGCTCCCTTATCCCAGGCCAGCCCCATTAGCATGCTCATAGTAGCTCTTGCCATGGAGTTTGATCAGTGGAATGGGCTAGGATACCATGCAAATGATGCATGCTAGCAAGGGACAGGGCCTCCCTTACCCCCTCCTAGCATGTGGAAAGGAGGCACATGGACCCTTTCCTAACACAGTACAATGTCCCATGCAGAAAGGGCTGTGGATTGATAACTGGCTAAAAGACAGGAAACAAAGAGTAGTAATATACAGTATGAGCAATTCTCAAAATGGAGTCCTTCAAAGAGATTGTGAGGAGCTCTTGGTATTGTGCACAACCAAATGAAAAATAAGCTTCAATGTTAGTACGTACAAGGTGTGGTCTGTTGGGGCCAAGAACCCGAATTATACCTGTAATTTGAGGCGGGCTGAGCATTCTGCAAGACCCTTTCTGTACTTACTTATGGGCATTTCTGTACAACTTATGGGCATTATCAGTCTAGACTTGTGAAGCCCTGCTCCCCAGTAAATCCATTTAAATGGGATTTTAATGGTGAGCTCAACAGGTCCAGAAGGCAACAGGTCCAGAGAGGGAAGCAAAGTGTGAACTTCCTTCCTGTTGGGCCCACCTAGTCCTTAGAGACTGCCATTTTTTTTCTGGGCCCAAATCAGGTTCTGATTCTCACTTTTAAGGTCCTAAATGACTTGGGGCCCAGATGCCTGGGTGATGGCTTCTTCCTTTACAGTCCTATCTGTCACCTTTCTGATAATTCCATCTCTTTTACAGATCTGTGCCATTAGAGCCAGAGATAGGGCCTTTTCTATACTTTCTTCTGACATATACCAAGCCCTACGTACATTGAGGTTTCAGCAATTAATTAGAACATTTCTCTTTACCCAAACTTTTGGCATATAATGCTGCCTTGGAGGGAAGTGTGTCTACGCTTTTATTGTGTTTTAGTTGTTTAATTGTTTATGCTGTTCATGGGTAACCTGTGGATTGCAATATTAATTAATTAAATTAATTAAATAAAAAAAATGAAGGGCATTATAGTCTCAAGCAATAGTAATGACTTTATTTGAGTAATTGTTGGGCTTGCACACTTTGCAACCTACAAAGGTCAAAGCAGCTCATTAGATAATTGAAAATGTATGTGTATACTGCAGAAAACAAAGTTGGCAAAACACCTAACAGATCACAATATACCTGATGGGATCTTGGGGGCAGGTCAATGCACGTTTGGGCATACTTTAAACATTCTAAGAGACCTTTCTTCACTGCCTCACTGTGGTCCAGATCAGTAGGACTTGGATCAGCAAGGCCTACTAATCTGGACCATAGAAAAACATGATCTTCAAAGCTAGATTTACAATGATCGGGATCATTTTTATGCAGTATCCTTGTGGGATGGTATCCAAGCTGTAGCCCAAAGAGCCCATTCTGGTGGTTATTGGGGTGACAACATACTTTGGGAATCATTGTAGCAGACCCCAACTGCAGCCAGCACACCTACAAGGAGCTGGAAATGATGGTAGAGGTCTGCTAGTGTTTTAGGGCCTTTTTACCTCTGTCCTGGAGTGTCCACAATTGTCTCTGATCCTACAGAGTTCTGGTAGGGAGGTCCTGGATGGATTATTCACACTTTCTTCAGATGCGAATGCTGCATGTGAGCAAGGCAGGATGGCAGCACAAATATGCACCACGTCACAATCACCATAGCAATGGCTGGGCATGTGGCAGAAGTTGCCATGACCATTACCATGGTGATTCAGATGGGCCAAGATGGGCCATCAACACCATGAGTACCAGTGGTAAAATTGGGGATGGCGCCGGCACTTGTGTTGTGAACATGGGCCACCATCTCTGAACTTAATTGATATCATTTCACACAATTAAGTGCAAAAAGATCCTTAGTCCTCTGCCAACAACAGGCAAAGTACTTTAAAAAGACTTTTTGGAAATCTGCTCTTGTTGATTTTCTAAGAATCACAAGACCTGTGAAAGGAGGTGAAAGCACTTCTCTTCCCACCCCCAGTAACTCAGAGATTTGTACATCATGGATGCCAGCTCATTTCTAGAGTCTTCTAGAATTTATTGCCTATGTGAGCATTCAGAGGGGCAAAGAAGATGCAGTACATTATGCCTATGTACAGTACTGAATTGAAAGTAAGCACATTATTTCCCTTTTGTATGCTGTTCAATGACCCAGTGCCAGCTCTTGGCCACGTCATTCCAGCAAATCTAGGAGAAAGAGTAACCAAAAACAAGAGTCTTGTTTTTCACATTTAAAATCTGACAGTTTTTAATGCTTTCCCTCTCTACAAGTAATATATATTCCTGTGCTCTTTTCAAATGAACAGCCAGGCTGCAATAATTCACAGTTAAAAAAAAAAGAGAGAAAGCCTTGATGTAAGTGAATGGCACTGAAGAGGCCAACACCATGTCTCGACTTATCTGCTGAATGGTAAGATTCTCCCTCAAGATGACCAGCTACAAGGGCACAAAATCACACACCAATGGCAAACACCCCATCTGCTGCTTCATTGGGTCCCCACATGTACCAAAATGGAGGTCAGGAAGCACTTCTGTAGAAATGCCCACTTCCAGGTACCTCCTCTGAGTCTATGGAAGCACCACCTTGGGTAACCTCCTCATAGGTCTTCAGTAGTAGCCTGGGTTTAGTCTGATGGTGCAGGGGCTGCCATCTGTGCATCCATGTTGCACTGCAAGAGTGCTCTGAGGGTCAAGAATACAAAAAGCCCTGAAGCCTTCTGCTTAGGTAGTCACTATAGCTGTATAACAGCAAAGCAATAAGAACTTCTGTAAATATAGAGCTCTGTCTTTTATATCAGTTCAAGAATCCAAATATTAAAGGGAAAGATGCACTATAATAAAGTTTGATTTCTCCAGAGACAGAAGATTATAATGGACAAACACCATGGATCTCATCAGAAAAGTAATGGGAATTACGCTACACAATCTAATGCCAACCAACAATTCACTTGTTCCCAAGTTATTGGGAAGGAATTAGTCAAGAGTATAGCATCTACCATGAATGTGGAAGGATAGTGAGGGAGGGGTGTTGAAGAAAAGCAACAATTGTATTTATTTTTGGAACATATTGGAATGTACTTTGGATATATGTAAAATTATATAAACATATATTGATAGATGATAGGTATATATAGGTAACAGAACTTCACAGCTTTTTCCATCACCCACTCCCACTATGTACCTTGACATACAAGTGCCCTGACATACAAGTGTTTTGAGATACAAGCTGCCGAGCGAGTGATATTTTGCTTTGAGATGAGAGCAAGATTTGAGATACGAGTATGTAAATACAGTATAGTACATAACAAAAACAACTGAGGTGGTTTGGGAGCTGGAATGGATTAATGGGAAGATTGCTTTGAGATACGAGCGATTTGACATAAGAGCAAGGTTACGGAACAAATTAGACTCGTATGTCAAGGTACCACTGTATATACTTATAGTGCTCCCTTTTTGCAGAGCACAGGAAAATGGCGATTTCTTCTGCTCTGCAAAAAAAATCCCAGGCAGAAACATTGATCTGGAGAACACAAGTACCATGGCTTCGCTGTTCCTGTTGCGGTTGTTGGAAGCAGTGGCAGGCATGCAGAGAGCATACTATCACTGTGGCAACTGTCAGGACAGCAAACAGAAACTGCCTCAGTTCACTAGCCTATCAGTGGTGCTGTGGAAAAGGATGCTCCATTCCACGAATGTAAATTCTGATGGCCGCTCAGATCTCTGAGTTAGGCCTATGTTTGGTATCTGAGGGGACATCATGGGTCTATTTTCAAGCAATTTCTGAAGAAATCTGAGACTATATTCAAACAGAGCTTACTTGATTTATTCTTGAGAAAACAAAACACAAACAACTTCAGGTTATTTCTTAAGGCAAACAAATACTTTACATGTCTCTCCGTTGAACACGACTCAGACTTTGGCAGGAACTTTGACTCTGGTTCTGTGCTTTGCTTTGGTTTCAACGGTGGAGCTGTCCTTGTGCCTTGGATGAAACTTGCTGTTCTTGTTATTGTCTAGTTTATTTACTTAATGAATTACCCACAATAGTTAATAAGGCTGGCCTATACTGCTCTCTCTAAACACAGGTCTTTCCTAACTCTAACTCTCCTCAGAATATTTTAGGAATGTACCACAGCTATGGGGGTGTTCTGCCAGCCAGGACCAATACATTTGAAAACACTGAGGGGGGGTTCACTTTAGAATTCTGATCTTTAAACAGCAAAGTCAGGCAGGGCAGCAGAACCATAACATAAATAAAAGGCATCTTGGAAGTCAGACTGCATTATTGAAAGTTTTGAGGGCTCTGTTAAGCAAATGAAGTCCTGTTTTGCCAACCACATGAAAACAAAAGAATTACCTGGTTAAAAAAGCAAAAATGCTCCTATGTTATACAAGGGGCAAATCTATTTTCTCCATTTTAAAGAACTGCCTTCTTTTATCTTTCAAGTAAAATGTATTTATTGAAGCTCATGTGAACTGGATCGTGGGAGCCAAAGACAGAATTTTCTGCAAAGACCCGTGTTTGCAATGGCATTTATCTTAAGCCCACTGAGATACTCCTAAAATTAATTAGTTTTGCCCTCTCAGTTGTTAATTTGTGTTTATCACAGAGAATGAATATGTAGCATTATTCTCAATGTCCTAACAGATCTTCTTCCAGAAGAAGATGAGCCCATGCTAAATGGGTAATACAGATTCTTTCAAAAGTGATAAATAATACTTTTCAGTGGATGAACATCAGGCTCAAATGACTTTTCTAATTATATGAATTAGAATGGTATCCATGGCTGCATTTTAATTGTCGATAATTAGATATTTCCAAACAGCAAGTCTGAGAAATATCTCTAAACATAAAGGCAGCTCAGCTGGAACAAAATATAGGTTCCATCCAGTTTATTTCAAAGGAAGGAATTTTCTTGTTTAGTAACATAACTCTGCTTCAAATGAAAACACACTGCCATTTATTTCAATTAACAGACACTTATTAACATGTTTTGTATAATGATCTATTTTGCATTTCTAGCCCACATTTCTTCAAAGAAATAAAGGTGACAAACAGTGTTCCTTTCTTCTTCCTATGTATCCTCACAACCACCATGAGAGTTAGACTAAGATTACAGGCAGGGATTTGGCACTTAGGCTGCGTCCCCATGGGGCTGCCACTGCCTCGTGGTGGATTCGGAGCAGCCTTAATGCGAATCTTAATTGGCTTTAAGGAGTCCCCATGGCAATGGAAGACAGGCCGGGTTCAAGGCGAACCCGCCTGTACCCATGAAAACTGTGGTAAATCCCTGCATTGGGATGCTGCAGTTTTCTCCACCCCGACAGCTGCCCTGCAGTCAGCTGGGCAGCTGTCAGGCGGGTATAGGGGCTGTCAAGAGCACAAGCAGAGCTCCGGTAAGATGATCAAAACAGACGTGGAAAAGAATCGCTTGGGCTGAAGGGCGTGCCACAAAAACTAATGAAAAAATTCAACAAAACAAAACAAAGTGAATGATAATATAAGTGACTCCTCTGTCTCCCAAGAAAAACCTAAAACTCCCATTTGTAACATTGTTTTTATTTCTTTGCAGTTTTTTTTTTAAAGTGTACTCTTAAGCCTGTATTTCCAGTGGGCTGTGAGGTAAGAGCTCTTCTTTTTTCTTCTTCTTTTTCCTATTCCTCCCACCCACTCATTCCCGAAGCAGGAAGCAAAGTTAATTTCTTTGTTTCAGCCTTCACTTTGCTTATGAGGAGAGTAAGTACATTAATGTCCATCTGCTCTTTATCTCTGCTACATCCAGGTCAGAAGTGACTGATTTAAATCCTGGACCACCAGTTGTTGTCTTTTTCACAGAACAGAGGTGCCACAGACTAAACAGCTCCTAACAGGCTGCAGAAAAACCATCTGAGGATTGTATGTAACCTTTAGGTGACCTTTGAGCAGAGATATTAATTAGACTCACATCTAAATAATCAGATACTATCGAAGTACAGGCTCCTAATCTCACTCTTACAAAAACACCTATCTCTCATCCCAAACACTCCATCTTGTTCAACAGGCAGATCTAAAAGCTGGTTTGATTGTGCATGTCCTCTAAGCAAACTTTATGGCTCAATTTCAGATGTTCCAACAAGATTCATCCTATCTTTCACATGCTGAATAATGGCATTTTTAAAAAATTACAAAATGCTTCTGAGAAGTTAAAAAGGAGAAGCACACAAAGAAATGTGAAGGCAGTTACTCCAGAAGCTAATTGCAAAAATTCATCTATTTTCTCTCAATGAATTGCAGATTATGGAGGTTGTGGTCAGTCAGATCCCAATGGAGGCTTGTTCATGCTTACCTCTGTGGAGTGGATCCAGCCACTCCTGGGGAGGCCTGTCCACACATCACACCACCACCACCACCATCCTGAAGCTCACTTAAGCTGTCTCATTCTTTACTAGCTGTGGACAGATAAAATCTGGTTCACAGCTTAACAGTTAAGAACTAGTTTGCTCACGGTCAGCAACTTTTGAACCCTTTTTCAGGTATGATGCTGCAAGTGGGCATGGCAGTGTGGCCGCAGCTGTGCAGTTGCAAGCTATTGGCCAATAGCCATGCCATTGTCTCAGCACATGCCAGATGTTGCTGCAGCTCTTACCATGGCAACCTGGCTTGCCCAGGCCAGGCCATCTGCACTTCATCTACTAGTGGTCCACTTGGAGACTCACTGGCACATGGAATGTGAATGGCTCCCTCTATGCTTCATCTTAGCATCACTGGTCATGAACCTGAAGACTGGAAGAGGTAGTTGTTATCTATTTTTATTTTAGAAGAAAGCAAAATCAGCCTCCATCCTCCAGTACATAATTGCATATAAAATCATCAACTCAACTAACACCAAACAACCCTCCCCTTCTATTCTTCCCTCTCAGACTACAGGATTTACTCAGGCAACTAACCAATGCATAATTTGATTAATATTTCTTCTCTTTAAATTCCAGGGAATCATTCAAATTAAGTATTCTTTCCCAATTCTTCCTTGGATTAACCCTCATTTCTTTCCCAGAATATGCCATTCTTATTTTGCCCTTATAGGCCAGTTCCCTGAAAACTGCAGATAAGCACTGCCTTTTGAATTATGGCAAACTGACTTTTCTTTTTCTTTTCTTTCTTTCTTTTTTTTTTTTTTTTTTTTGGTATTTAACTTCTGTGGGATAGTATTCCACTGAAGTTTGGTTTAGGGACAATGGCTGGTGTTCACACTGCAAGTGCCGGCACCATCACCAACTTACCTGGGGCTCATAGCAGTGTGGGCAGTCCATCTAGGACCATTTGCATTGATATAGCAATGGCCTGTGGCAACTTCTGCTGTACCCCGAGCCATTGTGACTTCTCCCATGCAGCGTTCACACTGCAAAGCAGTGCAAACGTTGAGTCCAGAAGTTTACCAAGAGCACTCTAGGAGATTCCTGTAAAGATGGGCTACTCTGGGATGGAGGCAGCACCACAGTGCTGGGCCATCCTGTTCACTTAAGTGTGAAAGAATCCTTGGTTGTGCTTCAACATCTGCTTAATACGTAGGACATTTTTGCAGTTTTCTTCCATCCAACAGCAGTTAAGTATAGGAATGGTGATCAGCCTTCGCACTGCAAACTCTGACTGCATCTCACACCTACCTGGAGCTTACCCTTCAGCAAGGTAAGTGTGGATACTGCCCCATGTGCCTTGCTACAACAAAGACCATTATATGCCGCCCTCATGAAGCTGTGTTTGGGGCTGTACTAGGAGTGCACTTTCTATGGACCTGAATATCAGAATGGATGTGATGTGGGCCAGTTTTAAGCAATCTATTGGTGGAGTGGCATATGGCACCATTTTGGCATGGTATCCTGCTTCATAGGTCTCTTTTGTGCAGGTGGAACAGACCAAGGGGGGGCATGGTTCCTCCTATGCCACTCCATCATTGAGGTGCAGTGTCCTAGCATGTTGCATAGACCAGTCCACCTCCTCAGCATGGAAAGGGCCTATATTTAACATTCTCTTGGTTCTAGCATCTATTTTTCTTTCTTTCTCTCCCCACCCCAAATATATCCAATTTACAAAAGTCTTTGGTCATTCTGATAACAACGCCCGAAACAGATAAGATGAAAACTTCTACTAGGCCAAGTATTATAAGGCCTGTTCACACTTCACACACTGGAATGATATCTAGCCGGACACATATTGTGCCGGTTCTAAAAGAACTGCACTGGCTGCCAATTCACTACCGAGCCCAATTCAAGGTGCTAACTCTGACTTATAAGGCCCTAAATGACTTGGGCCCCAGATATCTAAAGGAGCGCCTTCTCCCATATCGACCTGCCCGCGTTCTAAGATCTGGAGGAGAGGCTCTTCTGGTTATCCCCCCGCCTTCAGTAGCTAGGCGGGTGGGCACCCGGGAGAGGGCCTTCTCGGTGGTGGCCCCCAGATTGTGGAATGGTCTTCCCTCGGAGGTACATCAGGCCCCTTCTCTGTCCACATTCAGGAAGGCGGTGAAGACGTACCTCTTCATCCAGGCTTTTGGCTAAATGTCCCCTCCGCCTCCCCCCATTGCACACTCTACTGTCTTTTAAACTGTTTTTTTTTTAATCAATATTATTATTATGCTGGTTTTTAAAAATTTTGTATTGGTTTTAGCATTGTTCTATACAGTTTTGATATGTGTATATTTTATATGTTGGTAGCCGCCCAGAGACCCTAGGGTATGGGGCGGGATATAAATATAAATAAATAAAATAAATAATATAATGATACCATTCCAGTGAAGTGAAGATCAGGCCCAGAGGGAGCCATGTGCACTTCAAGTGCTGCTGTAGTCCCAAATCTGATAATCAGTGATTGAAGTGCCAATCTGGCTCAGACAAGCTGAATCTCTGTGACAGTGACTGATGACATTGCCATAGGGAATGGGTTGCAGTGTGTGGTTGTGCAGTCACTGCTGTGCCACCATGCCCACTTGCAACTTCACACCCAAAGAGAATGCAAATGCAAATGCTGCTGACTGGGAGCTCACCAGCTGTTCCCAGTCAAGCTGTCTACAATTAGGCCATGTCTTCACGGCAACCTTATCTCGAATTCAAAATGTTTTCAATCCTCGGAGTCCGCACGGCAGTTTGGCTTAACACAATTTCCCCGTGTTAAACCACCCCAAAGCGTGATTAATCTCAATCCTGATTTCAACAGGTCTCACTTCAGTTCGTGCGCTTGAAACGTTTTACATTTTTTACTGTGGGGACCCTTCCGTGTTAAGGGATGAGAGTTTCCCTCCCCCAATAGCTTGCTTCCAAAACAAGCTGTAAAAGCAGCAGCAGCCCGAATAGCAATCAAGCAATTCACACCTGATAACTATCTTGCCATTGAAAGTGCTGACCTTCTAAAAAGGGAAAAGAAACAAAAGCAGCTAGTTTGGAGAGATGTGTGAATGTTTAGCTGTAAAGGGGCTTGACTTGCCGCTGCTGCTGTGTGCCCTGAGCAATGGGGAGAGGAGGGGAAAGAATCGCTGGCTGCCTGCTGCCATTTTTCCTCCATCCAGGCAAGCAGCAGCCACCCAGTCACCCAGCTAGGCTCCGTGAAGGGGTCTGTTATGGGTGGCACGTTCACGCCAGTAGGAAGAGGACAGGGCAGCCCTGAAAAGCGGCTTTTAAAAAGTAGCCACTGGAGTCCCCCCTTGAGTCACGTACGTCCTCAGAATCCGGATTGAACGCGATTAAGCTGAAAGTAATGGGAACAGGCAAATTTGTGTTTGCATCCGGTTCTATTATTTCAGTTTAGGGAAAGCGAAATAAGCTTGCTGTGGGGATTTGCCCTTAGTAATGACTAAGGCAGGTCAAGTGAGTTTTGGGACACTCTGAAATGGCAGTGGTGGCATAGCGTGCAGACACACTGTCCCCGGAGTGGCTGGAACCATTCCTGAAAGGTACGTGCAAACAGGCCCTAATTCAACCCATCTTTTCTTAAGGCCCCTTGAAGTGCTATAAATCTTCCTAATGAAGAACTTGCAAACAAATTTACCAACTGTTCAGCTGCATAACCTTCAGAACTTAGCCTTCAAAGAAATATCTTGGTCTTTTCCCAGTAGAAGCATGAACCAGGACATATACTACTCCTGAATATTATTTATCTTACTTAATGTCTTTTGCCCTGGGAAAGGAGATAGCTGTCTATACATGTCTTAGCTATAAAAGGATTTATACTGCCTCTTAGTGTAGATTTTCCACAGATTAGATGGTCTGTTCTTTGCCTTTCTGTGAATCTCTCCAGACATACCTGCATAATAAACTATATTTTCTTGCCTAGATTTGCATTCAAATCTTTTCTTCAGAAACTTTTTTTTGGCTATACTACCATACTATACATATATCACTGATGGTACCTGGCATGATTTTAGATAGTACCTACATTTATTTAAATACAGAAAAGTGGGTTGCTTTAACTATTAAGAAGTAGGTGGATGAGGCAAAAATTGTGACAGTGGTATGGAAATGATTGAAATGGGAAATTCTAGTGCTTGACCAGTCCTAGGAGGCAGGGGAACACACATACTATCAAGATAACAGATCTTGGCTACCAAGCAAACTGTAGAATCCTTGAGTGCGATATTGTAAAACAATAGCCTAAGGGCAAGGAGATCGGACTTATTAAATATCAGTACACCCGAGGCAATTCTGACAAGTTACAGTAAAACACAGAGGAAAGAGATGTCGAGTTTGCTAAGTGGGATAGATATCACTCAACAAGAACTGCTCAAAATTCCAGGAAGCACTGCTAGTGACAGGAGGTAACAAAGAGAAGCCAGTATTAAAAAAATGGAAACGTTGCATATTACAAAGTTTCTCAAATGTTATATATGCTGAGAAAGCAAAGGTTTCTGTCAAAGTCCACAAATCTGTAGTCTTGAGTTTTCTCAGGGCCTTTCTGCATGAAACAGCCGTGATCTAAACCAAAGTTTGCTGGTTCAGACCGCAGCAAGGAGTGATCTGAAAGAGAACCACATGCACAATGGGGGCTGACCCAAACCATCCTCCACATTGCCCCCAAAGCTTGCAAAAGTTTTGGGCCAGCATCTGAGAACTCTGAAGGACTAGGAATGAAAGTTCCTAGTTTTGGCACCACTAGGGAACATATTTCAGCAGTGTGCTTTGGTACACTGCTGAAATGGGTCCCCTGATAGTCCCAAACCTGGAGGCATGCCTCTCTATTCAGGTCCAGGGCCCACTAAGATCTACCAGGCCCCTTGATCTGGATCACCTTCCATCCTGCATGGATGGAGCATATGAGCAGTGAGTGGGGCCTTCCACACATAGTGGGGTATTCCACACTAATGTGTGGAAAGGAGGCTCTTAGTGCACTGGTTGGTAAAGAATTTCTGCAAGTGCAGAAAGGTCTTCAAATACTGATTTGCAAATGCATTATAAAAGTAGGGCCCTTTCTGCTCCCATTGGTGATACAAATTAAGGAGCCTCTTAATCTGGATTGTGGGAATCTGATTTGCCCTGACCCCACTGGTCTTGTTTTGTCTGCACTGGACAAAGCCAGATCTGGATAAAGCAGGCCCTTAATCCAGATGTGCTGTAGAGCCATTTAATTGAGATCTGGCTTTGTTCCAGATCCTGGGAGGTGTGTAGAACAGTGGGGATGATTTCCAGTGATTCACCCCCACCACCCCTGTTCTAGCCTTCAAAGGCATTGGGGGGTGGGGGGAGGCTACAAATTGCACAGAAGCTTCACAGCGTTAGGGCTCTGATCCAGTCCATGCTTCCAAGTAATCTGGATCAGTGGGATCCATTTATTAGGATTTATTTATTTTATTATTTACATTTCTATCCCGCCCCATACCTGAAGGTCTCTGGGTAGGCTACAACCCTAAAACAACAAATTAAAACAATGTAACAAAAGGTAAGTGCAGAAAAGGCCTAGGTCTTGTGGTTGGGAGATCTTGTTCTCATTATCCTAATGACCAAACAAACCAAAGAATAATTAGGATGAATACCACATGATCCCCCAACAAGCTTTATGTAAAGATCTCAAGATAACACATTTAACAATTTTAAGAGTGGGGCAATCAGAAGGACTTTCTAAAAAGTTAGCCGATGAACTGGGGTTATGGATCACCAGAAGCGCAGTGGAGCGACAATTAAAAGATCATATTTTGTTATCTCAATTCAAGCTTCGTTAGATTCAAATTTAGGTGGTATTAAGCAAGGCTTTCAATCTTTGTGCAGTCCCATCACTGTATGATCCCAAACTGCAATCTTCAGGCACCACCTGGAAATGGGCTTTTTGAACCACATCATAAAAATCTCTCACACTGGCAACTTCAGAGAGGAGGACACATTTGTTCCTAGGCCTCTGAGGAAGGCCAGACGGGGGCATGGTGTCATACAACTCTATAAATCACCTCAGTCTTGGCCCAGATCAAGCAAGCCAATGCAGAAGATACCAGAGTGTTCCCTTTGCCAGTGCCATTTTGGTTGATTAATGGTTGCCCTGACTTTCAGTGTCCCCAGTTTTTCTGGTTCTCTCAACTCTTAGCTTTTCATAGTAGCAATTAGTTGCATAACATAGTTTTGCACTGAACAGTGGTTTGTGGTAGCAAAACCAGACTGCGCAGAAGGAGTGCTGCAGGATTTTGCATCAACTGGCATGAGATGCTGCAAATTGAATCCGGGGACTTGTAGTTCAGTAACAGCTGGAAGGCCACAGTTCAGAACTCCTACTGAATAATATTAATTTAAAATGAAAAGAAAAGTAGGAGTTAAAGTTGATTTGACACAAGCCTTTTCTGCATTGGACCTTATTCTGGATTACATCTCAGAATAGGAGCTTGCTGTCTGCATGTTGTTGCAGACAACAGCAGGTCCCAGGCTCCTATTTAAGGATATTATCTGGAATAAGAGCCAGTGCAGAAAGAGCCACAGCTATATAAATGGTTGTATTTTGCATGACTGAATTCAGAGGTGATCTTTTCCATACACATACTGCTTTATGAAAGAAATAACAAGAATAAAGCCAATATCTCTTTGAAACATTCAGGCTCCCCCTTTCCAGGCTGTTTTTCTTCTGATGACTGAGTGAAATGGATCTGTGTGTGTTTAAATCTTGAAGGTGCAAGAGACATCCTACTCATTCTTCAAAGGATTTAAAACAGATTGGAAAGATAACTGTTTTGTCACAAGGCAAAGACCAAAGAGGAAATATCACCAGCAGACTGGCCAGATGGTTTGGATAATACTTGAAATCCAGAGAGAAAAAGTTTGCAAACATATCTTGTGGTGACTAATACTAATTTGAACCCCAAATCCAGACAACTGAGTGTGTAACTAAAGGGAAAAAAAGTCATTATAAAGGCGAACAGCTTTCTAAAGCAGTGAAGCTTTGACCTGTGAATGTATTTTATTATCATTTTTATTTCTTAGCAGGAAGACTTGGAAGTTGGGTTTATTTAGATCCAGAAGAGTTCCTCTCCCACCCCCACCCCCCGTTTTTTCTTCCCTAATTTAGGGCCTTTGGGCTTTTAACTTCAGTGAGATAGTATTTCACTGAAGTTAAATTCAGGGATAATGCCGTGGTTTGCACTCTCAGGGTGCATTCCCACTTTACTATTCTGGGTGCATCTTTCAGGCTGTGGGGGGGAGGAACCGGGGTGTTTCTAAGGCCATCTGCTGGGACTCGAGAGCAGGAGAAGGTTTGTCCTTGTCTCTGCTTGAGATGCCCATGAGCATTTGGCGGGCCACTGTGTGCAACAGGATGCTGGACTAGATGGGCTGTGGCCTGATCCAGCAAGGCTTCTCTTATGTTCTTATGTTCTTATGGTCCGGGTTGGACTATCTTTTGGTGCGGGTTGGACTATCCCTCTGGGAACAGCACTGAGCGTGCATTTTGGGCTGTTCCCATTTACTTGCACCAGTGGCTTGTGTGGGGAGGGGTTTGCCTTTAAAATGGCGCAGCGCAGTGGTTGTGTGTGTGGAGTTGCCAGTGGAGGAGTGTGGCGGTTTTTTTCAGAAAGGAGAGGACAGGAGACATCGCTGTGAAGAGGAGGTGGAGGAAGGACCCCCCCCCTCACTCATTCCCATCAAGTCTCAGCCAAGCGGTGGGTCAAGGCAATGAGCGCGATGCCTCTGTCTTCCTTCTCTTCATCTGCCCAGGCAACAGTGAGCCAAGAATGAGGAATAAAAGCAGTGGTAGTGGTGGCAGCACCTCCTTCTGCATCCACAAGACTGCCATGTGCGCAAAAACAGATCAGGTGGGGAAATGGCTTGACTCACGGTTCTGCTTAAAATGTTTAAAACTTTTTTGCTGTATTCCTGTACAGCCTTTTCTTTAGCATTGCGGGCATGGCAAGCATGGCAAGATGTTAGACCCCGCACACATGTGGGTGGCATTGGACAGGAGGCTGCAGCTCCACCTCAAAAAGCCTGGGAGCGTTCTCATCTAGAGAGAGAAAGAGAGAGAGAGAAAGAAAGCTCAGCTAGGAAATTGTAAGAAAAGTCCCGTTTCCCCCGTCTCCCCGCCCCCCAGATTTCTGCAGGATAGTGCTCAGAAAATCTGGGGATAAGAAGTAGAATGAGAACACTGCTTGCGGAGTTCAGATTACTTGCCTAGAAAATGGGAACCCTGGATGCCGAGTTTGAATCCAGGTTTTATTGCCTATGGGAACGCACCCTGAGTGCTGGCACCATCCCCAACTTACGTCCAGGTGCCTGAGGTGCAGATGGTCCGTCCTGGACTATCCAAATTGCCATAGCAACACCTGCAGCAGCTTCTGCTGTGTGCTGGGCTATTGCTATGGTGATTGTGAAGTGGCATGGCATAGTTGCAATTGCCCCACCCAGCCTCTGTGCAGCATTTGTAGCAGAAACTAAATGGAGAAGTAAACTATTCAAATCCCTGGCTTCCAGTCCAGACCAGATTCAAGTCCTATAGTCAGTATATAAGGCCCTAAAACACTTGGGCCCAGAGTACTCATTCAACTGCCCTCCTTAATTGGATATTCTACTCTAGGTCATCTCTGAATGTCATCTTGTGGTATCCAGGGCAGGGCCTTCTTCTGTGGTGGGGCCTTAATTCTGTAATGCTCTGCTCTCAGATGTACATTTGGCTCTTACTGTGAAATATTTATTTCATGTTCCCACTCAGGTTTTACTACTGTTTTTATTTTTTGTTATTTTAATGGCTTTCAACTTTGTTTTGGATGTTGGAAACTGCTCAAATTAGTCCAGTTGATTGATCCAGAGTGTGATATGGTGTGGGTGGAATCAGGTCTACTATTCCACTAGTAGTACCAATTAAGCAGTACTGTCAGTTATCTGGATTAGGACCTCCCTAATCTGGATCAGGCTCCACTGAATGAAGATGAAATTGGACCAGCAGGGGGTAGGGCCTCTGTTATACTGTATTAATGTGCAGATACAGAAGCCCAGATGTGTGCTACACATATCCTTAATATGGATTAAGGGTCCATGCAGAAATGACCAAATCTACCAGTAAACTAGACCAAGGACCCCTTAAGATGGGTCAGACTCTGTCATGCACTGTCAAAGCATACTAGTGGTGGGTGGGACCTCCTGTATTCTGAACTAACATGCAAAAAGGAGGTCAGTGTGCTTGCTGATAAGGAATATCTGCTGTTTAAATGGGTCTGCTGGTGATCCAGATTCATTGTGGATAGACCTCTGCATACAGAGTGGGATAAAAATGTAAATAAAATAATCAGTGGTGGGTGGGACTTCACAGATCAGCACTAACATGGAATCTGTTGAGACTCTGAAGAGGAATGCGAGAAATCTTAGTACTGAATAAGGTAAGTACAGAAAGCCCATACTCCTTGCAGATCTTCCAGTGTTTCTTGTTAGAAAATAACCAGGCAGAGGTTTTCCATGTTCCCCATTGGAATTAATTTAAAATATATTCCACTAAACCTTGTTCTTTTACTTCCTTTTCCTGCAGCTGTCCGTGGAATCTACAGCCTTAATCTCAAGCATACATGAAAAGAGTTATTTTGAGAAAATGCTATATACCAGATTGTAAATAAATGTCGTTTTTGCATCATTTTCCAAATCCATAACTAAATGATGGCATAAAGAGAACTGAGAGACTTTTCCTTCCTTCCTACTTGTCTCTTACACAGAGAGAAGGTGAATTTACTTTCTGTTTTTTTATCTTTTATTTTTTTGACATGAATTTATTTTTAAAATATTTTCAGCATGGTTTCAACAAGTCTCATGAGGCTCTCATTCCTGAGATTACAGGGCTGCCAGATGTCCTTTGTTTAATAGTATGTGTTTTACTCTGTAATGTAAACAGCCAATACCATACAAAGATCAAAAGCAAATCTTTTTGCCCCCCACAAAACATCATCTTTAGTAAGAGGACAAAGGAACAGAGGTAAAACGATTAACAGTCAACAAGATGGATACATCAGTAGCCAAACCCATGCCATGTAGGGATGCAGGAATGGGCTTTTGACATTTGATTCTTAACGAATTGAATATTAGAAAATCTGTATTCATACAAATAGATCCTCTTAGAATATAGTAGGATTCTATTCGATACAAATGTATTCATACGAACACCTGATATGAACAAATACATATGCGATACGTATCCAACATGAATGCATATATCTGATACATATCCGATATGTATCCTGTAACAAATCTGTTCTGAAAGCATCACATTCGACCTGAATCCACTTTTAATCTACTCTCCATCCATGTCAAAAACAGTCTGGATCCATTGCAGATGTGACTAGTGCAACTGCTTTCCCACCTCCCCAGTCTGAGAAATGTCCAAACTATTTGTACAAATTTTGTAATATTCAGTTCCTGTGTAAAAGTCCAAATTGGTACAAATTCATTCAAATAACAAGCGTTACGAATATTCATGCACATCCCTAGTGCCATGCAAATGCGGCAAGTGGACAAGGTGGGTGGCTGCAGCTGCACAGTCATGGTCTTCAGGCCAATGGTGACAGAGCCAAGCCATCTGCACTTCAAGTGCTAATGGTCCAGTTAGAGGATGCACCAGCACTTGAAGTGTGGATGCCTTCCCTGAGCCAGTTCTTAACTTCAGTGGAATGGTATTGGTATGCCATCTCAGTAAGTTAAGTGTGAACAGGCCCACTCTTACAGTGCTTTCTTCCTCTCTCCAACTTCATTGCCATACCTGCAAAGCTTGAACTAGCAACTTTGGCCTAAATAGCACAGGTCTATTTTGGAAAACACACAAGATTTCCCATGTTTTTCAAAACGGTTCCATCCAGAAACATTGAAGCTGGGGAACAAAATGTTGCCAGTTTCAGTCTTTGCAAGGTTAGAATTGGAGAGGCATGTAGGTGGCACACTCCCCATTCTTTAATACAGGATCTTCCCTCACTGATGTTTCTGCCTGATTTAGTTTAACACAAGACAGGAAATGGCCCCAGAATTAGTTTGTTTCTGTCTAGCCCTAAATTACATTGGGAGGAAATCACCTGTGTTAAGCTGCTACTGCCATAACTCTACACGGCAGCACTCTACACTCTTGGAATTCTTTACCTGTAGGTTGCCTCTCGAGATGGATTTTGCAGACTGCAACACTGGTTAGGGCAGAGAATTGTTCTTTTCTGGGCCCCAGGGACATCCCATTTCTATGATGTGGATGCAGGCTCATTTACATACATCTAGGCTTAATTAAAATAAATTAAAATATGAATGTTGATCCTTTTTGCACTTGGCTGCAATAGATCTAGATCAGTGGCCATGAAATAACAGGGCCCACTGATCTGGTTCATGTGGAGGCATGGGCCAGACCACAGCCATCTGCACTGATGGAGCTGATCTGGCCTGTGAATCCTCATGGTTGTGAAGCTTTTGTGAGCTCTGCAGTTTCCCTATCTCCAAAGGCTACGAAAGGAATTTCCTAGCCTCAGAGCCTGTATTAAGAGGGTCCTTAATCTGGATCACCAGTGAGTGCAGAGAGGGGCTTTAAATTTCTCTCCCATAGTCATTCATGGGTGTCACACTAAAAACACATCAGTGAAGAACAATTCAAACCACAAACTTCAGGACAAATATATTAGGTGCCTTCCCTGGAGAATATACGCAGCCCTGATTGCAACAGCTGTCTTTCAAAGGGCTTTAATCTTGCTGCCAAAATGATCTTTAATATCCTTTAGATTTAAAATCTTCCTTGACATGTTTCACAGAGGTCTTGCGGTGTTCATTCTATACTCCTACGCTTCGGTTTTATATCCTCTTTTAGGGCAACTTATTTCATTTTCTACCCACAGGTAGAGGTTTGAAGAACTGAGACAGCATATTGCCACTTACGCTATGAAATGAAAGTCTAATCCAGAGTAAGATCATAAGGCAGTCCATGAATGCAGTAGGTCCCACTGAAAATCAAATGTTCTTCCCTTGATTATCCAATAGTTACCAAAAAAAGAGAGTTATCCAAAAAGCAGTTTCCATTTACTTTAATGGGCCTGGTAGCAAATGTCTGCAGCCATTAGAGGTAAATTATGTGAAATGTTTCTAGCAACTCTAGAGGGAATAGAAATATATTCTGTTAAAAACCTGAAGTTGGGCAATGACTGCTCAGTATACCAAGCTACACTAACAATAGTTTGAAGGGTGAATGTACTCTTATATGGCAATGAAGTTGGAATATGTGGAAGCAAATTCTGCTTTTGAAAAACTAGACTCTTTCTGCACTTACTCATTAATCTGGATCAAGAAGCAACTTAGTACACAATGTCTGCATGGAACTAATGTTAATCTAGTTCAGATCTGTACTGAGGGCTCAGTAGCCTGGATAGTTGTAGACCTGACAAATGTGCTCTATCTGTGCTAGCACAGTTTGATCTGGATCAAGAAAGGGGCATCCACACACAGAATGGATCTAAGAAGAATGTGAGTATGGTTTTAAGTGACATGCAACTACAGAGATATAATCCAGAATAAGGCCCAGTGCAGAAATGACCTGTCTAAAATATTATGTACCAGATAGAGAGGTGCACACACAGTTTGGTCTAGTGGTTAGGGAGCCAGATTCTTATCTGGGAATACCAGGTTTGATTCCACCCTCCTCCATGAAGCCAGCTGGGTGACCTTGGGCTAGTCACAGCTCTCTTCTTCTGAGCTCTCACAGCCCCACAGGGTGTGTCTGTTGGGGGGAGAGAATAGAAAGCTTTGTCAGACGCTTTGAGTCCCCTTAAATGGGTGAGAAAAGTAAGGTAGAAAAGCCAACTCCTTCTTCTTTGTCAGCTGTTTGAGTCACATCATACTGAACAGTCCTTTGTTCCATTCAAATTTAATTTTTTTTTCTTCAAATAGGCAGGTTGTTCAGTTCAAACGTAAATTGTTCAAACACCTTCAAACCTCAAATCAAACAGGGTGTGTTTGGTAGGCTCATTTAGACATCCCTTTGCTCAGTTTGAATTAGAACTCTGTTTTTGAACTGGAACGGTATTTGGTCCTAACTGAAAAACTTTTGAATTTGAGTCAAACAGGTTCAGCATGTATCTAGTACCAGGTCTAAGTAGTGACAGCAAAGTGCTTAATCCCATTGCTGCCTTGCCTTCATCCTGGTCCAAATGTGCAGGCTGTTGCTTTATCAAAGTAGATGACAGCAATAATAAAATAAATTAAAGGCACTTGAGAAACTTTGGGCAGAAGCACATCAAGGACTTAGTCCAGTTCATCTCATTCTTCTACTAATGGGGTCACGCTGACCCAGGTTACTAAATGCATCTGCCAGTCTATTTAATGAATGATTGATATGACTGACAAGGGATTTCAGCATGCATCTCTGATACATACAAAATTAAGCAAATAAAAGCAATATCAGTTATAAAATACTGAGTGCAATTACATCAGCATCTTGACATTAGCTGAATCAAATGTTTTTGAAATCCAGTGTATAAGAATTGTCATACAGGATGTTAAAGAATCAAAGTACAAAATAACCCTCTAGGGTTTGGTTGGTGTCTGTCTGTCTGTCGTCATCTCTGTAAACAGAGGCTCCATTCACTCATTCAGATGTACTAAAAACAGCTTGAATGTATCCTAGAAGTGACAGCATGTGGCACAAGCATTCCCATTTCATTTCTAACCCATGTGCAACACACTTTGAAACTGTTTATGGCCTTTGGGGTACTTTTCACATGCAGGCCACTGGCTGAGGAGATTTCCATGTGCCCCTCCAAATGGACTCAAAAGTAGGAAATCTTTTAGAACCTGTCAAAATGCTATCAGGCTCTGGAACAAGGCCTAATCTGCTCCTTCTGTTGTCATCTGCCTGCATGGAGGTGGCAGAAATCAAACCCATCCTGCGCAGCAAGGGAGACCACTGACTGTACAGCCACTGCACTCCTCGGGAGGCATGTTCTCCCAGGAAACATGCAGGTATGTGAACCGCCACGGTCCCAAAACACATCTGATGCAGACCTTGTGGACTGTGTGGATGCTGTCTTTTTGTGATTAAAGGTGAGATGAGCAGACTGAGAACCCTAATATGTGACAGGACTGTCTCTGAACCACCTCCTACGTATTTTGGTTACTGTATCTGAACACAGTCAAAATCTTTTGAGGAGGTTGCTGACAATGTAATTAGTCTAGCACGAATAGCATCTAATCTTTTTGTAATTGTAATGCACAGCTCTGCCTTTTAGATGATATTTGAAATACTCGGTGGAAAGAGTTGGATAGTGTTCTGTTATCTTTTGGGAACCATAATTCCCTTAGCTCACATGCCTTCTGCTCTGATTAGGTTAGACATAATATTACATAAGTTACAAACTAAAGGCTATCTCAGAATATAAACCTTGTTCTGCATAATCTCTCATTGGGGATTCTCAGTAGAAGATGTATATTTATTGAATCTTTTTAAAAGTCTTTTAATGTATACTTTGTTTAATCTGTTTTAAGATTGTCACCCGCCCAGAGACCTTCGGGTATGGGGCGGGATAGAAATGTAAATAATAAATAAATAAATAATAAATAAATAAAGAGGCAGGCTGCAGCCGTGGGGACATTTTGCGGGCTTTTTGGCAGCCTGCGTGACAGTGGAGTTGGAGCAGCAGCAGGAGCCTCGTGATCCCGCCAAAAATGGACCAATAGGAACCGCCGGATTACGGACTATAAAAAGCAGCAGCCTGGCATTCCTGGAGTCTTATTTTGTGGCTTTAGCAGAGGGGGAGGGGATCAAGGAGGGTTTGCTGTACCCTTGGGACTTCTGGTTCGCTTTCTCTTGGAGTAGAGAGGAGAGGACTGGAGGGAGGTCTTGCCTCTGGAGTAAGAGGGAGATTTCGGCATGCATTCACTGACAGGAGGGTGTGTGGACGGACTACTCTCTTCGGACCCAGAACAGAGCAGGGTCCGGCAGAGCAAACAACATTGCCTTGAGCCTAACTCTATTATTAGGGAGATTTATCTCACTGAATGGTAGAGGGAATCTCTGAGGGAAGGACTGAGAAATGGAAAGGTTTGCTGTAAGGCTTGGCAAACCTCTGCTTGTTTACAGGAGAGCTCTTTATAGGGAACAGGACTTTATATTATTGATAATAACCATCTTTTCAAGCAACTCTTGAACATTTAAGTTATTCACAAACCTTGCTTCTTTATTTTACTTGTTGTAGTAAGTGTTTGGTTTACAACCGTGTATGCTTGCTGCTTTAGGGGAGTCTGTCTCACAGACGTATAAAGCATGATGCCAGTTGGCTGGGGGAACTTGTTGGTATACAACCCTCTGATAACTGGCAGTGGGCCATGGTGCCTTGCAGCCACTTCCTTTCTGTGCAGCTCTGTGGTGGGCGAGGAGGGAGGGGTCGAGCTGGGTCGCCACAACCCCCCTAATAATAGAGTTAGGCTCAAGGCAATGTTGTTTGCCCTGCCGGACCCTTTTGGCTGGGTACCAATATTTGGGGAAATGCCTAGCAGTCTAACAGTTGAACACAGTGGCATTTCTGGAAGTTGCAAAGATACTGTGGATCAAGGATAATTTTAATGGTACCCTGCCAGATTTTTCCTATCATGTATTTACTGTAGATCTCAGGGAGGGGGCTTTCTTGTAGTCCTTCCTCTCTCAGATGTGTGTGGTGTAAGAACATGGCAGGAGAATCTCTTCTGCGCTGGTCCCCAGAATCTGCAATATACTTCACCTCAACGTTTGCCAGGCACCTACATAATATGGTTTTTGGCACCTGGTTAAAACGCCTCCCTTCATCCAGGCTTTTGATGTTTGGCTCCCTCTGGGTGCTATCCTCCTAGGGAGGATGGATGAGTGGGAGGGAAGGGGAGAAGAGAAGAGAAGAGAAGCAAAGCTATATTTTAAATATGCTTTAATGTTTTATATATTTTGTTTTATTTATTATAGTTATGTGACACACACACACACACAAGCATGTATCAATGGCTACTACAATGAACACTTAGGTATATCCTTCAAGCTGGGAAGACAGCCAGGATGCCTCTAGGGCCATTGCTGGGACTCAAAAGCAAAATGGGCAACTGGTGGGCCACTGTGTGAGACGGGATGCTGGACTAGATGAGCTGTGGCCTGATCCAGCAGGGCTTCTCTTATGCTCTTTTATTCTGTTTATATGCATCCTGAGTCTGTATGAATTAAATACAAAATGGACTGATACTAATTTTACTGCTGGTCCAAGCTGGGATGATTAACTAGAGCTTCAGTGTAGCTGCAGTGATTAATAACAGTTCACCAAACTAAAAATTGATAGGATAAGGCAGGAAAAGATCTCTCTCTCTCTCTCTCTCTAAGAGAGCGTGGAGTCTTTGCCATTTTTATTTAAATCATGAACCTCGTCATAATTTTCATATCTAATAAAGTAAATGAAAATAAATTGTTTGTTTACAATGTTTTAATTGGAAGCAGGTTGAAAACATATTCAGCATTCAGTTAATGCTGACATTTTGCTGCCCCATTGCTTCAAACTGTCTTAAGCATCATTTTCTGAAGAGTTCAATTAATTTTTGTTTTGTTTTGTTGTTTGAAACTGTTCTGGGAAAGGATCCCCCAAACCTCAACAGCTGAAATTTTATGTAGAACCAAATAATAAAAAATGTTTAGCATATGTTTATATCAACTACTTATTATACTGTTACATATAAAAGTATGGATAGTAGATTTTTTCTTCTTCCAGCATACAGCTCTCTCTTGTGCAAATCGATGATTTCCCCATTGTTTTTCCATTCCTTGCCCTTCATTCTTAAGTGCAGTTAAGGGTCTTTCTGCACTTACCACTATTCCAGATGTAGAAAGGTACTATAAGCTTCCCTTCTGGCAACCAGGGGGCACTCTGTGAAGGTGATGGGCAGAAGAGTTAGGACCAAGTATTTTTCACAAAGAGGGTAATTGGTTTATAGAATTTACTAACAGAAGAGATGGTGACAGCAACTAGCCTGGAAAGCTTAAGAAAGAACTACTTGAATCAATGTCTAGGAATCACCTAGATATTGGAGGTATCACCTCCAGGTTGAAGAACATGCAGGATGTCTATGAAAGCCATTTGCAGGAAGTTGAGAGCAGATGAAGACTTTGCCTTCCTTGACCAGAATGACTACTGTATGAGATTGGATGCTGGACTAGGTGGGTATGGCCTGATCCAGCTCTTATGTTTAAGAGCATTAGGACTGATGTACAATCAAAGGATTCTTTATTGCATAAAGATAATTGTAGACCCAACATGACTCTTATTGAACACTTAAAGAGGGTCCCTCACTTTTTCCTTACCTTTCTGCTTTAAAAGATTAATCTTTCTTGCTATATAATTATGCACAAGAAAAAAAATTCTGAGAGATATACTGAAAAGAACAACTACTGTATAGGCAGCATGAGAATTAAGCAGCACTTAGATTAGGAGGTAAGACTTCAAAATGCTAATTTGATCAAACTTTGATACATAGTAGAGATAGAGAAGCTGAGTGGTTACCTGAGCAAGGGACTGCAAACTACTGAGGTATAGCAGAAAGAGAAAACATTGAAAATAATATTTGATTTTCATCTTGATCAGAGCCAACAGATGTGGCTGGTGCCTAGAATCAAGCATAGCTCATTTGAGTTTTGTAAACTATATTATAATGTTGAGATAGAAGAAGTCCAGTGAACAAATGACAGGAGACCTACAGGTCAAGATGCAATTACTTTGGCATAAGAAAGTAATTGGAGTGATAATAATGATTAGTGCCCTAGTTGCCATACTGAAGGATTTGGAGAAACACTTCAGCCCATTAGAAACTGTCTCTAAAATTTCCACCCATCAATTGCAAAGAATGAGCCTTTCCACATTTGCCTCTTAAGGAAACTCCTGGGGTATTCCTGCATGCAGCATCCACATTTTGTGGAGCTGCCACTTCCCTACACACAGATCCATGTGTGCAGGAGTTTCCCAGAAGTGTGTCAATGTAGAGCAGTTACATTGACACTCCCTGCAGGCAGGCATGGCTCCGTCTTCCCTTCCCCCTGCTGTGGGAATTTCAGAGGGATCCAGAGGACAGGTGCCAAAGGCTCCAAGGAGACTGGTGCTTTTTTGTAAGGCTTCTTCCCGCACACTTGAGAGAAGTAAGATTTATATGATTTAATATTATGGGTTTTCATATTTATATTTTAGAGGTCAGCTTTTATGCTATTTCCTTGTCGTTGGCAATTCAGACCCATTTCAGGCCTGGTTATGGTACAGAAACTGCCTTGGTTGCCCTAGTTGATGACCTTCTCTGGGAGAGAGATAGAGGTAGTGCTACCCTGTTGATTCTCCTGGATCTCTCAGCAGCTTTTGATACCATTGGCCATGGTATTCTTTTGGAAAGGCTACCGAGTTTAGGAGTTGGTTGGAGGCAGTGCACTCCATTGGTTCTGTGCCTATCTCCATGGCTGATGTAAGAGAGTGGTAGTAGGAGATTCTGACTTGATGCCCTGGGAACTGACTTGTTGATCTTCATGGACATGGGGTGATCTTATCTCCCATGCTCTTTAATAACTTATATGAAGCTATTGAGAGAAGTCATCAGGAGATGACACTCAGCTCTCCCTCTGCCATCTGAATCATGAGAGGCAGTTGAAGTGCTTGACCAGGCACCTGGAGGCAGTAATGGACTGGATAAGGGCCAATAAATTGAATCTGAATAGAGATAAGACAGAGGTGCTGTGTGTGACAGGTTTATTTATTTATTATTTACATTTATATCCCGCCCCATACCCGAAGGTCTCTGAGTGGGTTACAACAGATTAAAATAGAATATACATTAAAAGACATTAAAAGTTCAACAAATATAAAACAGTATACAATATGTTTAAAATAATAGTGTCTGTACTGAGAGGGATAAACAGCTTAGCCAAAGGCCAGGGTAAAGAGGTGTGTCTTCACTGATGCACCTCGGGGGGGGGGGAGGCTATTCCATAGTCTGGGGACCATCACAGAAAAGGCTCTCTCCTGGGTGCCCACCAACCTCACTGTTGAAGGTGGTGGGACAACCAGGAGGGCCTCACCACTTGATCTTAAGGCACGGGCAGGTCAATATGGGAGAAGGCGTTCCTTTAGATATTTGGGGCCCAAGTCATTTAGGGCCTTGTATGTTAGAGTCAAAACCTTGAATTGGGCTCGGTAGCGAATTGGCAGCCAGTGCAATTCTTTTAAGACCGGTGTGATGTGCATCCGGCTAGATGTTCCAGTCAGCATTCTAGCCGCTGCATTTTGCACTAGCTGCAACTTCCGAACCGTCTTCAAGGGCAGCCCCATGTAGAGTGCATTACAGTAGTCCAATCTAGAGGTTACCAGAGCGTGGGTAACTGTGGCCAAGACATCTCTATCCAGAAGAGGCTTCATTGACGGACTAGCCGTAGTTGGAAGTAGGCACTCCTGGCCACAGCCTCCATCTGAGCTTCAAGTGTTAGCGTGGAATCCAGGAGAACCCCCAAGTTATGCACCTGTCCCTTCCAGGGCATTGCAACCCCATCAAGGACAGGGTATCTCCCAACTAAAAGGACCCAAGACCCTGTGACACACAGCACCTCTGTCTTGTCTGGATTCAGTTTCAATTTATTCACCCTCATCCAGCCCATTACCGCCTCCAGACACCTGTCAAGGACTTCAACCGCCTCTCCTGATTCAGATGGTACAGAGAGATAGAGCTGGGTATCATCTGCATACTGATGACACCCAACTCCAAATCTCCTGATGACCTCTCCCAACGGCTTCATATAGATGTTAAATAGCATGGGAGATAAGATCGATCCCTGAGGGACCCCACAGGTGAGTTCCCAGGGAGTTGAAACAGTATCTCTCACAACCGCTATCTGGGATCTATATTGGAGATAGAAGCAGAACCAGTGCCAAGCATTGCCTCTCACTCCTAAACTCCATAGTCTCTCCAAAAGGATACCATGGTCAATGGTATCAACAGCCGCTGAGAGGTCCAGGAGAACCAACAGGGTAGCGTTTCCCCTGTCTCTCTCCCGGAGAAGGTCATCAACCAGGGCGACCAAGGCAGTTTCTGTGCCATGACCGGGCCTGAAGCCAGATTGAAATGGATCTAGATAATCAGCTTCTTCCAAGCATGCCTGCAGTTGAACAGCGACAGCCCTCTCCAGAACCTTGCCGAGAAAAGGTATATTGGCCACCGGGCGATAGTTGTTTAAGTCTTCTGGATCCAGAGAGGAGGGGGCGCACCACAGCCTGTTTCAAGGCCAATGGGACCACCCCCTCCCTCAGAGATGCATTCACTACCTCCTGGATCCACCCGGTCATACCTTGTCGGCTAGTCTTTATCAGCCATGAAGGGCAGGGATGCAGAGAGCACGTCGTCGGCCGCACCCCTGCAAGCAGCTTGTCCACATCCTCAGGCTGCAACAATTGAAACTGATCCAACCAAACAGGACTTGACAGTTCTCTGGATGCCTCGTCTGTGACGTCCAATCCCCTACGAATCTGGGCGACTTTGTCCTCAAAGTGCTTTGCAAATTTGTCACAGCAGATATCGCTTGGCGCTGGCTCATGCTTCTTAGGCTGAGCTTGATTTTATGAGGCCATTCACTACTCTGAAAAGCTCTGCTGGACAGCTACTCGAGGACGCAATGGTGGTGGAGAAAAAAATCTTTTTCGCCGCCGTCACCGCCACATGATAGGCACAATAGTGTGCTCTAACCCGTGTTCGGTCAGATTCACAGCCAGATTTACGCCACCTGCGCTCTAGCCGTCGGCCTTCCTTTTTCATAGCCCGTAGTTCCGTGGAGTACCAAGGAGCTTTTTGGGCTCCACAGGCATGTCGAGGGTGCTTGGGAGCAATCGTGTCAATAGCCCTGCTCATCTCTCGATTCCAGAGAGAAACCAGGGCCCCGACAGGTGCGCCAGTCATACCAACTGGAAAATCCCCCAGAGCATTCAAGAATCGCTCGGATTCCATAAGTGTCCAAGGGCTGACCATCTCAATAGGTCCCCCTTCCCCACAGAGGGGAGTTGCCATAGTAAGCCCAAACCTCACCAGTGAATGATCCATCCATGACAACGGGTTGACAGTCAGCCCTCCTATCAGCGGATACTCACCAATCCGCTCTGAGGCAAAAACCAGATCAAGGGTGTGACCTGCTATATGAGTCGGGTCAGATACAAATTGAGACAGTCCCATGGTTGTCATGGAGGACATGAAGAACTGAGCTGGTCCACTGAGCGTAGCCTCGGCATGGACGTTGAAATCCCCCAACACCACCGTGGCAGAGGCTTCCAACACCACATCCGAGACCACCTCAGCCAGCTCAGATAGGGAGGATGCTGGGCAGTGGGGTGTAGTTCTGTGTAGTTGGGAAACACCCTGTACTCAATGGGGTTGTAACGCCCTGGAAAGGACAGGTGTGAAATTTGGGGGTGCTCTTGGACTCTGTGCTGTAGCTTAAAGCGCAGGTGGAGCCCATGGCCAAGAGTGCCTATTCCCAACTGCAGCTGTTGTGTCAGCTGAAGCCCTTTTGGGACAGAGTTGATTTGGCCATAGTTATCCATGCCCTGATAACGTCCATATTGGACTATTATAATGCACTCTACATGGAGCTGCCCTTGAAGATGGTTTAGAAGCTGCAGCTGGTGCAGAATGCAGCTGCTAGACTGCTGACTGGGACAACTGGCCAGATTCAGATCACACCAGTCTTAAAAGAGTTACATTGGCTGCCAATTCACTACCCAGCCCAATTCAAGATGTTAACTTTGACTTACAGGGCCCTAAATGACTTGGGCACCAAATATCTAAAGGAATGCCTTCTTCCATATCGACCTGCCCATGCCTTAAGATCTAGAGGGGAGATCTTAAGATGCCTTAAGATCTGGAGGGGAGATCATGCCTCCTGGTTGTCCCACCACCCTCAGTTTTAAAAGGAGGGGTACTTGGAAGAGGGCCTTCTCAGTGATGGCCCCTAGGCTATGGAATTTGCCGTAAGACACCCCTTAGTGAAGTGCTGGTGAGGTGAAGGAGAAAGCCAGTGTCCAAAATGTGGACACCAGGGGCAACTTGCACTTTCCAGGGGATGAGAATGGTGAACTTTTTCCCGCATGTACTAGCATTCACACTCACGAATGCTAGTACACACCAACCCCTCCCTACATTTCCAGAGATGTGTCCAGGTACTGCTATCTTCCATCTGAGTGTTGCCACCAGTGTGTGTATGTTGATGCCATCACCAGGACAACAGTGATGCACGGTGAATATACGCTCACGTTCATCTGATGTGCCAGCACACCTCCATGGCATGTCAGCTGACCCGCCCAGCACCATAGAAATGTAAATGGACTCACTAGAGATGGCAAAGGCTGTCTCTAGTTAAGGTAAGTGCATGTGTGGAGCACAAAATCATGTTCCACGTATACTTGGCTTCCAGTACACTCCTGCACAGAAGGGAAGGGGTTGTTTCTGAGTGAGAAATGGCCCCTTCCAATGCAGATGCTCCATATGGGAGACCACTGGAATTCAACTATTGGGCAAAGTGCAGAAAGGCCCTGGAACTATCCCCCATGTTAGCTTCTTGGTGAGGTTTTCCCCAGGAAGCAAAGGTGCACATTTGCCTGATGTCATTCCTTGTAAATGTGTCTATGTATGAAGATGCCTCTAATTATCTCAGGTTCTTGGGAAAGATCCAATAATGAAGTGTGGTAAACCCAGTCTTGGTAGACTGTGCATAACTATTATCATATTAATAATACAAGCATAAGAGGAAAATTGTCATAGCAACCATTTAGCTGTAGCTTGGCTAGGTATTGTTTCATTTAATATGTACAGTAGCAAACAGCTACTGTGTGTTATGTTGCAGGAAGAACAGATGAAACTTGGAAGGATAGCTGATTTTATCGTAAACATGAGCATCATTTCATTTGGTCAAAAAAATAATTCTACCTTATTTATTTGGACTTCAGTAAAAACAATATTCTATTAATAATAGCTGAACTATTAAAATGGATAGATTATTGCCAGTTATCACTGTTGTGAATGGTTCATCACCAATTTGCATTCATTTCAACAAGGTTTGCACTTGGCTCAAGCTCAATAGTACGAAAAAAAAAAAAAGCCTGGAAAGCACAGAGTGCAAGGTTCAATCCCTAACCTCTGGGGGAACCCAGCGGTAAGAAATAGCAAGCCATTTATGTATATTTGCCAAGAAAACTGCATAAAGGTGTCCATGGCAGTGCCCATGTAAAGAAACATAGTCAGTTAAACTCAATGGCACCCAACAAGGCCAAGGAACTAAATTTCTTTCACTCAAAGACTAAATTCACCCTTTGAACAAAAGGCTGCATACTGCTAGTGGAAAAGACTGCTCTATACTTTCACACTTAGAGGTAGGATGCCCACATTTGTACATTAGTAAATCCATAAAAATCCATGAAGAAATCCAACTTAGAAATCTATCCACTACTTGTCAAATGACTGATTGCCTGAGCAGTTAGATAATGTTTTAACAATGCTGTTAGGAAACTTGTGTTTTATGTCTGTTTCACACTTATGTTCCCACCATTTGCAAAATCCATGTAGACTTTTTGGAGGTGAAATTTCCTCCCTCACTAGTAACGTTGATCCAGTCCTGGGCACCTACCACACTTTAAGGCATTCACTGGTGATCACGAGCTTCCTAATCTACATGATAATGTAGATAAAGGAGGCCCTATTATAGATCTGTTATAGACCATTCCACTGAAGGGACAGTGACCAGTGTTCACACTGTGAGTGCCATCACCATCCCCAGCTTGCCCAAGGGTGATTGCAGTGTGGACAGTCTGACCCAGGCTGTCTGAATCATAGGGCCACAGCAACTTCTGCCATAGGCCTGGACATTGCCATGGTGATCATGATGCAGCACACTATATTGCAGCTGCAGTCATATCACCCCATGCCACCCCACTCTGCTCCCATGCAGCATTTTGGAATACTGCATGCAGGAGTGATCAGGAGCATACTAGAAATCTCTTGGTCAAGCTGTGGAAGTTTTTGCACATGTGCTTTTGCATGCTCCAGGATGGAGGGAGTGGCACAGTGTGTGAATTGAACATCCCAGAATGCCCTATCCATGTAAGCGCAAATGGGCGTACATATAAGAATCTAAACTAAAATTTTTTTTCCCCAGATGCTTATGTATGAAGTTCTTGGAAGATCTTACAATGGCCTCAGGAAATTACCATAATATGTGGAACATTGGTTGGATTCACACCACAGATTCAGCAAGTTTTGCAAGAGCAGAAGCATTTGCTTCAGCCCCAGGGGTGAGGTGCACAAGAGTCATTTTAAAGAAAGGACATAATGGCCGTGTTCCCAATGCAAGCTGTTTCGCTCTGATTGGGCAGGCATGTGACCGGGTATGTGACAAAGATCAGATGTTGCCCGTCCCTGTGCCATTTCCAGCAATGTGGGCTGGGTATGGATACAGCTGTTTCCATGCAAACCACACCAAACCCTGGCACAGGGGAGCAGTGCCATCTCCTCTCTGCCCCCTCTTTCCTCATTTGAAGCCAGACTGACATCACCCCACCCCTGTGGCGCTTGCTGCAAATGCCGCATCCCCTCCCCCTTAGTGGCACAGAGAAGCCAGGACTGAATGGCAATAATAGTATTTTTTTTTAATAAAGAAACAACAACCAGTTGTTTGAGCAAAGCTGCTATAAGGTTTGGTGGCAGTTGAGTGGTTGAGCAGTTTTGCACACCTCCGCTTTTCCCGGGAATGACGAGAACCCCCCGCAAGAGGAAAATCAAGCAATTATCATGCCCACCTTGGCGATCGGGAAGCGGGGGTGGAATATTTGCCATGTAGAAGGGAGAAAAATCAAGCCATTATCCTGCCTGCCTCAGTGATCGGGGAAGGGGGGGTAGAATACTTGTATAAAAGAATCTTGTGGGGTATCGAAGGCCATTCAACCCCCTTATCATTTTGGCTTTAACACCATTTACTCCCAAAAAACTCAGTGGTTGCGATCTCCAATGCACAAGGGAGGAACGGTGAGCACAGGACATGAAACCCCAGCTCCCAATGATGTGAGTGCAAATCTCCTCCCCAAATAGCCTGGGCAGGCTTGGCTTGCAAAGCAATGAGTGCTGGGACACCAAACCATCACGAGACTTGCTTTTTCTGGTACTAAATTTGGTACAGGTTTGGAACAGGTTTGAGTGATTTGGTCCACTGAAATCAGACCAAATCAAAAGTGCATGGGGACAACACTTGCCAAACCCAATTTTGATTCAGACCAAAACCTGAATGGGGACATGTCCAATGGGACTTCTTTGATGGTTCTGGAGATGGAACTGGAACGGTGGCATTTTCATTCCATCTAAAATGCCTCTGGGTGGGACTCGGTGACAGTGAATCACTCTTGAAGCCATTTTGTATCTGCATGGCAACTGGCCAAGTATGTGTTCTTTGTGTTCTTCACCCCTCTCTCTCAACGGGGCAATTCTCAGAAACCTAAAAGACCCCTCAGACATCTACCAGGTGTTTCCTGTCACCTGTGTGAATGCAGACCTTTAGTTCTTCCTATTTATCCATGTTAAGGATATAAATGCCTAAAAGTTTTTCTTTGAAAATGATTCGGGCTTTTTAAAATCTCAATTAACTCCTGAGGGGTGAGAAAGGTCCATCATTCTTATGCAATCTGCACAGAATGCCACTGAAAATACAATGGAAAAAATGCTGAATTTGAGAAAATTCTTGTGCAATCATTCTTGCTTTTCTGTACTCCTCCATGGCTTTTTTAAATGTGTGTTTTATATTTAGAAAAGATAGAACTTGTAAATTGAATTTCCTTTTGTTTCTGCTTTTCACCATCACTCATCACCATCTCTGCAAATCTAATGCTAGTGAGTGTATCCTCCTATTTATATGCATGATTTTTCATTATGAGTAATGGCCCACAATGAGAATGATGACAGCAGTCACTAGGAAGTCAGGACAAAATCCATATGTATAGTTGGTCACAAGTAGAAATGGTAAGATGCACACCATAGAGCATTGGAGAAGATAGAAATCTTTCCAAATAGGTGACGATGAGGCTGAAGGTCAATGAGAGACACAAAGTAATTATCACTTTTTAAAAAATCCTCAGCAGAGGAAGACAGCTAAAGACTAGTTCCTATCTATGACCTGCTTTCTATTATATTTTGCCTGCTCAGAACATCATGGAAATGAAAGGAGGAAATAGGGAACTTGCTGACCTAAGAACTCAGAGCACAATCCTACAAATGAGTTCAGTGGGATGTAAGGAGCTATTAAGTGTGGCTAAGTTGGTAACCCCAATTTAGTAAAGTGGTGTACTAAGCAGATTCACCTACCCTTCAAAAAGGAGCAAAGTAGTTCCCATATGAATAGACTTCTTAAAGAGATTTTGCAAGCCTGCTACTGTCAGTACTTCCTCTATGCATTTTTTAACATTAACACACATCCTAAAAAAGAAAGGAAGGAAGGAAGGAAGGAAGGAAGGAAGGAAGGAAGGAAGGAAGGAAGGAAGGAAGGAAGGAAGGAAGGAAGGAAGGAAGGATCGGGATGAACAGAATTTAATTAGAGCAACCTCCAGCTGCTGTTTAACACAAATCATTCTCCAGACACACCCTTCCTTTCCCAGTGTATCTGTTGTGACAAACGTTTTGTGCAGCAAAACACTCTATAGATGTTTCTGAGTACTTGAAATTACCAACAGAACATGGCCTTTTCTCACTCCTTTCTGAAATTCTTCTTAAAGGAACAACATCACAAAATCTAAATGCTTTTTTTAAAAAATGAAAAATAAAAAGTGATCAGTAAGTGAATGCAATAAATGTGGCCTTGAAAGAAGATTATGTTCTCCTCATTGTCACAGAGTTTCAAAGTCACTTAGGCTTGCAGACGGCTTCACTGTGATATGCAATTTTTTAAAAAACCCATATTTTTAAATAGTTGAAGATAAACAGACATGGAAGATATGTCAGAATAACAGAGGTTCTTTGATACTTGGATCCCGAGTCAACGATAGGTTAACATCTGGGCAAGTGCATCTGTTTACAACCTAGAAATGCCTCCTGCCTGCCTGAATGTTAACCTATTATCAACTAGTGGTGGTATATGAAATTGCGCACCATATCCTACCTACAAGCTTACCTGTCCTGCCCAGAGCCACAACCATTTGCACCATTTCCGGTGCAAGGAGTCATCTGAGGTGCTGCAATGGCAATGGTGCATGTGCTGTCACACCATATTCTGCAAACAGGATGGCGGTGCCCTGCCCGTGTTCAGACATGCACCCAGCCACTGGTAAATTTCCAGGTGCGTCGGAGATAGTTTAACGTGTACTAGTGTTCCCAAGTGTGAACACTAGTACACATTAGTCGCTAATGCAGTTTCCCCATCCAGCAGACAGGACACCAAGTGTGAAAGCAGACCTGGTTTGCCATCTCTATGAAGACAAAGGGTGTAGTCAGATCTGTGTGAAAGGGTGCCCCCTGGCTGAATTGGGATCTTGGACATCAAACATTTTACTCCTATATGCACTTTGCCCAGTTCTGAAGACTTGGAATTTGTAACCCTTCATTAGTCAGATGTTTACAACTCTTAGATCAACCCATTTGGGGACGGGGAGTCAAATTGGGTAGAAAGAACATTGGCAAAAGGTGGGTGGATGAGGTTTAGTGATGTCACTTCCCTCCATTGGTTATACAATATTCCTGTCTTATGCAGCACTGGCCAATAGCAGTCTGAGTTGTGCTTCTGGGGAAACGGGATGACACAAAGCCCAGCGTATGACTGGCTAATCGTTAAGTACCACCCATTATCACTGCTGTTTTTAACTTTTCTTGTATTTTTAAAACTGCATGTTTAAATTTGTTTTGTTTTGATGCTGTTTTTATACATCTGTTTTTAAATGCTGTGAGCCGCCCAGAGACCCTCGGGTATGGGGCGGCATATAAATTTAAATATAAATAAATAAATATAAATTATCAATGGAAGCCATTGCAGACATGAAGTCAAAGGAAAAGTATGAATAAATGAGGTAGAGATTTTTGAGTGCTCCATATAAACTTATTTAACACTCCAACTTTTAAAACTTTGCACAGAGCGACAAATCCAGGCTTGGATAGTTATGGTGAACTAACTCAGTTTTTTCTTCACCATTCCTGAAATTTGCACATTAAGAGCTGTTTTTCTTATCTACAGAAATCCAGATCCTCTGCCTCCCATATAATATATATCATTTTCTTTCTCCTAAATTAGATGAGCCAGGCCCAAGAAACTTACAGACACAAATCGTTACAGAAATTTCCATCTTACCAAAAATTTCCAGTATTCCTGGTGGAAGGCCACATTGCTTATGTGTAGGCCATGGAGCGGTCCATTAAGGGTCCCATTTTTCAAGCCAAGAGGAAGGAACTGGGAAATGGTAGGATGGAAGGAATGCAAAAACATAACTTTGCTTTCACCTAAGGAAGATATACTTGGAGCTATCCATGGTTCTGAAACTACTTGCCTTTGTAAGTTAGGTCACTGTTACTGGTAGGAGATAGAGAAAACAAAGCAAGAAACCTATGGTTCTGAGGGCTGATGTTTACATGAACTATATAATCTAAGGGCCATCGTTAGGAACCATCATGCCATCACACTAACTGAATTGTGAGATTATTAAAGGATCAGTGCTTTGAGTGAATTGTATATACATCTAATTAGTGCACTGTCATCTCTAGCATTTGGCTGCATGTGGCCTTTAGGTTGCCAGGACCCCACTGACTGCTGAAGGAGGATCATCTGTGCCTCAACACCCCAAGAGTGAGAAGATCTGGGATCTGGAGGGGGGGGGTGACCTTGGCTGCTGTGGTTGCTTACAGTTCCTGAAACATCTGCAAACGTCACTGGTTGGACTATTGTTACTACAGAAGTGCTAGCAGTGAGAAGTGACTGCAGGAGTGAGCCCAGTAGGCATATATAGGCTCACTGCTTGTGTCAGTGGGCCATGGGCAACAGGATTACCAAAAGGGTGCCTACAAAGAGGTCACAGCTTTGGGGAGCCACTTCATGGAGAACGGTGGTGATAGTCACTTGCTTTAGAACAGGAGGAACCTTAGGGATCTGTGGGAGGATTTCAGGAGCATACCTTTGTTCTATTTGTCACAGACCAGATTGGTGGGAATCAGATAACAGAATAGGTGGTAATAAGCTCCATTATCATGGAAGGATTGCTCCCTTCAACTTGAGCAATCCCTGAATGCTGTATGTGTGTGTGTGGGGGGGGATTTTCCAGTTGACATGGATGGAACTTCTCTTGTGACTCTGGTCTTGCTGTGGAATTGTGAGGTGAGTAGAACCATCAACAACACCTTGGTACTCCATGGAGCTATAGACAAGGAAGCAGGAGGGTCTCACTGTGAATCTGACTGAACAGGTTAGAGCACATTATCATATGGTAGTGGCAGCAGGAAAAATAAGCCACTCTCAAGTAGCAGTAGAGAATTTCTGATTGGCAAACAGCCTCTTAAGATCAAGCCTGAGGAAGTAATGGCAGTTACTATTTAACATCTGCTGCAATAAAATTGCATGGTATTTAAGGGCAAGGTTGTTTTCACTGGTAGGGTATTGGATGCCTCAATTTTAAAAATAGTCTAAAGGAAACATTCAGAGAACTGTCTGATCCAGTTATTGTGGATCAATTTCAATTATTGTGCCTCGAGGATGTGTACAAGCTGCTTGTTGGGATTTGAGAAACTACATGCTCTCTGAACCCTTGCCCTTCTTTCTTTCTTTCTTTCTTTCTTTCTTTCTTTCTTTCTTTCTTTCTTTCTTTCTTTCTTTCTTTCTTTCTTTCTTTCTTTTATACTTATATTTATATCCCACCCTATAACCGAAGGTCTCAGGGCGGGTAACAACCTTTAAAATCCAGCATATTAAAAAGCTATATCAAAACAATAATAACAATGAGAACATTTAAAAACCAACATGATAAAACCAACACAATATCAGTTAAAACAGTAGTGTTTGCAGTGGGGGAGACGTAAGATTGATAAGAGCTAGTTGGCACAGTATGACTAGATGGGTTTAGGAAATGGTGAATACTTCTTTCAGAGATAGGCTGGTCTCACTGGCTATTTAAGTGATACTGATGCATCCCTTTCTCAAGAGGTCCTCTCTGGAGCCAGAGGAGGAAGACAACTGCCCCCTCCTTTTGGGGGGCATGGTATACAAACATGCTTGGAAGAAACTGATTATCTATACCCATTCCAACCTGGCTTCAGACTGAAACTAGTCTCTCTTGTTGACCTTCTCCAGGAGAAAGACAAGAAGAGTGTTGTGTTACCCTGTTTGACCTCCTGATCCCTTGGTGGCTTTTGATACAACTGTCAAAGTTATCCTTCTGATAAGAATCAAGTTTGGAAGTTAGAGCCAGCACACTGAGATGGTTTCACTCACCTCCAGGGCTAATGCCAGAGAGTGATTGTGGAAGATTCCTGGTCAATGCCCATGGGAAGTAATTTGTGAGGTTCCCCAGTGATCAAACGCATCTCCCATGTTCTTTAGCATCTATATGAAGCCACTGGGAGAGGTTATCAGGAGTTTTGAGGTAAGGCACCAGCAATATGCAGATGACATTCAAGTCTATCTCACTATACTACCTGAATCAGGAGAGTCCCTGAAGCGCCTGACCAGTGCTTGGAGGCAGTAATGGACTGGACGGAGGTGATTTATTTGAAACTGAATCCATACAAGATCCTGACAGATACATAAACTGGGGGCGCTTTTGGAGTCTGCACTGACCCTTAAAGCTCAGGTGGAGCCAATGGGGGAATCATTCCAGGGAAGTGAAATGGGGGCGTGTGGATTGAGTATTTGCACTTTCAAATGCCTGGTCTATCTGAAAGTTACCCACAGCTTCACCAAGCACTGCATATGTGCAATTGCCTCTATACTAGAGATGATTGCATCACTACAGCAGTGGCAACAAAAGACATGTGTGCTACCTTTGCCACACCAACAGAGTAATGCAGCATGAAGCTGTGACCATGTTACCCCATCCCATGCACTGTTCACCCAGATGAGGTACATACAGTGCATGTGAGGCTGTACTAGTCACATCACAGACATGACTAGTATAGCTTTAGACCATGTTTTCATGTTCCACAGCTATCCAAGCTGGGGGACTGTTGCATGGAAGTCCTTCTGGGATGGACACGTTTCTGTGCAGTGCATATGCTGTGTGCTCAGGCACACTTGGGCTTACGCTTTTCACTAAGTGTGAAAAGTCACAGCATCAAGAATTGTGTAATTTTAGCTACGTCTGGTTCTCTAGCTATGGCCCTTTCTGGACAGACACAATTTAGCTCTGGTAATTTTCATATTGGACTGTTTTAATATGCTATATGCAGGATTGCCTTTGAAGATGATTCAGAAGCTGCAGAGGCTTCCAACTAACGCTAGTGACCAGATGTACATCATGCCATTTCTAGAAGAACAGCGTTAATTGTTTATTTGCTCTTGAGCCAATTTCGTAGTATTAATATTGACTTATAAAGCCCTTTGGTCTTATAAGGCCAGTCTGGTCTAGTGGTTAGGGAGCCAGACTCTTATCTGGAAATACCAGGTTTGATTCCGCACTCCTCCATGAAGCCAGCTGAGTGACCTTGGGCTAGTCATAGCTTTTTTTCAGAGCTCTAACAGCCCCACCTACAGTAACTCACAAGGTATTCTGTTTTGGGAAGGAGAATATAAAGCTTGAGTGAGAAATGTGACTTTCTTCTTCTTCTTCTTCTTCTTCCTCTTCTTCCTCTTCTTCCTCTTCTTCTTCTTCTTCTTCTTCTTCTTCTTCTTCACAGCTTGGACTCAAAGTACCTAAAGACTCATCCAGATTTTCCCATACTCTGAGATCTGCTAGCGAGGCCCTCTTGGATGTGCCACCCTCTTCAGTAGTTAAAGGGATGGAGGCATGTGGGAAGCCATTCTCACTGACAGCCTCAGACTATGGAACAACCTCCCCTCTAAGATGAATCAGGCACCCTCGATGCATGTATTTCGACATTTTAGTGATAGTACCTCTCTTTACACTGACCTTGGCTGAGGGAACAGCTTCTCCACCCCATGAAGGCACTGTTAATGCTTTAGCCAGTCTTTTTCTTTTGTATTTATAGCCATTTTATTGTGTCCCATCTAGATGGATGGATAGATAGATAGATAGATAGATAGATAGATAGATAGATAGATAGATAGATAGATAGATAGATAGATAGATAGATAGATAGATAGATAGATAGATAGATAGATAGATAGATAGATAGATAGATAGATAGATAGATAGATAGATAGATAGATAGATAGAGGTAGCAATGATGAAGGTGAAAGTGTTGTTTCCCTTTCTTTGTAGTAATGTATAGATTACAGAATCCCTAGAGAATCTAGAAAAGCTATTTCTCCCATACTCTGATTCCAGCGTTACCTGATATCATATGCTGCAAACATGGCTGAATTCTAATTTCTATCATGCTATGCAAGAATAGCCAGCACTCAGGGATAACGGAAGTTTTAGTCACAATTGGAGTCATTATTTTCTCCAACTGTTGTAGCTGTTGATGAGGATGATGTCGAATTTTTTCCCCATTAAACAATAATGTTAATATTGAGATTTGTTTTGTCTTTATCATTGCACACATGAATGTCATATGAATGTCTGGAGAAAGTAATATTGGCTACTCCTGGATGTCTATGTTAAAAAACAAATACCAAGCATTGTATGTCACATATTTTGTTTGTTAAAAGAAGTTTTAAGAGAAGATCACATTTCAGAGGTTCTTCTAAGTTACTATCCCTTGGCAAAGCCTCACATCTCTGGAATAGCTGCCAGTGTTTCATTCTGATTTTTTGATTAAACTGCAAGAGCACTTTTTCATTACACTAAAGCAGTTTCATTTTTTCAAATGACATGAGCAGTAACTGACAACTAACCATTCATTTTCAAAGACCACATAGTAATTCAGAATTTGTGGCATTCCTCAAGACTGAAGTTCCATGCTTCTGAAGGTAACATATTCAGTCGCAATCAGCCAGCAAGATAAATTGCGGTAATAGATTTTAGGTCTGATTATACTAATGAAGGACATTATTTATTCAAAGCATCACTCAAAACACAGAATTAAAATTCAAACACATCAGTTGGTGGAGAGACTCTGATTTATTATGAATGATGCCATTATTGGCAGCTCCAAGGGTTCCAAACAGACACTGAGAGCACTCAAAAGTGCCCTGGTGGATTTTCTGGGCAAGCAACCTAGTTTCAGACAAACCAAAATGATGCCAACTCCAAGGCCATAAAGAAGATGTGAATACCATAGCACTCTCCTTGTTCATGGACCCACCAGAATCTGGGGCCTATTCGCACTTGGCTTTATTCTGGAATATATCTTGGAATAGGTGTATGCTATCCACATGCTAGTGCAGGCTATAGGATGCCCCAGATGAGGCCTGTCAGAGTCTGCATTAGCAGGTGGACAAGAACCCCCTGTCCTGAGATATATTCCAAAATACAGCCAAGTGCGAATAGGCCTCTGGTCTTCATACCAGACCACTCCTTATACTATAGTTAAGCCCACAGTTGTTTAGAGTTTTGGAACAGTCTAAATTCTCTTTTCATGCTAAAAAGTTTACCTAGCAGTGGCAATCTATCGCGCTTTCTGCACTAAGCCTTACTCTGTATTATATCTTGGAACAGGGACCTGCCATCTGCATGCTGATGGAGGCTACGGCAGACCCCATTCAGGACCTGCCATAGTCTGCTCCAGCATGCAGATGGCAGGTCCCTATTTCAAGATATCATCTGAAATAAGGCCTAGTGCAGAAAGGGCCATCACTTCTTGTGATTTAACTATCAGACTATGGGTGAAAAGACACTTCCACCTTCGACCCCACCCCCTATTTTCTTTCCCAGTTTTTACATCATTTATCATTATGGTTCTATGTTCATGAATTGTAAGGAGACATGGAGAAAACATTCCTTTCTCTACTTAATGGAGACTGGTCTGGTTTAGGGATGTGTATGAATGTATTTTTTGCATTCAAATTCAATTTGAATAGAATATTCAAAAATTCAATTCAATTCGAATTTCAAAAGTCCGGATTTTCAGACATTCAATTCAGATCTGGATTATCTGGATCCGTACTTTTGAATATCCAATCCGTATCTGGATATACAAATGTCGATAAGATTCGTATCAACATACGAATTTGCGCAAATATGTATTTATCCCGTATGCATTCCATATGCATCTCGTTTTCATCCTGCATCATATGCGCAAATACATATAATTTTCACACATGTTTGTATATGATAGATACGAATCTGTTCATTTGAATTATTTGAAAACCCATATTAGATTTTTGAAAATCTGAAATTCGTCTGAATGTGCAAATATGGATTTTTGAAAATCCAATTTGAGTTTGAACGTCAACACTTGACGGATTCAAATTAAATGTTCAAATTTTTGAATATCTGTGCACATCCCTAGTCTGGTCTGTGGACCTCTGTTCCTAGAGAGAGACAAAACTCACTGACTGGGCAAGGGAAGAAGGGCTTGCTGCCAGACAGCTAGGGTTACCTTTTCCACTACTGGGCTGGGCCAGGATCTCTTGGCTCTGATTTTGGGAATCCCTACCTGGATAATGGGGACAAATGAGATATGGGTCTTGCCAATGAACATGCTCTCTACTATGGCAGCCATCCTGGAGCCCTGGAAGTTACTAATGCCACCCCCTCACCCACACCCAGGCATTAAAAAAATACAAGCACTAAAAACATTTAAAACATAGTCCTCCCATGGGGTGAGGCAGCGGTATCCTGACTTTGATTTGAATGGGAGGGTGTGGAGTGTTACCTCCATTGTCATATATAGAGGAAAAGGCTCTGGTTTGACTATGACAACAGCATGCCATTGAAGAACCAGTAAGTCTTCTTGAACAGCAGCACCAGCAGGGCCACCACCACCAGGGATATGCTGCACTTTTCTTCTGCATTGTATGTGTAATATGACGATGCTGCATTCTTTCTCCACACTATATAAGCAGCCAAGGTACATAGAAGATGCAGACACAGAGTTTGCATTCACCGATTGCCAAAGGGGTGCTACTTGGAACTGTATATATTTTCAGAAGATGCTTTCCATCATCTCTGGTCCTTGGGAAGGGTCTAATGATGAAGAGCATCAAACCTGACCAGGAAGGTCAGCATACTAATATTATGCTAATGCTAATACCAATGCTGATACTAATACTACTAATACAGAGAGTTATGGCTAGCATACTAATGCTAATACTAATGCTAGTACTCATTCTATTAATACAGAAAATTCTTAGACTGGGATTAAGACTTCTTGTTTTGGATGGGAAACAATGTTGAAGAATAGAGTCAAGAATGTGTGGGGATTTGGAAGGGGTGATGGTGACTGTGTTTTCCTGTAGCTAATAAGGGTCCCAGTCCAACCACAAGTTCCATGCTCTCCAATGGCTCCTTGCCTCTTTTGACTTGCACTTCATGTACAGTTGCTACATGTGCTTGGTTATTAAAAATACATAGACCACCTGGCAGCTGAGTTTATGTTTCCCTTTCCCAACAGCAACCAGATCCTCTGACTCCTTGAAGTAGCAACACGTCTGTTGACCATAGTGGAAATCATTAACATAGATGGCTATAAAGGAGAAATCTACATGCTCTGCTAGAAGGGAAGGCTCCCTGCACATGACCCTACTCATGGTTCAGTGGACACATTGACTCAGAGGTGTCCACATGGGCTTGCAACTCATATCCCACTGTAAATACTGCATAAAGCACCATAAGGGGACAATGGGAATAAGTTGGTTGTATGTGCACTTTCTTTGCTCTCCTGCCACCAGCAGCGCCACTCCTGTGACTCACCAGGGTCACTTTCAGAGTATCTGAACATTTCAGGGGCCTTTTGGTATGTTCAAAGGAACTGTCCCAGCTGGCAGCATAACAACAAGGAACAGCAGCAGGCATGTGAACAGTACACCATAGTGTTCAACATGCTGCTCTGCAGTACTCCTGGTTAAAACACCCATGGCAGCATTGCGTGAATTTTAATTATGATCAGCCAAAAAGTGATAATAAAGCTGGAAGCTATTTCCAGGATTACTTGGAAAAGGCTTCCTGTCCTCAGGCCCTATTTACAGATTTCATTAGGCATTGAGGGGATATATATGCCTTTGCTCTTATCCAGGAGGGCTTATTTCCTTGCAGGGTTATTCGATTCAAAGCATATTCACTTGTAGTTCAGCATAGATGTGTCTATTTATTGACCTCTCCTGTGCAAAGGTTTTCTGAAAACTTTGGTAAGTTTATGCAAGAGCATCTGGCTCTTTAAAGTTACTGAATACCCCACCATGCTTATATTAAAATTGCTACCATTTTTTCTTACGTAATGTAGAAAATGAAAAGGATAGAGCGAAAGCACATTACTTCTTGCCATACTGCAAGAGAATTTAAATCCACAGCCTTATGGTGTTTAGTTTAGCAGGGTGAGGACATGAATATTTTATCTGATGTTTTCCTAACAGGAAGGAAACCATGGCTGTTAAGCAGCTCATGTGTGCATGTGTGTTTTAAAGGAAGAATGTGGGAGGATTTCATTTTGAGCCTTGCACCTGGAATCTCACAGAACCAGATGGAATTCCTTTTATTTAGGATTCAGTCACCCTAGTGAATTGTAGCTTAGACATTCTGACGGCATACCTGGCAGAAAAATAACAATGATGCCCATATAACATAGCATTATAATGACATTTAAGATGCTCCGACAGAATACTGATGTTCCACTCTACTTTGTGGGAGCCAAGTTCTCTGTCCAAATCATCAGCTAAGAATCCACTTTTTCTAAGGAACATTTCTGGCATTTCTCTCCCATCAAAGGAAAAAACACCTCCACAAGTTATTCCCATGGTATGGGAGAAAAAAATGGTCTCAGATTTTTATCTGCTCTCAAATCTGATTCAGTTACTGAGATTCTTTCTACAGGACCGAAACAAACCTTCATTTTAAGAACTGTATATATTTCTGGATACATCACTCAACTGTTTCTTTTCTTGACCTACTTCAGATACTGGAGGTTTGAACCGGCCCCCATACATCTAAAAAAGATCTGAAATTGCTCAGAATATTTTTTTATATGTCCCTTGTCCCTTGTGATTTTATTATTGAGAGTTTTGTAAAAAGCTTTATGAGTCTATCATTTAATGAACCAAAATGGCACTTAAAGGCAAGTATTCATGACTGGGGTGTTCTCTAGGGTTATTCCAAGTAATAAAGATGTTGAATAACTGTTATGAAATTTCATATTCATCTACGAAAAATGATCTACTGAAATATTCATCTACCATGCTTGGAAGAACCTTTTTGGTAGTTATCCTCTGACTATTGAATAATCTACCCCAGGAAGCATGTCTACTATATTTGGGAGGTTGGTTGGACCCTTATCGTGGCTTTCTTATAAGGCTGTGTCCTACTGTCTTTGAATAACTTAATGATGCTGCTCTTTGAGTTGTTATATTAATTTGACATTGTTTTACTGGAAAGTGATAAGAGTATTTACTGAAAACTGTTTTAACACAATGAAAGGTTACTGAATGAGATTTAATAGACTCTTGTTAATGAGGTTCTTGTTTGTGTGTGTACTCTCCTAAAGGAAAACTGTTCTGAACCAGTTTGGTCTAGTGGTTAGGGAGCCAGACACTTATCTGGGAATACTGGGTTTGATTCTGCACTCCTCCACAAGCCAGCTGGTTCACCTTGGGCTAGTCACAGCTCTCTTCTGAGCTCTCACAGTCCCACAGGGTGTGTCTGTTGTGGGGAGAAGAACAGAAAGCTTTGCCAGCCACTTTGAGTCCCCTTAAATGGGTAAAAAAAAGTGGGGTAGAAAAGCCAACTCTCTTCTCTCCTTCTCCTTCTCCTTCAGTGGTGAGCAGAATATACCTAACATTTTTTGTATGCCTCTGTAGCGTGGATACCTTTTTAACTATCTGCAATATTGTTCAACATTATGATAGATTTAATAACATTTATAGAAATGTGAAAGGTTTATAACCTTTCAATAAGGCAAAAGGAACAAAAAGCCATACTATTGATCTAGATCCTGCCATTAATGTAGAACAAGATGACAGAGCCTTTATTCTGTGACCCAAATTTCTACTTGAATTTTGTATTCCTTAAGGGATGGAGCAATTTAGATAGATAAAGGATATTGGTTGACCAAATTCCAACTGTACAAAACTGATTCATTAAGCTCATTTGCCTCTACCCCAAGTAAAAGATGACAGACAACTCCTGTTATACCTTGTTGCAACAGATTTCAAAGACTCACATTGCAGCCCTCAAGAAACAAGATAAAATAAACGGGAGAAAATAATATCCAAAATCGAAATTCGCCTCCTGGCATCTCATTTAAATTCTGTTACCAAAGAAAAGTAATATTTTGTCCTTGGAGTTCATCCAGCAATTTGGTTTGCACTGTACTTATATAATTAAAAAGCGAAAGAGTAAACACAGATGCAAAACAAGATGATAAATAGCATATTTGTGCATTTGTAACACACTGCAATGAAATGTCATTTCTCTTCAAAACAAATCTGCATGCCAACACTTTGCAGCCATTATATAGATAAGAAGGGAAAGGGGGAAATAGCATATTGTTCACATGAACAATATTTATTTATTTAATTAATTTACATTTGTATCTCACTTCATACCATGTGTTCTCAGGATGGATTACAGAATATATAAATAATACAAATAAAGTTAAAAGCAGAGCTAAAATCAATTAAAATAAGAGAATAAAGATAAAATAGGATTAAAATGCAGGGAGAAAGGAGACTAAACTATTCAATTAACTAAAGGCTAAGGTAAGTTACCCCTGTTACAGGAACTGCTCTAGACATATGCTTTTATTGGTGTTCTCACATATAAACAGATTTTTAAAGGACTACTGGTTTGGTTTAACTGATAATTATTTGGATGTAATCCCAAGGGTGAAGAAAAACACTTGGCTGATTACAACACTGAAATTTAAATGTTGAAATTTAAAATACAAGAAATAAATTACAAGAAGAGCATACAACAATTTTAAAAGAGTGTACAGCAACAATAAAGCACTTTCAATAGTGTGTGATTTAGTCAAATGGTAATATATAACTACTAGTAAGAAAAACTTTAATAGCAAGAAGACGCTTTCAAACAGTATCAAGGTTGAGTGAATTAGTCAAATAGCAAGAGGTTGCAATAGGGTACATATCTGTGACAAGAGACACAAAGTTTAGGTTGTAGCACAAGGTATGGGACACTAAGTATGTCTCCTGAAAGGGAGATATATTTGCCAGCAAAAATCTCCTCTGCCTGTCAGGCTTAGAGCCAAGTCGCTGAGCACATGATTAAGCAAGCAAGGAAGTGAAATAGAGAGCTTGACAAGGCATATTGTATGGGGATTTTTCTCAGCCAATCAAAAATTTGTTGCTATGTAAGGGCTGAAAAAACTAAGATAAGGCTAAGTTCTGGATGTTTTTGCAGCCGAGTGAGTATAGGTGGCACAGAGGAATGGAGCCACTCAATTCAATGAACTCTTTCCCTGTGTTTTTATTTATATTTATATTTATATTTATATTTATATTTATATCCCGCCCCATACCCTAGGGTCTCTGGGCAGCTCACAACATTTAAAATACACATATATCAAAACTTTATAAAACAATGTTAAAATCAATACAAAATTTTAAAAACCAGCATAATAATATTTGGAGGAGAGAAAAAAAAAACAGTTTAAAAGACAGTGGAGTGTGCAATGGGGGGAAGTGGAGGGAGCATTTAGCCAAAAGCCTGGGTGAAGAGGTACGTCTTCACCGCCTTCCTGAATGTAGACAGAGAAGGGGCCTGACGTACCACCAAGGGGAGACCATTCCACAATCTGGGGGCCACCACCGAGAAGGCCCTCTCCTGGGTGCCCACCCACCTAGCTACTGAAGGCGGAGGGACAACCAGAAGGGCCTCCCCTCCAGATCTTAGAACACGGGCAGGTCGATATGGGAGAAGGCGCTCCTTTAGATATCTGGGGCCCAAGTCATTTGGGCCTTATAAGTCAGAGTTAGCACCTTGAATTGGGCTCGGTAGTGAATTGGCAGCCAGTGCAGTTCTTTTAGAACCGGCGTGATATGTGTCCGGCTAGTTGGGAGTAGGCACTCCTGGCCACGGCCCCCACCTGAGCTTCAAGTGTTAGCGCAGAGTCCAGGAGTACCTGTCCCTTCCCGGGTATTGCAACCCCGTCAAGGACAGGGTATCTCCCAACTACTTGGACCCGAGAGCCTGTAACACACAGCACCTCTGTCTTGTCTGGATTCAGTTTCAATTTATTGGCCCTCATCCAGCCCATTACTGCCTCCAAGCACCTGTCAAGCACTTCAACCACCTCTCCTGATTCAGATGGCACAGAGAATGTTTCTTGGTTCAAACATTATCTATAGGTGTTTCTCACACAATCATCGGCTATGCTCTCAAAATGGGAATGCACCAAGTCACAATCTCCTTTTTTAGCTTGGGAAGGAGTTTCTTTAAAGAAAATATACTAAAAGTAAAAGGGAAGAAGAGCAGGGTGAAAAGGAGAGGAAATGTACAGTTTGATGTGCACTGAATAGAAAAGAAGGTGACCAATTTAGAAAGGAGGAGGAATAATGACTTTCCCAAGGCCTCAGTAATAAACGCAAGTACCAAAGCACAAACACGTGCACACACTTACACACACAAAGTTATAAAGCTCAAAAGGAAGACAGGAGCACCAGAACACTGGCTTACTTCTCAGTTCTTAGTACCAGCAAAATCACTGCATTGATCAGTCTTGCTTTACTCAGAAGACGCAGTCTAGAAGGCATCAAGTCTCAATTAAATACCTGACCCATGGTTAGCACTTGCCTCTATTAGCAACTGTACATGGGGAAATCTAGTCCCTTTGATCCCTTCGCACACAGCAAACCTGGAGAAAGGCAGAGCAAGTTCCAGCCTCAGCTCTGGAACCGTTTTGGCAAGGTTATCAGCTGTAGCTTTCTGGAACACAAGAACATAGCACACATACCTCAAGATGTAGTTCGGCGTTTCTTATGAGTGTAGTGTAGGGGTGTGGACGAAGCCATTTTTGCACATTCTATTTGAGTTGAATAGAATGTGGAAAAATTCTGCTCCAGACGAATACCCTTCCCCCTGGATGTGGGGGCATTCAAATCCAAATAGAATATAGACTATCCGAATATAAAATATCTGTGCCCAGAACAAATACCCCAACCCTCATTTCCCACCTTCTCCCCACTTAACCTACCTCCTCACCATCGCCATTCATGGCACCTTCTCCATGGCACCAGCAACACCATCCTGGGCCCTTTTCTAGGCTGCTGTGGAAGTGCGAAAGGGTTCTGAGGGCTAAATACAGGCCTTCTGGGACCGGAATATCAGTATATATTGGGTGGTAAAACAATACCATCCCATTGAACTTTGGCAAGCATTTGCACCATGATACTCAAACTGCCCCCAACTTATCTCCAGATGCTTACAGTCCATCCTGGACCATCCAAATCACCAAAGTAGCAACCGTGGCAACTTCTGCCACATGCCTGGATGTTGCCAGGGTGATTGGAATGTGGTATCTGACTGTGCAGCTGCAACCGCCTTGCGCTGTCTCCTCACAGCTCAAACACAGACATGGGTGTGAATGTGGTAGACTGGGAGTGTACTACACACTTCCCCACAGCTAGGGAGGATCAGGGCATTTGGGGATGCTTTGGGTTGCTCTGGGACAGAGGTGGTGGCATGACTTGTGGCCAGAGCATCCTAGACTGCCCCAATCTGTGCCGTGCATGAAAGTGTGAACAGGCCCACACTTAATTTTGAGTAAATAAAAAAATGTAATGGACCTGGGCTACGGATGTGCACGAATGGTTTTTTTTATATTTATTTCATATTGAATCAAAATTTGTATTTGTTCGAACAGATCCCCTTCGAATGTTGTAGAATTCATATTTGATACAGATGTGCAATCCCATATGAATTCCATACAAATCCCATACAAAGCTTCATACGAATGTATCAAAACATTCAATTTGAATTCAAATGCCAATTTTCAAATGTGCCAACATTGAATGTCTGAATTCGGCCAAATTTGTACAAATTTTGAATGTAAGGAATATTTGTGCACATCCTTAGACTCTGCAGAAACAAAAGGATGAGAACCCTAAATGGACAAGGCTGCCTATCCTTATATCTAACAAGCTTCTTTGGGTCAAGCAGGAAAAATATATGCTCAGGTGAGAAAGAGGTAAACAAAGAACCTGGACAACATCCAGGCTTTCCATGCCATGTACACAAGAAGCATTAATCTAACTAGTCATTCAGTTTAGGAACCCACATTATCTTACAGAAGCTCTTACCCAAGGCATGAATTCTTAATGGTTTAATGCCACCTTCCTGCAATGAATTGACAGATTAAGTTATGACACAAAGGAAGTTCTAATAGGAAAAACGGGCAGTATGGAAGATTGGGGAGGCACCATGAGATTTTCAATTGCCTGAAATGACACTCTGGGCTGAATGCAAAGTCTCTTGTTGTGAGTGGTCTGTCAAGTCCAGATCCTAGGGTTCTGGTACACATGAAAGAGGTTATGCTACATCAATCTTCATCAAACATCTAAATCTACACACCTCAAAAGGGAGGCTGAATGAACCTGAGGACTATCACTGAAAAGGCCTTCTCACACATCTCCATCCCTTTAACTTCTGAGAGTGATAGCACTGCCAAGAGGGTCTTCCCTGCAGACTATATGACTAGGGACCTTTCTGCACTTGACCTTGTTATGGAATGTATGTTCTTATGTTCTTATATCTCACTATAGGAATCTCTTGTCTGCATGCTAATGCAGACTATGGAGGGTCTCACGTGGGGGCTCCCGGTCCCATAGTCTACACTAGCATGTGGATGGCAGACTCCTATTTCAGAATATGTTCCAGAATTAGATCGAGTGCAAAAAGGCCCCTGGTCTATATGGTAGGACACGTTCTTTTAGATATTTGAGGCCCAGAAGAAGAATAACTGCTGTAGTTATGTTGGGTTCCTAACAACTTCTTCAAGTGTTCTAAGAAAGCAGCTGGAAAATAATGAATCTCTCCTTCTGCACCTTGCACCTGAAGGAAAGAACAAGCTAGAACTTTGAGGGACATCTTACTCTGAACACATTTTAGGAAAATTAATCTGTTGGAATGCTTGTTCCTTCAAAATTTTCGATTCATTCAAACTGTGGATCTTTTCAAGCTTTGTGTCCATCTGTTCAGTCACTTGAGCTGTGTGTAAAACCCATTGTAGGGTGCAGTATATGAACATTACCATGTGTTCATCCATCCTGCATCTGTTAGTTTATATGTAGATGTAAGAACGGCATTCAAAATCCCTTGTAGGCAAGCATATACAAATGTGGCTATGCATCTGTCCCTTTGTTTTTGTCCGGCTGTCATCTGCACCCATCTGCCTGAACTCTGAACTCTGTCTGAACTCCCTTTGAGCCCATTTGTGTATCAGTCCCAGTCTGAGCAAAATGAAATTCAGAATATCTGAAGGAAGGGAAACATAACTTGAATTTTTGTGCCTGGATTATTCTCCTAAGGTCTCCCCCAAAGTAGGGAGATAGGCATTTTTCAAAAGTCACCTTTTCCTTCTTTCACTCAAGACCCAAAGCACAGTTTCCTTACAAGGCTGTCCACGAGCACAAGGGAAAATATTTCATCAGAGAGATGGAGAGAGAGAGAGAAAGGAAGGAAGAAATATATGAGTCTTTGGATGCATGAGAAAAGATGATTTCAGGGTCTTCTTTCTATCCCGCCTCAAACTCTCCTCACCCATTCTCTTTACTCCCAAATCTTGGGCCTTTCTTCACTTGGCCTTATTCTGGAATATATCCAGGAATAGGGACTTGATATCTGCATGCTAGTGCAGCCTATGGAAGGCCCCAGGTAAGCCCTGCCAAAGTCTGTACTCGCTTGTGGCCAGCATACTGCTATCCTGAGATATATTCCAGGATAAGGCCAAGTGTAGAAAGGGCCCTCGTCTCTTTAGATTCCAAGTCTGAGGACAGGGATTTGTTTTATACTGTATTAGATTTTTAAAAACTCATCTGGCAGCTGTTTGTGGTCTCCTGAGCAAGGCACAATACAATCAATCAATACAAGCAGGCAGGCAAGCAAGCATTAACTGCTAAAAAATGCAGCCAATGGCATTTAATAGCATGTCTAATTTGAAATTGCCTCAGCACTGCTGGAGACTGGGAAGGTGCGCAAAAAGACATTTAATGGCATCGAGGGAGGCAGTGTTTTCATGAGCGACTTCTAAAATATTCTCTTCTTCTTTCCAGTATGCCAGCTACAAGAAACCTATTTTAACAATTGTATCTTGCATGCTTCTAAGCATATCCTTGCAGAACACCACAGCTAGCAGCAGCAGCAGCAGCAGCAACCCTGCAAGTAGCCAAGGAAAGATATTCTGGGGATTTGTCAGTAGCCTCTGAAGCCTGACAAGTGACATATTGGTGCATAATGCTGCAAAGTGCTATTTTAGCAGTGGTGTCCATAAATCTCTGCAAGCTCCTCCCCACATATTTGCATAGAATCGATGGCCAGCTATCTGTACTGACTTACAAAAGCCTTTTCATTCTTTATTGCTGTAATTTACCAAACAAAAATAGTTTCCTTAAAAAAAAAAACCCTTTAACTTGCATTCTTCACCGATTAAAATGTGCACTCAATGATTAAAATTGTCGTCCCAATTAATCAACTGGAATCACAGTTGATTTATCTACTAATTAAACCAATTGATGTTTACAGTCTTAATGATTATCTGTTTGCTTTTTATGTTGCTCCTGAAGATTTTTGTTATCTTGGCTTCAGTTTCTAGAACCTAATGACTCCCAGCAGAGCTCCTTACAGACACTCAGCCTCTGAACATTTGCTTTGTGTTCTTGGAGGCAATGGCAAATCCATTTAAAACCAGTTTTTAATAAAACGCTTTCTTCTTTCCCTGATCTTCTTCCCCTGACCTGACTGTAGTAAATAAATCATGCATGGTGTGGAAAAAGTGGATCTTTTTTCCCTCTGTTGCAAAACATTAGGACTCGGGGGCACTCTATGAAGCTGACGGACAGAAGAGTTAGGATTGACAAGGGGAAGCATTTCTTCATCTAGAGGGTTATCATTCTATGGAATTTGGTTCCAGAAGAGGTGGTAGCAGCAACTGCCACACCAACACAATTACCTGCCAGTGAGGTTTCATGAGAGTTTCAGAAGGTTCCTAATGCTTTCTTTGATCAAGAATCACAAAGACTGTAGTTCAAAAAGGAAAATTTACATTCCCTTCAATGGTTTTCATGTAATTTGGACAATCCCTAATTTCCTATGATACTATGAAAGAAATTTCCTGTGAATTCTATTCTATTAAGTACCAAATTCAGTTCTCTCTCTGTGCCTAACTCAGGGGTCTCATAGTTCATACTACAACCACACACATCATATCTGACTGCTTTCATGATTAGTTAATCATTAATAGATTTTCCATCAGAGCTTTCCTCTTGCTTAGCACGGAGCTCCCATTTATTTAAAGAACTTGGCTGTCATTTGTTTCAATAAATACCATTAATTTTTATGGATTAACTTTCATTCTAATGAAACATACACTCAACGCTAATCAATCTACAATGACTGCCACGGGAGGTGGTTGGTTCCCCTTCGATGGAGGTCTTCAAGCAGAGACTGGACAGCCATCTGTCTGAGATGGTTTAGGAGATCCTGCCTTGAGCAGGGGGTTGGACTCGATGACCCAGGAGGTCCCCTCCAACTCTACCATTCTATGATTCTATGATTCTATGATTCTATGATTCTATGATTCTATGACTGGGGACAAATATGGGGTGGGCTTTCTCATATTTAAAATAACATCTCTCTCTCTCTGCCCCCCCCCCAATATCAACTTACATCATTTATATTCCTATTCCACTCTATACCCTGAGTTAACAGGGTGGGTCACAATAAAGCCAACATAAAGTTCAATTAAAAATTAAGTGACTAAAATAACAAAAAGCAATGTCTGTCTGTGTAGGATCCTTTACCAGTGGTGTTCCTCCAAAGATACATATGAACATAGCCTCCACCCAAACGGATTTTGAAAGGAGCAAGATCCAGGAAAGGAGAGCAGGAATCACTGGGGGAACACTCTGTGCATCTAACCACAGGTAAGCATCCAGCCACACGGGGATTAGGCTATCGTGTACTAGTGTTCCCTAGTGTGAATACTAGCATACGTTAGTCTCTTCTGCACCTTTCCTGTCCAACAGACAGGGGAGGCAAGTACAGAAGCAACCATGGTTTCTTTAATTGGGTTGAAAGGTCTGTTTCAAAGTGGTTCTCTTCCTCTCTCCAAGGTAGTCTCTAGTGAGGGGCTATTGTTCAACACCTTGGGAATTCTCAATAGTTCTGTTCTTTATGCTTTTTAACACTTCTATGAAGCTGCTGGGAGTGGTCATGAGGGGATTTGGAATAAAGTGTCATAGTATGCTAATGACACGCAACTCTCTATTTCCTCTGAGTCAGGGGAGGCTGTCCGGGTGCTTGATTGTTGCCTGGAGGCAGTGATGGGGTAGATGTGGATTAATAATCTGAAAGTGAATCCAGAGAAATTAGAGGTTCCGTTTGTCTTGGTGTTTCCAGTCTAGAAGTTAAGCAGTACCCAGTTCTGGATGGGCCTCTTGCCCCAGAAAGAACAGGTGAACAACTTAGGGATGGTCTTGGATTCATCACTGTCACTTGTTTATGTCCATCTCTAGCTGGCTCATTGGCTCTTGCCTTTTTTGGATATGAGCTTGGCTCCAGTGATTGTTATTCTGGTAACTTCCAAAGCAGACTACTGTAATCATTCCAAATAGGACTAGTCTAAAAGACAGCGCATAAGTTGACAGGAATTTTCAGCAAGAAGCACGTTATACCAATCCTGAAGGAACTGCACTAGTTACCAATTCACTATCAGTTCAAGGTGATGTCATTGACATACAAAGATCTAACTGGCTTGGGCCTCAAATATCTGAGTGAGCACCTTCTCCCATATAGACCTGTCTATGTCATAAGATCATAAAGTGAGGAGCTTCTTGTATTTCCACAACTCTCAGAAGTGTGAAGGGTTGCAGCATTCCAGCAGAGTTACACCAGGAAACCTTAGCTGAAACAGGCCCTTCCAGCCAGGCCTGATAAAGTTCCATGCAATCAGGGGGGTGGGGGAGAGAGTTGAATTTGGTATCATATTTTAACTTTGTTTTGCTTCTGCTTAAGTGTTAGAAGACTGGGGATAGACCAAAGGTTTCCCTCCTTTTTTTTTTTTTTTTTTTTTTTTTACAATTTTTACCTTTTACTGTTTTAACCCTCCCTGGGATCCTTTAGTACAGGATGGGATATAACTGCAAACCTAAATTAGAACTCAGAGGAAGGCTAGAGGAAGACTTAGTCCATTTTCAGAAGGGCTTAAAAACCTTTCTTTTCAACTCTCCAGAGTTAATGCTAAAACTGAGCTGTTAATAGGTTGGATTTTAACCTTAAAATGTTTGCGTTTCCCTCATTTGTATTTTAAATTATGCATTAAGGTTGTTTTATGTTTTATATTTAAGATTTGTTTTTATTTTGTTTGCATTTTTGTACCACCCTTTAGTGGAAAGAGCACCAGAAATCATCATCATCATCATCATCATCATCTAAATAAAATGCCCAGATCCCTTGGTGATGCTGAAATAGCATAAGATCAGATTGGATAAGTCTTGTCATCCACTGAGCTGAGGGGACTGGAGCAGAAAGAGCAAACAGGAAACATCAGCTCCCAGTGGTGGCCTCTTTCTCCAATAACTGTCTTCAGAAGAGTCGCCTTACCCGAGGGAGCAAAGGAGAAAGACCAGTAATGGTCCCTCACTCAACTGTTACCAGAAGAGTAATCTTGCAGAGGAGAAAGACCAAGCTCTGAGGATCCTCCATCAGCTCCTGGTAGTAGCACAACCTCATGCTAGGTGAATGTATCTTTACATTTAATATTTGTAACATTTGTTTGGTTTTGTCATGTAAACTACTCTGAGACCTCAAGAAGGGCGTATAGAAATATACATAAATTTATATGAAATAAGCTGTAAAATACATGTACATACAAACATATGAGAGAGAGAGGCTTATGTCAACTTTTCACCCAACTTAAAATGGGCAAGTAGTCCTGTTGTCTTGTCAGTCCTATTGAATTCAGCAGTCTTTGCTTCTGCTTAAGCGTTGGAAATCTGGGGATAGGTCAAAAGTTTCCCTCCTTTTTTTTAAATTCACAAGCCCTGTTTGAACAAAATTGTTATTTGAATGAATTCTACTTTCAGGCATGTGGTATCCACTAGTCCATTCCAGATATGCAGCTCCACCTACTGTCAAGGGACATGAATTCATAGAATCTTAAAGCTTAGGAGCCTTTTAAGCCCCCTCCTCCATACAGGAATATGATGGCAACAGATAGCTAATGAAATCATAGACATCTGACGTACATTCTTTCAAATACCCTATTTATATGCAGCAGAAATGCAAATAAACCTAACTGCAAAAATGTAAATGAAGAAACAACTTTAGATAGTATAAAATATATTCACTGTGACTGCACTGAGTTGGTAGACTAATCCAGGGAACTGCCTGGAACGCATTGTCTGCACTACTGATCAATCTACTAGGAGGCCACATTTCCCAGTAGGCCAGTTCATCTGCACTGGACAAGGCACTGGAATAATGTAAATGGTCCATGAAATGTTCTAGTTGGTATACTGGACTAGCAGCTTATGTGTTGACCATACATAGGCCACTGTACACTTAGTAGTGATGCTGGAAGTGTGCCACTGTCCAGCCAAAACAGTCTCAGCAAGCAACTTTGGAGGCCAGCATGGGATGGGCCAGTCACAGTGTGGATGACCCTTGGAGCAGCCCAGCGGCAGTCTAGAAGGTCATGGGCCAGGTTGTCTGGACCAGGGTAGTGCACTGTGGGATAGCCCATGCCATACAGAAATGACCATTCTCAACACTGTAGTCCCAAGAACATCCAACAGTCAAAAAGCAATTTTGGCAGCTGTTTCCCATAGCCACTACTTCACTAGCCCAGCATGACCCTGTGTACATTACAATGAAATTAAGTTCTGACTCGCTTGGACAACTGAAAAATGGGATGGCTTTTCAGTGTTCGATGAAAAAATGCTGTTTAGGGTCTGTAAATTTGTTTGGAAAGAAGGAAATTTTCACTACACCTCCGTTCGCTGGGAGGCATAGCACTAGAATACTCAAGCAATTTGAACTTGCGCTCCTAACTTACTCACTGTGCAAATGGCTGCCTGGAATGCGGCCATCACAAAGCCTCAGCATTGATGCCAGTGTACAGATGCAGCACATAATCGCACATGCACTGATAGTCACATGCTCTCCATGTACCTCTTCTACCTGGAAGACCTGCAAATGGGTGGTGCAGTTTTAACTCCAAATTCCCTGATGGTTTCTCTCAGTGGTTTCATATAGATATTAAATAGCAAGGAACCCCAACACTCAAGTTCCCAGGGTGATGATAAAAAAATTCCCCATAATTTTTTTTTTTTGAATTTGGAGATAGGATTGGAACTACTGCAAAATGGTACCTGCAACTCCTAAACCCCATAGCCAATCCAGGAAGATACTGTGGCTGACAGTATCAAATGCTTGCCAGAGACCAAGGATGACCAGTAAGACCACATTCACTCTGTCTCCTGTTTCCTTCCATAAATCACCCATCATGGCACTCAAGGTGCTCTAGCCAGTCCAAAGCAAGGTTTTTTGCTCCATATTTGACTCCTGTTTGTTCTTGGGATACCTTGCTGGTTTGTGCCCAGATTTTGGATTCACAGTGTAGCTGTGAAAGATTATGTCCTGAGGAAATATCTTCTTTACTCCCAGGGAGCCTTTTGCTTTCCTGCCACTCAGCAAAACTCATTTACCACTCCATTTCTTGTTGGCTCTCTTGCCTGTCACCAGTCTTGTCTCTGACTTCCTGGGAATTACAGCCTGATCTAGTTTTGTTTCCAGTTTGAATCTCAGTTCCAGCTCCTAGCTGTAGGCCTTGTTCCAGATACCACTTGTGCCCTGTGAAAGCCAACCACAGCCTGGTCGCAACAGTATACCGAGGTTCCTGGCTACAAGACATCCTCTGTATCTCCTTCCCTTGCTTCCAACTCTACTCCCAAGTCAAATCATTTTCTCACTCCAGTCCAGTCTTCATGTCTGCTTCCAGTTTTTCCTTCCACCGTATTTAAAACTACTGTACAAAGCCTCCAGCCACCATTTCACCATCTACCTATGTCCACCCCAGAACCCAACTAGCTCATGTATGGTTCACAGTCTAGTACATCAGACATCGCTTGGTGCTCATTCACAGTGCATATGCAGTGGGTGCAGAAAATAATGCTCCACTTCCTCCTTTGTCCAAACTGAGGTTCTTTTTAAACCATTAATAGTTACAAAAAAGAGAAAATTAATGGTTTGCTTGCTTTTATGTTCCATACCATAAGGTCTCAGAGTAGAATACAATGAGTAAAACATGAAAATAGAAATAAACATACAACATACTGACAAGCTGGAGCAGGTTCAAAGGAGAGCTACCAAGATGGTGAACGGTCTGCAAACCATGTCCTATGAGGAACGGCTTAAGGAACTAGGAATGTTTAGTCTACCAAAAAGAAGACTGAGAGGAGACATGATAGCTGTCTACAAATACCTCAAGGGTTGTCACAAGGCAGAGGGATCAGCCCTGTTCTCACTCTCTCAAGGAAGGACTAGGAACAATGGGGTGAAATTGCAGGGGAAAAGATTTAGTTTAGATGTTAGGAAAAAATTTCTAACAGTAAGAGTGATCAACCAGTGGAACAGGCTGCCACGGGAGGTGGTTGGTTCCCCTTCGATGGAGGTCTTCAAGCAGAGACTGGACAGCCATCTGTCTGAGATGGTTTAGGAGATCCTGCCTTGAGCAGGGGGTTGGACTCGATGACCCAGGAGGTCCCTTCCAACTCTACCATTCTAGGATTCTATGATTCTAGATTAGAATTAAAAACTATTTAAAATTGCCCTAGCTTTTGGCTAAACAAGGAAACAGGTTTTCCTTCCTACAACCAAGCATTGTTACGGTTTTAATATGTTCATTTAATATGTTCATTGGTTTTTAATGTTGTTACCCACCCTGAGACCTTTGGGTATATGGCAGGATAAAAATTCAAACAAACAAACAAAATCGCAGCTATAAACGTTTTCTGTACAGTGTCCACAGGGTTCAAGAATTAAAGAGAAGGTTGATTTTACCAAGAAAGACGGGAGCTGCTGTTATTCCAGAGAAATTTAAAAGATCAAGCGAGCCTTTCAAGCGGATCTATATGAATGTCCTGCAGCAGTTACATTCCAAAGATGTACAGACAGTGTTGCACAATGATCTAATAGGCTTTCAGTGAAATGTCTCCTTTTTTGACTCAGTAAATGTGATTGGAAGATGAACAATTTGGGCAAAGGACATGGCAGGTTCTTGCCAAAACTATTTTGAAGATTGGATGGTGCTGGCAGACAAGGTGATTTGAGCCTGAATTTATGCTCTAGACTATTTTGGTGAGCACCTCTTACGTCTGCACTATTGCACAGCCTTTGCATACAGAGTATGAAAGGTTGAGGGTTTGGAATCTTCCATTCCGCTGTTTTGGAGAAGAAAAGAAGAAGAATTGGCTTTTATACCCCACTTTTCTTACCCTTTAAGGGGACTCAAAGCAGCTGACAAACCTTCTATTCTTCTCCCCACAACAGACACCCTGTGAGGTAGATAGGGCAATGAGAGCTCAGAAAGAGAGCTCTGACTAGCTGAAGGTCACCCAGCTGACTTTGTGGAGGAGTGTGGAATCAAACCTGGGGACTTCCAGATAAGAGTCTGGCATTCTAACCACAAGACCAAAGAAATCAGCTAAAAAATGACAAAATGAGAAGACATACGTACACTTCTCCAAATATGTACAAACTGGGTTGCCTTGGCAAGACCAATGCAGGTTATGGTCTCAAGGCACATGAAGCCATCATAGCTGATACTAAACAGATCTAGGAATTGTAGCCTGTGGATCAGGATCGTAGAGTGGTGGAGGAAGAATAAGTCAACTCCAGTTAGAAGTCCCACTTTCACCTCCCTGAATATGCTTCAATCCACACCAGATTAAAGGGTGGTTTGGACAAACAGAGTTCCAAGCAGAGCTTCACATTGCCATGCTGTGTGTCTGGTCCAGTGGCCACTCCTGGATCTGGAAGATATAGGCAGAATCTGTATGTCCCATCTAAGGAAGGCACGGGTAGGAACTGCTGTAGTCTTCATTAGCAATGAGGATAGCAGGCCCCTACATAATCTGGAAGAAGGCCCATGCAGAAAAAGTCAAGGTGTTGCTGTCAACATAGAAAGTCCTAAATAGTTTGGGATCTGGTTATCTGAAGGAATGCCTTCTTCCATATAGGCCTGCCTGAGTACTGAGATCTCAAGGAGAGGGCCTTCTTAAAGTTCTGCCTCTTTCAAAGATGGTAATATACAAAAGGGCCTTTTCTGTGGTGGCCCCCAGACTTTGGAAGAGGTCCCCTCTGGAGTTTGGCCAGGAGCCTACATTGTACAGTTTTCACTGCCTGATTAAAACATACCGGAGGGTGGGTGGGTTATATTTCACACATATTTTAGATTATTGTATATATTTTATATTTTTATTGTTGTGACCTGCCCTGGACCTTCAGGTGAAGGGCAGGATATAAATTCTTAATAAGAAATGAAATACATTAATCTATTGATACTTATGTTGATCTTGTCTACTGATAACCCTTCAGTGGTCACCTCACCCTTCATACAATAATAATAGAATTTCATTGTCCCCTGCATGAAATACAATTACTTAATTTGAAGGGAAATCAAAACATTCCTGGCACTGTGGCTTTTCTTCAGTCCCTGCAGAACTTCATAGATATACTCTGGGAAATATATTTTAGTGCTATGGTGTTTTGTAGTTCCATTTTAATGTCTGCATGGCTACCACCCAAAAAGAATAGCACTCTAAATGATAACCATAGGTCTGTATTTGCTGGCATCTCTCCGAGTTGAATCATTCCTTTATGTTTCACTGGAGGACTCTAGCACGGTGATACTGTGCTCTTAAGAGAGGTTCTCCTTCTATGTGCTTCACGGCTTAGGAGAAAGTAATTACGTCCTCTTTAGCACACATTGTATATAATCCAAAGACATTAATACTTCATTCTGAAACCCGTGGTTTCATTCAAATTGCATTAGATTAAGTTGCAAAGCACTAAATCATATTGATAAGCACTAGGCTGTATATTCTTTAATGTTCATCAGGAAGAGATAGTTTAAAGAACTCTGTTTAAATTAACAAAGAAACCCTAGGCTGGGAAAGAAGATCACGTCTCTGGTTTCTGGTAGCATTGCAGAAATGAAGGCAGCAGGATTTTAGTCAAAGGGACTTTTTGCACTAAGCTTTAAGCCATTCCAGGAAGTGGTCTAAACAGGCTTCCCTTCCACAAGGGGAACAAGGGGAGGTCACATACATCCTGCTAGCACACTGCATCTGCATTGGACTGAGTGTAGTCCAGTATAGATAGCTAAAATGGCCACCTGGAATGGGATAAGAGTCAACTTTTTTTTTAAGTTCTACTGACAGTCTAGCTGGTGCTAAACTGGCCCAGAAGGTATATGGAAGGGAATATGCTTCTGTGGGTTGGTTTAGCACAGGGATCCATTTTGATTGTGCACAAAATTGCACCACTGAAATCCACACACACACAAGCGCCAAAGCTAGGAACTTTAGTTCCTATCCACTGGAGAACATGGTGACTGGCTCTAAAGATCCTGTGATCTTCTCAACCAATGTGGAAGGTATTCCAAAATAGTCTTCCAAGTATGGAAGGCTCATTCTGAGACAGTAGGAGTGGTCCAGTGGCTGGAACCACTCCAGCCTAATTTGGTTCAACTGGACCAGGCTAGTTAGGTAAGTGCAGAAACAGCTATAGGTAACAGATGTGTATCATATTGGCCACATTTCCAATATGACACAGAACTTGAAAGTGGCCACATTTCCACTTACCTTGGGAGGTATCTTCAAAAAGCATCTTAGCTGCCACATCTCCACACATAGTAACAAGAGATGCCTTGTGGCCAGTTGGCCATCTTCCTGTTAGCTGTCTTCCCATCTGCCTCACCAGGCCTAAATCTCTTCACAGAAAAGCTAGCTGTGAGTCAACAACCTTGCCTGCTGTTTCAGCTTCATTAATTTACAACCAGTTGCCGGAGCAACCTAATACAGCTCAGAAATGCACACCTTGTGTTACCAAATCAGCTTTGGGTGTACAGGTATCATAAGAAGTGTTGACTGCAAAATCTGAATTTGAAATGTACAGGGTTTTGATTTATGAATTTGGCTTTATAATTGGCATAATTAGAAGCTGAAGGCAGACCATGAAACATGGAAAAGCCTGTATATAGCAAGACTGACTCCATATTATTTGGCTGAAAAGACAAGCCTGAGATTTAAAAGGACATGTTTTCTCTCTCTCTCTCTTAAGTTACAGACTGTCTGTGTGCAAAAGACAAAACCTGAGATTTAATCTTGAATAAATCAAGGAAGAGTATTGACACCTGAGGCCTTTTCGCATGAGGGATTTTGGGACGGGTCTACGACGCTCTGGGACGGAGCATTTGCTCTTCTGGGGTGGCCGGATCCGTTCCAAGCTGTCCCAAAGCGTTGTAGATGCGTTCGGGTTTCAGAGCACAAAATAGTGCTCGCCAAGCGTTCCCAGCTGTACCAGAGGGAGAGCATTTGCACACTCTCCCTCTGTGAGAGCTGGGCTGCTATTGGGTGCTAGACCACCCGTGGAAACACATTGGGTACTTCCCTTAATCTGGATCTACTAGATCCGGATTAAGGGAAGTACCCATTCCTTAGATCCGGATCTTCTTAGATCCAGATTAAAGGAGCTCAGTGGAAAAACACCCCTGGTCTCCAGAGCATATTGCTTCTAAATCCTTCTTGAGTCTCCTGCAGAATTGTCTACTGCTTCTGAGCCACATATGCAGACGCAGAGCCAAATGGCCCCCTGGCAGCATGAGCAGAAACAAAAATCATGCATCCAACTCACAACTATAGCCTCTATCTGAAGAAAGCACGAGAACATGAGAATCTGCATTTTGCGGCTATTAGTATTTTCATTGGTAAGAAGCCATGTCTTCAAAAGAGCAGAGAAAGTAATTTATACATTAACAGCACGCTCTCTCTGCCTTCTCAAAGCCATCAATCTAAACATTCCAGTTTACTCCCTTCTGCCTCACAGTACAAATTTGAACACCACCCAGAGACTCATCTCCTTATTCCTATTGACACTCCTTATCTCCCCATGTCTTGGGAAAGGCAGCAACAAAGGGTGATTCTGAACCAGCTGTTATCGTAAATCAGCAATCATACTAGGAACTTCCCTTAGATCACACCATCATGTGGAAGGGAGCCTCCTGTTAGGCTTGCTGGTCATTGCACAGCAGGATGTATCAAAAACCAGACTGTGTGAAGTTCACTTCCAGTTCTTGGTTGAATCTGAAAGGCTCACAGCTCAGCCCAGCCTAGCAGGCATAAGGGGTGGAGGGAGAGATAGAGATAGAATAGGAAAACATATAGATGCTTGTCTTTTTAAACAAGATGAAGTTTGCTTGACCAAAGTCCCTGGATTTCTATGGTGATCTTTGACCTTGCCATATTAATGCCAACTACAAGCTTATGCCAAGATACCAAGCATATCTCCTTGCAAGGCATTCTTAGCTCTTGCATACAGGGATAACCAATTTATATAAAAGAGGAGGACCTCCAACACAGCTTTCTTTCCCAACAAGGTCCCCAGAAATTTGCACCATTAGGTAGATGATTGTTTTTCCTACATGAGTTTGCAACCTCTTCTCAATTTGACAGATATCCTCTGTTACAACTATCCTTCAGAAATAAATTTCTGAGATTATCTGTTATGTTGAATAAGAGTAGAACAGCCAGCTACACCAAGGGTTAGCACCAACCCCACAACCCTACCTGTTGTGGTAGGAATACTTATGTGCCCGAATCAAAAATCCTGGCTACAGTTATAAGGTTTTTTCTCAAAAAGAAAAAAATGGCTCCCAAATTATTTTGGACTCTATAGGTTAAATAGGAAGGCGTGTCCTGGTGGTCCCTTCCATTTGTTCCTTGAAGTCTGTACTATATAGACCAACTCTTTTCTTTTTGTACATTCTTTTTAATTATTATGTTTCTCAAATTCTGGTGAAAACCATGTAACTCATTTCAGCAATTACAATTGTACATAAAACATGCAACTTACACATGGCAAAACATAGAAACATGCCATTTAAATAAGCAAAGACTGGTTCTCCCTCTCCTCCATGCCTTTTAAAATCTGGTTTGAGAAGAAGAGTTGGCTTTTTTCTCCACTTTTCTCACTCAGAACACTCTGTGAGGTAGGTGGGGCTGTGAGAGCTCAGAAGAGAGCTGTGACTAGCATAAGGTCACCCGGCTGGCTTCATGGGGTAGGGTGGAAACGAACCCGGTATTCCCAGATAAGAGTCCGACTCCCTAACCACTGGACCAAATTGGCTCACAAGAAATACCATATGACGGATTATGAAATTGCTCTTTGGCTGAAAGAAGTTTGAGAAAGAAGTTTGAGAAAAATACAGGACATGATGGACATATGTAGACTTTCACAGCCGGATACAATCTCATTTGTAGAAGTTTTGGGGCTGTTATGCCATGTTCCAGAGGCATTTCCGCACTGCATCGCGTTCGAAACGGAACGCGTTCAGGCGGAAAGCTTAAGGCAGCTCCGGGCGCTTTCCCCTTTCACACACAGACGCGCCAGAACGCGTGTAAACGCGTTCCGGAGCGTCTGGGTGCGAATGCTCAAAGCGCCCGAAGCTGCCTTAGCCGGCAAACGCCGGCCAGGGGCGCGCAGACAGCCGCGGAGGCAGATCGACAATCAGCTGTTTGACAAACAGCTGATTGTCAAAGCCACGCGGCGTCGGAGGCGCGCCCGCAGCCGTTCGGGAGACAGAAGCAGGCGCGAATGCTTCTCCTCCCGAACGGCTGCGGGCGGCTCGTCCGCGTTGGAACGCGTGTAGAGCACTTTAAAGTGCTCTACATTTCGAACGCGGAAAAGACAGCTGCGGACACGTCGGAACGCAAGCCGCGCGCGGGCAATGCGGATGACGTGTCCACAGCTGTCTTTTCCGCGTTCCGTTCAGCCCCGTGCGAAAACGTCTCAGGTTTCTTCTTCTGAGAACCTAAGCTTTTGGATATAGCTGTGATATCCATCTTCAGAGGTCTTTGCTCTTCGCCAAGTCAAGGATGACTGGTGTCTTACTAAATCTTTGTCTGCTAGTTGTTTGTCAGCTCTTCCTTTGTTTGAGTTGCTAATGAGTCATTGGTCTTTCCCTGGCTGCACCCTGTTGGTATTGTTTCCTTGAGTTGAGGAGTTAATAGCGGGTCATTGAGATCTTTAGTTGATCTTAGCATTTTACTGATTTTGACTCGGTGGCAAAGGAAGCAGAATGTTCCCCTCATAAAATGATCCCTGAAACAAAAAATAATAATACATAGACATGGAACTCTGCAGGTAGTCAAATGCTCCAGAAGGTATCATTTTGCTTCCTGGACCCCAGACAAAAGCCTGGTTTATTCAATGATTGTTACATCCCTGATTTAGCTTGTGTGTAAAGACCCACCATACTTTGTGATGTTGGGGGAAAATAACACATATCCTTTCTTCCATCACTAGAAAAGTATCTTGTGGAGAGAACCTGACTGAGAGCAAGTCAGAAGAAAAGATTAAGCACTTTTTCTCTCTCTCTCCAGTTTTTTAATCCCCAGTGAAGTTACTAAGCAAAACTATTTAATAAAAACCTATCACCTTCTAGGACCTCTTTTCATGGCATTCTATATTTAACAGGAGAAGGAGGAGATATATGTATAACTGTGTAGCTTGGATTCTGGAAATAGCCTTCACAGTAGTGGACTCACATATGTGCTAAGAAAGAACTCGCAAAATCATATGTAAATGCCTTGAGACAGATGAGGTACAGTCGTATTGACCTTTTATGCTATAAATAAAAATAATGACATATTCCTCAGAGAACTGAAGTGCTACAGCAGTGCTCTGGGCAATAACTATGAGCATGTAACATGAACTGTGTAACAGTTTTTGTTATATATGAATTCATAAATTAAAAGATAAAAGAAAATATTCTGTCAAGGCTGCATGCACTGAGGTGGTCATGTATGAATTCTATTATTATGAGTTGGTTTCCCATTCACCATAAATGTAGTTTCGGATCATTATTTATATCCTAACCAAGTATGTAAGAATCAACAAGATATATTCAAATATTACTACTGTTACTAAGTACTGATACTTTTTGCAGCTGCGAAATTATTTTATCTGTGCTAATGTCTCCCATAAATATGGAAGTTAGTGGTATGAAAACCATGTACTATGAGGAACGGTTAAAGGATCTGGGAAGGTTTAGCCTACAGAAGAGAAGATTGAGAGGAGACATGATATCTGCCTTCAAGTATCCGAAGGGCTGTCATAGTGCAGAGGAATCATCCCTATTCTCAGTTACACGACATGGAAGGACTAGAAACAATGGTATGAAACTTCAAGGGAGTCAATACGGATTAGATGGTTCTGCTTCTAACATGTTGGATTTTAAATGTTACTGTGGTTTTTAATTGTTTTAATATATACTTTTTCTTGCTATGTTGGATTTTAAAGGTTGTAACTGACCTGAGACTTTGGGGTATAGGGTTGGATAGATAGATTAGGGGGAGAGAGAGAGAGAGAGAGAGAGAGGAGAGAGATTAGGAAAAACTTCCTGAGAGTGGGGAGAATCAGTCAATGGAACAGGTTGCCATGGAATTTAGTGAGTTCTCCTTCACTGGAGGTCTTCAAGCAGAGTCTGGACCAGAGTCTGGGATGGTTTAGGAAATCCTGAATTGAGCAGGGGGGTGGACCCGATGACCATAGAGGTCCCTTCCAACATTATGATTCTATGATCCAATAATGACTTACTGTTTTACTTTTCTCCCAGAAGATACTGGATTTCAATTTTGTAGCTTCTTATAGTTTGTGATCTCCAAGAGTTCTTTCTTCTCAATCTACCATTGCAATTTTTAAACAAACCTTTATAATGTCAAGCATACTATGAAGCAGCTGCTTATCTGTTATAGTTTAGAAGTGCTTCACTCCTTTCAAAGCCAGTGATACTCCAGCGCGGAGCATCTGCACACCATGGTGTATGGCTGTCCCCAAGTTTGATACCTGTGCTCCTTAATCCAGATCTAGTTCCAGCTTATGCAGATGGATCAGGACTAAGGTGGACATGACCTCATAGATCTGTATTAACTCTTAATCCAGATTAAAGGTCTGTGCAGAAAGGCCCAGAGATTAAGTACAGAAATAGCCCCAGAATCTCCAATTATTATTATTTAGCTTCACATGTAATATGCCAAAGTGGCATTTTCTAGTAATTTGAGTCCTAAGTACCATAAAAGTATCTTGTGATATAAAGATGTTCCTAATACAGCCACTTTTTATAATAATGAAAAAGTTATTCTTCCCAGAAGCAAACTTACATTTTCTTTTCCTTTCTTTCTTTTTAATATCAAGCATTGTTCCCTATGACCAGATTACGAGTGGTACTACTGTTGATTTTATTGCCAGTGTTTTACAGTTTCAATTTGGAAGTTCTGGCATTTCATTACTCTTTAAAATTCTTTTCTCTAATACCGCTCTCACATCTATGCACCGAGCATGCACCTTTCAGGAACTGCAACATCAGTAGCTGGCCTGGGATACAGGCTGGGATGAGACAGGGCTGCCTACATAGATAAAAAAGATGACGAGTATGTAAGTATATTCACTGAGGATTTGTGGTGGAAGAGGTTGCACTGCAACAGTAGCTGCTTGTTTTTATTTCTGTGAGTTCTGATGTTTGCCAGCTTGCATCTGTTATCTCAAAAAGCAAAAGCGTACACTGCAACAAATAAGAGTGTAAGGAAGTGAATGCCTTTTTGCACTTGGAAGTTTGGACAGTCCCGAACACTCTGGGAGGCTGCATCCACGTACTTCAGTGTGACCCCTGTTCCAGAGCGTCCCAGAGTGTGTGGGGTCATCCTGATCTTCTGTAGCTGTGGAGCATCATTTTTGGGAGTGTGCTGCATCATGATAAGGCAGTGGTTCTCAACCTTCCTAATGCCGCAACCCCTTAATGGAGTTCCTCATGTTGTGGAGACCCCCAACCACAGGGGCGGAGCAGCTGGGAGGTGGGAGGGAAGGGCGGTGGGAGACTCGTCGCGACCCCTCTGAAAGGGTAATTCGACCCCCAAAGGGGTCCCGACCCCCAGGTTGAGAACCACTGTGATAAGGGATGTGCGTGAATATTTGAAACATTCAAAATTTGACTGAATTCAGTTGAATGTCTATACATTCAAATTTAATATTAGAATGAATGTTTTAATCTTTCAAATCATATGAATTATTCAGACATTCGTATGTGTATGGATAGCTATGCTTTACAACACATATCTGTACGCATCTTATTCGTATCCGTATGCATTTGTATGGATACATACTGGACAAAAACGGGATGCATATGGGATAAAATTAGGATGCGTACAGACACACACGAATCAAATATTTGTACGAATAGATACAAAAATGTATTAGATTCAAATCTAATATGAATACATTCAAATTTTAAACATTTGAATCGATTCAAATCTTCTGATATTCAATTCAAATAAAATCAAATCCTGAAAATTGCTTTCATGCAGTTGATTGCCATAGCAATGGCCCAACATGTGCAGAAGCTGCTGCATCATCTTCTATGGTGATACAGACAGTTTCAGATGGCCATCCACACTACAATGCTCCCTAGGTAAGATGAGGAGAGTGTTGGCACTTGCAGTGTGAACAGTGGTCATTGTCCTTGAACAAGTATGTAAAAGCCCTGACTTTGTCAGTCTATCCTGGTACAATCTTATTTCATATCTACTAAATAAGAAAATTATGGCCAAAGCCAGAGTTTCTGTTTCCACAAGGTCTATGCTGCTCATATCTTTCTATGGAAATTTGAGGATGAAACAGACTGACTTGGTGTGGCTTTTATGTTGAAAGGATATTTTCTACATAGACAAATACTTGTGGAGGTGTGAATGGAAAAAATTATTTCTCCCTCCTACATCCATTAAAAGGAATAGCAGCATTTTAAAAAGATCTCTCTTCTTATCCATGTGAGTTTTCCATTATGTCATATTTTCCACATGTATTACTTTTTGAAGAGGAAAAAAGAATCCTTTACTGGAACTCTTCAGAGATATGATGCCAGAACTAATCACGTTTTGTTCCTTTTATCCAAAATTATCAGCAGAAGAATCTGCTCAGGTAGATAGTCACAGTACATCAAGGCTTAATGAAATTCCCTGAAAAAGTAGAGAAGACATGGAATGGTAGGTCTTGGGACTTACCTTCACATCTCCCATGGATCCTCATGATGGTGGATTATGGAACTTGAAGGTTGTAGACAAGCTATTACGGAACTGGAGGTTGTAGACAAGCTATCCACATGCCCCTATAATAACATCGAACAGCTTCAAAGTTTCTGCCTGGCCCTATTCTGGAAGGCTCTGGAAGTCAGCCAGGCTGGGAGCTGGGCACATTGTCCATTAGGGAGAGTGCTGTGAGAGTGCTGTGGAGAGAAGAGAGCAGAAAGTGCTGTAGAGTAGTTTTTCATGCTCTACACAAAGGATGCCTCCAACAGTACTTTCGACCCCTGCGCAACAGGATTACCCAAAGGGTGTGGGGATATGTGATCACCACACTGCTTGAGTTCTTGTATGGCACCATTTGCACATCATGCAGAGTCTGCTCCTCCCAGGCCACATCACGGCTGAGAGCCTGGAACCATTTTGACAGGAATCTGGAAGCAGCATAGGAAGAGCATACCTTCTGGACAGTCAACCAAAAGAGCCACTGTCTGCAACTCTATAGGTGGGTGAGGATGGGCGGCACACAATGCAGGTGACCTTTGACATGGGCCAGTAGCAACATGGCCTATCCTGGGCCAGGGTGCATGATTCTGGTCAATGCAAAGTGGTATAGCCAGCACAGCACAGTATAGGCTGTGCAAAGAGGCTCACAACATTTCAGAGGCTGTTGGCTAATGAGATTTAGTCACAAATAAAGATTTGCTGGCAGTGCAAAAAGAAGTTTAAATCACAGGTATGTTTGGAACCAGAGAATGTGTTAAGTGTGAAAAGGCCCAACAGGTCTGTCATTGTAATCTGTTACAGACTTGTTGGGCCTTTTCACACTTCAGCAGGATGGTGGCCAGTGTTTGCACTGCAAGTGCTGGAACCATCCCCAACTTACCTGCCAGGCCATTGCAGTATGAATGGTCCATCCCAGACTGTATGAGTTGCCATAGCAACAGCCATAGCAAGTTCTGATCCACTGCTATGGCAATCACAAATCTGTGTGTATTATGCAGTCACAGCTGGTGCCTCCACACAGTCACAGCTGCCCTGCCTCCACACAGCATCTGCACTAGGAAGTGGTGTGGATGTTGCATTTGGCAGTGTACCAGCAGCATACTGGATGCTCCTAGTCAAGCTGTGGTGAGTTTGTGGTGGCCTGGCATGCAGACAGAGTGCCCCAGAGCACCCTAATTTGTGACCTAAAAGTAAGTGCAAAGAGGTCTGTTATTTCTGAGAACTAGCCTAGAATCTTTATGTGAGGTCCGCAAATCTGAGACCTCCAACTCACTGCCTAGGGGAAGGAAACAGAAGTTTGGACAGCATGCTGCCAAAATTGATTCCAAAGGGTTGATTCCAAAGGGTGGCAACTCTTGCTTCAAGGGGTTGTAAGTCTTTCTAGGCAATCTATGATTGGTACATTTTGTTTAGCATGAAATACTGAACATTCTTTCTCATATCTTTGAAGGTCACGCACCTTCTAGGACTTGTAAATGTCTTCCTATCTACTTCACATTTGCCCTAAATGCATAAATCAGTCTTCAGTGAACGTGCATAGTTGCTTGCTTTTCTTAATCATCTTAACTTAATCCTGCCAGTGTTTCCTCTTATCTTCTGAGGTCCCCAGACTTTGTTAAGTTGCTTTCTCTTTCCCAGTCCTATCTTGTGGTTTTCCTTTCAAAACCACCTCAGCTCTGATATCTTTTTAGAGACATTTTCACACCTTTCACAATAGTCTTGGCACTTGCCTGCCACACAGATGCTCTAAGTATGAACGGCACACAGTGGAAGTCTTTATAATTGTTTCGTGACTAAACCAAGCAAAATCTTCCGTGTCTGCTGTATTAATGAGAAAAAGGGGAGGCAATTTTACATTTCATCACCTGTCACCAACTATGAAAGAAGAGCTTATTAAAGTTTTGCTTATCGTGAGCAGGACTTTGAAATTACATAATTTACAAAAACTAGTACAAGGAAACTAATTAAATCCACCCACATTCATACAAGCAATCAACTGAGTATATTCAAGGCTGGGCAGGTTGAGAGTGGAAGAAAATCCCTGAGCAAGCACATTATTCTATTTATTTCTATGAGATATATTCTTAAATGGGTCGGGCAAAGCAGATCTCAAATTCGTTAAGAGTTTAGGCACGCTATCTGATTCTATATTCTTTTTGACATTAGAATGATACAGGAAATGAAGATAGATTCCTCAAGACTGTATCTCAGCACATGGTAACTGATAAAACAGAAGAGCACAGTATCCATTTAATTTATTATTGGGGGAAGGGAAGACTTGTGATTAGTCCTTTTGCATGGTTAGACCATTTAGGGCCTTTGCACATTTGCCACTGAAAACCAATCTCAAAGATCCGTTTTCCAGTGGAACGGTTTAAAAAAGAATCTGACCCAAATAGGATCAGACTCTCCGAGGCCCCGCGTGTCCACACATGTGTGGGGCGGTGGCAGCAGGGCCAGATGGGGAAACAGATTGGGGGTGGTGGCAGCAGGGACAGATGGGGAAACAGATTGGGGTGGTTGCTGTGCAGATGCACCAGCACCCATCCCAAACCAGCCCTGCAGGCGCATGCCCAGCTGTCACAGCATGCGCTCTGACTCTCTGACAGGTGGGCGAGTCCAGCAGCCGGCTTCCCAGGCTTCCCTCTGGCAAGAGAAGGGGCGATCAGCTCTTCTCTGGCCAGGGAAAGCCGAGTCCTACCCCCACCCCCACCTCGCCGAGGGTCCTGCGCTCACGCCCGCTGCCTTACCTCATCGCTGCCGGCCCGATTCTGGGACCAGAAGGGCCAGTGTCGATCGTGCTTGTGTGTGCCACGGACTACATTTCCCAGCAGCCCTGCTGGTCCCACAATCGGGTCAGCGGTGACGAGGTAAGGCGGCGGGCGTGAGCATGGGACCCTCGGTGGGGTGGGGGTAGGACTTGGCTTCCCTTGGCCAGAGAAGAGCCGGTCGCCCTTCTCTTGCCAGGGGGAAGCCAGCTGCTGGACTTGCCCACCTTTCAGAGAGGCAGAGCATGTGCCCTGCCTCTCTGACAGCTGGGCATGCACCGGCAATCCAGATTTTTCAGGTCTTACATCTGGGTCGGATTTTGGCGGCAAAACCGGTTTAAGCAACCAGTTTTGTGCACCGATGTGTGGACGTGGCATCTTCAAAGGGACCCTAATTCCAGTCCCTGTGTGGATGCCACGTCCTAATCCTTCCCACATCTGGCTCTAAATGCATTTTGAGAGCCTGTGCGGAAAGGCCTTTAGGCTGTTGGTGACAATGAGAACCTCCAACTTTGGGGACCCACTGAGACAGTCCAACCACAGGACTTACCTGCTTTCATGTGACATTTGTCCAAACAGGACTGCATGTCCAGACAGGACTGAATTATTGTACATATATGGTGTTTGTTGCCTTGCTTGAATTTTCTACCTGTCCCCAAACTTTGCATATTCATTGCAATACCCTCTCCTGTATCACTGAATTCAGTTCATATGAGGATTGGTTGCATAGGTTTGCTCGCCAAATCGGTAAATATGGATAAGCTCTCCATTATACAGAATCCAGAAAAAAATTCAGAATGCTCAAGGGCAGAAGTTCTTAAGTTTCTTGTAACTACACTCCCTTTTAAGAAACTGATGAAAGCTTAGGATCCTTCCAGGAAAAGTACCCATAAATGCCTCTAATTCTGGAGAAAGCTATTATGTTCAGTCTATGGTCCATTAAGAATCCCTGATCTGGTGATGTTCTTTTTGAATTGCAAATTAGATAGTAGAACCATTGACCCAATGAGTCCCAGATGACCTTAGTCACCTAGCAGAGCTTGTAGAACATACCATTTTGGCAAGGAATTTAGGGAAATAAAGCAGAGAAGTCAATCAGAACATCAATGGTTTAAACACTAATGAGGATCCAATGCAACACAGGTGAAAGCTCCTTCTGTTTTATCTTTAGTTAGCCATCATGTGGTGCTGGTAATAGCAAAGAAGTCTTTTTTTTTAACCACCCTCTAATATCTCTGAAAGATTCAAGTAGATCTATATGGGAAAAGGCAATCCTTCAGATACTTGAAACCTAAATCTTTTAGGGTTTTAGGCCCTGTTCCGAAACAAGTTTTAGTCAGACTTGAAGTCAGCTCAAGGTCTCCCTCTCCTGAGAGTTTCCAAGTGATCAGCTGTTTCTGCAGATTAAAGGTCCCAAAATGTGAACTATTACTATCCGGATCACTATTTTGCTGCTGGATGTAGAAATAATCCTCACTTTTTAGCAATGGGAACACAGGCAGGATTTTTGGAGGAGGGAACCATACTTTAGGGGCATTCTCTTCAGTTTCCCCTGACCCAATGAAATGCCATGCTTTCCAGTCCCTTCTCTTCCCTCGGCTGTCTGCCATTAAGTGCTAATGAGATTGGGCTGCCTGAAAGGCAGGGGAGAGCTGTAACATTGTAACAAGAGTTCAGAGTAACAAATTGGCAGCTTCTGTCCTGGGGTTGTGAGAGTTGGTTCTTGTGTCCCTCCCTCCTTCCATTCACACCTTTTGTCTGCATCCCTGCCATTTCACGCTTCTCTAACATTCTGATCCAGCACAACTATTGGCTGCTTGTGTGAAAGCCTGTTTCCCTCCATCCTTCCCTCCCCCCTGCCATTTCACACAGCTTTGATCCATGGATCTAGCACAGAACAAGCGGGAAATTGATCTTTAACATGGGAAGCTGTGTTACAGTGGGCTGCTGAAGGATTCCATTGAATCGGGGACAGACTTATACAGGGGATGGGGTTTGAATTGTCCACCTGGATGAAGTCAGGGTACGATGGAGGAGAGGGGGGAGGTGATTTCTCCTTTGAGAGTCCACATTATAAGCTAACAGTGGGAACACCAAAACCTAGACCTCACTGATGATTTAAACAACAACAACAACTTGCTTTAAATCTGGATTAAGATACCCAGTGGGAACCTGGCCTTATATGTTAACATGAATGTCTTTGATTGGATTCAGTAGTGAATAGGTAGCTAGTGCAGATCTTTGCTGTGACATATGTCTAGCCAGTAACTTTTATTAACAGCTGAGCCACTGCTTTCTGCACTGTAGTAGTTCCAGCTTCCAGATGGTGTTCAAGTATAGCCCCATGTAGAGTGTATCACCATAATGTAATCTGGAGGTTACCATATCATGGATCTATTTATACCTATCTAGTAAAAACCAAAACTGATGGGCTACATGGACATGGAGATAAGCACTGCTGTCTATTACTGCACATGAGCCTCAGCACACAGTGAAACAAAGATACCCCACTCATAATTGGGTGCCCCTTAACCACATGTCTAGTCTGAACTCAACATTTAAGTTAGTGGGCATGAACCTAGGAGCAGAAGATGATATCAAGTTTCTAGATCTGCTGTGAAAAATTTGCTGGGGATCTTTGGATACCATCATTTATTTTCAGGTAGAATTCTATGCCACGGTGCTCTGAATGTGTCCAGAGCACTGATGTTCATAATATTCTGATCACTACAATTACCACAGTCCAAGGATGCAAATGGGCTGTTTCTAGAAGTATAGCCGATTATCCATCCTCTCAACAGTTGCCTGCCATTGTTTATAAAAACTGGTTAAGAGGGCTGTAAGAGAAAAATACAGTTGGCCCTTCAGCAATCTGCAGTGGGGCTCTTCCTCAAGAGGAAGCCTTAAACATGCTGAACTTTTATCAGTCTATTACAGATGTCCCCTTTTTGGGATTATGTCCTCAAGAGAATAGTAGCAATCATACTGCAGGCATATAGGAAGGAAGCAGAGCTTCTAGACCTGTTACACTGGCAGCTGTATCCCACAGGATTGTATTCCAGGATCTTATAGAAATGCTATTTAAAACAAGCATAACGGAGCACATGCTATCCCAGAAGGCATGAACCAACACATGCCACAGTCCAGTAAGGAAAACACACGCACACAATTTAATACCGTTGGAGACCCACAAAAATTCATACCATATCAAAATGGTAAAAATGAGCTAGAAAATAGCAGTGCTCCACTCAACACAAGACAATACAAAGGAAAGTGATTTGCAATGTGCCGACTGCAGCAACACGAAATCAGCACTTGGAGAAAATAAGTGGCAACAGTGCTAGAAAGCAGGTTATTATGCAAATAGCCAGAGTTAAATGTGCTTTTGGGTTGAAAAGCCTGAAAATATGGGGGGGGGGCAGGGAGGAATTTTCAAAGGGCTGAGGTTTGAGGGGAAACAGTTCAAGCTGGGAATAGAAGCCAGAGCAAAATGCTCTTCTTGACATCACAGGGCTAAGATCTTGTGTATTTCTGCAGCCAGTTAGATCAGAGAATGAAGCCTTCAAAGTTAGGTGCGCCAATGTGGTTGGTGGCACATATAGGACCACTTCTGTTATGTGCCTAAAGTGCCTGCAGGCAGCATTTCTCACTTCTCTCTGCCCCTAGGTTATATGTAGGCTTCACCTACTATACCCTCCCCTCCTCTCCCCTTCTGCCTGGATTATTTCCTGAACCCAAATCTACTCCTTCCTCTGTCTCTTCTTTTGCACACTGACAGCATACACATGGGCACCTTGGGCATCTCATCAATATGTCCAGGGAGTTGGGGAACCAAATAGTGGAGCACTCCAGAGGCTGAAAATCCGAATGCACATGTCACCATTCCACACATCACCACAGTCACCACCTCAAGTAATTTACAGGTGATTCCTCATGAGTTATTCCAAGGTTGCATTTGGGGGAATAGGCTACTTCACACTTTGTGTAATCCCTTCCTCTTTAGGAGGAAAAGGATGCCAACATGGAACCCAAACATGCTGAAGGAACTAGAGCCTAACAGCCTCTTGATTTGGCTGTCAACTAGCCAATTTTTTTGCACTGAATAGAAAGTATCGACATTTGAAAGTTCAGGCATCCAAATGAATCGAACAATACTCCCGGATTCTGAATATGAACATTCAGTTGAATTTTTACACTTTTGCAGTATTTTACTGGTGAAAATAAGCTTTTTCAATGGCAAGAAAAGCTGCAAAAATGTTTGGCCATGAACATGAAAGTCCAAATGTTTGAACAAATGATTCTATGAGGAAATGAATTTTCATATATTCGTTTCAGTTGCAAATTGAAAGTGATTTTTTTCATTCTTGCATATCCCTACTATGTGGTAGTTTGATTGCACTTGATCCACTCAGTTTAAGGACCAGGTGCATTTATTTACAAAGGCCTGAGATGTAGAGGTGTTGAGTGATGGTGTAGGGGAGACTGAAGAAATAAATAAATGAGTAGGAACTGTGGAGAAAGATGAAAAGGAAGACTGATGAATGGGGGATGAGATGGCGCCTGAGGGGATTGCAAACTGGCTGGTCTACCAGACCAGCAAATATACTAGGCCTCCCTTTGGCTGAACCAGCATACAGACGAAAAGCTCCTAATATGTCCGCTATTCCAGTATACCAGCCAGTATGCAATTACCCTGAGATGGAGGAGAGACAAGAGTAGCAGACTGCAGAGTAAAATGAGGACAAAGCTGACCATATTGCAGCCCTTTGATATTGGAGAAAGAAGAACTATACCCTATGGTTTGACTACCATATATTATGGGTATTCATGCCTGTGTTATTGTGGCTGTGTGAAACTGGGGACAGAGCAAATAAAGAAAGAAATGATGGTGGAAGAACTGCAAGACTAGTGAAGAAAAGCGGAGGCAATTATTTAAAGGTATAGGGAGGAGTGAACCTTTCTGCACTAAACTGCTGTAATTCTGGGTCAGTGAGTTCAGAGTAGCACAGCCCACTGGTCTAGATCATGGGGTGGGATCAGGGCAGCTAGTCCACTGGTAGTACCAATTAAACAGTACCATCAGCAATCTGGATTAAGGCCTCCCTTAATCTGGATTGGGCTCCATCTAACGCAGATGGAGCCAGACCAGCAGGGGCAGGACTTTTGTGATCTGGAATAATCTGCAGATACCGAGGCCTTCACAGGCCTTTAATCTAGTTAAGGGTCTTTATCGAACAGGCCTTGGACTGTGAGATGTATGTTGCTTTTGAGGAGGGAGGGTCCTTTGGGTTTCAGTCTGATTCTCTGTAGAATTATCAGTTTGTTTGTTAGAATAACAATTAGAATAAGTTTCTTGTTTTGTACTTTTGGAATCTAAATAAATGGCACACTCTTTTGTATAAGTGTGTAGCCTGGTTGCAACATAAAGAATGCATGACAACCAGAAAGGTTTGTTGTAGGAATAAAATAGAGGAGAAGGGAACCATGTATTCTGCCTTGGGCTGTTTGGAAGAAAGGCACGAGGTAAATATCATTAATAAATAAACAAACTCTTTTGGGTCCAAGGCACATATAAAATTTTAAGGAAATGTTGCATGCACTATTCTTTTATGTGGTTCCTTTTCCCCAAGCTGAAGGGGTCCAATATAGCCAATCTTTCAAAGGACTCTGAAGTCTGCTGAAAAATTATCGATGCTGCAGTACACTGTAAGTAAACCAGTGTCTGAACGAGGAATCTATTTCCATAGTGAAACGTGTAAAATGAAGTTTGCTTGCATAATGTGAGCTTGTAAAATGTGTATTACTAGGTAAACATTCACCAAAGATGACAGCATACAGCATTTTCTTCCTATAATTTTTGACAGCACAATGTTTGTCTTCTGTTAGTGACCTTAAATCGAAATATGTACACCTGGAAAACATGCTTTGCATTTAGATTACGTTCATGGTGGAATCTTTCCTGAGTCTAGATAAAGCATGTCTAGACTTGAGCTGTTACTGTAGACTAATGAATTTGATCTTCCTAACAATAAATAACATTGATTTTGAGGGTCATGCTTATGGGCTTTTAAAAAAACTATCATTTCAGAGTCTTATTGTTTACGTTAATTGCTTACTTTAATTGTTTACCCATAATTGTTTACTTTATAGTCTAGGGTTTTTGTTTTTGTTTTAAATCCATATTGGGAAGGAAAACCTATTCTTGCGCTAGAGACATATGGCAATGGATCATAAATAATAAATCTGCTTTATCAGAACCAAGACCCAACCAAACATTTTTTGAACTACACCTACATGTACGAAATAGGATGAATAGAGTGTTGTCCAGCTGGCCCTTTATCCATCCCAGATCTCCTAGGCTCAACAAAGAGCTCTAAAGTCACCTCTATCACATTATGCACCATGTGCTCATGCCAAGCCTCTTTCTTGGATCAGTCAAGTCTACCTTGTGGGCAACATGTAGGAGCAGAAGAGGGATGAAACCATAAATAACATTAAATCTTAACAACTAGTGAGTAGCTTCATTTAAAAAGAAGCTAGGAAAAAGAAGTCTTTGCTTAACAACAACAACATTGGCATGTCCTTGCCCTCCTAAAAAACTACTCAGTGTAAGAATTGAGGGATGCGGTTTTGCTACATGGTCTGGCGAGTGGGACTTGTAAGGTACTTGGCCAGTCATGGGCCACAAAAGACATTCTGCAGGAGGAAAGGGGGGGGGATGAGGAAAAAGGGAAATGGTCAGGACGCAGAAATATCGGCTCATCCTGCTCATTTTATGGGCGTGACAGCAGTCTTTGACTGCTAGCTATTAATCTGTACACCATTTCTATCAGTGAAAGAACATTATGTTTATTTATTTAAAGTGTTTGCATTTCTCTTTTTCATTATTAATTATATCTTATGGCTTATATCTATAAAAGAATAAACAAATAAAAGCAATACAATAAAAGCAATAATAAATTGTCAGTGAAGTGATAATTCCATCAGTGATCAACAATTGCCTAAGCATACAAATGAGTTTTAGACAGGTGCCAGAAGTTCAACAGAGTTCCAGCCAGCAACATTTCAGGAGAGAACACCATTCTGTAAGCTGGACATTAGTAAAATCTGCACAGGGGATCCTGGTAGCAGCACTCAAAAATTTTAATCCATCTGCACCATGTCCCTGCACCATGTCTCCTCCAGGCCACAATAAGAGTTGCTCCTAGTGACAGACGCCCGCTCTGTCCTCCTGACACATTATTCCTTCACCCATCCCAAGACACTATATCATTATATAATTAGACTACTAAACCAATTTAAAACCAATTAAAAATGAAAGGCCTCACAAGCATTGGACAGCGCAGCAGAAGCTTGCAAGCCTTTCCCGGGACAGCAGAAGTTATTCTTTCAGCACAGAAGCGCAACTCTGCAAAGATTTATTACCAACGGGGGTACCTGACACCCCAATACCCCCTGACAAGGGTTATGGGTGCCCAGAACGTTAACTCCGCGCGTGCTGGAGAGATGAACTGACTGGTAAGAGAATCGGATGGCTGTCTGATTGTCTGTTTCGTGTGTCTGTTTTTTGTCACGTTTGACAAAGGAAGGAGGGAGGACAGCACTGCTTGAGAATGGAGGCAGTGAGATTTCCCAAACTGGATGAGACGAACTATTCTGCTTGATGTGCTTACGCTGAAGCGTTGCTCATTAGAAAAAGAGTCTGGGACGTTGTTGATAGGGGCGTGGCAGCAGGTACGGTCGTGGAAGATCAAAGGGCAAGAGCTACAACTTTGCTTACGATCACGCCGCCGCAAATCAACCATGTCCGGGAAAAAACAACTTCAAAAGAAGTGTGGGATGCCTTGAAGGAGATCCACGAATCCATGACAGCTTTGTCCAAAGTGATTTGGTGTGGGAGGCTGTATGCCTGCAAGATGCAGAAAGCACGAGCCCCTGAGAAACATCTGGAAATCATGGCAGATTTGTTTCACGAAGTAGAAACAAGGGGAGTTGAAATAGCCCCTGCGCAACGAGCATATATTTTGCTAGGGAGTTTGGCTGATGAGTTTGAAAATATTCTGTGGAGTCTACAGTGTGTTGACGAAACACAGCTGACTGCAGAGATGGTGGCTGCACGGGTCTTGCAGGAAAGCCAACGTAGGGACTATGAGGCAAAACTCCAGAGACAAGGGGCAGGAACGAAGCAAACTCACCCAACCGAGACTTTCAAGGAATTGCTACCGGAGAAGGCAGCTGTGTCCCGAGAGAGAAAGTGTTTCCACTGTGGCGGAAAAAATCATCTCATCAAGGACTGTAAAAAGTTGGCTGTAGAAAGGAAAAAGCAACCCAAAGGAGCTGGGAGCAGCAAGAAAGGTGTTGTAGCTGTTGTAAAGAACAGAGACTATATAGCCTATGTGGCTGCAAACCCTATTTGGGTGTTGGACTCGGGAGCATCTTCTCATATGGTTAATTGTGAAAAGCTCCTGAAAGATAAGATGCCTTCTAATGTACATTCAGTTGTTTTGGCGGATGGTGCAACAAAGGAGGTAAAAGAGATGGGGACTGTGGAAATCCCAAGTTTTGGAAAGGATTTTTCAAATGTATTATGTGTTCCTAAATTGCAAAACGGTTTAGTCAGTGTGTCTGAGTTAACAAACAGTGGCTATGCTTTATGTTTCAAGGGGAATGATTGTACTATTAGCATGAATGACCAGATTTGTGTCAAGGCAGTCAAGCGAAACAAAGTGTATCTTATGATTGACAAGGCAGAATGTGCGGTAGCTAACAATGTGCCTTTCAACTTGAACTGTGCTCATTACTACCACAGGGTCATGGGACATTCAAGCTTCACAAGTTTGGGGAAACTGCAGGAAGTGTGTCCAGAATTTAGGATGGCTGATTGTTCATTTGGAATGTTCAGTTTGCAGCAAGGTAAAGCTTAAGGCTTTTCCAGTGGCCAAATTTAGCAAGCGCACTACAGAAAGACCTTTTCAGATTGTGCATGCTGACTTGGCTGGCCCTCTACCCAAAACCATGGGCGGGAATCAGTACTTCATGGTCATTGTGGACTGTCATACACGGTATTCGTGTGTGATGCTTATGACAGAGAAAAGTGAAGCTGCTGAACACTTTAAAGACTGGGTCAACATGGTTGAGAGGCAATTTGATTACAAAGTAGGATCTTGGGTAACAGATAGGGGTGGAGAATTCTTGTCCAACAACCTGAAAAATTGGTTAAGGAAGAAAGGGATTCATCACGAGACAACCAACCCTGAAGTCCCCCGGGAAAATGGCCTAGCTGAGAGGCACGTAGGGGTCTTAAAGCAAATCAAAGATTGTATGATGATGGATGCAAAAGCACCACAGCAATTGTGGGGGGAAGCAATTTTGACTGCAAATCATGTTGCTAACCGAACTTGGAATTCTTTTGTGAAGAAAACTCCTTATCATATGTTGTATGGTAGACCACCAAATCTTAAATACCTGAGAGTGTTTGGGCAATATGCAAATGTGTATGTACCTGCAAATTTCAGGAAAAAGGGGGATCCAAAATGGAAAAGGTTGATGTTTGTGGGGTATTCTGGTAACAGCTATAGATTTTATTCAGGTCATGGAGAAATCTTACTGTCCAGGAGTGCCAACTTTGAAAACCATTCCGGCTGGGAAAGGCTCCATGCTAACAAGGAGGTTTTTCTCAAGCTAGGGCAGAGTGCCATAGATACTGGAAATGGAGGGGCACTAAAGCAAGAAGGATCCACAGATAGTGAGACTAGTACTTCTGGAGATGAACAAACACAAACACATCCAGATTCACACTTACCTGTCACTACACGAAAGTTTGAAAAGGTGTCCAGGGAGAGCACACGGACACAGACTAGTTCGGATAGTGAAGATGAAAAAGGCAGGACAAAGGTAATTCTGCCAAGGAGGACTCAGAGAGTGAGAAAGCCTCCAGACAGGTTTGTGGTACAGAGTGCAAACGCTTGCACAGTGATAGCAGGAGAAGAACCTGAAAGTTTTGAGGACTTGCTAACCTATCCTAAAGAGGAACAGGAGAAGTGGTTTTATGCAATGAATCAGGAATACCTGTCCCTGCTAGAGAAAGAAGTGTTTGAGGTAGTTCAGAGACCTAGAGACCGCAAGGTAGTAGGGTGCAAATGGGTGTTCAAAAGGAAAGAAATGCCAGATGGAACCCAGAAATACAAAGCTAGATTAGTTGCAAAAGGCTTTTTACAGCAGAGGTTTGAGAACTTTGATAAAATATTCTCGCCCACGGAAAACCTGAAAGCTTAAGGCTGGTGTTAGCTTTAGCAGCTAGGAAGAATCACGTAGTGAGACACTTTGATTTTGAGACTGCTTATTTGAATGCTCCACTGGATGAGGAGATTTTTATGGAACAGCCTCAAGGCTTTGATGAAGATAGAGATAGAAAAGTATACAGGTTACGCAAGGCTTTATATGGATTAAAGCAAAGTGTGCATTGCTGGAACCTATGCATTCATGAGGAACTGCTCAAACTGGGATACAAACGCAGCATTGCGGATGCGTGCGTGTATAGAAAAGGTGATGTCATGGCAGTCATCTACGTGGACGACCTGTGCGTCACAGCTGGGTCAGAAAAAGAGATTGTATCAGTCCAGAAAGAGTTGTCCAAGAAGTTCAAGCTCAAGGATTTAGGGAATCTCAGAACCTATTTAGGAATCGAAGTCGAGCGGACTGAAGATGGGAGGTATTTACTGAGCCAACAGAAAAAGATTGAGAGATTGGTTGAAAAATGTGGCTTGCAAAATGCAAAAATTGTAAAAAGCCCAATGGTGCCTGGAGCTTCTGATGAAGAATCATCAAAAGAGTTTGAGAATCCAGAATTGTTCAGGAGTATTGTGGGCAGTTTAATGTTTATTGCCAATAATACCCGGCCAGACATTGTTTTCATGGTTGGGGTACTTAGCAGAAAGGTGAATAATCCAAAGGTGCAGGATTGGACCAAAATGAAACACGTGCTAAGGTACTTGAAAGGGACCAAAGAAAGAAAGTTAGTAATACAGGGCAGTGAGCAACAGCTGGAGTGCTATGTGGATAGTTCATTTGCTTCAGAGCTACATGACAGAAAGTCAGTGTCAGGTTTGCTAATTAGGTATGCTGGAAGTCCTATAGTGTGGCGCAGCAGAAAGCAAAGCTGTGTAGCTCTAAGCACCACAGAAGCTGAATTCGCAGCATTGTCTGAAATTACAGGAGAGATCCAGTGGATCAGGCAACTGCTAGTAGATTTAGGAGAAAAGTGTGAAAGACCCACAACAGTGTTTGAGGATTCACAATTCTGCATTGCCATCTCGGAGGCAGAAAACCTCAAGTGTAGAACTAAGTACATTGGTGTAAGGTATCAAAACGTAAGGGAAATGATCCAAAACGGAGTCATAAATCTGCAATACGTTGACACCAGACACAATCTTGCTGATGTTCTCACCAAGGCTTTGCCAAGTGAAAGGCTTAATTGGCATGGCATAGTTCGAAAGGTATAAAATGTAAATAGCAAACACACATCCATACATTTTGGAGGGGATTGTTAGGCTGGAAAGCCCATATAAGGAAAATGTAGAGATGTGTGCAGAAAGGTAACTAAGTGTCACAAGTATCACCAGACTGTTGAAGGCTGAATGAAGTAAGGATTACAACACAGGCTTGTGCAATACAAGGGAAGTGAGTCACCATCATGTGATACCAAAGTGTATAAAGGTCTGTGTATTGCTGTTGAGTTCTGTTCGAGACTGGAGAGGGAGAGAGATGCAACCGCTAAGATGTAACTGCTAAGAATAAACAACCTCTACGGAGAAATCTGCCTCAGTCTGTTTGCTTAAGCTGTGGGCAGAGAAAGGGGGGCGAACCTCCTGAAATATTGGACAGCGCAGCAGAAGCTTGCAAGCCTTTCCTGGGACGGCAGAAGTTATTCTTTCAGCACGGAAGCGCAACTCTGCGAAGATTTATTACCAACGGGGGTACCTGACACCCCAATACCCCCTGACAATCCAGGCCCAACCATAGATTCCAAAGTAATCCATGGAATCTTCCTCTCGCAGGCCCTGGGCAAACTTTCACTTTAATCCTCCTTCAGTCCATCTTCAGTCCCCCCCTTCCCAGTTTGGTCTTGTCGTTAGTGTGCCACACTCATATCTTGTACTTGGCAAATTTGATTTTGCACTCCTCCACAAGGTCAGCTGGGTGACCTTGAGCTAGTCACAGCTCTCTGCTGAGCAATCACAACCTCACCTACTTCACTGTGTGTTATTTGCATTTTTATCCTGCCCTATATGCAAAGGACTCAGGGTAGTTAACAACATTTAAAATCAAACATATTAAAATGATAACAGTATATATTTAAAAAACAACAGTGTCTGCAAATGGGAAGGGAAGGTGTACCCCATTTAACCGAAGATAAGGACAAAGAAATGAACAGAATTTGTCAGCTGCCTTGAGTCCCCTTAAGGGTGAGAAAAGCAGGGTAGAAAAGCCAACTCTTCTCCTTCTCCTCCTCATTTTATTTGTGGGCATTCCTTCCTTCAGTTGTACTTTCCTGAATCCTGATTTTAACCGGTCTCAAGCCACTATAGTGTGGTAGACCAAGTTTGCCAAACTCATATCTTGTAGTCACCAGGTTTGACTCTGCACTTCCCCATGAAGTCAGCTGGGTGACCTTGGGATAGTCACAGCTCTCCTTCTGAGCTCTTACAACCCCACCTAGTTCACACGGTTTCTGTTGTGGGGAGAAGGACAGATGGTTTGTCAGCCGCTTTGAGTCCCCTGTTCTTAATCTGATTTCATGTTTTAGGCGTGATCAGGAAAAAGATTAAGCGAGGTGACCATACTATATTGAGTGGATAGTGCATGAATTTGCCTTCTCTTTTACCCAATGTGTGATTACATGCTGTTAAATCACAGAACCGTAGTCCTATCAGAGTGTAGGAGGTATTGCAATGGAGGAAAGGGAGGGAGATCTTAAAAAGTCTCATAAAGGAGTCTCAGGATGGGAACAGAAAGGTGTGAGGATGAATTGAAGAATGATTATTAGTTATTGGGTCACTGTGACCACAGTTAGTGTGTTTTGAGTCCAGCTTCTTAATAAGACAGGCCATTTCAGCAAAGTGAGACCGTGTCACTGGTCATAGTGATCAACTGTGGTGTTTCTAAAGAATGTTCCAGAGTTGGCTTGTTTGGCTAGTTTTCAGGGATTGCTATGTTAAGTGACTCTGGGCCTCATTCCCAGACCCACTGAGACCCCTCAGAATAGCAGCAGGTTACAATCCCACCGGGCAAAAAAAGCAAGCGGCAGCAGCACCCTCCAGACAGCAACCACACAGACTTTTACCCTTGGAACCACAGTCTAGGAAACAAATGGTCTTGTCTCCAGTGCTGAGCTTTAACATCTGTGAAAATCCTTGAACCCTTGAAAATGGTAAATGAACTGTGAGTGTTATATATTTCTAGCCTTGCATCATTTCATTGACAGAAAGTAAGAGTCAAGAGGTATTGCCACTATGAACCACAGAGATCAATCAACATAGTGACTTGCCACACTTTCCAAATGAGAAATGCATTCATAACCACTTTTAACACACAAATATTACTTGTAATTAAAAAAACACCCATTAACAAGAAATGAGGAGGAAAGTATGAATCCTTTAGACCATTAATCAACATAAGGAAAATGTCACTAGCAAAGCAATACTATGAATTCTTGTAGATGAAAACTCTCCATACATTATATTTTCTGAACTATGGGTATGATCAAACAGTGGTAGTTTAGCATACATGTTTCTAAAAGGGTTTCCCATATGTATTCACTCAAGTTTTAAAGGGTGTTAAACAGGGTTCTCCTGAGTCCTGAAAAAAACCTACTTCTTTTGTTCATCCATTCATCTTCATTTACCTTCAAGTCTGATAATACCTTCCTTTGATGATGGATGCTAGTCACTTGATTGGCCAACCGCTGGTAGGACTGGAGAGGGTTCCCGTTTTCCCAGAAGCACCAACGTGAATTACTATTGGCTGATGTTACAAAAGGTGGGAATAACAATTAACCAATAGATGGTATCCACTCATGGCAGAAAACACCTGCCTCTTGCTAATGTTCTCTTTCACCCAAGCCTGTTGAAAAATATGGGTCAACCTCAGAGTTATAAACATCTAACTGAAGAAACATCATACATAACAAAACTTAGGATAGTGTAAATTGTTTTACGCATGTAGGTGTAAAATGTTTGACATCCATAGCTTCAATTCAAATAGGGAGCATTCTTTTGTATGTGCATGATCATAATTATCTAACATTATTACTAAATTTGAATGACACTCAACTTTGATAAGCATTATTATGTTATCTGTAGTGTCTCACAATGGTTGATAAAGCTGCTATTAAATTCTCTGAAATCAATGAGGAACAAATATGGAAGGCCATTGAATCACATATTGAACCACTGCCAAACAGTTTATTATGATTTATTAGCCACTTTAATTGGCAGACTTAAAAATGTAGTTGTTGTGGCAAAATTAATATATGAAACTGCACTGCACAGATAGCTCAATCAGTAATTCCCGGCTGCCCCTATGTTATCTTCTGATATAAGGAACGCTGCAAGGCTTTTTACTTAAAGAGATTTTCCTAAGTTGAACCCTGCTAATGCTGCATTCACAGAAAAAGAGAAACTCCTAGGAGATGGTTCTGACATGGTTAAGAGATGGTTCACAGGTGGGCTTGTTCACAAGCTGGTCTGCTCCTCCCCATTACGAACATTCTAGGCTAGAAAAGGTGGATTAGAGATGAGATGAGGACACAAGGGCCACACTCTACCAACTTATTCCTAGCCATCAGAGCCCCAGAGGTTGGATCCAAAGCTTGTGTGAGCTTTGGGACCAGTGAGGAGGCAGACAGTGCTGTTCAAGTTCAAGTCTTTTTGTGCTCTGCACCAGAAGGAGTGGTGTGATCCAGACTCACTGACCAAGGTTGTGGCAAATAAGTGCATAAAGGTCCTTGAAGGGTGTTTTTCCACTGTCACTAGAAGTACCTGTTAAGTACCCATTAATGGGTACATTAATGCCATTTAGTACCCATTAATGGGTACTTAATGGGTATTTCTAGTGACAGTGGAAAAACACCCATATACTTCAACTTTTCCTCCTCTTGGAATAACATTCCCAGCTACTCCCCATTTTCACAAAGTCTGTCCTACTTTGTTAATAACTGCCACTTCTTTTCTTCCTGTACCATGGAACTGCTGGATCAGCTATGTAAGCTAACAACAAGGAGTAAGTACGGAATAAGATTGTAGAGCTTCCCCATCCCTTTGTCCTCACAGTCACAACCTATGGGATGCTGCTGCTTTAATAGCATAATATTTTTGTTTGAATGCTTAGGATATTTTATGGAACAGTTCCCAGCTGGAGATGTCCAGTATTACTAAACAAGGTCATCCACATTTGGATGGCCTGTTCTGAGACAACTTGCATGAGCTTCTGAGCCTGATGTGAGAGCTCCAATGGCCAGGAATAGAACTACCTGGCCTCAGAGCTCCAGGGGGACATATTTTGATAGGAGGCTTATGGATTCCTTGCTGCTCCATTCCAAATGTAAGTGTGGAAAGGCCCTAAAGTTGAATCCATAAACACAGGGAATTTGGAAGAAACTAGACTCGTTTCACCCTGGTTTCAAGCCTATTTAAGACTCTGAGCCCCCCCCCCCAATATGACCTGGTTGATGATCTTCAGAAGAAAGAGAAGAGGAATGTTGGTTCCCCTTGATCTCTCCTTTGACACAATTGACCATGATATGCTTCTGAAAAGGGGATGGAGTTTGGGAGTTGAAGCCCCACTACAACAGTTCCATATCTATCCCCAACACTAACTGCCACATGCTACTACGTCTAAACTATTTTTGATCTGCTTTTTACATGCCATTTATGCTTGGAAAAGAATGACATCTGTAAACCCAGGGCTGGCTTCTAGTAATTAATGCAGTGCTGAAATATGGTTTAATATTATATACTCATATACAAAAAAATTGAAACACAAGTCATGAACAATAAACAACACTGACTGTCAAACATGCAGACCTAATGCCACCAGGCATTCTAATATGATCGTAGAAACCACCAGAACACGCAGTGCAGAAGTCACATGCCATTAAACAACAGTGGGTGTGGCAGATGAATTTAATGTTACATACCTTTGAATGAGGCTATCCTACATTTCAATAGGCCAGGACCAGGCTGATGTATAGAGACACCTGTTTTCAGTCACTCCTGTCAGTATCACGCTGCTTTACAGACAGCCCAACCACAATTCAGCCAGAAATGGACCAGGCAAAGGGTTGCCCTTCAGCTCAGCAGGGGTGTGGTGGGCAGCAAACAGGGAAGGGTCTGACTCTGTCACCCTGACCCCACTGTTGCTGATACTCCCCCCTCACTGCCACCACACCATGCCACGCTGTGGTTTTGTGGATCCTCTTGACCTGGTAAAAGGTAAGCTTCAGCGTGGTGCCTAGTGCTGTGTACATATTTTTAAAAGATGTATTTTTAAGGAATCCTTGTGTTTCTTTTTTTTAAATAAAAAATATAGGCTAATGTAACAAGTAACAAAGAGCACTTAATACTCTGCTATGCTTTTCTAAACAAGAGCTCAGAGGAATCCCACCACTGTACAACTTTCTTTTAAATAGATTAGGGTCACAGAGGGTGTAATAACTCACAAGTGCCACCTGTTTCATTTAGAATTCATAACCACTTTTCTCTCACTAACAAAGGTCCTGCAACCCTGTCAGCTGCTGCGTCCAGCTTGAAGTGGGTGTCAACTGTCCTTTTTGACCATAACCTTGGACAAGAAATGTCTCTCTTGTCTCTTTGTTGAGTAAAAACATATCGGAACTGTCCTTTTTAAAAAGTATATTATTTGAAAACAATATTTATAACTTAGTACTTATGTTTAGATTCTTCCATCTGCAGAAGACTTTTATTTTCCCTTTGGAAAAAAGAAAAACAAAAAGAGGAATGGATTTTTGATGATTTCTTGCTCCTCTTTCACTCTGGCCCTTCTGATCTTCATCAAAGTGCCTCTGGTCTGGATCCTAGGTCCCTTCATCCACACCTTAATGAAGATCAAGGAGGCCCTGCCCAGACCCTGTTAGTCCAGCTATGTGTGCACAGGATGGAGCCAGATCTGGATTAAGAGGCTCTTAATCCAGATCAGTTGTATACTTGTTTGAGTCTACAAATGGTCTGAGGAACTTGTTCCTGGTCATAGAGGTGTGAAGACAGCATACCTCCATGATCCGTAACTATTGAAGATTGCTATTCAGTGGCACACAGTAGCCCACCACTAAAAAGCACACCCTATGCCCCCTGCCAACCCGAATCAAAATGAGGTAAATCCAGAAAGAGCCTGTGTTCCTGAGTGCCATCTGCATAGTATCCCAGGCCTTACTAGTCTGAATAATCTTCTTTCTCCTATCTCCTCCATTTAATTGCATTTTAAAGAAACTCATTACTATCTCTATTTTTAGATTTTACAATGGGAAGCATTTAAATAAATAAACCTTCTAATGGGCATGGAAGGAAAGCTTCCATATGTATTATGATTTCCAGCATTGTCATAAATAAAAACACTGCTACCATCATGTGTGGGTTGTGATTTAGTTGTAAGACTGGGAACAGCTATGCTCTTGTTTCCATATAAACTGTGATTCTGTCCAGTTCAGTACTTCCAATGAGAACCCAGCTGAATGTGTTTTCCATTTCATTCTTAAACCAGTGATCTAACATGGAATAACAGATGTGCACATTGCTTAAGAATCAAGAGTAAGGGGGACCAACCCCTCCTTGCACGCACAGCATTAATGCTTTGGTATAAAATACATATCAGTAACAGCATGGCACCGTTAGCTGTGGATAAATCATACTGATGATGTACACTCACCAAAGCAGAGTATGTTCTCACAGCTTAAAACGTAATCTAGGTTTTAGCTGTTTGCAAGGTCACCCATCTAAATCAACCATCACTTCCTTCTTCTGAGACAACTGCTACAGTCTATGACAACTCACACAATGAAACGGAGGAGATGGGCACAGCTCTAATAGCCTTGCCCATCTTCAACCACTCTGCCAGTCCTCTTTCCTGCATCAATTTATCTTTATACTTCAGAAGGACCCAATTGTTAGAGCCTGTGACAATTCACAAAGTGAAACAGAGGGGAGGAACAAAGCTGCAATAACCTTCGCTTACTCTACCATCTTGCAAGTTCTGTTTCCTGAGTCATATTGGCCATAGTTCATAACCTGCATCTTACTTACAAGAAGTTGATGCTGCTGACTTGAAGCAGCCTTCATCAACCCCCAGCTGCCTTGGACTAGAATTCTATTCTAGTCTGTTTCTGCTGTTGGGAAAGGAAATTTATTTATCCATCTGTTTCTTACATTCACATTTAGATTTTGAGCTAAAATACAAGGCAGTTGACAGAATAAAGTGATCCTTTGCAAAATGTAGTGGATTTGCTCCCAGAAACCATCACATATTAAAAAGCTGTTTTGGATGAGGGATCTTGTTTGTGATTCCCCTAAACTCCAGTTTTATATAGCTGGCAATTACTTGGGTAACATAATTTTGCAAGACATACTGGATTGCACCATTGTACTATATGGGGAATGATGCATTTAGCCAATATGGAAAAGGAAAACCATATTAACCAAAATAACCCACAGTCAGAATGAACTCCAACAAAAGCAAATCATCCCTAAAGTGATAAAGTATTTACTAAATTTATATGTCAGTGAAAGGATAGAAGAGATGCTACTAACTCCATTGCTTTTGGCAAGGAATTTTAGAGCCTGGGAGGTTCCCTTGAGAAAACTTTCTCCTGTGTTACCAGCAAATGTATCTCTGGTTGCATTCACACACTAATCATAGAATCATAGAATCACAGAATGGTAGAGTTGGAGGGGACCTCCTGGGTCATCGAGTCCAACCCCCTGCTCAAGGCAGGATCTCCTAAACCATCTCAGACAGATGGCTGTCCAGTCTCTGCTTGAAGACCTCCATCGAAGGGGAACTAAGTTTTAATCCAGTTTCAACCTACCTACAGTGTGAGTCAACACATCAGCAAAGTGACCAGTCATTTTCTTTCCACTTTATCTAACACAAAGTTACATTTTCTGAGTTAGATAACAAATAGGGATGTGCACGAATGCATTTTTGACAGTTGATTCATAACGGATAAAATGTTTGAAACTCTATATTCGTACAATAGATCACATTCAAATGTGGTAAAATTCTATTTGATACGAATCTATTCATATGTACTCATACAAATATTTGATACGTATTGGATACAAATGAATATGTAATGGATACATATCCAGTATGAACAAATAGTGTATCCGTAACATATCCGCGCTCTGAAAATGTCAAATCCGACCTGAATCCACTTTTAATCCACTGTCGATCCATGCCAAATGCAATTGGGATCCATTGCGGATGTAACTGATGCTCCATTTTTCTACACCCCCAATTTAACAAATATCTGAACTATTCGTACGAATGTCCAGAAACATTCGTATTCATACAAATGTTAGTATACAAATATATTAACATTCGATTCGAGTACAAATGTCTGAATTCATACGAATGTGGACATTTTTACTCAAATCAAATGTTATGAATATCCATGCACATCCATAATAACAAATAGTTTGTTGCTCTGCCAGTGTCTTTCCTTACTCTGAAAGTGGACTGAAGCTGAATTAAAACTCAGGTGTGCATGAAGCCTTAAATTCTAATGGAAGTTTAAAAGATGCTTGCCTCTTGGGACAAATGTTATGATAAAGCAGCCCAGTATACCGAAAAGCAGAGACGTTACCTCGCCGCAGTGGCGGTTCGTCATAGCGTTCGGAGGGGCGCGCGGACACCCACGCCCCACGTGGGGGAAAGAAATTACATTAACTTACTATGATGCTCTGTATAACCAATCCCAGGCTTGCAGGCTTCAATACCGTGTCTCTGTTGGTTAAGGGCACACTTTTTTTAACCTTGGCTGGGCGCAGCCTGAGAGCGTCGCCTTGAGTAAGCTGATTGGTGGAACAAAGTCATGCTCCACCCACCCAGTTTCCTTCTTTGCACGCTTGGGTTGCTGCAGCCGCCATTTCCTTACTGGCTACTGGACCGAGTAGGAAGGTATGAGTGCTCTGTCTGCTCTGTTTCCCTAGCTCCCCAAATCCCCCGGGCAACCATGGGCCCCCTCAATTCCCTTCCCCTTGCGTCGACTGCCCCGGGGGCGTCGGGTCCCCTTGCTTGTTCCCTTCCCCCACCATTCCCAATTCCTACCCAGCTCAAGTGGTCCAAAATTAACTCCTTTTCAGTGTAGAACCCAACCAGCATTAACACCAGTAGTTCCTTGGCTTCACTGCTGCTGCTGCTGCGCCGCCGCAGCCGCCGGAGGAATGAACTCGCTCACAGTCCCGCATCAAAAAGAAGAAAAACCGCCTGAGGCTGGCTGGCCCTGCGCCTACACACAGGGCTGCGAGCGAGTTCATTCCTCCGGCGGCGGCGGCGGCGGCGCTGACTGGCGATCCCAAACGGCGTTAACACCAGTTCCCTGGCTTCGCTGCTGCTGCGCCGCCGCCGGAGGAATGAAGTCGCTCGCAGCCCTGTGTGTAGGCGCAGGGCCAGCCAGCCTCAGGCGGTTTTTCTTCTTTTTGATGCGGGACCGTGAGCGAGTTCATTCCTCCGGCGGCGGCGGCGCAGCAGCAGCGAAGCCAGGGAACTGGTGTTAACGCCGTTTGGGTTCCCCAGTCAGCGCCGCCGCCGCCGCCGGAGGAATGAACTCGCTCACGGTCCGGCATCAAAAAGAAAAAAAACCGCCTGAGGCTGGCTGGCCCTGCGCCTACACACAGGGCTGCGAGCGACTTCATTCCTCCGGCGGCGGCGCAGCAGCAGCGAAGCCAGGGAACTGGTGTTAACGCCGTTTGGGTTCCCCAGTCAGCGCTGCCGCCGCCGGAGGAATGAACTCGCTCACAGCCCTGTGTGTAGGCGCAGGGCCAGCCAGCCTCAGGCGGTTTTTCTTCTTTTTGATGCCGGACCGTGAGCGAGTTCATTCCTCCGGCGGCGGCGCAGCAGCAGCAGCGAATCCAGGGAACTGGTGTTAACGCCGTTTGGGTTCCCCAGGCAGCGCCGCCGCCGGAGGAATGAACTCGCTCACGGTCCGGCATCAAAAAGAAGAAAAAACGCCTGAGGCTGGCTGGCCCTGTGCCTACACACAGGGCTGCGAGCGAGCAGGGAACTGGTGATTTTCCCCATTCCCCCCCCCTTTCCCTTTCCTCCTGCCTAAAGAGAAGAGTTGGCTTTTCTACCCTGCTTTTCTCACCCATTTAAGGGGACTCAAAGCAGCTGACAAACCTTCTGGTCTTCTCCCCAAAACAGAACACTCTGTGAGGCAGGTGGGGCAGTGAGAGCTCAGAAGAGAGCTGTGACTAGCCCAAGGTCACCCAGCTGGCTTTGTGGAGGGGAGTGTGGAATCCAACCTGGTATTCCCAGATAAGAGTCTGGCTCCCTAACCACTCGACCAAACTGCCTCAAGCCATGTTCTCTCCCTCTCCTGCCTCTTTCACAGCCCCACTAACCTCACAGGGTGTCTGTTGTGGGGAGAAGAACAGAAGCTTTGTCAGACATTTGAGTCCCCTTAAATGGGTGAGAAAACCAGGGTAGAAAAGCCAATTCTTCTTCCTCCTGCTTTCCCGCTTTCTCTCTCTCTTTCCTGCTTTCTCTTTCTGTCTTTCCTGCTTGCTTCTCTCTCTTTCCTTCTTTCTGCCCTTCTCTTTCCCTTTGTTTTTCTCTTTTTCCTTCCTTCCTTCCTCCTCTGCCTCTTTCACAGCCCCACTAACCTCACAGGGTGTCTGTTGTGGGGAGAAGAATAGAAGCTTTGTCAGATGCTTTGAGTCCCCCTAAATGGGTGAGAAAACCGGGGTAGAAAAGCCAGTTCTTCTTCCTCCTCCTCCTCCTCCTCTCCTGCTTCCTTCTCTCTTTCCCTTGCTTTGTTTTTCTCTTTTTTCCTTCCCTCCTTCCTTCCATCTATTCTGTCTCTAAAGGTGCTTTTCTGACACAGGTGCGTTTTTTGAAAGCCTGTTCTGAGCTGTCTTTTCTGTGATTCTGTGATAGATTATAACACTGTAATTAATTAGAATTTTTTTTTGCTGGTCTGGATATTAAGAGCATTTCTTTCTTCTGCCGTAAGATGTGCTTTGGCACCCAAACTTCAAAAATCTGCAGGAATTGTTACAACAGGCCAGAGTGTGGAATTGCTCCCTTTTTGCACAACAAAATCCCATGATGGAGAACTAAAAAGTATGGGAATTGTAGTCTGAAAAAGGAACTTAGCCAGGGAACAGTGGGCATACTTGAATCAGGGTTACAGGTGGTAGAAATGGCAACTCTGTGCTCTCTAGGCAGTTTGCTGTACCACTGAGCTACAGACTGCCCCTGCAGTTTTCTTGGCAGGGATACACTCATGGTTTGCCACTGCATATGTCCAGGTAGAGGCTGGAGATCAAACCAGCAGCTCTTCTTCTTCTTTGACGTTGAACTACATGGTGTCTAATTTTGGCTGTCATGTAACATCTTTATTAACTCAGAAGTGCCTCAAAGAGAGTATCATATGGTCTTCTTGTGTTGTGTGACCAGCATGTTCATGAGAGGAGAAGGGGCAAACTCAAGTGTAAGGGAGTTGATTTTTTATGGACATATGACCACAGTCAGTGATTGGAAGGTACTGCCTGATACTTCTAAGCCTAGGAAAGCCTTGAGAATTAAGAAATTATAGTCTCTTTGAGATTAAAAACAACTTTCTGCTCTTGTAACAAACTCTTCTCCATAAGTCTCATAGTCAACAATCAGCATAATGTGGTGTGCTTATGCCCTGCAAAGTCCTTTTCTAGCTTCTTTGAAATGCAGTAACTAAAACGTCTGGTCAGTCATCGCTAAGCAATCTCCAAAATGTCACAGACAACATAGGTTCCACTCTGCCAAAAATAGTGCTTGAGAGGAAGCCTACTATATGAATCAAGAGCTGCGTTCACACTTATGTTTTAATCTAGCTTTAGTGCACTTTCAGAGTGAGATAATACATAAGCAAAGTCTCAAGCTGTTTTCTTTCTGCATCATCTAACCTGGAAAAGCCATCTTTGGATTAGATAAAGAGGATAGAAAATGATTATTCACTTTGCTGATAAGGGTCTTGAGTCTGCAGAATAAAGAGATACTCAGACTACCTAGAAGCAAAACCAGAATATCTGGAGAATAGATGCTGTCAAGGCTATTTTTGGAGCTGTAGCAATGAGAACATGCTCCTCCAAATGCATCATTTGGAGTTTTTTTCACTCAGCGGGTCTATGGAATTTGCTGCCAGAAGAGTTGGTAACAGCATCCAGACTGGATGGCTTGTTGTTAGACAAATTCATAGATAACAGGTGTATCAATGGCTACTTGAATGGATGCCTAGGTACATCTTTCGGGTGAAGGTTTCATCTTTGTCTTCTGCTTGAGATGCCCAGAAGCACTGTGTGAGACATGATGCTGGACTAGATGGGCTATGGTCTGATCCAGCAGGGTTCCTCTTATGTTCTTATTGCTGTTTTGTGATTCTTTCACTACCAATTTTTCTGCTGCAATTCCTATGGCACTTAGAGTGTGGACATGCATGCAGAAAAAGCAGGTTTATATTGTTATTGATTCCATGAGTTCAATTCTATGCATAAATTATTTTCTTTATCTGGTTCTGTATCTTTCTGGCCCTGGACCCCTCCCACGTGACCTTGGCCCCACCCACATGACATCAGCAGGGCCCGCCCACGTGACATCAGCAGGCCCTGCCCACGTGACATCAGCAGGCCCCACCCATGTGACCTCACCCCCCCATGACCCTTCCCCACCTTGCCTGTGAACACCCAGATCTGAAGTCCACCAGCCGCCACTGCCTCGCCGACAAAGGTCCATATAGTCAAAACTATGGTTTTCCCTGCAATAATATACAGCTGTGAGAGTTGGACCATAAGGAAGGTTGAGCACTAAAAAGTCTACATTTTTGAATTGTTATGCTGGAGAAAACTTTTAAGGAGAAGACTCCTTGGGCTGCAAGGAGATCAAATAAGTCAATACTAAGGGGAATCAACCCTGACTGTTCATTGGAATTCAAATGTTCTGGCCACATAATGGGAAGACAGGCTTGTTTCTCATTTCCATTTTTATTTATATGCCACCTTTCCAAATGTAAAATCTGCTCAAGGTGGTTTACAACAAAATACAATACAAATTCAATCATTACATCAAAGAAGTACAGCAAATAAGTATGATCAACAACTCAAATCAAAGACAATTTTTGCCCGAGGCAGTTTACATCAGTCAAAAATACATAACATGTTATAACAACTAATACATTATATAACAACAACAGCAACAGTTGGAGAAACTCACCAGATATGAAGATCTGAGAATTGAACTTCAGCGACTCTGGCAAAAACCAGTGAAAGTGGTCCCAGTCATCCTCGGCACACTGGGCGCGGTGCCAAAAGATCTCAGCGGGCACCTAAAAACCATTGGCATTGACAAAATATCCATCTGCCAGCTACAAAAAGCCACTTTACTGGGGTCTGCTCGCATAATTTGCCGATACATCACGCAGTCCTAGGTGCTTGGTAAGTGCCCGACTAGTGATATAATATGAAATCTAGCATAGTGATCTCGTTTGCTGTGTGTAACTGTTGTTTTACATCATCATCATCATCATCATCATCAAGTAGGAAAAAGAAAAAACCCTATAAAGCAGGTGGGACAGCTGGCTACTGAGTTTTTGCATTCCTTGCAGCAGGTGGAAATGGTTGTATTGGGGCATTGGGCTTGGTGCTGCTGGGTTTTTGTAGTCTTTGCAGCAGGTAGAAGTGTCAAGCGCTGATTCTCCCCTCCTCCCCTCATCCATAGTGGCATTGGTGCTGTTTGGTGCAGCTGGGTTTTTGTAGTCCTTGCAGAAGGTGGAAATGGTTGAGCGCTGATTCTCCCCTCATCCCCTCATCCATGGTGGCATTGGTGGCATTGTGAGTTTCCAAATATTCTATGAGATTGCGCAAAATTATCACGACACATTTGTCTCTCTGGTAAAGAGCCAGCATGGTCTGCCATAATGTAACAAATAATTTATAATCATTGTTCAACAATGAAATTGGTCTGTAATTCTTCGGTAATGATGAATTCTGACCTTCTTTGGAGATCAATGATATATGTGCCTTTTCCCAGTTGGCCAGAAGTTGTGATTCAGATTTTAAGAGCGGAAAAAGGAATAGAAGGAATAAAAAATTAAAATGAATATAAACTGAAAGCCTTTGCAGGTTATTTGGTAATCATATTAGAGGATACAAATGAAATGCTGAAAGAAAAGTTTTGGTACGATAATGAAAGTTAATGAAAGACAAGATACTGATGAAAGATACGAATTAGAAACAGCGAAATTTGCTTAAGGAAAAAATTGGGGGGGAAAGCTTAAATAATTGGGAGTTAAATCAAAATTCAATGCTTTTTCAAAATAATTATGTGATGATATGGGCAGCAATTAAACAAGATATGGAAAAACGAGTGAAGTTAAGATTGTCATTACTGGGCAGAACTTCTGCAATTAAAATGAATGTGTTGCAAAAAATGTTTTGATTTCAAATGATACCTATTTTGATTAATGATAAGATGTTTAAAGAGTGGCAAAAAGATATTTCAAAATTTGTGTGGCAGGGAAAGAAGCCAAGGATACGATTTAAATTACAAGATGCGAGAGAAAGGAGGGGTTTGGGCTTACCAAATCTGAAATTGTATTATGAAGTTTATTACTTGTGGTGGATAAGAGAACAGATATGGCTGAAAGATTTAAAATTACTACAGCTGGAAGGATGTGAACTAAGATATGGATGGCATGGATATTTGTGTTATGATAAAACGAAGGTTAATGTGGCATTCAAATTTTGAATGATTTTGTAAGAAATGCATTGCTAAGAATACCAAATAGATACAAAAAGAGATTGTACATGAAAATGTAACTATGGGTGTTCCCACACAAAGCCCTTTTCAGGGAATCCAAAAGGAATGGAGAAAGCTTGAAATATGCATAGTTACTGAAGTGGGGCCAGGAAAAAGGTGAATTCACACTTTCCTTCCTAGGGTACTCCAGGGATGTTCCCAGAGAGAGCACCACATGCATAATGGCAGAGTAGTTTTAACTGTTCTACAACTATGCCAGTAGGAGGACTAGAACAGCCCTGCACACTCCATCCACACCTCTTCTGGAGCATGCGGCCAGTGATGTAGGCCAGGTTATGCACTGCATCACCCGGTCACCACAGCAACAGCACTGTGCATGCAGATTGGTGCTTTTGCTGCCACAGTGCAATTTTCACCTTAACGGAGGTGCCCTGATCCAGGTCTAGGAGGAGACTCCTCAGGACACCATCCGCTATCTCATCAGAAGCATGCCCAAAGATTGTCAGAAGTGCTTATGAGGGTCATACACATTATTGAGTCATATTATGAATAGCTGTCATGGAATTCATGCAAATTGGATCTGTCTGTGTGATTTCAAGTTTTTACTTTGATCATTGGGATGATCTGGAATCCAGCCTTCAGCTGATTGATGACTTTGGTTTCCCTGACAATTGATGCGTCATTTTGTTCTCAAGATTTTCAACTTGAATCTTTCATTCATTGAGATCCGATGTACGATTCAAGTATTCCCTTATGTTTTTGAGAAGTGTATATGAACGTTTGCATACTTCTTACTGTAATTGGTTTTGCAGTTACAATTTTGCTGATGCTAGACCTTTTAATCTTTATATTTTGTTGTTTATTGTGACATTGTATTTGCAGCTTTAAGTCTACATTTTAACTGATTTATACGTAGATATACATATACATTATAACAGTAAAATAGTCAGTTTTTCCAAACTGCTTAATTGATATTTATTATTTTGTGCTTCCCCTGTGCTGTAGTGGGAGACCATTTGAAACTGATCTTCTACACACGCCAGGATGAGAAAAAAAAAAGGTGCCTTGTAAGAGGCTCTGGGATGGGGGGACCACACATTAGAGCTCCTATCAAGTCTATAGCCAGCCTACTAGTGCCCTACTAGTAAACAGGAAATGACTGCATTTCTGTCATTTCAGGAATGACTGCATTCCTGTCCTACATTTAATCATGTGAAGTGGGAAGTTTGAAATTGGGATCCTTTTTTTGTATTCCACTGTTAAATATGGTGTGCACAAAAACAATTTTCGACATTTGATTCAAATAGAACATGAATAGAGAAAAAACTAATGTATTCAAATTTGAACTGATTTGAATACATTCATATCTATTCGTAGAAATATTTTATTCATATTTGATGATACAAATGTCGTATGTGTTTTTAACTTGTATGCATCCTGTTTTCATCCCATACATTCGTATCTGTACATTCATATCTCTACATTTGAATGTTTCAAATCATTCAAACGAATGTTTTGGAACATTCAAAATTCATTTGAATGTTTAAACTCAAATGTGTAGACATTCTATTCAAGTTCAAATGTCCACATTTGATTGAATTTGACTGAATGTTGAATGTTTAGAACATTCGGGAACATCCCTATTTGCGAGTCTTTGTCTGCAATACAGCTTAGTAGCATGTGCTGCCTTAAGTAGAGGAATCCAAATTACGCCACCTTCGCCCCAGGTGACGGGCACAGAGTCTCTGAGACCTGCGCATCTGCTTTTGCACATAAATGTTACTATGAATTTATGCTGTGGCATAGCTGCACATAAAAATGTGTGCACACAGATGAAATAATCTATGTACAATTATATTGTCTGCATTTCCCCCATACTTTCTAAAAGTACATAGCCTTACACACCAGTCACTAGCCCTCTTCTTCATGTACATTTTATACTCCTTAATTACTTAAAGGGATATTTTTGGAAATTTATCTTACAATGCTCTACAATAGACAGGTTGTAGTGAGCAATCATTAATCATTTGGGGGAGGAGTTTATAGTGGGGAAACTTTTTTAGAGCCACTATTGAAGTGGGTCAAGAGCACAATCACACTTGAACTGCATTAAGTAGTGAATTTCAAAAACCAAAATGGATTCAGTTTTGAAGGGCAAGGTAAGCCTTCAGTGTAGCAAGGCCCTAGGATATCCTTAATTTTGTCCAATGTTCAGTGGTGATATTATCCTAAGATCTTTGGGTACAAATATATGTGGCAGAAAACCAATCTTTGTTCCCCATAATACTTAAAAATGAAAATGGTGCCATGGTAGCCTTTTGCGGCATCATCATTTAAGCCGTGTGGATGAGTGAGTGTTTGTAAGAAGCCTTGTTAACAGTATTCTTGGCAGCATTGGCAGGGGGGCACCACAGTAATCGTATGAGGAATTCTGTGTTGGGAAGCCAAGGTATTTGTCTGCAATGGTGGTGGTGGATTCCCATGACTATCTGATCTGTTTATCTTCTGAATCTGCTATGTCCTGTTGCTGTTAAAAGTAGAGATCAAGACCAGCATAAAAGACTATTAGAAGAGACTGGTACCACAAATGATGCACTATGTCTCAGGACTGCTAGGGCAGAGGTAGAAGGATGACCCTTCTGTTGTGATGCCATCCTTCAATTTCCCTGAATCATGTTTTGATCTTTTGATCAAAGTTAGTTGGAAAAGATCAGTGGAAGAGTCCCGAATACATCTCGCTCCATCTCCCCTTATTCAAGTGTTTTGTGAGTCTCCTTTGGAGAACACCATGCAGGCTGTGATCTTCTGGAGAACAACTGCATTGACATGGGACACAAAAGTTTTGGAGTTTGACTTTAAACAGTACAAAGTTTCTGGGGCCACCACGTAGATGTTGATGTTGAATCCTGTGAATGTTCAAGGTTGATACGTTCTTCTTTTATGATCTGTAATTAACTTGCTAAAGAACAGAATGTCTGCTTTTACAACAACGGCTCTCTGTTTAGATTGCAATTAGGGGCACCATACCGCTATGTTGCAGAAAAAGAGAGAGAGTGAGGCACAGAGACAGCTCCTGTAATTGTTACAGATTACTCTAATTACAATGTTCCAAAAATACATTTCCTCAGCTCCCCCAACCCTTGCCGTATCTCTCTGCTTTCCCGCTCTCCACGGGGAATATACATGTTTGCTGATGAGAGCTAAAAATATTCAGAAAGAAGAAAAATGAGAAATTGCTCCTGCTTTTGCATCTGTGAATTCCAGGTGATTTTCTTGATATTTATTCATAATGCAGACTTAATTAAGTAGTTGACGCATTTAAATCTTTAACTCTTTCTAATAAGCAGCTCAATAAAAGGATGGATAGAAGAAAAGACAAGCTAAGCTTTGCAGTAGCTTCAGATTTAGGAGCACAGGGAAAATCCATCCAAGAATGGTGTCTCTTGGCTACATTTTGATCTCATTATAAGAAAAGAAATACAATTTTGCTCTATAAACTCCCCACTAACACCTTCACTCCATTGCAACTTCTGACAAAGTATATTCAGTACCTGTAACACAACATCAACGAATGCTATTAAATGCTGATATTTGCTAAACAAAGTATTAATATTTGCCTTTCAGTATCTATATTTCATGACCAAATGGAAGAGCAGAGAGAAAAAACAGGGGGCCACCTAGCTCTGAAAAACCATTAGATGAATTTATGGAAGGCAAATAAATCAATGTCCACCAGTCTTTATGGATAACTGGTACATCGGGAGTAGAGCCGCATAGCTGAATTGCAGGCTGGTGGGGGTGGGGGAAGAAGCAAACAGGACCCAGGTTATGGGCTGGTTAGTGTAACATAAAGGATCCTGGCAGTTGAATCAGGGCTGCAGGGTAATGGCGGAAGGTAACACTCCAATTGAAAGACACCCTTTGATTATTTTCAAGCCATGGCTTTAACTGATGTGGATTGAAATACATTGAGGGAGGGAACTTCTAATGATAAGCCTGCTCTTCTTCCACTATTCAGAGATTCATTATCTGGTCTTGCTGACTGCCCGATATTTTATTTTTTTATTTGCATTTTTATTCCGCCCCATACCCAAGGGTCTCAGGATGGGTTACAACATATAAAATGAACATGTTAAAACCAATAACATATTAAACATATTAAAGCCATGGCAGTGTCTGAATCTGGGGAGGAAAAAGCTGTTCCTTCACTTAGCCAAAGGCCAGGGCTAAGAAGTGCATCTTCATAGCTTGTCGAAACACACAGACTGAAGGTGCCTGACACACCTCAGGAAGGGACCGTATTCCACAGTCTGGGAGCCACCATTGAAAAGGCCCTATTGCGGGTGCCCACCCATTTTGCTGCTGTGAATAATGGTATAACCAGGAAGGCCTATCCAGATCTTAGGGCACAGCCAGGTCAATAAGGAAGGTGTTCCTTAAGATATTAAGTCTGTTTGCCTTTGGTGAAAGAAAACACATTGACTGTGCTCAGACACAGCAGAAAAAGAGCATATATGAAGCAACTCTGAGACAATGTAGGGAAAGCTTCAAGGGGGAATTGTTCACACTCCAGTTTGCCTCTTACTGAACATTTGGTACCAGAAAAAATGGATTAGAGAAGGTTTGGGAACATGAGAACCACACACTGTCTCTCTGAAGGGCCTCTTTTTACTTTCAGAATAATTTGGGAGTAAATTTAATAGGTTCTTTTGACATGTATTTATTTACTTGTATTTGTACTTCACCCTCCTACCTAGCATAAATAAATTTTAAAAAGTGAAAACACAATCAAAATACACAAGATGAAATCCAGGATTAAAACAGCATTAAAAACTCAAAGGATGCTGACTAGAAGAGAATGTGAAGACAAACAAAGGTGTTTTCAGGTGGTTTTTTTTGTGTGTTTTTTTAGGTAGAGAGAAGACTTGCCTTATCTCAGATGGAAATTTATTTCACAAGAACTGGTGACACAAAGGTCGTGTCCCCATGCTGAAAAAACTGTGAGGTGATCATGAGGTCGCCTTGGGAGCATCTCCATATAAAGCCCTAATATGTGGCACCCTGGAACCAATATGTATTTTAAAAACCCCACTTCGCAAGTGTTTTCGCTGTGAAATAGGGGTCTAATACATATCACGCCTCGGCCATCTCTCTACCATCCCAGCACCAGCGTCAGCAGTGAGTGGGGGGTGCCATCATTCCCTCTGTAATGTGTCTGCTGGCACTGGCATTGGGATGATGGAAAGACGGCTGAGGCTTGAGCGGCACCGGCGAGCTGCTGGCTGCCTTTCCAAGCTATCCCCGCACCTGCCTCCCACTCACCCCCTGAGCAGGCTGGCTGTCTGGCTGTGTTTGCCATCCCCTCTCTCTCCCTCCACCAGCGCAAGCCATCCCACACAGACAGGGAGGCTCTGACAGGGTGGAATCCCCATCAGAGCCCCCCTGTCTGTGCATGCATGCGTGTGTATGTGGGATGGCTGAGGCTAGAGGAGGGAGAGAGAGGTTGTGAGTGGGGGCTACCATCATTCCTGCTGTCATGTGGATGTGCGCACCCCTGGTAGCCTGTGCTTGAAAGGAATGATCTACTGATGCTTTTAAAAGATGTTATTACTTTGGGTTATGCTTTTAACTGTGGCGGCCAAGGAAAGGGATTGTGTTGTGTTTGTGAAGGTGCAACTGAGCAGTTTCCCTGTCATACCTACAGCAGGCGGGATGGGCTATCGTGACATCAACCCGGCTTCCTATCAGGGGAGAGGGGGTGGGGATAAAAAGATGTGAGTTTACAAAAAGTGGCTTGCATGGGGACAGGAACATGCGTTTTCAATCCGTGTTGCCCCAAACCACATGGGGACGCTTTATTACGTGTTACAACGTGGATTTTTTCACACATGTCCAAATCACATCAGTTTGCTGCCATGGAGACACAGCCAAAGGAGATAATTTCTGATAATCATCTGCCCTACAACAACCTATACACATGGAATTGATGGCAAGCCATATTCAGAAGATCCTCTCTTCCATCCTCACTTAGTAAATGAATGTAACAAAGAGACAGAAGAAAAGTGGAGGCGATTGTAGACCTGCTTTCTTGTCATTGACCTGTTCTGCACTGAGCCATACTGATAAGCATATCACAAACAGGGCCCTGCCATTTGCATGCTGGTGCAGATGTTGCCATGTGTTTTCCAGAATCCCCCCAAATCCCTTCATCTGAACTTGAAGCCTATATGCCAAGCACAGAGACTTCTGCATTATGCTATCATCTCCAATCTTCTACCAGTTAAACTAAACCAGTAATCCTTTAACACTCTGCATCAAGGGAACATATCTAAAACACATGTCTGGACTCTGAGCAGTTCCTGTAACAGGTTGTGTTATGGTAAGTGAGCAAAGGTTTCTATTTGGTTTATGAGCTTATTTTGAGGTTCTGTCATGTCCCAAGTCAGCCAGGTCTTACAGAGCAAACACATACACACTCAGGGCTAGCAGAAGTAGGAACCAGCCAAAGTCTGAAGTTCTTTCAGGGAGCAAGAGTACAGAGTAGTCAAAACTTTCCAGATTCCAAGATGCCAGAGGGTCTGCAGTGTCATATATCAGTTCATGGATCACAAATGCAAAGAGCAAACGGGCCAAGGTTGCAGGATAAAGGGATGTATTGTCTGCAACTAGTTCTGCAGGCTTGAAGTGCGTTTTAAGTTCTGCAGGCTTGAGGCACATTTTAAGTAGGCAAGGGAGAATCATGCCCTCTGTGGTACAGGTGTTTGGCCAGCAGACATGCTGACCATCTCAGCTGTTGTTGCTCTTGCCACAGAATACTCAGGGCATCACCCGGCGTCTTTGTCTGAGCTGTCTCCATCTGGGGCTATATGGTCATTGTTTACACTGAGTCCCTGAGCTGCACCTCCCTCACTATCAGGGAAGCCGGGCTCGCCTTGGCGGCCTGTGGTGACAAACAGCTCTTCGTTGGAGGAGGAAAGGCTGAGGAGACTACGCAAGACAGGTTCTAGAAGAAGAAGAAGAGTTGGCTTTTCTACCCTGCTTTTCTCACCCATTTAAGGGGACTCAAAGCGGCTGACAAAGCTTTCTGTTCTTCTCCCTACAACAGACACCCTGTGAGGTAGGTGAGGCTGTGATTGCTCAGAAGAGAGCCAATGGTTAGGGAGCCAGACTCTTATCTGGGAATACTGGGTTTGATTCCACACTCCTCCATGAAACTAGCTAGGAGACTTTGGGCTACTCACAGCTCTCTTCTGAGCTCTCACAGTCCCTCTTACCTCACAGGGTGTTCTGTTGTGGGGAGAGGAACAGAAAGCTTTGTCAGCCACTTTGAGTCTCCTTAAATGGGTGAGAAAAGTGGGGTAGAAAAGCCAACACTTCTTCCAATGACACAGCTTGATTTTGAGAACTGAGATTATGAGATAATAGCAGGTATACAGTACGAGATGCATGATCATACAGAGACCCCAGCTGATTTTCAATCTCCTCCTATGGCTAATATTTTATTAGCTGTGAGGATTTGCATAGTTAGTGGACTGAAAGGGGCAAAGAAGGAGAAAGGGCTGAAATTTGATACCAATCACATATTATATTTCATTGACCTTCAGGCATTCTTCACAAAGACGTCAGCTTACCATCAGCATAACACATTCCCAGTGAGTTATGTTTCAATCATATATCTGTCTCAACTTAGTATTTAAAGGTAATTGCTTTATTCTAAGTGAAGGTTATAAATGAAGACAAGAGATAGATAGGGGTTTAAAATGAGATCAGCAGATGTGATTTTTTTAAAAAAGTTAATTCTTTTTATGTAAAAGGGCATGATTCAAAGCCTGTTCCAGAGATTCAAGCATCTATCCTAAAGCAGCAAAAGAAGAACCATGTGCAGAATCAATGATTAATAAACATTAAGATGGTAACATAATCAGCGTTAAAATGGCATAATCGTATTCATTTATTTGCTTCCCCCTTTATATCATAAGGACTTAGGGCAGGTTACTAAAATTTACTAAACATATTAACATTCATGGTATTTAAGTTTTTAGGTCCCCCCCCCCTTTCCTGATTAAAGGCAGGCCTACTGTGGCTGCCATTTGAGAAGGTCAGCCAACATGAACCGGAAGATGGCACCAGCTCACCAATTTCATTATTCCTCCAGGTGAAATGGTTCTGGTTCTGGCACCTGCTGTGAGTTGATAATTGGCAAGGAGGGGCCAACCAGTATGAAGCACACTCTAATTAGGGTGCTGTGTCCACTGCATGCCCCCAAAGTCAGAAACATTCAACTGGCAGCATCCCTACACATGCTAAAAGCCTTTTGCCACTTACTATATTATTAAGGGTGGGAGATGAGATGGCAGGGATAGTACAGTCCTGCATGCTGCAGCTGCGCTTCTTCCACCTGGAAGACATGCAGGGGGAGCACAAGGCTGGCAGTGTAGGTACAACTGAGTGCTGCGTCACCAGATCATCCCAGGAACTGCACTGCACAGGTTCCCGTTCAAACTTTTTAGGCATTTTCAATGCTGATTCCTAAAGCATTCTAGCACTTCACCTTCCTGTAACAGGAGGTGAAGTGCAAATTCCACCCATTGTAAAGATCATCTTTCCAAGGCCAAGGTTCAAAAACACGGAGACGTGCTTTGGTAGCAGCAAGCAATTAGGGATGTGCACGAATATTTCTAACAATTGTTATTCATCTGAATTCGGGCATTCAGCACGAATCAAATGTAAGGACATTCCGGCATTAATATTTGTATGAATACTAATGTTTCAGACATTCATATGAATAGTTCAGACATTCGTTAAACTGGGGAGGGGGGAAAGCAGCTGCGCCAGTCACATCTGCAATGGATCCAGATTGCATTCGACATGGATCGAGAGTGGATTAAAAATGGGTTCAGGTCAGATTTGACACTTTCGGAGCAGATATGTTATGGGATATATATCAGATACATAGGCTGTGATGACCATGGAGTAAGGAAAGTTAGGCATAGTTAGTTATAACCATAGATTAACTGTTGTTTGATGTGTAAGGATGTGGCTTGCTGAATTCCTGAGGGTGGGGTAAGCTAGCCCAGCATCAAAACCAATCAGAATTGGATGTCATCGTGGCAGAGACTAGAAAAGGACATGAAATGTTATCTAAGGGTTATTTGCCTGGGGTAACTGACATTGGGGTGGGCAGGAAGGAACTGGGCTCTTGGTTTAACAGATGGGAATTGGGTAGAAGAGTCCTGAGTACTAAGTGTGTTCTGATAAAGACTGACATTAAAAAAGACTGTAACAAATAAAAAGTACATTCATTGTTTATCTTTTAAGTGTGTCTAACTGTCATCTGAGTGAAAAGGCAGTATAAGGGTGTGCTACATAAACTAGTACTGTGCCTTTAAGGGTAAAGGGAAAGGCAGAGCAGAGCCAGCAGCCGGCCCACGCAAGAAGACATTCCATTTGTAACCAGTAGAAACAGGAAGGGAGGTTTTCGCGGTGGGGTGTCTGCCAACATGGGGTCACAGTAAACTGTGCTGAGGTTGAGACCCTCAGGCAGGGGAGTGTTGGGCGAGACACACACCGTGACATATGCATTCATGTCAGGTTTGTATCAGATACGTATGCGTTCATGTTGGGTTCTTATTGGATATTCGTACAAATTTGTATGAATAGAGTCATATCAAATAGAATTCTACCACATTCAAAGGGGATCTATTTGACCAAATATGGATTTTCTAACACTCGATTCGTTATGGATTGAATGTCAAAAAACCCAATTCATGCAGATCCCTACGTGCAATGTTTATTGGCAAAATATCTCACAGGAAATAGCACCAGCAGATGCATATATCCCTGAGCATTTTCCCACCACTGTTGACATAGGCGGCCCTCCCATCAATCACCCAGGTTAACGCCCCATTTTCTCACAAGTTCTAACTGTCCTTAAGAAAGCATCAGTCCCAAATATTTTTTAAAAAACTACATTCTAATCACTTATGCAACCCGAGACCAAAAGGGAAGGGATAAAGACAGTGATCAGAAGAGATGATGCTAGAACAAAAGAGGAATGAAGCTGAGGGAAGAAAGAAATGGATGGTAACAGCTCATATAGCAGATGGTACGGCTGAGGTAAGTTCTAAGTAAGAGTAAGCTCTTGAGTCCTTGGATGAAGAAAGAACCAAAGATGTGCTAAGAAGAGAAAAGGAAATTGCAGAGAAGCTGAATTAAGAGCCTTTCTATATTTACAACTAAAGTGGTCTGGCAAGGAGTCTCCCTGATGGTATAGTATAAGGGAGACCCTGCTGCACCCCTGGAATGCTCTGTTTATACCTCTGAGGTACATCAGGCACACTTATCTTTGGCTGAGGGAACAAAAAGTCCCCCAGTAGTCTGGAAAAAGGAAGCATGGCTTCTTTATGCCTCCATTATCTGGACAGGATTAAATTGGTACACTGGTAGACCTTGGCTTCAGATCATTAGTTTGGAGGCATCAAGGAGAAAACAATCACATCCACAGTGCCATGACAATAACCATTACGTTCTCTTTTCCTGGGCATTTAAATGCACATGAATTGGCCTTATTCCTACACTAAAGAAATATATAGTATGAGGTCTCTCATGGAGCAGAAAGTGTCCACGGAGATACTTCGCATGAAGAGCATGAAAAACAACTAAGGTACCAATATCCTAACTGGAATCCACTATGTCACCCATCTGCATTTTGTTCCATAGAGGATTAAAGTATTTCTTGGGGAACTCAAGTAGAGGCTCCCAATTATAACACTGGCTTCCACCATTACATTGTTACTCCCTCTCCTACCACCTTTGTTTTGCAGACCACTGCTGCTCTCATCCTCCATATGAAAGTGCAAGAGATGTTATCACAGTTCCAAAGATACTAGGCAAGAAAAGGGTGCATCATTTCCAACATTCCTGAATTGCACTGGCACAATATATGAGCTGTGCAAAATGTTAAATAATTTACCAGCTGCAATGCAGCAAAACCTGGTTGAAGTAGAAGACAGGGCAGAACTTCAAAGAAGCATAGTGGCTAAAACCAAGAAAGAATATGGATCATGTGGTTCTGCTAACATAAGCTGCAGTGACATGGGTAATAATAAAGGAGTCTAAAGTAGTAACCCCAGAGCATCAAGGTTTTAACAACAGCAATTGCACAGTCAATAGAAGAACAGATGGCTTTTCCCTTCATTCTAGTTCCCCTCTCCTAAGCTGCACCAAACAGGCTGGAGTGATTCCAACACTTCACTATGCCTTGGGCAAAAAATGTATGACCTCTGCCAGTTTGGTCTAGTGAGCCAGTTTGGTCTAGTAGGTAGGGAGCCGGACTCTTATCTGGGAATACTGGGTTTGATTCCACACTCCTCCACAAAGCTAGCTGGGTGACCTTGGACTAGTCACAGCTCTCTTCTGAGTTCTCACAGTCCCATAGGGTGTGTCTGTTGTGGGAAGAAGAATAGAAAGCTTTGTCAGTCACTTAAATGTCCCCTTAAATGTGTGAGAAAAGTGGGGTAGAAAAGCCAACTCCTCTTCTTTTCTGCCTCTCTCATCTCATCTGCCAGTGCAAAAATTGTGATTGTTTGATTCCCAATCAAGAATACAAAATACAGGGCACAACCAGTTCCCTTGTCTTGGCTTTGAAGATTCCACCAGGTGTGGATAATCACTGAAGGGGAAACAGTCCCAGAAGTCTACTATTTTCTGATACTCAGGGTCTGTTTGCACTTAGCTGTTACTGAGTAGCAGTCCACTCTCTAGATAAGCCCATCTGCATTTGAGAGCACAGTAACTCATTAGAAGTTGCCACAGGCTCCCTAGGAGTCTTCCAGCACTGGAATGCTACACAGAAATCCACACACTTACTAGGAGTGGCTAGACTACACATGGATGCTCTGTCTGTACCCTCTTCTGGGTGTGGCATGATGAATGAGTCTGGTGGCATTACTGCAGCTGTACAGTTGTGCACAGCATCCAGTTCTCTAGGCAATCTCCAAGCACACTTTCACTGCCCTGTGCACTTGTGTGGCTTCCATTTTTAGCGAAGGTTGAGTGCACGGTGGCCATTCCCAAGATCACACAGGCAACTATCCAAACAGGTAAGTGCTCTCACTTTTTATGTAAAACCCAGGTTGCGAGTTGATTATCCCATAATAACATTATTGTGGGATATCACCCCAATATCCTGGGGCTATGTTGGAATTGACATGGACATGGGTGGCAATCCCAACCTAACCCTGGGATAATCCTGGTTTTATATCCTGTCTGGAGGTCCAGCAAGCTGAAACTTAAATTATTGCCTTTGAGTACTTTGGCTTACTGATGGCAAAAGATACGTGGAAAGTGAAAGAGCAGAGACCATGAAGGAAGCTTGACTCAGCAGAACCACTGTTTTAGTGTGCCACAAGACCATTGGTAGCTTTTGTAGCTACAAAACAATACAACCCTTTATAAATCCACATGTATACTTAAGTGCTTGTAAACATAATGCCTGTACATTTTGAAACCAAGTAATGTAGAAGTCTGACTTTGCCTTTTGTCACTGAAACCACAACATGATTTTAAGAAAAATTAAACCTAGTTAAGGACAGCAAAGAAATTTGTTAATTGTTTAGGGAGCATCAATACTGCACCGTCATGGTCCCATGAATGTATAATTGGAGGCTATGGTCCAAATGGCATATTCAGTACCAATGGGATACATGTGGCTTCTTCATGAACCTGCCTCCACCATGTTGCCATAAGTGTCCCATATAGCACTTGTGTGGCAGAGTAGCAGAAATATTTCTCGGAACTCTTTCCCCCACTCATCAGCAGCTCTGCTGCCATCATACTACCTTGCAACTTGCTGAGATCTACCTGTCCTCTCCAGTGGCCTTACTGAATATCAACATTGGCTGTAGCCAGAATGGGCTTTGGTTAGGAATGAGAAGAATTGTAGGGGTGAATGTTTCCCTGATCTTGGAGTAGAAGAAATGCAGTGTAAGTAGGAAAGTGAATGGCAAATTAAATACAAAAAGTACAGATGGGAAACTGTGCTAAAGTTCAATGGCATGTAAACTAATTACAGAGATGTTGATTTAAATTCGTCCCACAATATTAATTATATTTTTAAAGCTCAAAATGTTTACTTAGTATAGGCTTTAAATTCATCATATATATGCATCAGTGGATATGTACATACATTAGCAAACTTTTACCAACCTGATAGCAACTTCACAACATGCGATGACCATCCATGTGATTGTGTAACACTTCTAATAACAGATTTTGTTACAAATGTTAACTTGGAATGAAGGATTCTGGTCTACTCCCTTCTGTGTTAAATTCTAAATGGTGCTGGAAATAAATAATGGATTCTGTCTGATGGCAATGACTGAAAAACACAGTGCATTACTCATGTTTTATTAATTCTTATATTTTCAAGAGTTCTGCACTCCTTCTTGAACTTATATAATAACTGTTTATATCACAATTCTGGGATGTATTTTAAAGTTATAAGCTTCTCTGCCTAGGGGACAAGTTTTATAAATGGTCTGGAAAAGGGATATGATTTGCTCGAGGAATTGTCTTCACAAACTTTCTAACCATATTATTTAACATGATTTAGGACATCACTTTACTACATGCTAAGCAGGACTAGGTGAGGAATCATATCATCTTAGATCAAGATTTGTACCTATTATGAAATCCGCCCATTCCTTTCAGTGATGTGTTCAATGTGGCTCATGCACAATTCCCAGGAGTAGGGATATGTATCTCGTAACATATCTGCTCTGAAAGTGTCAAATCCACCCAGAATCCACTTTGAATCCTCTCTCAAACCATGTCGAATTCTCAAACCATGTCGAATTCACTCTGGATCTATTGCAGATGTGACTGGTGCATTCACTTTCCCACCTTGCCGTTTCACGGAGGTTCTGAAGCTTTGTTTAAATGTTCCTAAGCATTTGTATTTGTGTGAATGTCAATGTACAAATGTTGTAACATTTGATTCCTATACAAATGACCAAATTCATATGAATTAATACAAATATCAAATGTTTCGAATATTTGTGCACATCCCTAGTTTTGATACATTCTTATGAAGCTTCATATGGGATTCGTATGCTATTCATACACACTCGTATGGGATTGAACATTTTTATCAAACACAAAACCTACCACATTCAAAGGTGATCTATTTGAATGAATTTTCTTGCATTTGATTTGGTACCAATTAAAAAAAAATGTACAGGGGTAGTGAAATTGTAGATCTTATGGCCACTGTTGAGCTTGGCAAGAAAGCTACTGTATATGTATTTGATTCAATGGGCAATTCTGCACTGGCCCCAGACAGGACCTTCCTTTGACCCTACCAGCATGTAGAAGGGCCTTTACGCACATGCTGCCAAAAAACGGATCTATAAAGATCTGTTTTTTGGCGAACCGTTTTTTAAGGCCCTGCACGTCCGCAAGGCCGGAAGGGGGAAATGGATTGGGGTGGGTGCTGTGTGGACACGCCAGTGCCCATCCCAATCTGGCCTCCGAAGGCCCTCTCTTGTCAAAGAGGGAGAGCGCATGCTCTTTCTCTTTGACAGCTGGGCCCTCCCCCCGGCCTCTCCGATTGACTCCATTGGAGGCAACACAGCGAGGCTGTTAGCTAGCTTCCCCCTTGCAAGAGAAGCCGCAATCGCACCTTCTCTTGTGATGAGGAACCCACAGCCTACCCACCCCACTCTGCCCAAGGTCATGCGTGCGCGATCCACAGCTTACCTGCTCGCTGCCAGGCCGTTTCTGGCAGCAGGAGGCCTGGCGTGCATCCGTGTGCATGTGTGCGCTGTGGCTTCCCATTGGCCAGCCACCCTCATGAGGATGGCTGGCCAATGGGAAGCTGTGGCGCATGCATGCCAGGCCTCCCACTGCCAGAAGCAGTCCAGAGTGAGCAGGTAAGCTGTGGATTGTGCGCGCGTGCCACTCCAGGTGCGGTGGGGTGGGTAGGCCACAGGTTCCCCATCGCAAGAGAAGGCTGATAGCCTCACCGTGCTGCCTCCAACGTCCAGGGGGAGGGCCCAGCTGTCAAAGAAGGAGAGCGCATGCCAGCTGGGAATGCGCCGGCAATCTGGCTCTTCCCCTGCCATTTGCAGAAGCGTCCTGCTTCTGAAATGGTTTCAGGGGAAGAACCAGATGTAAGACCTAATTTTTTAGGTCTTACATCAGGGTAGGATTTCGCCGACAAAACCGGTTTAAGAAACAGGTATTGCATGCCAAAGTGCAGATGCGGCTTCCCCAAAGAATCCCTAATAGGGTTCCCTTTGTGGAAGCCACATCTTTCTCCCTCCCTGAACTGGCTCTAAATCTGTTTTTAGAGACAGTGTGGAAAGGGCCAAAGAGAGGCTTCTAGTTCATTTGTTAATCTGGTATACCAGCCAGGGCAGAACTGTCCACTGATTCTTTTTAATTGGCTGCTCAATTTCTTTCCTCACTGCTGTGTAATCATGCTATGGCACTAGGAGATTATTGTTTGGAAATGCAGCTGCAATTGCTGCAGAGGACTGAAGATCAGCAGACTACTGTCTGCACCTCTGGTTCATGGAAGCTGCATTTTGGAGTTGCTACAGGCTGCATTTCCCACAAGCTCCAAGGGGTTGTGAGAGCTGTGATGAGTCCAAGTCACCTGGTTGGCTTCATGTAGGAGGGTGGAATCAAAGCTAGTGTTCCCCAATAACAGTCCGACTCCTTAACCACTAAACCCAAAGGCCCAGGTTTCTAATTGAACTTTTAGAGCATTGGGGTACTTCTGCACAGCACTTCCGAAATCTAGATCTACTAGATCTGGATTTCGGAAATCCGTGTTAAGGTAGATCTGTATTGGCCAGGGTGGCACCTGCACAGAGAGCCTCCTGAAGCCAGGCGTGGCCCTGGCCAATCAGGAAGCGCGCAGGACACAGGCGTGAAGGCAACTGGGACCCTGCAGCCAGAATCAGGCTGGCTGCATTAAGGTAAGGAGGGGATCGTGGTCAGTCACCCCCAGGGTGGGCTAGGGGGGTTTGGTGAAGTTCCCCCTGGCTCCAAAAGCGGTGATCTGCCACCTCTGGGGCAAGGGCTAACCCTAAAATTGGAGTCCCATGGCTCACCATGCTCAGCTCCGGAGGAACCAATCATGGCGGGCTGGGAGGGGGGGCAAGTTAGGGACCCTTTTGCTGTGTGGACGCATCCATTTTGGATGTGTCCTAACAGTGAAAACACCCATTAAGACTACCTTTTATGTGGTCTTACAGGGAATCAGTTTAAGGGCCGCTGAACACCCATTAGCGACACATCTGGGGGGAGTCAGCGCGGAAGCGGACTCCCTGATGTGTCTCTAATGGGTGCTGCTGTGCGGACATGGTTTTCCCAAGTGTTTAAAATGTAGTCTTAATGGGTGTTAAAGAGTCAATGCAGAAGTACCCTTGCAGAAGTCCCAATGTATAAGATGCCAACCAGCCATAAAAGCCTTGGTTCTTACAATTTATTATTTATTTCAAAATACTTATATATCTAGCAAGTGTACCTTCAAGAAGCACGGTGGCCCAGCAATGAATTGTCATGACTTCAAGAGAGGAGAGTCTCACCAATCTCTTAGGATACTGGCTTTACAGAAAAACTGATTTTACTGCCAACAAGATTTTCCTAATGTTCAACTGAGGCAAGACTTCATCTCAATATCCTGGGACTATGCTAGGATTGACACAGATATGTGTGGCAATCCCAATATAGTGCCAAGATAATCCTGGGTTTTAGACTCTGTCTGGATTCAGCAAACATGAGCTTCAGAAAACTTTGGGAGCCCATAGAGCACAGGAGGGCCTGGTGTGCTATGGTCCACAGGGTCATGATGAGGCAGACATAACTGAGCAAGTAAACACCAACTTTTATATATGTTTTGTTCTTCATTCCTTTTTTAGAGACTTACTTTTGTACAGCTATTTTATAAAATATTATGTCTCTCAATTAAGAGCACTTCCTGAACAACCATTTATTCAACTTGAAATTTCCCTCTTATTTGTCGCTCACCTAAATCAACCAATTGAGTAATTCCTGGAAAATATCCACTTTAACTATTTTTCACGTCTGTCACTCAGTCTCCCTCAAAATAATCAGTGGGGAAAGGAACATTTCTGTTAATTCAGGTAGTGTAATAATATCTTCCAGATAGCCAAGAAAGATTATTAGAAAGATAAAATTTTTGCCTCTTTCAATATTCTGTTTCTTCTCTCCCTCTCCCTTCCTTTGCAGGAAATTGTGTATTCTGTTAAAACAGCAAGCCAAATAATTATTTATTCTATGTACAGCTGTATTATAGTCTCATTAAGATATGCATTTTACAGAACATGCAGTGATGGAAAACAAACAAAATAATAAAACACAACGGGGCATGTTTTAGTGGCTCATTACGTCCACCACGGATAAGTGAAAACGTGAAACCTCAGCAGGTTTTATGTGTTTAATCTTTCACCAATGGTAACCTGTTAAATTTTCTTTCATCTGCTTGTTTCCTGGACCAGCTTATGTTTTCTTAAATGTGAGCTTTGCATAAGAGCTCTTAAATGGAAGTTTTCAGGACGGGGAGGCATTGTCATCTAAATACTGCCTCATCCATTATTTACTTATTATTTGTAGCTCGAGCCAGTCCTCACTCTATGGGCAAAGAGGTGACCAGCACTCTTATATTCTACTTTGAGGTGTCAATCAGACAAAGGTCTCCTCCATAGAAACTCTAGTACTACTTCCAAGTGAACAGACGGCTGTGTCCATACCTCTCCTAGAGTGAAGCAAATGCAGGCTCTTCAGCAGGATCTATTGGGAATGACTGATAGATTTTCTATCATCTCATACCATTTGGAGTTATCTGCCACCACAAATCACCTTTTCCCCTAGATTATGAATGCAATAAAATAATCGACAATGTCTTGTGCTCTTCAAGGCTGGAATGAGGCCTGGCTGAACTGAGAGCAGATGAAGCTTCTGCCTTTCTTGTTTGTTTGAGAATGCCCGTAAACAATTGATGAGCCACTGTGTGGGACAGAATGCTGAACTAGTTGGCTATGGCCAGATAAAGCAGGGCTTCTCTTATGTTCTTAGAAGGCATTCTAGAGCATTGTGTTTCAGAGCCTCAGGGCCTATCTAAATTTGGCTGATTGGGACTGTTGAGCTCACTTTGGTACATTGCATCCACAAACCACAGACCTCGAATTGCTGAGAGAGAATTGCATGTCTATCCCAATCTTCAGTAGTTGTAAAGCACTAAAAGCTGCTCTGCAGTTTACATTTTACCCAGACCCATGTAGATCTGGGTGAAGCTTGGGATGGGCTGGTACTCACAATGCAAATGCTAGACATCACCCCTGATCTTAACTACTGTGGGATACTTTCCTATGGCAGTTAAGTGAGAAAAGGGGTTTCATCGGATTCTTGAAAGTTCGCTAACTACGTAAAAGCAAAGCTCTGCTGTAAAATAACTGCTGTTACACCAGGAGGTCACATTTTAGCAGCCATGTAAATGCAAGGCTGTGTTATACAAAACTGTGAAATGTGAGGAACAAACTGCATTTCATAATACTATATACTTTTGAAGATTGGTAAAATCACAACTATTTGTCCCAATCTCTGGCTAAGGAAATAGCTTCCTCTCTCCACTTCCAGGCATGGTTATAGTTTTTAGTGGGTTTATTTTAAAATTTGTTTTTATTGCTGTAACCCACACTGAGATCTCTGGGCATAAGTCTGGATAAAAATGCAAATAAGTAAACAAATAAACAAGTGAATAAATCTGCTGGAATTCGGAGGATTATTTCACACACACAAAAGAAAAAGTTTTATTGGCTCTTTTTGCTTATTTCCACATTGTAGGGGATAAGCCCCGATAGCAGAAAATTTCAAACAAGATCCATAATTTGTCACATGCTGTTTCTGTAATGCTTGCACCAACTGAGCCTGTCCGTAGTCCTACAATCAGGTCCATTGCATGTTTGCATTCATTCACAGTCTTCCTTTGTTATTTGCAAAGGTTTCATTCCTCTGAAGTGGTATGTTTACAGAAATTCACAAATAGCATGGGGAATGGAAGTGACCATTTTCAGCCCTCCCTTGCTAGAAAAATAGGTCAGGGAAAAAATGCCTCTCCGTGTCAGTTTGCAAATGTATGGATTTTTACCTGCTTTCTTTTTTTTTTAAGTTAGGAGTAGTGAGAGAGAAGAATAAATGTTCCCTTACAAATGTTTATGAAACTTGCCAGGGCAAAAATAGAATGAATACTGAGGGAAGGCTCTGATAATTTATAATGTGGGCTTTTTTTTTTTTTTTTGCACCTTCCTAAGGTGTGGAAAACAGGAAAGGTCACAGATGGATTGAGTATTCACATTTTGAATGCCTGCCCCATCTCATAGTGCAAATGCTGCTATACCTGTGGTGATTGCCTCACCATGGCAATGGCCATACATGCCAATCGTTGCCACAGCAACCAAATGACACGATGCATGACTGCAGCTGCATCTCCTCACCCCTATGCACCCTTCACCCAGAGCACTTTTTAGTGTTCCACGGCTATTCGTGAAAGCGGCTCCATGTAGTGCAAGTGCTCCATGCTGGAGCTTCCCACAAACTTCCTTTTTGCCCCAGTGTGAAAAGGCTCCATGTCTCACATCTGGAAATGCTGGACTGTCAGAGTTTTACAATCAGAGGTTTCCATTTGCAAACATTTTGTTAGTTAGCTAAGTAACAAAGTGCCTTTCTGCACAGACTCTTAATGCAGATTAAGGGTCTGTGTAGTATACCTCTAGATCTCATAGATCTGCATGTTAATGTGGAAATATAAGGCTATACCCCCCGCTGGTCCACTATGTCTCCACTGGAAAGAGCATAATCCTGATTAAGGGAGGCCTTAATCTGAATCACTGGTAGACCCATTTAATCAGGTCTACCAGAGGACCAGTGTGGCCCACATCCGAAATGCTGGAGACATGCTGTTAGCATGTCTTCCATGTTCGAGACTACCAGGGAGCATCTTTCAGTGACACACTGTAGCGTGTCTATGAAGATGATGGGTAGGAGACTGAGATCAGGCAAGGGGAAGTATTTCTTCACCAAGAGGTGGTAACAACAACCAGCCTAGATGGTTTTAAGAAAGGATTAGACCAGCAGTTCTCAACCTTCCTAATGCCGCGACCCCTAAATGGAGTTCCTCATGTTGTGGGGACCCCCAACCACGGGGGCAGAGCAGCTGGGAGGGAAGGGCAGCGGGAGGCTCGTCGCGACCCCTCTGAAAGGGTAATTTGACCCCCAAAGGGGTCCCAACCCCCAGGTTGAGAACCACTGGGTTAAGACAAATTCATAAATGACAGACGTATCGGATGGCTACTAGAATTGATGCCTAGGTACATCCTCCAGGTTGGGAAGATAGGCAGGATGCCTCTAAAGGCCTCATCCAGCAGGCCTCTTCTTATTTGTTAAGGAGAAAATGTTTGAGTTATTAAGTAAGTTGATTACAGAAGAACCAGACTCTGACAAGCCTTGTTAGACTGAGCAGATGGCCTATTTGTCAGCAAGAAGCAAAGCGGGGCTTGCAACATCAGCTTGACACCACTTACATCTTGTCTTATATTGACACCTGGCAATAATTTGTCTCCAAGTCCAGTGGTAATCAAAACAAACAAACAAAACATACATACACACCATTTGCCATGTCATTGAATCCACTACTTTAAAACTCATTAAATTTAAAATGTGTGGGATTTATTGTTAGAACTGCTGACAACCTAATGCACACTAATCCTCACAGTATGTTAATTGCTTTGTTCTTCTTTTCATTGTTGATGAATTCACTGATATATTGTAATTATCCAAGCTATAATAATAAGGTTTTTTTCCCCAGAGTATGGATAAAAGCAATGAAAAAAGAAGAAAAAAATCTCCATTAAATCAAAGTTTAGCGAAATTAGGCTGACTGCAAGAAAGAGTGTAGGAATAGCTCTGAAGTTATTTCTAGATATTTTTGGTGGTGTGCAGAAATTAGAATGATGTTTATGAGTGGGAAAAACAGGCTGTGCTTCCAATCTTTGAACAAGAATTTAGCTTCTACAGTACATATAGTAATTTGCACAGCAAAAACTAAATGTTCTCTACAATCTAAAACTGGGGCTGAGCTAATATCTCTCAGGCAAGTATTTTTTCAGCTTTTCTTTAAAAAATATTATTCTAAGAGTAATAGATCAATCTTTTTAAATTTTTCATTTTAGGAGTATTATTCTTGCGAGTCTATTTGATTTTTTGCACCAATCATTCCTTTAACTAGTTTTGACTCCTGTAAGCCATGAGCACAAATGTGAATTCAATTTTTGCCTGAGTGTTCTCTCCCTGTGGAGAATTTTGGAACAGGAACTCTACAAGAGGTCAGCTAGGCTATAATCTCTGTTAAGACAAAAGTCACAGTTTTCAACTTCTGGCAATCTCTGCATAGATAGAGGAGGAGTGCTATAAGCATAGTGTGTACGAGAAGTAATGGGGAAGCTGTTTCCTCAACCAAAGGTCATCTAGATATATATAGTGAAGATACATGGCACACCTCAGGGAGGATATTGTTCCATAGTCTAGACTGCCCACTCCAGTGATGCTTCATTCACACTGGAAAATGTATAGACTGGGTTGGGGTGCCAAAAGCGGTCTCTCCACAGGATGGTATAGGTGTAGATTTCTTCAAAGAAGCCTTCCGCTGACCCAGTATACCAGACCACACGGTCCAATACACTACTGGGTATGCTTTTCAGAGGTGGTCTTTCCTACATGGAAGAGAAGCATGTGGGTGGAATGCCTTTGAAGAGGGAGATAGTGAAAATTCTGGAAGCCCACAAGGGGCTTTGAAACAGGTAAGGAGATAAGGATAAGCTCACACAGGCCTCAAGGTCATGCTGTCTCTGGCTGTCTCTGGCTCAATATTTTTATCCCTGACACTTGGAACTCCTACTTGTTGTTAGAAACCTCTTACCTTGTTATTAAGGCTTTGGATGCTGGGGAGACTGACAAAAGTTCTGCATGGCTTCTTGACATGTTTATTTCTAACATATACAGTTCCTGCACTTGTGTTTATTGCTATTGGAGTAAACAAAGTAGGTCAACATAAGATATATCAATGGGGTTTTTTTCTGAGCCTCTCCCCTTTTTAATCACACTTATGGAAGTGCTCCATGAGTTGCCACAGACCGTCCCCACTGATCCTCATCTTTCAGCTAGTTTCTTTCTGTTTTTGCTAATACTTTATTGCACTCAGAATGGGCTCAATAAGTTGGTTGGGCTGTCAGAAAGTGATTGACATAAACCTACACATTGGAAAAAGGAGCTGAACACAGTCTTCTGACCCTCTAAATCACTCTACCATGCCAATTCATTTTAATTCCACATTCCATTTACATTCTTTATTAAGCAAGCTGGAACATCTCAAAGTTTTTCTCAGAAGATCTGACATAGAATTTTACTTCTCTCATCTCACTGATGCTTTGGCAAATTCCTTCCTCCCATATCTCTTCCCATAATTAGTACAGAATGCCAGGTACCCATCTGGTAATACCTGCTCAAATGTACACATATGCAGTTTAAAATACATCATGGTTGAAAAGTGTTAGGGTTCAATAACTGTAACGTTGCATCTTTCCATTAATGTGACTAGGGAGAACCCTCTCTCTTTTATATTATGGACCTACCTAAGGCAGGATTAAACTTAAGGTTCTTGCTGCATATGCCATACTTAGCACTACTCTGCTCCTCAGCAGATCTTTGAAGATCTCATCACCCTGTATCAGAACAGCTGCACCATGTGGGAGAAATGGAGATGAACGATTTGTTGTATTCTTGCCCTGTAGGAGCAGGAGAAATGGGAGATATTAAGCAATATTTTTTTATGATGATGATTCAGTTTTTGCCGCCTGCATTTCTAGAATAGGAAGTACATGCACATTGTCACATATATTTTAGAAATGGCAGTACAAAGAACACAAGTCCTACTAGGTTAGACCAATGGTCTACCTACCCCATCTGCTTCTGTTTTTGTCCCATCTGTTTCAAAGTATACCATCTGTTTCGGATGCCTTGATAGTTCAGAGGAGATGGACAAAAGTGGTTCTACTAAGAATATGCAACCTAGCCATTTCTATCTCTTAATATTAGCAAGTCAAAAATTCAAGAAAAATATTTTCCTTAAGGAAATTTCTGATATTTTTCTTTTCTTGCTCCCCTCCTCCATAAAGTCATTTTCAACACAGCAATTGCTGCAAACACTTTAAATATGGTGATACACCCACAGTGTTTAATAAAATCACAGTCTTAAATACTGAAAGTACCAGCGTGCAATTTTAAAATAGAATGAAATTATCAGAGCCTTTAGGTCAATAATGTCATACCCCAAAGCACTGCTTTCAGACTTATCTTCACATATTCTCTACCATTTTGGATCAGACACCAAATGTATTTTGGCTACTGAACAATTCCTGTAAATGCGCAGAGGTTTGAATTTACCATCATGCCTTGGGAGATTGACAACATGCTGAGATAGAAGAGAATTGAATTATTGACCACAAGGCAGGAATATCACTGAATTCCACAAGACTTTAGTAAGGGGTGCAGACAAGTTTAGATTGGCCATGAGGCAGGTAGTAGCAGTATTAAAACTCTTAAGCCAACCAAAGAAAAGCAAGGGAGGAACTACAGGCTAAGAATGCGACTATTGGAGATTTGAGCTTCAGCTTCCAATGGCAGGGTTCATTGTTCAAATACCAGTCTGCCCTCCTCCTTCTCATGAACATTCTGTGTTAGAAAAGGTGGATGGAGAAGGGTTGGGAGCATGAGGGACATACAATGTCTCTCTTGGGACCGCTGAGGCACCCCATTTGTCATGTTCGAACACAGCTTTTGTCTACTTTCCTTAAAATAACTACAAGGTTCTGAGTTTTCCAACATATGGCATTACAATAATTTTCATAGCTATCATATCACAACTAGGTAGGAGGCTTGAGTAAAGACTGGATGAGGAAGGCTGCCTCCAACAGTGAGAGGAAAATGTGGGGCCTTGTTTAGAATCCACAAAAGCCACTCACCATCCTTGTCAGAGGGCAGTGCAAAATTACAGTGCAACCCAGCCCTTACTTTACAGTGGGTATTTTTGGATATTGCCATAGCACAAAATATCTAGAAATGCGTAAGTGCTGGCCCTGCAATTGACCAGTAGTCATTTGCATGAAGATGGATCCCAGGAGCAACCATCCAGACAAAATAAGCTATATCACTATTTTGGGAAAACCTGGCTTGGGAGTTCCTGGAATAGTAGTATGTCAGGATTTTCCCGTTATATCCTGGGGCTATGTTGGGATTGCCATAGATGCTATTTTGTGGCAGCTTTTTAGCTGGCAAACTTCAGAAAATGCTTGCCGGTAATTGGAGAGCAGGGATGGAATAAGCTAACAAAAGCCGCTACAATGTTTAGAGGCAGCTTAGAAGAGAAGCGCTTCTGTGCTAAACTGCTGCTTACCAGCGATCAGGGAACAGGGGTGAAATAATGGTTGCAGAAAGAGGCTTGTGGGACAGCAAGGGCCAAATGACCTCCCCCCCCCCCCATCACTGCATCTTTACCTCTCAAACTGGGGTGATCAGTTCTTGTACATTTCCCCAGTGATCGGATCATTTATTTATTTATTTATTTACATTTATATCCCGCCCTATACCCTAGGGTCTCAGGGTGGGTAACAGCATATTTAAAAAACAAGAATATTTAGAATAAAACCATATATAAAAACAGTATAAAACATTAGTATGTACAGTAGGGAAAAACTGTGCCACGTTCAACCAAAGGCCAGAGCAAAGAGGTGCGTCTTTACCCCCCTCCTAAACATATACAGTGAGGGGGCCTGACGCACCTCAAGGGGGAGGCTATTCCACAGCCTGGGGGCTATTACTGAGAAGGCCCTCTCTCGAGTACCCACCCTTCTTGCTACAGAGGGTGGTGGGACAACGAGAAGGGCCTCCCCTCCAGATCTTAGGGCACGGGCAGGTTGGTATGGGAGGAGGCGTTCCTTCAGATATTTGGGGCCCAAGTCATTTAGGGCCTTATACGTTAAAGTTAACGTATGGAGAGAAGAGGTTCATTTTTTGATCACTGTTTAAAATGGCCAGCAGTTGCAATCCCCAACGCACAGGACAGGAACAGCAGCACAGGATGTGAAACCTGCCCGCTAACCCTAACTCCTCCCCAAATAGCCCCTGAGCGTCCCCATGCATGGACTCGTCCTCCACAGTAACACAGACTTGCTTCCCAAACCGTAGTGAGAATGGTTTAGGTCAGATTTGGTTGATTTGGTCCACATTTATTCCAGTTTGGGGGCTTTGCATGGGGATGCTCCTTGCCGAACTCAGATTTGATTTGGACTATTTAGTGCATGGGGATGCAACCACAGTAATAGACCCATTTCCCAGGTTCTTCAGGCCATTAGATTAATTAAAAGGTAGCGAAATGGGACCATTTTATAAGAATGAGTAGCATGATTTATACAATCTGAAGAGAAATCAGAATATGTACTGAGTAGCACTATAATTTATTTAATTGGGGAACAGCCATATTATTTATTTTTCTTTTATCATTTTCATTTTATTTAAAAAGTAGTGAATGCAGAAAGACTAGAAATAGGCTGATCTGCCAATCCTTTGCTCCATGGGACAGGTTCATATCTTCAACAAAACCCGGACGTGTAAGATATTTATTACCACTTTTAGATGGAAGGTACTTAGAAAAGATTTACTGGTTGGACTTCCAAAACCTTTAGTACAAAGTGTATAAAAGGCCCTTGGACTCTGGAAATGTGCCTGGAAGCTCTACCTTCTTTGCTGAAATTATTCATCCCCAGCTAATAGGTGGTCATTCGGGTTCTGATGAGTGATTAATGCATTCTGATTATCCAGCTTCATTTCTTTTTTTCAGAACACATTAAAACTGAAAGATTTACTGCAGATATGGCATCCAGGAGAAACAGAGAGGCTGGAAAAGGAAGAAGAAAGTCCTGCCACTGTGGAACAGCCATGTTCTGGGAAAGAAGTGAACCTTGGGCTTATATTAGAAGCAGCACTGTTACCTGGCAGCACTGTGGGTAATGTTCTGTGGATGGTGATTGAAACTTGAGTTTATGCCTTCCAAATGGAGCTTTACTGGGGGGAGGGGTCAAGAATGAATAGAATAGTGAAAAGATAAAAGGTCAGAAGCTGATTTTTATTTTTCTCCACTCCCCCAATTAACACTGAGCCAAGAGCCCTTTCTTCATGGGCCCTTAATCTGAATTAATTGTATGTGTAGTACACATCTGGGCCTCTGTATCCAGACACAAAGACCTGGTCCCAACTGGTCTGGCTCCGTCTGCATCTGATGGACCCTGATCCAGATTAAGGAGGCCCTTGATCTGGATTCTGGTAGTACCGTTTAATCTGTTCTACCAGAGGAACCAGAGTCCCGCCCTGGAACATGGGAGGCATGCAGAAGCTTTCCATGCTCTGGATCAGTGGTTTTCAGTGGCGTGCACTAGTACACTGCTGAAAAGCCTCCCCCCAAGCCCCAAGGTTAGGGACATTTATTCTGGACATTGAATGCCCTGCACACCTCTAGTCATGATTGAGCAAGGCAATGGTGCATATGCTGTGCAAGAGCAGGGTGAGCCAGTTCAGGACACAACACCAAGAAGCATCCCATTTGTACCACTCCCATACTGTTCCCAATGGCACAGGACAGCTTGTGGACCGTTGCTAAGCTGTCCACAGCAGGTAAGCCTCAGGAACAGGTGGAAGGCCTCAGGGACTGTTCCAGGCAGACTGTGGTGTAGATGATACATTCCCATGATCTTCCTGGATCTGTCTCTGGAACAAGTGCAAAATAGCCCCGTGTGTTTGCATGTGAGCATGGGCAGAACCATAAAAATTGATCTTTCTCAGGCTGCTGCCAGATAATGAAGCCAGAAGGACAGAAGTACAACCCTAATCAGTTGTAATCCCCACTTTGTAGAACTCTGGACACACATAAAGGAGTTTCAGTACTTTGCTTTTGAGGATGCTAAAAATGTATTTCTTCGGGTTTTCATAATTTTAGTTTATTTTTGATTTGCTTGCATCTCTTTTAATTTTTTATATTATGTATAAACTTCTGTAATCTGAGCTAAAGATCAGCATATACATACGCTAAATAGATAATAAAAACATGGAAGTCTCCTTGATATTTGGTCAGCTGGACAAAAGGACAATTGGAAAATATTTAGGCTCATTTAAGGCATCATGAAAAGTCTGGGCAAAATGGAGGGGAACTAATAGAAGGGAGTTCCACGTTTAGCCTGATCATCAGCAATAAATCAAAAGGGCATGATAATCACTAAAAAGACGATTAACAAAATGATTTTAGGCTACAATATGTTACAGGATGTGTATTAAAAAGGAAGGACATCATTACACAATGAAAAGAATAGAACAAAGTTTAGATAAGAAAAAATGGCTCCACATACCTTCTTTAATAAACTATTTGAATAAAAGAGATGAAGGAATAAGGAGAACGAATAATAAATTTGAAGATATAATTAAGGCCAAAATTCAGCAAGTTAAAGAATGTTGGGATAGGATCAGGTGGATATTAAGGGAAGTTTGTGGAATATATGGAAGGAGGATATAGAGGTGAATTTCAAATGATATAAGAGGTAATATTAGGGATATTTCTTTGAATAAAACTAAATAGAAGCAGAAAACTCTAATTAAAAATCCTCCGTAGGTGGTACAGAACCTCAGATCAATTGGCTAATATAAATAAAAAAGGCAATTGCAAATGCTGGACCTGTCGCAAAAATAAAGGAACACATGTCCACCAACCGTAGGACTGTGAATGGATAGAGGAATTCTGGAGACTGTTAGGGAACCAAATGCATGAGATAATGGACACAAAGATGGCATGGGCAAAACAGCTATATCCCATGCCCAGTTTCTCAAGCCAAAATATAGTCTCTAAAGAGAAATACATTTGTTATGGTCTACAATTGTTTGAGGATGGCATTTTAAGGCGTTCGCTTCCCCCGAGAAAACCTCCCGGGGAAGTGAATATGGGGGATAGATCGCCACACTTCGGAACACCAGATCTATCCCTCCTTAAGCACTGGGTGAGGTGTGAACTGTCTCCATTACAGAGGCGATAGCGGATGGTTCCAACTCATGTGCAGTGGTGTCCATTAGGAGCAAGTATGAATGGAACTGCATCAAGAGGCAGCTGGGATAGATGTAGAGCTGTTTTTAACTGCTCTGCATCTGCATGCTGGGAAAAACTCCTATATGCATGGAGCCACATCTGGTAGGAGTTTCCCCTATCTTTCCCATTTCACCAAGTGCAAAAAGGCTCAAAATGGAATTTGTACAACTGGCATTATTATATAACTGAGCAGTTACAATTCAATTACTTAGCAGAAAGAAGAAAAATATATACATAGTAAAAAAAATCAAACAAAGAAAAACAGGGAGAAATTAGTAATTTATGGAGACAAACCAGATGGAAATAAGTAACTAAAATAGGGTATTAAAATATTTCCTTTATTGGATGGGTGGAAGCAAAAAGCAAACAAGACCCACACCCCCACAGAGTCCCAATTCCTATAAAAGGAAATAATTTTAAGCACATCTTTTGTAAGTGCACATGAAATTTGGCCTCATAAAGAGAACCAAATTAGGGTGGATAAAAATGAAATGTTAATAACATATTTATTTGACTTTAAGTGGACTGTGATGCTCTAAATGGTCTACCTGAAATATGCTTGGTACCACCTGGCTCTGTCTTGACCAATTATAGGATGGAAAAAGGACAGTCAAGACGTGAGGAGGCAATACTGTTTTAATGTTGAAATCTTGCCAAATTGCAGGTGTTTCTTATTTATTAATTGAATTCCAAAGTAGAATTTTTGTTTCTTTGTAAAACAGAAGAGTGATGTTTTTTAAAATTAAACTATATTTCAGTATGATGAAAGTAGTGGAAGATGAAATTATACAAAATCTTTACATTTGATAGGATTATAATTATAATTAATGTTTCTTTGTTATAGTAGTAGTATTGATTTTAGTAGTAGGTACTTGTTTTGCAATAAGCATTTACAAATCACAAAATCAAAATTGCTTATTCTAAGCAAGTACACGTACAAATACAGGATGCAATAGTTTAACCTTGTAAGACTTAAGAAACTGTTTTAACAATTTGTTGATTACAAATGCTGATTCCTTATATCATATAAATTTGTGTAATGTTTTTAGCAGCACTGCAATCTTTATTTTGCTTGCTTTGGTTCACAACATCCATGCCATTACTATTCCCATTTTAGGGATTAGGCTACAATGCTAATGTGACAAAGTGGGGCGGATGGATCCCTTGAAACCATGTTGGCGCAGGAGGTTTCTTTGTTGGAATACCTGAGGGATTTGATTTTCGTGAATCCCTGTAGGAAAAGACCTAAAACACATCTTGTAGGTGAATGTGCTGAACAAAGCATAGCTACCCAGTGGCTCTGTGATGTGATTAATGTTAATAATGCTTTTTTGGAAACCTTTATGGCATCCATGAATATATAGGGCAGTTTATAAATATGCATCTGTGCATAATTTTTTCAAAACAGTTCTCAGGTGTTTGAAAGGATCAAAATAAACAGTAAAATAAGTATTTTAAGGAGGAAGGGACATACACTCACCAACTATGATAGCCTTATGAATAAGAACATAAGAAGATCCCTGCTGGACCAGCCATAGCCCATTTAATCCAGCATCCTGTCTTGCACAGTGGTGCACCAATCACTTCTGGGCATTCTGTAGTTCTTGACTCCTTGCAAATGGCCTTTAGAGGGATCCTGGCTGTCTCTTCAACCCAGAGACAACACTAGGCCATCTATTCTAGTAGCCATTTGTGCTTCAGTCCTCCATGAATTAGTCCATCCCCTTCTTAAATCTATGCAAGCTAGTGCCTTTCACTACCACCTCTAGTAGTAAATAATAATAATAATAATAATAATAATAATAATAATAATAATAATAATAATAATAATAATAATAATAATAATAATAATAATAATAAAAAAAAAAAAAAACAACAACAACCCCGATGTGAATACAGTGCGAATATTCAGCAGCGACACAGTATGGAGTTTGGCCGGGACAAATGTGCCACAGTGGCACTGAAGAAGGGGAAGATTTCTGAAAGTGAAGGCATTGAAATGCCAAATGGTCAAGTCATCAGGTCCCACCAGTCAGAAGCCTACAAATACCTGGGCATCCTGCAACTGGATAACATTAAGCATGGCCATGTGAAATCTGTGGTCAGTAAAGAGTACATCCAAAGGACTAGAAAAATCTTGAAAAGTAAACTGAATGGCGGTAACACCATTAAGGCCATAAACACCTGGGCCATACCAGTCATTAGATACACTGCAGGAATTGTGAACTGGACTCAGCAGGAGTTGGACAACTTAGACAGAAAAACCAGAAAACTGATGACGATCCACCATGCACTACATCCTCGTAGTGATGTCGACAGGCTGTACTTGCCCAGGAAAGCAGGTGGTAGAGGACTTTTGTAAGTGAAGCAAACAGTGGAAGAAGAGAAGCATGCATTAGCAGATTATGTGGCAGAAAGCAAAGAATCAGCTTTGATTGAAGTCAACAACCAGAAGTGCAGCAAACCAAGAACCAGTACCGGAAAACTGCAATTCAACGCCGAACTGACACCTGGCGCAATAAAGCACTGCATGGACAGTTCCTGGAGAAGATCGAAGGCAAAGTTGACATGGAAAAGACCTGAGGCCTTTTCGCACACGTGGTTTTGGAACGCACGGAAGACAGCCCGGGACGCAGCATTCGCATTGCCGCGGCCGGGTTTCCGTCCCGGCACGTCCTGGGCTGTCTTCCATGCATTCCAGATGCAGAGCACTTTAAAGTGCTCTGCATCCATTCCCGTGCGTACGAAGCGTCCCAGGCCGTTTGGGGAGAGAAGCATTCGCACATGCTTCTCTCCCTGACAGCCGTGGGCATGCCTCCCCCGTCAGCATGGGCCGAAAATCGGCCCAGCAGCTGATGGCGGTCGGGCTGATTGCCTGCCTTGCGGGGCTGCGGAAGCGATCACGCAGCCGCGGCGAGGCTGGCAGACAGCAAGGGGACCCACGATTCGAATCATAGGTCCCCTGGCCATCTACCAGCCTCGCCACGGCTGCGCGATCACTCCCGCAGCCCGGCAAGGAAGTTGATAGCCTTCCACGGGGGGGGGAGCTAGGCCCTTCCCGGCCCCAGTGGCCCCATTACGGCTGCTGGAGCTGGCGACCTGGGAGCATCGGCTTCCTGTACCCCCTTTCCGGGGTGGCAGGAGGCCGATGCCAGGCTGGCTGGGGGCGAGGAACCCCTTGGGCGACCGGAGTGCATCACTCCGGTCAGCCAAGGGTCCCCCCTGCCCCCATCGCGACCGTCTGCATGAACTGCTTGTCCAATAGGGGGCCTCGGCGAGCCACGTGGTGCACGCTCCCGGCATCCTCGCCTCATTCCGAGGCCGGACACTGAGCGGGTAGGTCCTGCGTCGCGCGCGCGTGTCCTCCCGGGGCCCTGGGGGGGGGAGAATCATCTTCAGGGTGTAGGCGCCTTGATGTACGCGCCTACACCCCGAAGATGGGCGCGATCGGGTTCGGAGGGTGGGTGGGGTGGGGGCTTTGGGGAGTGGGGGGTGGGGAGCTGATCTGCGGGGCGCAGCCGCCTAGATCCAGGTGGAACGAGTGTAGTGCGAAAAGGCCTCTGGTCTTGGCTTACGAATGGAACATTGAAAAAGGAAACAGAAGGACTGATTCTTGCTGCACAAGAACAAGCAATAAGAACAAATGCCATCAAAGCCAGAATTGAAAAATCAGGAGAAGATCCAAAGTGCCGACTCTGCAAAGAAGTTGATGAAACAATCGACCATATACTCAGCTGCTGCAAGAAGATTGCACAAACTGATTACAAGAGGAGACACAATGCTGTAGCACAAATGATCCACTGGAACTTGTGCCAAAAGTATCATCTGCCTGTGGCAAAGAACTGGTGAGATCACATGCCAGAAAAAGTTGTTGAAAATGAACAGGGAAAACTACTTTGGGACTTCAGGCTTCAGACTGACTGAAAATTGGAGCATAACACTCCTGATATTACAATTGTTGAGAAAGAGAAGGTGTGGATCATCGACGTTGCTATTCCAGGTGACAGCAGAATTGAGGAGAAACAGATGGAGAAACTCACCAGATACGAAGATCTGAGAATTGGACTACAGCGACTCTGGCGAAAACCAGTAAAAGTGGTCCCAGTCATCCTCGGCACACTGGGCGCAGTGCCAAAAGATCTCAGCGGGCACCTAAAAACCATTGGCATTGACAAGATATCCATCTGCCAACTACAAAAAGCCACTTTACTGGGGTCTGCTCGCATAATTCACCAATACATCACACAGTCCTAGGTGCTTGGTAAGTGCCCGACTAGTGATATAATACGAAATCCAGCATAGTGATCTTGTTTGCTGTGTGTAACTGTTGTTTTACATAATAACAACCCCGATGGGTGTGGCCTTGTTGCGGCGGTGGGGCTTGAGTGCTCCAATGAAGCTGAGAGCTGGGCTGGCGGTAGTGCAAACTACTGGAAAGTTCAACCATGCCAGAGAGGTCAAAGCAGAGGAGCCAGACTAAGTGCACCCAACCCATTTATCACAATGGAGACACAAACAAAAAAGAAGTCTATACTGGCTCGGTCGGTAGCAGATTTATGGGAAGAAGCTTAGCTGACAAAGCTTTCTGTTCTCCTCATAACAAACACCCAGTGAGGTAGGTGCGGCTCAGCAAGAGATCTGTGACTACCCCAGGGTCACCCAGCTGGCTTCCTGAAGGAGTGCAGAATCAAACTTACTGAGTACAAGTTATGAGCCCAGCACTCTAACCGCAATACCAAACTGGCTTTCTCAGCACTTCCCATCACTCTCCTCCTCCTCTACGATTCACACTTGATAGTTCATGGCACTCATCATTTTTCATAGCACAAGAAAATGGCAAACCATAGCAATTTCCTGTGCCCTGCAAAAAGCTCTGGATAGAAGTATCAAATCAGAATAAAAGTTCCCAAGCTTTATTCTTGTTCTTAGCTTCTCCGGGAGAAAGACAGGGGGCATGCTACCCTGCTGGTTCTCCTGGACCTCTCGGCAGCTTTTGATACCATTGACCACAGTATCCTTCTGGAGAGGCTACGGAGTTTAGGAGTTGGAGGCAGTGCCTGGCATTGGTTCCGCTCCTATCTCCAGAGCCGATCTCAGATAGTGGTGATGGGAGAGATGGAGTCGACACCCTGGGAACTCACTTGTGGGGTTCCCCAGGGGTCAATCTTATCTCCCATGTTATTTAATATCTACATGAAGCCACTGGGAGAGATCATCCGGAGATTTGGAGTAAGGTGTCATCAATATGCAGATGATACCCAGCTCTATCTCTCTGTGCCATCTGAATCAGGAGAGGTGGTTGAAGTGCTTGACAGGTGCCTGGAGGCAGTAATGGGCTGGATGAGGGCCAATAAATTGAAACTGAATCCAGATAAGACAGAGGTGCTGTGTGTTACAGGCTCTCGGGTCCAAGTAGTTGGGAGATACCCTGTCCTCGACGGGGTTGCAATATCCGGGAAGGGACAGGTGCGAAATTTGGGGGTACTCCTGGACTCTGCGCTAACACTTGAAGCTCAGGTGGAGGCCGTGGCCAGGAGTGCCTACTCCTAACTACGTCAACTGAATCCTTTCCTGGACAGAGATGACCTGGCCACAGTTATCCACGCTCTGGTAACTTCCAGGTTGGACTATTGTAACGCGCTCTACATAGGGCTGCCCTTGAAGACGGTTCGGAAGTTGCAGCTGGTGCAAAACGCAGCCGCCAGAGTGCTGACAGGAACATCTAGCCGGACACATATTACGCCGGTTCTAAAAGAACTGCACTGGCTGCCAATTCACTACCGAGCCCAATTCAAGGTGCTAACTCTGACTTATAAGGCCCTAAATGACTTGGGCCCCAGATATCTAAAGGAGCGCCTTCTCCCATATCGACCTGCCCGCGTTCTAAGATCTGGAGGAGAGGCTCTTCTGGTTATCCCCCCGCCTTCAGTAGCTAGGCGGGTGGGCACCCAGGAGAGGGCCTTCTCGGTGGTGGCCCCCAGATTGTGGAATGGTCTTCCCTCGGAGGTACGTCAGGCCCCTTCTCTGTCCACATTCAGGAAGGCGGTGAAGACGTACCTCTTCATCCAGGCTTTTGGCTAAACGTTCCCTCCGCCTCCCCCCATTGCACACTCTACTGTCTTTTAAACTGTTTTTTTTTTCAAATCAATATTATTATTATGCTGGTTTTTAAAAATTTTGTATTGGTTTTAGCATTGTTCTATACAGTTTTGATATGTGTATATTTTATATGTTGGTAGCCGCCCAGAGACCCTAGGGTATGGGGCGGGATATAAATATAAATATAAATATAAATAAATAAATAAATAAATGGCAAGACACAGAGACGGCACACTGCCACTGGGACAATTGTTAGTGTGGTGATTGGAGACTGTGGAAGCAACAATCTCCGACTGCTGTGATGTTTTTGTCATCATGGAGAATGTGTCCCAAATCAGGCAAGCATATTTTGTCATCTGAGACAGGGTAGCAAATGTACCTCTTCTTTCCCAAAAGTAATTTTGCTATCTCTAAGGCTCTTCCAAAATCTTCCAGAAGCTGGTTTAACTTCAGATCCCATAAATCATACTAGCCAAGGCTTGAGGGAAACACCAGAAGCATTTAATTTCTCCTTCTTGAAAGTCAAATTGCAAAAATAATAAATCAAATGCCTAAGAATTTGGATCCCTTTCACGACAGCCCAAAATCTGCAGATTGAGTTGGCTACCTCACTTTGTCTCATGGCAGGGCTGCCCCTGAGAAATACCACTTTGTACCACAGTATAATATCATATACAGCGTCATATATATTTGCCCAAGGGTTACTGTTATGCAATTTCAAATTGTTATCTACCAGAAGGCTACCAAAAGATCAGTTTTATGTGTGTGTCCCTCATTAGATATTCTTCAGATCTTTGTGTTCTCAGGAAGACGTCCCTGACTGCTTGGTTGAGGCATACCCAGTTAAAATTCAGTGCCTTATGCAGTGTCCTATCTGTGTAGCTTTATTTTTTTCCTCCAGCATGTATTATTATGAGCATGCAACTAAAATATACACTCCCAAGCATGTATTTTTAAATTTTTTGTGACAGTATCTTCATTAATGGCAAGTTAAGAGTTGACTTTATTCCAGAGTTGTAGAACAATGACAAGCAGAATTATGGTCATAATGTTTAGGAAATGTATCCTCTTTGTACTTAATCATAGAATTATAGAGTTGGAAGGGACCTCCAGGGTCATCGAGTCCAACCCCCTGCTCAATGCAGGATTTCCTACTTTGTGTCCTCAAGCCTGCTTCAGCCGAAAGCTATTTCACCTCCCTTCCCTTATATGTTGACATCAGTGCAATTATTTCCTTATCACAGTTTTTAAGGACATTACTGTCTTTCTCCATGAGAACTTCCCAAGACAGACAATTGGGAAAGAAACCCTGGGAGATCTTCAGTTCTTTCTGGGAAGATGCATCAGATCATTGAAAGTGAGCCTCCACACAGTGGTGACAGCAATCCAGTGGCAGTTTTATACCTCACAGGTACTGTGAGAGACATGCACACATGGCTCTACAATGGCATTCTGATGTTCTTTCAAGCATCAATAACACCTGACTGTCAAAACCAAATAAACAACGCTAATGATGGAATGGAGAAGGAGCTTTGGCTGCTGAAAAGAGCAGCTGGATAAGGTCAGCAGCATGCAGACTGCCACTAACAGAGGGCCAAACAACCATGACAGCGTGCTGAACATGCTATGTGTGATCATGGGATGCAGAGGGGGAGAGAGCAAGGAATCAAATTGCAACATATGTGGCCCTGCCAGAAAATCAAGTCATACAACTCTCTGCTATCTGACTTGACTTGATGAATTAGAACAAGATAGAAATGGTGTGACGTACTGATTAGCATGTTAAAGAGTCAGATTCAGATTCTGTAAAGCCACCTCTAAGCCAGCTTAGAGAAGGCTTAGGGATGGCTATGAGGTGGGATGGTTAACATGTCAGTCTGCTCCTTCCCCTCTTATGACCATTTTAGGGTAGAAAATGTGGATTAAAGATGAGAACATGAGGACTACACATTACCACCAATAAGATGTTTTTGAGCTGCACCCTCCTCCTTTTTGCTATGTATGAACACAGCCCAAGGTTACTGCAAATTCTAGGTTAAAGATTTACAAATAAATATGCAACTTTCATAAGCAGTCAGGGACTGAATTCCAGAAAAAGATGAGCAGCTATTTGAAGTCCTGTTGGAGGCTTATCCAAGTCCAGTTTAAAGAGAAAAGACTGTAGAAAGGTTTTATTGATGTGGTGCCAAAGGTAGTATGTTACTCACATGTTGAATGCTGACAGGTCAACACAATCTTCATTAAACTGAAGTTTTTCAGAAGAAATGACTTCTCTTATGCAGATCTGCCGAGTTATTAAGATTTTGGGGTGAAGCTCCCCTTATAGTTTCATCATCTTCAGATGTTTTAGGAGTCATAACCTGTGAGAAGACCTTTTCTCTGGTGGCTCCAATTTCTGGAATACCCTTCTTGCTGAAGTAGAGTAGGCACCAATATTGTATAGTTTTCATTGCCTGGCTAGAGCATACCTTTGAGATTTAAGCTCTATTCTAATGTTCTGCACTGAGATGAGCAATTATTATCTTTCAATTATATTTTATTTGGTCTTATTGATTTTGATGGATGAGTGATCTATCTGGTGACCTTAGGTGAGGTTGATATGAATGAATGAATGAAATATTTAATGTTTGTTGTCAATGATCTTTACATTACCTATCAAGTTGTTTTGTTAGCCAAAGCCATCATATTTATGCAATAACTTTACAAGGGCTCCATTCCCAAAGGCACTAAAATCCGGACTGGATTTGGACTCGGCATCAAACGTTTCCATTAAATTTGCCAATAGTCTGAATCTGGGAAGGGTTGTCCTCATGCCAGTTCTTTTCCCCTGCAGAAATCCGGGGAGGGGGGGGGGAATTCTGCTGAAACTGGACTTCAGCAATCCAGTCTGGATTTTAGTGCCCTCGGAGGCAAGCAAAGGAGGAGGCTGGGGCAAGTGAGTGAGCAGTGAGTGGGGGTGTGTGGGGAGGGGAGGCTGACCCTCGGGTGCCCACTTCCCCAGCTAAAGCGCTTTGATTCGGGGAGGCAGTGGCAAAGGGGCAGCAGCAGGTGTAGGAGAGGAGCAGGATCTGCCACCACCACTACCACGTCTACCACCCCCACCACTGCCGAGCACTTGGATTCCCTTTAGGTTAGAAGGAGGAGGAGGAGGAGGCTGGCAGCAGCGGTGGCAGCAGCGGCGGCTCCTGTCCAAAAACCATTGCGCCATGCCATTTGCTGGTGTGCTTGTGCACATTTGCTGGTAAAGTTTGGGAACAGCCTGATGCGCCCTTGGTGCTGATCCTGGCCTCCAGGTAAATCCACAGCAGAACCCGGATTACTCTGGACCAGAGTAATTCAAATCTGCAGTCGGTGGGAATGTGCCCAAGGTGTTGCTATAGACTGTGAACAGCATTCAAATATATAGGATGACTTTAAAACACATTGTTTTTGTAAAAGATATTTAGTTGTTTACAGTAAAAGTGCCAGGTTAGCCAGGTGAATTTAACAGCTCAGGTGCAGACAAGACCTGCTGAAATCCCCCGGGGCATCCTATTGACCAGGGTGGCCATTCAAAGAAAAGATTTTCTGGGAAGATTAGGAAAGCAATGAGGTTATTCTATCCTATTGTTACCTCTCTTCTCTCAAGAAGGTGGTCATTACTTACTTAATGCATTTTTATCCCACCTTATACTCAAAGGTCTTAGAACAGGTTATAGCAATAAGAAGAAAATGTTAAATGAACATACTAAAAAGACAAAAGTGCCTGAAAGTGAGGGCAGGGGATACAAGCTATGCCAAACAATAAATTATTCAACATAAAATGCAAAAACCCCCGAAGATAATCGGAGTGGTGAATTCATTCCACAGAAAAACAATTCAGGACCTCTGGTCTACAGTTCATGCCCTTTACCTGGCAGTTCTAAAAAGAGGCATCAGCAGATAGTTCCCCTGAAATCTCTAGCAAATTCATGATCTGTTTAGATGGCAGGATCTTCTGCCATGTCTTGCTCAAGGCTTTTACACTTAGGTCAGAAGTCAGAGATGGTATTGTTATAGACACTTTAGTGATGGGGGTGAAAGAAGCTCAGGCTACCAGAAGGACCAGTCATAATCTCATGAGTGAAGCCTCCCTCTACAGGTCCCATGCTGACTGTCACAAGAAATATTGGGTTGTATATCTTGTCAGGGCATCACAACCAAGAGCCCTGAGAACACCATAAACACAGCAGCAGAGATGTTAAGCTCCAGATCATCAGTGACATTCAAGGAATGAGGGAGTCCAAGTTGAAGACAATGGCCAGCAAGATAATTCGGAGAACGTCTGACTTCAAAAAGAGCCACCAAACCACTTTCTCAGAGGCTGGAGCAAGGTTGATAAAACTTCAGTATTTTTCATTTTTACAGGCACCTCCATGCATCCGAAGTGAAGAGTCTCAACATTTCCATGTTGTTAGCTCTTGAGGCAAAGGCACAACAAACAGCATGTGGGGGATGCACTCCAGAGAAGGAATGTTCTAGGGGAAAAGAAGAGGGAAAGAAATAGATCAAAATAGTACTGGGATGGAGCTCTGACTCAGATGGGGTTGAAGGATGGCATTGGTAATAGAGGAAATGGATGGGCAGATGGCAACGGTAGTGAGTTTCACACAAAGACGTTTTTGTCCATGACTTTTCTGGAGCTGGTGGCAGGCTTAATGACACAAAATATGGTGATGACCACCAGCTGCAACATCTTCAAAAGAAATTACAGCACATTAGTGGAAATTAGGGACATCAGTTTTTGCTAGTTCACACATCCCTCTGAGACACACCCATGAAGAAAGAAAGCTCTGTTACATTCATTCATGTCCTGCTTGTGGGCTTCTTGGCTAGTGCTTATGGGTTTCTTGGCTCCTGCTGTTTTCCCCTTCTGTGTCTGTAAGTGGCAGGCAAGCCACCCAAATAGATGGACCCTAGACCCGACACCTTTCTTTCTAACTTTGGTACTTAAAGTACTTCTAACTTTGGTACTTAAAGGTACTTAAGGCTGCCTGATGCCCTCTAATTCAGGCCTTCTTAGCCTAAGCTTGTTGGAGTACCCCCCTTGGTATACTGAGCTTAATATGTTCTATTAAGTGATTGAGTTTGGTCTTGTGGTTAGAATGCCAGACTTGTATCTCATAGTTACTGGGTTTGATTCCGCCCTCCCCCATAAAGCCAGCTGGGTGATCTTGGGCTAATCACAGCTTTCTTTCTAAGCTCTCACAGCCCCACCTACCTCATAGAGTACCTGTAGTGGGGAGAAGAATGGGAAACTTTGTCAGCTGCTTTGAGTCCCCTTAAATGGGTGAAAAAAGTGACGTCTGCTGGCAGTGTCTCTTCAGATTAAACAAAAGACTTTTTGCACGTACTCTGACATTATGATATACCCAAGCTAAAAGGGCTAAATACTGTAACAAAAGTACAGTCGAGTGCAGTGGTTAGACCGCTCAACTAGGATGGGTGGGAATCAAATTTAAACACCATCTGTTCCACAAAACTTTTGCATTGTTTTTTATCTCAGTCTAACCCATGTTATAATACTGCAACCAGGAAGAACTCTGAACTCTTTGCAGAAAGAAGGGGAAGAACACAGGATAACTACTTTGCCTCTTTGCATATGAGCCCTGAGTTGAAAAGCAAAAGGTTTTCTGTCTGTTGTTGTGCAGTGGGGTAGACCAAGGCATCAACACATGTAGGCCTTTACATTTCTGAGTTTATGAATCAGTGCAGAACAAATACTCATCACCACTGCCTGCCTCCGCTCGCCAATTCAGGATTCAGCTTCATGAAAGGCATGGCTGACCTGTTTATGCACTATGTCAGAAAAAGTACTTCTCTAGGTTGATTAACCACGCTAATGCATTGTTATGTCACCAGGCAGAATACAAAGACAGTGTGTTTCCAGTGAGTGCTGAAGAGAGATGTAGGTCAAGGCACTTAAAGTGTTGAGGCAATTGCAGAAATGGTACTGAGACATAGAAATTATTTAGCAGTTCCCGCCAGGACTGTATTTAGTTATCTAAGGGGGTGGTACATTTCAGAAGGATCAGATATAGCAATTACACATTAATAACATTCAAGTTCTGGGAACAAATGCTGCTGTTGCTAAATATAGTCTTTGGGTGTTTTGTTTCTGGACAAACCATCTGCAAACCATTAATCTATTCCAATTTTGTTTTTTCACCACTGCAAGGGATCCATATTTTCCTAGGCATTGTAATTCCATGCAGCTCTAAATCCAGACTTCTTTCCTTCCCACACTTCATCTCATGTCATTTTGTCATCATGACTACTAATCTAGCATAAGTGACAAGGAATTCCCTGATGACCTCAGGCAGTCACTGAGTGCAAAAGGAGAATGTTATAAAACCTGACAATGTTTTCACAGTCTGAAAGCTACCATTTCACTTCCATCTCCAGTGTCAACACACATTTACTTACCTATTTATTTGACCTTACCTGTGAATCGGATAATAGTGGCTATGAGATGGAAAACAGTATGCTCTTTAAAGCAAACACATAATATTATAAATTCTGTATTATTTGGATAATCTGGAATAAAGCACACCCAGATACATTTTACTGTGGATTATTCAAATCATAGAATCATAGAGTTGGAAGGGACCTCCAGGCTCATTGGGTCTAACCCCTGCTCAGTGCAGGATTGACTATGCTTCTATTCCTAAAACTAAATGCTTTAATACTGGACAATTCTGCACTGGCTGGTATACTGGACGACAAGTGTACTAGGACCCTCCCTTCTGCACATTGGTATGGTTTAAGGGATCCCCGGGCATGCTTGCTGGTCTGGTATATTGGCCACTATGGAATCACCCATTGTTTCCTGAATGGGTTTAAGGTAAGGTCTGACCAAGTTCCTTTTGTTTGACTTGTTAAATTCCAGCTTAAAGCATATATTGTTTAATTGTATTTACTTTTACATTAGCTCTGTATTCCTCTTTTAAAAACTTAATTGGGCCTTCAAAGAAATTATCAACTTATTTGATACCAAACATTTGAATTGAAAAACTTAGTGCACACAGAGAACAGCGATAAGCTGTGGATCAATATCACTGGGCACTACTATATTATTAAGTAACTGGGTATGTTGAGTGATGAAAGAGTTTTTTTCTCTTTCTATATCAAGAGTCCACCCTTGAACAGAGGTGGCTCACAGCTTTCATAGCAGGTGTCCTCAGGCACAGGCCAATCAGTCACTGGCCAAATGATCATTTAATTATTGAAGAAAAAGTTATCCAACACCTATATCACTCATGTGAAAAAGTAATTCCCCCCATCAACAACTGCAGCCAAACACTTCCAATAACTGGACATCAGTCTTTCACATCTCTGTGGAAGAATACTGATACACTTTCTTTGTAAAAAAATTTTTAGAGGGCTTACAAGTATGAACTGCCCATTTAAGAATGGGCCAAGGCATCCCAATGGGGTTTAGGTCAGGACCTCAACTACACCATTCCAAAATCTTAAATTTTGTTTGAGTCATTCAGGGGTGGACATGCTCTAGTGCTTCAAATTATTGCCTTCCTGCATAACCAATGCACTTGAGCTCTATACATTCAGGGTTTTCTGTATAGAGAAGAATGCATTGTTCTGTCAGTTATGGCAAGTTGCATAGGACCTAAAGCAGCAGATCATCTCCACATTACCAGCACCATGTTTTACTGTTGTTATGATGCATTTACTGTAGAATGCTATGTCGGATGCAGCGGGAATAATATCTTCCAAGAACTTCCATTTTTGATTCATCAGTCCACCAAACATTATCCCAAAAGGCTAGGGGCATCAAGGTGTTTATGGCAAATGTTCCTCTTCATTAGCAGTGACTTTTGCCTTGCAGCTCTTCCATGGATACCATTTTTGCCCAGTGTCTGTATAATAGTGGAATCATGAACTCTGACCTTATCTGAAGCAAGGAAGATCTGTATTTTCTTAGATGTACATCAGATGTACATCTACGGTCTTCTGTGACTTCCTGGATGAGTCATTGGTGCACTCTCGGGCTGGATCCACACCTACCTTACCTTAGAGGACCGGTCCAGCAGGATCAACTCAGTCTGGATCCATTCTAGTGGCAGGAACAGAAGTGACACATAAGGAATTCAAAGCTTTAAGACAGCTTTGAGCTGTCTGGATGCACCTACAGAATAAAAAGTTTAGGAAAACAAAGTACCTCACAAACCTGTTTTGTAACTGTAGCTGTGTCTCCATTTTAAAATGGAAGTGGTGTCTTTGTGCTACTCAAAATGATGGCTCTTGTTTCCACTGTCAAGTAAGGAGGCATTATCTGAAGTGATGCTCCAAAGCACCTCCATGAGGACAGCAGAATCACACCCACAAAAATGGTGCCTCCAATAAGCGGGCACTGTGATCACAAGGCTGCAAATGGAGACTTGGCAGCAGAAAGCATTTTACTGGGGGTCTTGTCAGGTAAGTGGAGATGTGGCCTGTCATTACAAAGACAATTCAATTCAGATAATCTATAGAACACCTGGAGTTCTTCACTTGCAGAACTGTGAAGCAGGTAAGTACAATCTGTTTCTATATCTTGCCATTTTCTAGGATCCTTCTTTCTCAGTATTCCACACATTATCCACAGTATGCATGTTCAGTACGCTGAACTTCTGCAGTCTTGAGGTGCTCCACAGCCTCCTAACAGATCTCTCACATGCTGAGATGATGCTGGTTTGGCTATAGAGGAGTCTCATTTTTGTACAAGAGTTCGCTATATACTTTTCAGTATAAAGCAGGGTACATATTTTGTTTAGGGAAGCAGTTCTAGATAGGTTTTCTTTTTTTCTCTCTTTTTAAAGAAATTGATGCTTTTTTTCAACCTGCCACAGCTGTCTCTGTTTTTATTCTATTATATTGCCTCTGGGTTTGTTATGCTGTATTTTTAAAGAACAGATTGCATTTTATTGTTATTTTAATTGTTTGTAGCTGCTTTGAGTTCTGCATAAGCACTTGGAAGGGGCAGGATGTAAATGCCTGCACATATAAAACACATCAGTCCCCTTCCTCCAGGGTGAGGAGAGCCTCTTTGTGCATTCCGAGCTACTGTCTGAGAGATGTACAAGCTGTACAATGGAATAGAACAACCCTCGCCACAGTTAGATACAGTGCACCATGGAAACTTTGCTCAGCTTAAGATGGTTTCTAGCTCCCATTACCCTTAATGGGAACTAAATGTGTGCCAAAACAAGAGACAGGAATTTAGGCATTCATGCATCAAAAGAAAAATCAATTTAATCTCCCTACTATTTTTCATTCTATTACAATCAGGGATAATGTAGAGTGGCAAGAAGGTTACCAGCAGGAAATTGGGATTATTGTACAGATGTAGTGGATAATTTAGGAACTTTTTAGTGACTGCACATTTTCTTTGGGTTTTCCCCCTCTTGGAATTATGGGGTATGTTTCAATGGATCTTGTTAAATTGCTTTCTATGAAAACTCAATCCAGTAAACTATTAAAGCTCCCAAAACAACTCTCTAGAAATCTAGAAGAACTATGTATGCATCACAAGCAAGGAACTCTCAGATCCTAATTTTGCTGCTGTCCTTTCTGCATGTGGATATGCCTGCCATAGTCTGCAGTAGCATATGGACAACAGGGCTCCAGTTCCAGCATATGATCAGAAATAAGGCTCAGTGCAGAAAGGGCCTACCATTACTGTTCCATTTTTTCTAGATATAACTTTCTCTATGAGCAGCAACCACTGTGAAGTCATTTAATGTCTTTTTTAAAAAATTAATGATGACTGGTAGGGAGATCTCTAATTCAGTTTGCTGAAAGAGCAGTTAAAAAAACAAAATCTCAGCCAGGAGATGTTGGAAAGTACAGTGAATATTACAAAAATGTTCAGGTGCCTCCAGAAATTAAGGATGCTGGCACAGGCACCTATTGTTGACAACTAGGATTGCTTTCTGCTGGTATTTCCTCAGGGATCAGTTTGAAGAGTAGTGAATATGGCATGAATCTATTATATGCTTTGCCTTAGCTTCACAGTGAATTTGGACTAAGAGTGTGATCAGATGAGGCTTTGTGCAGTTACCACTTTAAGAAAAAGTGTCCCTTCTAAAGATACACACACACACACAAATCAGTTCACCAATTAAGTGCCCAAAAGCCTACCTCATTCTCCTACACTGCTGTCTTTGTTCACTTCCAGTTTGGCATAGTGGTTAGGGAGCCAGACTCTTACCTGGGAATACCCAGTTTGATTCCACACTCCTCCACAAAGCCAGCTGGGTGACCTTGGGCTAGTCACAGGTCAAAGCCCCACCTACCTCACAGGGTGTTCCATTGTGGAGAGAAAAATAGAAAGCTTTGTCAGCAGCTTTGAGTCCCCAGAAATGGGTGAGAAAAGTGGGGTAGAAAAGCCAACTCTTCTTCTTTTCTCCTCCTCCTCCTCCTCCTTCAAAATGGGTGCTATACACTGACTGATCTGCTTTCCATAGCGGTCATCTGTGGCAACTGTTCTAATGCTGAGATTGACTACATTTTCTGCCTTTGTGCTTATATACTTTCCTGTCCACTCCAACTAAAACAAAGAGTCACTTTTGAAGTTATGAAACCCTGAATGAGAAAGGAGGGCCCTTTTCCAGGCACGGAGACAGAGTAAGGCGACTGCAGAGAGAATATGACTCTGGTTACAGCAGAGGGCAACTCATCAAGCATGCCTGATCACAATCTAATTTACTCTGAAATTAGAAAAAGAAGAAACCCATGCTTGCAAGTTCTGATGTTCTGTTCCAAATGCTGTCTGGAATGGACCAGAAAAGGGCCACAGGGTGGAAAGAGAGAGCAGGAGCTCTGATTCAAAATTTCTCTTTGTCCTTTCCAAACCATGTTTTGATTCATATTTCACCCCTCTCCCACTGCCATATTTGAATATGGTTCAAATAAATGGTTCAGACTGCCCTCTCACTCCCAGTCTGTGAGCTACTGAATGGGTATACAGTGCAACGTTTTGGGTTGCAGGCAAATCTCCCAATTTTTGACTTCACAGACTCAACAGTCCTCATTGGAACCTATGGGTATCCAGAAGTCATTAGACCACAGTGTCCATTACAGTATTAAGCACCACTCCAGTTGTAGGCTGGAGGAGAATAGACTGCAGCTGCTCTAGAATAACTGAGAGACACAGTCATCTATGAAGAGGCATCACAATGGAAATGAAAGTCAGATGTTCACAGTTATTGAGGCTGTTTCTACACTGATCCAGGAAGAAGTCTAAGGGTCCTGGAGTGTTTTTCCACTGTTACTAGAAGTACCCATTAAATACCCATTAATGGGTACAAAATGCCATTAAGTACCCATTAATGGGTACAAAATGCCATTAAGTACCCATTAATGGGTACTTAATGGGTATTTCTAGTGACAGTGGAAAAACACCCCTGGTTTCTACATGCCATCATGGGAAAGGGCAGGCCCTACCACTCCTGTTATACTACATTCACACAGGATGGAGCATAAAGCAGGACAGGGCACCCAAAATATCCCCTGTCCTGCTCTACCAATATACCTTGACATTGAGGTCTACCAGTAAGCTACCTAACTGTCCCATACATGGGGATGGGAAAGAACCTTCAAATGCTAGTTGGGAAGGGTAAGGAGAACACTTTGCACAAATGCAGATGTCTTGAAGCTATCACCAGCCAGCAGAATCTGGGGAAGCCTGCCAACCAGCCCCCTACACTGACTGTGCTGCTGATGAATGCTAGATCAGTCTGGAATAAAACATCAATTATCCAGGATTTAATTCTTGAGGAAAGGGCTGATCAATGAGACCTGGATGGATGAACTGGGTGGGCCTGGCCTGACCCAGCTCTGTCCTCCTGGTTACTCAGACGTGGTGTTGGAAGCCCCTGCCATGGTGGTATTGGGGGATTTCAACATCCATGCTGACGGTACACTCAGTGGACCAGCTCAGTTCTTCATAGCCTCCATTGGGGCTGTCTCAATTTGTATCTGACCCAACTCATATAGCAGCCACACCCTCGATTTGGTTTTTGCCTCAGAACGGACTGATGAGTATCCATTGATAGGAGGACCGCTTGTCAACTCTTTGTCATGAACAGATCATTTGCTGGTGAGGTTTAGAGTCATAATGGCAGCTCCCCTCTGTGGGGAAGTAGGATCTATTGAGATGGTCTGCCCTTGGAGACTTATGGAATCAAAGCAATTCTTGAATGCTCTGGGGATTTTCTGGTTGACATGGCAGGTGCTCCTGTCAAAGCCTTGGTTGCTCTCTGGAATTGGGAGATGAGCAGTGCTATTGACATAATTGCTCCCAAGTGCCCTTGGCATGCTTGTGGAGCCTGAAAAGCTCCTCGGTACTCCATAGAGCTACAGGCTATGAAACAGGAAGGTCGATGGCTAGAGCATAGGTGGCTGTGAGTCTGACCAAACACAAGTTAGAGCACACTATCGTGCCCACCATGTGGGAGTGACAGCAGTGAAGTTTTTTCTTCGCCACCATTGTGTCCTGGAGTAGCCGTCCAGCAGAACTCTTTCGAGTGGTAAATGGCCTTATAAAACCGAGCTCGAAGCAGTGTGAGCCACGGCCAAACAACATCTGCTGAGACAAATTTGCAAAGCACTTTGAGGACAAAGTTGCTCAGATTTGAAGGGAATTAGATGTCACAATTGGACATAGTCCAAATGAGGTGTCCAGAAAACTGTCTGGTCGAGTTTGCTTGGATCAGGTTCAATTATTGAGGGCTGAGGATGTGGACAAGCTGTGGGGGTGCAGCCGACAATGTGCTCTCTGGATCACTGCCCCTCCTGGCTGATAAAAACTAGCTGGCAAGGTATTACCAAGTGGATCCAGGAAGTGGTGAATGTTTCTCTGAGGGATGGGGTGGTTCCACTGGCCCTGAAACAGGCTGTGGTGCGCTACCTCCTGAAGAGGGCTTCCTCAGACCCAGAGGATGTAAACAACTATCACCCGGTGGCTAACATACCTTTTTTAGGCAAGATTCTAGAGAGGGCTGTCACTGCTCAACTGCAGGCATGCTTGGAAGAAGCTGATTATCTAGACCAATTTCAATCTGGCTTCAGGCCCAGTTATGGCATGGAAACTGCCTTGGTCGCCTTGGTTGATGACCTACTATGGGAGAAAGATGGGGGGAATGCTAGATGCTGATTCTCCTGGACCTCTCAGTGCCTTTTGATACAATTGACTGCAGTATCCTTCTAGAAAGGCTATGGAGCTTAGGAGTCGAAGGCAATGCTTGGCATTGGTTCTGCTCTTATCTCCAAAGCTGATCTCAGATAGTGGTTGTGGGAGATACTGATTCAACATCCTGGGAACTCACTTGTGGGGTTCCCAAGGGGTCTATCTTATCTCCCATGCTATTTAACATCTACATGAAGCCGTTGGGAGAGGTCATCAGGAGATTTGTAGTGAAGTGTCATCAGTATGCTGATGGTACCCAGCTCTCACTCTCTGTGCCATCTGAATCAGGAGAGGTGGTTGAAGTTCTTGACTGGTGTCTGGAGGCGGAAATGGGCTGGATGTGGGCCAATAAATTGAAGCTGAATCCAGACAAGATAGAGGTGCTGTGTGTCACAGGGTCTTGGGTCCGTGTAGTTGGGAGACACCCTGTCCTTGATGGGGTTGCAATGCCCTGGAAGGGACAGGTGCGTAATTTGGGGGTACTCCTGGACTCTGTGCTAACACTTGAAGCCCAGGTGGAGGCCGTGGTCAGGAATGCCTACTCCAAACTATGGCTGGTGCGTCAACTGAAGCCTTTTCTGGACAGAGATGACTTGGTCACAGTTATTCAAGCTCTGGTAACTTCTAGATTGGACTATTGTAATGTGCTGTACATGGGGCTGCCCTTGAAGACGGTTCAGAAGTTGCAGCTAGTGCAAAATGCAGCTGCCAGAGTGCTGACCGGAACACCTAGCCGGATGCACATCACACTGGTCTTAAAAGGGTTGGATTGGCTGCCAATTCACTACTGAGCCCAATTCAAGGTTTTGACTTACAAAGCCCTAAATTACTTCGGCCCCAAATATCTAAAGGAACACCTTCCCCCATACTGACCTGCCCATGCCTTAAGATCTGGAAGTGAGGCCCTCCTGGTTGTCCCATCACCCTCAGTAGTGAAACGGGTGGGCACCAGGGAAAGTGTTTTTTCAGTAATGGCCCCCAGATTATGGAATAGTCTCCCCCTTGAGGTGCGTCATGCCCCTTCTCTGTATATTTTCAGGAAGGCTCTGAAGATGCACCTCTTTGCCCTGGCCTTCGGCTAATGTGTTTATATTTTCCCCCTACTGCGCATACTATTATTTTAATATTTAGGATATTGTTTTAATTATGCTGAATATTTTAAGTGTTTTCATGTATATTATCATTTTTAATATATGCTGATTTGTGATCTGTTGTTTTAAAGTTGTTGCCCACCCTGAGACCTTCGGGTATAGGGCAGGATAGAAATATAAATAAATAATAAATAAATTCATGGAGGACAGGGCAGTCATGGGTTACTAGATATGATAGCAGTGTGACTTTGGGGAGGACATATCCACAAGAGGCAGGATATCTGCATCTGAAGGACAGCTGCTGGGAGACTTGTAAGCAGGACAAGGTGTATCCTTATGCCCTGCTTGTTGGCTTTATGCTCCTGGCCTCCGAGATTCAGGGTACTGGGGGAGTGGTTACCCCGGAAGCTATGAGGTGTCTATCTAGGCTTCTCCTTGAAGTACTGGAAATTACTTTGGAAGCCAGTCATATCCAGTCCATCAGTAAACCAGCTGACCAGAAATCAGGCTGATAGTTAATCTGCTCCTCTCCACATGCCTCTTTACAGGGGAGGTAACTTGACTCCCAGGACAGTTCAGTTAGCCCAGGTGCTGGTTTGGAATAGACAAATGTAAATCCACTGCCCCAGAGGCATCTAGATGTTCTGGGTCAACTGGGGGGGGGGCATCCTAGGGCACACATGTGAATACAGCCCAGGGCCTTTTCGTACCTTCACTTCATTGGGACATTGGGGATATTGTCAAACAGCTTAGAATGTTTTGAATGTTGTTATCAGGAACTGAAGTCACAATGAGTCAGCAACTCATGACTCAGAGTCTTGTGATTCAGTCTCATGTTGTTGCAGTAATTAGATGACATCATTCTGAAACCTCATGATGACTTGCAGTGGGCTATAAAAGTAGCTCTGTGTTGAACAAGTTTTTTGTCTTTAGTGTTTGCTGTTTAAAGAGAAGTTCTGAAATAAAGCTGCTGAACCTTCCACTAAGGAAAGAAATATTTTGTCTCTGGATTTATTTGACTGAATGACTATCCTGGTATTCTCTGAGATTGACAAGTGATCTGACTCCAGTTCAAATCCGCTACGCTATGTGACAGATATGGGATGGACTGGGTGTCTGCACTTCAGAATGCCCGATCCATCCTAGACTTACCTGGCATCTCACTATGTGCTGGGTAAGTTCAATAACCACTATACTAATGGTGAGCATCTCACTGTGGCAACAGCCATGCATGCTAGCCATTGCCGTGGCAACAGCAGCTGCACCGCCTTGCCCACATACCCTTCACCTGGAAGAGGTGTGAAGGGTACATGTCAGAGCATATTAGCCACATCCCACACAAGGCTGGTATAGCTGTATACAGCAGCTGGGGGATGGTGCAGCATTGTGACGGTTTCAGGGACACAGGCTGCAAACTGTTTTGCTTTCTGGCCTTGCAGGCTTCTTGCAAGCTGCAATAGCCAGCCTTTGTGCAAACAGCTTGTTGCAAGCCCTGGGTTTTGGGCTGCAAAAAGGGCGGGAAATCCTGTGCGGGCCCTGCTGCAATGATTGGCTGCAGCTGGTAGTTGGAGGGAAAAGCTGTCCGGGGATCTGAGTGCTGGAGGGGCTAGAGCAGGAGTTCCCACCAATAAGGGGTGAGGGACAGGAGTTTCTAACAGGAGTTTCCAGCAGCATTTTATTGCAGCAGTTTTCCCCAGGAGGTGACAGCCAATCAGGGCCACAGAAAAAAGGTATAAAGGAACACAGAGTACAGCAGACTATGTCTTTGTGCTGGGACAAGAGCTGAAAGGAACAGAAAAGAGCTGAACCTGAGGGAGGGGGACCAGTAGCTGACCATTGGGCTGTTGGCTGAGCAATTTCTGAAGGGTACAATCGAGGAAGATTGTGGCTCCGAGGGAGACTTCGCTAGCAACTATCCAAGGCTGGATGATTGGTCAAGCAAGGACGGACAGTGCCTTGTGATCATCTAGAGCCACTTTCTGGTACTCTGGCTTGGCTTGAGCTGTGGCAGAGCAAGTCAGAGGGGGGGGGGAGTAACGTGGAGAGGTTTGTCTTTTAAAAAAGGAACTATTTTCCTTTAGGGAAAGGGGTAGCTCCTAACCTTATGAGACTTACTGAGTTAAAGCCAACAAATACCTGAACCTTATTTTCCTTTCTAGTATTGCTTGTGTATAATAATAAACTTGTTTTAGTTTACTGTTGAAACGCTTGCTACCAGTGTTTTGTGTCCACACTGTAGTATTCACTTGGCCATTGCACGAACTCAGCATCCTAACAGGGCCAAGCTACTCCTAGAGAGGGCAGGCACTTACTGGAACGCTGGGCATCGTGACAAGCATGCACAGAGTCACTTCTGGAATGGAAGCAGCTCCTTGTGGTGTGTATGCTCTAATAGGAGCACTCAGACTAGCCAAAGTGCAAAAAGGATCTTAAGACTCACTTTAAAAAAAAAACTAAGCTGAAACTGAAAACAACCCTACATCCTTCTTAAAAAACTGTTTCTTGCCAAATTATAGAGGCATCTTGTATTATAGGTATCACATTTCTTGCTATAGAAGATGTACAGGCATCTTGTATGCCAGTACATCTTCTATGGCAAGATACATGATGCTTATTAAAGTGATGCATATTTACTTGTCTCCCCCTCTAGGGTACCTTCCAGGTTGGTATTTTCTGAGAAATAGTTTTCCAATCAACCATTCAGCTGCTTCAGTGGATGTAATACAGTCCATCCAAATTTCCCATCTAGAATAAACTCTTCAACAGGCTGACAACTTTGACAATGTTACACATCCATCATAAGACAGTAATTATGTCAATTGTGCTATTATTCTGCCTTTTTGTTGTAAAATTACAAGTTCTTTGCACTTGTAGATCACAGCAAAATGTTAGGGGATGTGATCCATAAAGCCCCAAAATAAAAACATTTCATTATTCTCAGTCAGCTAGGCTTCTGAGGGTGTCTGAATCATGTTTAATAGACTTCAGCCTCACTAATGCTGCTTGCACATTTGGGCTGTTGAACATTACTGGAGAATGCTTAAGATGTACAGTAACAACTTATAAAGGGGTCATTAGATCCCTTATATTTTCAGAGACACTTGTTAATTTTTTTCAAGACTCTTTAGAACTGAGTATTGCAGTTACACAGTGACCCTTAGTGGCTGAAAATTTGATCTGATATCTGTGTTCAATGATCTAAAAGGTTTATTTTGTACTGAGTTGCATTAAGTTACAGTTGCGGGTCCACTGACCTTTCTAGACATCTGGAAGACAGCAACTTTTCCAAAGTGACCTGGAAAACGTGACTGATTGACATAATCCTTTGCTGAGGGTTCAGGATGCAATGTCAAGCAGTGGCACATTTGCACAGAGCTCAATATAGGTCACCCTCCTCATAAGGCTGCCTCGGGATACAAGCAAGGGAAGCTCAAAGCATAGCAAAGGAGTCAGGTGTGAGGTAAAGACTCAAGAGTTACTCTTCATGTAGTGGTACCCAGTGGCCTTTCCCACACATTTCCAGACCTCAAAGACATGAGTACCCCCTCCCCCAGAAAAAAAGGTTGCTGTGCAGAATGTATTGAACGTGTGCTGGGGCAAGGATATAAGATTGTGCAATGGGGACACTACCTAAGTCTTATTTTGGTAGAACTTGAGGGATCAGATAGATAGATGGGCAAGCAGCTATTTATAATCAATTCATCGTTTGCAGAGGCATAGGTACCATGGTAAATCCGAGGAACAGACAGGGTCATCCACACTTCAAGGGCTGGTAAAGCCCCACAGCGGGCCACCAGCACTTAAAGTATGGATGGTCAAGGCCAGACCAGTCTAGATTGCTATGGCAACAGCTATATCAATATCTAGCGCATGCCTGGACTTTACCATGGTGATCTGAACGTGGCACATAACTTTGCAACCACAGCCATTCTGCTGCGCTTACTTACAGCATTGTACCCAGAAGGGGGTGTGAATGCTGCTGCCAAGGAACCACTTAACCACTACAGGTCAAGCAATGGACAGCATTTTAGCTGTCCACAGGTATAGGGAAGGGTTAGTGAGGTCCATGACAGTGGTGGTGGTGGCATGTGGACAGCCTTACCTAGTGAATGGACCAATGCTCACTAGAGGGCAAGTGTAAACTAGGGATGGGCATGAATATTCATAACATTCAAAATTCATACGAATTTTGGCTGAATTCAGACATTCAATTTTGAATCAAATGTTGGCACATTCGAAGACTGAACACTTGAATTTGAATCAAATGTTTTGACATATTTGTATGAAACTTTGCATGGGACTCGTATGCTATTTGTATGGGATTTGTATGAGACTGAACATTTATTTGAAGATTTGAATCCTACCACATTTGAAGATTTATGCAAACAAATACAAACTTTCTTGTATTCAATTTGATACAAATCGAATTTAAAAAAAGACATTCGTGCAAATTCCTAGTGTGAACAGATGTTTTGAACAGTTTCCATTGCACATGTGGAGTGGTTACCTTTGCCTGCTAAGGGTTACTCAGATCTTTTTCACTAGAGTATTCATCTCCAAATACTGAAGCAGGACATATCTTTTATTCTAGATCTCAGAGAACTTTTCCCGTACAGAATAATGCTTTAATATCAAACACAAGGCAACAGTTATTAACATATTGGCTATCTGTATGTTTTAGAATGAGTCAAGTTTACTGAATAGTCCATCAACACTCCCTAGTGTGTTCAAATTTTCCCAAAACAATATAAAGTTTGAAAACTGCTGTTACATACAGGACTTGGCTGTTAGCATTTGTGACTCTGTTTTTCAAATACACTATTGACAGCAAATACACTATTTTTTCTGATAATAGAAATGGGCTGCAGGTTTTCATAAACAGAATTGTTCTCATAGGACCTCTGCAAAATTTAATATTGCAAATATATTGAAATAAGTAAATGTTGAGCTAGTTTGAGAGCCTTTTGGGCATAATTTTAAAGGCATGAACATAATTTCAAGGTCTTAAAACTTGCTTGGTATAAGGCCTTGTTTTCAACAGTTCATCTTAATTTATGATACAAATGCTAAACAAAATACTTAGAGATGACAAACAAGCATGTTCCAAACTCATGAATATGTCACCGTGATCTATGGTTATTACTAGAGTCAAGAATAATCATATTTCCCTCCTCAGGTCCTTTAGCAAGAATTTTTAATCAAAATGTACCATACCAGGGATAGAAAGAAAGAAAGAAAGAAAGAAAGAAAGAAAGAAAGAAAGAAAGAAAGAAAGAAAGAAAGAAAGAAAGAAAGAAAGAAAGAAAGAAAGAAAGAAAATACTGAGTTTCATTGCAGTTAGATCAATATAAACATTACATTTCTAAACCTTCATTAATTGTTCCAGCAAAGAACCTGTATAACACATTTAAAATAGTGTTATAATAAAATTATGTTGTCTCACAGTGTGGGTGGATATATTTTAACTGGTTTTGAATTGCATGTTCATTGATTTTTTTTCCCCTCCAGGTTTTTTGTAACCCAGCCCAAGACCTGTGTGAAGGACAGGATAAAAATTTAAATCAACTAGTTAAAAAACAATACTAAACATGCCTGTTCTGTGGAGTTTACTGGAACATATGCCCATAGGTGTGTTTGTGTGGATCAGATTATGACCTTTGCTCCAACTCAGAACAACACTCATAATCACAATATCCTGAGTCTTCTGTCAGGATATCATTCTGTTCTGTGGAACACTTGACTCCATTCCAAATGTGTTCTATTTGTGTTTTTATTTTATGCAGTGGGAACCTGAGGACTTCCTAATGGGCAGTGGTGGTAGAGAAGGATGCCTCTTACCTACCACCCAATTCCCAAAATATTCGAATTGTCAGGTAGCATTTAAAGAAGGCTGCAGTGCTCCATAGGAAATAATGGGGAAGGCTTAAAAATCACTGGAATTGCCCACTGTTCCCTGAGTTGAGTGCCATGTAAGAAACATCTTGTTCTGCCATCCATTCAACTTTTGAACCCAATTATTAGCATGTTTTAGATACAGAAATCAGTGGTTCCTTCTAGAGACCTTAGATGTCAGGCAAGAATGCCACCCCCTATCCTAACAAAGAACAGCCAAGCCACTTCAGTGATTTAAAGGAATTCTTTTTACTTTTTTTTTTCCTGGAATCCCTACAGAAAAAAAAAGGTATTTTTACAAAACTTTTTTAAAAAAAAATCCTTAAAATTCTCCTTTTAGGTTCTACTTCCCTTTTGGCTTCCCCAGCCAATCAAAGTTGCCCCTTCCATAGGGCAACTGAAATCTCAGCAAACCAACCAAAGAGAAGACTCTATAGAAGGAACTTCATTCCAAAAGTAATCAGAAAATGCACTAAAAATAATTTAAGAATTGATTTGGAACAGGAATTGAATTCATTCTGAACTCTAAACAACCCATTTTTAATAGGGTATCTTAGAATCATAGAATCATAGAGTTGGAAGGAACCTCTATAATCATTGAGTCCAAGGCCCTGCTCAATGCAGGGTTTCCTAAACCATCCCAGACAGATGTAGGTCCAGCCTTTGCTTGAAGATCTCCAGCAAAGGAGAACCCACTACCTCCTTTGAAAACCTCCCAGCTGTGAAACAAATATTCCACTGCTGTGACAGTTCTGACCTTGCTAGTTAACTGCTGGATCAGAAATGGCAGATTTCAGCCTTGGGCTGGCCAAAGAAGGTGGGAATATTTGCCCACTGGACCCATTTTCAATCATGTAGATGCTGTCTTAAATTAGCGTACTTAAAATGCAGCATACTTTCATAGAATCATAGAATTATAGACTTGGAAGGGACATCTAGGGTCCTTGAGTCCAACCCTCTACTCAATGGAGGATTTCCTAAACCACCCCAGACAGATATCTGGGAAGCAGGGAGGGACAAGGCTTCAAACCTTTCCCATTCTTCATGTGTAAAAAAATTGCACAGCGCATTACTGCATGCTCATCCTGAGCCTGAAGCACAAAGGCAACCTTACAAGGATACACTGTAGGGATGTGCATGAATATCTGTAGGCATTCGAAATCCAACCAAATGAGCCAAATTTTGACATTCAAACTCAAACAGAATGTTCCAAAATTCGACTGTAAACATTCAAATCGAATTTCAAATTTATTTGTTCAAATTATCCAGATATTTATTTCTGTATGGGTTCATACACGTTGCGTACTTGAAGATCTGCATCTTTCCTGCATCTGTATGCATTTGTACGGATCTGTATGGGATGAAAACAGGATGCATACAGGTTAACTACGACATGCATACAGACGTGTATGCATGAGTACAGATGTGTACAGACGTGGGGAAGATCCATACGTGCATATATGAATGTTGTCGACATTCGTATGCGCAGATTTGAATAAAAAATTCAAACAAATAGATTCAAATTTAGTAAATTCAAATCAAATCTTGTTAAATTTGAATTTAAAATATTCAAATCGAATCAGTTTTTCGGGTATTCAATTTGATTAGAATGTCAAAAAACCTTCATGCGCATCTCTAATACATAGTAAAAAGTAACTTTTTGCATGCACACCACCTCTCTCAGCTGTTTTCAGTAGAGACTTTTTTCTAAAACACAGAAAATTGGCCTGGAAACTAGGGCCATTTTATTTATCCCAAAGAATGCGACACAGTTAGTGACAGAGGTGTTTTATCCCTTTATTTTCTTTACTAATCCCTAAAGGGACGTCTTCTCCCATATTAACCTGCCCATGCTTAAGATCTGGAGGGGAGGCGCTCTGAGTTGTAACAGCTCCTTCCGTAGTTGAGGGAATGGAGATGTGGGATAGGGCCTTCTCAGTGGTGGCCCTCAAATTGTGGAATGGTCTCTCCCCTAAGGTGCACCAGGCACCTTCAGTTAATATATTTAGAAAATTGTTAAAGACACACTTATGTACTCTGGCCTTGGACTGAAACCAAGAAATTAACCTATCTTCGCCTCCTATTATTTCAGTATCCTATTATTTTAATTTGTTCATTTTATATTTTGTGTTTTATTGCTGTCAGTCCCCCTTCCCCCCGCCAGACCTTCAGGTATAGGATGGGATAAAAATGCAAACAAAGAAAGAAACAAAATACTTCAGTGCTATTTACAGTCTTTATTTCAGGCTGCTCCATAATACATAATACTAAATGGCTTATTATCCTAACCACAATTTTTTGAAATATCATACTTCGCTCTGAAGCTTTCTTCTTGGATGTCCTGTTGACTCAATTGTTAAAGGTGGAGAAAATTGTATAAGATGGTGATTCCTTATAACTACAGCACAAATGTTTTAAGAGAAAGAAAGATAACTGGAATTTTTCATTAGAATGCAGACCAATACACCCATCTAGTGGGCAAATGTTAATATAGCAGATTCTTGTTTAAGAATATAATAGAGTTATCCTGGAGAACTCCTACATTTTGACACAATTTGATAACAAGGCCAATTAAGGGTAGCACAGGTATCCCAAAATCATATACTTTCTATGGAGTAAAACAGCATTCACCCTCTCAAATCCACAAAATTACAAAAAAAAAAGACCGCTTCCAGTTGACCTGCTCAGCTCCTGTACAGTTTTCTGGCAACAATACGGAAGTGGTTTGCAATTACCTTATACTATGGAGATGTTGGTGACTGAACCTGGGATTTTAGTGTATAAAGCAGACATTCCAACAACTCTCATATTACTCTATGTTAGGGAGATGGACTCCTTTTATTACATTTCATCAGTTGTCCAAATTAAGTTTCCCCAAATACATCTAGAACTATGCAGCAAACTTTTAAAGTTCATGAACCATTCAGTATTTTAGAGGACAGACTAAGGCTGAATCCAGACACCACTTACTTATTCTGCTGTTGACACAGGCATTGCTGGTCACACACGTCACACTAGTTTTAAAGAAATTACGATGGTTGCCACTTTACTGCCAAGTCTAATTTAAGGTATTAATTCTGACATATAAAGCCGTAAATGGCTGGAGTGCACCTCCTCTGGTAAAGACTTGCTGGCATCTTAAGAGCAGCTGAAGAGGCTCTTTTGCAAGTCCCATCACCTTCAAATGTTAAAGGCATGTGAAATCATAAGAGGTATAGAATGGCCTCCCCCCGTGACGTCAAGCAACCATGTCTTTACACCTTTGGCTGAACAGGGAAGACAAATCTCTTTATCAGTCCCTTTGATTAAGAACTGATTTTTCTTTTTCGGGAATTTTGTTTAAGTATTTGAAGAGTTGTTATCTGCTTTAAGACCTTTACTACCAGAAGGGATGGTGATAGCAGCCACCTTGGATAATTTTAAGAAAGAATTAGATGAATTCATGGAGGATAGGTGTTATCAATGGTTTCTAGAATGTATGTCTAGTTATTGTCTCCAGGTTGGAAAGACAGACAGGCTGCCTCTAAAGGCCATTTGCAGGGATTCAAGAGCAGATTAAGGTTTTTCCTTTGTCTTTTGTTTAAGAATGTTCAGAAGCAATTGATGAGCCACTGTGTGAGACAGAATGTTGGATTAGATGCCCTGTGGCCTGACCCAGCAGGGCTTCTCATATGTTCTTAGAGGGTGAGATATAAATGTAAACAAACAAAAATTAACCCATCTTTTTCCTATGCTATTTATACTGGCAAGAAGCATACCTTACTTTTCTCATGTGATATAGCATTTTAGAAACAGATCTATCAGGCTTTGTCAGGATCCACACAACACCATAATAACAGTATGCAAGCACCTGAAGACTGCAGGATCTGCATGACCCCAAACTCATCAAGCATGTAACCCCTTACCTTTAAGAGCACTTTAAAAGTACAGCAGGAGAAAACATTCTGATAGTTCTTTCTTCGACCCTGCTGGGGCTACAAAGTCTGCATCTACCTTGGTTTCCTCCAACCTAATCCTAGGATCCTACTTATTTTAGCTAAAAACAAAGAGAGGAATCAAAAAGTATTTCTCACCTTCAACTTCTTCTGGAAAAGTCTTTGCCAATCAGGGAAGGAAAAACTGAGAGAATTCTTGCTTTTGGATCTCTGCAAGTGCAAAGGTACCAAATGCAAAAGGCTCAGAAGCCAAACATAGGAAACGCAAAAGTGGAACATTCCATGAAACTCACTTCCTCAGTCTTCAGCCCTCTGATGGGTGGCAGAGAACACAGCGCTCAGGAGTTCTAGCAGGATGGCTGAGAACCACGGCAGGAGGAAGGGGGACGCTGTCTGTCCCAATGATTCTGCTATCGCAGTGCTGCAGAGCAAAAAGTGATTTTCTCCTAGGAAAACAGTGCAAATGTCTTCTGTGGAAGAGCAGGTGGCTTCACTGGCTTTGGGGGAAAGAAAAAGCAATCTTCAGAAAAGCTGGGGCTTCTTGCTCTTCAGCTGCAGGAAGTAGGAGGAGGCAAATTTTAAATATATTTTCATATTTTACGTCTTTTATTTTTTGCTATTGCGATTCACCTTGAAACCTTTTGGTGAGGTTTTTTTTTAAAAAAAATAAATTCTTTAAACAACTGAATAACCCCAGGATCTCTGCTAACACTGGGCAGTGTGGGAGTGAGAGAGTAAGGGGATGCACAATTTTCTTTCTTCAATGATTTCAGTGAGATTTTGAGAGTATAAACCCCACAAAATCTTGCTTTTTTATACAATTCGGTCCATGGTAAAAAAGAAGGCATGCTAGGGGATTGGTTGAAAAATGGACCAAAAGGTTACATTATTGGCTGTTCCATTCCAGGGCTGTGGTGAGTAAAGGTGGAACGTGCAGTGGGCCAAGGTCATGTTTAGAAAGTTGTTCACAGATAAAATGCAAATTGAAGGATAGTGACCCTTCTGTTTGCCAAATACTGAGAACAACAGTGACTAGGCAGAACATCTTTACAGCTGTACCAGTTATAAAAATGATAAAAACAGTAAGCTCAAGATGTTTTTTTTTATTGTTTCAGTATATATTGTTTGTTTCATATGGTGGATTTTAAAGGTTGTTACCCGCCCTGAGACCTTTCAGTATAGGGCGGGATAGAAATATAAATAAATAAATAAGATATTTTAACGAGATACTGCCTATTGTTGTTTTATCCTTTTTGTATTTTTAACTTATTTGTTCTTCTTGTTAATTGCTACTATTGTTACTATTTTGTTTTTTAGATTGTACGCCCTCGGCAGGTTTTTATATTATATATATATATATTGTTTCGCATCTGTAAAGCGCTGAGTACATGGACAGCGCTGTAGAAATAAACTAATAATAATAATAATATATTCAGGTCTTACAAATTTAACAAAGGACTCATTTTGTGGCAAGTTCCATGAATGATGCAGAGGTGAGGGTGATGGAGAAATTGCATTTCAAAATGGAACTTTTCTTGACATTAGGTGTCCTCCACAGCATGCTATGGTCAGACCACCCATACTGTCTTCCAGTCCATAGTTTATGGGTGAATGTTCTTGTATGTATGCAGTCCCTCTATAAACATGTCTGAAAGCAATGCCTGTAACAGAATGACTAGGAGGGCAACTTTGGATGTGTTGCCCTCATGTGGCTCCTATACTGTCTGTACTGTTGATTTTCCTTCTGAACTGAGCTTTTATTCAAAAAACCCATAAGCTGGATGCTTTTGTTTCAAATCAGAACTAATAAGAATTTTCTGCACCTAAATGGTTCTGAGTAGTTTTTCACTCCAAAACATGTAATTTCTAATAAAAGATCATCCTCCTTGGGAAAATACTAGGCTGGGGAATAACTGAATGCAGCAATAAAATCATCAATGTAGTTAGTACTTGATCAAATACTAACACGTTGTTCAACAGATATTAACTCATATATCAACCGAGAACAGTTTTCTACAATGTTCTTGGAACAAGCAGAGGCTTTTGGTGTGTACTTTTTCTGCTAACACAATATAATATCTAATAGAAAACAATTCTGACCCTCAGTAACATTTGCTTTTGCTTACGAGTGTAATAGCTATTCATAGAAAAGACAGATGTAGTTCTATAAACAGTGCAGCCTCTAACAGTTTCCATCCTATATAGCAACTTTGATTCTTCTCAAGCTAACTGCACTGTCTCATTTTTGTGCACATGAAATACACATTATTTCTCTGTTTCCCATTCAAAATGCCAAAGTGCTCCTTTCTGCAGTCACTCTCCTATTGTTTCACTGGGTAGGGAACAATTATTTCAACAAAGGTTGAAAAAAATGGTAGAGCTTCCACCTCCTTGGCCTTTTCTGCACTGGGTCTTATCCCAGAATAGGGACCTGCTGTCTGCATGCCCTGGGCCACATCAGATTGCCTGAGGTGAACCAAAGGGGGAGGTTCATCTGCTTCACTGTCTTACCTCCTGAGAGGAAATGGCTTGAGAGTAGGGACCCACCTTTAAGTGCCGGTCTGCCTTTTAGTACCTTGCATTTTCAGATATATCTGGTCTTTGTATAAGTAGGGAAACCAAAGCATGTGTTGGTTTCTCTTTCCCACACCAACCTGCTTGTTCACACACTTTTACCTGCTTTCAAGAACTCCAGTGCTCATACTGAAACAATAAAAATCACTCATAATACTAGCAGCAGCAACAAAAAATCTTTAGAGGAGATTTAAATAGGGCATCTTCTTTATTTCCAAAAAGTCTTGATAGGTCTTTCAAAAGGGCCTCCACAATTTCTTCACAGCACACCAAATATGGTAAAGTAACTCCATACTTTTTGTGTGTGTTGAGAATGTTATCTCAAGTGACTTTCAGGCAGTGCTTGATGGATGGATGGACAGACTGAGAGGTTGTGGATAGTGGGAAGGAAGATCTCATCAAACTTAAAGGTGGATGGCACCCAATACCTAATTTTGGTATGTATTATAAATGGATTTAATGAGTGGTACACATCAGCACTTAACAGTTAATGAGGAAGCAAAACAAGCAGGGAATCCCTGAAGTCCTATGCCACCTGCACTAATTATTTAAAACAATGTTGTTTAACCTGCTCTGCTATTCTGTGGTGTAATATTGTGAAAAGACTTTGCAATTTTCATTAATTTTACAGACAGAAGCTGTCTGTCACATGCTTGTGGGAAAGTGAATGATAAATTAGTGTATAAATGCCAACCTTGCAGCTTCATTTAAAGCTACTCAAGACTTTTGAGCTGGTACCTTGGCGGTAATCTAGTCAAGCCCCTCTGCAGTGCAGGGATCTGGGAAATCATTCTCAAGGGTTGATATTCAGCTACTGCCACAATATGGAGGAATCCCATACTGTGTGAAGCAAACTATCCTACTGCTTAGTAGTTTTTATAGTTGTGAAATTCTTCCTGGTTTACTTAAATGGGAAGGTCAATAGAGGAAAAGAAATCTCCCTTGCCTTGCCTGGGATTGATGGACTAGATCAGTGTTTCCCAAACTTTTGACATATGTGTACCCCCTCTATAATTTTCGTAACGCTGAGTACCCCTCATAAAAAACATTAGGGATAAAAACTGTGTTTTATAAAAATAATCAAAATCAGTGGAACTTACTAAAGCGCGATAACAGGCGCCAGAACTAACTATTAAAGAAGTAAGTTGTCTCTGTAACGAAGCGTAGTATGTTCATGCCGTGTCACGCCTCACAAGACCGTTAGATAACACTGCAATTCTCCGGCATTTAAACAACTCCGCGGCTCAACATCAACTGTTAATGTTCCTGCAGTTTAAAAATGGCCGAACCCGAGCAGCGTGAAGCATGTGCAGAAGTTCCTGCCATAATGAGTTGCGATACGATGTACAATGGCCCCAGTTCCAGTGTAAAAACTGTGATACGTGCCTATTTCTTTTCTTGTTCTGTGGGCGCAGCTAAGCACGGTGCAGTGCATATTTCCACGTGATCCCCACCAAATTCCAGTGCAACGCGTACCCCCACCAAACTCTTCCCGTATCCCTGGGGGTTCGTGTACCACACTTTGGGAAACACTGGACTAGATTGACTTGCATTGTGTTGACAGAGCCATCTGACAATTACATTGACTGAGGATACTTCCAGATAAGTAAATAAATAAATAAATGTGGGAGACAATGGCAAGCCTATCTGCTGGTTACTTTTGTTATAATTCTACTTGTAGCATTCTGGAAGCCAGCCAAGCACCTTTATGAACCTGGTGTTCTGCTCAGGCCCGCGCCGCTGACCAATGATACCCCGCAGCGTGCGCAGGTGCACAATGCCACAGATCCAAATAGCAAGCCCCACCCATAGGCTTGCTAGTCCAGTCTCCGGTGGCGACAAGGTAAGTCTTAAGCATCCAAGGGGAGGCGCGCTGCCCTGGGTGGGTGGGGGTGTCCAGGCGGTGCCTCCATGGAGCACAGCCACCTCAATCAAGGTGACTGCACCCTGTGGAGGCCAAAAACACCACCAGTCCGGTCTCGCCCCACCCTCAAACTGGGGTGTCCCGGTGCGATCGGGGCTGTGCCAGCTGCCAGGGACCCCTAAGTGCCCACTTGTTCCCAGGGGTCCGTGCCACCCCCCACCCCCCAAGATCCTAGCTTGTCAGGCCTCAGATCCGATGTGGTCTTCGCGGGGCCTGTCAGAGTTATGTGCCACTCTCTGCACAGGCACGCACTTCGGTAGCTCGGCCCCATGCTGACCTGACGTGATGAGTGTCAGGTCAGTGTGTGGGTGATCTGCGGGAGCATGCGCCTGCGCACAGAGCAGCAGATCACTATGACAGGCTGTGTGAAGACCACATCAAACCCGAGGCCTGACAAGGTAAGTGGATCGTGTGGGTGGCATGAACCCCTGGCATGTGGATCGTGTGGGTGGCATGAACCCAGGAGGGCCATGGGGGCTGCTGCAGTCTGATTGGAGCTGCAACAGCAGGCATGTCAACAGGGCAGGCCGTCCCGATCTCGCCCCACCCGACAGGGTCACCCCTGACAGCTGTTGGGCCAAAATCTGCCCAATGGCAGAGGCCTGGGGCAGGGTCTGCAGCTGTCTGGCAGGGAGCGAGTGAATGCTCTCCTTGCCTGCCAGCTGTGGGACGTCCTGGTATGGATGCAGAGCATGATTTCGTGCTCTACACCCAGAACATAATTAGGCTGCCCTGGGACAGGACTGGACAGTTCCAGATGGAACCGCCTGCCCAGTAGAGCAAATGCTCTGTCCCAGGGCTTAATTGCATTCCGATGCCATAATGCAAATAGGCCTCTGGTGAGCATTGCTGTTACAAGAAACCTGTATTAGTCTGTCAACAAGTAACAGACTCATGCGGGAGCCAAAAAGTGGAAGAGTATAGCTTCTGTCTTCATTCTCTTCAGATGTCATCAGAAGTAGGAGACATTCCTCTACCTACCATACCTACTGAGTTTGCCACTAACACCTGCCCTGGGTGTATGTGTGGAAGATAATGTTTTGTGTCACGTCTCCATGTTCTAGAATTACTGTGAAAAATGCAGGCTTATTTTCCTCCATTGACTTACATTGAGAGGTGATTTTTACTTGCATGCCATAAAATAGGTTATGACTGTAATTCATGACAACATTTTGAACAATCAAGATCTAATTCTTATGATTCCTTGGTATCTAATGTTCCACTCCTAATGAAGTGTATTTTGGTTTTCCTTTTTACTTCTCTTTTTTATTTAGCACTGGGAACGGATTAGCAGATAACTTCCTTTGTTGACTACTGACTGAATGTTGCCGGCATTTAACTACTAAAATTCCTGTTGAGAGACACACATGTATTATTTTCTCTAACCTCTTCCTGAACCCAGCTCCCAAGTTCTGTAACCATTTCTATTTATTTTATAAACTCAAAACATTTACACAGATGTTTATCAACCCCTTCATATCTGCTACAACGTCTGTGTGCCTCCACAAACACCCAAAGGCAGCCAGACCCTTTCCAATAGCAGATTCCCAATGTGTTCTGGGGAACAAAGAACAGGATATAGCTTATCATTCTTAATAAACAAATTACAGAAATTTAATCCTATGACTATTTTGAAACTAAACCCTACACTATTGTTCTTAAAACATGCGCACCCACAAGAGGCGACGGAAAATTCAGTAATGTTCCTTTTGCATTTAGCACTATAGTTCTAGTAACCTTGTGCAAGCCTAACGGGCACTATATTTTCTTATTGTTTGTGTCCATATAGATGCCAGGTTGTGCAAACTATTTGGAAGAGCATTCCGAACAGTCACTTCACTATGTTCAACTGAGGCTGTGTGGTCACACTTAAGGATTAATCCAGCTTCAATCCACTAGCCCGCCCTGTGTACTGTTTTAGAACGGTGGTGTATGTAAATGAATTGAATGACAGACCTTGACCTTTACCTTCCATAAAATGACCGTTGGAGTGCAGCAACCTGAGCACACCCAACAGCACACATCAATAGGTCACGAGCCCTCCGCGCGCGCACGAGCCCGGCAGGCAGGCGCCGTCACCTAGGAAACTCCTCCCTTTTTCCCCTCTCGCTCCTCCTCTTACGGGTCTTGCGAAGGACTCCCCAGGCCCAGCGTCGGTATTTTGTCCCTCGCGAGGCCCCCTCCTTCCGAGGCCGCGCGCGTTGCTATGGTATTTTTTGGGCTGCCGCAGACCGAGGAAGCCAGGAAAAGGGTCGGAGGCCTCTATAATGGTGCCGGCGATTAGGCCTCCTTCCCCGGCGGCCTGCTGCTAACTACCGCCACAGCCTCGCGAGGGCGGGGACCGTTTCCGCGCCTCGCCGTCTTCCCAGCGCCCGACCTGGCAGCCTTTTCCTCGGCGGAGCTCGTCCCTGGGGCGGCGGGCAGCGCCGCCTCGCTGGACGCGTCTTTTTCGCCGCCGCCGCCGCCGCCGCCGCCCCTCGATTCTGGGGCGGCCGAAGGCGGCGGCGGCGGCGGCAGTGGCGGCGGCGGCGCTCACACTAGGCCGTGGTCTGGGCAAGAGTTTTTGGGAAAGATGCACGGGAACGGCGCCGGCTTTGCCGGTGCGGGCAGCGGAGAGATAATCCAGCTTAATGTCGGGGGCACCAGGTGAGCGAGGTGGAGGTGCGGGGGTTGGAAGGGGGGTTCCCAGGGGGCGCGTGGGGACCGAGGGGGCATTAGGGACGCTTTGGTCGGGGCAGAAAGAGCGCAGGAGAACGAAGAGCAGACGGAGCCGGGGCAGAAGCGTCTCTGCCCTACCCACCTACCGTCGTTTAAGCCTTAAGGCAAGAAGGGCCCGTTGAATTTGTCGTGGGCGGCGGCGGCTCCTTCGTGTGTCTCAAGGGACGAGCAGGCGGGGACAGGTCGCGGGTGTGTCTGTGCGCGGTCGGTGTGGGATAGCGATCGAGTTGCGCCCTGAACGAAGCAAAAAGATATTAAAGTTTAAAGTAGAGTCTCGAGCACTTGGCGGTCTAGGGAGAGATACGGAGAACGGACGGGAACTGTGCGTGATCGTCGCCAAGAAGCCAGACAGTTGGGGCTATGGTCACGCCTAATCCAGCTTCAGTCCACTTTCAGAGCGAGCGATCGCATCGGCGGAGTGAGCCGGTACTTCTCTTTCCACCTTATCTATCCCAAAGGTGAATTTTCTGAGTTATTTAACACAGAATCAAAACAGCCTGTCACATTGCTGGTGTGTTCTCTCGCTCTGAAAGTGAACTGAAGCTGGATTAAGCCTTAAGTGTGACCACAGCCCGGGTCTCAACGCCCCAGGCTCAGGGAGGCCAAGCAGAGATGTTGGCTGAGTAGAGCAGGCGCATCGCCTGCCCGCCACTGATCCTGCGTCTCCCTCTGCTGCGCCGACGCCTCCTTTCTTCCCACGGTTCTGGAAAGCCCGCAGGCAGCGGCGCCGGTATTTTGACCTCCCTGCTTCCGATGTCTCGCGCTGCTATGGCATTTTTGGATGCGAAGAAAAGCCTGGAGGTGGGTCGGGGGCCAGGGCCTTCTCCTTGAGCTTCCTGGCTAGAGAGGCGGACGGGAAAGGGGGCTTGTTCGTTTCCATCTCATCCTTAGGGAGCCCGCCACTGCTTTTCTGGATCACTGGGGTGGCTGGCGGCGGGGGCGGCAAGAGCAACCCCAGGATGGAGTGGAAGCAAGAATTGCTGTGGGAGAAGAAGGCAGGCAGTAGAGCAGGCTTTACTGGTGCAGGCAGTGAGGAGATAATCCAGCTGAATTTGGGTGGGGGGGGCGCCAGGTGAGCGAAAGAATGGTGCGGGGGGCGCCTTTGGTGGTGGCAGCCCTGGGTGACAGAGATTATTGCTTTGCTCTGTGGGGAAGAGTGGGCATGAGGAAAGGGGGGGGGGAGAACGAGGAGGGCCGTGGCAAGTTCTCTTGCAGTGCATACCACCATTTAGGCTGACCAGAGGCCTGGCTTTGGAAAGATACCATGTCTGGGGGCAGATTCACTTGTGGTTGTGCTTTGAGAGGCAGGGTTACTTGCTATAGAGTCCTGCTGCTTTCATGGCCTGTTGGTGAAAATGTTTGTAAGCATTTATATAAGATGTAAAATGTATTGAGGAAATGCAGTGCATTGGATATACTTTTTAATGCAACAACTGCAAAATCCAGGAGTTAGTATGTTGCAGTCCTTAATTTGTAATCAGGCACAGTCTATCTGCACTGCAATAGCAACTTGTAGCTATCTGCACTGCTCAAGTAAAACTACATGCTGGTGTTCTGCATTAATAAATCCAGTGTAAATGCCAACTGTAAATGGCCATTTATAAGTACTTGGATTCATTGGAAGGTCTTTTTTCACTCACACACAAGCCATCTATGAATTTCCGTGTGGTGTCTCTAATCATAAGTATAGCAAAAGGCTAGTAAAGATATTCTCAGTAGTATTTGAATCTATCATAAAATATTTGACGTTTTAACTCATAGAAGGAGGGTTTTTTTCTTATGTATCTTCTGAAATACTAAAGAGTGATTATTTCCTCCTCCTCCTCCTCCGTTTTATGCCCATAACAATCCCCGTGCTATAAATCAGGCTCAGAGACAGTGAATAGCCCAGGATCACACAGTGAGTTTCTGTGGCTGTTGAAACATTAAATCTAGGAACTCTAGGAGCCTAGTTTAACACACTTAATCATGTTGGCTTTCCTGTTTATCAAGACTACTAGAAATAGATTACAATCCTGATTAGGAGTGAAATGAATTATTTATACGTTTATTGATATTTATCTCCAACCCTATAGCAAAGGTCTCCAAACAGGTTACAAGATATAAAAGTAATAAGCTTGGTAGGAGAAGAGTCCCGAGTTTCAACACAGTTCACTGGGATCAGTGCCACACATGAATGTGAACAGTGTGGAATGGGATGCAGCAGTGAAGTGTTCTCTCCTGCCTTCATGTTGAAATTTTTCTTATGTAGATCATTGGTGCAGTCTTTGGGCTGTTTTGATAGTATTCACATGTCTTCTTAGAGGTGGGACTTTTTCTGTTGCTGCTTAGGCAACAAGAAAGCGTTGGGAAAACACCAAACTTTTTTCTCCACCTGGTGTGAGTAGGAGTTTGATGTGATTCCATGATACTAGCAGCACAGTAACCCGTATATATGGGCCTAAATTTCGTATTCAGTGTTTATATAGGTATGCCAATTTCACATTAGTATGCTACTTTATTTGATTAGACTGCTAATACGCTGAAAACAAGATGTAGTTAATAAACTTTACTCATGACTAAAGGCCATGGGTGATACAATGCAGAAGCATTAGAACAAAGGACTGATTAGATAATTAAAGGGAAAAGAAAAGGGCTATAGAAAAACTAAATACGCTGTCACATATGTTAGTGGAACACCTTTCCAGCAATAGATGATACCCATACCCAGGCCAGATGTTGTTTGTGGCACATCCTTGGAGGACTTGGAATACAGTGTGAGCCTGACAACTTGATGTCTCTTCTTTTTAATATCTCCTGTTATTGTTAGTTCTTTAGTCATGTCCAACTCTTCATGAGCACCAGGCCCATCTTTCTTCCACTGTCTTCAGGAGCCTGCCCAAGTTCATGTTTGTTGCCTCCAGAGTGCTATCCAGCCATCTCCAGTATACTGTCTCTTTCTCCTTTTGCATTTAATCTTTCTCAGTATCACAATATTTTCTACTGAAACCTCTCTTGTCATTATGTGGCTTTATTATTAGTCCTTCCAGTGATTTCTTTTTAGTATTGACTGATTTGATCTTCTTGCAATACAATGAACTTTCAGAAGTTTCCACTAGTATCACAATTCAAAAGTGTTGATTCTTTAGTGCTTAATATTCCTTATGGTCTTAACTTATGGTTTAGCTTTGACTATATGGATCTTTGTCAGCAAGGTGATGTGTATGCCACAGCTTTCCTCCCAAGGCCACAAATGTCTTATAATTTTGTGACTGCAATCACCATCTTTCAGCCTAAGAAAGTAAGATCTTTGTCTTTTTTTAAATGTTGTGCTTCAAACCGGCTTTTGCACTCTGCTCTTTCAACTAGATACTTTCTGCTATCAGAGTGGTATTGTCTGCATATCTGTGGTTTTTGGTATTTCTCCCATCAATCTTAATTCCATCTTTTGATTCATCTAGCTCAGTGTTTTGCATGATGCATTCTGTGTGTCTTTTAAATGAGTAAGGCGACAATATACAGCCTTGTCTCACTCCTTCCCAATCTTGAACCAATCAGTTATTCCTTTTTTGTTTTTAACTGTTGCGATTTTATCCACATCCACATTCGTCATCTCTTTAAGGATTTGGTTACCATGCCAACCATATTTTTCAATTTAACTTATTTATGCAAAAATTAAAGCACAGAATTACACAAGGAGTTGAGTAGTCCGTCCTGTACAGGTGCAAGGAAAAATATGAAGTGACTAGGCTGTTTCATCTCATAACAAGCAAGTAGATAACACACAGGTCATATAGCTGATGTCAGTAATTAAACTTAGCAAGCAATTGTATGTAGGCCATCGGTGAGTTCTGACAGCACAAACAATGATAAACATGTGAAGTGACCTAGATAATCTTATAATTATACAGTAGGTTCTCTAGATGTGCACAGAAGACACTGACTTTGCTTCTAAAATAAGTCAGGTTAAGGATGTTCACAGGAAAAAGTACCCTTGTGTGCCAGACTATTTGCTGGCAAAGAAGACTGTCTTAGCTTATTAAATTGCTTAAACTGTAATGGTTGGTTCATGAGACCTAGTGGTGGGTCTAAATAGCTACTGTAGACTGAGTGCCAGCTGCCACTATCCTTAATTTTCCTTATGTGTGGATTCACATTGTTAGATGCCAACACTTCTGAATAATTGAATGTACAATTCAGCTAACAAGATAAGATGTAGTACCAGAATAATCTAAAGGCAGCTGAAGAAAAACTGAAGGGAAATTTAAATGTTGTGCTTTTTTACATTGTGAGGCATAGCACATTTGCAACTGTGGGCCTTTCCGCACAGGCTCGTAAAACGGATTTAGAGCCAGTTCGGGGAGGAATTAAGACGCGGCTTCCGCATTGGAGGCCAGATTGAAGCCCCTTTGAGGATGCCGCGTCCGCATTTCGGTGCGCAAGACTGGTTTCTTAAACCGATTTTGCCGCCAAAATCCTACCCAGATGTAAGACCTGAAAAATTAGGTCTTACATCTGGCTTTTCCCCTTAAACCGTTTCAGAAGCGAACACTTCCTCAACGGCAGGGGAAAAGCCGGATTGCCGGCACATGCCCAGCTGTCAAAGAGGGAGAGTGCATGCTCTCCCTGTTTGACAGCTGGGCCCTCCTCCCGGCCTCCGTGATTGGCTCCATTGGAGCTGGCACGGAGAGGCCGGCAGCCGGTTCTCCCTTCACCTGAGAAGGTGTGATCGCGCCTTTTTGGGCAAGGGGAACTCGCAGCCTATCCATCCCACCATGCCCAGGGTCACGCACTTGCGATCCACGTCTTACCTTCTCGCTGCCGGGCCGCTTCTGGCAGCAAGAGGCCAGGGGTCCACTGCGCGTGCGTGCGCCGCGGCCTCCCATTCTAGACTATACGTAGTTGTGTGCCAACATAATGGAGTCTGAAAGCAAACCCAAGATATCCTAGAGGCAGCATTTTCCCACTTGCCTTACTTCAGTAAGAAAGGTTCAGGGGGGAGGAGAGAGAAAAAGTGGTTTCTGCATGTGGTTTTTCTTAATTTGGTGAGTTAGACTGTTTCTGAGTTGAGTCTTTTGAGTGACTGAGATGCTTGTGGATTGTAACTTTTTTTGGGGGGAGTAGGGGGTTGAGGTTGCTGAGTGAATTTTTGAGGCAGTACTTTCTGACGTGTGAATTTGAGAACAAGCTTAATTTTCTTCAAGATTGATCAAAGATAGGAGATATTCTTTTCCTACTGTCACTATTCAGTTTTGCTGTTGCACTCCATGAGGAAGTTCTATCTGAGAAGTTTGCAATATGTTGTGGGTCTGAGCATGCCAGTTCTGAACTGTAGCATCCTATCCCATGGGAAATCTTGGCTGAGGTTTGAAGCTTTGAATCCAGATAAGCGTTGAAGAGGCCCTTTCCCCCATTCAGGTCTATTTAATTGGGCATCCCAGTGTTAGTCAACAAACAGTGTAATTCAGTGGAATTTTTAGACATGTTTCATCAAGCTCTACTATGATATTAAGACTAGATGCTCTCATATGTGCCTTCACTGTTAGAACAAAAACTAATCTATATGTGGAGGAATAACCATACGTTTTCAGGTTTCTTTTACTACAAGGGTTGCGTTTTTCTAAAACTTGATTCTACAAATGAAAATACAACATATCCTGAACACACACACACATATATATCCAAACCTTGCTATTCTTTAAGTCAACAAGATTTGGTCCAACAACCTGAGTACTTCTTTATATTGTGTTTCCATGAGAAATTATCCTAGACATCCTGGACATAGTCCCTCACTAGAAGAGCCAGGAAGAAGGTGTTATGAGAGAGGCTGTCAAGCTCAACATTATTCGGTAGCTAAAACTCAGGGTTTTGTTCAGGCCAAAAGCTTGTTTAACTAAAGTACTACAGATTTTACTTTATTTTGTAACAGACTTGTCTTTATGGCAGTGATTTGGATTCAGTCAATCCCTGTCTCTTAACGCATTCGTGAGGAAATCTCCATTGCCAAAGGGATGGATTCCATTGGTAGCTGTACTGAGTATTTTAAGTATTAATCCAAAAACTTTTTTAGCAATTAATCTGCAAATTTCTAAAATAATTTAGATGTACTGTATCTGAAATACTTGTACACTCAAACAGAACGTGCTACCTTCATGTCTCTTACAGGAGGAAATGCTTCTCATATGTAAAGTAGAGGTGCCACTTAGTTACTCTTGACTTCTAGTGACTTCAGGATTCTAGTGTGCTTGCCCCAGTCATGAGAAATCCTCTTGTATATGACATATAATTGGTGCAGGCAAATATGTAGAAAGTCATGCTGGTTACTTTGCTTTTTGAACGTTTTAAACTCAAGTATTTGTGTCCAAAGTAATGATTTTTTCCTCCCTTTAAAAGGAAGGTACTAAAACAAACGTACATGTTATGCCTTTTTAGGACCTAACCATAGATTAGCAGGGGACCTTCAGGGTTAGGGAAACAGGAGAGGATTCTAGTTAGAATCCTCACTTTGGTCTTGGTGATCTTGATTAACCAAGTCTTGGTCGACATTATTGACTTACTTAGTGCTATTTTTTTCAGATTTAATTGTAGTGACTTACAGTGTTTGGCTTCAGATCTTTAGCCTAAAATCTGGGCAGAGGTCATTATTCTTAAATACCAAGAAAACATTTTTACAAATAAAGCATTTTGCTAATCTGAATAGGATAATCACAATCACTTTCATTTTAGCAAAATTGAGGGTTGAGAAATAGCTACTCTAATTACTCCTAGAATAATTATAGCATTGTAGCATTTTGATACTGAATAGTGATAAAATACTGTTTGAACACTGTTGTTTCTTGGATACAACTAGAATAAATGAATAATTAGGACAGTGAATTTTATGTGTGCAGTATTTTTAATAGGGGAAAATTGCTAGTTGTAATGCAATATTTGACTTCTAAACTTTCTGTTCCAGGTTCAGTACTTCAAGACAAACACTAATGTGGATTCCAGACTCCTTTTTTTCCAGGTATTTCTCAGCCACCTGCTATGCATCTTTACTCAGAGTAAGGCTGTGATCAGACACAAGCAAAAGAGCATCTCTCTGTAACTAAGAGAAGACCTCTAGATGGGATTGTTCACTCAGTGGTCTGCCCTTCACATCTCTCCAAACAGTCTGTGCTGGGAAAGATGGATTAGAAAAGGCTTGGGAGCTGGAGGACCGCACATCTATTTCTCTGAGGTGCCCCTTTTGTTATGTCTGATCAAAGCCTAAGTCTAGGTTAAATAAGCCTTATTCACCAGTAAATATGCAGAAGTTGCATCCTTATTAAAATTTTACTTACACTTCTGTATTTAAAGAATATTAAATATAGAAGAATATTAAACACATGTACTGATTGAGGTTAAATGAATTTTATATTTTCATTCTATCATATTTTTTTCAGAGTTCATAGTGTCAATTATTGTTTCTTTCCCTGTATTGTATCCATATATTACCTTTTTAGCTAAAGGTCACTCCATAAGCTTTCATTGGTGACTAGGAATCAAAATTCTGCTTTCCCAGGTCCTAATCAGGTACATATTGGAAGGATAGTAGTGGGCACAGTCCTTATTTCCATTTGTGGTGGGCTTGTAATATAACAGAATTTTATGAAGAGTTACTGAAGTAAATATGCAGAATCAGAAATCAGTGAAGTAAAGTATAACTGGATTAGAATTATGTAATATTTATAGTGAGCAATATAGATGTTAAATTTTGAAGTTTTATAGGATTTTGATACTAATAGAAAAAATTGTGATATATATTGTGAAAATCTAGAACAGTGAAATCTAGAATTGTGAAATCTAGAACAGAAAGTTAATGTGGCTATTGATGTAAACATACTGATTATATGCAGGTAAAGATCTGATATTCAAGTGTCATAGGGTGCTTCCGCACAGGGGCAAATTAATCCGGGTCTTCTGCACCCGGATTTAGTAAAACCGGATCCCAGAGGAGCGAGGGTGAGCCGAAAGGTAGGAGTCCCCCGGCTAGCCATGCTTGGCTCCAATGAGCCAATCATGGCGAGCCAGGGGAGGGCCCTCTGTAGAGACACTTGTGCCATGCGGACGCATCCTAAATGGATGCGTTTTCATGGCACAAGTCCCTTTAAGCACATTTCAAATGTGGTGTGCAGTTAACACCCATTTAGCACACTTTAAGTACGGATAGGTGCGGACACAGCTACCGGAAGTGTGCTAAATAGACCCTGCAAATGCGGACGCGCTGCCGAAAACCGCTTTCAAAGTGTGCCAAACAGCAACCTGTGTGCGGAATGGCCGCGCCAGAAGTGTGCTTAATAGGTGTTAAAGGGCCTGTGCGGAAGCACCCTTAATTAGTATCTAAGTATATTTTAACTATCGTTTAATAAACAGTATAGAATTGTGTTTTGTCTTTGTATAATAATGTCATTTGTCCTAGCTATTAGAATTTTGTAATACAAAATATACGGTAGTATGCAGTTGGAATTTGACAGTCTTGATCACTTGCAAGTCTTAGATTTTCTGCCTTTTCTTATAGGAAGGAAGGTGTGTATGGTGTGATTGGAACCAGGACAGCAGGAGCATAGCAGTGAAGCAGTTAAAAACTTTGCTTGCACCACTTGTACTCTGTGCATATGGTTGGCACACAGTTTGTGCAGGCTCAAGAGGGACTACCAATTTCTGCATCTGACTACCAATTTCTCTGCCTCTCACCCCTTTTTTTTGTTGCAAAACTTTCTCAAGGTTTTTCTTCAGCTGGGTATCTTAAAGGGCATCTATTCCTGCCTGTTGATCATTTGATTAACTTTTTTCTGAACTTTTTCTAACTCTGCAATGTTTTTGATAAAATTGTTCACAATGTAGTTATACCATCAGTTTGTACCATGTAAGGGCATTATCATATTAGGTTTTTTTTCTATTTTCAATCACTTTATTAATGGTCCCTAACTTGAAATTGGCCCTTTTGAAAGCTGTTGCCTTTTGGCTCAACATTTGCTTTGAATTGAAAATCTAGTCAGTTGTTGCTAACTCAGATCCCATTAGTAAGTGGGTTTTTTTGCACCAGTGCTCATAACTGCACATTGAACCACATTTGCTGTATTATATATTGGATTTTCTCATGCTGACTCTAGCTTGCTTCCTAGCTAATGGTTCCTTCACAATTATATGTTTGTTCAGAATTTGAATGTACTGTTCCTGATGTTCAGAGGACATCGCATTGAGGGAATGGGAGGTTGATTACCTCGTGAAGATCTGTTCTTGATGGATGACAGCATAAAACAGCTGGGTATGTGTCCGGACAGCTGCTGCCAACAACTGATAGGGGGCTTTCTTCTTTATATAAGGACCACAGGTCACGTGAGAGCCAGTCTTCTGAAGGGAGTATAGGTGGATAGGTGTAGCACTGTTGTTTTTGTGGACATATAAAAACACAGATTAGAGTGCCCCCCCCCCAATCAACAGGGAGGGACGTATTATGCTGTCATCTGTTGAGAATGGATCTTCACAAGGTAATCAACCTCCCATTCTTCTACGGATGACAGCCTAATAAGGCTGGGATGTACCACAGCTACTCATATGGGTGGGTCCAAAAACTCGAATTCCATATAACTCAGTCTTACTGTTGCAGGAGGAACCTGTTTCAGGACATTTCTTCTGAAGTCCGCATTCTGCTCTCCACTCGTCCAAACGGTAATGGCGAGTGAATGTGGAAGGCGAGGCCCATGTGGCTGCTAGGCAAATCTCCACTATGGACACTTGGAAGCAGCACAGGATCTTGTGGAGTGTGCCACTGTTCCTTCTGGAGGGGTTATAGACTTAGTGTCATATGCCAGTGCAATGCAAGCCTTTATCCAAGAGGATAAGACCCTAGAGGAAGCTTTCTTACAAAGATAGTTATTATGAAAACAAAGAAATAAAGAGGTGGTTTTCCTTATTTGTACGGTTTTCTTAATGTATTCCTGAACCACCCGTTTGACGTCAAGGCAATGAACACGAGTTGTTTGTCAGTTCAGGGCTGGAAGGTAGATTTTTGGCACTCTGGAACCTGGTACCTACTTTTGGCTTGAAAAAAGGGTCCATCCAAAGGATGACCGCATCAGGTGTAAACTCACAGAAAAACTGGAGCATTGACAACACAGCCATTTCAGATACCCTGCATGCCGAAGAAATAGCTATCAGAAATATAACTTTACAAGACAACAACTTTAATGACAAATCTTTGATTGGTTCAAACGGTGATTGAGCAAGTACATCCAAAACAAAGTCCAGTTCCCATGATGGAAAATGATGCACTATTGCAAGAGTGTTAGCCTTCACCCCCACCAGAAAGGTAGTGATAAATTCTTGCTTGGCTAAGTTGGGGACCCCTTGGACCTGAATAAATGAAGTGCAAACACCTGCTTCCTTAAGGTATTAAATTTAAGACCCTTGTCCAGGCCTTGTTGGAGGAAGAGGAGAATGTCCTCAATCTTCGGGTGTACTGGGTCCATTTCCTTACTGATCACTCAGTCCCGGAAAACCTTCCACGTGGTGTTGTAAATCCACGTAGATCCCCTCTTCAAATCCAACATAGTCCATATTACTGACTCATATAGCCCTGTGGTCTAGAGAGAGCTCCATTTGAGTTCCAGGCCATCAGCACTAGCCAGCCTGGATCTGGATGGAAAATTCCATTTTGGGATAAGAGGTTGTCCCAAAGTGGAAGTCTCTTTGGCTTGCAGGCTGACATGCTCATCAGAAGAGGCAACCAGGAACTCTGGGGCCAGTAAGGGGGACCATCACCACTGTGACTCGTTCCACCCTGATCCTTCTGAGCATCCTGGTGATCATGGGAGTAGGTGGGAAGGTGTATAACATCCCCTGTGGCCACATCACCCTCGCACACGGGGGGTGATGCCGCATGGCCTCTACAGCCCGGAGAGGGGCTGGCCGTGGAGAGGATCCCCATGAACTCCGAAGAGTTCTCAGTGCTGTCCGAGGCAAATAGAGAACGGCCTGAGTGAACAGCAAGGCTCAAAGGGCTATTGGCCCTATACATATGCGAGCCAGGGGTTCTCTCTCGCTCCATTGCCAAGCCATCCTAGGGTTCAGGCTCACCTTTTTCCCAATCCAAGTCTCCTGCTGACGAGGCAGATAAGGCCGAGTTATTTACTTGACTCCCGAAGAAAGACTGGCTCTCACGTGACCTGTGGTCCTTATATAAAGAAGAGAGCCCCTTATCGGTCATTGGCAGCAGCTGTCCGGAGACATACCCAGCTGTATTAGGCTGTCATCCGTAGGAGAACAAGCTTTCCTGCCATCCTCTTATCTTTGAAGCAATCTTTCTTTTGGTGGTTTTTTTTTTTTTACTTCTCATTCTTGCCTTATTCTGAGTTAGTCTCCCATTCCTACTTAATCCTGTGTAGCTTCTGAAATTAAACAAAATAAACCAATTTAATGGAAATGGAAAATACTTTTTTTATCAGTCATGTTTTATGCAAGTATATCTAAATTCAGTTTTTATCTGCTCTGTAATATTCTGTTGAGATTAATCAATGACCATCCTACTTTTGGTTGGGTTATGATAAATGCGATAAGGTGTTCCTGTTTTAGACCTTATGTTTCTGACCACACCATAGGCTTCTGAACATTTTACTTTCTGTGTTGCTTGAAGCCATTTTTTGTGGAAATTTTGTTCTTGAGATTGGCATGACATATTGTAAGAGGAAGAGGGAATTGGCAGATACCAGCCATTCTAATTATAATGGAGAAGTATCTTGGATTCTATTGCTTTTTCTCTTTTTTTTCCTTTCATTTCTTCTAACCTGGTTAGATTATAACTGAGATATCTTTCCCCCCAGTTTGCTAAGTGGAAGAATTTCAACACTGAAAGATGAAACTGGTGCTGTGAGTATTTTTTTTTCAAAATTTACTGTGTAAGTGTTAATCACCATGTTAAAATTATTTGCAGAATTACATTTTGGGGTGGATCCTGTTTAAGGCAGATTTCTCTGTAAAATAATAAACCCAGTTTGGGCAAGTTGGTTAGCTCAGCGGGTCTTAACCTTTTCTTCACTCCTTTATATAACTTTTGTCGTCATGAACTCCTGCCCCCCCACCTCCCATCCCCCCATCCCCTGCCTTGTGCACCCTGCTTGCCACCACCAAAAGCCACTGCAGACCTATCATGGACCCCCTGTGAGGCCATTGTGGACCTCTGGTTTAAGAACCACTGGCTTAAATAACAAATGTTGTATGAAATTTAATCACAATATAGGTTGCTTTAAATTTTTATAGGCATTACTACAAGATTGAACAAAGTTGGTAAACGGCTGCTTAGTAATTTGGCTTTGTCATATAGTCTTCTGAAAACAGTGAGATTTTCTGTGAAAAATAGGAGGAAACACTACAGTACTTTGCATAAAAATCTTCATACTGGGCTTGATCTGCCTGGATGCTGACTCCATGCATATAAAGTCTTAAAATAATTTCTGGTGGAAGCAACATTTAATTTAAAAATCTGTCCCTACAAAATGAATATATTTTGTCATCTGACTTGTATCATAAATTGTGTCTGGAAGGGATTGGGAAGAGCCCGTGTTTGTAGTAAGATAAATCACAGGAGTTGTCCACTGAGGTTTATTTTAAAGGTAGCTGTCATGTGAAAAATGAAGTTTCAATAGTTCCTTCTTGGAGAGAGTAGTATTTTTAAAGTAATATTTTAATTTTTTTTAATTATAAATTATTCAAGTATGGCAAAGTACTCTGCAAATTAAGCACTTCTAGATCACAGATCCTTTATCTTCTGGGAAGTCATTCAGGTTTTGTAGCTACTGGAAAAGACATTGAGTTATTTAAAACATTAAGTGACTTCTTTCTAAAGCTGTTTGTTACTGCTACTGCCCAAAACAAAAACAAAAAATGCAGGGAATGTATTTTTCAATAGCTTATGCCTCCATTTGAGTGTGGGCAGCTCAAACAGAGCAAGATATCTTGCCGGTTATTGGAGCAATGGTAAGAATCAAAGCAGACAGTGGGCTCATTGCTTGCTTTTTCTGTGCACAACTGGCAGAAGACACTTATTTACAGGATAAAAATTCAAACTCTCCTAGCAATCTCCTGTCTTTTCTGCCAGTTTTGTCCTGGAAGGTACCTAGGGAGTTTGTCTCCCACAACTGCATTTTTGTTTTTTTATCAGTTTTTCAGTTACTGTAATTGCAGCAGTCTGTCTTTGGCTTCCAGCTGATGGACTTTGGGATTTTAACAGGTAGTAGGTTGGTTACAGGAGTTGCTCACTTTCCGTGAGTCTTCTGCTTTCCATTTGAGAACAACAAAGCCCGCTTGCTCATTCTCTGTGTCCACTCCATCCTCGTCCTTTACTTCTGCATTGTACAATAAGTTCTCCTTCAACAAGAACTCATTCTGAATTTCATGTGGTGTGTGTTGGGTTCCAGAGAGATGAAATCACACTTGAGGCAGTGCTCAAACTAAAGAAAGGTATATTTCCACTAATTTCCAAGTTAGTTGCTTCTCCCACCTCTTCTACTGCTTTCCTTCTTAAGTTAGTACATGGTGATACTCTTGTTCTTGTTTTCAGTCTGCCTTATTAGTAGAGGTACAAATTACTATTGGATTGTGCTAAGATTTTGAAATATATGTGCAAATCTAATACATGAATGCTCTCGCTCTCTCTGTAGATATTTATTGATAGAGATCCTGCTGCATTTGCACCAATTTTAAATTTTCTTCGAACAAAGGAGTTAGATTTGCGGTAAGAAATACAACCTGAACTCTCACTGACATGTATAAATTTTTGATGTCATCAGATATGGTGAATCTGTTTCAAAAACTTGGCTTCATAAGGAAAATTTATTTTAATGACTTTATTCCTTCCAAGGAACAATAAAAGCATTAAACTTAAGATGGAGGACATAGTTATCCTGCACATTTTCTTGCAGTCACCCTTCTTAGCCTAAGATGCAGTGATTTGAATAGTATTGTGCAGTGAGATGGCACACAAGTGTGGAGTTGAACCCTGCTTTCTAGAGCCTTTTGTAACAATTTAGCACACTATACTATGATGTCATCTTGAGCACAGTGGAAAAATGTCAGTAAAAGAATACTGCAATATGGTAGATTTACAGTTGGTTGAACTTCTATTGCCAAAGAGTGATCATAAATAGCTTTGTACAGCCCAAAAAATGGAATTGAAAGAACGCTTATCAGATTTGGACATGATACTAAGCTAGGGAGATTCGTCAGTGCTTCAGACAACAAAAGCAAGATTCAAAAGGTCTACAGCGAGCTTGAACATTGGATTAAAGTCAACAGGAGAGGATTCATTGGAGACGAGTAATGTCCTGCACTTAGATAATTAAAAAAAAAATCAACCAAGCATAGCAAGGGGTAATATAACTTGATGAAAGTATGTGAACCAACAGTTAAACATCAACCAGCAGTGTAAATGCAGTGGTTTAAAAAGCCGATGCAGTTTTTAGTTGCATTAACCAAAGTTTTTTGTTTTATCATGAGAGAAAACAGCTCCATTATGCAGTAATTCTTTGATATTTGCAGTTATTAGGTTCCTTCAAAATCATAAATAATAAATTCACAAATATTAAGTGAAGAAGCAAATGAAGAATGGAAGGCTAAGAGAATTAGCTGTAAAACAATCCATATTTTCTGGGAGGGGAGGAGGAAAAAATCATATCAAACAGAAAGAAAGGTAGCGTACTTTGCTTTGCTTCTGATTTTGCTCTGTGGGACAGGGAAGGAGATCAGAAACTAATGGAGCTGCAGGCTGTGGTCATGCCAGGCACCTTTCTGTATTGTTCCCAGGTCTGTACATGACAATAGGATTTATTTATTATTTATTTATTTAATTCCTTAGAGTTGGTTGTATGTAGGCTTTCACAGCTGGATTCAGTCTCATTTGTAGCAGTGATGGCCCCACAGCTATGGAATACTTTCCTCCTTGAGGTGTGTCAAGCACCTTCACTATCCACATTTAGGAAGGCAGCAAAGACACACTTCTTTGCCCTGGCTCTTTGGTTAATCGGGATACATGTTCTCTTCCACCTTTTTAGACACTGCTATTTGTTGTTGTTGTTATTATTAAATTGGTCTTTAAACGTTGTTACCCGCAGTGAGACCATTGGGTATAGGGCGGGATAAAAATACAAATAAATCACAGCTATAGCTGAAAGCTTAAGTTCTCAGAAAATAACAGCCCAAAAATGGCTACAAGTGAGATCAAATTAGAATTTCTTTTTTCTCTCCTTCCATCTATTTATCCATCCATGGGAGCCGTACCTATCTTAACTAGTTTTGCATGTAGAAGAAGTGGGCAAAATGAGCAATGGTGTCATCTTCTAATCCATGTTTTTTATTTTGACTATGTCAAAAGATGTTAGGTGTTCCTGCTTATACAAATAGGAGGGAAACCAGGGTATCAGAAACCATAATGGTAATCTGGAAAACATTCTGGTATTCAAAGCTCATTCAGTTGTGCTTCAGTGTATTTTACTGGCACCATTAAAATTTTCTTTAGCAGTAGCTCATTTAATTTTAATTTCTAACCTATATATGACCCACTTTAAATACACACACACAAACACAAGCACGCACACATGTATATCCCTACAGAGAGATATCTTTAAAAATACCCTTCATCTTGTCCTTTTTTGTGTGTGTTCTTCCTGAATATTCCTTGCCAAAAAATTATATGTGTGTCTTTACGCCAGTATGCCTTATATGGTGGGGGATGTGATAGTTCTTACAGTTTTCAAACAATATTCATGTTCTTATAGATCTCTCTTTTTTAAATTTATTTTTGGCAGGGGAGTAAGCATTAATGTACTTCGTCATGAAGCAGAATTTTATGGGATCACCCCTTTAGGTAAATATATTTAAATAAACCTAGGTCAGATTTATGAATGATCATCATAATAATGCTTTAGTGATCTACTAAGAATTTCAGAATGATGATTAATCCCATACATAATGTATGTCTAAAAGTTAACTGAAGCTCACACCTGATATAGGGAGATTAAAGAGTCATTTCTTTCAAAGAAATAGCAAGTTCATTTGCATTATAAGAACATAAGAGAGTATCTCAAGCAGAGACAAGGGCAAACCTTCTCCTCCTCTTTAATCCCAGCAAACGGCCTTAGAAGCATCCTGTTTGTACCCACAGCCTGAAAGGCATCCATTCTAGTAGCCATTGATACATCTGTCATCCATAAATATTGTCTAACCCTGCCTTAAAGCAATCTAGGCTTCTTGTTGTTACCACTTCTTCTGACAGCAAATTCCATAGACTGATGACTCTCTGGGTGAAGAAATACTTCCCCTTGTCTGCTCTGACTCTCCTACCCATCAGCTTCATAGAATGCCCCCTGGTTCTAGTGTTGTGTGATAGAGAAAATTTTCTCTATCCACCTTTTCCATACCATGCATGATTTTATATACTTCAGTCAGGTCCCCTCTTAAACACCATCTTTCCTGGCTGAAGAGGCCTAGACATTGCAGTCTGATTTCATCTGGGAAGTGTTCCAGCCCCTTAATCATTCTGGTTGCCCTTTTCAGCATCTTTTTCAGTTCCACAGTATCCCCCTTGAGGTGTGGTGACCAGAATTGTACACAATATTCCAAATGTGGCCTCACCATAGATTTATAGGGAGGCAAAATGACACTTGCTGACTTGTGGTCTATTCCCTTCCTAATTATTCCCAGCATTGAATTTGCTTTTTTCACTGCTGCTGCACACTGGGTTGACACCTTCATTGAACTATCCACCAGAACCCCAAGATCCCTTTCCTGGTGTGTTGCAGAGAGCTCAGCCCCCATCAGTTTATATACATAATTTAGATTTTTGGCCCCGATGTGCATTACTTTGCACTTGTTAAGATTAAAGCACATTTGCCACTTTGTTTCCCACTCCCCCAGTGCTAAGAGATCCCTCTAGAGCTCTTGGCAGTCTCTTTCAGTTTTTACTACCCTCTATAATTCAGTATCATCAGCAAACTTTGTTATTTTACTGCGTACCCCTTCTGGATCGTTGATGAATAAATTAAAAAGCATTGGTCCCAACACTGAACCTTGAGGGACCCCACTTTTCACCTCTTTCCACCCTGAGAATTGGCCATTTATTACTACTCTGATTCCTATCCTTAAGCCTGTCACTAATCCAGGACAGAACCTATCCTTTTATTCCATGGCTGATGAACTTATTCAGTAGCCTTTGATGCGGGGCTTTGTCAAAAGTGTTTTGAAAGTCCATATAGACAGTGTCAACTCATTCACCTTTATCCACGTGTTTATTGACACCCTCAAAGAATTCCAACAAGTTTGTGAGGCATGATTTACTTTTGCAGAAGCCATGCTGACTTTCGTTCAACAATCCTTGCTCCTCCATGTACAGACCAATTTTATCTTTAATGATTGTTTCCATCGCCTTACATGGAACTGATGTTAAGCTTAACTGGTGTGTAATTGCCTGGGTCACCCTTGGATCCTTTTTTGAAGACTGGCGTTACATTCTCTACTCTCCAGTCTTCAGGTACGGAGCCCAATGTTAGGAAAAGAGAATAAGTAAGAGTCTTGTTTTATCACAGATTTTTATCTCTATTGTTATGAGAATATTATGTGTCAGCATTGTTCACAATTTTTAGTTGGAAGCGTGAGGAAAAATTGTAGTCTACTGTTAGGAAGACTACATTTTTGCCGTCACTAATAGAACTAATAATACATTGGACCTTCGTTCAAAGTGAGTTGTTGGCTTATTTCTGATTTTACCATCAGAAATATTATAAATTTGGGCTTAAACTTCTTTTCAGAGCAGCATGCAGTAAATAAAATTGAAAAACAAAACCAGCTGTGCCTAATATGGGGAAAGGTTTGAGTCCACAGATACCTGACATTTTATTTTAATCCTCTGCTGTTACTGAAGGCTGTTCTCAGTAGATATGTTTATCTCTCTTTAGTAAGGCGGTTGCTTCTCTGTGAAGAGCTAGAGCGTTCATCTTGTGGCAGTGTCCTTTTCCATGGATATCTGCCACCTCCAGGTATTTTCCTTTCCTTTGTATATCATTGATTGCCTCGGTTTCCAGAAGCTTTAATATAGAGATTCTCAGGGGTTTTTTGTGGATTTTGGGATGGAGTATTGAACTTTTTGTAAGTGTATAAAAACGTAATGACTGACAAATTGCCACTAATGTCTGATTTAATGTTTAATATTGAGTGCATGTTTTACTTTTTGAACCGAACTGTCTTATGTTCAGGCTCAACTGGTTTGGTCATAGAGGGCATGAACAGTGCTTTATAACAGTACTGAAAATCAAAATAATAAAGCAGTACTGTGTAATAATGGCCAGAGTTTAAGTAGTTCCCTCAACATTTTGAAAGCAATTCATGGCCTATGTAGAAACAATGTTAAAACGGGATTGGATAAGAGAGACAGGACATAGATTTACTAAATACCTTGTTGATGAATAGACATGGGTGTTTCCATTACCCACCTTTTCTTGTCCTTCAGTTCATCCAGAACTCACACATACTTAAGTTGAAAAAACTATTGCATATAGGAGGATTAGATCTGAACATAAAATACTGTACAGTAGGTGTGCACGAATGCAGTTTTCAGGATTCGATCGGATTCACGTTGAATGCTTAAAGTTTGAATTTAACCAAATTTGATTCGAATTAAGCATTTGAATCTATTCATTCAAATTTTTCATTCAAATTTGTACTTACAAATGTCAAAAACCTTCATAGAGGCCTGTGCGCATATTCCCCGTGTCCATATACATCTGTACACATCTGTACACGTCCATATGGATCCCGTACTTATCCCGTATGCAACCCGTTTTCATCCCATACGGATCCACACAAATACGTACGGATGTGGGAAAGATGCGGATCTTCAAGTATGCGTCGTGTGCGAACCCGTGTACGAATGTCCGAATAATTTGCACGAATAGATCCCAAGTTTGAAATTCGAATCAAACCTTTAAATTCGAATTTAAAAACGTTTGATTTGAATGTCAAAATTTTGTCAATTTGAACAAATTTCAAATGCATTTGAATATTTGTGCACATCCCTACTGTACAGTATAACAAACGTCAAGCAGTGGACTTTAATGGTTACCTGTCAAGAGCTAACAAAATGTGAGTTCTTAAAACATTTTTTAAGGAAATCTTGAAAATGCGACACACTTTGTGTTTTCCTCTTTTTTTGTGTATGTGCGTATAAGACAGTGATGGTGAACCTTTTGAGCTCAGTGTGTCAAAATTTGCAAGAAAACCTAGCTTAACTCGGGTGCTGTGTCACATCTAGAAATATTCATAATATTGTGATATTTGTAGCTCTAGTAAAAAAGTTATATTTTGATATATGTATTTTATTAAAAGCAAAAACAAATAATTCTTTACATTAGTGACTTTTGTTGCTAAATCTTCAATTGAAAGTTGGTATTTCGTACACTTCAAGAACAAGCAAGCACTACACACCCAGATGCCAGGGTGACCAGGTGTGTCACCCAAAAGGGCTTGGCGTGTCACCTGTGACACGCGTGTCATAGGATGGCCATCACCGGTATAAGAAGACAGTTTTTCTCTTACAGACCCTCCTGATTACACTGTTAACCAATCATGATTCACTGAGTTGCTCAAATAATTTATTGTGACTTCTTGAGAAATAACACATGCATATTTTCCTTAGAAAATTTTGCATAAGGTACCATTTTTCTTCCATTTCCCATTTTCACATTTTTGTGAATGTCTAGGGTTTCCTGTCCCGTTGAAGGATATCTTGAAAACTTTTGCAGCCTCAGTCTGACATAGAAGTCTAGTTAGAATAGCATGGCAGGGGAGGGGTGTGGTGTGGTGTTGTGTGGTTGGGTTGTCTAGGGCAGGGAATTGGCCATAACAGGTGGATCTCTATGCATGTACTGACCTTTTATATGATGATACAAAAATTCAGCCTCATTATTGTAGTCAGTACATAATTTTATCCTCCTTTCTCCCCTTTCCTATTTTCTTTTAGGCATTCCAAGTCGTAAGATCAGTACTTCTGCAGGTGCATCGACTGATGCTAGAACGCCACAGAACAGTCCTGAAGCAGAGGCTCGAGGAGGGAATATACAGCCCTCGTTTGTTGGCACTGGAGAGGATACAGTCAGGCTAGGTAAGAAAGATTGGTTCGTTTGATGTCTCCAAGAGCTTTATGGGGAAGCATCCTGCAAAAATCCAAAATTTAAAAATCCAAAATCATTTTTTGTGTTAATTTCTAACTCTTTAAAACTGTGATGAGTGGAGGGTACCTTTGCAGTGCAGCCATCACGGAGAAGCCAGAAGTATATGGTTAGGTTGAGATAGCTTCCTTCCTAAAAAAGAAATGTCTAAGTTACAAGTCATGTGTGTGGATTATGACATCTTTGCACTGTGCCTATCCTTTGCTCCCACAGCCCCTTGTAAGAACCTAGGGTCAGTGGTAGATAACACTTTTGGACCAAACTCAACTACAGTATTTCACTTAAGCAGGTTCCTTTGTAGGATGGAAAATAAATAAGTGTTCAGATCATCCAAGCTCTCAGTCTGCAAAATAGCACCTAAAAGCATGGATAGTTAATAGAACTATTTAAAAATTAATAGAGAGACAATAGGTACCAATAGATTCAGATCAGAATACTTTTACTGGAATGTAAGTTTGCCTGAGTACTGTTGCAATACCTGTGCTTTTAAAAAAAAATTATGTCCCATGTCGCAGCAAAAGAAATAGTTTGCAGGTTTGCATTTTTCCTTTTCCTTCCCCATCGTTTTTATGCCATGCCTTTCAGCTTGTAAACCTGAATGAGGGATTGTCTTGTCCCTGGTATTTTGTTAGCCATTCTTTATGGCTGAACTGGAATAAAAATATTCTGAGTCCATTCATTGTTATGTTCTCTGATCTGTTAGGAGAGAGGTTGGGGGGATCTGGGAACACGTGCAGTAGGTACAAAACTCATTTTAGGTTCCCTAGAGTTGTTAAACTGCTAGCTCTTGCATTTCATGTTCTCTGTGCCTTATATCTGGCTGCTAGTTCCATATTGAATATGGTGAACAGGCAGGTGGTAGCAGTATGTAAATGCACTTTTAAAATTTGAAAGGTCCTTTTCTTGGTAGTTCTATGCTTTTGCTTGATATCATTGTGACATTTCTTGCCCACTTTCCAGATTATGCAAGTGAAATTGTAGTGGTTTACTTTCAATTAACTGCAGTTGAAATCTTACCTATTTGTCTTTAAAAGGGTTTCCTGTTGATCCACGAAAGGTTTTGATTGTGGCTGGCCATCATAACTGGATTGTAGCTGCATATGCTCACTTTGCAGTTTGTTACAGGTGAGGACACAACAAGGAGCACTACATTTCAGTTACTTTGTGGTTTTTTCTACACTTATTTTACAGACATTGTCTAAAACACCACTGTGTGTAGGTTTCTGTGTTTTGTGCAGTGCAGTATAGCATGAGTGATTTAAAAAATATTTTTGTCTCCCTATGATTGCCTCAGCAAAACTTGATGCTTTCTGTGATGATTTTTGGGCAATGTACAGCCATATCCCTTGCATGTATGTGTGAGAAATGGCTCTATCTGATTGGTCTACTTTAACTGCTTTGCATTCCCTATTATACTGATTATGCTAGTGATTTCATGTATAAGAAGTATTGATCGAAGAATCACTATGCATTGAAAAAACTTGTATAACCTTGAACTGTTTTGAAAATTCAGATTAAATTGTGTAAAATAGTCTTCATATCATAGACGGAAAGGTGAACAAGTTTCATAAGAATGTCCATTGCTCCCTTACATATTTGTGAGAGATCTCAAAGCCAATCCTTTTTATTTTACTAAGTTTTCCTTCCCTTGTTTTCTATCCCATGTTGTTCTTTCTGTGTGTGTTTTTGGGAGGCGGGGTTCCTTGTTCTTTTTGTGTGGTGGTGATGGTGGTGAGCTTGTTGCTGTTATTTATAGGGCAGTTTGTTTCCATTCAGTCTTCTCGTTTCTGTGGCCTCCATAACTATATTAGTATGACAAGAAAGGAAGGAGAGTGCCATGATTAGCTCTTTTAGAAGGACCAAGTAAGAGGCACTGAGTAGGTAGCTGCTTGCACTTGACATGTTGGCTAACACATGAAGTGAGAGGAATTGCCCACTCCGTATCTCTCACTTTGTCCTCCTGAAAATATTTTCTCTGCATTCCCTCGGAAACTGGGCAACTAAAGGGTTAACGCCTGCTGCTCCTAGCAGGCTGCCGAAGTTTGGCGCATGCCAACTCCAAAATCGAAAGCGTCTCCCTCACTTCCCCAGTATTCGTTCTTCGCTCCTGCGGGCTGCCTCGTCACGGCAGTCCTGCGGCCGTTTGGCCGCGGTTTTGTCCATCTTACGTGGCCTTGAGCCACAGAAGAAAGGGCGCTCGGCGCCCCATGGAAAGAAGCCCTCGGGGACCCGGCTCCTGCCTCCCCGAGGTGAAGATTTCAGGTTTGGAGGGGGTCCCGAGGCGGCTGCGGCGTTGGATCCTGACCCGGCCCTCCCCCCTCCACATCCGTGCGCTTCAAGCGCTCGCGGCGCGCGTGAGGGCAGCTGCCGAGCCGGCTCCCCCCCAGGAGGCCGCTATCGCGCCGGGGTTTACACCGCCGCCGCCGCCGCCGCCGCCGCCGCCACCATCGCCAGCAGAGCCGGCGCGGACCCGGGATCCTCCTCCCGCGTCCTTCCTCCCCGCAGCTCCAGAAGAGCCTCCGGAGCAGCGGGAGCAACGCCCGGCAGAGCCGCTCTCAATTCCCGCCCCCGCCACCTCGGCGCGAGCGCGGGAAGACAGGAGGGAGCGCGCCAGCCAGCCAGCGGCCCTGAGGGAGGCCGGAGAGGCAGCAGCGCCCTCGGTTTCTGAGCCGGGCGCGCAGCAGCCACGCGGCTCTACACAGGACAGGAGCCAGGGAGCGGCAGTTCATCAGGAAGACCGACCAGCAGCTAAGATCAGGTCTGTCCCTCTTCCCCCTCCCATCCGGCGAACCAAGGTCGCGTCCCCATCGTCTTTTGACTCCCGTTCTCAACGCATGCTCTCTTCAGCTCAGCTATCTCAGGCTACGTCCCCACCCTCATTTGACTCCAGTGCTTTAACATCACTAACCTCGACTGTGCTATCTAAGGCTACGTCCCCATCCTCAACTGGATCCGGTGTACTACCCGTATCACTATCTGCTCAACCGACTAAGGACGCGTCCCCAAGTGAGATTTTTCCTCAGTCGTCTCCGGTTCCACTGTTGACTCCCAGTCCTAATATGGACCCTTCCACTTTTCAACCCTCAACCCAGGGGGCATCTGGAGCTCCATCTATCCCGATAGCCCCACTGGTGTCCTACCCCCCGCACATGGGGGCAGTTCAACCAGGACTGGTCGAAGCCATCAGAGCTGTCCTGAGAGAGGAAAGGAGTCTCAAGAAGAAAAGGAGAAGGCGTTCCTCCTCTTCATCGTCTTCCTCCTCATCCTCACGCTCACGTTCCAAGAAGAAGAAGCGTAGATCAAGTCGGTCCAAACACTCGAGGGGGCGTAGCCACAGCAAGCGCGGAACTTCTAAGAAGCCTACAAGTCAGGGGACCCCGGCGGAACCCCAGGCGGGGACCTCGGGCGTCCAGCCCCCTGCATCTGATCGGGCTTCTACTAGAGACACCGAGGATTCGGAGCTGGAAGAGGGGACATATATTTCTGATGGAGACCAAGACCAAGAGGGGCTGGGGTCCACAGCCACACCCCCTTCTTCTACGACTAGATTGTTTCTCCAGGAGGAGCTCGCAATGATGGTGGATGGAATGGTGGATCTCCTACACCTTCCTCCGGTTCCACAGACGCCCTCCACTCTATCAGAGGAGGCGCAGGGCCTCATGCTTGCTCAGCCGCCCTCTATTAAGGTACTCCCGGTGCCTGCTTCGTTCCAGAAGATTTTGGAGCTGGAATGGCAGACACCAGCGGCTCCTAGGAAGCTACCTCTCTTCCCTCGCCAGCTATGTACCACAGCAGAGGACAACGCATCCATCTGGGCGGTCCCTAAGGTGGATGAACCGATCGTGGCCCTCATCTCCTCGAACGTTTTGGTTCAACAGGAGGCCCAGCTGAAGGAGCCCCTAGAACGCAAGCTGGAGAGTTTCCTGAAGAAGGAATTTGAGACCCTGTCTCTTTCCTCAAGAGTGGCCTCAGCAGCTTCCCTCTTCGCCAGAGCAGGCCTGCACTGGCTTGACGAGCTGACGGTAGATCCAGCTATACCGGAGACAGCCAGCGGGCTACTCCTGAACATCAGGAGAGCCCTTGCCTTCTGTGCTGACACCACCCTGGACATCTTCCAGCTATCGGGCAGGGCCTCGGGCCTGAATGTGGCAGCACGTAGGACCTTATGGCTGCGCCATTGGAATGCAGATGTCTCATCTAAGTCACAGCTCATCGCTTGCCCATTTAAAGGCCAGCTTCTCTTTGGGGAACAAGCACTTCAACCGGTTCTTATTGAAAACAAAGAGAAGAAGAAGGTGATGCCGTCTGCGCAACAGCCGCATTCATCCGCTAAAGGCAAGGACAAGAAGAGATTCCCGCCCAGGAAGCCCTACTACAGGCAGCAGCAATTCCAGGGTTCCTTTCGTGGCGGCAGAGGCAGAGGCTGGTCCCGTCAACCCTCCTCAAAACCTCCTCCCCCCAAGCCTCCCTTCAAATCTCAGCCCAAGCCAGGGGCCTCAGCCTGACCCCCCCACCCCAGTGGGGGCGAGGCTGATGGAGTTCGCCCCGGTCTGGCTAGCTCATACACAGGATACTTGGGCTAGGCAGGTGGTTTCAGAGGGTCTGAAATTAGAGTTCTCATCTATTCCCAGGGGACGCTTTGTTGCTTCCCCGCTCTCAACCAACCCCGCCAAGAGACAGGCGGTCTTGAGGGAGGTGGCCCACCTCCTCGCCATTAAGGCCATAGAACCCGTCCCTGTGCAGGAACAGGGACAAGGGGTTTATTCTATTTTATTTGTTGTACCAAAGAAGGGGGATGCTTGGAGGGCCATTTTGGATCTTAAGTTTGTCAATAAATATCTGTTTGTTCAATCGTTTAAAATGGAATCTTTGGCCACTATCAGAGGAGGCATCAGCCCAGGGGATTTCCTGGCCAGTCTGGACCTTAAGGAAGCCTATTTCCATATAGGTATCCACCCAGAGAGTCGGAAATTTCTCAGGTTCTCCCTGGGGGGGCAGCACTTCCAGTTTAGGGCAATGCCTTTTGGCCTTTCCTCTGCTCCGCGTACCTTCACCAAGCTGGTATCGATCTTGGTTCAATCCCTCCGGCTCCAGGGGGTGGCAACCTTTGCCTATTTAGACGACGTCTTGGTGAGGAGCCCCTCCCTCGAGGAGGGAAGGAGGGCGGTAGCTAAGACGGTGGAAGTTTTTTCTTCCTATGGGTTTATTATCAATGAGCCCAAGAGCTCACTGGTCCCATCCCAGGTTTTGGTCCACCTGGGAGCCCTGATTGATACCTCCAGGGATAGCGTGAGACCTTCGGAGGAGAGGGTGGATTCTCTCATCTCCCTGGCCTCCAAGGTCTCCAGAGAGAGGTCTTTGGACCTTCGAGAGTTAGCTTCCCTGTTGGGTAAGATGACCTCGGTCATGGATCTTTGTCCATGGGCTAGGTTCCACTCTCGGCCTCTCCAGTGGTTCCTCCTTAGGTACACGGACCAAATTATGCAGTCTATTCCCCTCAGGCTGACACTCCCTGAGGAGGTTCGCCTTTCCCTGTCCTGGTGGCAGCAGAGGGGGCACCTGGTTAAGGGCTGTCCCATCAATGACCCACCAAGGGTTAAACTCACCACGGACGCCAGTAACCAGGGATGGGGGGGCCACTGCCTGGGCAGGACTGCCCAGGGTTCGTGGACAGATTCCGATAGGAAACACCGCATCAACTGGCTGGAACTTAAGGCTATCTTCCTCTCCCTCCAGTCCTTCCTACCCCTGGTCGCAAATCAGCATGTCTTGGTGGTTACGGACAACGTTACCGCCAAGGCACATGTCAATCACCAAGGGGGGTCAAGATCTAGACACCTCATGGATTTAGCTAGGGAGCTGTTTGAGTGGGCAGAGCTTCACGTTCTTTCCCTGTCTGCTATTCACATCCAGGGATCGAACAACACACTAGCGGATGGTCTCAGCAGAGTCCGGCTCCCCTTCGCGGAATGGAAGTTGGATCCGGAGGTCTTCCAGGACCTAGTTCAGCGCTGGGGGGCTCCCCAGTTGGACCTTTTCGCTTCCCCGGAGAACCATCAGGTCCCACTCTATTTCGCCAGGCACCTGGTGCCGGGGGCCTTGGGGGCGGATGCCCTCTCGGCCCCCTGGCCTCCTCAGCTTCTATACGCCTTTCCCCCGTTGCCCCTCCTGGGTCGCTTCCTCCGGAGGGTCCGCAGGGAGAAGGCTCAGGTCATCCTGGTGGCACCGTTTTGGCCCAAGAGGCCATGGTTTCCAGCCCTCTCTTCCATGCTGACAGAGCCCCCAGTTCGCCTTCCAGTTCGGGAGGGTCTCCTGTCCCAGAGGGGGTACACTCTTCCAGATCCGGGGTGGCTCTCCCTAGCAGCCTGGAGGCTCAGCGGAGAAGGCTACAGAGTATGGGACTTGACAGCGGAGTAATAGAGACGATGATGGCTTCACGCAGGGACTCCACCTCTCGCATATACGAGACCACCTGGAAGGTCTTTTCCAGGTGGTGCGTCTCTCAGCAGGTGGACCCGCTGTGTCCTTCAGCGGAGGAGGTGGTCGCCTTCCTTCAGGCTGGCTTGCTGAAGGGTCTGTCCTTTAACACCCTCAAGAGACAGGTGTTTGCCATCTCAGCCACGCTGGAATTCTATCCGGTTCCCAAGTTTAACTCCCATCCTCTGGTTAGGAGGTTTCTAGCGGGAGCCAAGGCTAAACTACCTCAGGTGGTCCACCGTCTCCCGGACTGGGACCTACATTTGGTCCTCTCGGCCCTGGAGGGTCCGCCTTTTGAGCCTATAGCAGACATATCTATGAAAATCCTGTCATATAAGGTAGCATTTTTGGTGGCCATCACCTCGGCACGTAGAGTGTCGGAGTTGGCGGCTCTTTCAGCAGAAGATTTCCTTTGTACCTTTACTCCGGACTCGGTCATCCTTAGGCTAGACCCTGCATTTAAGCCTAAGGTAGACTCCCTGTTCCACAGATCCTTAGAGTTGCACCTTCCTTCTTTCTGTAACAAGCCACAACACCCCTCGGAGAGGTCTTGGCGTAAGGTAGACGTACGCAGGGCCCTCAAGGCTTATCTCACACGAACTGCCCCCTCCAGGCAGTCCTCTTCTCTTTTTGTGAGCTTTCACCCTCCTACCCTAGGTCAGAAAGCTTCCCCTCGGGTTATAGCCTCTTGGATTAGGGCCTGTGTAATGATGGCCTATAAGTGCAAGAACAGGGAACTCCCGGGGAGGGTCCAGGCTCACTCCACCAGATCAGCAGCAGCATCTGCAGCCATGTGGAGGAACGCTTCGGTGGAGGAGATCTGTCGGGCGGCGGCTTGGAGAAATCCATCGACCTTCACCCGTCACTATCGCCTGGACCAATTCCGTTCGGCTCAGGCCTCCTTCGGACGCAGGGTCCTGCAGCAGGTGGTTCCGGGAACGGTAGGAGATCGGCGTCTGCCGCTACTGGTTATGGCTGGGACCCTTCCCTGTGGGGGGGGGGGTACAGAGGACGGAACCATGGGAAGGTAGGAGTCTGCTCCTACTATTCCATTCTCGTATTTCCTCGGACTGGAGGAGGGGTCTCCTCCAGAGGCTGGGTGACGTAAGGGACACTGAGACCCTCCCTAATTGGGGAGCTTTGGTACGTCCCTTTAGTTGCCCAGTTTCCGAGGGAATGCAGAGAATGAACAATTGGTTACTTACGTGAATGTTCATTCTTGTCATTCCAGAGGAAACTGGGGCCCTCCCTCAGTGTCCTCAGTCTAATCATTGTTTGCATCTCTCTTGGTTTTTTCTTTGTGTTTCTACCTCTACAGGCTCCCGGTGGCTCGGCACAGTAGCAGTCGCTCAGCTGGAATACTGGGGAAGTGAGGGAGACGCTTTCGATTTTGGAGTTGGCATGCGCCAAACTTCGGCAGCCTGCTAGGAGCAGCAGGCGTTAACCCTTTAGTTGCCCAGTTTCCTCTGGAATGACAAGAATGAACATTCACGTAAGTAACCAATTGTTCATTTTCTACCTTGGCCAGAAATGGGATTGCTGTCTTATTCTGAGTTTCACAAGAAGACAAGAACTATTTCTGTTCGCAGTAGGGATGCCTCTTATTATTTTTTTCTGGTTTACTTGTATTGAAACACAAAACCAGTGCATACCCAATGTATACATTTGCATAGATTGTTACTCTAGGATTATTGTCATCTTACTTCAGTAATGAGTGAAGTATTTATTTAAGAATTTATATCTTTTCACTGAAAGGTCCCAGGGCAGGTCACAATAATAAAAAATATATTAAAAATATTAAAACATATCTAATATATGTCTCCCTCCCTCATTAACTGCTGCTTAACTCCTCATCTTAAGGAATCACAAACAATCAGTTCCACAAGATTTCAGCACAGAGAAAAGGGAAAGAGCAGGGCCCATTTAATCAGCTCATCTGCCACTTGATCTTTCAGTTTTCTCAAATTTGTCCACAATAGCAGATCACTGTGAAGACTATAAAAGTTAGACCTTGCTTTTCTACGTTGTCTTGTAAGCCGATAGTAAGGGTCTGGTCTCTCTCTCTTCCCTGCCCCTCCTCATATTGTTCTGTTAGGGCAAAGGGAAAACTATATGCCTCCTCTCTTCGTATCACACCAAGTAAAATGCCTGTGCGTGGGTTTTTTTCCCCCTTTGGTTTGGAAAGCCTACTAGTAAATAGATCTAGAATTACATACAAGGTAAAAAGTCTTATCTACTATAGAATCAAACTTTAAATTGTTGAAATTATATATCTTAGTATTTCATACTTAACTGTGATTTTTTTCAAACACTTTTTCTGTTTTCTACAGGTTGAGACAGCTGTAGCCTGTTCAACAGTGTAGCTCTTTTTGGAACCCCCTCCCCTTATTTTTATGTATTTATATTGTAGAATTAAGGAATCATCTGGATGGCAGCAAGTGTTCACAAGTCCATACTTAGATTGGACTATTGAACGTGTGGCTCTGAACGCAAAGGTTGTTGGTGGTCCACATGGAGACAAAGATAAAATGGTTGCTGTTGCATCTGAGAGCAGTATCATATTGTGGAGCATTCAGGATGGTGGTAGTGGTAGTGAAATAGGTGGGTGTTCTCTTTTAATTCTAATACTACAGAGTGATTCAGTGCCTTAAAACTTTGTGCTACAACTGCATGCCTAATACCTTGCCTGCAGTGGATGAGAAGAAAACTATTGTGCATTGCACATTTATTTCCTCTTGTTGCTTCTCTGTCAGTCACTTGAAGGCTAAAGCAATATCTTAATAGGAAGGAAGATAAAATCAGAAAGCCATAGTTGCCTTAATGGGTGGATATTGGTAAATGTCACTTATTGAAGTGTTACGGAAGCCCTGTTGTGATAAATAAGCAGAAAGTAATTTAATTTTTGACTGACTTATTTCAGCTCTGCATGGTGAACCTGAATGTGGGAATTAGAGATGACAGTTTGGAATGACTGCCAGCTTGTCTTGTTCTTACTAAAAGCTATGTTTCTCAAGGTCTCCTTCTGATAACCTTCAAAAAAACACAATATGGGCAATGCTTTGCCACTAATAATCTTTTGAGTAGAAATTAGTAGAGATAGCCAGGGCTAGGCATCAGACAGCTTCAGAGCCAAAGGCTTTGTGTTACCAGAAGGAACATAAATATGAAAAAGTCTTTCAGAAAAGCCAAATACTTCACTCTGGAGATCTGATTGATAGCTTGTCTTGCTTATTAAAATACATACAAGCTTCCGAACATCAGTATAGGCTTTTTTGAGCAGGGACAGAGAGAAAGATACAAGGAATCTCTTGAGTTCCAGAAGTAGCTTTTAAGTAATGTTGTAATGATTATGACAGTCTGTTTCCTCCAGCTATGAGGAGCTGTCACCATAGATTTAATTTACTTAGAAGCATAGACGTAGTATCTTGGTGCCCTTTCCCCAAATTAGCAATATGTTTAAGAAGTATTCAGTAGAGCAGCATTGCTTTCTGCCTTGGAGTAATCAAATACTTGAGGGACTTAACATTTTATTGGGGAAAATGACTTAGAAGATATGTGAATATTTAAATCATTATGTGCTTTTTTGCGGTTAAGAGGTTTTATATATGTATGCATGGACACATACATGTGCGTATGTGTTCATAAATCACTAACACATTCAGTTGAGCAGCAGTTAAAAAAATATGTAATTTTTAAGAGTCCTGGTTTCCCAGGTATTTGTAGTTACTGAAAGTGAAACTGGTTTTTGAAGAAACTGTGTGCCTACTATCTATAACAGGGACAAACTGTATCAGAAGGAACCTGGCCTTGAAAATTGTCATTAGCTCTGTTTTGGATAAAGTTAGAAGCTTGTGTGTCAAACTGCAGTCCATAGCACTTGAACTGCTCAAAAGGGAGAAATTGTAAGAATCTTCCCCCTTGCAAGTCCATGTCTTTGCTAGAGGGGAAGGTGAGGAGTGTAGTGACGGAACTGTGAAGTATAGTTTAAAAGCACCAATAAATGGCTCTTTCCTTCTGAATTCTGTTTCCCAGTTAAACTTGTAGCCATGAGGTAGCGAGGCCTCTTGGGTCCTGTAGTGATGTCATCCCATGACCCATAGAGATGCCACTTTTAATCTTTTCCTCACATTCTTCTCTCCTGTGCTCTCTCCTTTCCCTTAAAAAGGCATGGACTTTCATGGGAAAATTTTAACAGTCTCTCCCACCTTTGAGCAGTTAAAATGTTACAGATTGCAGTTTGAGACATCTCTAATTTGTCAGGAGTCCCCCCCTCCCCAAGGTGGTACAGAATACTGAAGTAAGCAAAATACTATTTTTGTACCCATTTTGTATGCCCATGTTCTCTTATTATTCTTTTTTTAGAAAAATGAATGAGAACAGGCAACTTGTGCATACGCATGGATGAATTTATATCCTGCCTTTCATCAGCAGGTCCCAGGGTGGGTCACAGTAGTAAAAAATAAATTATATAAAACATTCAATATAACCCTCCCTCCCTTTCTCCCACCTATCCACCCTTCAGTATATAACAATGTTACAAATTTTATCATGCCATCTCAGTATACAAGAATAATAATGTTTTTAAAAAAATCAGTTTTGCCACCCTGAAGAAGATTATAGATCAGTTTTTAATATTTCTCACACTTGGTTGTTCTAATCACAATTAAGTAGAAAATAGTTGATCAAGAAAATTCTCTCAAGTTCTGTTCTCTAAACTGAATTAAACATAAATTAGTCATTTTAAAAATGATAACTTATTAAGTGTTAAGAGTACAAATATAATTTTGTTCAAAGCTGTGTAATTCTGTTACACATGCTTTAAGAATGGCAATTTGAAATTCTAAAGAGTTTTTAGTCTATTTTAGTCATTTAACAAGCAGCACTCTTCTCTTTCAGAGAATTTTGCAGGCCTATTTGTCTTGCAAAGGCCAATGTTAGCAGCCGTGCCTTGGGATAGAGAAGTAGAGCTTTGTTCATGTCCTGTAAAAGAAACAATTTGTTGTTACAAACACTCCTCAGAAGCTGACAACACCATCTATGGAAAATTGCAAGGGCTGGCATCTCCATGATAGAGCTCTCCCAGAGGCTGTTTTCCCTTCAATATTACTTACATAAGATACCACTGCTGGATTGCTGCTATAAGCAATATTTTACTGGGAGAGCCCCTTAAGACAAGAACCTGTCATTACTTATGCCATCTTCTTCCCTGTGGATGGCCGTCAGGATTGTTGAGCCTAAGCAGGAGTGACACTTTAAATTCCTTCAGACTATTCATGCTGTCTTCCTTGATTTCCCCGAACCTCATCCTTCTCCAGAGTAATCAATTCTAGTTGTTTCTCTCCTTTTTATTATTGCCTGCTTTTGTGTGGCCTGCTGTTAAATATAGTCAGTATCAGAGATGATCATATGCCCTGAAAAATTATTTGGCATTGTAATTAAGTCACTTTATGCACCATGATTCTTGACTGCTCTCTGAAAACATAGCAACTAACTTTCCACCATTTTTTAAAAAAAGCATCCTGCTTCTTGGTGTCACATTTTTACCCTTGTAGAATTTGGATATCTGTAAAAGTCTTAGAGGATTCTTTTGGAGAGTTCTTGATATTACATGTAATATGCCTGTTTATATTATAAACTTTATATTACACATTGTCTATACGATAGCATGATTATCTACAACAGGATTCTTAGGTTCATAATTCATTTAAAGCTTATAAATGGCAACATTTGGCAACATTTCTTTTTTGTGTTTAAAGCAACAATCATTATTTTCTACCCTTTCATTGAAGTCTTACAACAGCCTTGTAAGGTAGATTATGCTGGAAAATTGTAACTGGCTTCAGCTGATCTTCCATGCATAAGTGAGAGTTTAATGATGACCTAGTCATCCTATACCATGCTAGCTGTCTTAATAGTTATTACCCAGTGGGTATAGCTGTCAAACCTTCGGAAGAAGATGGCATATAAATGGCATGAACTAAATGAACAACTTCAGTTTATAAATAGCTGAAGTGGAAAGCTTGAAAAAATTAATTCCTAGACCAGCTTTTAGCTTATCAGTATTAGTGTATTGTTTAAAAAGTTGTAAATAGTTTAGTTGGTTAAACAACTTATTATTAAGTAACAAAATGTAAGGTAAATTATGTGCTTCATGTTAGAGAAACCCACATAAGGTCATACATTTTAAGAAAAGTAGAACAAATGTAACGAATTTCCACAAATATAAAATCTCAGATATGCAGTTGGGTAGTACCCATCACAGCCAGTTAGTGACCCACACAGTAAAGAGCAAATGTGTGTTAAGAACATGAGACATTTTTAATTGCAACCTCATTGAGGTTTGAGTGTATTAACACAGAACACAATGTAAGAGAAGTCCTACTGGGGAATGAACCATCTAATCCAGCAACTTATTCCTAAAGTCCATGGAAGCCAGCTAGCAGGATGAAAGCACCTAGCTTACCTTGCTCACGGTCCTCCAGCAAAATATTTTCTCTGTGATTGTTCATAGATTCAGCATTTCTGGTATTTGGGGAAGAAGAGAAAACTTTCTTATCTATTTAGTCTATACTATACTATCCATAGTTATAAACAGTAATTTCATGTGCTGTTTACTTGCCTTCTTTCTAATTGAAAGTCTGCATAAGAAAACTTGATTGCCCCTTTATAATTTTAGCTGCTCTTTTTTGAACCTTTCCGACAACAGTTTCTACATATATAATGTCCTGTTTAACTTACTACGTTTGGCACAGAGTGAATTTTGACCATAGAAACTGCAGTTATAGGGCAGTATAGTTGACAAATCTCATTTAAAACAATCCGTACTTGGTTAAGATATTGTTAGATGTGGAAAAAGAGTGCATGTGTTGTTGTCATTGTTGAGACAGTCTTAAAGTAACATTGTGCTCTTCTCAATGAGTTCTGAAGAGACTTCTTTTTACATTTATCAATCTGTATTTATTCCAGCAACAACAGTAATCTCATTGGTGTTTTTCATTCTTACAGGAGTATTTAGTCTGGGAGTTCCCGTAGATGCACTCTTTTTCATTGGTAATCAGTTGGTGGCTACTAGTCATACAGGCAAAGTTGGAGTATGGAATGCTGTGACTCAGCATTGGCAGGTATGTTAATCAGAAATGCTATCAGGGGTGTGTTTTGTGAACGTGCAGAACCATCATTATTGAGAATACCTCCAAATGGAAATAGACATTTTCAGCCCTGCCCTTGTCGGGAGAGCAGCATGGAAAATGCCAGTTTCCATGCATTTTTGTGTAATGCAGATCACAGAAGCTGAGATTGTGTGTCGTAGTATAGTTGCAGATACATACCTTGGAGTTATTAAAAGGATGGATGACAAAACGTGCTTGTATTACAGTAAGCTAAAAAGACTTAACATTGCATTTGATTACAGATCAGATTATTCTTATCTAACACAAGACAAAGAAGCTTCTGTGGAATTCAGGGGTTTTGTCATCTAGTCAAAAGCTATTTAATTGATTGTACTGTACCTCAAGCCTCAGATATCTGCTTTATCTTTTTAATCTCAAATGCCCTATGATTTTTATGTACTGTATTACACATTCTGACAATGGGAATAGAGATTCTTGAATCGCAGATAAGACTGAAGGAAGAGCTGGGCATTCATGCAGGAAACAAACCTTGTAACACAGCCAGATGAATGTCTCTGTGGCACAATGTAAAGACACTCTGTAATGAAATCCAAGAGGCTGCCTTGCAAATCTCAAGAGGCAGAAGTGACCTAAGGCTGACTTCTATGGCTGCCACATCACTGGTTGAATAAATCCTGATTTTACCGATAAGTGACAGTCATGCCAATGAATAACACCACAAAAATGCAAAAAGCCAAGTGCTATAAGGCAATAAGTTTGTTATGTATTGAAGGCTGACCTCGTGTGTTTGAGTCTAATGAAAATGGCTAAAATCTATATAGGCTCTGTTTCTATGCTATTTATAAGTTTGTCTGTATGCTGTTTTCCTCAGAAAGTTGCTCAAGATAATTCAAGGCAAAAATAAACATGATGCAATATAAACAATACAAATAATACCTTTTAACACTAAACAGAAAATACACAAATGCAAAAGCAGTAGATAGGTTCTGTGATTAATCTGCAAAGATTAATGCAGAATGAGACAGAAACAAGAGCAGTGGCAAGAATTAATACTGGCTTGCACTACCTGAGAAGCAGGTGGGCCACCTCCTACTGCAGGGTTCATCCTCTTACAAACACCTGAAATTCTATCATTTTTTAACATGCAGGTAGTATGTGGGTGCTTCAGAATGTTCTTATTCTGCTCTTTAGTCAGACTTCCTGAAGTTATATAACAATAATTCAAATTTCAAGTAAGGCAGTTTCCCTGCCTACAGATTTGTAAATTAATTTATAGTCATAAAAGGAGAAAGTTAAGTAAACTCAGATCCCAGTTCTTACGTTGTCTATGCTCTAGTAACTTCCAAAGTAGACTACATGGGATACCCTTGTGGTGCAGAATGTAACAGCATGATTGCTGATGTGAGATTCTGACCAGATGCATGTCAAGCTGATCTACTCTGGTAACCAGTTTCCCTCTGATCCCAGTTCAAGGTCCTGATATTAACAAATGAAGCCCTAAATGGCTTGGATGCTGAAAGTTTGAAGGAAGGCCATCTCCCGTATGGATCTGTTACTCTTCGAGGTGTAAGGGATTGTAACACACAAGAGGGCCTTTTCTCTGACAGCCACCCCCCACCCTGGGCTTTGGAACAACCTCCTCAACTTTACATAGTGCCTGGTTAAAACATATCCCTTCACCCAGGCCTTTGATGCATAGTTTCCTCTGAATCTCATCCTGCTATATTTTAAATACGCTTTAGTGCTTGAATTTCAGGCAAAGGATGGGATACAAATGTAATAAATAAACAAATAAATATTGTTTGAATAAGAGGCCCAACAGTCTCATTTCCTTCCGCTTCTAAAAGCTAATGACATATTGTTCCAGGTGACATTGATCTTTATGTAGGTATTGTTTTAGGGTTTTTTCTAGTTTTTGTTACTCTTAAAACAGTTCTTGTCTTACTCTGTGGGTTTGTATAGTATGGCAGGGCTGCAGGCACAGGTCAGGTGTCCTATCAGAAGACTTCTTCTGGTCTCACTGAATGTTACTCTGGTCTGCAGTGCGCCAGAACATAGTTTGGCCAGATCTACAGGAAGCATCCGGTTGAAGCCCTGGCATTATTGCCCCTTTGTGTTTTGACGACTGAGTGGTGCTTATGTGATTTATGGGAGTCCAAGTTGTGAACAAGCAGTGAGGCTATCAGTTTTATTATAGTTAATGTTTTAATGCTACAGTTCACTTTGGATAAGTCACTCCCATAGTGAAATGTAGATGATACCTTGTTCATAGATAGTACCGTAGATTGCCGTTTTTCACTTATCAGTGTATAGTGTAAGAAGGTCTTACTTATGTTCAGGGGAGAGAAGTTGATAACATGTATATGAAGAACTTGCCTGGTGTGCAGGGTTTACTTTGGAAAAAATGGAACTATCTGGCTGCATTCTGCTAGACGAGCAGAATGACTGAGAAAGGTGATAAAGCAGCCAAGCCTCCAGTTTTTTCAATTTTTTTTCCTACAGTATCATTGGTTTTAAAAAATATATGTTGCGGGTAAGATTTTTAAAGACTGTCGTAGAAGAGGGGAGACTCTTCTTAGAGTGAAGAGAATGTAGCGAGCTAAAAGGCAACTTATTTAAGAAGTGTTGGAGGCAAGAGAGTTTTTGAGAAGCCTGTCAAAACAAGGGAAGAAAATAGGTTTTCTGTGTGACTCATTGGGTAGGATCATGAGACAACCTCCCGTGCCTGAATTTCAGAGTGTTAATTTGAAGGAGCAAATAAAAGTTTAGAATCTGTGGAATCACTAATCAGAAGGCAAGGTTAGTTTTGGTTGAAGATTAAGGTATGGCATTTATCAAGATAAAAATCTGTTAGAGAAGTGGAATGTGCAACAAAATTTAGGCAAGCTTTATTTTCTGTGGGGTGCCTTCAAGTATTTGGCAGGATTTTAAGGAAATGCACTGACTTGCTGCCAGTTCCCTGAATAAAGAATTCAGAAGTGAATTTTGCATGAAGAGAAATATATCTTGCTGTAAAAGTGAACATTAACATGTAATTGCTGTTTCTGTCATTTTAAAAGCCCTAAACTGCTTCAGTTGTACAAATACTAAAATATATATTTTCTTTATAAATTTTCTCATGCAAACTCTATTTTCCTATGGAACCCTTTCCAGTATGTTGAATTCTGCAAATTATTATGACTTTTCCTCAGCTTGCAATGATAATAGTACCTGGCATTTGCTCTTTTAAGATATAGGTAGACTGGCTGTGGCTGCTTAATGTTACATCCATTCTTGAGGGGAAAATTCTGACAGAACTGTTGTGAGCTATACATAACCTGGCCAGAAAATATGACATTTAACCGTTTCTGACTTTCTCCCATCCCCCACCTAAACGCTTTGGGAAAGGGTTTATAAATAGTGTTAAGGATTTAATCCAAACTGTCCTAATCTTGAAGGCTTTTCAGAGGTTTTGGTGTCCATCTGTGTAACCACATGAAATGAATTGTTTTATAAAATGTGTGAACTTGATGAAGCCTGAAATTATAGCCCAAAATAACTCTTTTCAGACATTGCATGGTTAAGAACTGCAGCAGAAGTCTAGGCAAATGCCCACTGGAACTGTTGTCATCGTCCATATACATAAGAATATAAGAGGACCCCTGCTGCATCTGGCCTCATCCCAATGAGTCCACCATCCTTTCTCACACAGTGGCCCACCAATAGCTTCTGGGTGTTCTGAAGCAGAAGACCAAGATAAAATCTTCACCTGCTCCTGAATCCCTACAAATGGCCTTTAGAAGCATCCTGTCTGTTTCTCCAACCTGGAGGCAGTACCTAGGCATCCATTCTAATAGCCACTGATAGGGTCTTCTCAGTGATGGCTCCTAGACTATGATAGTCTTCCCCTTGAGGTACGTCAGGGTTTGGTTTTAAATGCTGTTACTCATCCTGAGACCTTTGGGTATAGGGCAGGATAAACATGCAAATAATAAATAAATAAGTAAATATCTAGAACTGAATTCTCTGGAGAAGGATCAAAATGAAGTATTAACTAGTTATATAGATCACATATTGCACTAATTCATAAAAATTTGGGTTTTTTTATTGTAGGTTCAAGATGTTGTTCCTATTACTAGTTATGATACTGCTGGGTCATTCTTACTGCTGGGCTGTAACAATGGTTCCATATACTACATTGGTAAGACTCCATATAATAATAACAGTGCCTTCTGTGTAGGATTTACAGGATTGGCGTGCAGAGAAATGTTTAATGTAAAGAATGTTTAACTTTGATGCTGCTCCTAATAGGAAATAAAAGAATGTGGTCTGTTTTTCCTGTTTTTTTGTGGTTCCTCCCAGATGGTCATAATAATGCCCATGGGTGCTTTTGATGCCAAAACCTTAGAGCTGCCCTGAATCTCACCATTGGAAGCTGTTTCTGCATAATCATCCTATGATCTGAATCCGTGTTGCTTCCAGTTTTAAAATAATAGTAATTGTTTAGTACTGTCATCCATGCCACCAGTTTCTTTTAATAGTGGGTGGTTCTAAAATATGTTAATAAACACCTATTTTCTTTTACAGATATGCAAAAATTTCCTTTACGAATGAAGGATAATGACCTTCTGGTCACAGAACTTTACCACGATCCTTCCAATGATGCCATTACAGCCCTTAGTGTTTATCTTACGCCAAAAACAAGTTTGTATTCCTAAATTTGTAATTTACATTAAAATTCTACCAAGAGTCTTGTTTGATTCAGTATGAACAATATTCTCAGTAATTCTTTTGTCAGAAGTTTTAATTTTGAAACCTTCCAATGCAGGAACTTCTGCTTTCCAGTGACCTTACTCCACAACATAAATACACCAAACAATACATTGTATAACCAGAAAATTATTGTGGATTTGACATGTAGGTTTGCTTGTTTGTGTGTTAAGATAATTCTGACGGTCTATATTTGAAGAGGAAAGTGTGTGCAATGAATCTCTCTTGTTGCAAAAATCAAATATTGGTATACAAATATTAAGGGAAAGAAATCAAGCAAGTATCTCAAAAATAGCAAAGTTGTATATAAGCATTTCATCAGTCAGCTGTAATTGTTGAGCACCTCAGAACAGCTGTCTAATATTGGAAGTTAATATAATTGAATTGCCACATACAGTTTCCCCTTGTTTTGGCAGGTGTAAGTGGTAACTGGATTGAAATTGCATATGGCACAAGTTCTGGAGCAGTACGTGTGATTGTGCAACACCCAGAAACTGTTGGATCGGGTCCTCAACTCTTCCAGACCTTCACAGTCCACAGAAGTCCTGTTACAAAGATCATGCTATCAGAGAAACATTTAGTTTCAGGTAATTTTGTTGAAATTAAGTATGGCTTCCTAGCTTTTTCTTTTCTTTTTTAAAAAATATGCAGTTGTGCAGTAGTAAAAGTCAATTTTCATCTGCATTTCCTGATCATGTTGATTTTATAATGTGGAATCCCAGTGAGACTTAGGGCACGTCCCCATGCATGTTTTGGTCCAAATAGAAATTGGGTTCGGCAAGGGTTGTCCCCATGCACTTTTGATTTGGTCCGATTTCCGCTAACCAAACTGCCCAAACCAGGACCAAATTTGGTACTGGAAAAAAACAGGTCTGGGCACAGTTTGGGGGTTCGGCACATATTGCTTTGTGAGCCAAGCCTGCGCACGGGGATGGTCCTGGGCTGTTTGGGGAGGAGATTGGCGCTCGCATCATTGGGAGGTGGAGTTTCATGTCCTGTGCTTGCCATTCCTGCCCTGTACATTGGAGATTGCAACCGCTGAGATTTTGGGAGTGCTTTGGTGTTCAAGCAGGAACGATTAGGGAATCGAATGGCCTTCGCTGCCCCCCAAGACTCTTTTATACATGTATTCCACCCCCCGTTTCCCAATCGCCAAGGCGGGCATGATAATGGCTTGATTTTTCTCCATTTTAAGCTTGCCGGGTGTTCTCACGGTTCCTGAGTGGCATGCAAAGCTGCTCAACTGCTTAACTGCTGCCAAATCTTGTAGTAGACTTGGTTTTTAAAAACTATTATTTTTTCTGTTTGGTCCTGGCTTCACTGTGCCAATAAGGGGGAATGTGGCATTTGCAGTGGGCAGCATACATCAATCTGGCTTCCAATGAGGAGAGAGGGGGTGGAGAGGAGATGGCGCTGCCCCCCTGTGCCAGGGTTTGGCACGGTCTGCCTGGGGAGAGCTGAATCTGCACCCCCACGTTACTGGGAATGACATGGGGATGGGCAACATTCGATGTTGGTCCTGCACCCGGTCCAGTGTGTGCCCAGTCAGACCCAAATGGCTTGCATGAGGACGCAGCCTTAATACAGGAGCAACATGGAGAAGATATAGAGATGAGACTGGACAGCCATCATTTTCTGATAGTTTCTTTGTCTAAAAAAATAAAACCATTGCACAATGGTCTACACAGTTGTGCACTACAGATCATAAAGTTCTTCAGAGTATACTCTGTGTGACCTACATGCATAGTCAGATTAAATTTTCCAGGAAGTGCTAACTGTACCGCTATCTTATCCCATTCAGATGGCTATAATAAGTCTGTACTTAAGAGCCTTCCCAGACTGGTGCCTATTTTTGTAGCACTTCATTGAAGACACAGCAGTAGTGACTTAAAAATAAGAATCAGATACTGGAAGATAAAACAATAATACCTCTATGCTTTGTTAACATTATCTTGTATTCCTTCTAGTTTGTGCTGATAACAATCATGTTCGAACATGGACAGTTACACGTTTCAGAGGGATGATTTCAACACAGCCAGGATCTACTCCTTTGGCATCGTTCAAAATACTGTCTTTAGAAGAGACGGAGAGCCATGGCAGTTACTCTTCTGGAAATGATATAGGTACATAAATTGTTTCAAGATGGAACAGCTGGGTGCCTACTCTTTTTAAAATTCTGAATTTAATTTTGCAATATATCAGAAGTGTTCTGCAAATAATAAGTATCATTGCCCTAGCCTAGCTCATAGATTCTGCTTTTCCTGGGCTCTGCCAAATTGTTACTCTTCCAACATCTGCCAAGGCTTACAGAGAATGAAGGAGACAGAGTTCCCACCATGAGCCCTGCTTCTGACAAAATGGAAGGCTAATACCACACTAAGACATCGGTCTTAAAATGTGTGAACAATACCCTAAACTTTAAGGGAGATAAGACAGGACACATAGTACATAATAGATGTAACAGTTATGCTATGGAGAAATAGAAAGGAAAAAAAACTATGAACAGAAATAGGGTGGAATTCTCTTTTCTCTCTTCTAGAGCTACTGCTTATGGTAAGTATGTGAGTGTTAGTTTCTGAGCAAATACAGCAAGAGTTTAGGTGGCTCTGTCACTTGGTGAAGTACTCTTCTCCCATATAAAGTATTTGCAAACCTAAAAATAATTAAGTTCATAATATCCGAAGATGGCTGTGGACAGCCTATGAATCTCATTTAATTTACTTCTCTAAGGCTCTAGCTATGAAGGCAGCAATACTAGCCACTGACCAAATGTAATGGATTTTTGGTTACTGCATTTGATCAGCAGCTACTAATGAAAAATCCTTTGTCTCTTCATTTTATATGCTAATATTTGATAGTAAAGGTCCTAAGGAATATACTAAGCACTCATAAGAGCATAAGAAGAGCCCTGCTGGATCAGGTCTTGGCCCGTCTAGTCCAACATCCTGTCTCATATAGTTGCCCACTGGTTGCTCCTGAGTATTCTCAAGCAGAACACAAAGGCAGAATGTTCACCTGCTCTCAAATCCCAGAAAATGGCCTTTGGAGGCATCCTGCATGTCTGTCAACCTGGAATTAAGTACCTAGTCATTCATTTCAGTAGCCATTGATGCACCTGCCCAGCATGAAAACTCTGCTGGAGGCTTTGAGATCCATTTTAGAAAGTTGGTAGACAAAACGCCGTGTTGATTGAGTTCTACGACACAAGTAGATTTTGGGGGTTTGTCTCACATTTTTAGTGTCTTGTTATGTTTCAAATGTGTGTTCTGAAGAGAGGTAAAGAGAAAGAAAAATATCCTAAATTATACAAAATTTAGAATTCTTTGAGGACAAAACATTGCGTCTTCAAAATTTTGATAAATATGAGGTTACAGTCTAATGGGTAAGGCAGTTAGCTCAGAGATGATGTGATACCCACCAAAACACTACCTGAGAAAAAGAGGTCTAGAAGAAAATTATTTAATAAGTTTTCAGGACAGGAACCTATCCTGGGACTCAAGGGAATAAGACATGCTTTAACATATGGGTAAGAGTCAAAGGGAAGCCTGAATTTGTCTCAGAGAAAAGAAAGGGTGAAACCTACCTCTTAATGGTGTTTTATTTCACTCCCTTTGAAATGCCTTCCTTAAGGATTGTGGGACAAATAGCTTCAGAGGCATCAAGTGAGGAGTGGGATCTCTCCTGGCAGCAGTATCAAAAGGCTTTTGATGTATTGTTGATTGTGATGGTTTCAGGGATACAGGCTGCAAACTGTTTTGCTTTCTGGCCTTGCAGGTTTCTTGCAAGCTGCAATAGCCAGCCTTGTTGCAAACAGCTTGTTGCAAGACCTGGGCAGAGGCTGCAAAAAGGGCGGGAAATCCTGTGCGGGCCCTGCTGCAATGATTGGCTGCAGCTGGTAGTTGGAGGGAAAAGCTGTCCGGGGATCTTATTACTGGAGGGGGCTAGAGGAGGAGTTCCTACCAATCAGGCATGGGGAACAGGCACCTCTACCAGGAGTTTCCAGCAGCATTTTATTGCAGCAATTTTCCCCAGGAAGTGACAGCCAATCAGGGCCAAGGGAAAAAGGTATAAAGGAACACAGATTACAGCAGACTATGTCTTCATGCTGGGAGAAGAGCTGAAAGGAACAGAAGAGCTGAATCCTGAAGGAGCCGGACCAGTAGTTGACCAGGGGTCTTCGTGCTGGGACAAGAGCTGAAGGGAACAGAAGAGAGCTGAACCTGAGGGAGCTGGACCAGTAGCTGACCGTTGGTCTATTGGCTGAGTGATTTCTGAAGGAGACAATTGTGAGGATTGTGGCTCTGAGGGAGACTTCACTAGCAACTGACCAGGCTGGATGATTGGTCAAGCAAGGACGGACTGGGCCTTGTGATCATCTAGAGCCACGTTCTGGTACACTGGCTAGGCTGTGGCAGAGCAAGTCAGAGGGGGAGGAGCGTGGAGAGGTTTGTCTTTTAAAAAGGAACTATTTTCCTTTAGAGAAAGGGGAGCTGATAGGCTGGGAAGCTGGTAACCTTAAGAGACTCATAGACTTAAACCAACAAATACCTGAACCTTATTTTCCTTTCTAGTATTGCTTGTGTATAATAATAAACTTGTTTTAGTTTACTGTTGAAACGCTTACTACCAGTGTTTTGTGTCCTCACTGTAGTATTCACTTGGCCGTTGCATGAACTCAGCATCCTAACAGGGCCAAGCTACTCCTAGAGAGGGCAGGCACTTAGTGGAACGCTGGGGATTGTGACATTGATGTACAAGCTCTCATACATGTTAAAATGCTAGAGGTTATCCTTCACCCCCTATAGGCATAGACAGAGATTTTGCAGACAGTCTGAGTGTTAAGGTGGGATTTTCTGTTAGGGCAGCAGACAGTTGTAGGAGAGTCTCAAGGTTGTTGACTGGTCATGGTGAAGGGTCCAAAAATTAGTGCCTTTTTGGCCACAGTGGTGTAACTAGTGGCACCTGAGCTTTTCCCCTCTTGATGCATTGGGAAAATATAGGAGCAAGGGGAGAGGTAAGAGAACATTAAGAGCGCCTTTTTGTCACAAAAAAGAACTATAGTAGGGTGGTTCTGTTTTAATGAGATTTCTCTGAAAGTCACAGGAAACAAGTTGAGATACAGCACTTAAGGTTGGAAGAGCCCGGGACCTTTTGTTACATACATTTGTTGAGTCAAAGAGGAGGGGTGACATTTGGAAATCCCTTAGATGGAAACTTGCCCATAGTAGTAAAGCACTTATATTGGCATGGTTATTCTAGTAGGAAGTAGCTGCTAATAGCAGTAGTATAGAGCGAGGGCCTAGAATTTTGAGGAATGAAGAATTTTTCCTTTGCTTGCCATTTATAGGGCCATTTGGTGAGCGTGATGACCAACAGGTATTTATACAGAAAGTTGTTCCTATCACTAACAAGCTTTTTGTGCGACTCTCATCTACTGGAAAAAGGTAAACAATTGAACTGTAGTAGAGATTGATATCAATGATATTTTCTTCTGTGTAAAGTGTTAAAATTTTTATGGCTCCTGCTGGCAATATTTGTCATTGTTTAAGAATGTTATGGGTTCTTTTGTCCTGAATTTCCCAGATGTACTGCAAGAAAATTGGATTTAGATTTTTAGTCTTAAAACATCTTGGGGTGGAATTTCCTGGCCATATTCAAGCTATCCGAATGTCATTGTTTAATCCTCTAATTTGTTCCTTTGTGTGGATTACATGTAACTGAAGGAGGTTGAACCTTTTGAGGATTTTCTGCATTGGATTTAGTATCCTTTGCCAATCAGGAGGGCCACTGCTCATTGCCATATATCAACAGTGCCAGAGATATAAATAAATCAAGTGTGTTTTTTCATTCTTCCCAGGTTCCTGTCCAAATACAGCTTCTATCATTGCTTTACACTCTATGGACAAAATATACCTCCTCTAAATTTTTCCAGGTCAAGATTTATTGGATTTAAAATAGGACACTGGAAGAGCAAAAGTGCTCAACACTTGATGCTCGAAGAGCTGATTAAGACTGTGTTTGTTCACTCATAGTTCTGTAGCATTAGTGGAGTGGGAATGAGATGAGAAAGGTGAATCAGAGTTACAGCAAGATAACATTTGTCTCTAGCATATCACTGTAGAAGACTTGTTCTAAGGAGACTGAAAAGAACATGAGCATGTAGCCCCCCTTCTAGTGATGATCTTCACCATTTGTTGAGACCAGGTTCAGAACATACTGATTTGTGTTCTAACTTGAACCCAATTCTAGGAATAGATAACTAGATATAGTTTCTGCCAAACATGGAATAATTTCCCCCTTTCTGACCAAATAATAGCTCACACTATGAAAGGTGTCCATTAGCTTCTTTTCACAAGGTCAAGAGCAACCCTGTGTGAAAGTATATTTGTGCCTGCTTTAAGAGTGTGCCACTAGCTTTAGGACTCTAGGCATCGGGATTCTGCGTCTCTTTTCCTAGATGTTGCCTTTATTCTCCACCTGTACTCCAGCTCCATTGGTTTGTGGCCCCATATTTTCTAGAAGAGAGAATTGCAAGTGTTTACCTTTCTCTAAAATGGATATACTCTGCACCAGGAATGTTTCAGAGAACTGATTATTTAAGTTTTAGACTCTGGATCCAAGGATATAGAAGGACAAAGAATCAATTTGGGTCTTGGCTTAACTCATAATACTAAAATTTGTATTTTATAACCATAGTTTACCCACAGTCAGGATTGCTTGTAACTTCCACTTTTTTAATGGGCATTTAATTATATCCCTTATTTTAGAGCTCTCCTCTGTTCCTCCCATATGCTAGTGTGTATTGCTACCTTTCATAAAATAATATGATATGTTGCCTGGCCATTTAAAAGTAAATGAAATTTAAAGATGTTGAAACAGCAGCTAAAGTGTTTTTGAAAGCCCTGGATACTAGTTAAAGAAAATAGCAGTGTTCTACAAATGAAACTCTTAAGTGCAAAGCATGGCTGCTAATAGCAGTTCACCAGCGCATAGCATCTTTAACACATGGGCCAGTCGTTCCTTACTGCTTAATCTTGTAATGAATAAAACTCCTTAAGAGAATCAATCTTCTCTGCATCAAAGTTCATTACGTACAATCATAAGCAACTGTTAGAGAAATTAATCAAGAGTACATTTTCCATGCACCTAGATTATCCTTTTGACAGCTTGTTTGTTTTTAAGCAAATAACATTAGAAGCTTGTAATATGGTTGGAGGCCAAATTATCATCCCAATAAATGTTATAAATCACTGTGATTTAATGTTCTGTTCATGCACAGGGTAAAAAAAAAACCTTGAGACACGCTTATTAAAACTGGTGTTATATTAGAGTAAACTTTAACATAATAACTCTAAGCCTGTTCAACTCTGACCTCTTTCTTTTCACCTTCTCTTTAATTACTCTAGGCATAGACTAATCAACCTGTGCCTTCTACGTGTTAATTAAACCTGCTTTCATGTATACTCGTTTTGTTACAGAAATAATTGCATTGGTTATTGGTTCTCATGGTAGCAATTTGCAGTGGGTACTTTCAGATGCTGCATGGCCTTTTTGATTCATTTACTCTGAGCTGCAAAGCCATGTATTTGGTGCTAATGGAGAGATACATCTCTGTTACTTAGCCATGATCGTTCTGGGCCTGGTCTCAGTCCTACATTGTTCAAGTCCTGGATAATTTTGTAGAAGATAAGCTTACAAGAGAATTTTATGACTGTGACTGAGTTTTCTAAGAGTAATTGAGGGAAAAATAATGACTTTGTCAGTCAAGTTCATGCTGCTCAAACAAGGACAAGAACTATTACTGAGCTTTGCTTTGTTTTTTGGCAGTGGGATAATTTTTTCTTAATATTTGTAATGTTATAGAGTTTCTAGAACATTTCTTAACTTCTTAATTCAGGCAAAGTGTACAGTAGAATAACAGCACATTGTCTTATGTACAGATCTGGTGCTTTGGTTGAGTTTGATTTCCCAAAAATTGCAAATTGCTCTACTTTATTTTAAGAATTTAAGGAGGTCACAGGATGAGTCAAAACAACAATAATATAAAATTGACCTAGAATATAACCCTCTCACCCTCCCTCCTTAGCTAGGCAAAATTCAGAGGAGGACTAGATGATTCATTGGTGCCTTCCAGCTCTACCAATCTGTCAAGTATCTTTAATGCATTCAGATTCGTTTCCCTTTTATGCATGCAGCAGAGATGCCTAATTGTTTACATGCATATTAAACCTTGAACATTTTGTGTAACCCCTTCGAAAAACAAGGCTTAACAAGTTTTTTTCCTGGCATATTCTGCAGAAACTGCACTACCTTGAGTTTACAAATTTTAAATAATTTTTATAAGTGAACGTTAAGTTATTCCATGGTAAAGTAAAATTATTTTCCTTCAGGTTAAACAAAAAATGAAAATGTGTTGTTTTGAGACAAAAATGGAAATCTTTGAAAGACTCAGTGGAAGCACACAGATCCACTAAATTTTTTTCAAGTTGATTGTCTAAGGTGTCATTCTTTTTTTAAACTCAGGATATGTGAAATTCAAGCAGTTGACTGTACTACAATTTCATCTTTCACTGTCCGAGAATGTGAGGGATCCAGTAGGATGGGTTCAAGGCCACGACGCTACCTTTTCACAGGCCATGTGAACGGCAGTATTCAGATGTGGGATCTCACCACTGCAATGGATATGGTTAATAAGAGTGAAGAAAAAGGTGACTCTTACGATTGTCTCTGATCCTGGAATACCCTTTTTTTTAATTAAAAAAAGCAGATTAAACCATCTTTTCGTAAGATGCTTTCTTCCTCTTGAACTTTCATTCTTTAGTTTTGATTTGCTGCTTGAGGTGGCCTTCTCTGCCTTTCATATCTTTTTCTCTCACTGACAAAAGCAAAAAGGTTGTTTTTATATTTTTCTTTCTTTGTATTACTGATGTGAATTAATGGATTCATCACCCAAAATATTCTTTGTAGGTCTGCTTTGTCATTTAAAGCAAGTTTTGGAGAATCTAAGGACATTTCCACACTATGAAGAGTTAACTGAATATATCCTGAAATACTGGGCTGCTGTCCACGTATTAGTTCAGGCTGATGCATACCTTATCTCCAACATATTTCATCTGCATTAGACAAGTGTGGACCAAGCTAGGGTGTTCATAATGATGTCCTAGCTGCAGACTTCAGTGTTGAGGGCTACAACTGGACCAGGAGCAGTATATTGGACCTTGTGGATGGCAAACCCTCATGGCCCAGGATGCTACAAAGGGCGGGGGTAATAATGCTCCAGGAAATGCTAATGGAAGCAGGCCCACTCCAAAACTGATCAAACCAGAAACTCTGAAGACCAGGGACAAAAGTTCTTGGCCAGCAAAACCTAGACATGGCCTCTGAGGACTGCTTGGAGGCAATAGTGATGGCTGAAGTGGGACGGGCTATTTGGATGAGGGAAACCCTGTCTTACTCCAGCAACAGCGCATCCCAGGTTAGGACAAATTGCTTATTCTGAGACAGGGTGCCCTGCCTTGTCCCAGTGCAGAAAGAGCCTTAGCCAAAAATGCTTAGGACAAAGTTACTAAAAAGTAACATTGCTCCTCTTAACATGTCATGGGAAAGAGTGAGTTCCCAGGAAACTCCATGTTCTACCTAAACTAGTTCTGGTGGTGTGTGTACCACTGGTTCACTTCCTTAACTGCTACGTTATTGAAGGCTCCTGCCTAAGTAGAGTGAACCTTCAGTTTAATGGACTATATGGTAGAGGACTCCGTTCTGCATTAAATATTGAGGGGAAGTTTTAAAAGTTCATTTTCCTTAAATACTGATTTGCCCCTTCTAGAGGGCAGGTGTTATTCGGAGTCTAATCAGCTCTTTAGAAGCTAAATTTGAGCCTCAGACTTGGTGCTCTCCACAGAAGAGGCTCTTGAAGAAGGTGGTTTTTTAAAAGCGACAGTTTTCAGCTGGGTGACTTGTTAGAGTTTTAGTCTGTTCATTTAGAAGTCAGTTACACTGAATATTACTGATTTGGTTCAGCATGCTATTGAGACAGGTCTGAATGAGGGAACTATGATTTATTTAATGTGTACCTGCTCTTGTTTTTAAAGATGTGGGTGGTCCTACTGAAGAAGAATTGCTTAAGCTTCTTGATCAATGTGACCTAAGCACATCGCGCTGTGCAACTCCAAATATCAGCCCAGCCACTTCAGTCATGCAGCAGAGCCGGCTGCGTGAATCAAGTTCAAGGTGAGTTCGTATGTGCATATTGGGAACCGTGAGGCTTTCCTTTGACACGCTGCATTTTTTAAGGCATAGTAAGTCTTTATTAGAACTGCATATTCAGAAATCTGGATATTTACAGAAAACCAGCCACTGCCAAAACAGAAAAATTAAATGCTTTGCACGATTGGCTGTACAGGTACTCCTAATATTCTGGCATTGGAAGGGTTAATACTTTTTTAGAACAATATTGCAGCATTTGCTAGTGTGTTGCCTTCTCTGTCACCTTGGGTTGTGGTGGTTGGGGCTGATGGATGTTGTGGTACAGAAACTGGATCCAGTCAAGGTTGTATGCTATAGTATGCTTTTGTGCGTTAAACTTGTACCATCCTATATAAGCATGAGGCAACCTTTTATGATTACTCATGTCTCTAGCTTATGTTATCAGTTCACTTTCACAGTGCAGTTCACAGATTACTCATACTTGTAAAATATTTTCAGCCTACAGTTGCAGCACCGTGACGCACTACATGAAACTGCTACCTATGGCTCCATACGGCCATATAGGGAAAGCCCTTTACTAGCCAGGGCACGGCGGACAGAGAGTTTTCACAGTTACAGAGAGATCCAGGCTTTTAATTTGAACAAAACAATGGTAGACAAAGCTGTTTCTCAGAACGGGAACCAGAGTCCTGTTCAGACAGAAGTGAAGCGGATAAGTGAAAACATCGCTGACAAAAAGGCTTTGGCAGTGGCATCTGATGGGAGATCTGCCAAAGCAGCAGATGGTGGTGTTGAAGTTCAGAGTTCCTCAGAGCTGAAGAAAAAAGGAACCGAGGAAGAAAATGAAGCCAAAGCAGACAGTAAAAAGAAAAGTGGATTTGAAGGAGGCTTCTTGGGAAGGAAGAAGGTGCCCCATCCCATTTCTTCACCCAGCATTGTGGAAGGAGCCTCTGAAGTGCCCAGTGCTGCTTCCCCTTCGCCTACAAAGACAGCTGTTTCTCCACGACACAAGAAAAGTGACTCTTCCTGTCAGGATTATACCTTGTGAAAAGCTGAAAATGTATATCCAAAATATAAAGGCTTTAACACTAAACTGGATAAAATGTTTACATTTATGCATCTGTGGGTGTCTGTAAGTCTGTGTCTTTCTAACTGAAGGTGTTTTTGAAGTAGAAGGAAGACAATATAGGGAGTACATTATTCTACACAAAGACCTTGGCTTCACAGCACAACCGACGGAAGCATTTTTAAGTATTCTGAATTGATGTTGACTTTGTCTAACTATTGATATAAAGTCCAATTCTGGTACAAATTTTGAGCCTTGTTTTATGGAGGCTGGCATGCACTACTATTTTTGTTGTAGGGGTGTGCGTAACTTTGTTTCCTGCTCCTTGTTTCACATGTGCTTAATATCTAATGTCTTTTGCCAACCTGTTGGTTCAAATTCTCTTCTTTTATAACAGAAAGAAGGTGGTGTGGCTGCTTTACCTTACGTGTGTTTGCCGTTTCTGTTGAGCCACCATATTTTTTACTAGTATTAAATAAAAGTTGCATACATGGTGCAATGTGTTAACTTAATCCTACTGCAGTTCTAAAGTCCTGTTACTGAATGCTATAAAATGTTATTTTGCATCTATTTGTCTTTAATATTAAAGTATACAAATTTACTTTGGCTGCATCCACTTTATTAAATGAATAAGTTGCTTGTTAGTAGAAGTATACATTGAAATTTAAGAGTATTCATTAGAATACAAGTGCAGCTCTCATGCAAGATTTCAGGAAAAAAGGGATTGATACAGTCTTGAATCGAGTGTTTGGCAGGAGGAACTCATACTTTTGAAGCCCTCTTGGCTGTGCCAAATCCCACCTACCATTCCCATCATCTTCCACATTTGAGGATGCTTTGAGCAGCAAACCTGGCAGTAAGTTTAAAGTCAGCCTTCTTAGAGATAGCATAAACATATTTTTCAAGCAAGCCTATGTTGTGGCCCACTCCCCAATGTTGTGGCCACTTCCCAGTCTATACAAGATAGATTGCTATCCTGATGCTGTGAAGAAGAGAGCGGTCAGACTAACTAGTTAATGCAAGAGTACCACAGATTTTGAGCTAGAGCCTTTCCCACATAAACTACTGAACGTTGCAAAGGTCTGGAATTCTATCCAAAGGTGGACTGAATTGGGAATTTGACAAAAGGTTCAACAGTTCAGCTCACCCCCAGATCAAACCCAGGGCTCCTTGAATCACAGCTAACCATACTTCTGTTATGCACCTACCCACATCATGCTCCACCATCCACCATTGCATCTCAGGTGCCAGTGCTGGTCTACTTGCTGTCTGCTTGATTTTTATAGAATGCTAGGTTAACAAGCCGGCCTTCTGGCTTACAAGACAGTATGGCTGCATCCAGGCAGAATGTATTTCTGCACTTTGCTTCCTGTCCGCAGGATGCATTTGCGAGCGTGAGTGCACAGCAAACCAACCCCCAACACAGCCACAGACCTACCTGGTGTTAGATGTGTGGCTGGGCGCTGCCATCTTTTGTGTGGCTCATGGCGTGACTGTGTGTGCACCAGTGCTGTCAACACAGTGGTGTTGTGCCATTCATATGCAGTCACATTTTGGATCATTTGAGGTGCCAGTGCACTTGCATGGCACTTCAAATGGCTCCGGTACTGGCAGAGGTGCAAATGGCCACTCCTCTGGCTAGAACAGGTGAGGTTTTGTGCACCACAATTAGATGTTGGGCGTAGCTTCTGGGAAGAAATGTTTCTGATGTGGAAACACCTTCAGTAAGTGTAGATGGTGGTTCCCAGAAGCTACCCCCTCTTGTGCTTGCAGGCCAAGTGTAAATTGGCCTCGGGTCTAAAACCCAGGATTATCCTGGCACTATACTGGGATTGCCAAACATATCTACAGCAATCCCAATATAGTCCCAGGATATACTGGTGAAATCGCTGCTGTGGGGAAATGAACATCGAACCGTAGTTTCCCCACATAGTTATAGTCTGGCTCTCGAGCCTGTTAAAAATACTCACCATGCAAGCATGGGGGTGGACCTTTGCACACTTCTGGGTATTTTGTACCATCAAAGCATAACAGGAGCAAGCACCAAACAAGGTAAGGACCCAGGCTTGCCCTGTGATTTTGCCCTGCCACCTCGCAGGGATGAGAGCATCTAAATCCTGCATTTTCCTCTCATAGTCTAGAGGCAGTCTGAGGTCCTTTTTGCACAGAGCCAATCAGGATGGCCTAACACACTTGAGACGGAGCATCCACATACCATGCTGCCACCTCTGCCCCAGTGTGGCCCAGAGCTGCCTGCTTGTCACTAGCTTTGGAACAATAAGTACTCCACAGCTTGACCAAGAGTGTCCTTCGTTTTATGCCGTATGCAAAGGCTGTGCAGTCGTGCTTCATGACACTGGCAATGCAGATGGTCCTTTTTTGGGACTGTCATACTTCACTGTGACCCAGGGTGAGGTTCGGGATGGACTGGCACTTGCAATGCAAATGTGAGCCACTGTCCCTGTACTTAACTTCCATGGGACACTGTCCCCCAGACGTTAAGTGTGAAAAGACCCTAATTTTGTCTAGAAGACCTGCTGGTAGGCTTACACATTCATACACTACCAGCCCTCCTTATACGAGGCTTTTTATCTTGCAGTTCTCAGGTTAGAGTGTATGACATTACTATGTGTTCTCAAGTTAGTGTATATAAGTGGCCATGTTCTGATGAATGGTTTGGATAGGTAGGATTGAAAAATAGCCACTTCTGGGGCCCCTGGTTGTTCGAGTTTTATGATCCATGTTATTTTTTTCATAAAACTGAGCTCTTGTGTAAAACAAGGGACACATGTATGATCAAAATGAGACAAAGACAATGAAACAAATTATGTAAAAATTATTTATTAATCAGGACAATGATAATACAACCTGGCAACACGTTTCTGCATACAATCACTAAAATTTTGTAAAGGCTATAATTTGAGAGTTGTAAAAGTATACAGACAATGCATTTTTATATATAGGATCCTGACTATTAAAATTACTTTGTAAATTCATTTGTTTTCAATTGCCAGATTTTACAAGGTCTTATTAAATACATCTCTAAGGTGGATCCAGCCCAAAATCCACCATAAAATTATATTTCATAAACTGCTTAGCCAGAATACTTGTAGAAATTTTACTGTTCCTTGTCTTGTAGGATTTTTATGGTTTGAAGTGCATTGATTTCATTCCACGTGTGACTCCTTTTGTCATTTATATACACATTAACAAAGGGGCATCTACCTTCTTTATAATTCTTCACATGCTTGGGACCAAGTCCCAGAGGACTCAATAAGACTTACTGCTACATAGTACAGGAAATAGGCGTCTAATCTAAGAACTAGATAGTGGATAAAGACAAACTGTCAACTGAATGTAATGTTTGCCATCTAAATACATTGCTGTAGATATTAACAGTAAAGCTATTAACTGTTATGACATAATTAAAGGCTTTGCTGTGTATTTCAGCAATAGATTTTGCTGCAAGAAATTCAGAACTGTCCCTCATATAACATTATGGTTTGGTTCCCAGAAACCATGTAATGTGAACTGCACTATGCAGATAATGGTTACCTATGAAAAATGGACTTGGGGGAACTGGTGAGGCCCAGTCTCCCGGTGTAAATTGATGGCACCATAGAGGAAAATCACATTTGTGCAAATGTTCGTATTTGGATTAAATAAGGAACATACACATTTTTACTGAGCAAAATTCCGCTATATGAAACTTTTGCATGATTTTTGGTAATCCAAACTTCGGTGTCCACACATAGTTTTGACAGAAACCCCAGTGTTTCCTCCCTGCGTACACAAGCACACTAAGGCTGCTCGGGCACGTGTTGAACATTCTGTCATCATGCTTCATTAAAGAGGTCTTCTGTGGCTTCAGAACTGTGGAATATTGAGGAAGTAGTCTTTGAAAGAGGGCAGATGAAGAGCCAATGAAGAATTGTGAGTAGTAATAAAGGAAGGCCTGCTACTAGCTTTCCCTGAGTGTGGCTGGAGAAGAAGAGTTGCCTTTATACCCCACTTTTCTCACCCATTTAAGGAGACCCAAAGCGGCCAACAACACATATGGAGGAACACATGTTCTCCCCATAACAGACACCCTGTGAGGTGGGTGGGGCTGTGAGAGCTCAGAAACAGCTGTGACTAGCCCAAGGTCACCCTGCTGATTTTGTGTTGAAGTGCAGAATCAAATTTGGTGATTCCCAGATAGACTAATGACAATAGAAATTCTAAAAGAGCTAAAGAAATGGAAATGGGAAGGAGTACTTTAAAAAGTACCATATTTTCCGGCGTATAAGACGACTGGGCGTATAAGACGACCCCCAACTTTCCAGTTAAAATATAGAGTTTGGGATATACTTGCCATATAAGAAGACAACACCCGGCGTATAAGACGACCCCCGACTTTTGAGAAGATTTTCCTGGGTTAAAAAGTAGTCTTATACGCCAGAAAATACAGTAGATGAAATTGTCCAATGGAGAAAGGTGACTGACTGGCGTAGCCACTCGCAATGTCTGTGCTACATTTCTCTTCCCCCATCCTACCAATTTGGATCACTTTGTCCTGAACAATGATCCACTTTTTAGCTTGTGTTAGAATTAAACATTTTACAAACAGATTTCTATATACACCAGAAGTTTAATATTTCAGAGAAATAGTTTCATCCAGTAACGTTCTGCCACCACGGTGCTGTTAAGTGCAATTTCATGTACTTAAATTTGATTTATCACTCAGAAATACAGAGGAATCAAAATCTTTTCTTAAAAAAAAGTTTACTATTTGCACTGTACAAGTTTTGCTATAAAATGACATCTACTATTCTTAGAAATGCATTATACCAAATAGTCAGTGAATCTTAACATTGTACCCTAACATTGACAAAACATTACTACAAGCATCTGTCCTTCAGCGAGCAATTACTCATAGTGGAAAGGTTTCAGTAGGCACATTGCATTACAGTGACTAAAACAAAGCAAATGTATTTGGAATGCTTGAAAGAAAGCTCCTCCTCCTTATTCTTTTGCCTTTGCTGTCATTGTAGTGAAGCAGTTGTTCATAAATGTGTGTCGGTGAATGTGGTATGTTCTTTTGTGACGGTACTGAAGCCTTTGATAGTGCTCACAAGATCATCATCTTCCACATACTAGAAACACGTGAATACAATACTGATTTTATTGTTAGGAACTTAAGACACAAGAAATGCCTTGCTGAATTAGTCTGTTCTTGTAATGACAACCTATTGCATATGGAAACCCACAAGGTGCCACTGAGGAAGCTAGCCTCTTGAGGAACGCTGCTTGCCATATCATCATCGGGGTTCATTCTTTCATAAACCGATCCAAACCGGTTTTGAAGCATACCATGCTAGTGGCCAACCTCACATCTAACAAGACAGAATTCCAAATTTTAACAATTTACTGTGTGTGTGTTTTTAATCCTTTTGTCTATCCTGCCACTTCCAAGATGCAGTTTCACTGGATGATCCTTACTTTCAATATTTGAAGAAAGGGAGAAAAGTGTACCCACTCTGTTCACATTATGCATTATTTTATATGCCTACGTATGTCATATTGATACTCCTTTTCAAAATTAAGAAAGAACATAAGAGGAGCCCTGCTGGATCAGGCCACAGCCCATTCAGTCCAGCATCCTGTCTCACACAGTGGCCCACAAATGCCCGTAGGCATCTCAAGCAGAGACAAGGGCAAACCTCCTGCTCTAGAATCCCAGCAAATGGCCTTAGAAGCATCCTGCTTGTCCCCTCAGCCTGAAAGATGTACTTAGGTATCCATTCTAGTAGCCATTGATACTTGCTGGTGTTTCGGTCTTTCCTTCATAGAGGAGTCCCACTAGCTCCTTACTATTTGAACCTCTTTAAATTCCACTATATTGTTTTTGAAATATAATGAGAGAGTGACCAAAACTGTTAATAGAGCTCTAGGCACGCTGTTTGCTGTATACAGGAGTATTATAATATTGCACACTGGATAAATATTTTCATGCAGTTATCTACCCTTAAGCCAAGATCTTTTTCCTGGTCAGTCATAGAGCCTGTTCACACATCTTTAGGAAGTGAAGTTCTGGAATGGTTTAGGCATCCACGCTTTGGGACACCTGAACCATTTGGAACTCAGCCAGCACTTAATTTGTGCTGGCTAAGTGCAAATTGTGTCTATTAAGGACACAACTGCATTGACACAGCAATGGTGCCAGCATGCATGCACGGTGCCTTTGCTGTGGTGCCCGGGACCACCAGTCACAAGCGGCGGCTGTGAGTTCCCTCCATCTTCACCTTTTCACCTAGTGCAAAAAGTGTACAGTTAGCTGGGATTCTATTAGCATATATGTGTAACTGGGTTGTTTGCTTCATTGTGCATAACTTTACACTTGCTCATACTGAAAAGCACCCGCTGTTTTGCGGGGCTCTTTACAGTCTCCTTACATTTTACTACTCTGCACAACTTGGTATCATCAGCAAACTCTGTCTTTTGACTACTCACTCCAAACTCTAGATCATTTATGTACACATTAAAAAGCAATGGTCCCCATACGGCATGGTCCCCATACAGCACCCTGGGGGAAGCCACTTGGCATGGCTCCCAATTGCAAGCAGTGTCCATTTGCATCTGTTTTCTGTTCTGTGGTTCAGGGTAAATCCATTCTAGGAACATAGAGCTGCTTACTCATTCTCAGCCATTGTGATTTACAGCTAAAAGGCATCATATGTGCTATTGTTGACAACGGCGATGTGATTTTTTAAATGTCAATTTTTTAAAAAATAGACTGCAATTTTTTAAAAAACAGAATAACAAATGGCATCTGTTAAAATCAAATGGTTTTCCATTAATCTTTTATTTTGACGTACATCAAATGTCCTCTGTAGGAAAATCCTCAAAATAACTGCTTACATCTCTGTTTTTGTCTCATCTATTCCTAACATTAGCCTGAGGGAGGTGTGCCCCTTGCCACAGTTGCTGCTAAGTTTTTACTAGGCCAGTGCATATAGGAGTACTGGGTCGAAAGGGGCTAGGGGCCCTTCCACACTAGGCTACTGCAATCCACACAGTATTATAGAATAGCAAGTGCTCCTAGTACATTCTGTCTGTACAGGATGAAGCATAGACCAGGCTAGGGCACCCCAAATGTTGTCCTGGTCCAGTCTCTTGGTAGATTATCTTTTTTGAGGTCTACCAGCATAGTTGGAGGTGATATACTGGATCTCAGAGGGGACCTGTTTTGCTGGCACAATTTTTGTTCCTGGCTCCACCAGCTCTGAAGCTGGAATGAGCATGGAACAGGCCTTCCCAGTGCAGATGTATCAGGAGCAATGCATCCTTGCTTTGCACCAGCAGTAATTTATTCCTACTTGGGTTGGACTACTTATTCTAGTGCAGGTAGTAGAATGATCTTCCTCCATATGGTAAACTCCAGATGGCTTTGTTGCCTAATACCCCAGCTATCACAACCAATAAGTCTAATATCTAGATCTCACTGGTCTGGGGAAACTGGTGCTAAAAGAATAAAAGAAGAGGGCCCTGGGGAAAAAAGAGATTTGACCATAACCAGCTCTTGCATAGGGTCGCTTACATATAGACTAAAACCTTTGCTATATGCTAACAAAGCATTTTCTTCTAGCCTCCTTCTTGTACTGCATTTCAAACTATAAACTGCATGTCTCTGTATGGTAAATTCATGGGCAAAGCTGACAACTGAAAAAAACTTACCAAATCACTCTCATGGCCATGTATCATTGTATCCCAAACAGTATCTTCAATTAAGGACTTTTTATCATAGGCATCAATGAGCTGACTAACACTCCGATGTAAGGAACCTTGGGAATAAGCATGCTGTATTTGGCTTTGGATTGGTACCTGGAGACCAGGAATACTGCGAAGGCTATGAATACTCCTAGGAGATGTTGGTCCTGGAATTTTTGTATCTGCCAATCCCTAAAAACAAGGATACACAAAAATCAGCCTCTTGGGTAAAAGAGTGAATTCTTAAATTAGTTCTAACCCCATCCTTTTGCTCTGTGAAGTACCAGAAAGTTGAGTTGGGCTACTACACTGATGAATGCCTCCAGTTGTTGAAAAATCCGGGTCCTGGAAGATCCTGCTAACAGTGGGATCATTCATTTTGTATAATGGAAGTTCATTTTCTACATTCATAATCTGGCCACCCAGCATTCCTAGTGACCTTTCCATGCAACACAAGCATATTAAGCCCCTGTTCCCTCCCCCATGAGGAAGCAATGATTCATAGTGTAGCAGCACCTAAACCCAAAGTAGTTTCTATTACAGGTACTAAGGGAAAACCAGGAAAGTTTTCAGACACACTTGCATTTCCAAGCACAGAACACTCTGGAAAATTTGTAAATGTAAACAATGGGGCTGGTTGCAAACTGATATTCAGCATAGGTGAGTCATGCCATTGGCTACAGGTCTTTCATGAATGGAAATTCACAGAAAAGTAAGCTTTGCTTATTCAGGTTTCATCCACATGGACTAAGTGCCAGTGTCCCCATCTCCTCTTGGTCTGTTCTCAAATGTCCCCAGCTGTGGGATCACATGACAACCCCCCCCCCCAATTTCTGAGCCACTGGGAATTCTGCAGAGGCAACAGGGTGGATGGAGACAAATCACAGACTACCAGCCTCATTTTGAGCTCTTCAAACCATATATTCACAAAGTAATTCAAGAGTATCAAAGTGAGGCTCTCAATCAAAGCCTGGCCCCTTCCTTTAGAGATCTCGCTCAACAGGCTACTGCTAAATTGATGCCCCTCTTCAGAAATTTGGTGGGTAATGAGATAGAATAATATAGTGAATCACAGGCATGGGGAGGACATGAATACGCTCTTTAATTGAGCATACTGTGATGATGTTTCTTCATCACAATATGTTCAATTAAAGAATGTATTTATCTCTAACAGAAGAACACTGAAACTGAAATAAATATTGCCTCACAGAAAATGTGTATTTTCTACATGGGAAAGAAACTGTTGACTATTCTTGAAACAGAAGGCTGAATGACTACGTGAACATTGGCCATTTTTCTATGAATGACATGGAATGTCCCTGGGGATGGATGCCTCCACAAGAGAATCCAGCCCACAACACCACTGTGTGCTCTGTCATATCCAGCTCACTGTGTGTGGACACAAAACAGCAGATGAGGCACCCTCACCCCACCCCCCAGGTGTTTCAGGTGGGCATTGCACTCTGGCAGGTGTGTTATGCAACCAAAAATGGAGACACAAAGCATGAAGTCCCTTCCCTCAGGCCCTTAGATATGGTCTTAGGCCCCATCCAGATGGGAGGAGGATATAGCACCAATATGGTGCTACTATGGTAGGATTGCCACACGTATCTGTGGCAACCCCACCATAGCCTCACTATCGCAGCCATCACAGAAATCCAGTGATGGCCCCATCGCACCTGCATGACACTATCATCGGGGCAACCTAGCAACACAGTGTGTCATTGTGCCTCTACCACCAGTCACATGCTCCTCCTTCACATCTTCCAACCAGAAGATACATGGAAAGAATGCACAGAGCCTAGTATATGTGTGGTGCAATTTTAAATGCATCACGCTTACACTGCCTGTGGGATGTCCAGGACACACAGAGCTCCACAAAGTGCAGACACTCCATCCCAGAGCATCCTCCGTATGCACTACTGACTTTAGTGCGAAAAGGCCCATAGTATCCATGGTTGTGGTGGCAACTGTGAGAGAGAGTTATCAACTGTGATATCGTCAGAGTTCCTTTATCTTTGAACAGTTGTGCAGGGAAAACTACAGCAGGAATGATTTGTAATGTGGTCCATGCCTACAGAAATTCCTTCTTCTGCTACTGGAGACACAGGAACTATAGGCTCAATTTCATGTGGCAATTCTTTCCATGGAGCTTTACAGTGTATTTTAAAAGTTCTCAAGGCACCCATGATTGCCAAACCATTTGTCATCTAGCTCTGGAGATGAAGAGGCATATGGTTATAGTTTAGCATCCAGACTGCATTCACTTAATTTGTGAAACTTTATGTCTTCTTAGCTGGGCCATAGCCTGCTAGCATTGTATCCATAGCCTGCAATGATGTGTGCTACTAGGGATGTTCACAAATATTTGTAACATTCAATGTTCGTTATGACATTTGTTGATAGACATTCATATCCATACGGAAATGTCAGAACATTTGTACAAATGCATCGGAATATTCATGAACCAGGGAGGTGAGAAAGCGGCTGCACCGGTCACATCTGCAATGGATCCAGAGTGCAATGGACATGGGTTGAGAGCAGATTCAGAGTGGATTCAGGGGAGATTTGATGGTTTCAGAGTGGATATATTATGGAATACCTATCAGATATGTATGTGTTCGTTTCGGATATTCATATGAATTCATACAAATACATTTGTATCGAATAAAATCCTACCACCTTCGCAGGGGATCTATTTGAATGAATACAGATTTTCTTATATTCAGTATGAACTGAATGCAAAAGATTGTGCACGTCCCTATGTGCTACGTCTCCCTCTGAATCATCTCTGTGCCACAGCACAATTGTAAAAGATCTGGCCAATAACAAAAAAGGGAATGTTCAGATCCAACCATTCCTTATGTACAAAGGAAGCACCACACAGAAGAGGGTCATGCCAACATGCAAAGCAACTGCAGTCATTTGGCGGTCCGTGGCCCCAGTTGCTAGAGCCACACAAATTACTACCTCAAAGTGCATGGTATAACTTTTGAGAGTGACGCTGCTTGAGGATTCAGATGTATCTGCAACTGTCTCAAACTGAGATTAAAAAGGGAAGAAAGGTGTTAACAGCATTCCTAAATTACCTGGCTGCCATAATGAATGTTCCATTGCAAAGTTACGTTGGAGAAGAAGTCTGCATTGAGTGGGCCAGAGATCCTGCAAGCAGGAAGAAGCCCACGAAACTCTAGGATCTTTCAAGCAAAGTGAACTTGATCTGCACCAACTGAGGAATTGCTCCATTATACAGACAGGGTCAGAAAAATGGAAAGGTGTTTGCAGTGAAGTCTTATGGCAACTGAAAGCCCATTTGTTGTTTTCTGAAGCAAGCCTCACTTGCATTTATATGGGACTGCGGTGGCTGAGTGTTCCAGATTCAAGCCAGTAATTGAGTTAGGTGTAAAAAAACAGACACCCTGCACTTAAAATTATCTGCACTGTATGCTGTGTGACCTTGAAAGCGATAATAAAACAGAGTGACTCCCTCAATCTAATACAGAGGGAGCGCAAGCGACACTGCCTAGCTGTTCAGAAATATATCTTTCTCAAATGTTTATGCAGACATATGCATTGCAAAGGCTTACCTTATCTGAGCCCTGTGATACTTGTGAAGATGAGATGACAGGGACTTGTAAAGGAGTAGCAAAAGGAGGCGGATGGTGGGGATTATCAGGGAAAGAGGGTGTCTGCATTTTTGAAACATCACAGGTGCAGGAAGTAAAGAAGGAAAGACAAGACAGTAAAGAAGACAAGGAGTTAAAACACAGGAGACAGAAAAAGAGCAGCAGTTCAGACAGTTAACCTTTCAAAGGAGAAGGGGAATCAGAACTCAAAAAAAAAAAAAAAAGGAAAAAAAGAGGCTAGAAACACTTTTTGTAAAATGTAAACTTCCAGCTGTTGATCCAGTGAGAGCAGAAAACAAGACCGAATCTGCATTCACTAGGCAGATCCTGAGGAACATCTTCACTTTTTCAAAAGGAAACTTGTCTGCAAGTTTCTACATCTTCTGCATTTTGAGAAGACTATGTTGGGGTCAGAAAGGTGGGACCATGCTAAAGCTTCCGTTTTCCAACCACTTTCAAACTGATCCAAGGTTATTTCATGTCCTTTTGCCGTCTTTGGACGCATCTTCCCGGTACTCGTTTGCATTTTCATTTCTATGTTGTTTTCCTGGCTTCTGCTTCATGTGCCCTCAGTGCTGCTCAGTGTGGGGAAATCACCTGGTCCAGCAACTCCAGTCAGACTGAACTACACTGAGGACAAATGAGGTAGAGGACAATCGGAGTGAAGGAGAAGAAATAAAAACTCTAGGAAGAAACAACTGTGCCACCTAAAGCTGTCAATGCAAATAAAAAGAATCTGGACATGATGGTTCTTTCCATGAGTCGTCAAGGTGCCTGCCATCCACGTGCTGGTGCAGACCAGCAGAGACCCCACCCATCATCAGAGTGGCTGTCTGCACTGGACTAACTGCAGAGTAGAATACAGTAGCAAAATAAGGGAATGTGGATAGGACATGCCCATAATCTGGTATACCAGGCCCAGGCCTTTTCTGACTGGGTACTTGAAAGCAGCACTTAAAAAGTGATGCTCCTGGGCACACAGTCAAAATGGCCCAACCAGAAACTCTGAATAGCTGGCCCTTGAAAGTGGGCTTGGACAAGCCATCTGGAATGTAGGCGACCCTATCATGGCCCAGTGGCAAACTGTGCAAAGGCATCCTATTTGTTTCACATACCCATCTTACAATGATTTTGCATTCACTCCAGGCTGCACGGCCTTCTGGGAACCAGAAAGCAGTGATAGTGGGTGCACACATTTACTCTCCATTCAATTTCTGTTCCTCTCACTTTTCTCCCAATGTCATAGGGCCTTTTTACATTGGGGTTCAGTGGGATGGTGAACGTCATTCTCATCACGAGTGTCCACAGTGTTCCCTCTTATCTACGGGCTATGGCATTGCTGATGGTCCATCCCAGACCTTATGAATTGACATAGCAACAGCCACTGTAACTTTTATTGCATGCTTAGTGTACATATCCGCACACATCTTATTTGTATCTGTAGGCATACGTATAGATATGTACAGGATGGGATTGGTACAGATGCGTATGGATATGTACGAGATTCCTATAATCAAATACATATCAAATATTCATGTGAAGAGATACGAATGTATTCATATCAGTTCAAATGTCCAGATATTCATTTTTTCTTTATTTGTACGAATTGGATATTCAAATAGTTTATTCGAATCAAATCAAATTTGAAATTTTCATTCGTGCACACCCCTATTGTGGATGAGAGCTAATAAACTGAAGCTGACTCCTAACTAGATGGAAACTTTGAGGGGAGGAAGTACCAAGACCTAGCCGTTGTGAATTTTTGCCTGTTCCAGATGGAGTTGCACTCACTTGGAAGGAGCATGTCCGTAGGGTGCCTCCAGACACTGTCAAAGGTGTGCAGCCGTTCCTTGTCGCTGTGCAGCGGCTTCCGGTCTGCCAGACTGGTTGACCGGAAGCTTTGCAGGGATGGAATCAGCTTCCAGTTTGCCAGACTGGTGTATTGGGGCAGCTTCCTATCTGACATTGCCAGCAGTGGTGTCCAGAACATTCAAAGATAAGTTTCCCCTTAAAGGATGCTCATAATAAATCTGCATCTTTTTAATGGAAGTGGGGTTAAATGCTCTGCTGCTACTGCAGGGGATGAAAGCAGTGACATCCCTTCACTGCTTTCATCCCTGTCTGGAGGCACCTATAGTTTAGAAGCTACTCCTGAAGACCCAAGTGTGGCCAGCCGACTTTGACTTGTACACTAGTTAATGCCTTTACTTGGATAGGGATAGTCTGCCCACTGTTGTTCATGCCTTAGTAACCTCACATTTAGACTACTGTAAAATGTTCTGTGTGAGACTACCTTTGCACCTGTTCTGGTAGCTGCCACAAGTGTGAATATATGGCAGGCAGTGAAGTGTCTGTCTAGGAACCTCTGCTTAAGTAAGTCCGCCGGTTGCTAGTTATCTGCTGAGAAAGATCAAAGTTTTTCTCTTTAGCGTATCAGGCCTTCAAAATTTTGAGGCCCTCTTTCAGTGCCCTCCCTATAGCATTGTACAGTCTCTCTTGTAACAATTAATCCTTTTCATGTTTTTAGCATACAGTAAAATGACATCCTCAGTTGTTCACTGGTATGTCTGATTGTTCCTTTCAGCTACAAGTGACTCTTCCTATAACAACTATCTCACTTTCAAAGCTAGTTCAGGAACACAAATAAAATTGATTAAACAGGCCCCTATTTAGCTTTTACAATCCACTCTGAGTCACCACAGAAATGTTGCTGAGAGCAGCATCCCCAGGCACCAAAGGGTCATTCCTTTAACTCAGATGTTTCCTTTAAGACACCCACTTGGCCCCCTAACTTTGTAGAGCTCTAGGAGTAGCCGTGGCACCAACGGCTCCTTAAGGGGCTACATAAAAATTAAATTGTTGACTTGCTGTATCCTTTAATATGATCTTAACAAAGGCTTGGGCTGTGGAAATGACAGAAACATTTAAACATGCTGCTCAGCTTGAAAGAGGAGGCAGCGCATGTGGAAACTGGGAAATGGCTGGCAATTTTGTGCTAGTCCTTCCAGAAAGGCTTAAGGAACATAGTTTTGTTTTGTTTTAAAGAAGCTGCTTCTCTCTAAAAATACAGTTACTTTGTTAAGTTTGTATCTTGAGAATTCTTTCGTTACAAGTAATTTGGTTATAATTAAACACTCAAAAGCACATTGGCTTCCACGGATGAGAATCAGGGCAGAAGTAAGCATTAACCGTTTCTTTGTTGGTTGGTCATTTGACCATATCATATCACAATATACAGTGTGGTACTGCAACCAAAAATGGCAGCCTGCTGCCACTAGTAGCCCAAGGTCAGCTCTGAGAGGGTGGTAGGGAAGAGAGGAGGCTTTGGTGGGAAATGTTTCTTTGATCTCATTTGTGGCCAGTCAAAATGTGGTCGAGAGAAATCAGATGAAGGCTTCCACCCAGAACTTCATACCTTCCCATTCACTCTTGCTGATGTATTCTATTAGCATGCCCCCTGTTCTGCCCCAATCATCTCTCTGAGGTACATTTCCCCACATCTTCCTCATTCTGCTGTAAGCTGATATTGGAGAACTATGTCCCTCAAGAACATTTAACGTCCTGAGAAGGGAAGGTTTCCTGTTTTGTCAGGAAATTGCACCAGGCATAAGGCACTGGCAGTCCACTGGTCTCCACTGAGTGACTTTATTGTACCACCACCCTGTAACATCTACTCTCTGAATGGATCACAAGCCAGTTTGGCCTGGAGACAGCCAAGACTGAACCTGTGACTTTTTCACCACTGAAATGTCACATCCAGACAGGGTGAATATAGCACTATTATGGTGCAGCTTTGGTGAAGTTGCCACATGTATCTGTGGCAACCCCCTCATAGCTCCACTATATCCCTGCTAAAAAGAATAAAAAACTATTGCTGGAAAATCCAGCACTGGTATTGGGTTTTCCAGCAATAGTGCATTTTCTGACCTTCTGGTAGGAATGGCCATCATCTCTCTATCCACCACGCATGTGTGAAGGCCAAAACAGATGGCCACACAGAAGTGGTTTACTATTGCATTTTTTGTTGAGGAAGACACTGAAGTACTTTTCCTCTACAACACATGTTTAAATGTTTTCATGTGTGAACATGTTCAAAGGTACTTCCCTTGGTGACACATTCCCCCCACCCATGATTTCTATTTTATTTTTCTTGCATAGAAATGAAAGTATAGACATTTGAACCTCTGGATTTTCAAACAAAACAATTGAAAATTTGATCAATATTTTTGCACCTTTGCAGTATTTTACTGTTGACTTTTTCAGTGGTAAAAAAAGCTGCAAAAATCTTCAACCACAAATGTGACAGTTCCAGCATTTGAATGAATGATTCAACCACAAAATGAATTTTCAGACTGCAAAATGAGCATGAACTTTTTGCTCATGCACATCCTTAGTGTACTGTTACCTATTCTGGCACATCATGTGATTTTTCAGCTTCTGTCTCTCTGGCTTCTCTCTCTCAGTCTGAAAATTCATTTTCCCCAGCATGCACTGGTGCAGTATGGTTTGAAAAGCCAAAGCAGCTAAACTGTACAGCTGGGAAGACAATGGCTTGATGCCATAAAAAGATAGGCTGCACAAACACTTTAATTCTCTCCTCTGCACAGCACACGTTTCAGGCGCTGATAAATAAATCTGTAAAATTAATAAAATCCATTAATAACATTGGGATGTCATACCATGTGTGTTTCTCCTTGTGAATAGATGCTCATGGGTGACATCCTCTTCTGAAGTGGGACCAAAGGGGGCCTTTCTCGGGCATACGGCTGCTTACTGATCTTCTTCTGCAAGACCAGGGACAAAAACACTGCCAGCAGGATCAGTCCAAGGATGGCCATCAGGCCTACAAACCAGAGCTCTGTGTAGAACGTCACTTGCCTCGCTTCCTCCTCATGCTTTTCTCCTGGAGTGGTTGACACAGGACCTTGGACATCCAAATGAAACCATTGTTCAATATATTTGCTCCCTTCAGCGGATTTTATGGGGGGATTGGAAAGATACTGGGGTTAATGTGCCACTTTCTGCTCATTTGCCAGGTGCCACAGTGGTTTAATATGCCAGTGGGGTGGGATATAAAGCTTAGTGCATTCTGGGAACTGTGCTTCCATCCCTAGCATTGCTGCTTGGACTGGAAATTACCCCTGCGTTGGCACCTACCAGGAAAGCGAAGGTGGGGGGAACAGAAGCTGAGACAGATTCATCCAGGTAACCTTGAACAGCTGAGACTATTCTGGCGAGGTGTTGTGTGCGTGTAAATTAATATATTTTGCAAAAAGCTTTTTTGTGTTCAAGCTGAAGAAACTGGATTGTCTGGCTAAATAAAACTCTTAGGGGATTTAAAAGGAATAAAAATAGAGACATCTGGTTGGTTAGTTTTTAAAAAGTGAACCATAATAAGACAAAGAATCACAAAGACCGCAATAGGCCCATCTAACAAAGGGTGTACGTTAAATGAACATGCATGAACCATGGCACAGGTGTGAAATGACACCTTGTGAATTCAGGCCATTAAGGTGCGTATTACAAGCTATGAAGGCATAAAAAGGGTCACTAAGAAACTAAACCAAGCCAGTCTTTTTTTAAAATACATTTGTGCATATGGTTTTTCTTTCCACTTTCTCCCCTAATGGCTCCTTCAACTATTTTCGGCTTAAGGTCACTGAAATCTGCACACAGTTAAATACAACATGACAGACTGAAATTAACCCAGGCATCCAAAACCTTTTATACTGTAGAAACCTATCGGGAGGGCGGGGGGGGGGGGGAGTATATTTATTTGTGTTCCTGTCTTACTCCTGGCACCTACCCATGCTGTAAAATCACAGAGTCGGGGCCTTCTTGTAGTTTTGCTACTCCTGAGGTGCAAGCGGGCCTCCTTTGTGGTGCCCCTCCCCCCAGCTTCAGAATAGTCTCCCAGTGAAGGTATGCCAGATGTCAACTTTATATGGTTATCGGAGCCTGGTTAAAATGTGCCTCTTCACCCAGGCCTTTGATTCCTAGTTCCCCCTTTGATTCCTAGTTCCCCTGAATGTAGCCCTGTCAGGGCAGGGAGTAGGTAAAATGCGGGTTATTTTTTAAAATAAGTTTTAGTAATTGTTTTATTGTGTGTTGTGATAACCTGTTCTCCACAGCTGCTCCTCTTGCCTGGTGTCAATAAAAGCAGCCTTCTAATACTGACAGAAGCTTTGAGGAGGTAATATTTGACTGTGTCTCCGTAGCTTACTTAAAGCACATTGGAAGGGCGCTGGAGTCTGCCAAAGGGGCTTGAGGATGCATGGATGGGCTTTGATGCCCTTCCAAGGTGCAAGACATTCAGTAGGTGAGAAGCAATTCTGGCCTCTTTTGAGGCACACCGCTGGCCCTGCCACAGGGAAAGTCACACCTTTTGTGTATGAGCCTGGTGGACCAGCACACTGAAAGTGAAAAGATCATCCATACGCAGGCACAGAGAATTGAGAATTATGGCCCCAGTGGCAGAAGTGGAGACGTCAAACTACTTGTCAGGCTCCTTAGCAAGGCAGCCTGAGACCATGAGGTCTGCCTGATCCAGGCAGGATGAATCCCTAGGCGTCTCCCAACAGGGAAATGGAGACACGCTCTTTGCTGGCATCAGAGCAGGGCATAAAAAATAATAATTCTTACTCCTCCCTCACCTCTTAGATATCTGAAGTTCACTAGGCTTTTGGACAGCTGGGAGGAAAGGTTATATTTTAAATATGTTTAAATATATTATATATTTTATTCTTTACAATTGTGAATTCAGGCCATTAAGGTACTTTTTGGTGGAGGACAGGATATAAGTAAGTAAGCAAGTAAGTAAGTAAGTAAGTAAGTAAGTAAGTAAGTAAGTAAGTAAGTAAGTAAGTAAGTAAGTAAGTAAGTAAGTAAGTGATCAGAATTGACTTCATGTCACTTAAGCAAATATTACAACCGTATGATCAGAAAAGCTGAGAAAGATTTCTTCAGAAAAGAGAATATTGCTGGGGACATGAGAAAAGAGCTGGAATACACTTGGAACCACACACCACACCTCACTGATTGTAAAGCAAGACTGGCACAAATAATTTTGGAGATAGCATACAGGATATGTTTGCTTAGAAACAGAGAGGCAAATTGCTTAAAATGTCCTTACCCCACATACTCCATCCCCTGCTTTCACTGAAGGTGGGGAACAAAGTTTCCCAAGACTCAAAGTTGCAGCCCAGTAGTAATTTTCATCAGACTGGGAATGGCCCTAGAAGTCTGCCATTCTGGCCATGATGAAAAATATTTCCAGGCAGAAGACAATGAAAATAAATAGCTTGTGTAGCTGCTGGGTTCCTATACAGTAGTGCAAGTGCCTGAGCATGCCCAGCAGCCTTAGGGCCTTTCTGCACTTACCTCTAGCAAGTATCAGGACTAGGGATGTGCATAAAAAAATTGCATGTTTATTTCACCATCTAAGTGAAAACCTGATCATTCATTTCATCACCAAATTGTTTAATTGAAAAAAACAGATTTTCACATTTGTTTTGGAAATTTTCCACACAAAAAGGACCAATTGTTTCCCATTGCAAAGTGGAAGGAAGAGACAGGTTTGTTTTGATAACCCCCCCCCAATTTTCATTTTGATGCAAATGTCTGTGAACATAAAATACTTGATCAAATTTGTGAACGTGAATTGCATTTTGCACATCCTTAACCAGGAAGCCTTGTGGCCGTACATTAGTGAGGATCTAAGAGGCCCTGCCCACTGCTGGTTTGCTCCGTCCACAGAGGATGGAGCATAATCCAGACCAGGAGGCCCCTGATTTGGATTACCTGTAGTTGTTGACACTGAGGAATACTGGTGTATCAGTTTTGACCGCTCCAGATCATAGCGGCCAGCAGAAGGCACACCTCTGTTTTCTGAAATATAGGAGAGGGAGGGGGGAAATGGCCATTTGGAAGAATTCGGTATGGATATTTTAATTTATTAGTAGCATAGGTTTATGGTGTGTCTGTCTGTGTCTGTGTGTGTGTGTGAACTCTCTTCCTGAATGGCTGGCGGGTGGGCGGGCGGGCGGGCTCCCTTGGCAGCCGAAGGATCCTCGGGGACAGCCTCTTCTGTCTCCCTCCCTCCCTCCCTCCTCCCTCCCTCGCCGCCTTCCTTTCTCTGTCTCCTTCTGGCTGGCCAGCCGGTTGACACTTCCTACTCCTCTCCAGCGCCACTGTGAAACCCCTGTAATGACCCAGGGGGAAAGTAGGTAGAGTTAAAGAGTTAATGTATTAGGTTAGGGATTGAGATAGGCTGAGAGGGCCTTCAGAATCCCAGGAAGGAGGGGTTCACTAGTCCAGGGGCCAGCCAGTCAGAGAACGAGGACAGCGGAGGAGCCCTTTTAAAAAGCCTGGGCTGTTAGAAATAACAGTTCTTGATCTTATGCCTGACTGCGGGTTAGATTAGGATAAGGACAGGTCCTGAGTTTGGCCTATGAGGAAAGACAGGAGGGGATCCTGACTAGTTCTGTTAACTGAAATGCTCTAAGTTCTGAGGCTGTTAAGTTAACCAAGTTGTAACAAGAAAGCGAAGTTCATATTTGTTCTTGTTGAGGTGCATGTTGTGGAGGGTGGGGGTAAAGTGTTGGCTCAGGGAGAAGCCTGCTGAGTCAATTTTAAAAGTCAGAGCCCAGAAATAAAAGGGTCTGAGGCTCCTGGATAGGCATGAGGGTAGTCCCAGCCATGATGCTGCAACCTCACCCACGTATGGCTGGCATTGGCCAGAAGGCTACAGCTCTACCTCAAATAGCCCAGGACTGTTCCCATTTGGGAAAAAAGTGGACTCAACTCTGGAAGGGTAAAAAAGTCCTACTTTTCTCAGAAGTACCCCCCCCCACACACACACAGATTTTTGCAGAATAGCCCTCATAAAATCTGGGAAGAACTTGAATGGATGCCAAATTTGGATTAATTGCAGAAGTCAAGGGAACACTGGATACTGAAGTCAAATTCAGTTCGGATTTAATTGCCTATGGGAACGCACCCCCTGTCTAATCTGAGCTTGGAGGTGATCAAATGCTCAAACTGAATACCCTGCCTGATTGGAAAAAAAAAGTTCAAATTTGAACTAAACAAAGGGGTATTTATTTCCATTGCAACTGAACGAAGGGGTATTTGGTTCAATTGAAACTGAACAGCCCACGCAGAACAGTCTAAAACCAACAGAAGAATTTACTTTTTAATCTAATAACTCATTACAGCCCCTCTTCATTCTGATTTTTTCACAGAGTTTAAACATACTCACCTACCTCACTGTATGACACGCTACTGTCCCTTCCCAAAACTAGCTAGAGGGAAGGGGAAAGAGGGTGTTTCTGCACCTGCCACTGAAAAACAGATCTAAGAAGATACATTTTTCGCTGAGCAGTCCTCCAGAGGATGCGTCTCAAATAGGAACAGATCCGAGAAGGCCCCGTGCATCTGCACACACGCGGGGAGGGCAGATCAGGCAGACGGATCGCCTGGGTGCTGCACGGAAGCCACGGAACCCATTCCAAAGGACATCCAAGCTTCCTGCACCGCCAGTGCCACCCCCGGAGCCGTGGGACTAGAGCAGTGAGCTGCCAGTCACTGTGTGTTTCTGTTGGCACACAGCTTGTGGGGGAGGGCAGAAGGAGGCAAACCAGCCTGCTTTCGCCCTCTCCAAGATGGTGGCCACCGGCACATCTGGCTCTTGCATCTCCATGTGAGGAAGCGTCCTGCTTCTGACTGCATTGAGTCAAAGGGTCAGATGGAAGACCTAATTTTTGAGGCCTTCCCGGAGGCCGGATCTTTTGGAGGCAAGACACGATTAAGAATGGGTCTTGTGCACCGAAATGCAGAAGTGGCCGCTGTGAAGAGCCCCAGATCTGGCCTCCAGTGTGGAAGGTAAGTTCACATGTGGTTTGTACATGTCATTAAAGTGTGTTTATATGTGTCTACACCCAGAGTGTCTACATCCCTTTCTACAGTCCATGGGCTGTTCTACATAGTGTGATCTGATATGCACGTGCCATACTGGAGAGAGCTAGAAGTAGCCACTCTAAGGACAGTCCACATTTGGACAGTTTGTGCTGACCCAACTTTGACTGCTGGCATCAAGGCTTATGTGGAGCCTTTGAAGGCTGGCAATGTTTGTTCTCATCCTTCACTGTTTCCAGGACCATCCATTTCAGAGACACAATGATTTCCAGTGGCACTTCCCAGAACACCCCCCAAAATAGACCCCCAGAGTAATTCCAGCCTATGGGGACATACTGTCTTCACACCCTTCCTAGTCCAGAGTACAGATTGTAGACCAAGTATGGAGCTCTTTAACAAAGTCCACAGCAGGACCAGAATAAGGTGCCACTGCTTCTTCCAGTGTGGATGAAGCAGTCTAAGGGTGAGCTGCCATAATTCCACAAAAAGGGCCTATTTCTGATCTTTTGTTCTTTCTTCATGTATCTTAGCATCCATTTAATGACTGGCACCAATAACAGTTTCTCAGAATGCTACATATGCCCACATTCCTGGTATTGAAAAATTCTGTCTTGTCTTCATGGCCCATTTGAGCACATCAGAGGACCCTTTGTCCCCCTTTGCAGATTAAATTATTGCCCTTCTTGTAGATGCATGCATTTAAGCAGCCAAAACACTATTATCATGCTGCACTACAAACCTTCTAAGCTACCTTCTCTTTCTCCTTTGTTTTCATTGCCCTTTCATGCTTCTTCTGTTTCCAAATCAAAATGGGAATGAATCCAAACAACAGCTTGTTTATTTTCCTGTTTTTATCCTAAGCTAAACTTATCTGGCTTACACTCAAGTTATAGTCACAACAGTGTGGCTTGATGAAAAAGATTTTCTTTCTTCCTTTTTAAAAATACAATACATGTTTCCATTCTGCAACGAAACTACAATTAAGCCTTCATAGCATTTCTGTCTCTACTGATCTGTTTCGTACGCTTCACAGCAGCAACTGTTTTAGCATAGCTACCGAATCCTGTAGCTGTGTTGTACTTGATCACTGGTGTTACGGTGCTCCCTTGGTCAGTGGTACAGGAGACTTGAAATAAGTAAGCTGAAAAACATTGAATGATTTAGACAAGTTAATTATATATACATCATATAATGTAATTATTAAAAGCTTGCATTTGAATTAACTGATTTCTATATATATTTGTCTAAGGCCACCACTGGATACATTGATAGCAAGTGATAATTGGGAGTATTGTTCCTCCAACATTATTCATGGGCTTGCTAGTTAGATGGCACAGGCAACAGCTCTGCCTTTGCAAGTTTTAGTGACGTGTACCAAAGGGATCTCTTGACCTTGGGTGAGTGGGCAACTAAGGGGCAGATGAGCTTCAATATTACCAAGTGCAAAGTGATATGTATGAGGGCAAAACATCAATATCATCATCATAATACACCTATGGCCCCTTCGGCACTTAGGTGGCTCAAATCCAAATCAGCGGGTCTGACATAACTGGGCCCATGATCTGGATCATGGAGAGGTATGGCCAGATAAGCACCGTTTGCTCTAATTGTGCTGGTATGATTAAATCACACCGTGGCTATAAGGTCCCTAGCCTTGGGGCTTGTGTGTGTGTGCTTTTTGGCTATGGTGTGCTTCTGAAAAGCATTCCTTGGTAGTCCCAGAACACCAAGGTGAACCACCTGCATGCCTTCCATGTTCTGGAACAAGACCCTAGTTCTTCTATTGGACCTAATTTAATAGGTCCAAGACTGCTCCAGATTGAGTATAAACAGAGCAAGACCACTGGTGGTGATGGTGGGATCCTTGATCCACATTATCATGCTGATGGGAATATGCTGGATTTTTTAAAGTGTTTTTTATGGATATCATTGTTTTAATTTGTTGTTTTAAAACTTTTAATCCGCCCTGAGACCTACAGGTATAGGGCAGGATATTAATAGAAATAAGCAATAAAATAATAAATAAATAAATAAATAAATAAATAAATAAATAAGTAGGGACGTGCACAAACGACTTTTGTGTGTTCAATTCGTATAGACTCAAATGTGAGAAAATTTGCATTCATTCAAACAGAGCCCCTTTGAATGTGGTAGGATTTGAATTCAATACGAATATTTGATATGAATCTGATTCAAATCCGTGTTGCCGGTCATGCCCACGAATCCCCTATAAATCTGCTCTGAATTCATCAAATCCATTGTGAATCTACTTTGAATCTGCTCTGAATCCACTTTGAATCTGCTCTGAATCAATTTTGAATACACTCTCTATCTGTTTTGGATCTGCTGCGGATGTGACAACCCCAGGTTCATGAATGCAATGAAGCTCTGCACAAATGTATAGAAACATTCAATTTGCATTCAAATGTTACTCTTCGAATGTACCAATATTTGATTTAAGTTTAAATGTCCACATTTGAACAAATTTGTACACATTTCAAATGTGACGAATATTTGTGCACATCCCTATATGGGAAGCCCAGAATGTTAACCCTGGTCCTGCTTGATCTAGATCTAAGGTAAGTGCCTCCTTATTGTTATACCATTCCATGCAATTAAGTGCGAACAGGCCCTACGATAGATCACAGTTAGAACATAAGAACATAAGAGGAGCCCTGCTGGATCAGGCCACAGCCCATCTAGTCCAGAATCCTGTCTCACACAGTGGGCCACCAATTGCCCATGGGCATCTCAAGCAGAGACAAGGGCAAACCTCTTGCTCTCGAATCCCAGCAAATGGCCTTAGAAGCATCCTGCTTGTCTCTTCAGCCTGAAAGATGTACTTAGGCATCCATTCCAATAGCCATTGATACATCTGTTGTCCATAAACTTGTCTAACCCTTCCTTAAAGCCATCCAGGCTGGTAGCTGCCACCACCTCCTCTGGCAGCAAATTCTATAAATTGATGACCCTCTGGGTGAAGAAATACTTCCCCTTGTCTGATCTGACTCTCCTACCCATCAGCTTCATAGAGTGCCCCCTGGTTCTAGTATTGTGTGATGGAGAAAAGAAATTTTCTCTATCCACCTTTTCTATACCATGCATGATTTTATATACTTCAATCACGTCCCCTCTTAAACACCGTCTTTCCATACTAAAGAGGCTAAGACGTTGGAATATTGAGCACATTTCTGGCCTATTAGGGCTGTGCACGAAAGCAATTTTTGGGATTCGATTCAATTTGAATATCCAAAAATTCAATTCGATTCAAATTTTTAAAACTCTGAATTTATTCACATTCAATTCAAATTAAATAAATTTGAATCTACTCGTTTGAATTTTCTATCTGAATTTGCACATACGAATGTCAACAACATTTGTATGTGCCTGTAGGCACCCATACACATCCTATGCCCATCCATATGCATCCCATATGCATCCCATTTTTGTCCTGTACAAAGGCACACGGATGCAGGAAAGATGTGTACAGGCAAGTACGCATCACATACGTATGCGTACACGTACAAATGTTCACATAATTTGATTGAATAGATTCAAAAAATTGAAATTCATTTGAATGTTTAAATTCAAATTTATAGATATTCGATTCAAATTCGAATGTCCAAATTAAAACAAATTTGATTGAATTTCAAATGTTTTGAATATTCGTGCACATTGCTATTGCCTATTTCTTTCTGGACTGATGCATTATACTGCTGAATGGAGGAATGGAGAGGCTCCAACAACCCCCTTGCACAATTCTCATTTTGCTTTAGGAAGTAGACATGGAAGTAGAACCTGAACATATCTATTAACCAGAAAACTAAAAGTCAATGGGAATGGAAAGCAACCTGATAGAAAAGGAGTAAAAATTAAAGGAAGCACACTCTAGTCCCTTTCTGGCCACCAGGGGGCAATGCTGACATTTGTTTGGATGTGTGTGTGTGTGTGGGGGGGGGTATTTGTTTTGTATTAGGGAATTGTCAGGTGCTCTGGGGACCAGTTGAAAAACTAGGGTATTAGCTGTCTAAATAAGCTGTCCGAACTCTGATACACTGGAAACACATCCTTAAGAGCAGAAAGTTAGAAAAACTCAAAACTTACTTTTGTCAGATGTCCTTGGCAGGTGTAGCTTGGTGTCAAAGCCACTGTAGATGCGCTGCCCACGCTCCATGAGCACATACTCCTTTAGTAGCCCATTCAGTAAGAAGGTGTGACTCCAATCCAGGGAGATGGTGGATAAGTTGCTGACAACTGTAAATGGGGCTTTGTACTGAGGTGCTGGGAAAACAAAGTAGATAAAACATTTCACTTAAAGATTGCCGAAAAACAAACTCTCTCCAGCTTTTAGAGAATAAAGATGTCAATAGAAGTAGTAAGTCATTTTCTGGTTCCACGAGGAAGACGGAAGACATTATATAAGAGTCTTTGTAGAGAATCAATTTGTCTGCATGTGGGCTGCTATGCTGGAAGCAGGGCATGGAATAACCTAGCATTTCAGAATGTTCAATACATTTAATATACATTCACTTAGTGATCTTTATATCATTTTGTCTCTCTGCTGGAAAAACATAATGGTTCACTCCTGGAATATCAGCTGTGTTGAAGCAACCTGCTGTCCTGCTTTCCTTGGCTCAAGCTCTCAGGTACTTCTGAAAAAAGCAGCAGAAAGAAGATGCTGAGGGCTTGTGTCCACAGGTCAGGCTGTTCGGGTTTCAGTGCTGTTTCTGTGGACAGATTCTTGACAACTGGCCACAAGATGTCACCTTTTTCAGAGTCAGGCCAAAAATCCTGCTAGCAAATGATCATGCGGTGTACTGGCCCTCCGGCATTATTGCTTGTGGGATAGATAGCGTGGGTGGTTATGGTGCTGTCTTTGCGCATTTTAGTGATGCACACTAGGGCTGTGCATGAATATTCGTAACACTCAAAATTCATATGAACTCATCCGAATTCAGACATTCAAATTTCGAAGATTAACATTAAAATTCAGATTGAAAGCTTCAGAACATTTGCATGAAACCTTGATATATTTGTGAATGTGGGGAGGTGGGAAAGAGGCTGTGCCAGTCACATTTACAATGGATCCATAGTGGATTTGGATTGAGAGCAGATTCCAAGTGGATTCAGGGCAGATTCGACGTGTTCAGAACAGATACATAGGCGATACATATCAGATATGTAGTGAGGATTTGAATCAAATTTGTATCAAACATTTGTATCAAGTTCGAATCCTACTACATTCAAACAGGATCCTATCTATCTATCTATCTATCTATCTATCTATCTATCTATCTATCTATCTATCTATCTATCTATCTATCTATCTATCTATCTATCTATCTATCTATCCCACCCTATACCCAGAGGTGTCCGGGCAGGTATAGAAGAGCTATGGAGGGATTGCCTCTCTGGGTCTGGTGTTTTTTACAGTGTGCATGTAGTTTGTCTCTCATCTATTTTGATTCATTTAGTTCCTTATGAACCCAGCCCAGCGAACAGTTATCTGGTTTGAATCTAAGGCAGACTGTATCTCCGCTTATTCAGTGAGTTGGCTCCATTACCACCACATTGGGAAGATGCCATGATTGCCATATATCTCCATTTGTGAGCATGGAAGCATAATTTCCAGTGGTACTTGGGGGTGCCTCTGTTCAGGATGTGAAACACTGACCTGTCAAAATGGTGTCTCCAATGGCAATCATGGCAAAAAATGTGATGCCTGCTGCCATGAGGTGCCTGCTACCACCGAGCATGAAGATGTGGCAATGGAAGTCATTCTCTCTGGGCACCTCCATTGATAAGTGGAGATGTGCGGCCACAGAATCCTCATGATACTGAAATGGTGTCATGGGACTGCTTGAAGTATCCAGGGACTACACGTTCGCACAGGGCTGAGTAGCTCAGCCGTGTTTCCAGAGACACAGCAATGGCCAATGTTCAGAGGCATAGACTCACAGTAGATTGATCCACAGTGCAGACTAAGTATTTCCAGTATGGAAATGGCTCACGTTATACTTGTTGTTCAGCATATTCAATGTGTTGACTCTGACTTTAAAAAAGCTAACTGGATCAAGACAAATGTGCCGCAAGGCATGGACTGTTTAACTCTTTGCAGAGATTTGCTGCTTTAGTATCCTGCACTATATGATAGCATGACCACACGAGAACGAAAAAGAGACTGGATAAGCCCTGGACCCAATGGTGCCATCGCCCCCTCCTTCCCTACTCTTACAAAGTTGGGAGAATTTGAAAGATTATTTTTTCTTCTTTAACTTCTGGTTGATCAAGAGCTTTCAATGTTTTTGTTAATTTGTACTATCACTTAAAAGATCATGTTCCATTATGACATTAACTGCAGATTTAAACTCTGCATGAGACTCTGGTATTAACTGTAAAGATAGAGGATATCCAACCCTTCAAGAGCATCTTTAATGATAATAAAATTAATAGTTTATCTTCATTGAGTGACTTCAGAAAGAGCTGAAATGAATCTTGAAAAATTATTACAATTTACTATCTATTAAAGAAATCTCTGTGCCTCCTTTTGAATCTTCTCAACCCGATTTTTAAAAGTACATAAAGCCTAGTACTGCAAATGATAAAAGAGACCATATAGCCAATTATCAATAACATTGCTGATTATCTGAAGGGCACCTAAGATACCCATCCGGGTGAGTAGGGCATGGCATTACAAACAATTCTGACCTCTAAGTTTCCCCGATTCTTTAATCTCAAACGTCTTCCACATACTTTGAGAATACACTGCTGGGAAAAATTGCCTCCTCACTGCCACAATTGCCTCTCACTATCGCTGCCAGACAACAGGGCAACATTGTGGGCACTTCCCTTGTCCGATGCTCGCTCTCAGTGGCAAAAATACGCAGAAGTGCCTGGTTATTCTTGGCCATGTTTCATCTTTCCACTTGTGCAGTATGCATTTTCCTCAGGAAAGAACGTGGGAGCAAGCGCCAGACAAGTAAGGAATATGGCTATTTTGGGAAAACCCAGACTAGAAATTCTTTTTCCAGGAATACGAGTATTCTAGGATTTCACCCCTGTATCCTGAGAAAATGGCCCTTTCCCACTTGATCTTATTCCAGATTATATACCAGAACATATGCTTGCCATTCACATTCTAGTGCATACTATGGCAAGCCCTAGGTGGGTCCTACTGTAGTCTGTACTACCATGTGGATGACAGGTCCATATTCTGAGATATAACCTAGGATAAGGCCCTGTGCAGAAAGGGCCAATGTTGGCATTGTCTCAAATATGCGTGGCAATCCCAATATACAGTTGGACCCCCATATCCACAGGGGATTGGTTCCACATTCTACCACAGAATACTGAAAACTGTGGATATTTGAAACATGGGGAAATTGCACTCAATTTTCCATAATTCCTCTGAAATCCCATGGGATTTCTCAGGAATCATGGGAGATTGAGTGCAATTTTATGGGATTTTGCAACTACCCCAGGCCTCCAGGAAGCCAGCATCTTTTCCAGTATCAGTCAGAGGCACCTCTTCTGTGCAACTCCTTAGAAGTTGTTTCAGCAGTAACTTGAAACCCAGTCAATGTTTCTTTCCTTTCAAGCTAAATTTCTTTGAAACTGAATTATTACATGCAGGCATCCATTCATTTTTAGGCATTTTATTTTCCCCTTCAGAGCATGATAAAGACAGACAGCCTTACAAACACTTGCCCAGCATGACAGAATTCTCACTGCTAGATAATCAGTTGGATGATACATTAGTAGACTATCAAACTTTTTTCTTTGAATACATGAAAATAACTCCATGGATGCAGGACTGGCATGTTCATCTGTCATGATTTTGTCTTTTTGCTAAAACAAAGGAGAAATCTTACAAACCAGTGACTACCTTTTTAATTATGTGCTCTGGAACCTCCTGAGGAAAGTGAAACAAAGAACTGGCAGGAGGCGCACAACTGATCTGAGGAGCTGATGGAGTTAACAAGCTGAATAAATTAATACAGTAATTAACTAACTAGACTATATAATCAGTGTGACCTGTAATGATGGGCCCTAGGAGGCCAACCTTTCATTGCAAACCCATTGTAGTAAAGCTGCAGACAGGTCTGCTTTTCAGATCACTAATTTTTAGTAACTTTAAGAGTGAGTAAAGCAGTTAATGAAAATCAGAATATAATGAAATGGAATGGAATAAATATGCAGAGGAAGGAAGGAAGGAAGGAAGGAAGGAAGGAAGGAAGGAAGGAAGGAAGGAAGGAAGGAAGGAAGGGTTTTATCTCTGCCAAATAATTCTCAGACAACCAATGCAGATTTAGTATACAATGTCTTGGTTTGGGCTAGAATTCTTTGCTTATTAATAGCTTTATCCTATAGCTGACAGAGTTAGGCCCTTTCTGCACTGGCCCACTGAAAACTGGATTAAGTAAATCCGTTTTTATGAAATGTGACTCTAGCAAGATCCATCTCAAATAGATACAGATCTAATAAAAGGAATAGCAGCATTTTAAAGTTGAGGCATCCATTAATAGCTGCCTCAACTTTCTTGAGGCTAATTCCATCTTTGACACCTTTCAGTCTGGCTTTCGCCTTCGCCACTCTACAGAGACAGCCCTTACAAAGATCTCTGATGATCTTTTACGGGCCAAGGCGAGTGGTCTCTATTCTGTTTTGATCCTGCTAGATCTTTCTGCTGCATTTGACACCGCCGACCACTGCTTGCTAATAGACACCCTCTCTGAGATTGGGTTCTCTAAGACAGTGCTTGCCTGGTTTAAATCATATCTTTCTGAGAGATCATTTGCAGTGGTCGTGAACGGCCAGACTTCGCCTTCCGTTCCCCTCTCTGTTGGTGTTCCGCAGGGGTCAGTCTTGGGCCAATTGCTGTTTTCTCTGTATACACTGTCCCTGGGTTCCCTTATTAGTTCCTTCGGCTTTTCCTATCATCTGTTTGCTGATGATACCCAACTTTATCTTTCTACCCCTGACCTTTCTGCTGGCCTTGAGCAGCAGGTGTCATCTTGTCTCACTGCTGTCTCACAGTGGATGTGCCACCGGTGCTTGAAGCTCAATATGTCTAAAACTGAGCTTCTTGTTTTTCCTCCTAAACCCTCTCTCCCCTGTTCTCTTTCTGTATCTGTTGGCGACATCCCTATCCATTCGGTCCAGCAAGCCCACAGTCTTGGGTTCATCTTCGACTCTTCTTTATCCTGTATCCCTCACATTCAGTCCATGGCTAAAGCATGCAGATTCTCTCTCTACAATATCGCTAAAATCCGTCCCTTCCTTTCTACATTTACCACCAAAACCCTGGTCCATGCTCTGGTAATCTCTCGGCTAGATTACTGCAACCTTCTGCTCGTGGGTCTCCCTCTCTCTCACCTTCGTCCCCTCATTGCTGTTCAACATTCTGCAGCCCGTATCATTATGCTTGCACATCATTTCGACCACATCTCTCCCCTATTTCTATCTCTTCACTGGCTCCCGTTCCCTCTCCGGATTCGTTATAAGTTGCTCCTCTTAACCTTCAAAGCCCTCCATGGACTGGCGCCTTCTTACCTCTCTAATCTTCTCCACTCTCATACTGCTTCTCGAACCCTTCGTTCCAGTAGCCAAGGTCTTTTATCTCAGCCCCGGCTTAATACTGCTCCGTCTAGGATTCGTCCTTTTTCTTTTGCTTCCCCTTATTTTTGGAACCTATTGCCCCCGCCTTTGCGTGCCATCTCCTCTTTATCATCCTTTAAATCTGAATTGAAGACCACGCTCTTTAGGGAAGCACTTCCAGGCTCTCTGTAGATGATCTTTTTATGAGATACTGCCTATTGTTGTTTTATCCTTTTTGTATTTTTTTACTTATTTGTTCTTCTTGTTAATTGCTGTCTGCTACTATTGTTACTATTATTGTTTTTTAGATTGTACACCCTCGGCAGATTTTTATATTTTTATATAAATATATATATTTTGTTTCGAATCTGTAAAGCGCTGAGTACATGGACAGCATTGTAGAAATAATAATAATAATAATAATAATAATAATAATAATAATAATAATAATAATAATAATAATAATAATAATAATAATAATAATAATAATAATAATAATAATAATAATAATAAAGGCCCCATGCTTCCGCACTTGCTTGGGAAGGACGGATTGCAAGGAACACATTATGCCTTCACAGTGTGGACGGAGTAGCACAATTTCCAGATGGCTGCTCCAGGAGCCGCGTGATTGGCACATTCAGCCGTCAGTCACTGCTCCTTTCCTGCCATGTGTGGACCAATCAGCGGCATGGCCGAGATCCAGTGCCCGCCTGGTGCCGAAGCCTGCTTTTTGTGCATGGAATCACTACATTCAGACTTGCTGTCCCTCTGCCGCCATAGCTGGGCACCTGTCCAATGTGAAGCCCATGTGAGAGGGACTTCATGGCTGAACTGTGCTTCTCCCACCTCTCTCAACGTGGCAGCTTCCTGCCGCCACCTCACTCAACATGGCGACTACCTGTCCCACCCACCTGTGTTCTCTCTCCCGTCCATTCACTGGTGAGGTTTGGACTTACAACGGCAGCCCCCCTCTGTGGGGTCAGAGGACCTATTGAGATGGTCCGCCCCTGGAGACTTATGGAATCTCAACGATTCCTGAATGCCCTGGGGGATTTTCCAGTTGGCATGTCTGGTGCTCCTGTCAAGGCTCTGGCCTCTTTCTGGAATCAGGAGATGACCAGGGCTATCGACACGATCGCTCCCAAGTGCCCTTGGCATGCTTGTGGAGCCCAGAAAGCCCCTTGGTATTCCATGGAGCTACGGGTCATGAAACAGGAAGGTCGACGGCTAGAGCGCAAGTGGCGTAAATCTTGCTGTGAATCTGACTGAACATGGGTTAGAGCACATTATCGTGCCTACCACGTGGCGGTGACAGAGACAAAAAAGTAGCTTTTTCTCCACTGCCATTGCGTCCTCGAGTAGCCGTCCAGCAGAGCTATTTAGAGTAGTAAATGGCCTTATTAAACCTGGCTCAATGAAACCTGAGCCTTAGCCATCTAATATCTGCTGTGACAGTTTTGCAAAGCACTTTGAGCAAAGTTGCTCAGATTCGTAGGGGATTAGATGTCACAATTGGACTTAGTCCAGGGGAGGCGTCCGGAGAACTGTCTGGTCCAATTATTTTGGATCAGTTTCAATTATTGCGGCCTGAGGATGTGGACAAGCTGCTTGCAGGGGTGCGGCCGACAACATGCTCTCTGGATCCCTGCCCTTCCTGGCTGATTAAAGCTAGCCGGCAAGGTATGACCGGGTGGATCCAGGAAGTGGTAAATGCCTCTCTGAGGGAGGGGGTGGTTCCATTGGCCCTTAAACAGGCTGTGGTGTGCCCCCTCCTGAAGAAGGCCTTCCTGGATCCAGAAGATTTAAACAACTATCGCCCGGTGGCCAACATACCTTTCCTTGGCAAGGTTCTAGAGAGGGTTGTCTCAGTTCAGCTGCAGGCATGCTTGGAAGAACCTGACTATCTAGACCCATTTCAATCTGGCTTCAGGCCTGGCCATGGCAGAGAAACCACCTTGGTCACCCTGGTTGATGATCTCCTCCGGGAGAAAGACAGGGGGAATGCTACCCTACTGGTTCTCCTGGACCTCTCAGCGGCTTTTGATACCATTGACCACGGTATCCTTCTGGAGAGGCTACGGAGTTTAGGAGTTGGGGGCAATGCTTGGCATTGGTTCCGCTCCTATCTCCAGAGCCGATCTCAGATAGTGGTGATGGGAGAGACTGAGTCGACACCCTGGGAACTCACTTGTGGGGTTCCCCAGGGGTTGATCTTATCTCCCATGTTATTTAATATCTACATGAAGCCACTGGGAGAGATCGTCAGGAGATTTGGGGTGAGGTGTCATCAATATGCAGATGATACCCAGCTCTATCTCTCTGTGCCATCTGAATCAGGAGAGGTGGTTGAAGTGCTTGACAGGTGCCTGGAGGCAGTAATGGGCTGGATGAGGGCCAATAAATTGAAACTGAATCCAGACAAGACAGAGGTGCTCTGTGTTACAGGCTCTCGGGTCCAAGTAGTTGGGAGATATCCTGTCCTTGATGGGGTTGTAATACCCGGGAAAGGACAGGTACGAAATTTGGGGGTACTCCTGGACTCTGCGCTAACACTTGAAGCTCAGGTGGAGGTCGTGGCCAGGAGTGCCTACTCCCAACTACAGTTGGTGCGTCAGCTGAAACCCTTCATGGACAGAGATGACCTGGCCACAGTTATCCATGCTCTGGTAACCTCCAGGTTGGACTACTGTAATGCTCTCTACATGGGGCTTCCCTTGAAGACAGTTCGGAAGTTGCAGTTAGTGCAAAATGCAGCCGCCAGAGTGCTGACAGGTACAGCTAGCCGGACGCATATCACGCTGGTTCTAAAAGAACTGCACTGGCTGCCAATTCACTACTGAGCCCAATTCAAGGTTCTAACTCTGACTTATAAGGCCCTAAATGACTTGGGCCCCAGATATCTAAAGGAGCGCCTTCTCCCATATCGACCTGCCCGCCTTTTAAGATCTGCAGGAGAGCCCCTCCTGGTTATCCCACCGCCTTCAGGGCTAGGCGGGTGGGCACCCGGGAGAGGGCCTTTTCAGTTGTGGCCCCCAGGTTGTGGAATGGCCTCCCCTTGGAGGTGCGTCAGGCCCCTTCTCTGTTTACATTCAGGAAGGCGGTAAAGACGCACCTCTTCACTCAGGCCTTTGGCTAAATGCCCTCTATGCTTCCTCCCTGCAAAAACTATTGTTTTTAAACTGCTTTTGTGTAATTATTATTATTATTATTATTATTATCATGCTGGTTTTTAAACTTTGTATGGATTTTAGCACAGTCTGATACAATTTTAATATGTTCATTTTTAACTGTTGTGAGCCGCCCAGAGACCTTTGGGTATGGGGCGGGATATAAATATAAATAAATAAATAAATAAATAAATAAATAAATAAATAAATAAATAAATAAATAAATAAATAAATAAATTGATGTGGATTTAGAGCACAAGGACAGATTAAGTACCCATTAAGACTACCTCCAATCAGGTCTTCCAGGAAACTGGTTTAAGGTCCTCTTAGCACACATTAGAGACGGATCGCATGTGAGCCAATGAGGAAGTCGACTCCCCGATGTGTGTGCTATGTGTGGATGGGAATTTCACAAGTGTTTTAAATGTGTGCTTAATGTGTGCTTAATGTGTATTAAGTGGCTAATGTGGAAAGGCCCTTAGTCTCCACGGGACCTAGGGCCTTTTCACTCTGGGTGAAAAGGTCAACACGGTGCATCCGCACAGCAGGGAGCCATTTCTATACCAGAAGTGGCTCAAGTATGTGAGAGTGTCCCCGTGCATATATTGGCAGAACAGTTTTTATTGCTCTACTCCTCTTCTGAGTGGAAGAGGTGCAAATGAGGTATGAGACTGGATGGTGCAGGCACAGTTACACATTGCAACATCCGGTCACTTCAGCAATAGTACTTCACTATGGCCCTTTTGCCATAGTGTCATAGTATAGAATGGTTCAGGTGTTGCAAAGGTGCAAATTGTCCAAACTACTACTCATAATTTGTAGGTTGTCTAAGACTGTAGACCACTTACATTTGCACCACTCTTTGAAATGAATTAGTTTGCCTTCTGCTCATCTATTCCATCACATTTGCAGTACCTTATGCTATGTTGCTTAGCTGGCTCTGCCAGCACAAGAAGATGCTACCAGGGGCAACTAATCAAACTGTGACAGAGGCCTCAGTAGAAGTTTAGTGCTTTCATCATCATCGTCGTCGTCATGGACAGGGGCTTTCAACTAGAAGCAATAAAGTGGTCTGACACAATCATCAGGAAATTTAGAACAGATACATTAGAAGGAACAGAATTTAATTTTGAATAAACATTACACAATAATTCTGCAAAGGAAAAAAAAGTAATTGGTAGTAGTACATTAAGGTTTGTGTTTTAATTCTTATTCTGATAAGAAAGGGGATCATACCAGTACTACAGGTTTATGGGATGAAATAACTCTTCTGCCATTAATTAGTACTTGGAGAACATGTTTGTGCTCACCTCCATGTCAAAACTGTGGGTACTTCCACACTTGCTGGCTTACTGGGCCAACAAACATACCAGGTGCCTCCCCTCTATGCACTGGAGCAGGACTTCCTTGGGCAGGGCCTTCCTTAGACCACACCACTGTGAACAAAGGAGGTTCCTGGTAAGCTTGCCAGTCCACTATGCCCGGGCAGAATTGCCTTGAGGTTCAAGAAATGCAGAGTTGAAGGATCTAAAACATAGGGGATAGATGTACTTCCCAAGCTCTCTGGTACACACTTAGACCCCTTTAACTTCTCCTGCCCCTGTAACCCATTTGATAGGCTTGGTTGAAACAAATAACACCTTTTGTTTACCTGAATAGAGAAAAGTGCATAAGTAGAAACCCTTTGATTTTTGTGAGGTTTGAATTAATGTGCTGCATGAAGAGTTACATTAATTGCTTTATCTACTTTTGATCTTGATCACATTGACTCTATGATTTCTGGTCACATTCACATTTGCCTTGCACCCAGTCACTGGCCTACAGCCCCCAGAATACATAAGGAGATACATCCCTCTGTCCCTCTAGATGAAGTGGCTTCTCCACAGACTTATGTATACTTCCTTCGGGAATGAGTAATGCAAAACAAGCAGAATACTCCAAAAAAGACAGGGAAGCAACTCCCCCCCCCCCGACATAAAGTTTTCGGTTATGCTAATGTTGGTACTCCACTATGGTCAAAGCTGTCTGCTTGACCACCAGTCTTGGCCAGTGGAAGTTACAGTTCAACAAAAACTGAGTGGCCAAAAGCAAAGGGAGGGTTCTAGCAGCACCTTTAAGACTAACATAGAGAAAGAGGTCGTGGCAGGAGCTTTTGTAGACTATTTCCATCAGAAGTGTGGAGTGGGTTGCCTAGGAGACTTATATAGGTAGACTGATGTGAGAAAAAGACTACATAATAACAAGTTGCATAATGAGGAAATTGTAAATTATTTGTGTGAATAACAAAAGAATGTGGGATTAAGGAGGTGTGAACAATGGGGGGAATTAAAAGGCCTTCTCATATGAACTGAACTTAACCAGCCTTGGTTGAAGCCTGCAGGAGTTTTGATGTGGCCAGATCTGCCCACCTCTCACCTCATGTTCCCCACAGCTTTACTTTTAAATCGTGCAGCCACCACCATCATGCCCTCCTCAGAGGCTCAAGTAGGCCTCCCAGAGGTTTGCACACAGCTGGAGAGACCAACCCTATCCAGGATTCACAGGAAATCTTATGCACTTTTGTGGGAATCTCAAAGAATGGCACAAGATTTCCTACAATTCTTGGGAAATATGGTGAGATTTCCCTACAGTGCCCTGGAAATATGTTGAGATTTCCCAGGATTCCTGAGAAATATATGGTGAGATTTTTCGTGATCCCTGAGAAATATTGTGAGATTTCCTATAATTCACAAATGGTGGCAGCCATATGTGCAAGCACCTCTAGGAGACCCTCTGAGGAGGCCACAATGGCAGCAGCGGTGGCAAAAGGTGAGAGGCATGTGAGACAGGATGCAAAGAAAGGGGATTCCCTTTGCATGCGAACATTTGATGAATGTTTGTGTGTGAAGGTGAAGCACTCTACATTCTGGGGGGGGGGGGGGCTGAATGAAGCCAAACATTCGCCCACTCCAGTTTGAATCAAAGAACCCAATGTATATAATGAGCCAGGAAACTTGTTATCTCTGTTTAACCCTTTGCCAATGGTCTGGAATTTGTAGATGTATTCCAGTTCCACTGTTTTTCTCTCCAATCTCCTTCTGTAGCTTTTTATTTGTCCTATATATCACATTACTGGATGAGCAGGTGAAACGGCCTCTGATGTTCTGGATAATATGATTAGGTCCCATGATGGTATTGCCTGAGTAGATGTGTGGACAGAGTTGGCATCTGGGTTTGTGGCATGGTTTGTCTTCCTGTGGATGAGTAACTGAGATTGTGGAGGTGTTGATAGGGAAGTAGCGGTTTGCCACTGAGTGACTTTGAGAGGGCAGCATTGTTGTCCAGAATAGGATGTAGTTCCCTGATCATCTATTTGGGTGATCCTAGTTGAGAGCTTTATGTAACCACTAGTGAGGTCCTGTTTTTTTTTTTGTCTTCAGTTTGTTTTGTCATAGATTGTTTCTGGGTACCAGTATTGCCTTGTTGATTTGTTTATTTAACATTGGCAGTATTGTACTTTGAATTCATATAATTCCATGAATTTGTTGTCTCTGTCTAGTGGATCTGACCAGATGAGGTTGAATCAGAGGGCTTCACTGTAGACTATGGATTTGGTGGTATGACTAGAATGGAAATTGGAGGCCAGGGATGAGCATGAATGCATTGTTTGCATTCAAATTCAAGTCACCTATTCAATTAAAAAAAATCAAAAATCAAAATTTTTGAAAATCCGATTCGAATCTGGATTATTTAAATCTGTATTTTCAAAAAATCCAATTCAAATTGAATGATATGAATGTCAGGAACATTTGTATCTGTTTTTTGAATTTGCACACATCCTATTTTTGTCCCGTTTGCATCCTGTGTTATATGTGCAAATAGACCAGATATTCGGATGCAATATAAACAGATCTATTCAGTCCAATCATTCAAAAATCCGTATCAGATTTCCAAAAATTTGAAATATGATTGAATTCAGAAATTTGGATTTTTGAAAATCTGATTCGAATTCAAATGTCGATATTCGTCAAATTTGAATCGGATTTTCGAATTTTCAAATATCCGTGCACATCTCTACTGGAGGCATCTAAATAGAAAGACTCAAGGCTGTATGCATTTATCAGCTCTATGCACGTATTAGTTTTTTTTAAGTAAGACATGTTTCACATATTCAATGTAAATAAATAAATAAATAAATTTTGCATCAGCCAACTTACCTTCTTTTTCAGTAGTAAAGCTGATCCAGTCTGAAGCAGTGCTGCCCACTGAGTTGTAAGACACCACTCGCAACTTGTATGTTGTGTAAGGCTGTAGACCACTCACGTTTGAATGCTGATCATTTCCCGTGTACCTCACTTCAATAGGACCAAATTTACATGGCTCTTCTGTTGCTTGTACATGGGGAGGGCAGGATGCGTGCATGTGAAGCTCATATCTGGAGAGCAAGATGGATGTGCTGGTGAGCAACAAATAGCCGGTAACCACTTTTCCTACTAAAGGACTTATTCAGGGCAAGATCCACCTGCTGTTTATACTGGTTTTCCTCCAGCATCACTGTTATTATGGCATATAATGCAAAGTGCAATGAGCAGTGAAGCCCAACAAATTTTTACTTAGTGCTCTGTTAGACAGAAATGCTGCCAGAGGGTCTGAATTTTCTATGAGTACAGTTACTGGACTCCTGGGAGGTAGTGGAGAGCCTTCAGGGGTGGCAGAGTGGCAAATGATGCAGTACTATATGGTGTTATGGCTGAAAAATGTGCTACATTAATTGCTACTTTGTCCTTCCTACACCAACTCTGGAAGTACTAAGAATATAAGCACATTAGAGAAGCCTTGCTGGATCAGGCCACAGCCCATCTAGTCCAGCAGCCCTTCTAACACAGTGGTGTCCCACTACTTCCTTCTGGGCATTCTCAAGCCTCACCTGTTCTCAACTTCCTACAAGTGCCACAAGGTTCTCTGGGTCATGGCTGCAAAGCCTGTGTAAACTGCATTGCTCTAATCATAAGTACCCAAGACTATTTTCATTGGGCCAGACAAGCCTTCCCAATGGGTTCCACTGGTTATTTCTTTTCAAAAGTATGGCAGGATTTGAAGCTGGGAATTCCCTAGCTTCAGTTCAATTCTGAGCATGTAAATCCTCCAACCATGATTTGGATGGGCTGGAGAAACTTTCCCTCTTGGGATTATAACTTTTAACGTGGGAGAGGGAGGCTGCATTCTTTCTCCCTCAAGTTAAAGTAGTCTCCACTTTCTAGTCTCAAAATAGCTCATCCTGTGACAGGAATGGGGGAAAGAAAGCTTCCCCCACCTTCAAAACTGCAGTTGCAGATTCCCTTGATGTAATTTTGACATACCGAAACTAGGGATGTGCACAAATATTTGTGACATCCGGGATTCATACAAATATGTATGAATTCATAGATTCTTGACCAAATCAAATAGAGCCTACTACATTTGTCCATGAACCAGATTAAGCGGTATTCGTCAAAGTTCCAGTCAAAGCTTCAGTGGATACTGGATGTCCTGGGACCCCCTGCCCCCCATGCATCCAGTCCCTCCCCCGTCCCTCCTGTAGCTCTTCTTACCTGCCACGGCCACTGCTTTCTCCTAGGCCTTCTAGTTCTGTGCGGGCAGCTCTTACTGCATGCACAGAACCAGCAGAGCCTCTTTGGCTTGTGGGGAGCACCAAAATAGGCTCCAGAGAAGTCCCCCCATGATGTGCCCCCTTACTTTTGGGGGGGGGCATGGTGGCACTGAAGGATGTCGAAGAAGTGCCTAAAAAGATGGCGTGCAGTGGCGGTGATGGCAGCCAGCAACAAAGACAGGCAAGTGGGGCAGCAGGAAGAGAGTGGGGTGGGATTCAGCTGAAGCTGCATTTTTCCACATTCGAATCTGGGAAATGGGCTTTGTGCACACCCCTAACTGGAACATCTCGTTACATGCAGAAAGCACACTTCCTCTGCTTTAGAAGGAGTGGAGGGGGAATAGCACTATGCTTGCAGCACCCCTTTTCAGCCTTTTCCGCAACTGCACCACAGGCGCCACCCAGAGCACAGGACTGGAAGGCCCTGTCTCCAGCTTTCAGAAACCCTTTTGGCTTTCCGGAAGCCCCAGGAAGAGACCCGGTGTGCTGCCTGAGGGCCCCACAGGTAAGGGGGGACCGGGAAGGGACAGGGGAGGTGAGCGTGAGGACTCAGGTGGCACTCCAGGCCTCTTTCTGGGGCTTCTGGAAAGCCAAATTGCTTTCTGGAAGCTGGAAACAGGGCCTTCTGGGACCAGAAGGCCCTATCTCCAGCTTTCGGAAAGCCTGTTTGGCTTTCCAGAAGCCCCAGGAAGAGGCGCAGAGAGCCGCTGGAACAAGTAAGTGGGCCCCAGGGTGGAGGTTTGGGGTAGGTCGACCTGGGTGTAGGGGAGGCCTCAGGATAATCCAGTATCCTTAGAAGCTTCTACCAAAGCTTCTACAGAAACTGGATTATCTAATTCGTGGATGAAATTATTAGACACAGTTGTTATGGGTTTGCTGATAGTATGCTGTATATAGGATCATATGATATATCAGAATTTGAAAGGATACATGACTTTAGATGACCTAAAAACCCGAGGAAAAATAATAAATTCTGTTTTATTTCACCTGTAAACAGAGATCAGCAAGAGTAATAAAACAGAACAAGCAGTTTTTAACATATTTACAAACATTTGCAACTGATTCTATCTGCTCCTATAATACCTAAGCACAAGATAGGAAAGAGCACAAACATACTTTATTGGAGATTTGTGATTCATGCAGGGATCAAAGAAAAAAAGGTCACAACTGCAGCTTTCCATTAATAAAAAAAAAAACCTCCCAGATTAAGGGCTTGTATTAGACTCAGTGGAAGGGTGATTGACCGCTAAATACCTGGCAGTAAGACAGATTCACAAACTGTGTTGTTTATGCATCATTAAGTTTCCAGATTGGCTACAGTTCTATGGCTATTGTTCCAATGATAATACCTATTACTCCGAAAACCAGAATTTCCGGAAGTGTGGCACATGAACCATAGAGGGTGCACAAGATATTTTAAATAGTACACAGGGAAACATTTTAATTTTAAATGAATTTATTTAAGTTTTAAAAGCTAGGGCCTTTTCAACTTCCATACTGGCCCTTATTCCAGGATACTGTATATCCACATGCTAATGCAGGCTGCAGCAAGCAAATGGCAGGCCTTTATTCCAGGATATTTCTAGAAATAAGGTCCAATATGGAAAGGGGGTAAAGTTTTGTAAGTATTATCTAAGTAGTAAATAGAAGAGGTGGCACATAGGTAGGACAAAAGCTCGGGCAACACTGCCATAATCATTGAGGTTCAATAAAATAATAAAGGAAGAAAATGAGAAGAATTTAAAAATGGCAGTTTGGCACTGTTGTCACTTCGGTGAATTTTGGTGCAATAATCTGTACTTCTAGGTCAGGCAGTTTTGCATTACTAGGCACATAGCCCACAATGCTCTCCATCCACTCAGGATCAGTGATAGGCTTTCTTGCACAGCACCTGACTTTGCCCCATTCAGTATCCATCAGAGATTCTTGGGAAATTTGAATTTAATTTTCCTGGGACACTGTCCCATGGAAGTTAAGATCAGGGACAGAGGCCGGCAGTCACAATAATCCAAAATTCACCTGAGACACCTGAGATAGGGCCTTCAGTAGGGTGAGTGCAAACACTGCTGTCTGTTTAACATCAACTACTGTTTGATTTTTCTCCCAATCACTGGACTTTAGAGAACAAGATTTTAGAATTGGTGTTGTGTGCCTGTGTTTTCTTACAAACTAGCCTGTTGAGCACTTAGGTATATTCACCCTATGGCCTCTGATGCATGATTAGGTTAGCCCTGGGACAGAGCATTCACTCTGCTGTGAGGGCAGTTCCATATGGAACCGTCCTGGCGCGTCCCAGGGTGGCCTACTCATAACCAGAGTGTTGAGCATGAAATCGTGCTCTATACCTGGCCCAAGCTGACCCTGGCCATCCTACAGCTGTCCAGCAGGGACAGCTGTGGGCCCTGCCCCACCCCATTGCCATTGGGCCCTTTTGGGCCCTCTGGCCAACAGCCCCTTTCAGTGGAGGGGCAAGATTAATATGGCCCATCCTCAGGTCCTGCAGGCTTTAGCCGACCCAATCAGGTCAGCTGGAACCTTCAGGGGCCCCCTGGTCCCCCCTGCACCCAGGAGCCTGCACCGCCTGCCAGCCCCACATGATCACTTAACTTTCTGGACCTGTAAACATCAGGCCAGCATGGGGGCGGCCTACCATTGTGCGTATCTGCATGCAGAGCGGCACATCGCCCTGGCCAGCCATGCAAGCACCACATTGGACCAGAGGGTCCAAAAAGGTAAGTGATCACACGGCTGGGGGGAGGGCTCAAACCCCCTGGATGCTGGTGGGTACGTAGGGGTCTCTGGCAGCTGCTGCAGCCCACCGCACAACACTGTGCTTCAAACCTGGCAAGCCCTGCCCTCCTAGGGCCTGCCAGTTTGAACCTGGACCCCCAAAAGGTTAGAGGTGCATGTGGGTATGGGGGAGATATGTGTCCCTGGGTGGGGTTGGGCCCAGGAGGCCTCCACGTGGTATAGCTGCCTTGATCGAGGAGCCTGCACCCTGCAGAGGCCAAAGACCAGCTGGACCCCAGCTGCCTGCCAGTGGGTCGGTTGCGACCCAATGGCAGCAGTGGAAGGCAGGGCCTCTGGCCCATTAATTGGCCTTTTTGGGCTTGGACACGTTAGGATGGATGCCCCATTCACACCTACTCAGGTAAGGGACACATGGGAACGTGTCCTTACCTGCCTAGGTGTGAATGGGGAATCCATCCCCGCGTGTCCTAACCTTACTGCACTTCAGCCATTCAGGTGTAGTGCGAAAAGGCCTCTGGTAAGGAACTCTAAAATTTGCACACAATTTTGTGACACTTTGGAAACTAAGAATTTCTCTTTGTGGTGGTATCAAACATCCCTTCAGTTACCTCCTCACAATGCCATTAGGTTCTCGAGGCGCGTCCCACCAAAAAGAAGCATTCCTTGAAGTCATGGTATGAACGGAAGGAGGAGGTTGTTGAGAAGGTGGAGCTGGCCGTGTGGTGACTTGTGCCACCGGTCCTTTGCTGCAGCAGTTGAAGCAGGTACAGGCCTCAACTCCAACAGAATATGTGGTAAATGGCTTGAGCCCATGAATTGTTTGCTGTGTGGTAGTTCCTTCTGACAGCTGGAAGACAGGAAATTAGTATTCAGGATTAAACTTGGAAACGAACAGGCAGCAGGTTTTGTATTGCCATTAAAAACAAAACGAAACTAATTGTTGGTTGTTTAATTTATTATTCTTATATTTCTGTTGCAAGGGAGGCAAAGAATTTTCTCTGATTTTGATGTTTTATGCCTGGATTAGGTGGGCAGAGGTGTTGCTTGCTTCTCTGCTTTGGGTGGCAAAATGTCTTGAGTCATCCTTGTTTGTGCAGAACTTAATTAAAGAACAATTAGCTAGTATCAATAATACAATTACTATTCTATTTGAGCAACAGACCCAAAGGTTTGTAGTTTCTGGAATAGTTCTTACACTGGAGAAATGCCTCCAAGTTCTCATAGGACACTTAGGTAACGACCACATGCCTTAACCCAATCGTGCCACATGCATGTCTGGACAGCAGGAACTTCATACCAGTGTGTGCCAAGTCAGGCATGGCCTCACAGAGAATGAACTGGCTGTATCTTGCCATCTTGCAGTAGCACTTCATGGAAGACATGCCACTTCTGGGACAGTTTCCAGGACCACGGGGAAACATCTACAGCCGGCAACTTTGTTTCCCTGCTCTGACGGTAGGCCGAGAAGGGATAGCTATCTCCAGGACATTTGCCAATCCATACTATGCCCCCACCCCATTCCTGGCTCAAATCACTCACCTTTTAATTTCTATCCATTGTATTTGTGGACTTTCCACAAATTAAATGGATAGATATGAAAAAGTATGAACAGTCGGACCTGAAGATGGACTGAATAAGGCTCAAAGTGAAGATGTGACCACAGGTAAAATCCATCCGTCCGTCCGTCCGTCCGCCCGCCCGCCCGCCCGCCCGCCCGCCCGCCCATCCATCCATCCATCCATCCATCCATCCATCCATCCATCCATCCATCCATCCATCCATCCATCCATCCATCCATCCATCCAGTGTATTTCTATACTGCCTTTCCAAACTAAAATGCTCAAGGCAGTTTACAACCAGAAAACAATACAGCATAACAATATAAAAGAATTACAATACATTATTAGAATAATACTAATAATTAACAGTACATTATTAATTAGAACAGAGAATACCAAAATACAAATCAATTAGAGAAAAATAGATTTTTTAAAAAGGATGGCATAGCCAGGACCAAATAAACTTCCGTCTCATAGCCTCAGTCCTGGGGTGCCAATGCAAAAGTGTGGTTTCTGTCAATAAGATTAAGGTTTAAAATCAAAAGTGGTTATGAGATATCTATTCCTTCCACAATTGCAAGGAATCAGAAGCAAATAAAAATAAAACATGGAGTGTTTCATTGACTCAAGGGTGAATTTAAGAGGTACTCACCACTGCAGCCTTTCCTTTTGTGTTATTTGAAAACAGCCGGTAGAGGCTAACTATGCCATTTGGCTTAAGAGGGGGGCTGATGCTGACCACAGCTGAAGTAGATGCCACCATGTCAAAGAGAGGGGCATGAAGTCCTTGAGGAGGGGCTGGGCCTGTCTTGCACTGCGTCCATTTGCTAGCAGCCCGGCCTGCAGAGTTTACTGACTGAACCTTAAAAGAGAAATAATATTCATTTATTTGTATACCACCTTTTTGCACAAAAGAATACTTAAGGTGGTTCAAGGTGGTTTACAACAAGGGAATAAAATACAGTTACAATATGCACTATATATCGAACAATTATGAATCTTCAATAAAAATTCATGATAGGTGAACATCTGGGCAGGTGCATCTGCACCTGCAGGAGGCGCTTACAGCTTACAAGCACCCCCTGCCTTCCCAGATGTTCATCAGTTGTAAACTAGCTGTGGTGCACAACGTTGTGCACTACAACCTCACCAACCCTTACCCCACACAACTGGAACTTACTTGGCAGAGTCCAGCCAGTGGCCAGTCACACCTCTGCTGGCTGGGGAGGTCATTGGAGCTGCCGCACAAATGTGCTGGCAGCTCCAATGACCCCCTGATGCGACTGCGACTGTGCAGAGCATCAGTGTCATCATAGCGACGGTGCTGACACATGTGCAGTCATGGAGGGCACCGCACTCAAGATGGCGGTGCCCAGAAGATGAACAGCTGGTGATCAAACACAGGTAAGTGCTCAATCACGTGGGAGGTAGGCTGTTGACTAGCAACCACAAGTGCAAGTGCTAGTCAACATTAGTCCATCGCACACCTTTCCCATCCACAAGATGGGAAGGGAAATGCCAAAGGATGTGATTAGACACAGCAGCAACAGTAGTAGTAGTAGTAGTAGTAGTAGTAGTAGTAGTAGTAGTAGTAGTCAATAAAATATCTTTGAAATACTTTAAGCTGAATATTTGAAGCAGCTTAAAGAGGGCTTCAAGTAGGGATTGTTCACATATTTGCCTGCCCCTCCACTCCCCCAAAACATTCTGTACTATAAAAGGTGGATGAGAAAAGAATTGGGAACACAAGGGCCACAGACTGTTTCTCTGAGGTGCGTCTGACATGCCCTTTTTGTTATGTCTGAATACAGCTTAAAAGGCCTCAGCCTGGCAGTTGCCGCCCAGAGATATAAATATTTTAATAAATAAAATTAATAAATAGGCATCCATTCTAGTAGATAATAATAAATAAACAAACCTAATGAATGTGCAAAGTATTGGGGTGGCTAGAATTCTGGCATAGCAGAGACAAATATTATACCGAGTGGAAATGGAAGGCGGCAAGGTCTCATGGATTGGAAAAAAGAACCATGCATTTCTAGGCTTTTTGGATTCCATTGACAGGGTGATCTAGAGTTTAATATGCAGCTGATGAGCAATGGTGCTGGTGCACCATATCTGGTACAAAACACACTCTTCTGTGCCACTGACCGGCATTGTGCAATCCCTAATAAGGTCTGTGAAAATCCTGAAAAGGGGTAGAGTCTTGGAGAGGATAGAATCACATGACATGTGTTGTCAAGTGGTACTGCAGTCTGAATCCACAACCTCAGGCCATAAGTCTGTGAAATACTCCGGCAAGAATAGTTCCAGTTCATTCAAAGAACCATTGGATGTACTACTTTCTATTAAATTTAGTGTAATTTACTGACTTTTCAGTCTTGGGTTTCACAAAAGGTATCACAGTCTTTATGATATTGACAGTTCAACCCACTCTTTGAGCACCTTCAGGGTTATCTTGGAATCAGGAAAGGGTCGGAGAAACAGTCAATTCCTAGCACACATTGCAGAAGACCGTTGCAAAAGTTATGGCCTTTTCTCTGTCATCAATACTTTCTCCCTCCATTCGCAGCAAACATCACTGGAGGTCAAACTCAAAGCTTACCTCTGAGTGAAACTGTTGGAAATGATTGATGCTATGTAGACAGGATGGTATATATTGCTAAGCTCTTGCTTGCTTATACTGAAAAAGTGAGCATGTGGCTCTGTCTATGCTCAGTATTCATACTAAATCACTTGTCACAAGCACTCATGTGACCAGCATGTCCACATCAGTGTTCAAGGCACTCTCTTTCATGACAGGTCCCTCTAGTCAGAGGGAGTCCTGAAGTTGCATCTCCAGCAGCTGCTCTGAAAGCCAGAGGTAAATGGCTGGGCAAGTTGGCTACTGATAGAGGCCCTGGAGGGGCGTCATACTTAGAGTGCCCCCTATCTTGGCATGCTGTGACTGGCAGAACCTGAAATAGGCCAGAGACATCCCACTCCCACTTTCAAGCCTGTAGCCACATTGTGCCGTGCGGCTGCAGTCTGGACTGTTATTAGTGAAATTTGACATATTTTCAGTAGGTGCTGGCTTTTAATGGTATTAATGCAATTGATCATATAATGAGAACTTACTTATTGTATTACATAAAACTATCCACCCTTTAAAAAAAATGTAAAAGAACTGTTTAGCATACATCTCATAATCTATACTTCACACATAGGTTTCAATTCTGGATGTCCAAGAGACAGTAGCATTGTTCTACTTCTTAATTAAAAACTAATCTTCTCTATGAACTGTGCCCTTCCATTATTATTAGTACTATTAGTATTATTTTGTCAACTTCCCCAAACCAGAGTAATCTGCACACTCTATGAAACTCAGCACTTATTAAACACAGCCTCCAACAAATCTGCATGGAAATTAAATTTCACTTTCATCAAGGAGAGAATAAACATATGGAAGGAAGTATAATCTTATTTATCAAATACCATTTGTATAATTAAACACGAATAGCATAAAAGGTTGACTTAGGTCACCATTTGCATGAGTAAGTAATTTGTAGAATGTCAGGTACAATAGATGGAGTAGATGGATGTGTGAGTGTATAGGGTTAAATTAGCTTCAATAATAGTGAAACACAAAGTGATCAATCAGAATGATAGATCTAAATGGCAATACAAGAGGACTGTCTGTGTGATTTTTAGTATTAAGTATTCCTTAGTAAGCTTTCATATTGAGTAGTCCTAACCACAGTAAAACAAGAGCTTATGCAACCTGCTTCTACACTCTTCTTGGACATATCTCACAACTCAGGTTAAATCAGAAAGCAAGAATCACTGGCCGTGTCTTCACAGGATGCCTTATATCAGTTTCCCGAAACCGAAATAATTGAACTGGGTTGAAACTGTCTCCATGGCTTTCAACTTGATCCGGTTCATCCACATCCCGACGGCATCCCAATGGCAATCTTATCTCGGATTCAATCCTCAGAGTCCGCATGGCAGTCCTGTCCTCCCCGCCCATTCCCAGTCATGGTGCCCACCCCCTCTCTCTGATTGGTGTTCCCTCCCTCGCTCCCAGGATCAGCCCCTCCCACTTAGTTCAAAGTAACAGAGATCAGACCTCTCCCCCAGCTGATGGGTATGGTTGAAAGGGGCGGGGAAGGAGGTGAAAAATGAACCAGATGTATCGGAAGGAAGATTTAACAAGAGATGTGGGAGGGGGATGTAGCAAAAGTGTCTGATTTTATAGCTGTCATGAAAGCCTGCCTGCTCCCACCATCCCTTCCCTGTGCCTCATCCATGCCTTTTTTTGCCTCTTTGTTCTGATCAGCTGTAGCGATCGTGCACTAAACTCTGTAAAATTCTGTCTGCTTCCTCCCACCCTCATCACTGTGCAGCTCTCCACCTCCTTTCCTCTGCACCACCTTTCCCTCCCCCCTATTCTTCTAGCTTTGTGCTCTTCCCTCCAACCCCCACCCACCATCACCCCCACCGAAGACGTCTGGATCCCCCTTTCCCACCCGTGCTTCCCTCGCGCCAAGAGGCTGGGCTGGAGGGGACCAAGGGGCTTTTCCTTTGCCTCACTCCTCTTTTACCCATTGCTCAGGGCACATAGCAGCAGCGGCAAATAAAGCCCCTTTCCTTTAAACATTCATACAGAACCTCAGCTGCTTTCCTCCCTTTCACTTTCTAAAGGTCTGAACTGTTAGAATTGCGCAAAATTGCAACATTGTTAATCAGGAGTGAAGTGGTTCCCTTGCTACACTGTAGCGCTGCTGTGTGAAGGCTGGTCCAAGAAGTTCAGGCTTGCAAGGTGGAAACTTGGGGTGCTGAGAGAAGCCTTGAGGCCATCCATCCCCTGTCCTCGCTTTGGTCTCCTGAGGGGTGGAAGGAGATCTGGGCACGCACGTGTGTGTGTGTGTACGGGCAAGAAAGGGGCCGGATCCTTGGGTGCAGAGGCCAGGGCTGGTCGTCTCTGCCTGCATCCAGGTGCGGAGAGGCAAAAGGGGAGAAGAGGTTTCTGTTTAATCTTACCCGCGCTCTCTCTAAAGGGGCTTCTCTTTATTCTCAAAGGGGCCCTCAATCACCCCCTTTTTTAATTAAAAGGGGATCCTTTAAGGCATCGATCAAGGAGGAGGGATCCCTCGGGAAGCTTTTCTCCACATGTCTTGAATTTATTTTATTTTTTTAATAGCCACTGAATGTGCCAAAGGGAAAGAAAAGGCGCATGGAGGATCCGCCGGGCGAACGGAAAGGGGACAAAAAGGAACGGAGGGGCCAGACGTAGGGCGGCTTCACCAGGCTGTTCTTGCCCCCGCTGCCACCGCCACCACCAGCTGCTCGGAAAGGGCCTTGCTGGGGAGAGGAAGAGGAGGAGGAGGAGGAGGAAAAAGCCGGGGCGCTGGAGGGTCATCATTTCCTCCATGCCTGGCTTAGCTCACCCCGGTCTGGAGTTGCCCCAGAGCTGGAGCAGGAGCCAGAGGAGTGGCGCTCTCCCCACCTGCAGCCAAGCTGCTTCCCCTCCTTTTCTTTCTCACGAGCACAATTGCGCAAATTTGCAACAGCTCTGAAAGTGGACTGAAGCTGGATTAAACCTTCAGTGTAACCACAAGCCAAGGTTTTAATCCAGCTTCGGTCCACTTGGCTTGGGGTGGTTCCCTCGCTACAGTGTAGCGCTGCTCTGAAGGGTGGATTTTTGAAATTGCAAGCTTTTGTGGGAGGGAAACCTTAAACATGACGTGCCCAGAATACGGACAGCCATTGAATACAGTGCGATTGGGGGAGGGACACCCTGAACATGGAATCTCATCCCTGAAAATGGTACTGTCCACACAGTAAAAAATTAAACACGTATCGAGCGCACGATCCGGAGTGAGACCTGTTGAAATCAGGGGATTGAGATTCAGAACGGTTTGGCGTGGTTTAACATGGAAAAAGCGTGTTAAGCCAAACTGCCGTCTGGATTCTGAGGATTCAAAATGTTTTGAATCCGAGATAAGGTTGCCGTGAAGATGCGGCCACTGTCTAGTTTTTCAGATATACAGATACCATGGAAATCCTGGGTATTTTGGAAAGAGAAGGCTTCTGAAGACCAGCAAAACTATGTAGTGAACGACTGCATCTGAAGAATTCTAGCTACTGTGCTGGAGTTCCAACTTTCAATGAAGAGAAAAAGAATTAATAAACATGTAAGGATTGAGCTTATCAGACTGGTGGGCCATCTAGCCCAGCAGCCTAGTATAACAATGACACACTAGTTGTGAGCCAGTTTGGTCTAGTGGTTAGGGAGCCGGACTCTTATCTGGGAATACCGGGTTCGATTCCGCTCTTCCCCATGAAGCCAGCTGGGTGACCTTGGGCTAGTCACAGCCCTCTCCTGAGCTCTCACAGCCCCACCTACCTCACAGTGTTCTGTTGCAGGGAGAAGAACAGAAGCTTTGTCAGCCACTTTGAGTCTCCTTAAATGGGTGAGAAAAGTGGGGTAGAAAAGCCAACTCTTCTTCTTCTAGTTGCTTATAGGAACGACCAAGTACCAATTAATAATCCAAACGATGAAATAAATGCTGAGTAAATCAAGCAAGCAGTCATTAAGTTCAGGAGACTGTTGTCACAGTGAATAACTAGTTGTTTGAAGAAAGTGCTAAGTACCAATTAATAGCAATGTTGGTGGAATTTCATCCCCCTGACATCTGCTAAATATTTTGGAGTGAGGGCAATTCCACATTGGCTGGTATGCTGGACCAGCAAGCACATCAGGAGCTTCCCTTCTGCATACTGGTGAGGTCTAAAGAGGCCTCACATGGGACCTCCCTTAGACCTCACCAGCATATAGAAGGGAGGCTCCTAGTACACTTGGTCCTCTGTTCCACTGGCCAGTGTGGAATTGCCCTCGTGGAAACATGGCTTTTAACTTTCTTCTGTGCACCTATTAAGGGTAGGGAAGTGCAGGAATGCTTTTTCGTGTTAAAATTGAATGCAAAAAAATGTATTTATTCGAATAATCTTCAAATGTGGTAGAATTCAAATCTGATACAAATGTTCAATACAAATCTGATTCAAATCCCCACTATGAATTGCCTACAAATCCCTATGTATTCCATACAAATCCCCTATGTATTTCCTACATATCTGCTCTGAACACATCAAATCCATTCTCAATCCACTTTTAATCCAAACCAAATCCACTCTGGATCTGTCGCAGACGTGACTCAGTTTCAATTGTTTAAATTCAGTTTAACAATTTAAATTGTTCAATTCAATTTCAAATGTTTAAATTTGGAAGAATTCGGAAGAATTTCAAATGTGACAAATATTTGTGCACATCCCTTATTATGGGGTCCTGTGGTGGTAAGTCTTTACATTAATTTGAGAAGGCAATATGGGGAATATTTTAAAGTCTTGTAATTCCATTTTTGTAATGACTAGTGGTGTGACTGTAGCCCACTGGTAGAACAATTCTCTATATACTAAGAAAAGGGCACAAGGTGCCCATGAGTCAACCAAGAGTAACCCATGACTCAGCGGTACCCAACAAGAGCAACAATGACTAGGGGATGTGGCAAGGACAATACCAAAAACAGCTTCAAAAATGAGGTAGACAAAACAGTTCACTACTGAGGTATAATCATTAGTTGTCCTGTACTTCACTTTATAAAAAAGAAGAGGAAAAGGAGGGTCAAGAAAAAGAGCATTATTTTTTCTCTTTTAATTTGTGGTAAAATTTTAATAAATAAAAATTAAAAGAAAAAGAAAAAGAGCAAACATAGTTCAACTTGGGTAGGAGCCACCTATCACATTTATGGCATCAATGGGGAGCCTGAAGGGCAGAGAGATTGTACAATCCCACACTCATTGGCCCACCATTACACTACAGAAGGTGAGTGACCACGTTCTTCCAGCCATGTATCCAACAATGGCAGCTGTAGAGTGACTTATCTGTTACATAATTTTTCCAGGTCCAACTTAGTAAAATGGGGAAAAAGGTGAAATTCCATGGGCATTTCCTGTCCTGGAAATTTCAAAGGCTGGATATTTTTGTTTCTTGGCTTTGATGTTTGTAAGGATGAGGGATAGGCTGCACAATGCCACTCCTCTGCTACTATAACCTCACCTCTGTGCGGAGGCTGCCTCAGTTAATTAACTGTACATGTAACCTGAGCATTGAGTACATATATAACATTTGTGGTGGGTTTGCAATGACAACCAAAATATTTGCAGAGAAAATAACCCTGAGTGGGTTTAAAACAAAGCATACATGAGCTCTGCTGAGAGTTATGTCATCATATTTATTTTAGAGAGTGGAGACTGGTACTGTTGTTATGCTACCATAGAAGCTAATGCCAACCATTTCTGGAAATGTTAATATTGTCATTTATGATGAATACATATAATTCTCATCTGAGAATCTTAAAATATCTTTCAGGTAATAGAATCAAGTCGTTGCCTTCTGGTCTATGGTGAATAAAATAGGAACACAATGTACTTGTGTCTTGAATTTGTCGACTTTATTGCCTCCTTTATAATTTAATCTTACATCATGCTGCGCAGACCCCCAAACGAAACCCCTGCCAAAATCTCTATCATCATTAGAAGGTGCATGGCTTCAGAAAGCCATAAGAGGGCTCCAGATTCATCTACACAAGCAGTAATTGAGATGTCTTCATCATCAGCTTCTTGGCTACCTGCCCAGACAGCACTTTGGAAAAGGAGAAAGCTTGGTACGGTAGAGTCCATCTACTTAGAGAACGAAACGATTCCAGGCACAATGAATGGAAACCTGTTTGGTGCCTGAGAAATGTGCCTTTGTGGAGCCCTATTCATGAAGGCTGGAGGTGGAATGGTCCAACAGTACCAAATCTGAAAGAGCAGGCTAAGTAGTGTATCAAGTAATTGAGTTAACAGACCTCAGCCATAAAGTACAGTAGAAGGATGGTCCCCAAACAGCCATTCCTTTTGAAACTGTCTCCAGTAATTTTGCCATTGATTAATGACCTATTGGCTTCCCCTGCAAGATATGGGGAAAAGCTTTGGTCTAGTACTGAATGGATCAAGCTTTAAACATTTCAGTTTGAACTAGTCTTGGAAGGAAATATTTTTTTAAAACAAATGTATATAGTATAGCTTTGCTCATACAGTTACGATACTATGCAATCTACATGGCACATCATCTCGCTCTTTTTATGATGATGCTCATCTACAAGTCATACAAGTAAAGATCTGCCATTATCTTCATCTATTGCTTTGTGACCAGAATGATTTGATCTCCCTGAATATTGCTCAGTTTTGCTCTGTCATTTCTAGTGTTTCAGATGAAATGACTTGTGGTATCACAAGGAGTCCAGGGGTGGGCCTAGAGGCTGCCATTTGCAGAGAGGTGGCTCTGGCTCTGCCCCTCTACACATGCTCTATGTAGGCCCACACATCTTTTGTAGCAGTCTATGAAGCTGCCCACAACCTATATAGTGGCTATGCAGGGAGCTACACAGACATGTCTCTGTCACACCCACTGTAACTGGAAGTGATTCTTGATTGACAGTTTCGTGGCCAATTGAGCCACGCCTCTGGCAGACTTCCTGCTCAAGCCTAATCAGGACCTCGGGATGTGTTCTATGGTGTCTGCACAACACCCTTGTTGAGTACCCATTGCCATTGGGTGCTAAACACGTTGTGCAGATGCATGGGGTATTTATATACAGTAGATCTGGAATTCGATGGACTAGATTGAGCAAGGACCAGCTCTTGAAGATCTGAATCCCCTTAATAAGGATTAAGTGCAGTAAGTGTGGAAATGGCTTTGGTCTCTGACTGTAATAAACAGCTGGAGCTGCACTAAAGGGAACTTTCAGTTCAAATAGTTATAATTTTGAATTGCCCTCAAACTTGGAAATAAAGAATTACTGCACAGCAATTCCATTTTAAACTTCTTGAGAAATGTATTTATTTATTGAATTCCAGTTGGCAGAATGTTTTTTAGAGACCAGAGATGAAAGCAGCTCTCCTCCTGGTCTTCATTCCAGATACCACATGAGGTCCAGATACCCTGAGATCTAGAAGGTGAACTGAGTGCACGCGATCAATACTAACTGAGTAACCGAGATGAGCTCAATCATATCCAGTAGCTGAACCCTTTAGGGCTTTATAGGCCAGGATCAATGCTCCGAACTGGACCTGGAAGCAGACTTCCCAGCAGAACAAAGAAGGGACAAAGCAGTGCTACACAGATCATCATGACTGTGCATCCCCAAGTGATCAAGCTCCACTCCACTGGACATCTAGGCTTCAATTTGGAAGTATAAACAGCAGCTACTCTTTAAGCAAACTGTTGCTGACAATTATTCTTTCTTGAAGTCTGCCACCTCCTGTTCATGTATCTGTTTCCTGGCTCCACACCTGCATTCTGTCTTCTGGTTTTGAGTGAATTTGCACTTGGCTCCCGTTACTGGGAGGTAAAACGTTAAATTGCTTTAATGAACTGCACTTGTGGATGGCTAGAGCATTCTAAATGTACCCACAGTGTAATGGCTGCCCTGGCAGTGGCCATTGTGGAGCTCTGGCAACGTGCCAGGGCCACCCGATGATGCAGCATATGATCACATCAGCACTGCTGGTCACATTCTTCCCCTGCACTTCTTCTACCAGGAAGAAGTACAAATGGGAGCTTTCTGAGCTGTCATGTCCCTGTGGCTAGTATACTAGTATATTGCCTTAGGGATGCTCCAGGATGCACAGAGCTGTTTCTACCTAAGAAATGGCACCACTGTGGCTACACTGCCCGGGAGTTTCCTTTTTTAGTGGTTTACAGTTATCCGCTGGGGATGGTCCAGCTTTGTGCAGTGCAGATGTTCTGTGTTGCGGCATTCTGAGACTACCCCACTGAACCAAGTCCAAAAACACCTCAACGCCACCAGGGACGAGAGGAGGAGGGGGAATCGGCGCTCAACGATGTCCACCAGCTGCAAGGCTACAAAAACCCGGCAGCATCCAGCCCAACGCCCCAACACCATTATGGACGAGGGGAGGAGGGAGACTCAGTGCGCGACTAATTCCACCAGCTGTAAGGACTACAAAAACTTATTAGCCAGCCATCCCACCTGTTTATAGGGTTTTTTTTCCTTCTAATTATTATTATTACTGCATAATATATTAGTGGTTATAACATGTAATGTAATTTTGATGTATGTAAACTGCCTTGGCAAAGATTGTTTTCGATTCGAGTTGTTGATTATTCTTATTCGCTGTATTTCTTTGATGTAATTGATTGAATTTATATTGTGCCTTGTTTTTCCATTTGTTGTGAACCGTCTTGAGCAAATTTTACATTTGGAAAGGCTGTATATAAATAAAAATGGAAAATGGAAATGGAAAAAAGACCTAAGTCTGCATCTCCACTTCTGATGGAGGTGGTTTCATTTTGAGATGACAGGGGAGGCACTGCCATCTGCAGCATTCTCTTCACCCCTATTTTGGGGTGGAGGGTAGGAAGAAACCGTTTTGAAATGGAGGCACCCCTGCGAGTGATAGTGCTAGGAAGTAGCCCATACCATTGCTTCAAGGTACTGCTGCTGCTGGAAAAAAAAATGGAGATGGGGTGGCAGTGAGAACCTTCTTGGGAGAATGAGGGCATCATGGAGGGTCAAGTGAAGACATTGCCTGACTTTATTTCAGCCTTTTCAAAGCATTTTACAGATAGACCCAAATTTGCCAGCAGATTCTTGATATCAAGGTGAGAACACAAATGGACGAAAGAAACTGGACAAATCAACTTTTCAGCATTTACATTTTAATGATACAGTGTTTACCATAAATATATGGTAAACACTGTATATATATAAGCTTCAAGAAGATATTTTAATCTTTTGGAGAGATAAAATATAATATTTAAGTCTGATATAAACCAAATTATAAAAAATTTACCAGTCCTTATTCCTTTTAATATTCTAACACATCTGTAGCAAAGATGAGATGCAAATATGTTTAACTCCAAAAGGCAGACAATTTAATAATTTGTTTCCTATGGGTACATAATGAGATAGTTAAAACATTCCCAGGAGAGAGATAAGCAGATATTAAAAGGTCTTTCCAATACCTGTAATGGCTAAGGGCAACAGCTAATTCAATAGATTCGATCAAAATCACTACTTCTTTCACTGCTGTTGATTTATTACTTTGGCTGTAGTTAGTCATCACTCATTTTAGTTTGCTTTTCAGTGCTCATAAATTATGCCTTATAAATAAAAAGATACAATCAAGGAAATCATATCAATTCATCTACAGCCCTAGGGTGTATTTTCCCATGGCACTCACACTAATGTCTTTTTAAAAGATAGGCTTGTCATGATGTTTGAATATGTCAGAATCACAATCTACCAAAGGAGGTCTTGTGATAGTGGAGTCTTAACAGGCTCATAACTAATGTGGAAAGACCAATAAATCAGGCACCTTTGTTTGGTTAAATGAATAAACATAGATTCATAAACAACTTACTTGTCATAGCCAAAGGTTTGCAAAGATGGAAACTTTACAGAAATTATGGTGTGAAGTTTGACTCAGTTTCCTTTTATGCTCACAAAGCAACAGAGGGCACTAACATATAAGAGATTATATTACTTCTATTATTATTTCCGTAGTGTATACAATAGACTATATTATAATATGGTACATGGCACGTAATGTAATGTCTATTAATCCTAACAATATTATTTCAAATATATATTAATTATTCATCTTAATTTATATTTGTACTCCGACTTCTGTTAAATTCTAGTTTCTGAGTATTGTGTTGCCAGGGGGGAGAGTGAGATGGTTATATTTTAATTATGCTTTAGGATTTGTGGATTATATCTTTTTGTTGTTATGACCTGCCTGGGAGCTTTGGATAAAGGGTGAGATACACTTAGGTAAACAAACAAACAAAACCTAATGATAAGGATGCTCTTGAGTCACATTTGACTTCTGGTAACTTATGACCAAATTGATGCAGCTTTTTTGGAAAAAGTTTGGGGAAGGTCTACTTTCACCTGTTTTGGAGAAGATGCTGGGACTTGATCTGAAACTGTCATTATGCAAAGCATTTCAGGCCAAATCAAAGGAAGATTTGCAGGCATCTCACGGACTTCATGAAAAGTCTACAAGCCAGTGCAGAGAAGAAGGATCTTCCACCTGCCACTACCAGCTTCACTACTGATATAGGGACCTTTCCTTTCATTAAAAGAAAACTAACAAGCAATCCAACAATTAGAGGTGGCTGTGCTACAAAACAGAAGGTACAAAAAAAAAAAAAAGCATAGCAGTAGTATTAATGGTTCCTACTAGGCCTAAAGAAGAAGAGTTGGCTTTTCTACCCCACTTTTCATCAGGAAATCAAGTTTGTAGACTCCCAAAATTCTAAAAGGGAAATAGCCATGCTCGTGAGAGATGCCAAATCTTGCCTCTGACAAGATGGATAACATGACCATGAGCAATTTGTCTGATAAAACACAACTCAAAGGGGGTGGGGGAAGGCAAGCCAGAAATTGAAAACTAAAGGTGTGATCCTCTGAATACAATATGTTTGGTTGTGGAGTTTGAGTGAGACTATTACTGTTTCTGGATGACACACCTTGGTGCATGATGTGAAATTGGTTTACTGTCCCAAACCAAGTGATTCAGGCCAGAAATGGGCGACACTCTGAGGCACATGCCAGCAACTGTCTACAGAGTATGTTCTAGGTTGTCTTTGGAGGCTGGTAAGTAAAAGGTTTTCAGCTTCCAGAGTTGCAAGTAGGATGGCACCAGAAGTGGGCCATTTCCAAGGCCCAGTAGAATGGTGTTGAGTTCTCTTGAGTCACATGGCTCCCTCCAGCATTCACATGGCAATGACTGGAATGGTCCAAGGCTCAGGCATGCTCAGGATCTTGGTGGCACACTCCACAACATGGGTTTCATGCTGGGTAATGCTCCATGTGAAAGGCTAGGGTGGTCAGCATTGTTCCCTGGGATTCAATATCTTCTAGGAACCATTCTGGTGAGTGCATGCCACACACCAAACAGTTAACTAGCCCAGTCTATAGGATCAAAACATCTCGAGATGTTTTCTGACTTCCTGAAGGTCACCTAGGAAAGGCTTTAGAATAAGAAGTTAGAAAACATGAGTTTGAAGTTCTTGCCAATGAGCTGAAGCACTGGTTACCTTTATTTAAATTAATAAAACAGTATGGATGAACAAATGTATCAAGACATGAGGGTATACACACATGCACAAACACACAAGCTAGGTGTAGGATCACAATAATTGGAAGGAAAGGCTAATGGGGAAGGTGGAAATTGCGAACTCTTCATCTTTTGGTACCTGTAAAGCAAGGTACAGGGTCCTAGAACTCAGTATGCTAATCAGTCTTGCTTGTCCCTGAGGCTCAGCCTCATGAAACATCAAGTAAGTTTAAATATCCAACTGGCTCCATGTTAAACCTTACCTCTTTGTGGAAATGGTGCATAGAAGGATCAAGCAACACAAAACAACCTAATCCCGTAAGCCATGTGTATGTAAAAGAGTCATGCTCTGGGCAGGAACAGCTGTGAGATTGGCATAATAATGTGGATGCCCAAAGTAAACACTTGATTGGATTAAAACAGACTGTTTACATGACCTGAACAACTTGAATGTTGAAAAACTTCATTGTTTAGTTCATGTTGCCCACCACAGTACCTCAAGTCTCTTGCATGTCTTGAAGGTAGGACTTGGTAGTATTTCTTGTCAGTTCAAGTGTCTTTGGCTCCATCTCTGGTTTTCACTTGGTCTTCTCCTGTATCTCTGGTGTCTTCAGTTTATTCTGGGTCTGCTATGGCTGTGTCCCCATGAATGTTTCATACAGTTCTGAACGGGGGATCAGCAAGGGGCGTCCTCATGCATTTTGGATTTGGTCCACGGAAAGCGGACCAAATCCCCCGAAACCATGCCATCCCAGGGCCAAATTTGGTACCTGAAAATACAAGTCTTGGCATGATTTGGGGGTCCGGCATGCATTGCCTAGTGAGCCAAGCCTGCACAAGGGGATGATTGCGGGCTATCCGGGGAGATTGGCGCTCACGTCATTAGGAGGTGGGGTGTGCTTACAGTTCCTGTCCTGTGCATTGGAGATCGCAGCCACTGACATTTTAAAATCCCAATCGCCAAGGCAGGCAGTTCCCAGTGGAGACGAGGTATGCAAACTGCGCAAGCACCTAACTGCCGCTAAACCTTGTAGCGGCTTTCAGTTTTTAAAAATTATTTATAAATTTATTATTATGAAGTAAACTTTATTTTAACTTTTTTTCCGTGCCTCCCAGACCAGTCCTGGCTTTCAGGTTGGGCTGACATCAATCTGGCTTCCAATGAGGAGAGAGGGGGCTGAGAAGAGGTGGCGCTGCTCCCTTGTGCCAGGGTTTGGTGCGGTTTGCATGGGGATGCCTCCATCCGCGCCCAACCCGTACCTAGCTAGCATTGCCGGGAATGGCATGGGGATAGGCTGGGTGCGTTTTCAGTCCTGCAGCCAGCCCATGCAAGCCCAATCAGCACCCAAACAGTGTCAAAGGGCTTGCATGGGTACACGGCCTATTTCCACCACCATATGCTCTCTACCATGTGGTCTCTGGGAAGTTATGGCAATTTAGACACAAACAAATGTGTGTACATGTGTATTATCATGCTATATCTGAATATCTCAGGGTGAGTCACAACAAAATGATTATAAAAGAAGAAAAAGTAGATTGGCTAAAACAGTGACAGTGCTAACTCTAACCCTCAGCCAAAAGCCATAGTAAAGAGGAATGTCATCACCAGTATCTGACACATCTAAAATGGGTGTCTGTTCCATAACCTGTGTCAAATGTGAAAGCTCCTCTGCTTTTAGAAAATAAAGTTTACTTCTACTAGCAACATGATATTATGACTGGCATAATGTTCCATTTGAATGCCGTTCTAGCCTTAAGAGGGACACCACTGTGATTTTATAGATTAAACCTATTTTGTTTGCTAAACCAGCATTGCTTCCATAATTCATTTCTGTGTTGAGGCCACAGTAAGAATCCTTCAGCTTCATTCAACTTTCTCCCATGCCTCTGTATGAATGAGTTTTTCAAATAAGATTCTTAATTGAGAGCAAACATGTCCATGGCATTCATTCAGGTAGAGTTGCAGTGATACTGCTTTTGACTATCTAGATTGGATGACTGAATAGTTCCCAAGCCATCAGAGTTACCCAATATCTTCAGAGCCACAGTGGAGGAACACAAAATCAGAACAATGGCATCTCTAGATGGAATAGTTCTGGACTCAATGGGGTCTTCCATAATTTCAATAATATACTGTACTTCTCCTGGTGCTCTGTATTATGGAAATTATAACTTCCCCAGATCAATGTTCCACCATCTGCAGTCTGATTCTTTTCCTGTGAAGATGTCACAGTTGAAATTTTGACTTTCTGCTTGCAAAGCAGCTTCTTTCCCTGAGCTCCAGTTCCTCCCTGTGTTTCCACAGATGTATGGACATTTGCCAAAACTTTGGAATGAAAAACAACAATAACAACAACAACAAGAAGAAGATAATAAACATTTTTGACCTCAGTTGCACAGTTAATGTCAAACCCATCAGGCTGGGCCCTGATGACTGGCAGCAGTTTTTAAAGTGTTGCAAAGGGCCTGATTGTAGTGGCTTAATTTTAGCTTCATTCAGCTGGAGGAAATTTAGCTGCATTTAAAATTTTATGGCCAACAAACAAGCCTCCAAGAGGAAAGCAGCAGAATCAATATTCTGCTTAAGTGAAATATAAATCTGGGTTTCATCAGTATAATAAGGGAAACCAATGCCTGTAGTTATGAATGAGATATCACCCGGGCAATATATAAATTGTCAATAACGGGGAGGCTAAGAATAGATCCCCAAGGAACGCCACAAGTGACATCAATGGTAGAGGAGCATGCACTTACTTATGCACACTCACACACATACTGTACATGTGCCTAGCCTCATACAAATACACACAAATTAAATAATACACATAAATGGATTATGTGCATATGTGCACATTAAGCATTTCTCAGTACCATCAGCAATTACTACATTACCCATCATAGCCTGCCTTTCTACTCACCATAAGACATTAGAAATACTCTGACTGATTAAAAATTCAAGATTGGTACAACATAATATGGGATGCCATGGTGAATGAACAAGGTATTTCACATCTACGTGTGAGGCAAAGGGTTATCAGAATGGAAGGATGGAAACTTCTCATAGATATACCAAAATATCTCTACTTAAAAAGGAGGTGCAAAATTTGAGCTCCCAGATGTACCTGCCACCAAACCAGTCCTGGTGCTGCAGTTGTTTTTTCTGAGGAGTGGAGGATGCAGGGGGCGGGGGACGACTTGTACATATACTTACTACTGTGCTTGATTCTCTTAATTGTATTTGGATATCTCAAAACAAATTTTAAAAACTTTTTAAAAATGCAAGTAAAACCAATTACTTCTGGAAATAGATGGGTTCACACCTTTCTCCTAAATGTTCCCAAGTGTATCTGGAGAAAAAACTCATAGCAAATCTACTTATTTAGTAGTGTACATGGACCAAGGGAATCTTTGCTGCCACAAAACTGCATTTTCTAAACATTTAGTAAAACAATGCCTAACATTCACAAGGTGGGCAAATTTTGTCAAAGTTTTGGATACCTTTCCGTATCTGTCTCTGTGTACACAACCTGTGCAAGACTGCCTATCACAGTCTTGCAATACAATTGTTTGCACAATATGAACAGAAGTGTACACTGTGTGGACACAGAGAAACATCTGATGGGTAGAAAAGGAATATTCTTTTAAGTCTTGTGTTTTTGCTTAGTTATCAATCAAAGAAGTAGGGTGACAGGAATTGTGTTTTGTTACATCTGTTGGAAACTTCTCTGTGAATACAGTTGGTTTTGTTAGATGTCATACAGTGGGATTTTGGTCCAGTGTACTAGCTGCTATATCACACTGGTCTTCGATGCCTCTCCTGTTAGTCACCTAGCCTATAGAGTTAATAAAGACTGTTCCAAAACATATTAAGCCTCAGGTACCATCCAGAAACTGAGTTTTGACTGATCTCTGGTCAGCAGAGAGACAAGATGGGCAAATGACCATGCATCAGAAGCAGCTACCTGCCACCCCTGCAGCTATCTAGGACAATTTAAATATTAGAGTCATAAAAACAAAATTCAAGCAACTTCCCAATGGCCAAATCATCCAGGGGGTAAAGTGAGCTGGTCACCTCATCCTAACTTGAATGAAGAGCCCAAAATTGGGGCCACATACTTTCAGCCAACTTCTCTTCCCCTTCCAGCAAGGAATTCTTATCTGCAGGTGGTTTTTCTCTCTCCCTCAACTAAGAGCAAGAAAAATATTCCTGAAAGTGAACTAACTGCAGTGTTGTTGTTAGTGTGTTAAGATTCTCATTTCTAAACCTAAGTGATCTATTTTGGAAAGCATCCTAGCAGTTACTTCACTGCTATTAAATTCATTGAAGTATAAAGAAAATTACATCATTTGAAAGAGTAGGAAATCAAGTAACTCAAGAGTCATTGTTAGGGATGAAACATCGGCTTTCTCTAGATACCAGACATTCTGGTGAACATTTGCCAAATGGAGGTCATATGCTCCTCAGCAGCAACTACAAAGGTTCACTGTGATTATTGAGGAAAATTAATCAGCAGTAAAGAAGACTCAGGGGTCACTGGATTTTCTATTTTGTCCGGAGGAAACCACACATGAATTCCCTGAGATCTGACTTAAAGACCTCTGGATCCAACCTATTATTCAGATGTGGCAACAGTCACCGAAAAAAGGAGCAAATCAGATCACACAACAAGAACTACATTGTTGTATACATTGTACTCTGTTAAAAAGATTTATAACTGTATAAAATGAGAGGCAGAAGGCATCCATAAACTTCCAGTTTTATGCCTCAGGAGTATGTCAGATTCAGTATGTTGTAAAATAAGCTTATGGAAAAATTGAAATCGTATCTCCTCCTACTCCTGCAATCCCCAAACAGTATTGATGAAATGTATTTAATTATCTTGGAAACATATTTACTATTTGATCTCTTTAGATCTCCTGAAATCATTTCCCCCTAAAGCAACTGTACTATGCAAGATATAGAAACTGACATATAAACAACTTATCAAGGGGTGTTTTCCCATGTCACTAGAAGTACCCATTAAGTACCCATTAATGGGTACTTAATGGCATTAATGTACCCATTAATGGGTATTTAATGGGTACTTCTAGTGACAGTGGAAAAACACCCAAGATGCTCAAGAATTTTCATAGTACTTAAAGAAATTGGCACTCCGAATGGCATACCTGATATTCATATTCTGTAAAAGGTAGGAGTGTAGTATCCTTGAAAGATGTGGAGGAACCATTATAAACAAGTGCCAAGTCAAGGCTGAGTTGGTGGAGTGTCACCTGTCTTCTGTAGAGTTCATAGTACAAGATTTTCCCATTTGGCTGCTTTGGAGCTGGCCACACAATGGAAAGTACAGACTGAAATCCATCATGACTTGATTGTGGATCTATAAGTGGTGGTAGCTGCATTTGAGGAGGTGATTCAAGGGTCTGTACAGAGGCCCATTCACTGGAAGTGCATCCCAAGAGTGTACAAGCTTGCACTTGGACTTCATACCTTTAGAAACACAAATTGAAGGGTCAAGCATTAAAATTTAGACCATAAAATAACATACCATATTCAAAGGTAGCACCATGTGTGGAAAGAAATAATGGTACTTTCTTGAATTGCAACAGAGAAGTTCTTGTACAGTTTATTCATACATGCGTTAGAATCTCTTAAGTCTGCAAGAAATCAGTAGGAGAGTATTTACATACTAGGAAAGTAACTTTAACTATACTAGTCTATGCATCATTTCTCCAAATTCCTTCAAATGACTGACTCTTCATCTAAATTACTGGCACAATCAACTGATTGGATAGATCATGATTTTAAAATGCATGGTGATGTAACAAGCTTAACATGAACCACTAAAAGCTAGCTCAAATAGCAGATCTTACAACTAGAGTAACTGGGTACACAGTGCAGAAGTGAAGGCATATAGCACCAAAAATAAGAACAAAAGACTGTGCTCTTTTACAAAAACTAACAAAAGGGTGTCATAAATTTGCATGTAATTCAAACAGGGTAATTTTTGTGTATACATGAAAGTATATTATTAGTTAATATAAAGCTGCTGCCAAGTATAGCTGAACTCCTGGTGGTAGCAGACACTGCTCGTAATAGTACAAAGGTGGATTGCTATTGCTGGCCTTTGGGATGTTTCTCAATTTCCTTGACTAGCCTACAGCGCAGTTTCCCTTATATAACAGTTTCCCACTGCTTCATTTTGCCTGTGCTCAGTGCAGAAATTAAGGTTTCTTTCTTATAATGTAACAAAACAAAACACCAAAATGAGTTATGTGTGTAATTTCTTTCTGCTCCAAAACAGCAGTTAAGGGAACTGGTGATCTATATTTAAATAGATCCTGGGGGTTGGGAGTTGGTTTACTCTGGTTTTATTTGATTGCTGTGAATTGCTTCTGGACGCTTGAATGGGAAGCGGAATAAAAATGTTTTAGATAAATATATGCATACGTATAAAATGTGCTGCTTCCTGGGAACAGAATTACTACTTTATCAGTACTTTATCAGAGGGACAACTGTATATTTCACCTGAGGGGCAAATGAAAAAAAAAGAAAAAGAAAAGAAAGAAAGAAAGAAAAAAGAAAGAGAGAAAGAAAAAGAAAAGGAAAAAAAGAGATTTAAAAATAGAGGTCTGTCTTTTACATTCGAGAAAAGGGAAAATGATCATTGTGTTTTTACATCATAAACTTGATAAAAGAAAAAAATCCAGAGGATACATCATCACCTCTCTTTTATTCCAGTGCATTACATGAATTTAACACAATTATCTTCATTGACTAAAATGTATCCCCACTAGCTTTGTTTTTCTATATGTTGTTGATCAATGGCAATAATGACTGAGGAAGAACTTAAATTTGATTCTGTTTGTTTCAAGAAGAAGCATAATACAATTTGATATTTTTAAATGCATAAATCTGCACTGTATTTTTTTCTACAGTGGTTAAAAAAAAAAAAGACTAATTCATGGACCCAAACAATTTTTGCTGAAATAATAGGTTTGCATGAAAGAAAGCTGGATCTTGCAGTTCTGAAGTTGTCATATGTAAAAATGCAGAGTATGAATGTGAAAGCAATGCCTATATATATGCTAAGAAAACAAAACAGTACATAAGCAGGACAGTTTTCTGAAGCTATTGATAAATGCTTTCTTTAATTGGTGAGCCAGTGGCATAATAAAGACTCCATCAGCAGTGGGTGGTTGTAAGAAAAATAATAATTGATTAAACAAGCTTTGTGGAACAGAGACTTGATAGTTTTTACAACAGATGATCTACTTCTGGTTAGCTGTTGATCTCCACTAGGTTCACAGAGCCAAATTGAAGACATCTCATGGCATAACCAAGCTAGGGAGAAAGAAAGAGTTCATATATATATATATCCCTTCTTACATTGGGCTTTACCTGATTCTTCATCACAAAAAGTCCACTGACCTTTGCTCCCTGTCATTGTAACACACATCTTTTTTATCTCTTCTTTTTAAAGCTTTTATTCCTTTTATTTAGTTAATATGCAAAATTACAACAGTAGTTTCTATCAATTTACATAACAAATCACTTACAGTATCAATAAATTAACCTTACTAATATAAAGTACAAACATTTTAAATATGTAACAGACTGATCTGCAAAATATTCTAATCACTGTATGTCAAGTCACATTGCTCACATTGTTCATTCTAAGAATCACATTATTTAATTAATAATGGTTCGTTTGGTGTTAGTAGTATAATTCCCTCATATCTGATGTTCAGGGTATCAATAAGTGGTTTCCATGTTTCCAGGTAAACATTTGGATTTTTAGGTATTCTGTTCATTACACTTATCTGGTGAGTAATCATTTCAATTCTGTTAATTTGTGGTAGCATGACCAAAGACTTAGATTTTCTTTATGCTTCTAGCATTTTGTAATTACTTGTCTGTCTGTGATCAGCATATAATTTAGCAATTTCTTATGTTTATTTTTTAAAAATCTCTATCTCAATAGATGTAAAGTATGCATTAGGGATGTGCACGAATGCAATTTTTGGGATTTGATTTGATTCAAATTGAATATCCAAAGATTCAAATTGATTCAAATGTTTAAAATTTGAATGAATTTGCATCTATTTGTACGATTTTCAATTTGTATTTGAAGATACAAATGTCAACAACATTCAAATGTGTCCATACGCATCTGCACTCATCTTGTTTTTATCCCATATGCCCGCATCTCATTTTCGTCCCGTACGTATCAGTACAAGTGCGTACGGATACGAATAAGACGCATATGGATACATATGTAATGTATACATACACATATGAATGTCCAAATCATTCATACAAATGATTCGATAGATTAGAAAATTTATTTGAATGTTAAATTCAAATGTATGGGCATTCAATTCAAATTCAGATGTCCGAATTCAATTGAATTCAATCAAATTTTGAATGGTTTGAATATTCGTGCACATCCCTACTATGCATAACTCTATTGTAAAATTATGTTGACTTATGCCTCCATGATTCAGAACGACCGGAAGAAGCATCCTTTTTACAGAGCAGTATACTGGTTCACTGCAAGATCTAGACCCTCCCTCTAGGCCTCTCATTCCACAATCTGGAGAAGAACAGAAAAGACCCTCTAGTGATGATTCAGGGGCCTCTGTAATGGAACAGGGAGGCATGCAGAAGGTCACATGTCTCCCTGTTCCAGCTTAACAAAAGGATCTATTTAGTCTGTGCATCAAATTGCATTGTTGAAATAGGTCCTCCTAGGGCTCCGAAACTTATTCAAGAGTAGAATGCAGCAGTGTGGGGCCTCCAACTGGGGACTGTGATCCTTAAATACAGTACTTGTGGAGGATCATGGGAGAGAGAGTCCAACAAGAAAATTTGTTCAGTCACTGATTCTTTACAGATATTAACTTGGCCATTCCCTGTGCTGGACTGCTCCAGGTGGAACTGTATTACTGCTGTCACTAGTACCCTGAGTCCTGCTCTGTGAAATGGACGACTCCAACAAAGTTGGCTAGGTCTCAAGGACATGCTACATGTCCAGATATGCCACCCATGCCAAGACACCATGTCCCTCAGGCACTTATCAGATGTACTTCTAGTCCCAGAGTGGATGCAACATAAATTCATTGTGTTTTTAAATAGTGTATATCTTTGTATTTTCTCCATTAAACACTTTGATCAATCATCTCAAATATAAATTTACCTGTGATAAGGTCTTAGTTGTGCTAAAGTATAGGATCGTCTCCCAAAGGAATCATGAGTTGAATTCAGACTGACAGATTTCTTCTCTGGTTCAACAGGGTCCCGAAGAATGACTGTATAATTGACTATATCACTACTAGCTTTGGCTGGAGAATCCCAAGTAACTAAGATCATTTCTGAAGATTGTGCCTGCAACTGAGGAGGCAGCATTCCTGCTGGGGCAGATGGGTTAGTCCTTCTTTTAGAAGCTGGGCTGGAAACACTCCCTTGGGTATTGTTTGCTGTAACAGTGTAGCTGTATTCTATTCCTGGAATTAGCATGAAGTCATGATAATGAGTATTCAAGCCTGTGTAAACCAAAACCCCATTTCTCCTTAGTTCATAACTTTGGATTTTACCATTTGGATTTGCAGGAGCCTTCCATGTGATTTCTATTGATTCTGAGCCGGTCACCGTCAGAGTCGGGGCATCTAGGTTTAGTGGAGCAGCCTCTGTTGTCCAAACAGATTGAGCTGGGCTTGATGTACAACCTCCATTAGTACAGGCAACTAATGTGATGTCATATTTGGTATAAGGCTGTAGATTCAACACAGTTCTGAACAAACTTTCCCCAACGTACAGTTCCTCACCATTTAATTTTAAAATATACTTGGTGATTTCTCCGTTTCGAATCAGGGGTGGTGACCAAGATACATTTATTTGGGTCGAACTAATGCTTTCTAGAGTAGGAGGGTCTACTTGTACTGGTGGTGCCTCTAATGTTTGTATACTAGCATGCTCACTGGTGGAGCATCCTCCCATACTGCACACCGTTATTGCATACTGGTACTCTGAATATGGCATTAACTCTTCATCGGTGTAGTTGAAAGTTGTTGCATCAAAGCTGAAAGGATAAGGAATATTGTTTCTTTGCAGCCTGTATGACTGTAGAATGCCATTGGGCTTTTTAGGGGAGGACCACGAGATCAGAATTTTCTTGGGGTTTCCAGGGATGTGCCTTAACACAGGTGCTGCCAAGCCCTTTGGGGCAGCCTGACTGGTCTTTGCAGCAGACCAAGAGCTATCAGTATAGCCTGCTGAATTCCAAGCCCGTATTTTATATTCATATTTAGTCCATGGCTCCAAATGTTGAGCATTATATACAAAGGTATTACTCGCAGTATTAAGCTCTGTGAAAACAATTTCCTCTTCACCTGATGTTCCATTGTTTCCTTCACTGTGTCTGTGCATGACTTCATAGCGTATTATTTTTCCATTTGCATTAATTGGCTCAGACCAGGTCAGTGCAATGCTGGTAGCATTCACAGACTGGATTATAGGTGCCAGTTGAGAGGCAGGAGGTGCTTCATCTGTCTGGACTGGCTGAGGCACAGAGCGAGTGCAGCCAGCTATAGTACAAGCTTCAAGGACTAGAGTATAAAGAGTGAAAGGTTCAAGACGTCGGAAGAGGAACTGACGAGACAAGCCACTATATTCTAGGTTGTCATCACTGAATATATTGTATGTCTGAAAGGAAAAGAATGGACATCAATAGTGTTCACACTTTTTATACATTATCAACTTAATCAATGGCTGTGGTCACACCTTCAGTCACAGCTTCCTTCTTCAGTCCATCATCAGACCCCACCACTCATACTTTTTTAGTCTTATCCATTTTATTTGTGAACTTTCCTCCCTTTGACTATATTTTCCTGACTCCTGACTTTTACAGGTCTCAAGTGGTTATAGAGTATTAATCCATTTTCATTCTTTTCAATGTGATTGGGAAAAAAGACTAAAGGGGCTGAACCGTACTTTAGTGGGCGGATGCTGCATGAATTGCCTTCCTTTTCTCCCAATGTGTTTAATTACACACAGTTGAGTTGCAGAACTTTTATCCTATCAGGACACAGAGATGTTGAGTTACAGAACTTTTATCCTGTCAGAGTGCAGGGGGTGTTGTAACGGTGGAAAGGGGTGGAGATCTTAAAAATTATGAAGGATCTAGGAATGTTTAGCCTACAGAAGAGAAGACTGAGAGGAGATATGATCACAGTCTTCATGTATCTGAAGGGCTGTCACAGTGCAGAGGGATTGTCCCTATTCTCACTTGCACAAGATGGGAGGACTAGAAACAATGAGATGAAACTTCAAGGATGTCAATACAAAACTTCCTGACAGTGAGGGCAATCAGTCAATGGAATAGGTTGCCATGGGAGGTGGTTAGCTCTCCTTCACTGGAGGTCTTCAAGCAGAGGATGGACCTACATCTGTCTGGGGTGGTTGAGAAAATCCTGCATTGAGCAGGGGGTTGGATTTGACAATCCTAGAGGTCCCTTCCAACTCTATGATTCTATTATTCTAAACTCTTGCAAGGGAATCTCAGGATGAGAACAGAAAGGTGTGAGCATAGTGATCCAAACTGAGAACGAACTGAGGAAGGATTATCAGGTATTGGCTGTGGCCAAAGTTAGTCAGTTTTGAAAAATAAGCAGCTCACGAAAGTGAGCTGAAGCAATAGGTGAAAACAGAAAGATAAATTTCTCCTCCCTTCTTTTTTCCAGCAAAAGCTAAGAAAGGTCAGTAGGAAAACCTCCTGAGATCCCTACTTCTAAATTTCCTGAGTATCTGAAAGGAGCAAGTATGGAAGCACAGAAAGCAGCTGCTTCCTCCTCCTATCAATTGCTATCACTCCGAATTGCACATTCTTATTTTCCTGAGGTGAACAATAGGCCCACCCAGCCCATCCTGCTGATCACATTACCCAATGGACTTTGGGAGGAAAGGGATGGATGTTTCTTAAGCATGCAGTAACCATTCCTTTTTCACTGCTCCCTTGCTTCTGTTGGGTGTACCCCATTCAGCCTATCTAAATGGTTTCAAACAATTATTGCTTCATTGCTGCTGAAATCCTCTGCAAAGAGTTGTTCATCATGAAAGAATGGAGACTCCCATAGCTTATTTTCATCTCATATGTAACATTTTTCCAGTTGTTATGTTGTGTTCTATTGTAGCCATACCTGAAAGCTTAGATTCAAATCACAGCATATGGAACACAGCATAAGAACTTCAAAACTGTGGCATGTGAGCTGTTCACCTGCTGATACCATTCATGATTATTAATAAAAAGAATTGGCTAAATACGATTGGGAGAAATTCTGGTATAAAGGCATTGTCTTGGGTTATGAGTTTTAAGATTTGGCCGTGATAGGAATAAGTAGAGGCCTGACCGTTTTTAACTTGGAATTATTATTAATAAAAGCCTTGGACTTATAAAATATTTCTGAAAAGCAAAGGAAGGTTCTGTAGTATTTTAAAAAGACAAATCTCTCCATTCAGTTGCAAGCTGCTGATACAGTTAATTCCTGTTGACCTCTCAGTAGTGCCTTGGTGAGCTACTGGAGATGATCAAATCAAGATTGTGCCTGAATGCTAGAACAAGGGTTGCAAAATAAATATTGACGTGGGTTAATGATTGATCACTAAGTTTCCGAAGAGAGAGGACATCTTTTGTTTTAGGAAAATATTTCAAAATGCTTCTGTGGAGTGGGATCTTGCGAAGGTGTGCTGAATTTCATGGATCTGCTGAGTTCATATAAGCTGTTCCATTACATTTTAACTTGAAGGAAATAATAAGAAAAGCTTCATCAGTACTGGAATAGACGTGACTCACTGTTTACACCTTAACAGAGATGGATAAGAGTTTGCTGGTGTCTGCTTACACTGAGTGAGTCTAGAGGCATTTCCGCACTGAATCGCGTTCGAAACCGAACGCGTTCAGGCGGAAAGCTTAAGCCAGCTTCGGGCGCTTTCCCCGTTCACACACAGACGCTCCGGAACGCGTGTAAACGCGTTCCGGAGCGTCTGGGTGCGAATGGTCAAAGCGCCCGAAGCTGGCTTAGCCGGCAAACGCCGGCCAGGGGCGCGCCGGCGGCCGCGGAGGCAGATCAACAATCAGCTGTTTGAAAAACAGCTGATTGTCAAAGCCGCGCGGCGTCGGAGGCGAGCCGGCAGGCGATCGGGAGACAGAAGCGGCGCGAACGCTTCTTCTCCCGAACGCCTGCGGGCGGCTCGTCCGCGTTGGAACGCGTGTAGAGCACTTCGAAGTGCTCTACATTTCGAACGCGAAAAAGCCAGCTGCGGACACGTCGGAACGCAAGGCGCGCGCGGCCAATGCGGATGACGTGTCCACAGCTGGCTTTTTCGCGTTCCATTTTCCCCCGTGCGAAAACGTCTTAGTTGAAGGGATTAAGTTAGCCAGGAGACATGCTAATTGGGAATGTTGATTTGGGATGCACAGGCACAGTGGCTTTTGCAATCAAGCAGAAACACAAGAATAGAATACAAACATGGTCTCGTATTAATAAAGTTGAGTTCTCCCTTATTTTCTGAAAGGGGAAACAGAAGTTTAATAGGGATTTCTTTCTAATAAGAAATTATTTAACCTCATTCTCTAAAATAAGAGGGTTTTTAAATATCCTATTCATTTCTTCTTTTTCTGTTGAGTTTCATTGAGGGGCATTTCCATTGTGGAAGAGGGCAATGATTAACCCAGTGTCCTCTAGGAGAATCTCTGCTAATGGCTAGAATAAACAATTGGCCAAGAGAAATAATCCTTTTTAGACCCAAAACAAGGGAAATAAAATATTTGAGTTTCATATATATATATTTGTGCTGTTTGCTTCATCAAGAAGTGTTGATTAAGTCTGGTTAATTTGTAATATGTTTCATCATATCCAAAGAGTAATTGCGGAATTTTCCATAGTAGTACATTGGTTTTGGGGTAAAACACACCTCTCAAAGGAATTTATTCTGACATCACGATTTTTGGGTCAATTTTGGCTACAAAAAGGGCCAGCAGAAAAGGGATGGTGTCTCTCCCTTCTTCTCTCTTTGTCACATGAGGCTAGAGAGAGAGACCTGAAGATGCCTGCCTGCCTTCCATTCTTCCTGGGTTTTTTTTCCCAGGTGGGAGAAGTTTTACTGCAAAAGCTACATTTTAAATTTTGAAAGTTTTTTTTTCTTCCCTGAGTTTTTGCTTGTTTAGAGCAATTGAAAAGGCTCATTTTAAATAGCATTTAATTGTGATATATTTTACATTTTTGGAGACCAGATCAACAAGAAGGAAAGATCATTTTTATTTTATTTTATTATTATTATTTTTCCTGAAAAGACATGGATTGGCTGAGACTTCACATCTGCAGTTTTTGGGTACACTGAGGCACAGTGGTGAGAAACAATTTTATCCCATTCCTCCTTATTTCCCTTATTTCTTATGGTTTTCTATATTTTCTGATTTTTGGTTAGGGAATACCTTTAGTATTAAGGGTGATTTTCTACCTCCTTACTGGCTTGGGCATATCTCTCCCCCAAAACTGAAATTACCAATTCAATGCATAAAATTACTTTGATATAAGCTGTTGAGTTATTTAGCCATGTTTAAAGTCCTTGCATGCTAATCCTTGTTTTGCTTAAATGTCTAATGAAATATGTTTCTGGTATGACTTTATATTTTGTTTTAACTTCTTTTCTGTATTTTCTAATAAATTCTTTGCACTGGTTTAATAAGAAACATTAGCTTTTGAGTCTGAAGTGGGTCTTGTCTCTGTTTTCTGGTATTCCCTGTTGTTAAAGCCTATGTAAAACGATCTAAGCTACCTATTCCCCTAAAGAAGCTAAATTTGGTGTTTCTGAGTTTTAAAATAATCCAGATTATCTACATTTGCTTACAGTTTATTACTGGAGCAGAACTGGTAACACTGCTACCTCAAAATGTGCCCCTCTAGGCTTAGGGGACACAAGTTGATGGTGTCTATGGTTCTAACCTTTGCAGTTTGACATTTATAGTTCTTATCTCCCAAGTATCTCAACTGCCATGTTTGAGCCCATAACTATTTCCTCTCATAGTATCTCAGATATTAACTTCTGGAGATGTGAGAGTAGGTACACACAGATTTTCCCTCTCATTGCATTAGTTTCCACTTTGGGGAAATCATACCAAAATGTAAGATCTCATGTTCAATGTGCAGTATTTTCCTTCCAATTTGTATTTTTTCCCCACAGAAAGCATGTTGCTTCTATATACACGCACACACACACACACACACGCGCATACATGCACACATGAGGGGAGGGAACTGATAATTTATAGTGATGTGGGATTCCTGCCCAACATTCACAGGAAGGTATAGGAAGTGATGATTCTAATATATTTATGGTCTTAAGACCTGTAGGGGAGAAATTGGTTTGCAGTTTTGCACAGGAACACTCCTTGAAACAAAGCGGTATAGTTTAGCAGCTAAACTTGATTCCAATGCAGCCAACCTAACTGTAGTTGCACAGTCAGGGACAGAATGGGTTAAAACTAAACACAGGCACAGAGGAACATTTCCATTTTAAACATTTGCACAGGACAACTTTTACAGAAGAGCAGAAATACATAGGATCTTTTTGTTTGTTTGTTTGCTTGTTTGTTTTGGAGGAAAAATACATAGAACTACTTTTTCACAGGGGCAGAGAACAGAAAAAGAGAGAAAAGCCTTTGCTCAAAATAAAAGATAGAAAGGAAAGGAAAACTGCTAGAGATTGAAAGGTTGTGGATACTACACATTTACAACATGGGGGAAGAGTTTGGGTGTGGTCTAGTGGGGAAAAAGTGGGGTTGCTCTTGCACATTAAACATGATCATTTCCTTGGTGTGTCAGGAAAGCAATGTACTGAATAATTTTATTTTAAAGTGGGAGGTAAGGCTTCTTTGTAACTAGAGCCATGGTTGTTGTTAGCCTGTTGCAGAAAGGAGCAAGTAACCTGCCAGCTAGCAAAGGAGGCTGTTTTGTGATGCAGGGCCAGACATAATTCACTTCTTATACACAAACTACACAATACTAAGTATTCTAAAATGGATGACAGTCTTTGCCATGCATGTGTAAAAAAAAACAAATTCATGTCTGAATTACCTTGATGACACCATTAGGCTTAGAAGGCTCTGCCCATTTAAGTAGGAGAGCTCTGCCATTTTCCTTCTTTTCCACGGTAAAGTTGCTCAGGCCACTTGGGGAGGCTTCCAGAGTGCGAACTGAAGTCCAAGGACTTGACACTTGCCCAGCATTATTGACAGCAACAATGTGGATATGGTAGGTCGTAAATGGCTTCAAACCAAACAAGTGAGTTTGATGGGTCATGTTCTGCAGAAGAAATATTCAAAATTTATTTCTTTTTACCCTTCTCAATAAGGAACAAATTATGTTGTTCTGTTCTGCACCTTCTGCACATCTCTATGATCCAGATTAGGGATGTGCACCGAAATTCAAAAATTCAAAAATCTACTTTGAATCCATCAAATATCGACATTCGAATTCGAATGGATTTTCAAAAATCCAAATTAACACATTCAATCGAATTTCGGATATTCAACTGAACAGATCCATGTATATCACATCTGAATATCATGTATATTTGTGCTTATAATGTGGGATGAAAATGGGATGAAAACAGGATGCGCACAAATTCAAAAATCAGAGAATGTTGCCGTCATTTGTATTTTCGAGTTCCAATTGGATTTTTGAGAGTATGGATCTAGATAATACGGATTCAAATCAGATTTTCAAAAATCCGGCTTTTAAAAATTCAAATAGAATAGAATATTTGAATCGACGCGAATTCGAATGCAAAAAATGCATTCGTGCACACCCCTAATCCAGATTAGGGCCTGCAAATGTACCGGTAGACCTTGACAGTGAGGTATACTAACAATCCAGATCAGGTGTGTCCTGAACTGGATTCAGCTCAGTCCTATGAAGACACAACATACTAGGATTGGTGGGGCCTCCTATATTTCACCCTAATGTAAAGAAGAAAGGCCTTTAGTGGGACATCAGCAAGTGCAGAAAGACCCTAGAAGTAACTGGGACTTCTGAAGAGGCCAAGAAGGATGGTGACTTGGCTATTCTAGTTGTTGATGGTATACAGTTTCCATTATTCTTGTCCATTAGCTGGATAAAATTAATGAAAACTGGACTTCAATCTGCTCTCCTTCTTTATCTTACATAATATCTACTTTTTTACAAGTAATCTGTCATTGTCAACTGATTTGATATTTAAAAAACTCTGTGGTTAGCTAGCTCCCTCCTGTTTTGTGAACAAGTGTAGAGTGATGGTTGTTTGTCACTCTCTATAAGAATGCCATTTTCATGGTACCTGTTGAGAGACAGTTAGCTGCCTTTCTGCTCTTCCTTTGCATGCAAAGAATAAATCTGATAGCTGATTGGCCTGATCACCTGGTTGTCTGAAATTTTGCTTTTACAAATATAACTCTCTCTCCCTCCCATTCACCCCCCACCAGGACAGCACCCAGAGGGAGCTAAACCTCAAAGACCTGGGTGTTCTTGATGAAGAGATTACCTGTACTACCTGATGAAGAGATTACCTGTACTACTCTTAAGGAAAAATATTTTCCTATGTAAGGAAAAATATTAGTGAATGGGCACTCTTAGGCTATTTTTTAAAAGTTGATGCTATTATAAAAGCCAGAAATAACAAAAGAGCTATGTTCTTATGAGTAAGGTTTTGTCACCCATTGAACACTTTTTGAGTGGCAGCATACAGTTAAGTGCAATATCCTCTTCTTTTACTAACATCTGGATTGTGGCACCTAATTTTGGTAACATTTATCAATTTCTGTCTCAGCTATTTGATTGTGGCATTTATATTCCACTTCCATTACAGAAGTCTCTCCCATTGTAATTGTGTCACAACCCTTCCTTCCTCTCTCTCTCTTCCCTACTCTCTCCCTCACACACACACCTGCACACAATATATGGCCCTTTCTGCACTGGATCTTATTCCAGATTATAATTTGGAATGGGTGCTTGCCATATTTTTTTTCTCACTTTCATAGTACTTAGTTCCTGCTTCTTTGTAATATGAAGAAGTCATGAATCAGTTCACCGGTCTTGCGTTCCATGACTAAAAAACAGCACTTCTAACCTTTTAAATATTTAAACACGTTAAGCTACTAAACTCTGAAACAATTTTTTTGCAGATAAAAATAATCATGATCTTTTTTAAAATATTAAAAGTTATATGATAAATAATTAAATAGTTATTTTCTCACAACAATGAGCTCTCCTTTAGATAAATACAATACAGCATCGGAATGTCCATTCTGAATATTAAAGCTCAATATGCCACCAGTAGTGATTATAAGCACACTTTTCAATGACAATTACACTCCCTCCCTCATCCTCTATTAAATGGGGCAGGACAGATATTGAAAAGGGCAAAGGAAGGATGAAAGGATAGTTATTGTTAGGAATTCCTGGTCATACATGCTTAACCAACCTCCATTTGAAGAACTGTATTAATTAAATCTTGGGTCCAACAGACTCTTTATTTATAACAAAATCCTTTACCAGTCTGTGCAGAAATAAGCCCCATTGAGTGTAATGGATCTCCCAGAGCTGCAATTTCATACAGATTTACCTGGAAATAATGCATTCTATTGAACACAGTGGGGTTGCACTGTTAGCCTTTCGAAGAGAAAGGGAGGCAGCAAACAACTAAATGTGCTTGACACAAAGTTCAGTGGAACACAAATAAATAAAATTCAATAAAATATTGTTCACAATCCTATGATGGAATCATCCCCACTCCCCAATATTAACTCCTGTGAGCCCACAAGAGATTTGTTAATACCTTTCACCTTCCGTTCAAAAACTCCTGTGTGAACAGCAAAAATACGGAATTGATTAAATCTCTCTTCCACCAATGTTGCAGGCAAGGGGTGGTGGCTGCTACCTTCAATATGAGGTTTGTTTGCAACATTTTGATTTTCAGTACTTTGCTGAGGTGAATTCTTTCTTAGCTACAATCCACACAACACTATAATGGTTTCCTGAGTGTGTGCTATGGGCAGAGTAGGGATGTGGAGAAATAATTTTTTTAGATTCAGTTCCTATTATTGCCCATATGTTCCCCTCCCCAATGTTTTGTATAATTTCATAGTATATTATTTTGTTTATATAATTTTTAAAAATATATTTATTTAATGTAATGTATTACTTTGTATTGTACTTTTCATAGTTGTTGTAAACTGCCTTGAGTAATTTATTAGAAAGGGAGTATACAAATAAACTGAATGAATGAATGAATGAATTCATACAGAATCAAATGTAGGAAAATTCCTATTCATTTAAATAGATCCCCTTTGAATGTGGTAGGATTCGTATTCAATACGAATCCCATATGAAGTTTCATATGAATGTATTAAAACATTTGATTCAAATTTGAATGTCTGAATTTGGCCAAATTTGTAGGAATTTTGAATGTCATGAATATTTGTGCACATCTCTAGGGCACAGTGCTTGACACTGCGGGGGTTTTTTGCATTGGCCTAGTGAACTCTGGTATGCTTGCTGGTCAGGCCAACTGGAGTTGTTTGAGGGTTCTCCAGAATGACCCAGCTGTGGACTGCTATAAAGCATTCCACACCTTGTCCAGAAGTGGCTGGATCTCTCCTGGGTCCTTACTGGCCTGGTATGGTATTATTTTCCATATCAGGCCAGAAAGTGCAAATCTGCCCTGTGTTTTCAAATGTGCACTAAAAATGGAAGCATGTTGTGTCTGCTTGAATGTTCTGCTCTTCTCCTGAATCTGTTGCCACTGCTGCTCAACAGACCTTAAGTACCTTTGGCAGTGTTCAAAGACAGGGAACAGTGCACAGGTAATCCTTTAATTCAGAGGGTGGACGAATTCCTCCTCCTCACCTGTCAAATGGTGGTGAGGGAATCTCCAACCACTGCTTGACAGACGGGGGGACATCACCTTCCACAATGTAGCCAGAGGGCTCTGTTTTTGAGACTGGAGTCCTAAAAATACGGTCAGTTTGGCTGCATAGGTTGACAGTGAATCTAGTCTCAGAATCACAGCTGATTCTGAGGATGGTGGAACAAGCTTCCCTTGCTCATCAGTTTGCGGGGAAGGAAGCCCTCACCACCATTTCACAGAGCAGACAGTAAAAAAAGAGTAATACCTCTTCTTTAAGATGAAGGGGGATGGATGCTTTGCTTAAAGCACCCTCCCTTTCCCATTTAAATTCAGCCTTACTAGTCTAACATTTTGATCCCAAGGGTATTTAAGGAAGCCCCTTTCTGCACTGGGCCTCATTCTGGATCATACCTCAGGGGCCTTCCACCTACATGCTAGTGCAAACTATGGCAGGCTCTGAGCGGGGTCTGCCATAGCCTGCATTGGCATGAGGATGGCAGGTTGCTATTCTGAGATATAATCCAGAACGAGGCCCAGTGCAGAGGGGAAAGAAATTAAGCAGGGCTTGCAACAAGATATGTATCTTTATCGGATTACTCTGTATTCCCCATCTCAGGCGTCCTTTTCTTTGAATTTTGTTTTGATATTTCTGCAAGCCTTGTATAGCAATAGCTGGGCAACAAAGACTTCCTTCTGTGTAAAGATGGTGTCATTTGGGTAGATGTTCTATGGCAGTGATGGCCAACCTATGACACGCGTGTCACAGGTGACACACCAAGCCCTTTTGGGTGACACACATGGTCACCCTGGCACCTGGACGTGTAGTGCTTGGTTGTTCTTGAAGTGTACGAAATACCAACTTTCAATTGAAGATTTAGCAACAGAAGTCACTAATGTAAAGAATTACTTGTTTTTGCTTTTAATAAAATACATATATCAAAAATATAACTTTTTTACTAGAGCTACAAATATCACAGAATTACGGATAATTCTAGATGTGACACAGCACCCAAGTTAAGCTAGGTTTTCTTGCGAATTTTGACACACCGAGCTCAAAAGGTTCGCCATCACTGTTCTATGGCCATCAAAATGAGAAAAATAAACTTGACATTGAAGAGAGGTTGAAACACTACTAGATTATTAACACTTTTGGGGGGGCACTGAAAAGCTTGACATATTTTAAAAATCCCCTTGTAATCACTTATGGACTTCCAAGTACAAGTCAGTCTAAATGCCTACAGAAATCCACAGAGTTGGTTGCTCTGGGACATAATGGATATCTTTCTCATATGAACCACAGAAAGCATGTGGGCTATAAAGAAAAACATATGCATATTGTCAATAGTAGCACCTGCTCAATTATAGTTTATTTCAGTATGGAGGATCCTGTTCAGCCCCTAGATGGCAATACTATCTAACAGTTTTTAAACCACGAGTAGTACTTAATGATTAACAGCCAACATTCAGTCACCCAATGTACTCAATGTAGCCATTTAAAAAATAACAAAAAATATTTCATTATAGATTCCTTTCATAAACATTTATGGCTCAAATTCTTAAAAGTGGAAGCATTCAACCTGCCACAGCCAAAGGGAACTTGCGCAGCCCAGTGCAAAATTATGGACTTCAGATTAAAGTATGGAGCTGAAATTGAAGTTCATACTTGGCATAAAAAATCTGGCATCAGAAATGATGCTGGCAAAGAACACAAAAATATAGCTTTATAGTCTGGTGAACTCTGCATTCATAGTTTTATATGAATGCAGTTATTGGTTTGGCTTCAACACTCAAACTTTTAAAAGCCTGCAATTAATGCCATAAGGTTTAGTAGTGGACACATGGGTCAGTTCTGCACTGGTCAGCAAGTGTACACTGGACTAGGAAGTGTTCCCGGAGCCTTCCTTCTGCATGCCATTGTGGTCTGAAGAAGGCTTCTGGTGCACTTGCTGGTAGGATAGACAGACCAGCCAGTTCAGAATCATCAGTGACGTTGTATGTTTGCTTCAGATGCATGACAAGAATGTTAGAGACAGAACAAGCCAAGATCTACACAATAGCAGACATCAAAAACAAACATGGTGTGCATGCGCATATACATTTAGGCACACAGATAAATGAATCAGGAGCTGTAGTTTATAGATGCTGTTTAAAGCTGAAGAATTTTCATGAGCATGTCACATTGCTTGCTGCTCCTTCTAATAATTCTCTCCAGAATTCCAGAGTGGATTCCCAGATAACGCAGAGTGCTTTCTTTTCCTTGCAATTCTTCCCTTGGATTTTAATTTGCACTGGTGTCTCACAATCCACATTTTTTATCAACTTTGGACTCTCAGCATTTCTTTCCAACAGTTGTGATTAGAATTTGAAGAAGCTGTGTTAAAGATCATGAAGCCAAAAAAACCATTTTTGGCTATTTCTGTGCTGGCACAGGCTATATTGTGCTAAGGCTATCCTGCATTCCAGATAGCCTTTGCAGCGAAGCTTGGAAAGCCAGGACTGAGAATTCCCAGCCTCTGAAGTTTCCAGCTAGAGCCTTTCTGGTCATGTGCCAGGAGCAGAGCACTACTGGCTCTGCTTTTGGATGCAGGACTGAAAAGGAGGGTGGGCCTGGTATATCAGATCATGGGGACATGCTACTTGCAAATTGACCATGATCTAGGGCCTTTCTGCACTTCCCATCCTGCACTGCCACTGGCATGCACTAACATTTTACAACAATCCCCCCCCACACACACAAACACATCCAGACACTTACCCCAAGTCCAGACATGTGTCTGAGCACCGAACACTTGGGCCAAAATGCCAACCATCTTGGGTCTGGATGCCAGTGGAACTGTGGGTGCACTGGCACCATCACTAGGGCAATGGTGACACACCACACACATGCACTCGAGGTACCAGCTTGTGTAGCATCTCAGGTGATCCCTCTGACACCTGGAAGAGGTGCAAATGGTCTCTCTGGTGGCTGCTAGTGGCTGCTGGGATAGCTGCTGGGATAGCCGCAGATGTTTCTCATATGGAAATGCCTCCTGCAAGTGCAGATTGTGCTTCCCAGAAGCTACCCGAACATGTATTAGCAGGCCAAGTGTGAAAGGGCCTCTTGTATACCAAGCAGTAGTCCATACATGGCTGCATTTAATGGCTGCATTACTGGAGCAAGGTACGTGCTATTTTAGCACTACATTGTGCTTTATAGGCTAGTCTGATGTGAAGCCCACTTTAATGGGATGGGGCCTCTGCTGTTCCACAAAAGCTTGTGGACAGTAGAAACACAGATTACTCCATAGACCACTTCAGCATCCTTTGCAGAGAGGGTCCTTGGTTCTGATATTTGTATTTGGGAGAAGGAGCATGGATAGAGCAAGTGAGCTGCTGTTTTATTATGTTGGTAAGGGTATAAAAATGCATCAGTGCTCTGAAACAACTTGTGTAAGATATAAAATGCATACAGGACTGGCATGTTGATTCAATTATTCATAAGTATGTACCATCCTATCCCTCATGTTGCACTTTGCAGTGACTTTTGCTTTGGGGACAGTGACTTTGCACAAGGTAGAATGCTGTTGTTTAAATACATACTTTTATTGTTTTAATAATGTTTGATTTTAATTGTTGTTACCCACCCAGAGACCTCCGGGTATAGGGTGGAATAAGTAAGTAAGTAAGTAAGTAAGTAAGTAAGTAAGTAAGTAAGTAAAAGTAAGTGTAAGTAAGTGTAAGTAAGTGTAAGTAAGAAAGAAAGAAAGAAAGAAAGAAAGAAAGAAAGAAAGAAAGAAAGAAAGAAAGAAAGAAAGAGTAATGTCAAGTTTCTTATAAAGATGTGCCAGATAGAGGGTGTTCCATGTGTACTACATGGATCCTTAATCCTAATCAATGGTCCACGCAGAAAGGGGCATGGTTTCATTTGTACATTAATTATGAGAGGGGATATACAAAAGCCAGACACAACATAATATTTGAGCCTTCTCATTGACGATTTCCTGATTGCAGAATACTCTTTCTCCCCAAGATTAGGTTGGCATAATTAACTAGTTTTTGGCACTGTATGAGAACATTAATTTTCTATTAGGCTTTTGAAGATAAGCGCAGTCGCCTCTGTACTGAACATTTAGACAGATATATGAGGCTCTTGGGTGTATGTGTTTATACACCCTACTTTGTTTACTTTAAGAAATATTTTATGTGCTTTCCACAGGGTGACCCTCCCTGAAATTGGTGTACAAAGAAAAATGGCTTACACTTTTAAAAAACAAACAAGTAAAAATCTAGAAAACCCTGGCTAGTCCAGTTTGCATGATTTTATCTGAACGATTTTTTTCAGAACGGAAAAAAAGACAAAAATGTTATAAATAAAATGTCCATGTCTGTATTATTTCAGGGTGTTATTCTCTGCAGTTAATAGAGAGAGAAGGTACATAAAGTTCCTTTCTGAAGAGCTCTAAACAGGTACATCTCAGAGTTTCTGTGTTTGGCTTCTGTAAATACATCTCAGCACAGCTCATGGGCATGGTCAAAAGTACTCAGCCTTCAAAATCCTGACAAGTTTAGATCTTCTTCTGTGATTGCCTCTGACTAGTTGGAGTGCCCCAAAGGTGGAAAGAGGGTCAAGAGGTTCATGTAGGTTGAAAAGGATCAAAAATTAGCATTGATTTGTAGTTGTCAATAACATTCTGTGTGGGTAGACTCTGTGCACAAATGTTTAAATGGCATAAAGCTACACAAACCAGCCATCTCTGAATCTATTGATCTGGTGATCCAGCAGTTTCAGGAGTTTTCACTCTGGGCTTTGTGTTCTGTTTTAAGGCCTCCCAACATGTTCCACTGTTTGCTACCCAGGTGCAAAGGGGAAATGAAACAAGCAGGCCTCTTCTTTTGTTCAGGAAGCTGGTAAAAATTAAAACACCATAGTATGAGCGCTATTGAAACTGCAGATGGCAATGATGTTTACATGGGCTGGAATGCCTACAATAAAAAGAAAAAACCAGAAACATTTCTGTATCATATCTGGGTTTGGTTTGTCAGAAGGATAACTCTGTGTTCGGTTCTCAGTTGATCCTTCAGCTTCAGCTTCCAGCTCCCAAGGAGTTAACTAGAACAGGAAACCTGCACCACTATCAGTGTATGGAAAGTAGGTCTGTTCCCTCTGAGGCAAAGATCAGGCGCACTTCAAGCTCCGGAGCACTCTCCAACTGGACCACCAGCACTTAAAATGTAGATGGCATAGCCTGGGCAGACCAGAACACCATGGCAATATCTGGCTTATGTCAGGACATTGCCATGCAGATGGGCCCACGGTGTGCAACTTTGCAGCTGCAGCAGCACTGTCCTTCTCAGTTGCAATATTCACACCCAAAGGAGGGTGTCAACTGATGCCTCTAAGGCCATTTGCTGCAATTCGAGAGCAGAAGGCTTGCCCTTGTCTCTGCTTGAGATGCCCATGAGCAATTGGTGGGCCACTGTTTGAGACAGGATGCTGGACCAAATGGGCTGTGGCCTGACCCAGCATGGCACCTCTTATGTTCTTAACTCGGTGGTCACCAGCTTCTCCTGGTCAAGCTTGGATATGTTTTTACTTGTCCATGCTGTTGAAGATTGGGGCAGCTAAAGGGAGCTTCTGGAAGGAAGAAGCATGTGGCATGTGGACAAACCTCCCCTGGAATGTGTAGAACCGCTATGGAAAGGTAAGTGTGAACAGGCCCAGTAACCCTCAAGCGCATGAGCAAAAGAAACTGCACCTGGTCTCAGCATGGAGAAGGTAGGAGGAGGATCTGAGTGTTGCTGTCTGTCCTGGCATGATACTGCCCTGCCCTCCCCCACTACAAGTAGGGGGGTTACTTTTGTAAACTAAGAGGGAAATGAGGTAAAGGTGCAGGTTACATCAAATGCCCATTACATCCGCAGGAATTAGTATAACAGGTGAAGTGAACTCTACATGTGTTAGGGGTTTTTTCACCTGCTTTTGATAGAGAAACTAGTAAAAAATTGGGATGGACCAGGTGTCCGCACTTTGGAAAGCCTGACCCATCCCAAACCTACCCAGCACTTCACCACACGCTGGGTAAGGGTGATTGCTGCTGTACTAGTGATGATGGCTTCATCACGACAATGGCTGGGGGCTGGGGTGACCGGGGGATGTGGCCCGCAACTGTGGCTGCCTCACCCTACCCCACATACTCTCCGTCTGGAAGAGGTGCCAAGGATGTGTGCTGGAGCATACTAGCTGCAACTCAGATGATGCGAATATAGCTGTGGGACACTTTTTAGTGCTCCATGACTATCTGGCTGGGGGACGGTCCAGCATGTGTGGAGCTGCTTCCAGAATGGAAGTGGTTCCATGTAGCATGGAAGTTCCATGCTAGAGCATGTCCTGACCTCCCACTGGTTGCCATCATACACAGAAAAAAAAAAAAAGAGAGAGAGAGAAAGAGCACATTTCAGATGGGTCTTAGAGGTAATAGCATGTGGCACCATCTCTGAACTATGTCTGAGGTTCCTTTTAAGTGCTTTCCCTACTTCCCCTCATTTTAACTGTATATAAACACAGACTTCTCCAGCAGCAGCAGAGGCACCTGAACCAGGGTCTCAGGACAGTAATGAAGGCTGGCTGTGCTTAGGCTCCCATTAAGGGGCATTTGCAGCATAATGGAGATATAGCCTTAATTTTGTCTTAGAAGTAGTAAAATCAAAGGTGATTATACTCTTAACTGACGAAAGCAGGCATGCCACAATTCAAAAGTGTCAGCACTGTCAGAATGCAAAGTGATGGGATCAACGTGATGCATGTGGTTGTGGTGCTAAAATACAATCCAAGCTTGGTGACAGAAGGCCTTGTGGGTGCACCTCCTCTGGATTCAGGAAATAAATACGTTAAATGGATAATCTTTATAAAAGATTATAAAGTTATGTGACATTTGCAACTTGCCACACACTGCTGCTATTAGTGCTCGAGAAGACATTGGAGCAGATAGTTAAAGAGCTCATCTGGAGGGACTTGGAAATAAACTCAAGATCTGCTAGAAGCCAAAATGTCCTATAGGGTTAACCTTGAGTCTTTTTGATGGAATTATCTCATAATGTAAACATAATGGATGTTATTTACCTAGATCTCAATAAATCTTTTGACAAAGTATCCAGGGCTAGGCAGTGCCCATGGAGATTTGTGATATAGAAGTAGTTACCTGACATCAGGATAGATAGAGCTAATGCCAGATGTGACACTGTTATGTTTGCATTAGAAATGTGCAAATTAAGTTCGATCTAGAACAATTTGATTCAAACTGAACCAGGGGGTATTTGATCATCCAGTAGACTGGACCTCGAAATATTGGCTGAAATCAAATGGACCCATTCCACATGAGGGGTTTGTTATACTAATCTGTCACAATATCAAGGTGTGATGGATTGGAATACTGGGCCCCTCCTAAGGAATGGGTCGCCTTGAATTAAGCCATAACTGCCCTTTAAACAGGACTTTTCGAATGGATTTGTTTGTGGTCTATGGGTCTCCCTTCTGCACTCTTAATATGTGTGCCTCCCTTATGGTACAACAGGCCACAATATACCTCATTGGACCCATGCCACAGAAGAGGCTGGTTAACCAGTGGAACAGATTGGAGAGTCTGGGACCAGTCTACCAACCAGTTGAGCAAACTGTTTGAAGATTCTAATCCAAGGTGCCACATATATGACAAAAGAATCAAATGTGCAGGTATAAGATGGGGAATTTATAGCTTGGTGACAGAATTTGCAGAAAAGATCTTTGAATTTTGATTGAATACAAGCTTTATATTAGTAGTGTGATACAGCAGAAAAAAAAGTCCAGTGCCATTCTGGGCAGTATTAATAATATAGATTTCCAATACTCAGAAAGTAATTGTTTCATTCTGTATAGTGAGGATTAAATTCCAGTTAGGATACTATATTTGGTTCTGGGAATATCACTGCAGGATGGATTCAGACAAATCAGAACAGCAGAAGGGTAAGGAAAGAAAATCTAGAGGTTAAGCCCTTTGAGGAGAGATTGAAAGAAACTACGGCTACATCCAAACATCAGTTACTTATTCTGCTATATTTGGATGTTCTGGAGTAAAGCATGGATATTCTGGACTGAGGAGGGCATACTATAGTCCTCCTCTGGCCCCTAAATAGATGTCATACCAAAAAGGATTGCAAACTAGACTCTGTCACCTTAGAATTCACCACACACAATAAAGGACTTTAGTTCCAAATTCCAGCTAACTACCACAGAAAAGCAAAATGAAACTTTACTGTGGAATTGGTTACCTTCAAAAGTTGCATTGTTTGTTTCATAAGCTGTGTTCAAGGAAAAGCTAGATTCCTGTGAGTCTGATATACTTTAATTTGGATTCTTGCAGACAGCAGGGTGTTGGTCCCGATGGTCTAAATGGCCTAACTGCTATGACTTTGTGATACTATGAACAACGTAAGATGGATTCATATGCCTCAGGCAGGCCGCAGAATTTGTGTGTGTGTTCTGGGCAGGTGACAACACTATTCCACTGAAACATTACATCACTGAATCCAATATTTTGGCATGATCACATTTATGAAGGATGAGGCATAATTCATAAATTGTCTATCATTTATGTTCAGCTGAGATCATGGAAGCAGAGAGACACAGAAGTTGATATGGTAGAAAACTAGGAAAAAGGCCTATGGTGCTCATGACAATCTTTTCCTCGTGGAGGTTTGGACTATTGAGTGCCACAGGCATTTCATTTTTTTAAAAAAATCCATTGAAGAATGCAATAAGCAGAAATATCTGCAGTTAGGAGAAGATCCAAAAATGAAAATGCACTTGATGGTCCTGAGACACTCTGCTTCCATACTTGTTCTTTTGTATGCTAGGTTGCCTGCCATTATGTTTATGCAATTCTGACAGTGTTCTTAATGACACACTAACAGATTGTAAAACATGCTGCTGGCATTTACTTGGTTTTTTAAAATATATTTTTAAAACAATGTCCTTCATGTAACAGTAGTTAAGCTCAGCAGAAGGACATCATTAGAGCCATGGTTAAACTGTAATTTACACCATTAGGAAGGCAGGAGCAATTTTTATTGCCTGGCAATTTTCTTGCTGAAATATTTGGACCATATGGCTCAATTTGTGTAATAACCTTAATTCCAGCACCCTTCAGGTCTGCATTCATCTCCTACGGAATGGTAAAATGCGGTTTAGCAGAAGAGGCAACTGTCTATACTTAGAGAGTTGAGATTAATAACATGTCACGTCCTGTTTTTGGTGAAGGAATTCGAACAGCCGCCAGATGGTATCTCTACAAATAACTGTCAGGGGTCTTGATCTAATCAATACAACGTATTAATACATCTCCCTTCGCTGTTCCTCCAGGGGTTGGTGCGCAACATCTGGAAGGATTGGGGGGACCGCCAAGTGGAAGGCTGATTCTTTTCAGAATCAAACTGAGCCCAATTAATTTTTCATGTATACTTGATAACTGTTTCATAATGAGCTATGTGTCTTGACGGATTTAGGGCTGGCAGTATGGGCTGCTTGTGCCTCCTATCCCCATTCAGTCCACTTACAGAAACCAGCCCATTAATCAAGCTATCTGGCAGAAAACTGAAATCTCAGCTCAGCAAGAGATCAATAACTATCCTTTTACAGAAGAGAAAGGAAAAACAGAACCCAACTCTAGTGGGCATAGGTATCAGCCACGGCTTTAGTAATTGCTCTGGCAAAAAAATAAATGAACAAAAAACCTCAGAGTCGTAATCACTGAAAGGGAACACATATGAGAATATCTGCTACCTGATTCCTGTCAGAAGCGAACATTTAGGCTTTTAAATATGTAATGCATTGTGACTTTTTGAAGACATAGGGCATATGGCCTATGTTCAGTGAAATTACTGTAACAAGTATGACTAACTTTTATATAATCCACTCCAGCTGATTTCTGTGACTGTTTGGAATCAGGTACAGCAGTGGCCAAGCACAAGTGGGCACCCATGACCAAATGCTAGACAGGAAGTCATTGCTGAATAGTTTAGAACCTCTTCTGTGGTAAAAAAAATAATAAAATCCAGGAGTAAAAGGAAAGAGGGAAACTAGTGGAGTCAAGCTTATAAAAGATACCTGTTGGAAACCAAAATGTTTCTATACCAGTGATGGCGAACCTTTTGAGCTCGGTGTGTCAAAATTCACAAGAAAACCTAGCTTAACTTGGGTGCTGTGTCACATCTAGAAATATCCATAATGTTGTGATATTTGTAGCTCTGGTAAAAAAGTTATATTTTTGATATATGTATTTTATTAAAAGCAAAAACAAATAATTTTTTACATTAGTGACTTTTGTTGCTAAACCTTCAATTGAAAGTTGGTATTTCGTACACTTCAAGAACAAGCAAGCACTACACGCCCAGGTGCCAGGGTGACCAGGTGTGTCACCCAAAAAGGCTTGGCGTGTCACCTGTGACACGCGTGTCATAGGTTGGCCATCACCGTTCTATACTAATGCACAGAGTTCCCATGGACCCCCCAAGAACTCTCTCATCTGCTCCAGTATGTAGTAAAGAATAAGAAACTTCCAAAACAAAACCCAAAACTTCAAGGCTGCATCTATTCATTTAGGGATATAACAGGAGCCTTCCTACAGCAGAGACTCAGGTGCAGTGTGTGAAGGATTGACCCAAAGCCCTATACATGCCTCCTAGAACAATTGACTGTGCCCCTCAGGTTTTCCTTTTTCAATCTTTCCCAATGCTGAAGTTGCTCTTTTTGTTCTTGGCAGAGAGGAACTTTGAAACAAATTAAAATGTGACTTTTCATACCAGCTCTCCCCCCCCAATATACACAAACATCAGGGCACTAACAAATGCAAAGGTAAAGTAATAAGAGATGGCTATCTTGTTCCCACCCTACCCTGACTCACCTCTAAATCCTAACTAAACAAGAAAATTACAAGAACAAAACAAAATGAAGCAGGGAAAGCAGGGAAGACCAGGGAACGTAGGGCTAAACTAACACTACCCAACTCCCCCAACCAATCCCTATTTTTTTTTAAAAAAACAATATGTAAGAGAGGTAGAGATAATAGACAGAGAGTATTTGGAAACAGCAGCCGGCACACAGCAAAGTCAAGTCACAGCATGAAGAAGAAGAAGAGGAGGAGGAGGAGGAGAGTTGGCTTTTCTACTCCCTGTGAGGTGGGTGGGGCTGTAAGAGCTCAGAAGAGAGCTGTGACTAGCCCTTTGTGGGAGAGTGTGGAATCAAACCCGGGATTCCCAGGCAAGAGTTTGTTTTTTTTAACCATTATACTAAAGGCTCTGAGTTAGACTAAAACAGAGCACCCAGCAAGCATCCTCTTTGAGGAAGGAAACTTACAAACTGCAGCAGCTCTGCCTCAAAAGAACAAACAAACATTCTTAAATTTCCTTCCTTGACTTCCCTCTCCCTCCTAGTTTCTGAAGCAGCCAATGGTGTACGTGTTTCCCTGTCACCAAACCACAATCAAAGTAGCCAATAGTCATTACATAAGCAACCACTTGTACCACCCAACTGCAAAAGGCAATACAGTAATCAATATGTGAAAATCTTTTAAAAATTGGCAAGTGACTGAGAGCAGAATGCAGTTGAGGATAATAAATACACAGTTTCTTCAAACTAAGGATGTGCATGGATGGGTTTTTTTTTGCATTTGATTCATATTGAATTGAATGTAAGTAAATTCATATTCATTCGAATAGATCCCCTTTGAATGTGGTAGGATTCTATTTGATACGAATGTATTTGTATGTATTTGTACGAATATCCGATATGAATGCATTCGTATCAAATATGTATCCCATCACATACCTGCTCTGAAAGTGTCAAATCCAACTTAACCCACTTTGAATCCACTTTCAAACCATGTCAAATTCCCCTTGGATCCATTGCAGATGTGACTGGTGCAGCTGCTTTCCCACCTCCCCATTTCACAAATGTTCTGAAGCTTCATACAAATGTTCCAAAACATTCATATTCATACGAGTGTCAATGTATGAATGTTGCAATATTCAATTTGTATACAAATGTCTGAATTTGTCTGAATTTGTTTGAATAATGAATGTTAGGAATATCTGTCCACATCCCTACTTCAAACTGCTTCAGCTTGACCAATATGCCTTGTGTTCACCTTGAATGTGAACACTTTGTGTGAGCAATGCCCCTGTTCAGCTTAATAACAAGCATCTGAACATCCCCTTGCACCATGCACCTGTTCAACACTTCTCTAGCCAACTTCGCATCCAATCTTGGCAGACTTATTAGGAATGGCAAGAAGAATGTCACTTACCTTTGATGATTTCTGAAGACAGTGAAGATTGAAGATGCTATGTGAATGAGATAGGTTGACAGCAAAGTTCTGTCACCCCAAAACATGATGCTTTTTTTATATAAAAAAAGAGTGCACAGAAATACAAAGGGTGTGCACAATTATTTTTGGACAAAAATGTGTGCACAACAAAAATGTGTGCACAAAAAGGCATGTAGCAACACTCATCCACACATGCACGCCCATACTACAAGGCACTCTGCATTCCCTATGAACCCTGCTGCTTAGTTACCAACTACAGCATATTCCACAGATAGCAACCACTAGTAAAGAGACTAAACATACACACATACTGAAGATCCTCACCACTGAAAGCAGATAAGCTCACCAAATCTATGCAACGTCATACTCAGAACTGGTTGGTCTGCTTTCACTGACCAATCAAAACCTTTCTAATCCAGCCTCCAAAAGCTCCGACAGCCACAAATGAAAAGTCCTAGCCCTGGAGTGCCCTGGGGTCCCATTTCAGCAGCATGCCTTATTACATGGCTAAAATAAGTCTCCTGTGTTAAACTGGACCACGATGTGCACCTCCTTCACTTCCCAGTTTTGCTTACCAACAGCTAGTATGACAATGGACCTCTTTTGGCAGTTCCAGTCATAGTCCAGATCCAGACTGGATCAGGAGCCTCCTGATCTGGAGTATGCTCCGCTTGGTGCAGACAGACTATACTATCAGAGGGAAGAGCCTCCATTAAACTGGACTGCTATGCAGAAGAAAATGCCACAAGTACATCACTTCCACCACTACTGTTTCTCTGGGTTCTGGTGATAATGGCACACATAGGAGAAAGAGTCCTCAGACTTCTTAGACTGTCTCTAAGGGTGTGTTTTGCACTTTAGAGGTTGGCAGCAGGGCTGACAGTGGCAACCATAAGTAGTTGCCAGATTGCATAGGTCCTCACCACACACACCTTTTGTCTCATGTGAAGGCAACCTAACACACACTTCTTTCAAGGATCTATGGTTAATATAATATGAAATGAGTGAACTTAAGATATGAGCCAGTTTGGTTCAGTGCTTAAGGAGCTGGACTCTTATCAGTGAATACCGGTTTGATTCTGCACTCCTTCATGAAGCCGGCTGGGTGACTTTGGTCTAGTCACAGCTCTCTTCTGAGCTCTCACAGCCCCACCTACATCACAGGGTGCATGTTGTGGGGAGAAGAATAGAAAGCTTTGTCAGCTGCTTTGAGTCCCCTTAAATGGGTGAGAAAAGTGGGGTAGAAAAGCCAACTCTTTTGCTTCCTCCTCTTAAGATGGATATCATTGCCAAAGCAGAATTATGAAATATGGCATAAGGACCCAAAAACTATTACAAGTAAGACAAAAAAATTATCAGTTTAAGATTTCTGTAAGTGAGCTTTGCACCTTGGAAGCTGAAATCAAACCAGATAAAGAATCTAAGGTACATGTTTTGAGTGTGGGTCATTTCATTTGAATTGGAAAACAAATGGCTCCCTATTTGAGACATCACTCGTTGCTGTAGCTTAGAAATCTCTCCACTGTTAGGCATAATTAAAACATTCTAACAGTGATTTCAGCAATTTAAACACAGCAGTATTGTTGTAATACTTTTTCTAGGCTTCAGGAGTTCACTATTGTTTGGCCCAATCTAATATGGGAACACTGGAGAAGTTATCACCCATCAAGGTAATTACTTTCAAGTTGAAATAATTACTCCATCAATGTTAATGGTCTTTCAACTTCAATAAAGCACTCACCTGCCGATAATCACAGCTAACCTCTTGCTCTCACACAATTCCCTATCTATTCAGTAGGTTATATTGCAGCCATTAGAGTGGTCACTTGGCCTGAACAGCTGCTGAATTTCACTTTGCTTGGCTATGAACCATGAAAAAAGAGTCATCTGTGTATGATTTCCCATAACCCATAAGCCCTTGCAGAACTAAGGATGTGATCTTCTAGCTCTAATAGGGCATGTCTAGGGCAGCCATCTTGTTTCTGTTTGTGGTTACTCTCTTTGCTAACAGCAACACAGCAGTTCAATTAACATTTGCCCCCTCATTGCCACTTGGAGCTTTTGGCCTTTGTTAAGTGGCATATTGCCTGAGTTGGTGGCATATGCAGCTCTCAAGCAGGCTATGTTGAAACCTGGTTTTAATATTTCTAAAGCTTTCTCAGAGCTGTGTTTTGTTTCATTCATGGTTGCTGTGTTATATAAATGCAGATTAAATGGTTCATATGTCTGGTATCTCTCCCTTTCCCATTCCTTTTTTTTTGTCTGCATCTATTAGATTGCCAATCAGATAGAAGGTTTATTCTTTAAAACTTTGTACAGCATTCAGCAAGATCTTTATACAAAGAGCCTTTTTGCATTTTGAAGGTGGGGATTTGGGGGGGGGCACTCTGGCACAGAGCATACACACACCACAGAGCTGTTTCCATTCCAGAGTGGCTCCCATCAGGCCCAAATGTCTCCATCTTCGATAGCTGCTCCATGACTATACTAGAGGGATTTTCGCACTGCAACACGTTCCAAACGGAACGTGTGCAGGCGGGCAGCTTAAGACAGTTCCGGGCGCTTTTACCGTTCACATGACTATACTAGAGGGATTTTCGCACTGCAACACGTTCCAAACGGAACGTGTGCAGGCGGGCAGCTTAAGACAGTTCCGGGCGCTTTTACCGTTCACACACAGGCGCGCCGGAACGCGTTCCGGCGCGCCTGTGTGTGAACGGTAAAAGCGCCCGGAACTGTCTTGGCCCGGCAAAGGCCGGCCAGGGGCAGGGATTCGGCCGGCAGCGCTGCCGCCCATTGGGTGAGAGCACCCAAGGGGCGGGCAGCGCTGTCAAGCCACCCGCCCCGTGCTTCGTGCCAGCTCTACGGGCCCGGATCGGGCCCGCGAGACCTGCAACGAAGATGCCCGGGCACCCGGGCACCCATCATGGGGCCCGGGGCAAGGCCCCTATGGGGCAGGACCCCTTTGAAGATCAGAGCCCCTGGCTCTGATCTCCAAGGGCTCGCCCCGCGCCCCGATGTCGCCCATCTACGGGCTGCAGGCGCCTGGATGTAGGCGCATCCAGCCCGCAGATCAGCCACCCCCCCAGTCCCCAAAACCCCCACCCCCAACCACCCTCCGGCCCAGATCGGGCCCATCTTCGCTCTGTGGGTGCCTACATCCAGACACCCACAGAGCAAAGATGTTTCCCCCCCTCCCCCAGGGCCTTGGGAGGACGCGCGCGAGAGCGATCACTTACCTCGTGGCTGTCCAGTGTCCAACTGAGGGTGGCATTGTGGGATCGCGCAAGACGCAGCCCACCTAGGCCCCCTATTGGACAAGCAGTTCACGTGAACTGCTTGTCCAATAGGGGGGCTAGGGGGGCTGCGTCTTGCGCAATCCCACAATGCCACCCTCAGTTGGACGCTGGACGGCCACGAGGTAAGTGATTCCTCGCGCGCGCGTCCTCCCAGGGCCCTGAGGGAGGGGGGGGAAACATCTTCGCGGTGAAGGTGCCCTGCTGTGGGCACCTTCACCGCGATGATCGGCCCGATCCGGGCCGGAGGGTGGTTGGGGGTGGGGGTTTGGGGGACTGGGGGGGGTGGCTGATCTGCGGGGCACTCGCGCCCCGCAGATGGCCTCGATGGGGGCGGGGGGGGACCCTTGGGGGACCGGAGCGATGCGCTCCGGCCGCCCAAGGCATTCCTCGCCCCCAGCCAGCCCAACATCGACCTCCTGCCACCCCAGAAAGGGGCGACAGAACGCCGATGCTGGTGGCTCCTTCCCGGGTCCGGCAGCCCCATTGGGGCTGCCGGACCCGGGAAGGAGCCACGTCCCGGCGGCCGTCGGAGGCGACAGACGGGACGCACCGAATCGGGGTTCCCCTGTCCCATCTGCCAGGGTCACTGACCCTGGCAGACGGGAAAGGGGAACCCCGATTCGGTGGGTCCCGTCTACCGGCTTCGCCGCGCCGGCGCAATCGCCGGCCCGGCAAGTCGGGCCCTGGCGTGCCGACGGCTGTCAGGGAGAGAAGCGTGCGAACGCTTCTCTCCCGGAACGCGCCGGGGCGGCTCGTCCGCGTTCGAACGGATGCAGAGCACTTTAAAGTGCTCTGCATCCGGAACGCGTGGAGGACAGCTCCGGACACGCCGGGACGGAAACCCGGCCGCAGCAATGCGTATGCTGCGTCCGGAGCTGTCCTCCACGCGTTCGGGAAAGGCCAATGCGAAAAGGCCTTAGGAGTGCCAATAGTCCTCCTAGTACAGCCCCAGAGATGCAGCCTTTGCACCTACTGCTGTCACACATGGACATTGCTGCAGCAATGTGGATGGTCCAAATCTGATCTTAGCTTCTCTGGATGCTGTCCCGTGGAAGTATGAAAAGCCTCTGAGTGAATAAAAATGTGGCAATAGCTTGTTCTGCTGCCTTAAAAACTGCACATACACAATCAGGCCCAGTTTCAAACAGTATGTAGTGACGTTTGCTCAGAGAAGGTCTGCCTCTTTAGTGGTTCATCGTAAAAAGGGACTGACAATAGTTCACTAGGACAGTATAGCAAATGGTAAATGGCAAGAATAAATAAAAATATCTCATGGGAGCAAAATTAAGGCCCTTCAGATGATGTTGAACTACAAACTATATGAGTTCCAGCAAATGTGACCAACAATAAGATGAGACAGGAATTATTGTTCTGCAGCATATGGTTTCCCATAGCTTGGGCACTGGTGATGACAGATGACAAAACAGAATGGAACAGGCGATGAGACACGGAAATGACAAAGGCAGGACAGAGAAGGTTTACAACCCTGAAATATCTATTACAAGTCAGAAATAGCTATTAGTGACTTTTGTCCCCAGTACTAGTGATTAGGGACATTTACATACTTGCCTAATATATTGGAAGAAACTCTTGCTACTATGGTTCTTCTGCATGGTACTATTACCATTCTGGTCCAGTACCATTCTAAGGGCTCCCTATCATAGTTTAGCAGTGGACTTCTTTAAGACTTTTTGTGCTTGCCTGTGCAGATCTGAATCAGGCAGGGACTGGTCCCTCCCTATCTGTTCTGGACCAGCCTGCAATTATTGCGCTCTATTTGTATTCCAGCTCAGAAGTAGACCAGGAGGCCATTTTGGGCCTCCTGATCCAAAATATGTTTTGTTTCATATGTACGGAGGACACCAGAGGGGGTAGGACTAGGACCTCTCTAGTTGGAATCAGTGTGTTGACACAAGAGGCACTGAAGAGGATGACAGCATGCAATAATCTGAATCTAAGGGAAGTGAATAACGGCACTTTGAAAAATCTGCAAGCATACAAATGTTGTTCATTCCAGTTCAGCAGCTGGCACTTCTGCACCTAGTATGAAACAAGGGAAATGCTGCAGTCCCGCCTTTGAAGCTTGCATAAGCTTTAAAGATGAGTTCTACAGTTTGCATAAACTTTGGAGATGTGGTATGGTGTTTCCTTATGCAGGTTTCAAAGATCATCTTTGAAATCCTATCATGGAAGGAGTTCAGCCCTGCCCTTGCACTCTAGACATGATGTTGAGACATGGGTCAACTGCAGGGAAAGGTGGATGGTGCTTGGAGTGGAACATGGAAGACACATCTGCACCATTGCCAGCACTGGACTGGGACAATAGCATTCTAGTTTTTACAATGTGGGCAGCATTGCTGGGCTTGGGTGGAGTCAGGCTGGTCTAGAACAGTTAAATTGCTTCAAGGTAGCTTAGTGTGGAAATAGCTTAGAAGGTGATGTTGTTTCAGGTTAAGGGCAAAATGTAAATTTGCTTTTCTCCTCTTATTTTGGAATTGAAACCTAGTAAGTCAAACTAATAGATAAAAAGGGCAAATGATTTACTTAATATGTGAGCCCCACATATGATGAGCTCCAGTATATGATCACTCTGGATATAATCTATAGGAATTTAGGGTGATTACGCACAGGCTAGTATACTGGGCCAGCAAGTGTACTAAGAGTCTCCCTTCCTCACACTGACATGGTCCTCCTGCCCAAGCCGAACTGGTGTGCAAGGGTTCATGAGAGGAAGATGGGTGAAGTTAGATCTAATGGAGTTTAAGCACACAGTCTGTTCCCTTTTACTAGAAAACCAGGGATGTGGAAGAAAAAAATTGAAATTTTCTGCTGACCAGATAACTATGCATTGCCATGCCAGCTGAACATTAGCTATGCAAAACTCAACTCATTAACATTAAAACTCAGATAAACAAGTTTTCCTAGTTGTGTACTACTTGTCAACCTCACTGTAGCCTGTACTGTATTCTGCCTGGGTGCATGTACAGCACTCACAACATCATCACTAGTAAATAGGGGTGTGCACAAAGCCCATTTCAGTTTCAGCTGACCCCCCCCCTTACCTGTCCTCCTCGCTGATGTGCCTCCTTCTAAGGCACTTCTGGGTCTGCACGTGCAGACTGGAAGTGTCTTTTCACAGCTCCAGAAGACGTATTTTCTCCTCTGGAGACTGTGGGAGGAGACCCAGGATGCCACAGGAACACAACCCGATAGGTTAGAGGCCACATGGGAGGTAGGTGGGACAGCTCTGGTGGCATCCTGGGCCACTTTCCGTGGCCTCTGAAGGGGAAAATAGGCCTACCGGAGCCTGGAAAAGGCCTTCTGGTTCTGGGGTTGCCTGACCCCAGAACTGGATGGGCCTTTTCTCACCTCCAGAAGGCCTATTTTCCCCTCTGGAGGCTGTGGGAGGGGGCTCAGGATGCCATCAGAACATATCCCAACCGGTAAGAGGGCATGTGGGAGGTGGGCGGGACTGCTCAGGTGGCATTCTGGGCAACTTTCCACAGTCATCAGAGGGGAAAATGGGCCTCCTGAATGCCTCTGGAGCGTATCCCAAAAGGTAAGTGGGCATGTCGGAGGCCATGGCGGGGGGGGGGGGAGGAGAGGTCTGTGGGGGTGGGAGGCCATGGGATAATCCAATTTGTGGATGAATAGGACCGTACAAATAGAGCCCTATTTGATCTGTCCATGAATATAGGAATTTACAAATTCTGAATAGCACAAATATTCGCACACTTCCCTACTAGTAAAAGCCATTTCATTGTCAGTGTAAACTCTGCCAGGGAAAGCCGACTGTAACTCTATTGATACACTTTTGCCATGCCTATTACCATCGTTGCTTTGCCTGAACGTACTGTTGTTTCACTTTTTCCTGCCTCAATCTTTTATTCTTTTATTGTACTCAATAAAGATTGTCAAAGTTTGGATAGAGCATACTGTTAGTGGGACTGGCCTCACTTTGCACCATATCAAGGTGTGGAAGAGAGGTGACTAGGGGCTTTCAGGAACCGTTCCATAGGTAAGTATGGAAAGGTCTAATGTGCCCCCATTACAACTGTACAGAACTGGGCCACTGCGTCCGATGGCCGCAATGAACCTTTTCAACTATCATATGCTATGATTTTATCTTTTACTGTAACTTCACCAAAAACTAACATAAAAGGACACAGAGATAGAGATGTTACATCGAGATGCTTTATTCAGAAACTAAAAATTTTAGGAGACATTAACATTTAAATAAAAAATGTAAGAATTTTTATAGAATATAGATATAAATACAATATATGTGAGACATGATTGATTCTTAAGCAACCAGCATATATTTCTGACATGCTTTTCTAGTTCAGGCTTCCTGGGGTAATGTTTCTCCAGTGCCAAGAAAATACTAATTTAAAAGGTGTAAAATGCTGGTGCTAAAGAACCATACTGTGGTAATATTATTTAAAAAGCCATTTTGGTACATTTTATTATCCTCAGTGCAGCCATCTTGGTTATTTTCTGTTTTTGTTGGCATGGTGTAGAAGACACTTCAATGCATGATTGGAAAGATGAATTTCGGGGCTCAAAACATACTGAATGCTACTTGAAAGTGATTCAAAAAGCAACTATAAACTGGCCATTTATCAGTTCTAGCCATCATTTAGTCTTATAAAACTGTTATTAAAATTGTTAGAAGAGCAGTAAGTATTTAATCACTCTTGCAGTTGGACAAGAAACAGAAATTTTCCTTTGGTGCAAAGAATCATGAAAAATGTGCAAGACTTAGATATCTCAGACACCAGTATTGTACAAAGTAGATAATAAAAATAGAAGATGAAAAGTGAAATATTGCACTAAACCAGCCATTGCTAATCTGGTACTCTTCACATATACACGAGACCGATCTTCACCTGGAATTCAATTCCCTAAGCAGCAGAGTAGGGATGTGCATGAATATTTGTAATATTCGTTATTTGTACAAATTCGTACAAATTCAGAAATCCATACACAAATCTAATGTTACGGCATTCATACACTGACATTCGTATGAATAGTTCGAACATTAATTAAACTGGGGAGGTGGGAAAGCGGCTGCGGCAGTCACATCTGCAGAGGATCCATATTGCTTTCGACAAGAATTGAGAGCAGATTAAAAGTGGATTCAGGTCAAATTTGACGCTTTCAGAGCAGATTTGTTATTGAATACATATCAGATACGCATCAGATATGCATGTGTTCCTGACGGATACATATCCAATATGTAATCATTTGTATCAGATATTCATACTAATACGTATGAATACATTCATATTGAATAGAATCCTACTACATTTGAAGGGGATCAATTTGTACAAATACAGATTTTCTAACATTTGATTAGTTATGAATTGAATGTCAAAAAACCTATTCATCCACATCCCTAGTTGAGAGGGAGAGGTTGGGAGAGAGCAAAGGAAATGTACTCAGTAATGTACTAGATAATATTTTCCTTTAAAATGCAATAGCACAGCACTTTTAATCACTCTCAAGGAAACTACCAAGATTTACTTTTATCTACTGTGAATCCCAGTGCAAAACACCGGAAGACTGCAACATTGGTAAAAGCTGGATTAGGTTGCCTTTGTTTATGAAACAGGCAGAGAAAAGGGTGTTGCCACAGATGTTGTTTTTGCAAGCAAGCCCTTGAAGCTGCACAATATGGTGCAAGAACGGGAAAAGAAAAGGCGAAGTAGTTGGGTTGAGGATTAACCTCATGAAGAAAAAATTATGTGCAACTGCTTCACTAAACAGGGATGGTAACTTGGGCCCTTTCCACACTGGCCAAAGACCAGCCTCCATGGCAACCTAGCAACCCCCCCCCCCTGCCAGTATGCTCCTGTTCACGTTGGATGGAGCTATGAAATGGGAATAGAATGCCATATCTTACTGCACTGGTGGAGCTGTTTAAGGCAGTACACGGCAGACTAGTACTGTGGGTACGCAGGTCCATGAAAGGCATGCAGGTAGCATGTCCATGTGCTATTATACAAGGCCTGGCCAATTTTAAGCTATGCAGTTGGAAGCTTCCCTGGACTTAAATAACTCCAGCTGAGAACTCTGAAATCCCAGCTGAAGGACTCTGAAGTCCCTGCTGACAACTTCGAAGGCTGGCACCTTTCATTCCTGGTCAGAGCTGGGTCAGTCTAAGCAGTCTACAATGAGGACAACTCGTGGAATAAGCTACTTGTTATCGTAACCTAACCTTGTAATATGTAACCTGACCCTGTGTGGCACAGATGAGCTTACACATTGTGGAAGGGGCTGAGGATTTAGGAGAACTTGACTTCTATGTTGATCTTGGGCAAAGGATTTCAGTGAATCAAAACATTAAAGATTAAATAAATCACAAATAAAACTGAGTTGGGCACCTTTGGAAGAAGCAGTTTTGTTTTTAAGCATATTAAGAAGTGCCCCATTAGGCCTGTGGTCACACTTAACATTTAATCCAGCTTCAGTCCATTTTCGATATGAGAGAATACATCAGCAAAGTGACATGGTGTTTTCTTTTAGTGTTAAATAACTCCAAAAATTCACCTACGGGATAGATAACGTGGAAAGAAAGTTATTGGTCAAAATTGCTGATGGGTTCTTTCATTCTGAAAGTGGACTGAAGCTGGATTAAACCTTAAGTGGGATCACAACCTTGGTCTGACCCTTGACCCATCTAATTCAACTCTCTGTTCTCATCATAGTCAACCAGCTGCAGAAGGAAGCCCACTAGCACATCAGAAGCACACAGGTTACAGAGGCATATCACCTCCTATTACTAGAGGCAGCGATATTGCCAATAAGGCTACAAATTATTCAGGGCCTTGACTTCCATAAATTGATCCAAACCTGTTTGTAAACCATCCAGGCTAGTGGCCAAACTGTAATGGTCCATTGTATTTTTTTAAAAAAATCATTTTGTCTATCCTAGGGGGCATCCCCTTGGAGTTAAAAAGAAGCGGGGTGAAAGTGAGACAGCTTAATCCAAATCTTAATTCAGATTAAGCTGTCCCCATGGTAATGGGGGACAACACGGGGTCAAGCCAAACTCGTCTGTCCCCATGAAAACTGTGGGATACCACGGTTTTCTCCACCCCTCCCCCCTTGCCTGAGTGTGCGAACACATACACACACACAGACAGGGGGGAATCCTTCCTGTCTTCCTCCTCCCCTCCCCTCCCTTCCCCTCCCCTTTTTCTCTCTCTCCCTCCTCCACGCTCTCCTCCTGTCTTCCTCCTCCCCTCCCCTCTTTCCCTCCCTCCTCCACGCACACACACACACATGCACAGACAGGGGGAAATCCCTCCTGTCTTCCTCCTCCCCTCCCCTCATTCTCTCTCTCTCCTCCACACATGGGGTGTTTTTCCACTGTCACTAAAAGTACCCATTAAGTACCCATTAATGGGTAGAAAAATGCCATTACGTACCCATTTATGGGTACTCAATGGGTACTTTTAGTGACAGTGGAAAAACACCCATGTGTGCACACAGAGAGAGAGAGAGAGACAGGGGGAAATCTTTCCTGTCTTCCTCCTCCCCTCCCCTCTTTCTCTCCCTCCTCCAGCCCTTGGTGAAAGCTCGCTGTCTCTTCCTTTTCCACAGCCCCCATCCCTGCATACTCAAGGCTGCAAAAGGAATGGGGGCGCGTGGAAAAGGAGGCAGAAACGAGCTTTAACCATGCTCAAATCCTCGCTCAAATCCTGTCGTTTGCAGGGCAACTGACAGGATTTTAGCGTGGGTAAAGCTCACTGCCTCCCTCCTTTTGCAGCCTTGAGTATAAAAGGATGGGGTCCTGTGGAAAAGGAGGAGACAGTGAGGTTTCACTGTCAGTTGTACTGCATACTTGCTGGCTACAAGTCTCCTTGTGGCCAGGAAGTATGCAAGGCAAACCACAGGATTGCAGGGAGGATTTGAGCGTAAGGGGGGGACAGTTGCCATCGCAGCATTAGCGGTGGGGACAGTGAAGCCCCGCCTGCTAATGCTGTGATCGTAACCCACGAGTGTCCCCATGCCCCCTTTATAACCTGCCCTTGCCCCCTAATTTGGGGTGAGTACAGTTATAAAGGTTTTTTTATTATTATTTCGAATTAGATGATTTTGTTCCACTTTTAGCCCGATTTAAGGCTTTGCATGTGGACTCTTGAGAGGCGAAATAGCTTTCACTTCACAATCTCCTTGCCATGCGGACACACCCCTAGTCTTTCCAGGAATCAGCTTTATCAGGTCACTTCTAATTTTAGTATTTTGAGAGAGGGTGAAAAAGTTATCTCTATCCACTTTGTCTATAACAGTTTTATAGACCTCTTTCATGTAGTCCCTCACTTTCCTCCCTTCTAGACTAAAAATCCACCGAATGTGTTACAATAAAAAGACAGTATCCATACAAAGCTATAGCATACTTAAAGCACACCCCTCCCTTCCTGGAAAGACAACCTCTGGCTGCCCGTAAACAGCTGGCCTTCAGATGTGGGGCAACCTGGTAGCAGAAGCAGATGCCTAGGTACTTCCTCCAGGTTGAAGAGACATGCAGGATGTCTCTGAAGGCCATTTGCAGGGATTCAAAAGTAAGTGAAGGTTTTGCCTTTGTCTTCTGCTTGAGAATGCCCAGAAGCAATTGGTGGGCCACTGTGTTTGACAGGATTCCAGACCAGATGGGTTGTAGCCTGATCTAGCAGGGTTCCTGTTTAGCAGTGTATACTGTTTCATTTAAATGTCCTTATGGAAAATAAAAACTGTGGGCTGCTTTGAGGACACCCTTTTTCTAATTACATTTCCAACACAATTTCAGTCCAACACAGTATTTGACATCACCACTGTTAAAACGTCAAACCTATATGAGCATCACCCCACCACCTCTTATCCTTAATTTTTGTCATTTCTAACATGAAGTATATGTATTTGTCCAATTCCAGGATAGTATATTTGTTTAGGTCTGCAGGCTTCAATATGGAAGTGCCAGGTGTGATTGCTGGTAAGAGCTTTTCATTTTTTGTGGTGGTTGATTTATTTCTGATCCTGAAGAGTTATGAGGCAAATCTGCGTAATTACCAAACATAAATCAAAAGCGTCAAGCTAATGTTAATTTTACTATCGTGCTTAAAAAAGTATGCACTTCATATGTGCAAAGGAAAAAAAAATCCCAGGGCTTGAAAAAAAAATCTGATTTTCCAGTTTATTTTACTTTAAACTTTAAGGCCATATTCTGGCTTGAGACTCCAAAGCCCTGACTGTCTTTAAAGATTCCATACCTTTTGTGGAAGGGAAATTCAACAAAATTCCCAAAAAATGAACTAAACTGTATGCAGATTAAGGCACCGTCTCCATGGAAATAATAATAATAATCCAGATTTAAGCTTGTTTTGCCTTGTAGCGTCTCCATGCACAGCTTTACTCCGGGCTACATCAGACACAAAGGAGGAAAATCCGTGGCAGAAAAAAAAACCTTTAAACAAGACTACATCCGACGTTAGGGGGAAACTGTGGGTTTTCCTGGAGAACTAAATGTAACTCACTCCTTGCAGCCCTGTAGCTGTCAGATTCAGCTTCCTCCATTCATGTAAGGACAGCTGATTCAGCGCACAAGCAAAGCTGTGATAGTCCAAGGCTGCATTATTAGGAGGAAGAGAGAGACCCGCTAAAATGCTGAGAAGAGTGAAAGCAGCTGCTTTTAAAGGGAGAGAGAGAGTGTGTCTTCGTCTGCCTTCCCTTTCATCTCTCCCCTGCTGCTTGCCTCCAGTTGCACCCATGCACGTGTGTGTCTTCCTCTCCCTCCGTTTTATCCCGGTGTTTCCCTTTTCCCTCTCTCCCTTCAGCTGTCATCCAGCTCCATGCATTCATGCGGGCTTACAAAAAGTGGGTTTCATGGGGACAGGAAAGTGCGAGTTTAATCTGCGTTGCCTCAAACCTCATGGAGACACTTTACTGTGAGTTACAACCCAGATTTTTTTTAATCACATCATTAAGGAAGCAATTAACTCCCATGGAGACGCACCCTAAATGAGTTTTCAGTCCTTTTCATAGCATTAACTCATTTTGTTTTGCAAAGTCAGAGTGGAGAAGTGGACTTTTGGGGGATGGAACAATACTTTGAGGGGGGGCGCTCTCCCCATGTCCTCTTATTCAATTGTAAGCAACGTACTTGAGAGGCTGGGGACATCACTGTTGGGGAGGGACAAGAGAACAAAAGGGAAGACATGGAGGAAGTTACACTGTATCTGCTTCTTCCTTACTCTTCAATCTCTGCAAGGAGGACAATGTATCCTCCATTTCTGTTGCATCTGTGAGAGTAAAAGAACATTGTATACTCACATTTCCTTGATAATGAATATGGGAAACAAATGTTTCCTTTTCATTCATCACCATGAATATTGATATCCTCTCTCGTTCCCTGTTTCACCATACTCTAGGTATGCAATTTTTAGCACTTGATTCAATTCAAATCGAATATTTGATTATTCAAATCGATTCAAATGTATAAAATTTGAATGTATTCACATCTGATTCAATTACATTGGAATATATTTGTACGAATGTTCAATCCGTATTTGAAGATACGAATGTCAACAACATTCGTATCCATATGCATCCATATGCATCCTGAACCCTAGCTATCTAAACCACAGCAGAGATCAGAAAGTGAAGTTACATGCCCTTTCAAATGGCATTTCTGCACTCCTCCCCACCATCCTGCCCTGTTTCTGGATATGGAACCCATTCCAAACAAACTTTTGTTTCTGGCCTTCAGTGTTTCCAGGAGGGATCTTTTTAGTGGTGTGCTACTTCTGGTGGTACTTCCTGGAGCGCCATTGGAAAGTTCTGGCCCACTGGTTTTGGCCCATAGTAGATTTTGTGCCCAAACCAGGTCCATTAGACTATTTCTTGAACCATATTAGCAGTAAGTGTGGAACTGGTCAAAAATGATTCCTTTAGAGAAGCCAGAACAACGTTTATATTGAAATGAGATGAAAATACTTACCGATACAGTTAGTGCAGTAACAGCTGGGGTATTTAATGTTGGGTCACTCTGTCTCTCTTGATAGACAACACGGTATTGAGAAATGGCACCATTAGGTGAAGTGGGTCTTGTCCAGTTTAGGAGTACAGAGTAAGCACTTAAAGCTTGAGCCCAGGGAGCTTTCAGACCCCATGGTGGTGCTTCTAGAGTTTGTGTTGAAGACCATGAACTATCCACAGAACCCTTGGAATTCTGAGCTCTAACACGGTATTCATATTTGGTGAATGGTCGAAGAACATCTGTAGCATCAATAAACTCTAAGGCACCTTGATACCAAATGAAAACAAGAAGTTCCTCTTGAGTGCCCACCAACCTCCTGAAAATCACACAAAATTCATCTGTAAATAACTTCACAACTTTCAAAGTATAAAAATATAATCTTCAAACTCACTGTAGCCTAGTATAACTTAGTGCTTATTAACACGCTGCAGAAGGGAGTATTCTTCACTTCCAAGTCATTTTATTTAAATTTGCGTGCAAGTCTAGGTTGTTTTTTAAACGGATGAAATTATCAGTGTGGACTTCTTCTGACAACAACAGTGGCCGTTTTTTAAAAAACAAAAACAAACAACAGTCTGTCTGTCTGTCTGTCTGTCTGTCTGTCTGTCTGTCTGTCTGTCTGTCTGTCTGTCTTTCCTGCCGTATACCCGTAGGTCTCAGGGTGAGTTACAAGTTTTAAAACAACAGATTAAAACAATGATATATGATATCTAGAATGCAATGTAAGCATCAATCTCAGTTCTTTGCAGTTCCTCAGCAAGTAATTCCTGATAAAGAGTAATTCAAGTAAGAACTCAATTGTGATTTCACCTTAGCAATATTCTTATTAACGTTCAGAGAAATATATAGCAGATATATAGCTCAGATTGAGTTGATCAAGCAATCATTGTTTCTCTGTCTTATCTAGAATCCATGTTCAGTTTTTACAATCTTGGCTTTATATTTTTGAAGGCCTTTGGGTACAACAGTAGCCACTGGTTCTGCATCTATAAAGAATCGTTTTCCTGAGTACCACATGTGCCATCTAGTCTGAGAAGCAGGTATGATACATTTTGATTTTCTTCATTGACTGTGAAAAAGGAAACTGCCATGAAAGGCAGCAGCAATCTCAGTTCTATAGGAGATATTTTATTTGGAAATTATGAAGGCTATGCAGTTGTTTTGGCCCAGTCCTAGCTTGTGATGGTTTTGGACCTGGCTCTGAAGGCTCTGATGGCCAGAAATGAAAAATCCTGATCTTGGAGCCCCCAGGGGACTCATTTCAGTGGTTTGTCTTGTTGTACTACCAAAATGATCTCATGTGATTTACTGGACATGGAGGAATGCACTATCTGCAGCCAGTTTGCTCTAGTGGTTAGGGAGCCAGACTCTTATCTGGGAATACCGGGTTCAATTCCGCCCTCCCTCATGAAGCCAGTTGGGTGACCTTGGGCTAGTCACAGCTCTCTTCTGAGCTCTCACAGCCCCACCCACCTCACAGGGTGTTCTGTTGTGGGGAGAAGAATAGAAAGCTTTGTCAGCCACCTTGAGTCCCCTTAAAAAATGGGTGAGAAAAGCAGAGTAGAAAAGCCAGCTCTTCTTCTTTCATTGTCTAGTTTCTTCTGCTTGAGATGCCAATAAGCAATTGGTGGGCCACCTTGTGAGACAGGATGCTTGACTTGATAGGCCGTGGCCCAATCCAGCAAGGCGCCTCTTAAGTTCCTAAGGTCCTTTGGGGCCACTTAGTCTTGTCAGTTCCAGTCTTTGCTCCACCCTGCGTGGATGCATACCAGCAGGGGGTGGGCCTGCCTTACAACTTCACCAGCAGTGCAGAAGGGAGGGTTGTAGTCCCCTTGGGCAAACCACAACAAGGGCAAGCACAAAAATGGACTTCCTAAAGTTTGCTTAGGAGTTTGCTTTGCACCTCACCTAAATTAGCCACCACTGTTGTTTGTTAGAGTCCTGAATTAGGGTTTAGTATCTTGAAAAACCTGTGATAAGCAGCTTCTCTGCACTGAGAGATCAAATACTCCCACAACCGTGAGCACTTCCACAGGGAAAGAGAAACAATGAAGTCTGGTTAAAGTGTTTAGATCTTATTACTGCTGAATATTTAATGAAAGAAACTTATGGTTAGGTAAATGCTTCCATCTGTAGCGCTAAAAGGAGAACACCCTCATGTATGAATAAACTTTGAGCAGAGGTATCTGAAGAGTCTCTAATCACTTCGGCAGGCAGAGATTCAGAATTTAAATGTTCCTTTAAAGTGGGAAGCTTTTCTTCACGCAGTGAGACTCCTTGCAGAAAGATGTCATTCTCAGGAACAGAGAGCTGCCACTGAAACTGCATTTAGTCCTGCCTACAGTTTTGTTCTTTCTTTAAAAAAAAAAATCATCGCAAACTATGTAGCCAATAAAAACATAAGCAGGATATTCCAATAATTTATTTTGAAAGTACGTGGGGAGGGAGAGGGACAAGAAACCCTAACCCTAACTCCATCCCAAACTAAAGATGTAAGTCTGGGGACAGCTGGGAAAATATCTAATTTTGTGGCTGTCTGCTTCTACTTAATTTTTTTTTAAAAAAAATTATTAACAGTAACATACAATAAAAAAGTGACCACAATAACAAAAATCGGGCTTTAGAAAGAGCTTGAAGAAACTTATTAGAGACTAAAGCTAGCAAAGAAGAGGGGATTAAGGAATTCATGCTTGGAGGAGCATTGACTAGAAGGGGATGCCACACAGTATAGAAATCTAGGTCCCAAAGCTGACCTTGCCTTTTGCCATAGGGGACAGCTGTGCATTCTTGTTGAATCATTTGCCATAAGCGCTTATACCACTGAGAGATAGAAATTAGGTCCTGAGATTTACATCCATAGACCATTACTTGATGGGCTGGAGTCAATAAAAAGTCCAAGCTTTTCCTTAATTCTTATAAATGTCAACCGTAATCTTTTATAAGCTGCATCTAGATGGGGGAAATAGAGCCCCATTATGGCACCACTATGGTGGGGTTGCTCACGTCTTGGAGGCACGACCACCCCACCCCAGACTCGCTCTGACTCTCTGAAAACAGGTTGCTGCCATGACTGCTCCATCCAGCACACATGTGTGAAGGAAATACCAAGCACATCCAAACATTCTGGATGTCCAAATGCCTGGACACATGTGTAACTCAAAATGCACAAAAGGAGCATCACGGGACACCGTCTAGCTAGCAAGGAATAATGGCAGGGGATTAGGGATGTGCATGAATATTCGTAACATTTGTTATTTGTACAGATTCGGACATTCGGACTTGAATCGAATGTTACGACATTCATACATTAACATTTGTATCCCGCCTTTGAAGGTAGATTGCATTCAATTCCATATGAATCAAATACAGGAAAAAAAACACCATTCACCCACATCCCTACTAACCAGTGTATGAAGCATTAGATGTGGCTGTTGCTGGTCAAGAAGGATGGAATGATGGAATTGAAATAGTACTCCTGATCAACTGGACTGCCTTAATCTAGGAGCACCTGCTAACTAACTGTAATATTGTTTGTGTTCCGTTAATTGCTCTACCTTCATTCCGTTCTATTCATTCTGAATACAGAAGTACCTCTCCTGCTCAGATGGAGTGGTAGATGTTTTTCAGCCTGTTATTTATATAAAAATACTTTTGTTAATGACATCTTGCTCCAGTCTCTTTATAACTTCATAAAGAGGCATTTGGAACATTTGGAACAAGAATGACCACTCAGGAACTCCACAAGTCAATTCCTACGATGTAAAGGGAAAGCTTTCCAGAGAAGAAAATGGCCCTGGAAGCAGAAATTTGGATGTAGAAGCAGGACAACTAAAACAGAGTCCCTTTAATTCAGCAGCCCTGAACTGGCTCCATAAGTTTATAGGATGGCATTCCTCTGTTCTTCTTCCTGAAAGGTTATTAACTAGAGCAGTTTGGTGTCATAGCAAGCCTGAAGTAAAATAAAAATGCATCTAGATACCTGTTTCTCCAACCATGTCTGCAGTTGGATAGCCAGAATTCAGAGAGAAGGCTGAGCATCGGTGAGAGAAGTAGAACCTTCATGGACCACAGTTACTCAGTAGTAATGAGGGTGGGTCACAGACCTTCACTTGCAAATGTGTGAATCCCGCAAGTCATTATAAGTGAAGATGATTGACTCACCTCTAAAGGCAAAGAGTCACACATAGCAGGCATGATGATTTAGAAGACCTTTCCTCCAGCCACTACATTTTTGACCTTGATCAGGGTCCCCTTGAGAAATGACACTCTGAGAAGGAAATGGATTTGATGCCTAACTGCTTCCTTCTAGCTCTGTGATTCTATAATCTTAATGGTCATGCTGGCATGTTATCAGGAGAAGTACCCTGTTAGGAAATACAGTGGCTAAACACATTTCATAGGCTTTTGAAACTGCTGGATTGAGCTGCCAGACTTTTCAGAAATGCACTGTTACACTTTGTTTTTTTTAAAAAATGTTATCTTGGTAACCACCTTGAGGCATGGCTATACATGTATTGTGCGTGCATGTGTGCACGCGTACATACGTAGATACATACATACACATGTACGTGTGTACACAGTGAGTGAGTGAGTGAGTGAGTGAGTGAGTGAGTGAGTGAGTGAGTGAGTGAGTGAGTGAGTGAGTGAGTGAGTGAGTGAATATTTAGGGCCCAAGTCAATACCAATTCTGTTCTGAAATGTCTTCTTTTTTCTAACAAAGAGTTGGAATGGGCAGATGTCAAGAAGATTAGCAGAGAACTCTAAAACTCTTGCAAATATAAAACCCTTCAGTTCTAATGAAAAGCTGCTTGTGGGTTAAATAAATTTAGTTTGTTCTATAAACGACAGCAAGGTAGTGGCAGCAATGATGAAAAAGAAATTACATACCATAACACCCTCTAGAAATACTGCAGGCTTCTCGTTATAACAGTCTAAAGCTATGCGTGGGTATCGCATGAAAAAAAAGAACTGCGTGCTTACAACCCATTTCTGTCCTTACAAATTTCTGATTTTTTTCCGCAGCTATCTGAGAAAGATGTGATATTGTTGTTGTCTAAGCACATTTAAACTTCAGCTGAAATAACTGCCAAGTGATTCATGCCTATGTAGGTGAATATAACGATTGTATCTGGAGCCCCAGTGCGCCATTTTCATTTCACTTTAAATAAAAAACAAAATGTATCTATGTCAGTCAGTGCCCTTCTGCTGTACTCAGAGGTATCAAACAGGCTACAATTATGATTGTGAAGTGATTGTGTCACATTGGAGGAAGGTTTATTGCTTTCGAGTCTGCTAGGCAGTAACACATTCTGTTTCATATTACTCTTTATATCATTGTTTGGCTGTGACTAGAATAATCAAATGCCATCAAATGCTGTCAAATTCAATTTACAATATTTTCCACTTTCTGCATTATATTTCCTGTTTTCCCTCTCCCTGGCTGCTGTGGAATTGCAGCTGTAATCATCAGCTTTATTTACAAAACCAGCAGAGTGAAGCTATGTCTTAGATAATAAGAGAGACTTTATTTCCTTCTATACAAAACAGGAGTTTGATGTTTTTGGTCACACAATTAGCCAAGGAAAGGGGAAACTCTTCCAGAAATACAGAGCAGGCGTTTTAGAGATTCCTAAGCCTTCAGCAGGAGAATTCACTAAGATTATGGATTTAGATCCATCACCATTGTCGATGGAGACTCGTGATTTGACTTCCTGGAAACAATCCTGGTGCCATTAGCTAACAATCTCACAAACACAGCAATGCACAACTGTAATTAAATATCTGTGTAAACTATGTTAGTATGAACAGCCTCTCAGTAAATATGGAAACCCTGCGGCAGTGAGATAAGCTCCTTCTGCATTCTGGCTAATGCACTGGGGTGGCTGGCATTTGTGTGCCATGCATGCTGTCCACCCCAGCAGCTGGCTAGTCATTCAGTCAGCCAGACTAATCATCTCTACATACAACCTTCCCTAGAAAAGCCAGCTGTGTCAGATAACCTGGCTGATTTTCGCCTAAGCCATGCTGCCAGTGGTGAGAGTTGTGCCTTTACCCCAGAAGCGACCCCTTTGTAGACCATGTAGATGCACCCCTGAGTCTCCTCTAGTATTTTAAATGTCTTATTTCCCCTGTTCTTTCCATTTGCTTCTTTTGCATTATCTTCTTCCTTATTCTTTTTTGTTGGTTATTTAGTTTCCTTGACTCTCGGGTTCATTGTTCTTGGTGGTGCACAAATTTTCCTCTAGGGCTCAGCTATCGACTTTATGAGGTTTACTTCTAGCCAAACAACTTATTTATTTATTATTCGTATTTCTGTCTTGCCCCATACCTGAAGGTCCCAGGGTGGGTAACAACCTTTAAAACAACAAATTACCAACGACTATGCATTCAAAGCAATAATAAACATTAAAACACTTAAAAAATGCAGCATATCTAACAATATACTCCATACTAAAATAATGGTGTCTATAGTGGGGGGAAAGTATAATCATCTTAGCCAAAGGCCAGGGCAAAGAGGTGCATCACAGACTGCTATGGGAGAAGGTGTTCCTTTAGATATTTGGGGCCCAAGTCATTTAGGGCCTTGTAAACCAAAGTTAACACCTTGAATTGGGCTCGGTAGTGAACGTTCAATCCATATTTACAATTAAATTATATTTTTATTCAAATGTGCTGCACCTGAATAAGGCATTGGGCTGGATCCACAGTAGGACTAAAGGATGATAGATCTCTTGTTCTACTTTAAGTCACCTTTATTTAAGGCCCAGCCTAACACATCTTGGGGCTGGTATGTTTACTGCAGATCCAAGGGCTTGTCTGCCCTTGCTGGGGTTCCTTACCAGCAAATGCACTGAAGACCTTCCTTCTGTATGTTAGTGCAGAATATGGGGGACTATGCCCACCATTGGTATGCTCTGTTCATCCAGGATAAAGCATAACCCAAGTCAGGGCCCCTTGATCTGTATTACAAGTAGTCCATGACACTGAAGACTACAAGTTTACCAACCTGGCCCATTTTTTGATCATGGGGCATGAAGAAAGGAAACCTCCATTTTCCAGATTGCTGGGGAACCCATTTTGGCAGCACATCCAAGTACACCGCCAAAATGGGCTCCCTGGAGGTACCAACGCTAGGAATTTCTGAGGCTAGGAACCTTCAGAGACCTCAGGGGCCAACCCCAAAGCTTATGTAAACTTTGTGGCTGGTGCAAGGGCTGGTCCTGACCCTGTGTGCAGATAGCGCTGTTCCAGGACATGCCTTCACATGGCCTTAAGCAGGTCTTGCTGTTCCAGAACCAATGATTCAGACTACAGAGAGATGAATGCAAAAAGACTCCAAGCTGGCAGTGATGGCCTGTCTTATTGGTTTGTGCCACAGTAGACCTCAGTTTGCCTTTGGGTTCTTAACATATTACCCATGGATTAAATAATTTTATCCACAAATCATCTCTCTTTTTACAGCCAAATTCTAGTGTGCTACAATTATTGCACATCATGGGCTGTTAAAGGACATTTTGCCTCAAGTAATTCTTATTTTCTCTTTGGCTGCATTCAGACCTAGGGTTTAATCCAGCTTCAGTCCCCCTTCAGAGCGAGTAAACACATCAGCAAAGTGACCAGTCATTTTCTTTCCATATTATCTATCCCAAAGGTGATTTTTCTGAATTAGATAACACCAAAGGAAAACAGATCCTCAGTTTGCTGATGCATTCTTTGAAAGTGGACTGAAGCTGGGTTAAATCTTAGGTGTGAATGGAACCATACTCTCTGCTCCATGGTGCCAGCACAATACTTAGGTCGTGTTCACATGCACTAAAAACCCCCACTGAGTCCGCTTAGAAACATATTAAAGATGGTCCAAATGTGTGACCATTTGCACAGTAGCCTATCCTTCTCCCTCATAAACGTTTTGGGCTAGAATAGACGGATTAGTGAAGGGATGAGAACCACAGTGCCGCACACTATCATATCTAAGGTGCTTTTGAGACACTTTGCTACTTTTGAGTATAACTTCCTGCATGAGGTGACAGTGTCTGTTACACAGCAAACCTTTTCAGTTTATCTTATGAGACAGCAAAACGCACAGCGATCTCACTTGCTCAGCCAGTAAGAATCAGAGGCTTTGCTGTCACAAACACAATATATTTCAGTTCTCTGGGATACAGAGAAGTGCTGCATACCCATTTTTAGAAACATCTAACAGGATTTGGTTGCTAGTCAGAAGCGCCTGCTAAACCCTGTACAAAAAGCATCTCGGGCTGGAAAGACTGATCTCAAGACAGTAAAGGGCAACATCAATGTCAAATCCCTTCTGTGGAAAAGGAAAACCAGGAAAATTCTGAAGTGCTCAGAAATCATCCTGCATTTTTTTTTTATTTCAGGATCTATGTCAGTCATGCATACAGTATTTAAAACTATTATTTCTGGTGAAGTGCATTACTAGGCTACTTAAAATGTGCATGGATATCGACTTTGCATATCAAGAACCACACTAAGGGTACGTTGTAATATGAAATCAGTATTTCCACCATTTAAATTATTAGGTTTGCATTGCTAAATTTGTTTTTGTTGAGTACCATCGAGTTGTTTCTGACACCTGACTGACTGCCTGGGAACCTCTATGCAGTTTTCTTGGCAGAGATGCAAAAGTTGTTTGCCATTGCCTACTTCCAGGGAGAGGCTGGGGATCGAACCAGCAATTCTCTGCTTTCCAGCCATTTGCTTTACCCCTGAGCTAAAGCTACTCTCATGCTAATCAAATAAGAATACTATTTCAAGTGCTTCTTTCACAGTATCCTACTGCCAAAAATAAATAAATAAATCACAGATGTATGGCCATGTCTCAAAGAAGCTGTCAATCTATTTAAATGTTTGTTCTATGTTGCCTCTCACCAGGAACATACCATCTTGGGATCTCTCAGCTGTGCATTTACTATGTCACCCTTCAAATTCAGTGGGAGGAGGGAAGAAGGGGCTTCAAACACCTTGGGAGTTGAATGGTATATAATAAAGGTTGCTGTTGTTGTTATTGTTGGGTACCACCAAACTGTGGCTGACTCCTGCTTGACTCCATGGGCAGCACCTCTCTGCAGCTTCCTTGGCACAAATACAGAAGTGGTTTGCCATTGCCTATTTCCTGAGGATGGGCTAGGGATCAAACCAGCAACCCTCTGTTTTCAAGACATTTTGCTCTACCACTGAGCTATAGCCACTGTGTATCAACTTTTTAAAAAGTTATATAATAAGAACTACCTGTAAATGAAGTAGTTCCTTATTATGCCATTGGGTTTTCTAGGTGGTAGCCATTTAACTTCTATAGATGCTGATCCAGTGGCTGAAATGACTGGTGGACTCAAGCCCATCGGAGGTGCTTCAGCAGTCCTTGCATATGTCCGTTCACCAACTCCACAGCCAACTAAAGGGAAAAAAAATGCCAACAGCAAAGATTTAAGTTTTCCTCTGAACAATGCAAACTTATATTTTAGGGTGTTTCTGCACTGGCTGCGGAAACCCCATTAAGAACACATATAGAACACATACAGGACACATACAGTACTTACCTTCTGCATTGGAGGCCAGATCTGGGACCCTTCGTGGAGGCTGCTTCCACACTCTGATGTGCAAGACCTGTTCTTAATGGGGTCTCACTGCTGAAAGATCCGTCCTCCAGGAAGACCTCAGCAATTAGGTCTTCAATCTGGCCCCTTGCCTTGATCTGTTCGGAAGCAGGATGCTTCTGCACACGGAGAGTTGAGGGGCCAGATGTGCTGGCGGCCACAATCTTGGGGAGTGTGGAAGCAGGCCGGTCTGCCTCCAAAGCCCTTCCCCCACTTGCCACGCACTGGTGGAAATGCGCAGTGACTGGCAGCTGCATGCTCCAGTCCTGCGGCTCTGGGGGCGGCATCGGTGGTGCAGGAGGCGGGATGCCCTTGGGAATGGGTGCTGCAGTTTCTGCACAGCACCCAGAATATCCGGCCGGCAGAATCCATCCTCCTCAAACATGTGCAGACACATGGGGCCTCCTTGGATCCGTCCCTATATTGGACGGATCCTCGGGAGGATGGATTGCTGGGAAACAGATTTTCTTCAATCCATTTCTCGGTGACCAATGTGGAACACCCTTAATTTCCAAAAGACCAAGATGCAACATAAACATTTTTAGGTAAAGGAAACTCGCCTTTTCATATATTGTTCTGTATAACTGAGGTCATCTAGTATGTTTACTATAAAAAAGTTAAACCATAAAATAATTGAATAAGTCATCTTTATAATATTTGTAATTATGTAAGAAATTGCTTCTTAAAGAAACCTTAGGATTAGAGGAACTGTAGAAGCCTAGTAATAAATGGCACCATAAATATGACACTCAGTCAACTATTTAAATAAATGCCACTATGCTAAACAGTCCCAGACTATCCCTAAATGCATGGCACTACAGATGGTAGATCCAGAGCCATCTGTACTTGCTGATATTTCTCACTGGCAAGTGCACTAAGGGCCTCCTTTCCACACGTTAATGGAGAATACAGGAGGCCCTGACTTATGCTAGTATGCTCAGTCCATGCAGGACAGAGCATGAACTGGATCAAGAGACCCTTGAGCTCGATCACCAGTAGACCTCAATATTGAGATCTACAAGCATACTAGTGGGCCCTGTTTGTGAACAGGTAGGCATGGAAAAAGCAACACTCCATGTTCCAAACTACTGTGGAACCTTTTCTGATCACACACCAAAGCATACTACTGAAATGCATTCCTCTGGAGCTCCAAGGCCTTGCTGGTCTAGAGCACTGGTTTGGATTACAATGATCTGGTGCAGAAAAGCCTCCGGTCTGTACGGTTCCTTTATGAACCAACAGATTAGTGTCAACTCACAGTGAATAAGCTCACATTAAATGTGACTGTAATTTCTGTTTAAGGCTATCACAAGGAGAAGGATATGGAAGGACTGAAGCTCCTCAAAATTCATTCATGGCTTTCTCAACTTGGTATGGCTGTCTAGAAAGTCTGTATTTGAGTTAGTACAAAATATTTCTTGCAATATTTGTACTCTCTCTTTTTCATTTTCCCATACTTTCTCTTGGACTGATTTTGTGATTCTCTCAATGGGACTTTCCCTTGACTCTCAGATACCTCCACCAAGAGTTTTGCCAATATTAACAGATTCCTTTAGATCAGATTCTATTTTGAACTGTATGAGAGTAGTATTCATTCTGCTTTATATGAATAATAAAAGAGATAAATTGCTGATGTAACATCATTTGAGAAAGGATTTTATCTGATGCATACTACTAAGACAATTTTTAAAACACTCCCCACACCCCCTATTTTATGCTTTTCATAATGCATTTATAAAAAGAACCAACATTCCCCAAATGCTAACATTTTAAATTTTCTTTTAAAATATTCATGATATAATATGGAGAAATGTAAAATGCACCACTCAGTGCTAGCCTTTGCTTTTACTAGGTAAACATTTCACTTCAATTTTGAAATAAGATGTTATCTGTTTTTGCTGAACAGAATCTATTTTGTAAAACTGCACTGTCTGCTGTTCACAAAAGAAAATGACTTAAATGCCTTACCGTCCTGGCAAGCTTGTATTCTTATCTCATATTGCGTAAATGGATCCAGACCATCCAAAAGAGCAAAGTTTGGCTGCCCAACAGGTTTTACTAGGGCTGCAATAGTGCCAGCATTCAGTAGTATGTTGTACTTCAAAGGCAAGTTGGTCTTATGCAGCCCTATTGTAAAGTAGACAACAGAAGATAACTGTATTCAATATGTTTAATGTAATGGTGTTCTGCCAAAGGGGCTCCCCTGTGCCCCAACATTAGAACAAGACTGCCAGCTTTACTACTTCTTGCATCATGTTAAAAAATATTCACATGTTCAGCATTTCAGTCATGAGTTGCATGGTTTGCTATTCATTTACCAGAGAGTAGAGGTATGCACGAATGAGTTTTTTGACATTCAATTCGTAATGAATCGGATGTTAGAAAATCCATATTTGTATGAATAAATCCCCTTCGAATATGATAGGATTTTATTCGATATAATTGTATTCATACAAATTCGTACAAATATACGATGCAAAGGAATACATATCGGATACGTATCTGATATGTATTTGACATGAATGGATATGTATCCAATAAGTATCTGATATGTATCCCGTAACAAATCCACTTACAAAGTGTCAAATCCAACCTGGACCCACTTTTAATCCACTCTCAATCCATGTTGAATGTACTCTGGATCTGTTGCAGATAGAACTGGTGCAGCTGCTTTCAAATTCGTCCAAACTCATCCAAATAATGAATGTTACATATATTTGTGTACATCCCTACCAATTTGTCCTACAATGCCTTTTTCAGAGACTAAGGAATCATACATGGTTTACTCAAAAGATAGTCCTTTGCTTGGATATTAGGATCCAGCTTTAGTCTATCTTCTACAAGCACCTGGAAGAAACATATATACATAGCTACATTTAATTCTTATCATTTACTGGAGAGGAAAGAGCATATACGCAGAAACACATAAAAAGCCACGATAGTGCATTTAGAGAAAAATGAGGGATGTTTGCTCTGATTAGGTTGTCTAGAAAGGAAGACTGACCCATGGGCATGCATTTTCTCCAATAAATGGGGATCCAGTATCCTAGCCACTGTATTATCTCCCTGCCTGCAGAATGGTAAAGTGTCACAGTGAAGCTAGAAGGAACAATCTCTCTGGTCTGCAGAGTCAAAAACATGGATACGATTTTGTTAGCTACAGCCCCCTTCCATCTCATTTAAATATTAATGGTGGAAAAACATCACCTGGCATTTTCACTTCAAGCACAACAGTGCTTGAACTTGAAATGAAAGGCAAAGTAAAACTCCAATTAAATAAATTCAAAATACGTGGACTGCCCTCATCTACATTTTCTGGAGAGGAAAGAGCATATACACAAACACACACACAAAGCCAAGATAGTGCATTGAGAAAAAATGTGGGATGTTTGCTCTGATTTTGCACCCAACATATTCCCCCTATCTGTTGAAGCTCCTGAACAAAAAAGAACAATTGACCATAGGAAATGAAAATGTGGCGCTTAGGCAAGGTTTTGTGTTTTATAAGATATGCAGTAAGCTTGAAATGGCCCACAGCATTGATGTCTTGATGAGAGAATGGAATGAAATGGGCAGATTTGTTAAAGTCAGCTGGGAAACCACACGACTTGGTTAGTTCCAGAGTTCATAAATTTATGTCAGAATAAAAGGAACAGTAAAAGCACAAGTGAACCAATTTACCCTAAGTGCAAATGGCAGTTTTGTTATTTGGTGTCAAAGTTACCGTGAGCACAATGACAACCTGCCATAATGCATTTTCGTGTTCACTAAAGAACAAGGATCTAGTTGGTTAATATTCCTAGCAATACTCCTTTTCATAATTTACAACAACTAGATGCTGATAGGTTATTTAACATTTATGAAGTTAAGATGTAATCAGAAAATCCTGATTATCTTTACAAATAAAAAAGTTAAATTATTCCACTTTTCCCTTCAAAGCTTCGTTTCACAGCAGGTGCATATTTTGCAACAGGACAAGTCAATCAAACAACATCTTGGGGCTTTCCTCTTTCTCTTTTTTTCTTTGTATTTGAACAATAAATGGACAATTCTGTGAAAAAGAATCAGGAAATGCACTTCAAAATCAAGATGCTTCAAAAGAGAAAAAGCATGGATTAAAAGTTTACTCTATCTTGAGCAGAGAGAAGGACACTGTTTCAATCAGTTGGTAAAGAGCTATTACTTTTGTTTGAAATATACCAGAAATTCAAAAATAAATTATGGCAGTGGTGTAGTTTTATTACACCCATGCCTTTCAGAATTTTATTCTAGCTATATAACTCATGTATCTTATTCACAGTCAGATTAATGGTCTAGTTCTTTCTATCCCTTTACCTATCTACTTACCTACCTGAAAATTATTTATTTATTTGAGCATTTATATCTAAATCTTTAACTAAATAAGTTCTTTGGCTGTGTTTTTAAGAGATGTAGAGAATCAAGGAAAGGTGAATTTCCTCTTCTGTCTGCATGGATGGTTGGCTTGGTTTGCTCACTCAGAAGGGATGGTACCCAAGGAGTTGTGGTTTGCTCTGCTCAGTAAAGTTGTCTGATGTCCTGTTTGAGCAGGAGTTATTTACACAGTCTTTTCTCCATTAAAAAAGCATGGACAGATGAGCAGTCATGATCACATCAGCTCCATATGGAGATTCAAAACAACACACTTGGACCATGGGCACACCTTCAGTTTAAACTTCCTTCAGTCCATCTTCAAGTCTGACTGCTCACACCTTTTCATTTTTATTTGTGGACTTTCCATGCTCCGTTAGGACTTTCCTGAATGGAAAGTCCACAAATAAAATGGAGAGAAATGAAAAGGTGTAAGATGTGAGTGGTTAGACCAGAAGACGGAGTGAAGAAGTTTTAAAGTGAAAGTGTGACCACAGCTTCAGGGATGTGATCCAATTCAGATCTGTCTTAGAGGGTCATTATATAAACACACAATATGTATGTGCATAATTTGGGGGGTCAAAATGGGTGTTTGAGATCAACCTACTCATGGAATATCAAGCCCTTTAGTGATAAAATGAGTACACCTAGATTCACCTTCTTTTGCTCTTTCAGAAATTAAAGGCCTATTTTCCATATTAAGTGAGGTGTGTCAAACATCTTTTTCTTCCTTAATTCATCACTTTAACCACTGGTTGGACATCTTGCCATTTAGCTAAGACAGGAGTTTTGAATTATTACATCTATAAAGTTATGGAATTTGGAGACATCACTGCTGTTGAAACATCATAATTAAAATGAAAGGAGACTCCATGGATAGGTAGCCCATAATTAATCCAGTGGGTGCTTATGTGATCCAAATTTATTATAGAAGAAAAGGGGACTGAATGCCAAAATCAAGCTTCTTTCCATAGACAGGAAGATACTGTGGCCAACTAGCTTCTCATCAAAACTTGATTAATAAAAAGCAATTTTATTTCTGGAGACAATATCAATTAAAATGACTGTCTCAATGGGAGAATCACTGCCAACCCTCATTATAAAAGTTGACCTTTGAATGTAAAAGGGAGAAATATGGTATTTCAGTATGATGTATTGAATGTATATCTTAATATGGAAAAAGTGAACTGTAAAGAAAAATAAAACAAAATCTCTAAAACAAGAACATATCTATAGCCCTAAGTCCCTGGAACTATGCAGCTTTAGTTCTTAAGTATTTAAGGAGGACGTTGTGGTATGCCAGGCTCATTGGCCATCAGTCTTTAGCTCTCTCTAGTTGCTTTCTTATAATATCTCTGAAAAAATCATCTCTTTTTATAATTGGACATTCCTCATATGGTTTTAGCCCATAGCCAATCTCATCTGGGACAAAGCCATCACATTTGTCAGATAAAGCACAGGAGGACAAAAACAAAAACATGCACCATTAACAACAGCCATGGTCACACCTTCATCTCAAACCTCCTTCAATCCATCTTCAGATCTGACTGTTCACAACTTTTTATTTCTATTCATTTTATTTCTGGACTTTCCACCTTCCATTAGGAATTTCCAGAATGGAAAGCCCAGAAATAACATGTGAAAAGTTGTGAGCAGTCAGACCTGAAGATGGACTGAAGAAGGATTAAAGTGGAGGTGTGACCATGGTCATGTTGTTACTTTGCCATGACCAGGATTAATTTTGTGCATCTCTTACAATTTCCCCACACATTCTGTTTTCCGGATGCAACTTCTGTTGGCCTCTTCTAGCATGCTCAGTGGAAAGGGCTGAAAACAATCTGGTCATTCTCCACTCTCCATCAATATTCTACTCCTTCAGTTATTTGAGCTACTTTTACTCCAGATTTCAGGGCTTGCAAATAAACCCTGTAAGTGCTTCTGCCTTGTACAACTTAAGAATGGGGCAGCTTGACTCAAAATCCAGTCTGGTCCACTGAGCACAAACTGAATCATTCAATCATAAGTCACTTGGCTAGATCTGCCCACCATTTGTTTTAATGCTGCTAACAGTGTTTGACAAAAGTGTCTTCCCCGATACTGCCTTGAAAGTTTAACTGTGATTCCTACCTTCCCCCAGCAAAAGGAAAGAAAAACAGAACAAAACGGTCAGTCTTTTAGTTTTCAGAACAATACATCCAGGAGAGCACAATCGAACCCATATTCATGACTTATGTGAAAAGAGAACCTAAACAATGTTTCCAAGAGATAAGTTGAAATATCTCCCAAGGTGGTCTTGATCTGTACACACCCACACCATTTAGGGTGAGAGGGAATTAGATCAGTAGCATTTGAGAATGGAGACTCAGACTACAAGTGCATATTCTATTTACTATATTTTCAGCAATTTCAAAGGACCCAATGAGTTTCTGCAACCAATTTCTTATACAGCTTAAAAGCTGATGGTCGCTAAAATAATGCAGCAAAGACATGCTGGGTTATGCGGTATTTAGGATGTGTTATTCCCTGTGCTATTCAGGATAATTCCTTTAACTCTTTAAAATGTATCCAGTTCAAATGGATTGGAAGACAATGGAAGAATAAAGCATAGAAACAATTTGAGTTTTTAAATCTTTGTGTGTGATTATGTGTAACACAGCATGGCATCCAGGGTATAAGAATGCAATATGACATTTTATAACAGTGAATATTCAAAGCTTTCACTGAAGCATATTATCAAAATTGTGACAATATAAGATATTTTCCAAAGAAATCAGCTGTAGATTATAAGTCAAACACACCCGACTTCTTTCTGGGTTCTAAATCCTTCTAGCCAGTAGAGGGGGAAAGTTTAATTTAAGATTTCAATCTTTCATACATTATAGCATTTCTGTAATGGATTTTGTGCTTCTGAAAACTAAAGATTGACAGCTCAGGATATTATAGATCTATTAACTATTGGTTCAATGGGCATCACTAGCATGTTTACTATTCCAAGCATGAATGCAAATGTTTACCAGGTAACTTTACAGCAAATGTTTTCTTAAATCTTCTATTTCACAACATTGATCTCTCACACAGAATAAATATTTTAACAAATTAACAGGGAAAAAGGGCACATAAACTACATTTATTTTGTCTTAATCTGTATTTTTAAAAGCATTTTATAATATCTGTTCTGTATATATGTATACGTATATGTATATATATAAAAATAGAATATTCAGCAGTAGTCTGCTAAGGAGGAGGAGAGTTGACTTTTATACTCTGCTTTTCTCAACCATAAGGTGACTCAAAGTGGCTGACAAACATTCTGTTCTTCTACCCACAAGAGATGTCCTGTGAGGTAGACGGGGCTGTGAGTGCTCAGGAAGTCCAAGTTCACCCAGCTGGCTTCACGTAGGAGTGCTGAATCAAACTGGGAGACTATCAATTAAGAAAAATTAAAAAAAAATTTTTTTTTGAATATCCGTGCACATCCCTACTATAACCACAAGACCAATGGGTGTCATCTACTTCAGTAACTGTGCTCCTAATGGTGCTGTCCATGATCCGGAATAAGGCCCTTGGCCCTGTTGTAGACCTGATTAAATGGGCCTATAACAGATCCAGATTAAGAGCCTCCTTAATTTGGATTTGTCTCTGTCCAGTGCCAATGGAAACAGACCAGCAGGGGTGGCGTCTCCTTATCTGCAGTAGCATGTAGATTGGGAGGCCCGTGTTGTGGTGGAAGGAATCAGTGACAAGCCTGCCTTTGACCTCTTCAATCATGTTTTATTTAGGAATGATTCAACAACATCAGAAGACCAGAACAGTCCTGGAAGTGGCTGAGGGGTTACTCTTGCTGAATGATAACCATTAAATTGAAATGCATGATTTGATATGTCACAATTATTAGCTGAAATATTGATTAATGACTTAAATAATTGTTTCTCTTAAGCCAGAAATGGCGTAAGGCATTTTGGTTCCTTAAGTGAAAAATCCCAAAGATATATATTTTCCCCCAATCTTGTGCTAAATACTATAATAAGATGAGCTTGAAATGTACAACACTTTTCCTAGGAATGAGCTATGTGGAACAAATGCAACTTACCCTTCCATTGCAGGTGCCTGACTTTGCTTGGTTCACCATGCCTAATGTCAGGGTCAGCACCATTATTACAGAAACATATTATCACAGCAAAACCAAAATTTGCTTACTTTATCCCTACCAATGTATATTCCATAAAAAAGATTACTCACCAGGAGCATCCCAAGCCACAAATATGGAACGTGCGTTGATTACTGTGACGTTATATGGGATCCTGATTTCCTCTGGTGTTGATATTGGTGTTTGTATAATGTATTTTTCACTCACACTGCTACCACCCCACGTGCTGGCTTCTAGCTGGTAAACATATCTAGAGGCAAATGAGAAAGTGGAGATGGCAGAAAAGAAAGGAAGGAGAGAAACTGCAGTTATTTGCAACTTACTCCTACTCATTCTCATAATTATTTTTCATTTAACTATTCATAAGATGCACTGTTAACGTTAAAAAGAACTTTCCAATTTACAAAATAAAAACTGACAAAATCTGAAATCAACACAGGCCAGTGAAAAAATGAAACTTCAAAACTTATGTCAAAATATTTGGGTAAATAACATCTTGTGGAATAAGGGGAAGCCTGCCCTGCTTAGACAGCATTGTTTGCCTGAGACAAAGCCATGAACCAGGATGTGTCACCAAAAGTCTGCTGCTGCTGCTGCTGCTCTTTTCTATCCTGCTGTGGACTAAATTCATGACATCCAAAACTGGTCCACAGTCCATAGTCTGGGCTACAAATGTGGGCAGATAGCATGCCCCCGCCAGCCAGAAAATTCTTGGGAGGCGTGTTTTGATGGTGTTCCAGGAAGTGCTACTATTTTAAAAAGCAGAAACATCACTTTGCCAACAATGTTTTTTCCCAGTAGTACTGAGCAGGGTAGGGATGTGCAGAAATGTTCCTCCCCTCTCTTGCTTTGCAACAAGATGAATGGGGAGGTACTCATATTCGTGCAAATGAAGTGTCCACGAAAGGAGGAAAGGCGTTCACTTTGCTATGAACTTTCATCAAAGGTTCATAGTAAACAGATGGCCCTTTCTGGCTCCAAGCAGCCAGGCACGTTCCTGGGAAGGAGGTGGGTGGCTGGACAAGGTGCTTCACCTGGGCTGGGGACTCACCACCAGCATCTGGCAGCAGCTTCTGTGGAACTGCTGTTGGATGGAGGTGGGCAACGGGGCTGGGGGCTTGGCCTGGATTGGGTGCTAATGCTGACTTCTGATCTCAGCTTCTGTGGAGCCACTGCCAGAGAGAAAGGGGCAGGTAGCAGGAGGCAGTGCTCATCCTACCTCCCAATATCTACTGCTGGAGGTAAGTAGCCAGAGGGGTGGGGGCTTGGCCCAGGCCGGGCACTCACAGTGGCTCCCAATCTCCACCTCCTCTGGCTGTGGCTTCAGTAGAGGAAGGAAAGCAAAGGAAGGCAGGTGGAAGGTGAGGTGGATGGGGTGGGAGGTAATGCGGTGCTGGAGATTTCCCCACATACCTTGCCTAACAATGCTTCAGCTAAAAGGCCAATAACTTAATTTCATGTGCAAAGGCTAACCTACAAAAGTAGGTCCCTTCACCTTCATGGCCCTGGATCTTCACATTTTCCCCAAATTGCAAAGATTCCAGAGCTTTTCAGCAAATCCCTATTGCAAGGAGATCAAATCAGTCAATACTAAAGAAAATAAATCCTGATTATTCATTGGCCACATGAAAAGCCCCTGATGTGGTGAAACACTGAATGCAAAAGGAGAAGGGGATAATTTCATGGAAACAAGGAACACATGCTTGGTCAAACTTTGGAATACAATAGGACAACAGGGTTTGGCATGCTATGGTCCATGGGGTCAAGAAGAGTCAGATACGACTTAATGATCAATGAGCAAAAATAACTTCAATTAACTCTCCCCCTTTTTAATGCTTTTTGCTGTATGAAAAAAAAAGAAGAAATGTTTACTGTGAGGTTTCCCTAACACTAATTTTCTCATAGGGTCAGATACATGATACTTGTCAACTTGATGTTCTTGAGGATTCCTGGTTATTGCCCCACACTAATTAAGGGAATGGCTGTAAGTTTCTGCATCTCTGTGTTTCTCATAGACGCTATGGATGTGCACAATTTTTTTTTTTTTTTTTTGCATTTGATTCAAAACAAATTGAATGTTCGGAAATCCATATTTGTATGGATAGATCACATTTGAATGTGGTAAAATTCTATTTGATATGAATCTATTTGTATGTATTTGTAGGAACATTTGATACGTATCTGATACAGATAAGTATCTGATACGAATAGATATGTATCTGATATGAAGAGACACATATTTGATATGAACAGATACATATCTGATACAAACAGATACATTTCTGATACGAATAGATATGTATCTGATATGAATAGATACGTATCTGATACATTTCCCCAGCTTAATGAATGTCTGAACTATTCACACAAATGTCCAGAAACATTCGTATTTGTTCAAATGTTAGCATAAGAATATTGAAGATACATATCCAACTTCCAGAAGCTACCATTGAGCTTTTTATAGTTGCAGAATTCACCTACTTTTCTAGAAACAGCTATTTGTGAATTCAGTAGCTCCACTGTGCTTCAGCATTTTTTAAAGATACAAACACTCTGTTCAGTTTTAATCTTAGATGCAGAGATGATGTCATGTACATGGGCTCAGTTTGGCTTTGTTTGGTGCATGCTGAGGCAGGGAGTAAATGGAGAATTTGATATAATCTATCCTAATTTCAAGTCAAGCCACTCTACCTGCACTTGCCACAAGATAATCTAGAACCTGCCAAATGAATGCCAACCAGTGCACATACCAAATTCAGATAGTCAGCATTTTACCTGCTGTTTGGTTGAAGACTAAAATCGGTGAAATTCAGATTTTCTTTCACACCCTTGAATATCTCTTCTCCATTTCTCAGTAAACGATACTGAGAAATAATTCCATTGGCACTTTCTGGTTCATCCCAGTATAATTCCACTGTGGTTGAACTCACAATAACATGACGAGGTTGTAACCAGACTCCTAAAATTATATCAACAGCACTGTTTTAACAATAATGTCATTCATGTCTTCATGTCATTAATTAATTAATTAAATAAAGCAGTCGTAAGACATACTGAATCAACGATTCAGCTATTTTCTTTTGGCATTATCTAACTCAGAAAATTCACCTTTGGGACAGATAATGTGGAAACCAAAGGACTAGTCAATTTGCTGGTATGTTTTCTCACTCTGAAGGTGGACTGAAGCTGGATTAAAACTTTGGTGTGAACGCAGCTTTAATTAATGGGGAAAAATGAATTTCAGTTTTATAGAGTCCTGTATAGATTGTCTGTGGGCCTGTATCTGGTATAGGATACATCTATAAAAGTGCTAACTTGGCTGGGCACTATGAACATACTGAATATGTCTCCTTCAACTGCCCTTCATCCCTTTTGAGACTTCAACATCTGAAGGACCACTTCTTCCTATACAGTTTTCCTATCTGCTGCTATTACTGGAGGTGAGGGAAAGCCAGTGAAATATGGGTGCTGGAGAGCTGCCTTAGTTTAGAGTCTTCCTGCCTTTCTCTCCAACTCAAAACCAGTATCTAGGTATCAGTTCTAGTTGACACTGACATGTTTGTCTAACTCTTAAAAATATCCAGGCTTGTTGCTGTCACCATCTCTTCAGGCAGGAAGACTGATGCAGCATTGGGTGAAAAATTACTTTCCTTTGTCAAGCCCATCAACTTCAGAGTGCCCTCTTGTTCTAGTGGTGTAAAATACAGTTACTTTCCAAAGCTCTGTTCCTTGGATTCTCTAAATGAAGCATACTGTATGAAGGAATTGAAAATCCACTTAAGAAAAACAACAACTCCTAAAATCATTGCGATTCAATTTTTAAATGTATTGGTCAATTACAGGTGAATGCTATATGCCACTGTAACTTATAAATTAATATATTATAGGTGCTTATTTGGTAATTGAAGCAATACCCTGAAAGTTTGTTTTTGCGTGGATTCATCAGTTTATTTTGCAGTTTGTTTGTTTGCATTTACATCAAAATTGTATGCATGCCTGTGTGATAAAGGTTTTTTTAAAAAAATAAGAAATTAATTCTGGTTCTTCTAGCACTGATATAAAGAATCACAAAGTACAGATGCACAGGTTGCTGACAAGTTTCTGAGAAGGAAAGCATATTCTTGTCATATGTAATAGATTCTGTGACAGCTAATGTATCTCCACATACCTTGAGGAGCAGCTTGCAATGTTCTACCAGAACTTGTAGGACTAGAAGTACATCCAGCAAATGTACATGCTATGACTGTGAAGCTGTAGTTTCTGTATGGTTGAAGATCTGGGGGCAGAAAAGGTTTAAAATAAAATCTTCAAATGGTAGTATTCTAGGAAACAAAGAGTTCATTTGATAGAACCCAGACTTCTTCCCATCAGGCTACTCTTTTATCTGCATAGAAAAACACCCAAGTGAGATTGCTCCTGTGAGAATAGTCAGACAAAATGGGCCATAGGGCCACTATAGTAGGACACATCAGGTGCTTCTGCACCTGCCGCCGAAAAATGGTGATCAGTACTCCCAAGGATCTGTCCTAAATAGGGACGGAGCCTCGGAGGCCTTGTGCATCTGCCAGCCGGATCCCCTGGGTGCTGTGCGGAGACTGCAGCACCCATTCCAAAGGGCATCTGGCCTCCTGCGCCGCAGGACTGGCTCTTGGTACTCCTGGAGAGTGATTAGGGAAGCCTTTCAGGAACCCTCTTTAAAATACTCAGAGGAGACACTTGTCACTCTGTTTGGCCTCTAGCTGCTGTCTGAATGTACAGAGATGTCAGGGGTGAATGTAACATATCTAGAATCACTGTGGAAGGCCGAAACACCTTGTGGACTTCTGCTGGCAGTTCCAGCCCCTTGCAGCACTTCTGGCTGCACTGTGAACTAGGGATGCGCATGAATGTTCTAAACATTCAAAATTCAATCGAATTCAATCGAATGTGGGCATCTAAATTTGAACAGAATGTCTACACATTCAAATTTAAACATTCAAACAAATTTCAAATGTTCCAAAACATTCATTTGAATGATTAGAAACATTCAAATGTGCAGATACATATGTATCACATTCTGGAGCATGTATCGGTACACAATTGTGCTGACAGTATGGGATGAAAACGGGATGCGTACTGGATAAAACGGGATGCGTGCAAAATGCATACAGATACGTTTAACACATACAAATGTTGTCGACATTCATATCTTCAGATTCAAATCTAACATTCGAACTAATAGATTCGAATGTATTGGATTCAAATTGGATTTTGTTGCATTTAGATTCTAAACATTCAAATTGAATTGAATGTTTGGATACTGAATTTGACTCAAATTCGAATGCAAAAAAAATCATTCATGTACACCCCTATGGTGGACCTTCTGAAGCACATATTCTCTCTGCCTTGGAATCTCATGGTTTACTGCTGCCCACATTGTTTCTGTGGCAGGTGAACCTTCTTGTGGCATCTTGGGCTGCATTCGCACATGGTAAAAAGAAAAAAAAAGAACTTTTGAGAAGATTTAGAGAGGATTCATAGGTGGGATCATTCTCCTCTCTCATGAACATTCTGAGCTAAAAATATGGATTACACATGGGATGAAAACACAAGGCCCACACGCTATAGCTTCTAAAGCGCCCTTGAGCAACTTTTTTGTTCCATAGAAATGCAGCCTTCATCAGGGGTGGGTCATCTTTGGGATCATGCACCAATGTTGGGAAAAGGCCATCTTATAAAATCACAAGAACCGTGATTAATGATCCTGATCTTTTTCCACATGCTTCTATGAGTAGTAAACTGAAGGATACATTAGTACCATCCTTTCTGAATATTCCTCCCCTTCAGGTCTTCCTCTATGTTTCCCTCCCCAATGCACACATCAAAAAGATCACGGCAGGACACAAAATAATAACTCAGCCTATGTTGTGGCATTTGCAGTCACACCACATATAAGTGATAACTACCCACGTTTTCCCAAAAACAAGACAGGGTCTTATATTAATTTTTGCTCCTAAATATGCACTAGGGCTTATTTTCAGGGGATGCTTTATATAACACTTATATAGGGCTTATATTTCAAGCATCCTGAAAAATCATGCTAGGGCTTATTTTCAGGGTAGGTCTTATTTTGGGGGAAACAGGGTAATAACCACTCAGCATAACTAGTCCCAGCTTTATTAGCAGCATATTCCATGACCTCACTACAGTTGGCCATTGCATAAAGCCACACACACATTCTCATCCACTTTCCGTTTCTGGATTTTAAACACCCTCTACTATTTTATTTCCTGCTCATTAAATGCATTCCCAAAATATAACCTCTCTTCTTTAGTCAATATCAACATTATAAGTCCTTTTCTATTTCTTTATCCTTAACTTACAATTGCTTCTTATGGTTTCACCTTTACATTCCTCTTCATTTTGTTACAAGACATTTTCTTTAAAACAACAGCATCTTTGAAAATGGGTTTATAAATATGTAAATATTATTTCATTCTAATTCATAAACCACAAAAAGCAAAATCAAGGAGGAGAAAGAAGCCAAATTCTTCTTCTTCTTCTTCTTCTTTATAGGCACGGAAACTGCTATAAGACTTCTGTTCACATTTTGTATTTTCCCTCTAATCTTCCTTGTCCTTGTCAGTGATGGGCCTGCTCTTTCTTATCTCTTCTTGCCTATCCTTTGCAAAATGTTTTCATTAAACTAGCATTGTAAGTACTTTAAGAAGAACAATGCAGTTATATGACAAGAAGCCCCCCCCGCAAGAAACTATGCTTAGAGTTGAACACTTTGTCTAAAACAGTTAGATGACAGCTTCATTGTTGTTTTGTTTTTCAAAATGATCCTATACAGAGAAATAGCAGGCTCACAGGAAGAGTGGGAGGCAATAGATGAATGAACAACACCTAAAGCTTCAAGATGCATGCAAATTGAATGGACTACGATGCAGCGGTGAAACTGAACTGGAAGAGAAGGGAAGGGTGAAGGGAGCTGGATATCTTTAGCGAAAAGCAAAAGGGTTAAAATGATAGCTCCAGACTTGAGAAGGAAAAACATGGACAGGAGCCAAGCATTCAGCAGTGTTTTGTGATTATAGTGGAAACAGATTGTTTCAATTCCCCTTAAGGGGATCATGTTCATTCATTTTTAAATGGAAATATTTAGTATGAAGCAAAGTCCTTTGGCAATCTATGCTATAGAAAGGAAAGTGTCTCTTCTCAGAAAAAAAATAAGGAGGACATACAGTGTGTGGATTCATGTTTTTGAATCTGAGTATTTCAATGGCACAAAAAACTCAGAAGTGCATCATCACCACCGCTGTGCATGTGCGGCTGTCTTTTTCAGACCCTGCACATGCAGAGTGGCCCCCACCAGGATGGCAGCCTGGTCTAGAAGGTAAATTATAGCACACTTTTTTTGGGGGGGGGAACAGGCATCAGAGTAAGATTTTACTGAAATAAGCTATGGTGGGGTTGCCTCAGATACACTGTGTATCCCCTGAATGGACAGGGCCTATGAAGCTCTGAGTACACATGAAAAAGCAATTCCTGAATGTCATATCTTCACACGAACAAAAGCTAGGTACAGACATTCTTAGATTGGGATTATTTGTCTTTCACGGGCTGAAAATGTTTCCATTTGGACTACTACAATGCCCTCATTGTGGGGCTTGCCTTGAAAACATTTCAGAAGTTAGAATTGGTATCAAAACCCAATTTTATACCAGTGCATAAAATTCTACATGGTTGAAGAGCCAAATACATACAACATAGTGGGAAAATGGTGCTCCTTGAAAATAATAGATTTCATATGCTATTCAGTATAAAGGTATACAGATGTTGATGAGTGTCCCTAGGTTCTGTTGCAACTGAAGCAGTGTGTAAATATGAAGAAACTGATCTTAAGTCCATCCAGACATAAATCTACAGGCTATCTGCTGAAGAACATTTCATAGGCTAAAGCCTATATTCCTGTAGTCATTTACTTTTTGTTCAAGATTACTATTATTGTGGGACTAACAGACCGAAATAATGATGAGTACACACAGTAAGCTAATTAATTGCTAGCTAATCTACACAAATTTAGAGCAACTGTGTGTTAGGGCATACAGGAAAATAACACTTCTCTGAGAACTCACATACTTGCAAAATTTTCCAGTAATCTGCCACAAAACATTCCATAGAATATACAGTATCTTCTCAAGTAAATGTATGTCTCTTAAGCAGTCTCTTCTGTGGGATAAATTAGTCACCACAAGCTTTTCTCATATTCCATTATTCTGGAAGCATCTAACAAAATAGACTTTGGAAAATGAATTTCTGTGCTTGCTCTTGTTGCTGAAGAGGGCAGTCTTAGCTTTCTTGTAGTACAATGCCCCCTAATTATTTTAGTCTCCCACCCCAACCCCCAATGCATTAGCAGGGCCATTTGTAAAGGAGTAGTAACACAAAGTGAAACAATGCCATAACTGTCATCCAAATTGTTCTGTACAGAGTACTGGAAGTGTTCACTAATAAATGATATAAAAAGGTCTTTTATTGACAAGCTGCCATATGCTGTTTGCATTAGAGAATATGAGAAGATGATGCCTGGTGCCCCTCAATCCCAATGGCATTCAACTCAGTGTGATAGCAGAAAATGCTTCAGTTTACTTAAAGCATTGATAACACCTCTAAATAATTAACTGAGGACTTCCTGTCTTCAATTACTTAATGCTTTTTTTAACATCTTGAGAGGATTATAAGCAATTTATGGATTTCACATGACAAGCACATTCACCGCTATTCCCACAAAGCATTTATGGGATCATGTTTCCAAAGCTTTGATGTAATTAAAAATAAGCAGTGAGACAATGGTTCGGTGGCAAGGTGCAACCCTCCTCATCTGCAATTTGTAAGGCCCCTGGATTCAAAGTCTCAGGAAACGCTAATGCTACAGCTTCATTAACGCTCAACTGTTGCTCTGGGAACAGAAAGGGGTTTTGAAGAAGATGAGAAAATCAAAACACAGGTCCATAGGGACATGAGAAGATGGTGAGTTCAAACATTTGAGATATGTGAAATAAGTATAGTTGTTTTAGCGAGCATCCTGAATTTGCAGAATCAGGGTGATTCTGCCTTGCAGAAGGGAGGGGAAGAGGCAAGGGGGGGAGAATATGCTTCTTTATAGGTAGAAATGAATGATATTGTAAGAGTAGAAATATTTTAACAAAATCTGTTGATGGTCCCTGGCAATGGCTCCAACATCAAAACAAACGAGCAAAGTGTTTCATTACAGAGGAAGGGAAAATGCCCTTAACCTTTATTTTAACCTTTATTCATAAAGTTGAAAAAAATGGGCCTTTCTGCACTGAAATACTGTGATCTGGATGAGTTGGGTCTCAACCAATGGCCCAGCATGGTTTGAAACACTGCCATCTGCATGACAGTCCTGGTCCAGACCACCACCTGACCCCCTGAAGCTTGGATGAGCTTCTGGGCTTCTAGTCAAAGACAGCCTAGTCCCCGCACACTTACCTGATATTGATTGTGCGGCCAATCCACTGGGTGCCGCCATTTTCAGTGCAGCATCCTGTACCACTATGCATGTGTCAGCACCATCACTATGGCAACGCTGACGCTTTTTGCAGTTGCAGTCACAGTCATGTCAGGGGGTCGTGTAAGCTGCCAGCGCACTTTTAGGGCAGCTCAGATAGGCTCCTGGTCATATGGGGTAAAGGTTAGGTAGCTTGGGTGCAAAATATTGTGCATTATAGCTAGTTTACAAGTAGGCAACATCTGGGCAGGCAGAGGGTGCTTGTAGGCTGTAAACACCTCCTGTAATCACAGATGCACCTGCTCAGATGTTCACTAACTGTAAATTATGGTCCGAAGTGTGAATCGGCCTCAGTTTTCTCTATGGCCTAGGATAGGAGTCTATCCCTAAAATGTGAATGAGGGTTAAGTTTTTCAGAGGCATACAGTCTGGTCACGTTGAGAACACTGAAACTGTTTTTCATTCCAATGCTAAACATGACAACAGCATTTAAAGCTAACTGCAAATGCAATCATAGTAATAAGAGAGATAATCTTTAAAAAACAAACAAACAAACAAAAGACTACATCTACATGCAAGGAAAGAGGAAGCATCAGCATGTCCAGAAGGTATTTCTGTTAATGCAATTGTTTGCATTGTGCACTTGAAGGAAGGAAGAACAACTGATGGTTGTTGCATCTGCTCACTCTCTCCCAAAATATATAAAAAAACTATGGTTGTGTTTGGCTTGGAGAAGGAAGGAAGACCAGGAATATGTTGCCTCTGCCCTGCCCTTTCCCAAGATATAAGAACTAGGGATGTGCATGAATATTCATTACGAATTTGGCCAAATTTGGACATTCAAATTCAGACTGAATGCTGGCACAGTTGATTGACATTCAAATTCGCATAAAATCTTTTGATACATTTGGATGTTATTCGTATGCATTTGGATGGGATTCGTATGGGACTGAACATTCGTATCAAATCTGAATCCTACCACATTCAAAGGGGATCTATTAGGGGTATGCACGAATGCAATTTTTGATATTCGATTCCATTTGCATCTAATACTTGAATATCTGAATTAGTACGAATAAACCCCCCGAATGTCTGGACATTCAAACCAATACAAATATATTCATATCTATTTGTTTGAATATTCAATACATATCTAATGATACAAATCTTGTACGCATTCCATTTTCATCACATATATATCCATGTGGATGCATACAGATGCTGCACAAGATGTGTATGGATACTATGTGATGTGTATGTATCCGTTCATATATGAATGTCTGAATTGTATTTGTACAAATAACTTGGAATATTCGTATTCGTATGAATACTAAAAACTGAATATCTGGACATTCAATTTGAATATGAATATCCGGATCTGAATTCATCCAAATAACGAATATTTCAAATATCTGTGCACATCCCTAGGATCTACTTGAAAGAATATAAATTTTCTTGCATACAATTAGATACAAATTGAATACAACCCCTTCCCCCCACACACCCATTTGTGTACCTCTCTACTAAGAACTGTAGATTATGTGTACTTTTATAATGTATTATTTCCATTCGCATATAATTTTATAATGTGTTATGTATTCTAATGTATAACACACTGTTTTGTATTGTATTTCCCCCCCTGAATATTGCAAACTGTCTTGAACTTTTTTGGGGGGTCAGGCGGAGGTAACATGCAAATGGAAATAGAAATGACCTGTTCTTAAGATCCTGAGAAATCACCTTCTGTAAGGGGAGAGACAAAACGATTTGGGGGCATATTTAGGGCACAGAATGCAAACACGTCAACATGCCAGGGTGCCTCTTTCTAGGGGCAGATATGACTACTCCAATCAGTTTGGTGGAGCAGCTAGGGAAAATAGTTGGGAAGATGAATATTTTAGTAATATGTTAAAAAGAACACAAGTATTTGAATATCTGTTTTAGAAAAAAAAAGTTGGAGAGAATGTATTTGAATATGTGGCTTCTAGAAGGGAAATAGGCTAGAAACTCAAATTTGGGAAAGTGATAACCATATTTGATTGATGATTAGGTGCAGTAGGATTTTGCAGGTGGCCAACCAAAACTTGTGGAAGTCCCAAGAAACAAGTCCAGAGGAGGAGAGGAAAGGAATGAGGTGGGAAAAAAATGCCTGAAAAAGCTACAAGTGTTTGGCTATCTGGTTTCTGAAAGAAAAAGTAAGGCTGGAAAGAAGACAATCATTTGAGTATCTGACCTGGGGGGAAAGGGGGAAAAAACAAAACAAGCAAAGCATAAATTCAGATTTGAAAAAGGAGGGTCAGGAAGGGTGAGACTTTGCAGGCAGTCAACCAATTACTGTGTAACCATAAAAAAAAAATCCAAAAGACAGGGGAAGAGGGTGAGCACAGAAGTGGAAAGACAACAAAGTGTGGAACACATGAGGGTGACCCATATCCAGGAGATGTGTGACAATGCAGTTCGAAGACATTCAGGAAGGGGTAGTTGGACCCCAAGAGATACTTCTTCTTTTTTTATCTCTATTTGAATATAGCTGAACAAATGTAAATGTTTTCCTATTTGAAGTGTATGCATTGTAACAAGTTATACTCTGAGTTGCATCTACTAATGTCTTAGTAGAACCAGAGGTTCTTAACCTTCCTAATGCTGTGACACCTTAATGCAGTTCCGCATGTTGTGGAGACCCCAACCACGGGAGTGGGGCAGCTGGGAGGGGGGAATGAGGGGCAGCAGGAGACTCGTCGCGACCCCTCTGAAAGGGTAGTTCAACCCCCAAAGGGGTCCCGACCCACAGGTTGAGAATCACTGTCTTAGGCTATCCCAGGCATTCCACATTCAAAAAACTGATTTTGGAAATAATAAATAATTTCCATTAGGGTGAGGGAAAATAATCAAAGATGCCCCCTTCAATCTGAATGTCAGATTCAGATTTGAGAGGGAAGATGAGTGAATAAACGATTCCACCTCCAAATAATCTCTAAGCAATGTGAATCTTTGCCTAAAGCTAGTAGGATTAACATAAAAGAGCAGATCAATATAAGGCACAATTTTTAAAATGTTTAAAAATAGAGGGTGCATCTATTTTAGCCCGTCTATTTCATCTGCTTTTATAATTATTTTATTGTGACCTGTCCTTTGAGTATAGGGCAGGATAGAAATACAATAAATAAATAAGTATGGAAACAAACACTTGTTCACTGTAGATGAGAATTTGATTATTTACAGTTATTTATTTACTTATTAGTGAAGAGCAATTCATCATAACCATTATAAGCAGAAAAAAAAAATACAGATCGGCAATCTGATGAGGACAATGCCATGTAGATGGTGCTGAAACTGGGAAATGAAGACAAATGAGGACAAACAACATGTGAACTATACCAAAAATTTATAAAGTTAAGTATACCAGAAGCTTTACCCTCTTAGACCTGGGCACTGACAAAGAACAATTTCAGGCAGTAGGAACGTTTTTTATTGACATGTTAGTTTCCTATACTTGCATGGATTTCCTTTTTTAAAGAAAAATGCGTTGAGCATTGAAAAACATTTTTCAGCAGCAGTCTGAACCATAACAAATCTCTTAAAATGGCAGGGGAAGAGCAACACACAAGTTGGAAGCCTCTCCAAGCTCCAGTTTGATGTACAAACACCCAAAATACAGTTTAAAGAGATCAAAAGGAAGCTTCCAAGAGGTTCCCTGCCCCACTGTCTCCCTTGCCCTGGAAGCTCTAACCCACAGTTCTAGAGAAGGATGTTCACAAACATTTGTAACATTTATTATTCGTATGAATTCATCTGAATTTGGACATTTGTACACAAACTGAATGTTACGACATTCGTACATCAACATTCATATGAATATGAATGTTCTGGATATTTGTATGAATAGTTCGGATATTCATTAAACTGGGGGGTGGGAAAGCGGCTGCGCCACACATCTGCAATGGATCCAGATTTCATTCGACATGGACTGAGAGCAGATTTAAAGTGGATTCAGGTTGGATTTGACGCTTTCAAAGCACAGATTTGTTATGGGATACAAATCGGATATCTATTTGTTCATACCAGATATGTATTCAATCATACTGGATATTCGTATGAATTTGTACAAATAGATTTGTATCGAATAGAATCCTACCTCATTGAAGGGTATTTATTTGAATGGATACAGATTTTCTAACATTTGATTCATTATGAATCGAATGTCAAAGAACCCATTTGTGCACATCCCTAATTCTAAAAGTTACAGTTTTCATGCTTCTCAACATGTATAAACCAGGCCTTTGAAGGGGCTTATCCATGACCAGTTAAAATGCGCTATTTAAAGAATGAGCATAGGAGAAACACCTTCTGAGCTGTTCTGTCTTTACCTGATACAGTGTGCTGCATTCTGCCTGCCGTGTCGACATGTATAATACCTTTCCTGGTTTGATTGATTTGGTATTCTCTGATGATGCCATTTGGCTTTCTTGGTGTCATCCAACTCAGATGCAATGCCACTGCACTCAGCGCTGTCACTGCTGGTGGCGGAACACTCTCTGGGACTCCTTGGACAGTCACTGCAACTATCTAAACACAGATGAATTAGACAGCAATTTATTGTAATAGTATACGAGATACCTTGATCAATGAGAATGTCACTTCTAGTTTAAAATGTTGTTGTTTGCTGTGGCATATCATTACTATGGGCCTGTAGAACTAGTTACTTTTATCCCCTTGGTTTATTTTCCCCCCATAGCAAAACCTGACCTTGAATATTTTTACGTATGAGCCTAGATATACAATTTATCAAAGCAGATATACAATGTTTAGTCTTCAGCACACAGCACCAGGCAAAAGGAAAATCTGGACGGCAGGTTGTGTTGCTAGAGAATGCTTGATAACTCCCTTCCATATGGTTAATTTGTGTCTTTGCATTTTAACAACCTGATTTCATACGTTTTTTATCATCAGTAAACATGGGTATAAACTTTGATGTCACTGCTCCCCTTGCCCTCAACCAGTGAACCCACAAAAAGGACAGTTTCCCCTTTCCTTGCCTTCAAGGGATACATATAGTTTCCTGGTTTCCAGCCTGGTGTCCATAAAATTATCCAGTATGCAGAGAGTGGCATATATTGCCTCTCTAGCTTATACTTCTGAATTACCAATGGGGAAAGTCTCCAGATTGCATTTGCTCCTGAAAGTTCAGGTGGAGTCAAAATGAAACAAAGATTAGAATTTTTTTGAGCAGTGTCAATTCTAGTTTTATTGCAGCTAGGTTGGTTTTTTTTTTTCTTAAAAACTGTAAGATATATTTTGCCCTTGGTATCTTGGGCAGAAAACTAGCCCATGAATACCCTTACTTCAATGTCACATATTATATGTACATATTGAATTTCCTGTGATTAAAAATCTTTCTATACCACCACCATTAACCACAATGACACAATAACAAAAGCTAATTTGCAACACAATGGACAGCCAGCTGTCTATTCTTTGTTAACTATGAATAACATTGACAAATATTCCATTGATGAAGATTCCTTTGCCAGCGGCATTTTTAGGATACTCTCATCTATAGTGAAAATTGTACGCACCTCGCTGCTGTCTGTACAACCAACAATAGTGCATGCACGCAACTGATACAGATATTCTTGATACGGTTGAATGCCACCAGTATCCATGAAGCTTAACTCCTTTCCTCTGAAACGTTCAATCCCATCCCGGAGAATAATGTAATGAATGATGACACCTTACCATAAAGGAGAAAAATATTCTTTTTAATAAATAAATAAATAAATAAAAACAGACAATTTTGTCAGACCAAACTGTCCTTACAAAATATTGCACTATGGATGAGTGACCCATGACTTCTAATTTACTTACTCTCATTCTATACACTTTTACAACAAAATATATGGAGAACAAAAAGTACAAAAACTTTGTGAAATGCACTGATGAAGTCTTACATATAAATATAAATTAAATTAAAAGCGTACTACTTATAATTACATGAAAATGTTTGCACTTATGTACTTAGGCAAATTCTCAAGCTCTTCTTCTGGAAATTGTGGTATCGTTTTACATTAGAACTGGAATTCTAATTCACTAAACTGTAATTTATTGATACAAGCCAATTTAAATCCAAAGTTTATGATGCTGGATTGAAATTCCTATCAAGAAAGGTTTTCAATCTCTTCAGGGCACGAAGAGAACATACACTGATTATTATTATTTTTTTTGTCACCCTAAACCACAGTTTAATGTTCTGTCCAAACAAAGCCAGAATGAAATTTAACATATAGATGTTTTGTTGACATCTATCAAAGGCTATTGCCTTTAAATAATTTGCAGAACATCAGAGCCAACCAAAACCTAATGCTAGTCTGCTCAAACACAACATAAGCTTTTATGCTACTTTGAAGTGAAATGTTAAGGACTGATGTGTGCTTTATGGGACAGGTCTGGCCTCTCTGTGGCATCTACAGCCAGGTAATGCACAGGTGAGCCCCATAGAAAGTGAAATGGGAATTCCACAACACTAACACTTCTTGGGTGGAAGAATATTACATTTCCAGGCAATGCCATCACTAAGGTGTAGGGGGCCTCAGTGTGACACTATTCTGCAAGCAAAGGTGGCAGTAATGGCCACTGGGTTAATGCAGGTGAGTTATCTGCTCAATTTCTGCAGGGCTCATTTGCACATTACCTGACCCTAGAGAGTGAGGACTAGTACATGAGGCCAGGAGATGCAGAAGTGGGAAGGAAACACAGCATTTCTGCATCCTGTTGCACAGTTGACTGGAAGTGGTAACAGGTGTAGGAAGACCAAGAAATTGAAGCTAAATCCAGACATAAGAACACAAAAACACGTGGAGTCTGACCAGATCAGGCCATAGCACCTAGCATCCTATCTCACAAAGTGACCAGCCAATTGTTTCAGGGAATTCACAAGGCAGAGGTACTACATGTCAGGATGTTTTTACGAAAAGGAGAAACTTGCTCTTCTTGACAGTGTTGGTTTGCCCTGGAAGAAAAAGGTGCATAATTTGGGGATACTTCTGTACCCGTTGTCACTGTGGGCTGAGGTTTTGACAAAGGCCAGAAATACCTACTTCTAACTCATGTTCATTTTGCCGTCTGTGAACTTTTCCAGACAGAAAATACTTGAGGACACTGATCGATGCTCTGGTAACTTCCAGCCTGGACTACTGCATTGTGCTGTATGTTAGGCTGACATTGAAGATGTTTGAAAGCAGTAACCAGTGCAGAATGTCATGGCAAGGCTAATGGTGAGTGCTCAGGGACAGTTGTATACCAGGCTGATACAATTTTCAGATTTGATTCGACTTAAATTGAATATCTGAATGTTCAAATTAGAATGAACAAAGAAGAAACAAATGTATTCAAATTTGAATCCAATTCAAATACATTTGTATCTATTCGTAGAAATACTCGAATTGTGTTTGAAGATATGAATGTCAACAACATTCATATGTGTCCATATGCATCCCATTTTCATCCCGTAGATATCTGTACAAATGCAAACAGATACAAATAAGATGCATAGGGATGTAAGGCATGCACATCTATATCCATATGAATGTCCAGATAATTCATACGAATGATTCAAAACATTAGAATTTCTACGAATGTTGAAAAACAAATGTATATATATTTTATTTTAATTCAAATGTACAAATTCGATTGAATATTGAATACTTTGAATATTCTTCCACATCCCTACCAGGCTGGTCTTAATGGACCTGCATTAGATACTAATTTGCTATTGGGCCCAATTCAAGTTGCTAACATTCTAAAGTTCTAGGCAACTTGGCCCACAAATAACTAAAGAAGCACCTCCCACAAGGACCTGCCCAGCAGTTAATGCCAATTTTATCAACTAGTGAAGGTGGAAGGGCATGTGTGAAGGCCTTTTCTGTTGTAACTGCTAGGCTGTGGAATGATCTTCCTCTGACCTTTGTCTTGCTCCTCCAATAAATATATTCAGACAAATGGTGAAAATGCATCTATTTACTATAGCCTTGGGCTAAAGGAACCGCTTTGCCTCCCCGTTAAAGCACTGTTATACGTTGCTGTGGTCAGTTCATTTTTAATAATGTTTTTTATTGGCTTTCTTGCATCCATTTAAAAACTAATGAAACATGAATAGGAACTGTTAATACAGCATATCTATTGGCACCAGATATGGTTCTGCTGTTCTTGCCTCTAGAAGGCTGTTGCACTTGAGCTAGGCATAAATATTTCATATTTCAAAGATCTTATTGGGTATAGATCCAGTTGTGCTACTTGAACAGAAGGCATCATACAGAGGACTTTTACCAAAATACCATTTGGCTGACGAGGTTCTCTCCATCTAAGAAATATTATATCTTCCCGATTATCCACTTTGGTCCACTGGGGTGGAATTACACCTTCAGGTACATCCTGTTTAGTGGTTGCACTGCTAACTCCACTTAACCCTTTTCCATAGCTGTTCCATGCAGCTACCCTGTATTCGTATGTGACATAAGGTTCTAAGTTCATATCTAGAAGAATTCAGGAGAAAAATTAAGGTTAAACATCAGAGCCAACATGAACCTATATTAAATTTCACACATATCAGCTTTTATTTAGCAATGGACAGACCAAAAGCTTTTCATTGTGATTTTTAAAATTTATTTAAACATGATTCCATCCAGTCCTTTTCTAATATCAATCACAGTTTTTAATAACATACCAAAAATGTATTTTCATATGTATTACACAAAATATTTTTATTTAATTAATTAATTTTCTTCCTCCTCCTTTACTATACACTATTTCACATCTGTGAATTTCATTGCAACATGACCTGACCTATACATAGTTCTCTGGGCTGATGTTAAAAGTTCCTATGACTTTTAAATATTTTATCTGTAATATCCAATATCAAAGTACTCAGATTTGTTTGTTCCACTAAAATATTTCAGTGTGAATAGAATGTGTTTACAATTCAAACAGATGAAAACATGTGAAATAACTTACACACTACCATTGGGGGAGAAAAAAAAATTAACCTGTAAATGAATATTGATTTGGACCTCCAATATAGATCTTCTCCTCTGAACTTGGACATATGCCATCTTTTTCTTTCTTTGTCATTTTGCGTCCAGAACTCTTTATCCAGGCACATATATGAGCATGTTGATCAAAGTTGCATTGTCCACAGTATGCCGTCTGCTCCATGGATAGCGGACACACTGTGTTAGCTTTACATTCTTCTCTTACCTATAAAAATGGAACCAAACTGTAATAAAATACAAGCAAAATGAGTTCAGCATCTGCCTATGGAATGGGAGTCTGAGGAGAGTAATGGAGGTAAAGGTTCAGCCTAGGAATGTCACATTATTTGTTACAAATTACAGTGAATCAAAATGCGAATTTTCAGTAATCATATAGCAATGGAATTTGGACTGGTAAAATGTGTCACTGCAGCAATAAAGGAGGGCACAATCAGTGATGACATTGATATGCCAAATGGCCAAACTACCAAAAGCTATCAGGGATGAGGCCTATAAATATCTGGTCATTCTATATTGGATTGGATAACATCAAGCATGGGCACTGTCAGAGTCTCTAACGATCTGCTACCGAAGGCTGATACCTCTGGGCTGGTACTCCTGATATTATTATTGTTGTTGACATAAAACAACAGTAACACACAGCAGACAAGATATTTATGATAGTTTTGGTCATTGTTATCACAAGTTGGGGCCTTCCCAAGCGCCTAGGAATGAGTGATGTATCGGTGAATGATACGAGCAGACCCCAGCAAAGTGGCTTTCAGTAGCTGGCAGATAGATATTTTGTTGATGTCAATGCTTTCAAGTGACCACTAAGATCTTTTGGCACTGCCGCTAGTGTGCCAAGTATCACTGGGACCACCTTTGCTGGTTTATGCCAGAGTCCCTGCAGTTTTATTTTTGGATCTTCATATGTGGTAAGTTTTTCTAATTGTTTTTCATCAATTCTGCTGTTGCCCGGAATGGCAATGTTGATGATAAACAATTTGTTTTTCTCCACGATTGTGATGTCTGGCATGTTATGTTCCAGTGTTCGATCAGTCTGAAGTCCCACAACAGTTTGGCTTGTTTGTTTTCCACCACTTTTTCCGGTTTATGCTCTCACCAGTTCTTTGCCACTGGAAGATGGTAGTTTTGGCATAAGTTCCAGTGTTTCATTTGCGCCACTACATTGCGCCTCTGTTTATAGTCCATCTGTGCAATCTTTTTGCAGAAGCTCAGAACGTGGTCAACCATTTCATCAGCTTCTTTACAGAGTCTGCACTTTGGGTATTCCACTGATTTCTCAATTCTAGCTTTGGTGACATTCTTCTGATGGCTTGTTCTTGTGGAGCAAAAAGTAGTCCCTCTGTTTCCTTCTTCAAATTCAGAAACAGACATTCTTCTGAAACCACACTGTACAGCCATTATTTATTATTTATTATTTATCCAAACCAATCATAAAGATCTGTGTAATGACAAACTAGCTAACAAAAACAATATGGTTTTTGTAAAAACATAGCCATTCTAGTTCGGCAGAACCATTGTTTTCAAACTTTAATCTATAGTGAACATTTAGCCTACCACTAAGACAAAAGCAAATATAGAGAAACTGCTGATTGGGGTGGGGATGATCAATGCTGAATTGTACTTTTTCAAGTGCTGCACAGAATATACTCCCAACAAAAAGTCATGACACTTCTTGACTTTCACCCCATTCTCTGCACTCAGTACAATTACTAAGTGCATAAAACACAGTTTTAATTTGAAAGCCTTTTTAAATGGCTTCCCAGGAGTTCATAGAGAACTGAGAATATGTGGATCAACAGTGCAGGGGAAAGAAGGATCCAAATGAAAGCCTTGTTTTGATTATTTCAGAGGGTGTTTTGGAACCAAACAGGTCAAAACTGCAGTTCTGAGAGAGCAAATCAATGTTTTCACTTGGAGGTTTAGCTCTGCCCCCATTAAGTCATGGCACAACACAGTTTAAGAACCCTCTGAAAAAAGTATATGCAGGAATTAAGTAGTGGCCACACAACGGATGGTAGAGCCAAATGCACCAGATCAGCTGGAAGACTCACTTTCAACTCCTGTCCTAATCTGAAGTGCTGAGCAACACTTCACAAGAAAGAGCTAATCATTATTAATTCCTTTAGAATTCACTGCAATAACATCAATCATGGCAACCTCATTCGCTATTAATATGGATGTAATGCGAAAATGAATAATGCACAGAGGAGTTTTTATATTCCTATTTTACAAAAATAGTTATGAACAATGTATTTCTCTTTCCGTTGTCAAATCAGAATCACCAAGAGGTTTTCTATCAATTACCTTCATCATCATTCCAGCAGAAATCCTGTCAGAGCAAACATATTTCAAAGGATTATATCCGAGTCCATTACAACATTCCTCGCTTTCTGGAATAAGTTCAGCCTCGCAGCATTTTAATGGCACTTGGTCATTCTCTTTAATGTGGGCTTTAGACTCACCACCAAAAGCAGAGCAGCATATGGTACTTGACATATTCACATATTCATGCCCACAACAGAACATTCCTGCAACAATAAAACATTATATATGAATGCAAAAAGGGAAGAAAGTGTGAGAAATACAGAGAATGCCATAAAACACAGCATTAAAATGTCAGAGTGAGGGAACTACTGAAAGTAAGAAAAAGATATCTAAAGTGGTACTTAATTTTCAATTTAAGATGACTAAATTGGTATGTCTTTTGCTCAGTGACTAATTTCTGGCGATCAGAAAAGATGTGCATTTAAAAAAAAGTCATGAAAATCTTCCATTCACAACAGCGTGTGCCTTTTGGCATCCCAGAACCCATTTTGGTACATTTTTATTTATTTACTTATTTGAATTTTTATCCCACCCTATACCCAAAGGTCTCAGGATGAGTTGCAACATTAAAAACCAGTGAGCATACAAAATGAGCATCAAAATCATGACACTGCCTGAATGTGGGGAGGAAACCCATTTCCTTGTTTAGTCAAAGGCCAGGGCAAAGAGGTGCATCTTAATAGCTCTCCTAAATGCATAAAGTGAAGATGCCTGCTGCATCTCAGGAGGGAGACTATTCCACAGTCTGGGAGCCATCACTGAAAAGGCCCTATCCTGGGTGCCCACCCCTTTTGCTACTGAGGGTGGTAGGACAATCAGGAGGGCTTCCGCTCCTGAACTTAAAGCATTAAATGGGATGTGGGAGATCTTATTGTCTCCTTCTGGAAATGAAGAAAATGGGCTAAAAATCAGTTGATGTCTCTATTTTTAATTTATAGATGCAAGATGCTCTTGATGTTATTCTCCAGGGCCTCTAGAACAGGTGGCACTTACATAAGCTCACATATCAATTCCATAACTGCTACTACTTCTCCCATGGGTATTAGGATTGCACCATTTTCTTAGTGTTGCTTTTATAGAACTGAATACGAACATTTGACTCAGAAGGCTGACTGTAAACAGATACATTCATAGACATAAATATACAAAATAATGAAAAAGAGAAAAAAAAGAAACTTCCATCAGTCAGCTATTCTGAAACATCTGTGTGGTGAGAACATGGGGAGGGGAATCTGAATCTTTAAAATAAAGTCTTGTTTTGAGTTTGAAACAAAACAATTGTTTTGAGTTATTTGTTCTGCCATTTGAAACACTATTCTGTATGCATTTTTCCCTTACTGACTGGCAGAGTTTAGTGTTAGGTGTTTTTAAAGCATTGCAAAATCATTCTGTAATTATGTTATATTATTCAACCCACTTTGGTGTCTCTGTGGGGAATAATAGGGCCTTTCTGCGCTTACCTGTGCAGTTCTGGATCTGTAGACCAGGTAGGGGTTGATTCAAACTTTTTTTGGGCCAGTGCCCACACTGGCCTCAAAGCTAGCATGAAATGGGTCTTCCCAGGACACACCACTAAGATGGGTTCTCCATGGCCCTAGTATACCAGTAGATCTTATTATTGAGGTCTATCAGTACTGTGGTTGTAAAGTGGCCCAGGAGGCCATTTTGTGCCTCCTGATTTGGAATACATCTCTCTTGTGTTCTTGTGTTCTTATGTAAACATTTCAAACTTTATTCTATTGGAACAAACCCCCTGGTCTATGCTCCTAGAAAATATTTTGAGCTTCAATTTTGGAGCTAGGAACAAAACAATTACTATATCTTGCACATTCTTATATGCTTTTGTAAAATAATTAATAAAAACGGTACTAGCAAATAAAATATCAGAAAATAAGGATAGTATGATGGCACTTAGGAAACACACAGTACAACAGCAAGAAATAGAAGGAATGATCATGATGATGATAGAAATAAGCTTTCACTTATTTAAAATGTTACTTAGGTTCATTTTCAATTTTTTTAAATACCAATTACTACCCCTCCCGCCCCCAAATTAAAAACAATGTAGAGTCAAACGACTAAAAACATTCAGGTGGTTTAGGAAGAGTAAAATCAAAACAAAAGTCTCCCAGGCCCTGTTCCCAGTGGTTTCTTCACCTTCCCTCCCCCATACTGTCTCACACAGTGGCCCACCAACTGCTTATGGGTAACTCAAGCAGAGGGCAAGGGCAAAACCTTCACCTGCTCTCTACTCCATCCAAATGACTTTTAGAGGCATCCTGCCCATCCAGCCTGGAGGAAGTATCTAGACCGGTGATGGTGAACCTATGACACGCGTGTCAGCAGTGACACGCATAGCCATTTTCAGTGACACGCGGCCGCAAGCGGCTGCATACACAAAAATATGCCCCACCACCTGCCTGTCATCGTAAGCAGAGTCGCTGACATCCTTGTTATCTACACTTGGAGTGACTCTACGCGATAGGCAGCAATTGATCGTAACCCTCTCTGTTTCAGACAAGGCTGGGAGAGAGAAGTCAGCACCGGCTGCTACGGCTGCCCAACCTGGGATTCTGGGACTTGTCGTCCCCACCTCCCTCGTCCTCTGAACCAAGCAGCAGCCTAAGCAATAGGTCCAACCGGCCGAGAGGTCTCCGCCTTCTGCCTCCTCCTCTTGGCTGCCTGCCTGCCGGCCTGGTGTGTGTGTGAGGAGGCTGAGGGTGGGTGGATGGGCTGAGCAATCCAAACCCGGGCTGCTGTGCCTTGCCTTGCTTGGAAGTGGTGCTTGCTTTGCCAGGGAGAGGGAGAAAAACAGGGCTCTTTCGAGCACGTGCAGTGAGCGCTGGGGAAGTTGCCCTTTTCCCACTTCTCTCTCTGTGTCTGTCCTGCTCTGGGTGAATAAAGTTCTCTCTTCCAGGACTGGGCTGGGGTTTGATATCAGAGAGCTTAAATACAACAGCTCCAGGTATGTCAGCATCTGTTTTCAGCTGGAGCTTTGAAGCAGAATAAACCAAGTACAGTATATTGTTATTTAACTAGCTTATTTTTCTTATTTTTTACAAACAAGAACCAAAGCATCTTACCATACTTAATGTTTCAATAATATTTAAGTGATACTTCAAGCAATTGTTCTTCCTTGGTTTAAATCTCAAGTTTAATGATTGGTCCATTGACCTTATAATAAAATCATTAAACTTTATTATTGTTATTGTTATTTATAATAATAATAATATCTGGACATAATTTAGCACATGTTTTGATAAGCTCCATAGCAATTGCTCTACTTTTTAAAAAAATGAATGTGGCTATTTAAGAAAACCATTCCAGTCATCGCTCATATAACAGAGTTTTGTACAGCACCATTTTTGGTTTATTAAATACAGTTATATATTACAATTATACATTTTAGTTATCTAAACTATAAATATTGCTAAATTATGGTGTTTTCTCTCGAAGTGACACACCACCCGAGTTATGCTTGGTTTTTGGCAAATTTTGACACACCAAGCTCAAAAGGTTGCCCATCACTGTCCTATACTGTGATATAATCCAGAATAAGGCCCAGTGCAGAAAGGGCCTGTGTATCTTTACAACACTAGAACATATCATAGGACTCTACTGCCCGGCTGGAATATCCTCATATGCTCAGAGATGCCAGCTAAGAAAACAATTTACCTTTGCTGCTCTGTCACCCAACAAAGAGGGAAACAATATTACAAGTTCTTTTTTTAAAAAAAAAGCAAATGCAAAGAGTTTAGCTTATAGGGACTTTTGACAGGCCCAAAAGAAATTTCCTTTCATTCCATGGCAGAGGAAGAAAGCCACATTCTCTTGCTCTGAGCCTCATCTTTGTTTCACTGAATTAAATTTTTCAGCCAAGATTTCACTCACATAACAAGAAGTGACTCCCTTTCTAGTTTCTTTGGTAAACCATTACTTCTTTAATTATTATCAACCTTGTTCCAGCGTGATAAATTGCTAATTACTTAATACCCTAATCAGCGTTCATTCTTTGCACAGATAAACTGTGACAGCGCCATTAATTTAAATAGTAATTTCACTTAATGGCCAGAACGGCACACCAGATTTTTATGCAGCATTTTCTGAAGACTGCATCCATCACTGCAATATTCTGACATAAAGATGTCTGACGTGCACTAACTCACTTAGGGAGAGCAGATGTTGCCGAGCAGAGTTTGGTAGTAATTCCCATAGTGCATTGCTTCAGCATGAATGAGCTGCAAATTCGGAAACAGACATTCTTCTGAAACCACACTGTACAGCCTTTGACCTCTGCCTAATTTATCACACGTAGCACTTGACTCTTGAACCTTGACACTCTGAATGCACAGTTTAAAACAAGCCTTTCCTGGCATAGTGTTGAGGAATCAGAAATAGGTTTGAATATTATCAATGGATTGATTTTCTCTTTTTAAAATATTTCCTTGATCAATTGCTAGAAAAGGGAGAACTGCTGATATTGTTTTTCAAAATCTCCAAACCACTATCAAAATAAAAGAAATAAAAAACTCTAGGGTTTTTTTTCCCCCCACAGGAATATGAACAGATCATAAAAAGGGGAAGGCAAAGAAATCTGAGAAATGTATCTTGCTCTGTCAGAAGTAATTTCATACTCCTTTTCACAGATTCCAAAAAAGCAGGGGCTGGGGAGGAAGTAATATTTAATCAGTAGAACTGTGAAGTCATGTGCTCATTATAAAAAAATCCAAAGTATTCAAGAGGGTTTTGAAGATCAGATTCAGAAAATCAGTTCAACCAGAACATTTCATCTGGTCACCATGGCAAAATGTTTTCACCTGACATCATAAAGAAAATCCACAGTAAAAGAAACACAAAATAATATCTGGTTCTGGTTTGTTGTACTTATGATTTCCAGAAAACATGACAACATTCTGGTTGTATGCTGAATAAGCACAAGTTGTTAGTCCTCTAGGGAATATCATAAACTATGTAGTAATATAATGCTGAACTGTACCAGTAGATGTCTCTCTCTATGCTCCAAGTTTACATGTGAAAATATCATGGGTGGAGTGGGGAGAGATACAGAATAGGGAAACAAAAGTTTGTCAATTATACATGGAAACAAAGCATTTCTCAAGGGCAAGGTCTCCCCAGAGTAGTTAATGATGAATTATACCAGCCAAATCTACTTTACAATCCCAGATCTCTTTCTGCAAATGTGTTTTGATAGATATTTAACAGGCTCTTCAGAGAAGCATGCTAAACACATTCTAAATATCATGTGCACAGTCTACAGTGGAATTTGAAGCGGTTAAATAAAACTCAGCACTTTGTTAAATGCAACTACATTTAAAGTCTTTCTCAGGTGAGTGTTATTTGCAGTGTTTGGCACACAGGTGGTATTGCAGGGGTTGCCTCTTCATGGAAAGGGGTAAACAGCAGTCCATTGTTAGCCTTGATCTCTGGCATGCAAGGTAAACTAGACATACCTTTTGCATTGCTTCAAAGCCCATTTTGCTGTGTGCTACAGATATCAAAATCTAATGGCAAATTGCTCCTTAAGCTTTCTGCATGCCACATGGGCAGTGCCAATAATTACATATGCTAGGATGCATAAGGTAAATATAATTCTATAGGTAGGCTGCCTTTGTAGTTTATCATATTTACTCTCAGCCGTTATCTGAGCTTATTACTTATTAACTGTCATTATTTTTCAGGAAATAACAGTATTGGCTATAAAATCAAGCTGTAGATACTGGTTGCTTATTCTGCTATATTTGGATATTCCAGAATAAAGAATAGATATTCAGGCTGTTAGGATGTATCCTAACTTAAGACTGCCCAGAAATGATGGGATTTGATGAAAGGCCAGAATAAAACATTTATAATAACTGGTGAATGATCTGTGGAGTAGCCAATCCATTTCTTATTATTGAATAAAGCCAGATGGAACCAAAAGCCACCCTGGGACCATTTGGTGAAGGATGGGATATAAATTTATTAAATAAATAAATAAAGCAAATGGCAGCCAGTTGCTGCTTCACAGAAAATGGGGTTTCTTAAGGGAAGAACTCAGCACACAAGTATGCAAAACAATTTACTGTTTGAAAAGGGAGGGATGGGCTTAAAAACAGCCCACAGGTGCATATATATTTTATAAATCACTGAGATATGAAAACAATGTTGGTTCAACTATGGGCTGTCAGACCAGGTCCTGAGTCAGAATTGCACCATTAGTCACCTTGCCTAACCTAAGCAAGGCCATTTTCAGACTGAAAATCCTCAGAATTTCTTTACCTTCCAGAAAACTGCCTTAAATCGTCATTAATTCCACACTGTTAGTTCATGACTATGTGAAATGTATTGGATGCCACTGACATACATATATTTACAATGAGTACAGGCTGGGCAGCCCCAGGATAGGGATGTGTGAAAGATATTCATCATCAAAACTTGGTTATATTCGAAGATTGACCTTTTCATGAAAATTGAAAGCTTTTGTGCTTTCATTCAAAGCTTTGGAGTGAATTCAGAGCTGATTCAGAATGGATTCAGAGGCACAATTGGTGGCAGCATGGATTCAAAGCAAATTCAAAGCCTAGCACATTTAAAGTGGCTCCATTTGCATGAATGCGAAGTTCCGTCCCATTCACTTTGAGGCAAAGCAAATAGGAAAAAGAATTGTGCACGTCCCTATCCCAAAGTTAAATGGGGGATCCCACAAGAAAAAGTAGCTGAGATCCTGTGGAACTTCCATACCCAAACCAACAAACAAGTCCTGGCCAATCAACCCAATAAAGGCAATAAAGAAGCAGTGATAATAGATGTAGCAGTCTGAAGTGATGGTAATATCAGGAAGAAAGAAACTGGAGAAATACCAGGGGCTGAAAGAAAAATAGGACAAGGTGTAGAAGGTAAGAGAAAAAGTTATCCTGATAGTAATAAGAGCACTTAGGACAGTGACGGCCCCAAGTTGGAAAAATGCCTTTAACTGGTTGCAGGTCAAATATTGGAGATCTCGCTTCAGAAGATCACACTTCTAGAAACAGCTGAGAAATTGTGCAGAATCCTCAGTCTTCCAGGCCTTTGGAGAAGACCCGAGACTGATGTAGACGTATTAACTTAAGTGAAGAAATAACAATTTATTATATACACACATTATATGTACATACATCCACACCCTACAGAGATCTACTATGTTGAGGTCAGGTTCATACCTAGGTACAATTGTTCTTTTTAACTTGTACTAGCTTCTGACACATTTCAGGAAACAATTCAAATGTGGGTTATTATGTACAAATGCCACAGGCCAGTATTAAATTCTAAATGTCTCTTTCCGCTGACCAACTGTATCTTAGAGCGTATTTGCACTATGGCCTCTAGTGCATAATTAGTGAACTCCTGGGAAGAACATACACAGGTTGTGAAAGCTGCTACAGCCTCCAAGCATGCCCAAACTCTCCAGAAGTTCACTAATCATGCTCCACACATTAACCAATGTTTACCAGAACTTATCTAAGTGTTGGGGCAGGAACATTCACTTTTCTGCTGCTGCTCCAGGGTTGTTTGAGGTGCCATACAAGCGCACTGGCATCTTGGACAACCGCAGATGCAACTGCACATTCACAGAGTGTCTGTGTTGTCAAGGTGCTGGCGCTGGCGCATGTACAGCCAAAATGGCGGTGCCCAGCAGAGGACAGGCCCTGGGATCAAATAACATAAGTATCGGAACCCAGGGGGAGGGGACAGTCAAAGTCAATTGGCGCTCAAGTGTGAGCACTGGTCAACACTGGTTAATTGCGCTCCTTTCCCATCCAGCGAACGGGAAGGGAAGTGCGGAAACATTCCTAGTTTAATTCTTTTTAAAAATTGCTTTTAATTTTTGTAAACTTTATCTTGTTATCACACAATCCATCACTAAAACTGCAGCAATGCCAGGTCTAAGACATAAGGTTTTCCTGCTTTTCCCAAGCTATGATCCAGCTTAATGGGTCTGTACTTACTTGTTAATCTGGATCAAGGAGCTGCTAAGAACACTAATCTGCACAGAAGTAGAGTTGATCCAGGTCAGAACTGCGCTAAGGGCTCACTAATCTGGATCAGTGGTAGAACGATAAGTGTGGTCTACATCTGTGTTAGCACTCTTTAGCACACATTTGTGATTCTAAACCCCACTCAGTGCAGATGACTCCACTTGTGGTTGATCCATATCTAGCTGATCTATATCTCGCCAATCCCAATTAACTGAGGTAAGGGCAGAAAGAGCCCTAGAGAGGCCCACTGGTTCAGGCCACAGCATGGTATGATCTGGAGCAGCATCATTTGCATGATGATGCTCAGACCAGCCAGTCATGAGAAGCTCATACTAGCACCAGGGTCAGCCTCTGACAGCTCTGATCAGGTTCCATTTTGGCAATGTGCTTTGGTGTGCCATTGAAATAAGCCCATCAGTAGTTCAGAAAATGGAGGTGTGTCTTCTGCACGCCTCTGTGTCCCAGACAGGCCTATGCTGGTACGCTGCTAATGCTAGATGTCAAAGACCAAGAGTAATCCAGATCAGGTCCCTCCTAATCTGGTTCACACTTTGTCCTGTGTAGACTGAGCATATCAGTGGTGGCTGGGGGCTCACTGATCAGCACTAATGTGTGGATTAATGAGGCCCTTAAAGGGACCAAGAGGGATCCTGTTATGAACAGAGGTAAGTGCAGAAAGACCCACAGTGATGCCATAGCATAGGCTGTATCTTTTCTGCCACATGGGAGTGATACAACATTATAAAACAGCAGCATAACACCAAATGGGAAGGCAAGAGATGGCACCAAATTGCTCTGTGACCTTTCTAAAAGCAACCCTTCAAACTTGGTACTATGTTCCTAGAAATTATTATCAGGCACTGAGGGAAAAGAAAAAAGGGAGCGACAGCAACAGAGAAGGGGGTAAGTGTCATAAACAGCAAGGAATGAAGTCTGGAATAGAGGCCTTTCTGATGGAGAAACAGAAAAAAAACACAAAAAAACAAGGCACCAACATGGAGGAGTAAAAAGAAAACAAAGAAGCAAAATGGGAGGGTCAGGCTTGCTGAAGGAAAAAAAACTCCCCTTGTAATAAGATGATCAGTTTGAAGGAGAGACACTGAGGAAGGCAGAAAGCATTTCAGTGGTGCAAGCTAGGGATGTGCACGAATGTTCTAAACATTAAAAATCCGATAGAATTCAATCAAATGTGGACATTAGAATTTGAATAGAATGTCTACACATTTGAATTTAAACATTTGAACAAATTTTGAATGTTCCAAAACATTCATTTAAATGATTTGAATCATTTGAATGTACAGGTATGTATGTATTACGAATATCATATGTATCTGTATGCATTTGCGCTTATAATATGGAACAAAAACATGATGCATATGGGATAAAACGGGATGTGTACGAAATGTGTACAGATACGTATAACATATATGAATGTTATTGACATTTGTAACTTCCAATTCGAATCTAACAGTCGAAAAAATAGATTCTAATGTATTGTTTTGTTGCATTTGTATTGTATGTATGTTTTGTTGCATTTGGATTCTAAATATTCAAATTGAATCAAATGTTTTGACATTCGATTCGACTCGAATTTGAATGCAAAAAAGAAAAACATTTGTGCCCATCCCTAGTGCAAGCAACTTCTCAGGAATGTCTCATTCACACTGTGGACTGATCTACTAAGAGGCATGGCCTCCTAGTACAACTCTGCAGAGATGAGGTGTTAGAACAGGCTATGGTGAAACTGGGGCTGCAGCCTAGCTCAACATATTCCAAAGGATTCTTCATTGGTAGGCTGGCCCAGTACCGAGCCCCTGGGCTGGTCTACCAGGCATGAGGAGCCCAATGCAATTTTGCAAGGCTATCAAAGGTGGCACTAGAAGCACGATGCTTGTGAGTATATGGTTGAAAAAGACTCAACTGGAAGCTTTGGAGGCTGGGAACTTTCATTCCCTGCCTCTGCTACTAGGACAGGATAGATTGTCTGTAATATGGACAGTCCTTAGCATGGGCCCGCGGCCACGCCTCTGAACCTAGGTTGCATAATTTGATCTGGCCCAAGATCAGACTTTCATGATGCAGGATAATGTGTGGTGTGCAAATCTTGCCCTTATTTTATATTTTGTCCCCTGTTAATTTGTGGTTAGAGGGTCAAATAACAATCTCTTCTGTGCCAAATGATTTATCTTCTCTCTCTCTTTTTAGTTTTAAAAAGATAACAAACTTTGAAAATACTACAAGACCATTTGTCTTTGAGTTAGTAACCCCCTGCTGTGACACTATGCATTTTAATCCACCATTTTGTATTACACTTTTCTCTTGGTGTTGTTTTAATTTGTACATGTAAAGATTTACACAGCGTTTTTTTAATTCTTATTTTATTCTTTGTAGTTTTTCTCCCCTGAAATAAGTGACTTTCTGCTATCAATCCATTTCTAAACATAGAAAAACAATTGCTGCAACTATATAAAGTAAATATCAGTAGTGCCCAAAATCTAAAAAAAGAGAAACATTTAAAAGCTTTTATATGTACAAACACATGATTTTGAGAAAATGTTGAGAGTACATACATCTCTCTATACATACAGTATAGAACATGAAGAACATGACTTTCATCCCAAGGTACCTGTATTACACTCCTACACAACTCATCTGCCCAGAGAGAGTAGTAAAAACATAAACGCTACCCTAGCAGTTCTCTTCCAACAGCATCTGTTAATTCACTCCATTTATAAAATACATATTGACAAAGACAACTGAACTGGGACCGGGAGATTTGATTTGGTGTGAGAAAGTCAATTCAATGTGATTTTGTAAAAGGGCTCCTGCAGGCAAATAAAGAGAGTTTAAGTAATAAAGTACATAAAGAGATGCTTTACGAGCCAACCCTTTTTGTGGCATACAATGTGCAGCTATACAAAGAGACTTGGTTAGGAGAAGCTGAAGATACTGTTAAATTCCTTCATTACTCCGAGCAGAGATATACTCAAGATTTCATTGTTGAAACAAAGAGCCCCAGTTTGACTGCGTGTGTGAACAACACCCAACATTTAGTCATAATTATCTTGTTAATCTTCCGTTAATCAGGAAGAGGTGGAGAATGGGGCAACAAACTGGACAATCAAAGAAGGCAACCTGGTGAACTTGGCACATAAACCCAATGTAAATTTCACTGGGAACTAAGCCCAATGGAAATTCAACTTCTCCTGATTCCTTATGTAAAAAGAATAGAAAAGAAAATCACTCATAAATTTTTCAATAATTGCCTTTCCACTTCTGCTTCCCCCCACCAAACCAAAATTTATTTTCCTCCAGTTTATATGAATAAATGAGAATGTAGTTTCACAAGTATTTTCATTTCAACTCACACCCATAAGTAGCACATACAAATAAGCAGAGGTACATAATCTTGTAGAAATATGTTCATATGCATTTCTATATATCTATTTCAAGGACTTATGGAATCCAGAGCCAAGAGAAGTTCTTGCTTATAGAAATCCAGCTACCATGGATCCCCCCGCCCCCAAATCCATTTTTGAAGACAGCATATTTCTCCTAGGAGAAACCCACACATCTTCCATAGAATGTGAAGTAAAAATAAAAGGAGGATGTAGAGGAGTTTTGAAGTATCAATCTTAGGCATGCACACAGAACTCTTGGCTCTCCACCCCTTTTGCTGCTTCATATCTACCTCCTTTCTTATTGGATGCCTTTCTGTCACTCAAGGGAGTGTGTCTGTGTGCAGTTCTTTTTTAAGTCTGCTACCCCACCTCCATGATCCCTTCTTTTTTCATGTGCTTTTCTTCTCCATTTTATTAATTTTAAAAATAATAATTATAAATTTGTTGAAAAACACTAGATAGAGGAATCATACACATAAACTGAGGAGAGAAGGGGAGGTGCCTCATGAACTCCATGCCTGCCGACTGGCCGAAGGAAGGACTGGACCCCACCCACCACGGCATAGTTCAGCCTTCTTTAGCCCGTCCTCCCACTCGCACTTTGAGGAAACGAAGATGGCCTGGAATACCAGGACAAACTGAGCCCTTGTCAGTCCTGTAAAAATCATGACAACAGTTAAGATGATCTAATGGGCATAAACTGGCTTGGAAAATGACTTAAATAAAAATAATGTGAGTAACACAACCTGAAAGTGTCCTGAGGTCATCCTAAACTATTGGTGTGATGAGGGCCAGAGCGACAGAGTTGGTGCATCCAGACATGTTCTACACTGTGAAGAGAATGTGCAGTCCCAATTATCCCAAGTATTGATCTTTCATCATCGTGTCGTGGTATACAATTGTTACTGAGCATTTACTTTAGTGCAGGAGTAAAGCCCTGTCCCCATGGAATTTAAAGTGTGCCAGGACACTCCTTTTGCCTCTGAGCGTCCCCATTCCGGGCTTTACAAGGCGCTTAGGGAGCTTAGCAAAGTGAGACACCCGCGATAAAATACGTGCACTTTAAAGAAGAGTTTCAGCGCTCTTTTGGCGATTCGCGGGTTTTGCTCACTATATCTGCCTTGAGGACGCTCCGTGGCAAAAGGGGCGGGGATTGCTTGCTTGCACACACAGCCAAAAAGCATTCACACATCTGAGAAATGCAGCAGGTTCGCTTCCTTTCCTTTGTAAAAAGAGCCAGAATTGCTCAGAATGGCAACATTGTTTTCAAGTGAAGCCTTAAAAGAGAATGAGCGAAGGATCACGCTCCCGATCCTGCAGCCGCTGACTTTACCGGGGCAGAAAATCCTTTTCTAACAGAGAACAAAGTGAAAGTAACTGCTGAAAGTGAATGAAATTGACAGAATGAGCGCTCATCTGCTTTGCTAGAGGCGGGAGGCAGTTTCAAGAGAAGGAGATCTGGCTATGTTTCCTTTTAACAAGAGAGGGGGCGGGGGGGGGGGGAAATGCCTGGAAAGAGAAAACTGCTACCACGGGGACAGAAAGTCCGTTTAGATCGCGGCTGCCAGGGGGACGCTTATTCTGGGACTTTTAAAGTCAGCTATAACAGAGTGACTGCAGAGGAATCTGAGAGGGGCTAATAAGTCTTTTGGGGATTCAGCCTAAGAACTCTCACTGAGCAGTATATAGTTACATTGCATAAACATGTAAATGCAGGCGGCACAACAAGAAAGATGGACGAGAAGTACAGCTTAAAAACTGATTGGCTGCCTCAACCCATGGGACTGCAAGTGCTGTCTAAACTCTTGTTGCTCTAACTCAGTAGGAAGCACATAAACAGTATTTCAAGTAGTACAGAAATCCATAAAATAAATATCTGGCTCAGGATCATATCACCTGGAGGGTGGGGTTCTGAAAGTTTACTTCATTAAGTTAGTCTAAAGTGTTTACGTTTAGAAGGATAGACAATCGCTGTTTCAAAGAATTGCAACACATTTAAAACTATGTTTGTTGCTATTAGAGTAGCAAAGATTTTTAAAAATAAAACAGAATATTTTTATTTTTATTTCATTTTAAAATTTTATTTATTTATTTATAGTTATTTCCAAATACTTTAAAGATAGGAATGATCTCTAGATTGGAATGGCTTTTAATACTTCCACACCATACTAGCTTCATATTACACGACACCTTATGCCTTTTAATATAAATTTTTGAAACTTATGGTAGACATTAAAGTGATTTCCCCACTGCTCTGCAATACTCAGAGATGGGCAATTAAACAACTGTATGGAAGTACTCCTTAATTAGGTATTCTCCAAATACTAACTTAAGTTTTATTATCAAAACAAAACAAAACAAAACAAACACACGTGCATGAAGACATTTCATAAATGGCTTCAAAACCTACCTGCTATAGGCCGATATGCGTTCCCCTTTTCTTCAGTACCACAGCAAATCAGATCTTTGCTTACAATTTGCCCACCACAACAGTGTTGATTGAAGCCATCATGGAGTGAACCATCACAGCATATCTGCATCCCCGATATGGAATAAGGAGTTCCCTGACAGCAAGCATCCCCAATAGCCACAGAGGCCCAGTTTTGTTCTTCACTAGGGCAGCATATTTCACCTGCAGAATCAAACACAACATGATACTCATACTCAAAGAAAGGATATGGTCTGTGCACACTCACTAGGGATGTGCACGAATATTTGTGCCATCCAGAATTTGTACGAATATGTACAAATTCATAGATTCATGGCCAAATTGAATAGGGCCTACATTCATAGCCCCTATTTGTGCACAAATCGGGTATTCAGGTATCTGTCAAAGCTTCTGTTGAAGCTTCAGTGGATACTGGATCTGCTATCAAGCCTCCTGCAACCCAGTGGCCTCCCACTCCCCTTGAACTCCCTGTTCCCCCCTGAGAGCCTTGTCACCCTACTTACCTGCCACTACTGCACTTATTTCCTAAGCCATCTGATTCTGTGTGCATGCATGCACAGAACTGGAAGGGCCATTTCAGGCCCCGGACAGTGCCAGAATAGGCCTGGGAATGCCACCAGAGGTGTTCTGCCCACCTCCCACAAGCCCCCTTGCCTTTTGAGGCATGTTCTGGCAGCATTGTGAGGCTCTTGTGCTGTGGTCTGGCAGCCAAAATAGGCCTTCCAGAAGCCTAGAAAGGCACTTCCGGTTCTGTGTGTGCAGACCCAGAAGCGCCTTAGAAGAAGGTGTGGTGGCAGCAACAAGGACAGGTAAGTGGGGGTGGATGGGAATGGAGGGGGAGGGTGCATTAGTTTCATGCATACAAAGGCCCACAAATTCATGGGGTGTGATTTGGCTGAAGCTGAATTTCCCCACATTTGGTTCGTACAGAATTTAATGGGGGAAATGGGCTTTATATACACCCCTAACACTCACCTCTAGTAGCTAGTAAATATTCAGACATTGTGGCGGCCCACTCCCCCAGCCCAAGGCGTTTTTTTTCCCTGCCCCTTCATCCTGTTAAGAGGCCTGAATATATTTAGATTTGGTAGCAAAGAGAACAGTGCCAGCCATGCCTTCCCAGCTTCCTGTGAGGGAGTGCACCACCCTCCTTTTCCTTTCTCTATTGAAGCAAGCGGTAAGCGTTTCTAACTGGCCTCCCTGTGGTTCACTTTCTCTGGCTCCCGCTTTCCCTGTTTCTTAAAGCAATAGTAGCTCTTCTAAAGTAGTGTTCTCTTTAGCTTTCTAATAAATCACTGTGGGCAGTACCCTTCTTTGTAAAGAATAGAAGTCTCAAGCTTTATTATTACAATGGTTTCCAAAGATAAAGTAAAACAAATTAGTTCTGAAGTATATCAGTGTTCACAGAAAGACCACACACATACACTTTTAGTTCCCTAATGCCCTAGGCTGCCCTAGTCTTCCCTTCCTGGCTTATCACAGCCCAAGAAGTATGGATCAATGCAGGTAAGTTTCCTTCAGGGTGTAGATCAGTATAACCTGAAACCTCCTGCCCTCAAATCTTCCCAGCAAAGAACAATAACAACAACTCCTCCTTCCCTTTGGCAAGTGGCTTAAATACTTCCCACCTGACACAAGCCATACGCCCTGCTCCCGGGGTATTTTCTCCCCCCATCCTTTATGCTAATTAGAATAACTAAACCCTGCTGCTTACCTGTCCTCGCTAACTGAGCTTATGATATAGGTAATTTTTACAATAAATACATTACAATCACCATAAATAAACATGATAAATAGGCATGGGCACCACAGACATCCGTACTGATTTACATTGGACTGTATTTCTTACTTGAATGCCCTTTATTTTTCCTATTGTTTACTATGCATTCTGCGTTACTTATACCTACCCTTATGCAATCATACACTCTGCTACCACTTCAGTCCATATCTACAGAATAGTATAATTTGGTTACAGTAGCTCCCCAGTCCTTGACTGACCCAGCACTCCTGTCTACTCTCACAATGTTCTGTATCTGGCACATGTCCAAATATGGCTTATTGTTAAATGAGTTGGGTTGGAGTTGCCATGGAACATGCCATCCACCAATGGCAGTGACAGAAGAAGCCCAGCAGAGCAGGCATTTCAGGCATCAAATTTATGCAAATTTCTCCAAGCTGAAAGAACCTGAGTTTGGACTGAACTGTCAATTTGCATTACATTATATTAACTCTAGAACCCACAATGAAAGCGGGGTGGGTGGGGGGCAGATGGGGGGGAAGTACAAGTGGCTATGACTTGTAAGTAGGAATAGGTTCAAAATTTAACAGAAATTCATATTGATTTTGCAGAATTCTGAGAATTTAAAGAATTTGGGGATTCTGGCCATGTCCTCATATGGCTGCAAAGCAGTACAATTATTTTCCACACTGAAAAAGCTAGGATAGATCTGGATTGCTTGGAATCTTAGGTTGCATCAACATGGAGAACACAAAAGTGACTTAGATGTGGTAGTATTTGGCAGCTAATATTCCCATCCCCTTTAACATTAATGAACATTGGATGTGGAAACTACCACTTGTAAGATGCTTTCTTTCTTTCTTTCTTTCTTTCTTTCTTTCTTTCTTTCTTTCTTTCTTATGGATGCAGCAATCCATAACAAGGTGATATGAAGTCCAGTTCTAGGTCTCATCAGTCCAATGCTAGTGCAGATATGTTTGGCTCTGCCCACCATTGGTATGCTCAATTCACACTGGACATAGCAACCCCCCAACATTGACCAGCACAGTCTAATTCATGCCTCTGCCTTCAAGCTACCAAGGGACCCATTTTGGCAATGCACCAAAACGTGGAGCAAAAATTGGATTCTCTGGTGGCTCTAAGGCTATACACTTTCATTCCTAACCTTTTGCAACTTTGGGGCTGGTGTGAGGCCTTGCCTGGGCCAGGACTGTCATGCAGATTGTGCTGTTCCAGATCATGCCTTTCTGTGGTACAAACCAGTGGGCCTGGCTGGCCCAGATCCACTGGTTCAGATCACAGAGAGGTCAGTGCAGAAAAGTGAATTGCTCTTATTGCTGCCCTTAAGATAATCACTTAGCATCTCACTTCAGATTGTCTGCTCCATACCAAGGCCTGGTTTGGCACCATTACTATTTTAATTACTCTCCTGTTCCACCCTACCCCACTGGTTCACTGGTAACTACTAATATACAGTGCTATTATTGTAAATGTCCAAATAATGCTTTTCTAGACTACTTACGTAATATAAATACAAATAAAGTTTATTAGTCTACATCTATATGAAAGTAGCAGTACTGCACTTAAGAAAATGTGAGTTATGTTAGATCTGCAAAATATCTAATTATAGTTTTGTTCTTTTAAACACCTGTATAGTGAGATGCTCAGCATATTTTGTATGGGAATATAATAAAGCTCACTTTTCAACATTCTGCCTCAAGGCTTCCTTTGATTCTCTTTGTATGTGTTCAGAAGTTCTTATTGGCTTGTCTAGACACCAGTTACGCTAAAATGCATGCCCACCCACATGTATAGATCATGCATGTTCTATGGCCTGTTCTCCAGTAAACTCATCTGTTTTATGATGGGAGGTGGAGAGTCAGTAGAAGGCCTTCTGAAGAAGAAATAATATAGAGACATCAGCACACTCATGCCAACTTCACATGTAAGTCACCTTCTGAGGAGCTAGCTACAATATACTGAGATGACATTCAAGAAGCACATTGTTCACTTTCTTCTTAAAACCCCAGGGAGATAGAGAAGCATGGCGAAGTCTAATATTATTTACTTTATTATAGTTTGGAAATTCATCCCTTCCCATCTTTGCTTTGGGATTTATATCTGTATCTTCTCTCCACTCACAGATAACACTACTATTCCTTTCCTGAGTTGTAAATGCTTCAGACTTGTAGTAAAGTATTTTAAGTTCATCTCTCACATTATTAAAACTGCCCAAACAACATCTGGAAAGCATGTATGCCAAGAGTACCCTGTATAAATATCTTTATCAAATAAAGTCAATAAGAAACTGAAAAGACAAGAACAAACCTTTGGCGTGTAACAGATATAATCTGTTTAGATACTTAAGCACATTTCTCCGGTCTCCTCAGAATCTAATTTCATGACTGAACAGAGTAAGGCCTTCAACAGGGTATGTTAGTTACATCAATTGGAAATAATACAGACTTTTTATTTTATAAAAAGGATCATTAGACATAAGACACAAAGGACTGGTAACCTTCTCATTAACCTCTCAAAATGGAATCCATTCCAAGCCAAGCTTGAAAATGTTTTCTCTCTGAAAACTACCATGCAGTTTTACCAGTTAATTGTTATCCTTATCAAAGAATGACCCACATTAACATTTCAGTTGGAGTTATTAGCATATTTACCAAAAGAGGAGAGGAAAAGAAAAGTGACCAGTGTTGTTCTTATTGCTGCCCTTAAGGGGGAGAAATGGGGAAGAGTGAAAGAAGTGCCGCTTTCAAACAAAAAACAAAATAAGTGTCTTGGCAAAGAGTATATAAATATTCACAGCTTGAAGCTAAACAATTGCCAATTAACTATGGTTTGCTTTGAGAGACAGGACGGTTTGCATCACTGTCCTTTTCCCTCTCAAGTAAACAGTATTAAACTAGTTAACAGAGACCATTGAGTGGGTCAAGAGGTCACAGACAATTTTCTTCTTATTTTAGAACATTGAGATTAATGGGACCAGCCAAAGATTCTCCTTTACTTCTGCAGGACAGAATTCTCGCTCTCGCTCTCCTTTGGATGACATCATGGGAGGCATTCTAATACTGTGATATGTGAATGACTGGAATTTAGGATGTGCTGCAAAGCTTGGCTGAAATTCAAAGTACTTCAGAGCACAGGAAGAGTGTGCCAACCCATGGGTAATGCAGCCAATTTAAGCTCCTGACCTCACAGTTGTCTGCAAAGAATCATGTGCATTAAACTTCCAGCAGCAGATAGCTTTCTTCAGGCTACAAACTTATTTTTGGTTCAATATATACACCCACCCACCTCCCAAAAACCCTAACTACAAACAATACTGAGAAGGGTATGCAAAGTTACTTTATTGATTAGTCAACAGACCATATCAAAATTTGAAAGAATACCCAAAAGAACAGACACATCTTAACACTGATGGTATAAAAAAGGACATAGAACATAGTTGATACAGATCATAGTTTATATTATGGCCACCACCAGATGTGAGTGGCTTAATGAGTGATGTGGTGATATTTAGAAGTAAACCTCATCTTGATTTATCATCTGTTGTCCAGACAGTAGGGCAACAGCACAGGGAAAGCAGAAGCACTTTGGTCCTACAATGGTGTGACATATACATCTGGGTATTTTGATATCTGGAAGTGCATGATAACTGTGCTGCATGCATGTGTGGCCATCATTTTCAGCTGAGTTTGGTCATTCCCAAGATGGAGAGTGTGTGAACAGGCAACTAGAAAAGGTAAATGTGTTGGGACTGCCAAGGACATATTTGGCAATCCCAACATGACCCCAGGATAATCTTGGGTTTTATATTCTGTCTAGAAGCAACCTATCTAATCTCCTGAGCAAGACACTCCTATACTATATGTTATATGTTTGCAATGCCATTAAGGCTCCTATTCACTTACTGTTATTGAAAACATGTAACACCACCTTTTGTGTTACATATTAATCATTGTCTTGGAGTAAAAAAACGCAATTTATTTTTTATCATCTCTAGACTTTATTTTTCTGAATAATGATAGTAGATGTTGTGATCTATATGTGAGTATGGACCATAGATTTCTATCCTGAGATATACTCCAGAAAAAAGCCAAGTGTGAACAGGCCCCTTGGGTCATAGATCTTCCAGCTGATGTTCCTATGCAGCATTGGACTTTCCCTTCATGACGAGACACAGTCACAGCTGAGCATTCTTTTGGCTTGGCTCAGATGCTTCATTCTTTCTGGAGCTACTTTTAATTGCCATCTGCCCCAATAATATTTTAGACACCTTTTAACTCAGGGGTTCATCCTCCAGTATCATATCATTTTTGCTTTAATGTGTCTCTGTAGTTTTTTGGGCAAGGATACTGAAGTGCTTTGGCATTTTCTTGGTCTGAACTCTCCAATGTGACCTGTCTGTCTTGGATGACCCTGAATGGCATAACTCATAACTTTGCAGAGATGTGCAAGTCCACCCACTTGATAAGACAGTGATCCATGATGGGAAATAATAACTATGGGCCTTTCTGCACTTACATTCTGGATCTTGACTGTCCTCTTTTGTCCATATGCTGTGCAGAGACCCTGCTCCCATCAGCTGTCACTGGTATGCTCTGGTTTATCTCCAGATAAGGAAGCCCCAAATGGTCTGCTTCTGGTACAATATATTATAGACATCAATAATGAGGTCTACTGGCATTTTAGGACCACGGGGTGCCTATTTCAGCACTGTGCTTTGCTGCACCACTGGAAGGAGTTCTCCAAAGGCTCCAAGGCAAAGAACCTTAATTGCTAACTGCCAGGACTGGTTCTGAAACTCATGTTAGCTATGGAGCCAGCATAAGGGCTGGTCCAGGAGGAAAGAGCAAAAGTAGCTCCTAATTCAGATCTACAGATTCAGGATTGCCCAAGTGCCGAAAGTCTGGACATCTCACACTAATTCAAAATTGCAGAATTTTTGCATGTTCACCCAGTTCCTCTTACCTTCCTTTCTTCCTGTGTCAAATCCACAAGAGGGAGTTCAAAAGCTTTTGCATCAATTTTTCATTACCCAAACTTGTCATGTCATTCAGGTGACATACTATGGTTAATGCTCAGAAGGTTTCTTTAAAACAAGCCACCTTGAAACCAGAGTGGCATACAGCATGATGGCTAGCCTTTTTGACTTTAGTGACACATTAATAAGCACATAATCACTTATGAATTTAAATTTTTAATTTCCATTTCATCCTTTCACTTCATTTCATTATTAATTTCCAGTCTTCTGACATAACACTTCATACCCCATGGTGGCAGCAGTCACTCTGCTAGACATAAACTTCTATTGGTTAGGAGCCACCACACTAAGAATCAGGCAGCTCTCTATGCAAGCTACACAAGGTGCTACAGTGGCTTCCTAGAGTCCCAAATATTGACTGTACTGTGAATGAATCTGGGATTGAGCAACTCACTTGAAGGAACTGGCAGAGGTAACTGCAGAACCACTCACTGCAATCTTCGAAAATTCCTGAAGAATGGGAGAGGTCCCAGAAGATTAGAGGAGGGCAAACATTGTCCCTGTTTTTAAAAATGGAGGGAGAACCTGGGAAACTATAGATCTGTGAGCCTGACATCATTCCTGGAGCAAGGATGAAGGGAGGGAGGATTGGGGTTTTGGAGGGGGATTGTTGAGTTTTTTGTGATATTTTCTTTGAGATTTCCAGGAGTCTTTTATGTATACTGCAATGTAATTTACTTTATCTGTATAGTTTTGAATTTATGGAAATAAAGTTTAAATAAAGCAAAAAAAAAAAAAACCAACAACCCACAAATTGCTGGAGCAAATGATTAAACAGCATTTTGTGAGCACTTGAATTCATTAATTAACAGCAGCCAACATAGCAAAGTAACCTAGTTTCCTTTTATAATAGAAGTAGTAACTTGGTTGATCAAGGAAATGTTTTGGGACACCTCAGCAAGATGTCTGACAAAGTTTCTCATAATATTCTCATTCTAAAAATGATCAGATGTGGGATTTATGAGAAAACTGTAAATTGGATCTATAACTGGCTCAGTGATCACACTCAAAGCATAGACATAATGGCCTCATGTCATTCTAGACAGATGTCTCTACTGGGGAGCAATGGGGCTCCATCTTAATTCTAATGGCCTGGATGATGCTGATCAAGTTTGCAGGTGATACAGAGCTAGCAGGAGTGGCTAATACTTTTAAAGAGAGGGAGGAGATTCAAAAGATTTAAACAATCTTCAAGAGTGGGCTGAAACAAACAGAATGGAATTTAACAGGGCAGAAGCCTTGCCAGGAGAGTGGGAAACTGTATCTTTTGTACCTAGAATGAGAAGCTGGACAACCCACCTGCTTCTGCTTCTGCTCCTGGATACAATCTGTAGCCTGTTGAACTCAACTGTCACCATCCAGAGCTTTGCACCAGCAGGAATGCTAGAAGAAGGAGCTTGGGGCTTCTCGATGGGCCTGGGCTGCAGTGGAGGGCCTCATAGTTGCATCACTACCATCAGTAATTAATGAGGTAGGGGCCTGGAATAGGGCCTTCTTGGTGATAGCTTCACCTTTGAGGTGGGCCAGGCACCTTACTATATTGCATATGTTCAGGAAACGATTGAAGAGGCACCTATTTACCCAAATGTTTGGCTGAGTAAATAAATTTCCCCCCACCATAAACAAAATAAATAAGTACTGCATTTAGGTAAGGAAAAAATGAAAGGAACAAGTACAGCATGGGAGAAATCTGGCTTAAAAGCAGGACTTGTGAAAAATATCAGGGGTACTACTAGTGGCTGGATAGCCATATATCAGGGATAGTTTAGTAAATCCTGCATTGAGCAGGGGGTTGGACTTCAGGACATTAGGTTCTTTGCAACTCTGTAATTCTACGATTGTAACTAGGGATCTGCAGGAACATGGTTTTTTGCATTTGCTTTGTATCAAATTGAATGTAAGAAAATTTGTATTAATTCGAATAGATCCCCTTAGAATGTGGTAGAATTCTATTTGATACAATTGTATTTGTATGAATTTGTACATATATCTGATACGAACACATACGTATCCGTTATGTAACTGATACGCATCCAATATGTATCCATTATGTCAAATCTGCCTTGAATCCACTTTGAATCCACTCTCAATCCATGTCGAATGCACTCTGGATTCGTTGCAGATGTGACTGGCGCAGCTGCTTTCACAAATGTTCTGAAGCATTCATACGAATGTTCTTAAACATTTGTACGAATACGAATGTCATAACATTTGATTCATATATGAATGTCCGAATTCACATGAATATCGAATTTTACAAATATTTGTGCACATCTCTACTTGTAACTCCTGTTTTGCTACAAGCATCTCCCTTTTCCACCATAGGAATACCTGCTTTTTGGCCTTTGCATTGCAAACATGACATCTGGCAGACATTGAAGGATGGTTTGCTAAGGTTACTGAGGTCTTTGGTCTCTGCTTCTACAGGAGAAATAGGGCACAGTTAGGCACTGCAAGCAAGATGCAGTTAGTTTATGTCTAAACCTCACTAATACTTGTCAGAGCAGTTTAGATACTATTTTTCGTTGTAATGAAGAACCCCTATATTGGCTGTTTTTACTTCCCCATTCCAAAATGTACAGCTGTTTTGGAGAGATACATAGCAGGCTGCAAAACCATGCAGAAAGAGGATTGCTAGCACTAGGAGCTGTTAATCTAAGACTCAGAACAACAGAAGAACAGAGGTGGGAAGAGCAAACTCTCTTCACTTTTCTTGTTTCCTCATAGTTCGATTGTATTCCATTTAGCACACCAATGGGCATTGCTGGTGGTGCGAGCTATTTCACCTTGTATAGCCATCAAGACCTTCAAGTACATTTAATCAAGTGTTACTCTGGAAACTTTGTCTGCCAAGTTTGCATTAACAGGATTAAAAACATACAAGTTGGGACATAAAGCTTACTTAGGCTGGAGCAACTCTATTAACCTGCCCGTTGAAGGAAAGTCTCCTTCACCTCACTCAGCCTTTCCCTTTCTCACAGGCAGCACTACGTGCTGATGACCCTATGATTGTGCCTGCCCTGTCGTGTTCTGGGTCCTTATTCCTGTTTTATGAATTTATACTTGTTCCTGCATGTTTGTCCTCGCAGGGGAAAAATCTTCGCTGAAGCTGCTGCCTTCACTGGAAAGCTTAAGGGACCCACGTCACTACTAGGTAAGGAACCTGGATTTGAGTGCACCAAGCTCAGATGGAAGCACATCTTCCAGTTCATCTGCTTTTGAGTTATCAGTAAGGATGTGCATGAGTGGTTTTTCTGGGTTCAATTGATATCAAATCAAATGCAAGAAAATTCGTATCCATTCTAATAGATCCCCTTTGAATGTGGTAGGATTTGAATTTGATATGAATGTTCAATATGAATTCGATACAAATGTTTGATACAATCCCCTACAAATTCCCTATGTATCTGATACATATCCACTCTGAACGCATCAAATGCACCCTGAATCCACTTTGAATCTGCTCTTAATCCACTTTGAATCCACTCTGGATCTGTTGCAGATGTGACTGACACAGCCACCTTCCCATTTCTCCAGGTTCACAAACGTAACAAAGCTTCATACCGATGTTCCAAAGTATTCAATTTGGATGTGAATGTCCATCTTTGAATGTGCTAACATTCGATTCAAATTTGAATGTCTGAATTCAGGCAAATTCCTATAAATGTCAAATGTCATGGATATTCATGCACATCCCTAGTTAGTGGCACCACTTGGCACTGAGGCTAGGATCTGCCAGGCTAGACATCTTGTGTGGCAGCGTCCATGCAGGCTACTTCAATGGATCATGCTCAAATGTCTAGGGGAATGTGCTGGCCTTGCTACTGTTCAGGAAGGAGCCAGAGTACATTGCAATGAGGTGACTGCCTATGGCCTAATGCTGCTTCAGGTCTTGAGCTGGCACAAACAGAATCCCATGGACTACTAGCACAAAGTCTGCAGGATCTGCACAGTGGGAATAGATGTGAGCACTTGCTACGCTTCCCCCACTAACCATCCTGGGACAATGCCCCAGAGCATGGACATTTCCAGATAGTGGGAACTGCCTAGGACACAAGCGCCTTAGTGACCAGGAAAGCTAGAATAATTCCAGCAGGGAAATACAGCAAACTGTGGTCTTTGGACTTGCTTCTGTTAAGACAGTATGAGACCATAATCAAAAGCTGTTGAACCTCCTTGAAAGGTCTCAGGGCTTCATTAGGACCTTTAAGACCCCTGCTATTAAATTCATTGCCACCTTGACCTAGGGCTGTGCATGGAGCCAATTTCCATATTCCATTTGAGGCCCTGTCTCCAGCTTCCGGAAAGCCTGTTTGGCTTTCCAGAAGCACCGAGAAGAGGCCTGGGGTGCTGCCAGAGTGCCCCCACAGGTAAGGGGGTGCCAGGGAGGCAGGCAGGAGTGCTCCGGCAACGCCCTGGGCCTCTTCCCCCGACTTCCACAATGCCAGCAAGGTTTTCTGGAAGCTGGACACAGGGCTTTCCAGAAACCATTTTTATCTCATACGCATCCTGTTTTTATCCCGTACATATACATACAAATGCATATAAACACGAATAAGATGTGTATGGATACTATATAATGCTTACCTATCCGTACACATACAAATGTCATTTTCCAGCCTATTCTTGTGACTGATTCTGTCATTAAATATGTATGTACATTTGTTGAACAAACTTATTTCCTTTATTACTAAAATCTGGGTGGTTCAATTTTTCCCTCCCCATATATTGTTGAGTTCAGCTCTCCAGTAAAGCATCCATTAAACTAAAACTCAGTTTAAAAGTCATTTGGAATGTAGAAATCCATGTACACATGACTAGGGGTATGCACAAATATTTGAAGGTATTCAAAATTCAATCAAATTTATCCAAATTTAATTCAAATCAAATATCGATTATCTCAAATTTAAAAATTCAAAGGAATTTTGAATTTCAGATCTATTTGTTCTAATTATCTGGACATTTGCATGTGTACAGGGTTGTACATGATGCGTACTTGCAGATACGCATCTTTCCAGCATCCATACGCATTTGTACAGATCCATACGGGACGAAAACGGGTTGCATATGGGATAACTACGAGATGCATACGGATATATACAGATGCATATGGATGCGCACGGGATGCATAACGATGCGTATTGGCACATACAAATGTTGTCGACATTCATAAGTGCAAATTTGAATTGAAAATTCAAACAAATAGATTTGAATTTGCTTAATTTGAATCAAATTTGGTTAAATTCAAATTTTAAAGATTTGAATCCAATCAAATTTTCAGATATTTGGTTTGAATGAAATCAAAAATTGCATTCGTGCACACCCCTACACATGACTGTCTTAGAGGAGTTCCCATATCTTCCTCATTAATTTAATGGAGTTATTGATTTCCACCTATTGTCCCCTGCTTCCATTCCTTATTTCCATTTCTATTTTTTAAATTTTATTGACTGCTTTATTTTCAATGTGCTTATTTACAGAATCCATTGATTCATTAAGAAAGCTGTGAGCAATGATTACACTTCCCTCTTGATCTCTGCTACTGATTCTTTGACTTGCTTCTTGATAGAAAGATCAACACTCACCACTGATTAGGAACAAGGGCCCGTGAAGTCTTCTTCTGGGCCTCATTAATCTGCATGGTAGTATAGATCTGTGAGGCCTTCCCCCCTTCCCCGCTGCAGGAATGCTTCATTTGTATTAGGCCGAGTGCAATCCTATCAGAGACAGGGATGGGTGAAAAATGTCTACCAGGGGATGCACTTGGGCAGAGCAGCAAAGCATATCATGGAATTGTGTTCCCCAGAGGCTCCAAGTCTAGGAACAAAAGTGCTGGATCCCAGCTTCAAAGACCATGCATGCTTTGAATTTGGGACAGGGGTGACCTGGGCCAGGACTGTAGTGCACACAGCGTTCCTTCAGACCATGCCTTTTCATAGTCAAAATCAGTACAGAAAAGACCATAGGTAAGAACTCTTGCTATTGTTTCTAATCAGACAACTACTTTTTCCACATTGCTGCAGTTTTCAATATTGTTATTTTAGGTAGTCATTGCTTAAGAGGGCTTCACTCACAAAAGTAGTTGACAGTTAAAAAAATAAATCAACTTTTAAGGAATGTAAATGGCAGTTTTTAGAAGGTCTTAGTTATGCTTACCAAACTGTATGTAAAGATCATGTAAATGCCCTACTAAGTTCCTTTTATCACACTAGTCCATGGTTTGCACAAGACTCACATATGTTTTCAGAAATTGCATGCAAGCTATTAGAGTTGCCATATGGACTTGCCATTTCTTTGTGAGTGCTGAGGGCATGTGGCATTAAGTAGGTAAGTTCTTTTTGAAGAACATGATACATATGAACTTAGAAATGACAATCTAATGCCTAGATAAGACAAAGCCTGAGAGCCTGTTCACAGTTACTGGTGTGGCGTGGATCAGGACACTTTTGGGATGGTCCACACACACACCACACTGCTGCATCATCTGGGAGTGTCCCAGAATTATATCAGTGCCAAGACCCAGTGAGAAATCAACTCACTTTACATTGATTTAACAAAACAAAGAAGTTGTAGTCAGTGTTAATGCAAGCAGTCTAGAAAACAGCAACATGCAAGGAACAGCGATTTACCATAACCATATATTATTCTGTGGTTGAATGAAAATGCTTCTCATTTAATATTACACGCATGTACAAATATTCTACTTACTAAGTTACCAACCATACTGCATGTGTTAGTATCACACACTTAAAAGAATTTGTTTCTTACCTGCTAAAACCTTTGTGTAGTAGCCACTGCAACACTGATATTCTGGTTTCCTAATATGTTTCTGGCCACCACAGCAAACGTCTGATGCATTCAGGTCCATTTTTATATATTTGTCCATGCAGCACTGAAATCCTGGTGTGCTGTTGTACAGAATACCATTACAGCAGACCTAAAAATTTTATTTAAAAACAAAATAGAAGCATATATCATGTTAAAAATGCGATACATTTCTTGTAAGCCTCCTCATGGAGCTAGAAAGGATTCAGGAGCAGGGGTGTGCATGAAGCCCATTTCCCACATTCAATTTATGAATCAGATGTGGGAAAAATCGGCTTTGGTTCAATCCCACCCCTACCAATGTGTGTGTGGGGCCTTCATATTCATGCGTGAATATTCAAATGAATATTTGTGCATGAAATGAATGCAACTTCCCCCCACTTTCCTGTCCTCCCCATTGCCGTCGGAGTGCTACACCATCTTCTAAGGCACTTCTGGTTCTTTATGTGCGGAACCGGAAGTGCTTTATCAGCTTCTGGAAGGCCTGTTTCAGCCTCCAAAGCATACCAAAATAGCCCTGCTATGTAACTGAAACATGCCACAAAAAGTAAGGAGGCAGGTGGGATACCTCTGGTGGCCTCTCAGGGCTATTTTGGTGAACTTTGGAAGCTGAAATAGGCCTTCTGGAGGCCAAACAAGGCACTTCTGATTCTGGGGTCATGCAACCCCAGAACTATAAATGCCTTCTTTGGCCTCCAGAAGGCCTATTTCGACCTCCAAAGCATGCCAAAATAGCTCCGTGACATGACTGAAGTACGCTCCAAAATGTAAGGGGATGTATGGGGTAGGTGGGACACCTCTGGTGGTGTTCCCAGGCCTATTATGGTGCTGTCTGGTGGCCAAAATAGGCCTTTCTGAGCCAAAACAGGCCATATGGTTTTGCACACACATGAACGCAAAACCAGAAGGGCTAGGAAGAAGGTGTGGCAGCAGCATGTAAGTGGGGCAATGGGGCCCATGGGGGGGACAAGAGGCCATGAGGGGGAGGGCCAGGGGTTTCCAGTATCCACCAAAGCCTTGACTGAACATAAAGGTCTGCTGAGAAACTCATTATGTAATTAAAATAATAAGTTATCCTAAACAATAATAATCATATAAGATAAAGTGTAATAAAAAGTAGAAATGGGCTAGAATATGAAAAAAGAACAAATTTATTAATGACGAAAATGGGAAGAATGATGTTTTGTGAAAGACAAAAAGTCATAAAGGCAAACCTCAGGAACCAATAGTCTGGGATGAATGTCTTTATGCATCATTTTTAATTAAATTGTTTATCATTTTGTTTTTTTTGGGGGGGGAAGCACTTTGCCTTGAAGTATCAATTATACTCTAAAAAGTACAGGTAAATAAATATAATTTGCAAAATCAACTCAAATATATATTTTATTGTATAACACCAATTTGGCTCATAGGCTTATGAACAAACAAGTCCAAAAGAACAGGATACATCAGTATCAAACACTAAGGGCTTGTCCCCAAGGAATAAAAAGTCTGCCAAGACTCTCCTTTTGCCTCTGAGCGTCCCCAAGCCAGGGTTTTTAGCGAGGTTCCAGCGCTACAAAACGTGGAAATTGCGCGACAAAATACATGCACTTTAAACAACTCTTCCAGCGCTCTTTCTGTAAGTCGCGGGTTTTCCTCATTACATTTACCTTGAGGATGCTCCGTGGCAAAAGGGGCGGGGATTGCCGCCTGCACACACACAGCAGAAACACAAAAACAGCTTCATTTTCTAAAGCTCAGAACTAAAGAGCCAGAATCACGCAGAATTGCAACATTGTTGCAATCGCTGTGAGGTGTGAAATGGGTGGATTATTGCTAGGGGTGGATTTTAAAGCGATAACAGGGAAAGTGATGAGTGAATGAGCGATCGTGCGCTGGACAGGGGGTGGATTTTTGAAAGCAGTAACAGGGAAAGTAGTGAGAGTGAATGTTTTCCAGCACGAGAAGCCATTTAAGGGGGGGAGAGGCAGAGAGCCGATCGCTGTTTTTCCTTTGGAGTTGTCAGGGATTGTCAGCGCTCGTGCGCTGGGCAGGGTGGATTTTTGAAAGCAAAAACAGGGAAAGTGGTGAGAGTGAATGTTTTCCAGCACGAGAAGCCATTTAAGGGGGGGAGAGATCTGGGAGACGAACAGAGAGGCGATTGCTGTTTCTCCTTTGCACCCTATGAACAAGAGCAGGGGCGGGGAGAAAAAGATGCACGCAAAGAAAACAGGGATCCTATGGGGACGGAAGGTGCGTTAAAAACATGCATTTTCCTGAGCCTCATGCGGACGCTTATTCCTGATTTGCATGGCACTTTTAAAGTCCACTTCAGTAGAGTCACAGTAGAGTGACAGTGGAGAAGTAAATAAGTCTTTTGGGGACTCCCCCTAACTGTATGTAAAACAATCACAGCTATTATGTTTATCATCTCTATAATCTCTCTACTAATAGTTAGATTTGCAAATGAATCTTGGAGACAGACACTGCAAGTGACCTGATTTTATGAGCCATGTTTCTCAGAGGAGTTTAAACTATTGGCCAGACGACTGTAAAATTCCTGCTTTTGTTTCACTTCTGTGAGCCCATCCCTGTTCACTGCACACAAGTGTAGCAATATAATAGAAATTATTGGGGACTGAAGAGTTAACAGTTTAAGAGGAAATGAAGGAGACTAGGGCAAAGCCCACTTTGGAGAGAGTTGAGCCAAGCAGACTGAAAAAAACTATATCAAAACACAATGTATGGTGCTTATTTAGTTCAATAAATATTAGCTATTTCAACAATACTGTTTTAATCCACATTTGTTCCATCTTCAGAGGGAGAGATCATATCAGCAAAATGACTAGACATTTTCTTTTCATATTATCTAACCCAAGTGTGTATTTTCTAGGTTATGTGGAAGGAAAACTACTTGTTACTTTACTGCTATATTCTCTCCCTCCAAAGGTGGATCACAGGTGGATAAATACTTAGATGTAGCTGGGCTCCTGCTTGCTTCATAGCCAGCCTGCCTGTCTGCCTACCTACTTACATATGCATTTTTTATCCTGGGGTGTTTTTCCACTGTCACTAGAAGTACCCATTAAGTACCCATTAATGGGTACAAAAATGCCATTTCGTACCCATTAATGGGTACGAAATGGGTACTTTTAGTGATAGTGGAAAAACACCCCTGCACTAACTCAAAGGTTTTGGACCAGGTTGCACCCATAAAAACAAAACTTAAAATGAACACATTTGAAACAACTAGGATATGACTTGCACATGGAAATAACACAAATGAAATCCCATGCACAATAATGAAGACATTGTTTAAAATACCTATTGCTGTCTGGCTTCTGTATTATGCTCATACTAGGGTTAATTAAAATAATAAATAATGGCCAAGCAGAAGGGGTGTCATTTTCCTGAAACCATGAAAAGAGGACACTTCTGGCCTAGGCTACTGTCAGCTCCCTGTTAGATAGCCTGTGTCAATAAAGGAAGAGTTATAGAAAAATAGTTAAGCAGAAGGAAAATTAACCCACCACATGTCCAGGAGAGCTAACCACAAAGAGGGCTAACTCACCACAGGAATGGAAGATTAGCTAACCACAGGGAGTAAAGCCCTTGTGTAACAGATAGAAGAAGAAATACCCTGCTTTTCTCACCCATTTAAGGGGACTCTATTCTTCTGTCCACAACAGAACACCCTGTGAAGTAGGTGGGGCTGTGAGAGCTCAGAAGAGAGCTCTGACTAGCCCAAGGTCACCCAACTGGCTTCATGGAGGAAGGCGGAATCAAACCTGGTATTCCCAGATTAAGAGTCCGGCTCCCTACCCACTAGACCAAACCACTAGACTAAGATAGGCGTGTGCAATGGGGAGAAACTGAACTTTCATATACTTTATGACAACACAAAGCCCCAAACACACCCTTGTAAGGAAGCTTCATGAATCTTGTAGTTTTTTAACTAGATGTGCACTTGTGCTGTTGAGTTCAATAGACAGGAAATGATATAAACCCATCAGGTTGGAGGAAGGTCAGATACATCTGGCAGTTTGCATGTGTTAATTGTGCAGCTTAGCTTTGGCATAGTAGGGCACTTGCTCGCCCTTTCAGCTGATTGTATGAAGACAGCCTTTGTTCCAGAATGTAAGCCTCCTTCTTTCTCTTATTAATGGGGCTTGGGGTCTCCAAACCACCTTTCCGGCAACAATGAGACCAGTAGAGTTTGGCACCATTAAGTTTCTTATGTGAAAATTAAGGGATAATCATCAGTCCTTAGGTAACAAAAATGGGACTAGTTATCTCCAGATACAAGGGAACAGACGAGTGGAAAAATTATTTTTTTTAAAAAAACAGTAAACTGCAGAATGCTGACCAACTGGAACACAGAGTGAAATATATGAAATGTTTTACTGTGGGGGAAAGGCCCTGCTGGTTAACTAGAACCAATAAACATCATCAGGTTCCACTTCTACTGTCTAATGATCCTTAGAAATCCAGGATGTTTGGTGAACTAATGAATAACCACAATCTAAAGAGTGGGTGGGTGGGAAGTCTGACCAGGCAAGATATCTATGGATAACATATATCAAGAAGAGAATACTTTTTGTTTAGTTCCATCCCATCCATTTGTTTTTAATTTATTTAATTAACTGAAGGGCTTGGGGATGTTCTGACCTTGTGTTTTTGTTTGTAAAACAGCTTCATGATCCCAAGATGGGAAGAGGTGTAAAAATATTCTAAATAAACAAATAAACATATCAGTGATCCAATTTCTTTCCTTTATTCCTTTATTTATTGCCGCTCAAAGCCTCTCAGTGTATATCTTCCACCGTGCTGCTACTCTAAGCCTTGAAACATAATTTGTATTAGGTCCCATCCCCATGCAAAACCATTTGGAAACCTTTGGGGGCTGTTTGGGCATGGATGGGATGGGCACGGGACCTTTATTCCACATCGGAAGTAAAACCAGAAGTGGAATAAAGTTTTTTTCCAGCCCAGATCGTGAAAGGGGGGGGGGTGCAGAGGGTGCAGTGTTCTCCATTTTCCAGGGGGGCAATAAGGTTGCCCCCCAGGAAAACGGAGAACACTGAAGCCTCTGAAAGTGGCTGAAGCCATGACTCCCCCCCTTATTTACCAGAGATGCACTCCTTCGCTTGACAGCTGGCTTGACAGATCTTGCTCAGCTGAGTGCATTCAGCTAAATCAAGCCCTTCCTTACCCACCCCTGCCTTGAAAATAGGGAGATAAGTCAAGGTGTGTGTGTCATGCTTGTAGCCTTGGCATTCTTGAAATAGGGTTGGAATTACCTCTATGGAAATGGTAGAAAACCAAGCCTCTCCAGCCTGCCTCTGCTATCAGCATTTTCAAAAGTCAGCAGCTGCGATCTTCAACAGACATGGCAGGGGCACCAAGCACACCCCACCTCCCAATGATGTGGGTGCCAATCTCCTCCCCGTTAGCCTGCAATCGTTCTGGCTTGCTGAGCAATGTGTGCCAGTCCCCAAACCATGCTCAGACTTGTTTAAACAGGTACAAAATTTGGCACCCTTCTGGCATGGTTTGGGGGTGTTTGGTACGCTTCTCGAGGACTAAATCCAAAACCCATGGGGACAGACAGTGCCAATCCTGCATTTGGAACCATGCCAAAGTTGCATGGGGATGGGGCCTTAGTGATTTCTCTATTATTGGTGAAGCTTTCCCTATGTTTTCTAGGAATGTTTTTGAGTGTATGTGTGTGTAGGTGATACCATTATGGTAAAATGGAATGCAATTCTTAAAATACCTTACAGTGTATTCATATTTTGTATTTCAGAAAAGAGACTTCTGAATTTAAATCATGTAACCAAACAATGACTCTTTCGGAATGTGAGCACCTATTTTGCTTCTTTATACTGACACAAATGAATTTTTCCTTTGTGGCATATAATCATTTATTTATGACTATGAATCCTCAAACAATTGATCTCTCTCTTTCTATATATATATATATATATATTTGCATGGAAATTATTTCTGAATAGGTCTTTTAACTGAAGACTTTTTTATAGGTATGCTTGAGATGAATTATACGCCTGAAGAATCAAATAATTATTTGTATTTGAGAATGATGTATAAATAACACAGACTGAAGACTGAGTTGGATCATTGTAAAATGCAATTTCAGAGCTTACATTCATCTCGTGGTACAAGAAATAGTTAACATCAATGGTATTTGCAAGTGTAGCACAGATATGTTAAGATACCTTATTGATCTTTTCTTTGAGTTCAGGTCTCATTCTCTTTTCATTTTTTGCACAGAGCAAATACTTCCCATTGTATGGTTTAAATTTGTAAACAAGAAATTCTACCTGTCTCCCACTCATTGTTATAAGATAAACAGGGAAAATTCCTGTTCAGGTTCCGATGACAAAAAAAAAAAAGTGATATAAATGAATGTCAGATTATTCTAAAAATGAAGTTCCTAAAATTATCTGGGAGTGAATGATATATTTACTACTTTAAGGTATAACCTGACCAACCATCTAAGTCTGTACATTTTATCCACAGCTGGCTATTTCCATATGTAATTGACTTGTCTACTTTTTCTTTTTTGCACTTTACTTCCCATCCCTGGGAAACAAAGGTCAGAATGGACCATGTATGCACTAAACATCCACACTTGTAGATGCTCAGTGCAAACGTAACCCTCCTCAATTCTCCCCAAAATTTACCTTAAGTACATTTTTGGATCCTGGGGCTGGGGATGGCCCAGTGTGTGTGCACTCTGCCATCACTGGGCAACAGCATGATGCACTGTATCAAGTGTTCCTCTGGCACCAGGAAGAAGTGCTAATGCTGTGTCTGGGGCCATACCAGCTCCAGCACTAAAACAGGTAAATGCTCCCACATGGAAGGAGATGTTTCTGGCAAAGAAAAGGCTCCTTCAAGTGCAGATGTTCTGTGTGGGAGTATTCCCCATGTGAACTACAAGGGCAAGTTTGAATCAAGCCAATCAGACCAAGTCTCCTCTTAACAAGAAAAATGGCTTCTGTGAGGGCATCATGATTGTAGTCCCCAAAGACACCTTCCTATCTCCATTCTGAAGTGTGGAGGTGTAGTTTGAAGCAACAAACCAAGGCACCTGTGGTGAGGGAAATAATGTCCAGCAGAAATGGAGGTTCAAGTGGCAGTTATGCCTGAAGTTGGGGCAGGAACTCACCACAACATGATTCTTGGCACTGCATGCGGAGAGACAGCAGACAATGGGCCTTTCCGCATCGGCCGCTGAAAAACGGATCTATAAAAATCCGTTTTCTGGCAAAACGTTTTCTCTCTGAATCTGTCCCAAATAGGGACAGAATCTGTCCCAACAGGTGTGAATACAGTTTCTAAGAAAGACTCCAACCACTTGGAATCTTCTCCTTCAGAACCAGTAACTTTTTCTGCAATACAGATTATATGAATAAGAAGAAGATGAGTACACAGGTGGAACCATAGAGAACCCTGGTACAACCTTGTTTTGAAGTGTTACAAGACCTTGCTAAGTCCAATTAAAAAAAACCCCACATTTGTCTATATAATTACAAGGATTCCAGTCCAACTCAGTGACACCTAATAAGGACAATACCATCATGCATATTTCTCGATCCTAACTTAGGAACCACCAGATCTCATGTTAAGAATGTGCAATTTACCTATAGTCCAGAATAGTGCTTCTGGAAGGAAAATAATTCACCCCCACCTATAAATGATACTTTGCATTTTAGATATCGTAGCAGTGATGATTCTTCTTTCCATGTGCTCAGGCACTCTTGGCATGCTCTGCTCTATGAGTTCCTGCGCATTTCACCTTAGACACTTGGGAAAATGTGAAGTAATGGATTACTCCTCAGCAAAGTCCTTAAAACAACTATTTTTTAAATCCAGAATATTGAGTTACAATGCAGCTAATGGAGAATCTTTAAACCTGTCTGTCAAACTGAAAGCTCCTGAGCATTCCAGGTACATTTTTAAACCTTTCTGGATGCACCCCTAAGCATTTACATTGTAAATAATGTTCTGTATTGGAGGACATTTATTACTGTTACTTATCAAAATAATAGTCTGATTCTTGTTTAACATACACCCCAGAGAACCTCAGTGCAAGGGACTTTTTCAACCTCTTTGGGAGAGCTTAGTTCTAAGGCTTTAATTTTGATTCTCCGAACCTCTATAGTATTGCACTAGATAAATCAGTGCTGTGATTTCTAATAAGGCAGCTTAAATAGCTTCAGGAATATGTAGATAATCTGGAGCAGGGAGGAGACAACAGTTCAATATCTCCTAAGACCTTAAATAATTAGAAGTGTATCAAAATGCTTAAACTGAATTCTTCAGTGTGATGGCTAAATAATATTTCAGTGTACCATAAGGAGGGGGGGGAGCATGCTTTCTGATATAAGGACTACCCGGCAAGGACAAATTCAGTCCAATCTCCCTTCTAATTCTGTTACCTCCTTATACTTAAAATATCCATATAATTCATTCATCATTCTATCCATTTAAGTATAGGTGAGATCAGATTCTTAAGTAAAGCCTATGTCTTGGCCTTACATATAGCCACAAGCTTGTAAGCTTAATTGAAATGTATGGCAGCAAGGAAATCTTTATCTATACTTTGGCAGATTGATAACAGTGACTGTTATCTCTATTAGTGGAAACCTATTAACTAGTGCATACACAGGCTTGCTATGGTTGACTACCGTTATTCCTTTAGGCACTGACATTATTCACGTGATCAACCCCATAGAGTTATTCTGAGTATGCAAAGCAATGATACTATGACTTTCATATTTCCTTTCGTAATTACTTTTAAACAGGTGAGATCCTAACAATCAAAATGAGTAGAATATAAAGAAAATTACAAAAATTAACACGGTCTATGAAGCATAGCCTTTTTGTGTGGTCAGTCAGGAAAACAAAGCAACCCCATATTCCTCTGATTTCTTTAATCACAGAATAACAGAATTCAGAAGACAAATCTGTTTTTCTCAAAAAGGCAGAATTGCTGCTTTAAAAATCTGAGGAGAAAACTGGTCCTCCAAACATTAAGGGTGTTTTACCACTGCAGCCCTTAGATCCGGATCTAAGAAGATCCGGATCTAAGGAATGGGTACATTCCTTAATCCAGATCTAGTAGATCCGGATTAAGGGAAGCACCCAATGTGCTTCCACGGGAGGTGTAGCACCCATTAGCAATGGGTGCTAACACCCCTGCTGTGGAAACAGCTTTGCACCCATGTGGGGAATCCGGATCGACCCCCAAGGGGTCGGTCCATTACCCCAGGTGTTTCAGGGGGCGGGGGGGGGGGTGCAGTCTTCGAAGCCACTTTGAATTGACTTCAAAGTCAATTCAAAGTGGCTTCAAAATGACTTTGAAATGACTTCGAAGTGGCTTCAAAGTGACTTTGGAGCCTAGGTTTAGGGGGACCCCAATGGGTGCATCCCCTCCCCCTAGCCTCCTTTGGACCCCATTGCCTGTTTCCAGTGGAAACAAGCTCCCTTTAATCCAGATTTTCTGTCAGAAAACCCCATTGTAGACCCCATTAATGGGGCCTACAGAAAATCCAGATTAAAGGCCAGAATGTACCCATTAGATCCAGATTTCCCCAGCGGCAGTGGAAACAATCAGGTCCCAAATGGGTGCTGTGGTGGAAATGGGATCATCTGGCTCACACCCAAATGGGTCCTAAATGGGTGCAAAAATGGGTACTTTTTGACAGTGGAAAAACACCCTAAATGTCCTACTAGTTTAAGTGTATTAAAATTTGAAACCCAGAGTTCACATCTGGGGCTCCTCTCCACCCTATGTAACAGAAGCTCTCTACCCATTTATTCTGAACCACTGCAATATTTTGTGAACAAGCATGTATTTGTTACAGAGAAAAGTAGAACTATTTTGAGACCTGGTAAAAATGCTCATAACTTTGCTATCACTGTGACAAACTGCCAGACAAATGCTGGGTGTGAAGAAAAAAAAAAGTGAGGAATTGGCTATGGTGAACTCCCACAAGTCCTCTTCAGTTACAAACTGAAGGAGCCCCATTCATAGCTGGCTAGCCATGTTTTTGGGAAAATGCCAGCATTCTGTAAAGATACATTATGCTCCTACACTGTTTGATAAAAGTACAAGAATAAAAGTAAAGTATCTGTTACTTTTTGCAAACATTCTTTTCCACCAGTCCCAAAGGTGACTCTTCACGTGGACACCACCAGTTGGTCAACATCAAAATCAGACTGATTATACACTTGATGATATTCATCTCCATGGATGGAGAAGCTTTGAACAGACGGTAAAAACAGGACCCAGAGCTGATTGTGGCTTTGAGCATGAGCTTCGTATTGCAAAATTGAAAATAGAAGGTAGGAAAAAACCATTAGATCATGGAGGTATGATCTACATAATATCCCTTAAGAATATGCAGTGAAGGTGCTAAACAGATCTAGGAATTAGATCTTGTAGACAGAGTGCCCAACGATAGAGGTTCTTGACATTGTACTGCAGAGAGCAGCACAAAATATCCCACAGAAAGAAGAGCAAGAAAGCAAAATTCAGACACTGCCATGGTTTTAATATGTTTAATATGGGATTAGTTGTAGTGTGTTCATTTTATATGTTGTGCCCTGCCCTGAGACCTTTGGGTATAGGGTGGGATAAAAATGCAAACAAACAAACAAACAAAATGGCTGCCTGATGGGGTTTTGCAGATAGCTGATGAAAGTAGGAAAAGTTTAGGCATTTTGAAAGGCAGAAAAGGAAAGATACATCCAACTGCATACAGACTTCCAGTCCATAACCACACCCTAACAAGACAGTTCAGCAGGAAGCTCAGGACATTTCCAGGCTGTTCTGGCTTAGTCACATCTATTGTAGAGTGGGGACAGGCTTGCTTAAGCTGCTGTCTCTAATTCCAAGACCCAGGCTGCCCTCCATGAGAGCAGAGGCCACAGGGAGACAGGGGCAAGGATGCTCAATGTTAGATCCAGGGGAAGGACCATGGAGGCAGAGTGGGGGCTAAGGACAGATGCCACTTTTGGACTTGCTTTTCTCATGCCACTTCCACCAAGCTGAAGCTGCAAGACCCTGCGCCTCACTAGTATGGGGCATGATTCTAATCAGGGAGGCCACAATTAAAATTACTTATTTAAACAGGTCTACTGACAGACCATTGAGCCCTGCTCCAGACCACAGAAGGACAGAGAAGGACAACTGGGGAACTCACTTCAGTGGCAGACCAATGCATGCTTCCAAAATGGGTTCCCCAGTGGTTCTGAGGCTAGATACAAAGTTCCTGGCCCTTTGGATCCCAGCCTCGAAGCTTACATGAGCTTCAATGGGGTGGGATAGTGGCTGATCTGGACCCATGCTATAATGCAGATAGATGTTCAAACTATTGTGCCTGGCTGGTTCAGACCCACTGGTTCATACCACAGAGAGGCACATGCAGGAAAGGACAAACTTAGTATATACTCGTTTTTAAAGAGTAATGTGTTTTGAGTGCTAGAATGATAAATCTCTAATATTTTAAAACTACCTTCCCATCCCTCCTCAAAAAATACCCAAAATAGCACCCTCTTGTCATAATCTTTGTATTTCCTTGAGCAATCTCATACATATTGGTCCCTATGTGGCTCATAAAGAGCTTATGAACTTAAGCATAACTCAACGCAATCAAGAAAATCATTTATCCAGCCAGTGTGTTCGACTATCCCATTACATAGCTCCTTAACATCATCTGCAAACTGCTACAAATTGCAAAATAGCATTTTTGGCAGCATTTTAAGCAAGCTGCTATTTTCATTGGTATGAAGCCCGGAGGATATGCATTATCAACCCATAAAACAGAATGCATTCAAGTAATGTCAGGATTATGTCATATTCAAAAGAGAGACAGAGAGAGTAGAAATTTGTATGGTTTATCATTATCTCACCCTCTTATATTTGGACTAGCAGCAGCCAGAGTTTTTATTGGGTTAGTATTATCTCATCCAGTTCTATTCACGGACAGCAACTGCGGATGGTGTAATCAGGCATAGGGCCATACATGTGGTTTTCTAACCTTTTCTTGTTCAATATAAATCTCTGCAATTAACTTCTGTTTTAGGCATGAGTGCTGTTCATGTAATTTGATTTAATCAAATACATGTATCTGAGAATTAATGTTACAGAGGTGAGGAAATGGGGAACCTACAGTTCATTAAGGTTTTGAGATGAAAAGGGTGGGCTTGGCTGAGAAAAATTCTGATCTTCTGTTCTGACTGTAAATATAATTTCCTTTATACATTTATTTATTATTTATTTGTACTTCTATCCTGCCCTATATCCAAAGGTCTCTGGGCGAGTTACAATATTATAAAAATCTTAGACAGGTCCCTGCCCTCAGGCTCACAATATAAAGATTGTATACACTGGATCAAGGCTGGTGACATGCCAAAGTATCAAGTACATATTCTGGCTTGTGTATGCCATTTAGGGTGCACAAACAAGAACATGCCTGCCTCGATCAGACTCAATGGTCTGTTCTCACAGACCTTTTCTGTACTGCCGAAATTATGGAATAAAAACACAAGAGAAGCCCTCTTGCGTTAGGCCACAACCCATCTAGTCCAGCATTCTGTCCCACACAGTGGCCCACCAATTGCCCATGGGCATCTCAAGCAGAAGATGAGAGCAAAACCTTCACTTGCTCTCGAATTCCAGCAAATGGCCTTACAGGCATCCTGCCTGTCTCTCCAGCCTGGAGGATGTACCTAGACATTGATTCTAGTAGTCATTGATCATCCATGAATTTGTCTAATCCTTCCTTAAAGCCATCTAGGCTGATTGCTGTTACCACCTCTTCTGGCAGCAGATTCCATTCACCCTGGGAGTGAAGAAATACTTCCTCTTTTCTGGTCTGGCTCTCCTACCCAGCAGCTTCTTAAAGTGCACCCTGGTTCCAGTGTTGTGTGACAGAGAAAAGAATTTTTCTCTATCCACCTTCTCTATAGCATGCATGATTTTATATACTTCAATCAGGTCTCCTCTTAAACACCATCTTTCAAGGCTGAAGAGGCTCAGTCGTTGCAGTCCGATTTTATAAGAGAAGTGTTCCAGCCCCCTAATCATTCTGGTTGCCCTTTTCTGCACCTTTTCCAGGTCGAAAATATAATTTTTGAGGTGTGGCAGCCAGAACTGTACACAGTATTCCAAATCTGCCCTCACTATAGGAATGCAATGCACATTTTAGTGCAGACTAGGGCAAGTCCTGTTCACACATTCCATTGAATGAAGCGTGGACAGGGTTAGGGTGCTGAAAATGGTGCCATAGAACCACCCCTGATCCAGTATAGTGGATCACATAGACAAACAGGTGGCATGCCTCTTTGGTCTGGTACATTATTTCAGCAGTATTCCAGGAAATATTCCTGGAAGTGGATTTGCTCCTAAACTGGTCAGTCCAGAAATTGTGAAGGCCAGGAATGAAAGTTCCCAATCTTCAGAACTTTGGCATTATATCTGAGGGCTCTTTGGAAGCAGCAGCAAGGGTTGAAGCAGACAACTCTGTCCTGCTCAAGAGACACCTATCACACCTTGGGACATGTGTTCTAGTACACCACATGTAAGTGAAGACACAGCTTGCTCTGCTTGTAGTCTTCCAACAGATGGTTTTGGGAGGCACGTCACCTCCTGCTGCCGTTAGGGTAGAAATCACAGTGTTCTGGGGATGAAACAGAAAACTGAGCTATTTTAATTTATTTTAATGCAGTTATATCTCACCTTTCCTCCAAAGAATGTAAGGTGATGCACACTGTTTCTTCTACTTTTTTCCAACAACTCTACATATTAGATTAGGACTATGACTAACCCAGGATCACCCAGACATTCCTTCATAGCTCAGTGGGATTTATACCCAGGGATGCTTCAATTTTAATGTAACTCTGTAGCCACTATATTATACTGACTGCTGACATTTCATATAGCACAAGTTATTGACAGACTGGAAACCCTTGGAAAACTATTTCCCTGGTTTTTGGCTAGATGAAGATATAGCTTTTTCTCCCCACTTTCAGACACTTTGATTTAATGTGTTTCTATGTGGCTTAAAATGTTACCTGTCCTGAGAGCTTCGGGTATAGGGCAGGATAAAAATGTAATGTACAGTGTGTAAACTACGTATGTACACAAATGTCTGGATTTTCAGTAATTGCTCAGGGTATGTTTCCTTACATTACAGTGGACCACTTAGTGGAATTGCTGCCCCAGGGTGTTGGTTAACACGGATCAATTCAAAGGAGGTATTCACCCAGGGAATTGTCCCCAAAGTGATGGCATCATAAACTGCCTGTGTCCACATTTGCCATAGAACAAACTAACACATTGCTGGGATTCTAGAGTAAGAATAGGCTTGTCCTTGTCTAAGCTTGAGATACCCATGATCATTTGGTGGGCCACTGTGTGGGACAGGATGCTGGGCTAGATGGGCTGTGGCCTGATCCAGTAGGGCTTCTCTTATGTTCTTATGATGTCATAACTCATTTCAAAAAACAGCTTGAGACTTCTTTTTTCAGTTTGCTTATGACTGATTATTGTGATTTATCATATTTATATGTCATCTGATGTGATTGCTATTTTTTCTTGTTGTTAGCGGTTAGCCGCCTTGAATCTATAGAAGTAGGTGCAATATACCTATGAGTATAGGGCAGGATAAAAATACAAACAAATACAAACAAATATATTAATATATCCTAGTAATCAAAATATGGAAAATAAACAAGATGAGCTTGAATTTTAAAGAATTCAACAGCTTGTGGAATATCTCTACTCCAGTCTGAAATGCAGATAGGCTGCAACAGTGAGTTCTCCAAGAAAGGATACAAACAGATTATCCAGAATTGTAGAACACATGTCAAGAAGCCTAAAGCACAGAACTGAGAAGAGATAAGAACATAAGAACATAAGAGAAGCCTTGCTGGATCAGGCCACAGCCCATCTAGTCCAGCATCCTGTCGCACACAGTGGCCCACCAAATGCTCATGGGCATCTCAAGCAGAGACAAGGACAAACCATCTCCTGCTCTCGAGTTCCAGCAGATGGCCCTAGAAGCGCCCCATTTCCTCCCCCGCCCTCAGCCTGAAAGATGCACCTAGGCATTCGTTCTAGTAGCCATTGATACATCTGTCATCCATAAATTTGTCTAACCCTACCTTAAAGCCATCCAGACTGGTAGCTGTCACCACCTCTTCTGGCAGCACATTCCATAGGCCAATGACCCTCTGTGTGAAGAAATACTTCCCCCTGTCAGACCTTACGCTCCTACCCATCAGCTTCATAGAGTGCCCTCTGGTTCTAGTGTTGTGCGATAGAGAAAAGAAATTTTCTCTATCCACCTTTTCTATGCCGTGCATAATTTTATATACTTCAATCAGGTCCCCTCTCAAACGCCGTCTCTCCAGACTGAAGAGGCCTAGACGTTGCAGCCTGGTTTCGTAAGGGAGGTGTTCCAGACCCTTAATCATTCTGGTTGCCCTTCTCTGCACCTTCTCTAGTTCCACAATATCCTTTTTGAGGTGTGGTGACCAGAATTGTACACAGTATTCCAAATGTGGCCTCACTATAGATTTATAAAGGGGCAAAATGACACTTGCTGACTTATTTTCTATTCCCTTCCTAATTATTCCCAGCATTGAATTTGCTTTTTTCGCTGCTGCCGCACACTGGGTTGACACCTTCATTGAACTGTCCACCAAAACCCCGAGATCCCTTTCCTGGCGTGTTGCAGAAAGCTCAGACCCCATCAGTTTATAGACGTAATTTGGATTCTTGGCCCCAATGTGCATTACTTTACACTTGTTAAGATTAAAGCACATTTGCCACTTGGTTGCCCACTCACCCAATGCTAAGAGATCCCTCTGGAGCTCTTGGCAATCTCTTTCAGATTTTACTACCCTAAATAATTTAGTATCATCAGCAAACTTTGTTATTTTACTATGTACCCCTTTTTCTAGATCATTGATGAATAAATTAAAAAGCATTGGTCCCAGTACTGAGCCTTGAGGGACCCCACTTTTTACTTCTTTCCACCCTGAGAAATTGCCGTTTACTACTACTCTCTGCTTTCTGCCCTTAAGCCAGTCACAAATCCAGGACAGAACCTGTCCTTTTATTCCATGGCTGGTGAGTTTACTCAGTAGCCTTTGATGTGGGACTTTGTCAAAAGCCTTCTGAAAGTCCAGATAGACAATGTCTACTGGTTCACCTTTATCCACGTGTTTATTGACACTCTCAAAGAATTCCAACAAATTTGTGAGGCATGATTTACCTTTGCAGAAGCCATGCTGGCTTTTGTTCAGCAATGCCTGCTGCTCCATATGCACACTAATTTTGTCTTTAATAATGGTTTCCATCACCTTACACGGAACTGACGTTAAGCTAACTGGTCTGTAGTTGCCTGGATCACCCCTGGATCCTTTTTTGAATATTGGTGTTACATTTGCTACCCTCCAGTCCTCAGGTACGGAGCCTGATGTTAGGGAAAGATTATATATTTTTGCTAGAAGTTCGACAATTTCGCATTTGAGTTCCTTAAGGACTCTTGGATGAATACCATCTGGTCCCGGTGACTTGTTAACATTTAGTTTATTAAGACATGCCAGGACCTCTTCCTTGGTTATTTCTGTACAGTTTAACTCTTCAGAAAACACAGGCTCAGCTACTGGCATGTGTCTTCTGTCTTCCTCCGTGAATACGGAAGCAAAAAATTTGTTTAGTCTCTCTGCAATCTCCGTGTCTTCTTTAATTACCCCTTTCTCTCCTTTACTATCTAGTGGTCCAACTGCTCTCCTGGTTGGATTCCTACTTCTGATATACTTAAAGAAGTTCTTGTTATTTCTTTTGATGTTTTTAGCAATGTGCTCCTCAAAATCTTTCTTAGCTTTCCTAATGGCCGTCTTGCATTCGTGTTGCCAGTGCCTATGTTCCCTCCTGTTCTCCTCATTTGGACAAGCCTTCCATTTCCTAAATGAACTCTTCTTGTTTTTAATGACTTCATCTACTGCATTTGTGAGCCACATTGGTTTCTTCTTGGACCTAGAAGTCCCCTTTCTTCTTTTAGGAATGCATTCTAGTTGCACTTCCGTTATTGTGTTTTTAAGTAGTCTCCATGCATTTTGAAGTGATTTAACTCTTTTGACTTTCCCTTTCAATTTCCTTTTCACTAATTTCCTCATTTTGGGGAAGTTTCCCTTGTGAAAGTTTAAGGTCTCTGTGTTAGACTTTATTAAGAACTTACTCCCTGTATTTAAGTTGAAGGTTATTGCATTGTGGTCACTGTTCCCAATTGGATCAGCTACAGTGACGTCCTTTACCAGGTCCTGAGCATTACTTAGGATCAAGTCCAGGACTGCATTTCCCCTGGTTGGTTCCATGACCATTTGTTCCATGGAACAGTCATTTAGCAGGTCTAGGAATTTTCTCTCTCTTTCCTGAGTTGAACAGGAGTTCACCCAGTCTATGTGAGGATAATTGAAGTCCCCCATTATAACTACCCTATCTTTATGGGCTACCTCCTTTACCTCCTTCTCCAATTGTTCATCTCCTTCGGACGTATGGTCGGGAGGACGGTAGCATGTCCCTATTGTTAGACTTCCTTTTTGGCTTGGTATTTTTATCCACACTGCTTCTGTGGAAGAGCCAGACTCACTTGGACATTCCAGTTCATAAGATTCTATCTCTTCTTTAATATACAAGGCTACACCACCTCCATGTCGCCCTTCCCTGTCTTTCCTGTACAGTTTGTATCCTGGGATGACTGTATCCCATTGGTTTTCGCTGGTCCACCAGGTTTCAGTTATGCCAATAATATCAATCCTATTTTCCATAACTAAGCTTTCTAGCTCCCCTATTTTGGCTCGAAGGCTCCTGGCGTTTGCATATATACATTTGTATTCATTCCTTTTGACCAAGTTCTGCCGTCGAGGAACATGTGAAACTAATCCCGCACTTAGCTCAGCATTTTCTGCATGTTTCCAGCCCTCCTCACTTGAGGGTGCGCTCTCCCGAACCGGATGCTGCCCAGCTCCTGTCGGCTTTCCCCCAGGGATCAGTTTAAAAGCTGCTCTGCAACCTTTTTAATGTTAATCGCCAGCAATCTGGTTCCCTCCTGGTTCAAGTGTAACCCGTCCCTCTTGTACAGGTTTGGCTTGTCCCAAAAAGTTCCCCAGTTCCTTACAAATCTAAACCCCTCCTCGCGACACCACTGCCTCATCCACGCATTGAGGCTCCTGAGCTCTGCCTGTCTAGCTGGCCCTGCACGTGGAACAGGTAGCATTTCTGAGAATGCGACCCTAGAGGTCCTGGACTTTAGTCTTCTACCTAACAACCTAAATTTGGCTTCCAGGACGCTCCGTCTTGCCTTCCCAACATCATTGGTACCGACATGTACCATGACGACTGGCTCCTCCCCAGCACTGTCTACTAACCTATCTAGATGTCGCGTGATGTCCGCAACCTTTGCACCAGGCAGGCAAGTCACCATGCGGTCAACACGCCCATCACAAACCCGGCTCTCTATATTCCTGATAATCGAATCTCCCACTACAAGAAGCCCCCCTCCCACTACCCGTGGAGGAGTATCCTCGGTGCAAGAGGACACAGGCACATCCACTGAGGAAGGGGTCCCAACTAAGGGAGCCTGCCCCTCTTCCTCGGCTTGATGTCCTCCCTGCCTGAGGCTTCGACTCTCCGAGGCAGCTGGAGAGCTGCTTGTCATGGAGTGGGATGCTCCTACTGCATCCCTGAAGACCTCACCCTCAGCCCTCCTACTCTCTATCTGCTTCTCCAGGTCCGCTACCTTGGCTTCGAGGGAAGAAACATGTTCCCTGAGAGCCCGGAGCTCATTGCACCGAACACATACCCACAACTGCTGCCCCATGGGCAGGTAGTCATACATATGACACTCAGTGCAAAACACTGGGAAGCCCCCCTCCCCCTGCTGGCATTCTACCTTCATTGTATTTAATAGATTTGTGTTATTTATGAAAAATTACCTAAAAAAAAAAACTCTAAAACACTTTCTTTAAGATAAACTTTGGTTATGCTATATTATGTTTCGCGCGCCATTAGGCGCGCGGTCCCCCAAAACTGTCCAAAAACCAGAGGACTTACCTCCCACACTTACCACAGCACAGCAGCAGTTTTCCCAGGTTATTTTGTCAAAATCCCAGTTATTTTCTGGTTAGTTATAGCAGAGAGATCTTCCTCCCACGGAGTTTACTCTCAAGATACATTTAGGAACAGAAGAACTATGCTTATGATTAACAGCTGCTAGAGATAACATGTGAGACAGCAGATACTTGTCCTGCATTGTACATTTTCTTGTACATTTTTAGAATTCGTGAACTTAGGAATGAATTTTGATTATGCAATGCCAGTCCATTCTGAAGAAAATGCACAAACCTCTCAAAGTGTAAAAAATGTATTTTCTGTTAATATGGCTAGCTGAACTCAATTAATCTCCAGAATTCCTTAGTGATCCTTGACCAGTAAAACTTCATACAAAAATTTGTAAACAGCAAAACAAAGGAAACAATAAAATATTATCAACATCTATAATGATACAATCCAAACTTCCCTTATGAGTTTCATTCTCCCAAACTTTGGAGATACACTATGGAGTTAGACAGACCTCCATAGCCAAGTACTGTAATCAAATCTGGATTACAATGCATGACAAACATCTACATTCTATGAAGCCAAGACCTGAAAATTTTATCTTAGTGAAAACAGAAGGTAAATGCTACATTTCTTACTGACCCTGCCACAGGAGAATGTCATACAAGATGTTTATCATCCAGAATATTAATTGGTTTCTTTTGGTGACTTTAACAGATAAAAATATTGTCTTGTTCTTAAAACACCTGATTAATGTACTAGTTCAGATTTTATTTTGTTACTTTATTTGGAACCCCAATGTCTTCAGTGAATTGCAGTTTGGGATTAGTTACATTTAATATTTAAAGGCATGCACATATACACAACTTCTAAGATGTTAAGTTCTTAGATTTACTTGTTTCATTTGAGAGAGCTTCATATAAAAGCAGCATCACCTTCTGCAAAATTTGTTGCATTGCATCAAAGGGCACCTACTAGGGGTGTGCATTTTTTTATTCACTTCACATCAAAGGAAATGTTGTAGTACTTCACATTTGTGCAAATGTAGCCACCGTGAATGTGGGCAGATCTGATTTCATGTCAAATATTCAACACATTTTCTCCTCACAAAAGGAAGACTCAGACTTTTTAAACAGTCCCATTGTATAAAAGTCAATGAAAAAGGTAGAGAGTCCAAGGGTATCTCTCATAACCAGGTGAAGACTGTGAGATATGCAAGTGATGCTCACAACCCCCAATTAGGTGGCTGTTGCCCTTCACTATATGCTTCCCATTGGCAGTGATTATGAAGCCACAAATAACACTTGGGTCCCAGCTCAACCAATCCATCAATTGGCAGTCCATGTCTTCTGACACGTGATTGTGATTATGCAGGCCAGGAACATGATCGGGGAGGACTCAGCTGTTCAACTGTTCAGGTCAAATCCCCAGTAGAGCAGTCTGGTATCAATCTGAAGCCCCTCAAAACTTGTAAGGTTTGGTTTAGTATCAAATCCCTCAAACTGCCCAAGTCCAGACCGAAGACTAAATCTGCATACATCTAATTTGAGACTGTCTCCAAATGGCTATTAAGAAGCTATCTAAACAAGTTTATAAACAACTAGAAACTTCTGGCCTTTCAACATTCAAAGCTGTGAAAAAAGGGTCATTTTGAAGTTTCTACCTAGTGCAGTGGAAACCAGAAATGGTCCCAGAAGATGTCCATTTTCAATCCGGTGAAAAATAGCATTGTATGGAAATTTTAGCAGGGGCAGAAAATGAAGGCACATCTGTCCCTGGAGTAGTTTATGGGTGTTTTTCCACTGTCAGAAAGTACCCATTTTTGCACCCATTAAGAACCCATTTGGGTGTGAGCTGGATGATCCCATTTCCATCACGGCACCCATTTGGGACACAATGGTTTCGACTGCCACTTGGGAAATCCGGATCAAATGGGTACTTTCTGGCCTTTTATCCAGATTTTCTGTAGACCTTATTAATGGGGTCTACAATGGGTTCTTCAGGCAGAAAATCTGGATTAAAGGGGGGCTGTTTCCACGCTTGTGTGGCAATGGGGTCTAGAGGAGGCTAGGGGGAGGGGGCACCCATGGGGGGGAGCCTCAAAACCTAAGCTTTGAAGTCATTTGAAGTCACTTCGAAGTCTGTGCAAAATAGCTCTGGAGCGTCTTTGGAGTCTGTGCTGATCTTCAGAGTGAACTTCGAAGTGACTCCGAAGTGACTCCAAAGTCACTTCGAAGTTCACTCTGAAGATCAGCACAGACTTCAATGGAGCTGTTTTGCACAGACTTTGAAGTGACTTTGAAATGACTTTGAAATGAGTTTGAAGCCACTTCGGAGATTGCACCACCTGTCCCCCCAAACACCTGGGGTGACAAGCAGACCCCTCATGAGTAGATCCGGATTTCCAAATGGGTGCTCCGGTGTTTCCACGGCAGGGAGGCTAGCACCCATTGCTATTGGGTGCTAGACCACCCATGGAAACACATTTGGTATTTCCCTTAATCTGGATCTACTAGATCCGGATTAAGGAATCTACCCATTCCTTAAATCTGGATCTTCTTAGATCTGGATTAAAGGAGCGCGGTGGAAAAACACCCTATCTCACTTTGTGTGAAGGCACTTCTGTTGGCAAATTCTGTCCTTTGTGAACTATCTGCAAACATGATGGGATGAGCACATCTGTCTGCCAGGTCTGAGGAGCCCTCAAGGAGTGTTCAATATCAGTGGGTGCTGGCAGGAGTAAATGATCAATTTGAAATAAAAATATTTTGCTTCCAATTAATTTAGAGCAAAATTTGTGTAAAATTGTTTTCTTTGAAGCTCACTCATTTTGCCCACTACTTGTGATTTATATATATATATCTATATTTTAAAATGGAATTTGAGAAACACTGTCTTTTAGATAAGATCTAGTCTTGAGTTTCTGCTCTCCAAAGTTCTTCATTTGGCAGGATACACACTACTTCAGTAGATCACATAATGGATCTTAGCATATGGGTGATATCGACAGCAGTAACATTTACTCATTAGATTAAGAAGCAAGGACAAATTCATCCAGTTTCCCAATTAATGTGAATTTACAAACTTCTTCTTTGCAAATCAATCTATGGCCCTTTCTTAGTGTGGCACAGGATAGGGCCTATGGGTGCTTCCCTTCTGCATGTTGTTGAGGGATGAGGGAGGCTTTCCCCTTCCTAGTATGCTCTGTCCACACAGGATGGAGCATAGACCAGGCTAGGCCACCCTCAAATGGCATCCAGGTCTAGTTTACCAAGAGATCTCAATGTGGAGGTCTGGTATACAAGACTATGGAGGAGTGAGGACAGTACACCTCTGTGGCCCAATGTACCACAGAGTGGGACACATTTCAGTAGTGTAACAAGGTGCACTGCTGAATAATCCCCTCTCCCCAGAAATCTGAAGTCAAGGAATTTTCATTTTTGGTCTTTGGAGTATTCATAGTTCTCCCATGTTGCCTCCAAAGCTTGGGCAAGCTTCAGAAATGGCATGGAACAGGCAATTCTAATGTAAACAGCCTTGTACTGTGCCAGGATTCACAACCCATCCTAGCTTGGGATGAATTGCAAATCTTGGCATGAAACAGGTCAACCTGTACCAAGTAGGCCATGTAAGTGTGGAAACAGAGTATGAACTGAAAAATAAGTACTTGAATGAGTTAAGTTAGAGAAATTGTTAGCAAATACATTTAAAAACAGGAATAAAGGTTATAAAATAATATGTGAGAATTTTTACTTGCAAAGAATTTGCAAAGAATTAAAAACAATGCAAGCTAATATAAAATTTAGGTAATGAAGAATGAGAATGATGGAATTATAAAAACAATGTTTATTAACTGACACCATATTAAGCAACAGTTTACTGCTGCTCTTTTCCTCTCTGATTCCCTCGCTTAAGATTATTCACATAAGTAGAATAATAGCATATAATTAAGGTTTATTTGTTGGTTTTGATATTTTATAGTAGATTGTAAATGGTTCATAAATATCAGAGTTAAAAATAGTGTAAAATTAAGAAATCATCAATCTCACTATGTCTATTTGCATTTAGTGCTGAAGCTATAAAACAATTGGTATAGGCCTTTTCCAATTATGGGCATCAATTAATAAGTATTTCAATGAAAATATAAGCACAAGGAGCCATCTTCCATGGTACAGATTAAAATCAGAGTCATAAAAGACATCCTTCTGTCACTGCAACTCCACAAAGATGCTTTTGTGTACAATTGCATGTATTATATACAACCCTTAGGTTGGCCCAGGTTTAAACCTCCTCAAAGTTAGGTTGACATGGAGACACAGTAAAAAGAGAGAAATAAATGATTTTTTTAAACCCCACACATACATAATTAAAATCAGTCACTTGCCTAACCATACTCAAGAGAATTCTACACAAGATTTTGGTAAAAGTATATGAGATACTTTTCCAAATAAAGTAACTACAGACATTTTCAGGCCTTCAAAGGTTAATGACTACCATTTTGGATTGAATTTGGAAGCAAATTGTTATTTAATGCAGGTAATAAAACATACATACATTCTACTCCTACCAAGCCATCCAACCTTCAACAGCTTTTAATCAATTTCATTGTTAAAGAGTGGAACGGATGCAATTACATTTGATGTTTCGATTCCAATTTTTCTTCTTCTTAATTATCAGTATGTAGCTTTACAAGCAGTGAAGTGTGCATTTGACCAGCAGTGCCAGTTAGCAGTCTAGCTGCTGCCTTCTGCACCAGCTGGAGCTTCAGAACCACCTTCAAGGGCAGCCCCATATAGGACATATTGCAATAGTCCAATCTAGAAGTTACCAGAGCATGGATCACTATGGAAACATTGTTTCAGTCCAAAAAGGGCCATTTTGAACTTTGGTGGTGGGGAGGTTACTTAGGGTACCATGAATAGATAGATCAGTGGATTCTAGATCAAATAAAAGCTAAATTTTCATTAAAAGCACAAATGGAAGCTAGAAAACTCTTGGGAGAATTTAAAGGAGAAGAAGAAAAAGCCAGCCAACTAGTAGGTGGATAGAATCAATTGCAACAGTGATGAAAACATTCCTAGCATGCCTAGAAAAGATAGTAGAAGACTTGTCAATCTTGAAAAAGCCAATTCATATTTGTTAGTGTTGTCCACTTGTCCACTATGCTGCCCTCTTCCTCAGCCCTTTCCTAGACTTGGACATCTGTACTAATTTTCATATTAAACAGTGCAATTTCTTTGTGTTGTGACTAGGCTAGATAGGGCTGCTGGGAATTGCCAGAGGTGGTGATTATGGTCACCAAGTGTCAGCTAAAATTAGGTGGTATCAAGTAAGCAGGCAAAACCATCAGTATGCTGATGATACCTAGCTCGATCTCTTCTTTCCATCTGGATCAAGAGGCCTGATGTGATCTAGATGTGGACCAATAAATTGAAGTTGAATTACAAGACAGGAATATTGTGTTTAGGGGTTTTAATTGGGAATACTCCTGGATTCGTTGCTATCACTGGAGGCTCAGGTGGTAGCAGTAGCCAGTCATGCCGCATTCCTACCCAGATTTGTTCACTAACTATGGACCTTCTTGGATAGAGTTAGCTTGGCTACAGTAATGCATGTCCTAGTTACCCCCAGACTGCAATTTAGTCTATGTGGGGCTGCTGTTGAAGATGTTTTGAAGGCTGCAATGAATGAAAAATGCTGCAGTAAGGCAGGCAGTTGCTTGGGACAGGTGATAATCCAACTGCTTATAAAGGAACTGCAATGTTGTGAATTTGCTACTAGGCCCAATTAAAGGCCTTAACACTAGGTTACAAAGCCCTAAACAACTTGTGCCTCAAATATCTAAAGGATCTCCACCTCATGTATAATAATATACAGAACTGCAGAAGATCCTCTCTTGATAGTGCCACCTCCATCAGTAATTAAAGGTGCGAGGGCACGAGAGGGCCTTCTCTGTAGTGAGTCTCAGGTTGTGGAATGACTTCCCCTCTGAGGACTATCTAGCTCTATCATATAGGCGTTCAGATATCTGGTAAAGACTCACATCTCCACTCTAGCCTTTGGCTTAATTGGTGATTGCCCTTCCCTTTCGGGCACTATAATCTGTAAGTTTTAATGGTTTTGATTCTAATAATGTTTTTATAGTGGTTTTGTTGTAATCTGTTCTGAGATCTTCAGTTATATAGGCCCTAGCCACACTAGTAGTTTAGGATGACCTCAGCCCGTCTTCATGTCAGGTTACTCACATTATTTTTATTTAATTCATTTTCCAAGCTGGCCTATCCCCATTAGATCATTCTAACCAGAGTCCTTTTTTCCAAAGGACTCAGCCTGTCGTGGCATTCCAGGACATCTTCACTTCCTCAGTTGTGAGCGGGAGGACAGGCTAAAGGAGGTTGAACTGTGCTGTGGTGGGTGGGTCCAGTCTTTCCTTTCAACCAATGTGCAGGTGTGGAGTTCATGAGACACCTCCCTTTCTCTCTTCAGTTTATTTGTATTATTCTTCTATTTAGTGTTTTTCCACAAATTTATTATTTTTTAAAAAAATCACACAGAAAAGAAAAGCACATTAAAAAAAGGAAGGGGGCATGGAGGTGGAGGAGCAGACTTTAAAAAGAACTGCAAGCACACACCCTTGCCTCTCTTGAGTGAACCAACAGCATCCAATAAAAAAGGAGATAGATTTGATGCAGCAAAAGAGGTGGAGAGCCAAGAGTTCCATGGAGGAGACTCAGGTCAATCATGGAGAAAGGTGTGACCAATGAGGCCCAAAGAGAGGACAGCCTGAGGATGATCTATGTTTGACCAGAACTGGTACGGCCTCAGTTCAAATTAATCAATAGGATGTTCTGTCTTACACTTACCAGGGCCATAGTGGGATAGAAATGTAAGCAAACAAATATTTTCTTTAAAATCACAACCTCTATTTAAACTTGCAGGTTAGATGCAGAGTCACAATATAGGGCTACATTTTCCAAAAGGTAGATGTATTTTAGTGCTACTGCTGTGTCAGCTGCTGTAATTTATATTTTGATGTGAATCACTCAAATAACTCACTTTCCTAATTGCTGTCTTGTCTGACAGTGAATCTTATGAATACATACTGTCATTGCATGTGTGATGATTCTGTTGACAAATAGGGACATTGTTTCATTACATTAAATCTTACCTTCAAAACTAAGAGTTTTCTACCTCATTTGTCAATAAAAAAACTGTGTACAGACTCCTACTCTCTGACTACAATATTGATCCAGCTCTTAAACTGCAACTAATACGATCATTAATCTGCAAATGACCATATTTTTAAAATATTTCTGACAAACATGATAGCTCCATGTTCATAGTTGCTCATCATTGTCACGTAAACAACCACCCACTTGTAGCTGAAACTAAATGGATTTGTTGTAAAGTGGCATCAAATCACTCATTCAAGCTAGTCTGCAAAAAGGCATCTAATCATCCCAATAAACTAATATTTGCCATTCAGATGATGATAAATGATAAGAATAAAATGCACTAGATAAAACTCTATAGGCATCCCTTCATGATCTTTAGTGTCAGTTTTTTCAAATACAGTACGTATAGGTAGCACAATACTGATGAAAATTGATGTATCCTTAGATATATGGGTGCAATGGGTTGGGATGGCATGGGAGCAAAGAGAAATCCTGGATTACGGCGCACCAGTAAGAGATTATAAATTATGGTGTCATAGGCTAGCATAGAATTTATGTTCTCTTGAACAAAATTCAGAGGCTTCGTCTTCAATGACAGGTGAGAAGGTATGAATAGCACTGCATGCAACACTGTACATTTAGAAAAATAAAAACGTAAAACAAAAGTGTTTGTCACACATTCATTCTCCAGAAGTACTGATGATAACCTGGCATATGTTCAGAATGACAAGATGTGTTCACACACAGTAAAAAGAAACAACTTTGAGAGGGTTTTCAGGTAGGATTGTTCACACGTGCCAGTGTGCTTCTCCCTCCCATGAAACATGGATTAGAGCTGAGATGAGAAATGTTAATGTGGGTCATGGAAACTCCACTCCCTGCTGGTCTGGCTCCATCTGTATTTGACAGAGCCTGATCCGAATTAGGGAGGCCCTAACCCATATCACTGATGTACTGTTTAATCTGTACTGCCAGGGGACTAGTGGCCTTGGTCCAGAACGTGGCATGCATACAGCAGGCATGCCTACTGTGTTTTGGGACTACCAGGGGGTGCTTTCCAGTGGTGTGCCATAGGTCACCATAAAGAAAGAACCACACATGTTCCAGGACTAGGAATCTTTGTTCCTAGCCCTTGGAGGAGTTTGGTGGTGGCCTTCAAGCTTTGAAGCTGTGCAGCATGGGAGATCCAGGGATGTTTTTCCACCGCGCTCCTTTAGTCTGGATCTAAGAAGATCTGGATCTAGGGAATGGGTACTTCCCTTAATCCGGATCTAGTAGATCTGGATCTAGGGAAGTAGCCAATGTGTTCCCATGGCTGGTCTAGCACCCAATAGCAATGGGTGCTAGCCTCCCTGCCGTGGAAACACTGGAATACGCATTTGGAGATCCAGATGTACTCACGAGGGGTCTGTCTGTCACCCCAGGTGTTTGGGGGGACAGGGGGTGCAATCTCCGAAGTGGCTCTGAAGTCACTTCAAAGTCATTTTGAAGTCACTTCGAAGTCATTTCGAAGTCTGTGCAAAATAGCTCTGGAGCATCTTTGAAGTCTGTGCTGATTGTCAGAGTAAACTTCGAAGTGACTTTGAAGTGACTTCGGAGTCACTTCAAAGTTCACTCTGAAGATCAGCACAGACTTCAAAGATGCCCCAGAGCTATTTTGCACAGACTTCAAAGTGACTTTGAAATGACTTCGAAGCTTAGGTTTTGGGGCTCCACCCCCATCGGTGCCCCCTCCCCCTAGCCTCCTCTAGACCCCATTGCTAAAGTAACATGGAAATAGGCTCCCTTTAATCTGGATTTTCTGGCTGAAGATCCCATTGTATACCCCATTAATGGGGTCTTCAGAAAATCCATACTAAAGTCTGAGATGTACCCGTATGATCCAGATTTCCCCAGCACCGGTGGAAACAAATGTGTCCCAAATGGGTGTCGTGGTGAAAATGGGGTCATCTGGCTCACACCCAAGTGGGTCCTTAATGGGTGCAAAAATGGGTATTTTCTGACAGTGGAAAAACACTCCAGATTAGAAGACAGCATTGATCCCACCTACATTGTCCCATTATGTGCAGATGACATTGAACCCACCTATGTCATTCTGCAATCTGAATCTGTGGGTCAGGCTAAGCTGGACCTATTGATCTTGATTAAACTTAGCAAAGTGCAGAACCCTAACCCTAACCCTAGCATCTGTAAGGTACTTTTGAACCACTTCTTTTGCTACTTGTGAATGCAGCTTTGTTCTGATCTGAATCCACTATAATTGCTTGTCGTATGTGATCATCCAATGGACAAAAAGATGAATCTTTTGGATGGAGCTTAACAGACTGGATCTTGATGACTGTATTAGAGAGACTGCACAGGTAATTCCCAGTCAAATACCATTCCAGAAAAGTTGCACGTCAGAATGCTGTCAAGGGTAGAAGCATTTCACAAACATTAGCAGACCTTTCTATTAAATCAAGGTCTCCATATGGTAAATATAAACATGATAGTTGACACAGAGCTAAGATGCAGAAGAAAGCATGTATTAACAGATGCTATCAGAAGGCTTGAGAAAAAGTAGAATGTCTAAGTCATACTTGAAATTAACAACATGGGACCTGATGACTATTGGGTTCCAAAACAATGACAGGTTCCAAATCCAAAAAATCTCTGTTACTCACAATCATCTTCTTCACCATAGTAGAATATGTTCATGTATAACCAGTTGCATTTGTAGAGGTTTAAAAGTCAAAACCAGTAATGTATTTGATTTTACCTTAAACTGAGGATTATAGCATTGATCTCCACAGACGTTTTCATGGATGTCACATTCCAAAGAGAGACAGACCTCTCCAGTTTGGTGATTTGATAACTGTTGTGCTGTAGGGCACTCTTCCCAAGCTCTGCGCAAAAGTTCATATCCTAAGATAATGCCATTTGGTTGTCCTGGGGAAGCCCAATTAATCTGGAGTGACCTAGTGTAATGCAAAATGAATGGTTAGGAAATTAGAGCAACTTCATGCTTTGAAGCCAAATTTACACATAACTTTTAACTAGTGCTCCCATATGCAAAAGAGGGGAGAGTTCTTGCTTCTTTGACAGTTGCATAGGAAAGGGAACTTCAGCAGGTATAGCTTGTCATGCAGGTCATTCCTTCTGAAATTCTAACTTCTGTGCTACTATTGAAGGAGCTGGAATCCTGTCCTCTTTTTCATACAGTAAACCTGTTTTAACATTGCTGAAAAGAAGCTTTGAATGTGAAACAAGAACAACAACAAAGCATAGACCAAGTGCATGATTTCTGGTTCAAATATCTGACAAGTCTGCATCTGATATTGACTGCACAGTTCAATGAAAATTTTAAAAACAGAAGAATCAGTGAATGGCTAACAACAGCAAAAACATACCTGATTCAGAAAAATCCAACAGAAAGTACAACACCTGGAAACCATAGGCCAGTAACATGTCTCCCATAGTGATGAGCAAGAATATTCAAAATATTCATTATTCAATCAAATTTGGCTGACTTCAGACATTCAAATTCAAATGGAATGCCCAGACATTCACTTTTAATATTCTAACGAATACAAATATTTTGAATCATTCATATGAATAATTCAGACATTCATACGCATCTTATTCGTATCCATACACATCTGTACGGATATGTACAGGATGAAAACGGGATGCGTATGTGGGGAAGAATCATATGTGCAGATTCTAATCAAACATTCAAATGAATAGATTCAAATTTGGTACATTCAAATCAAGTTTGGTAAATTCAAATGTAAAAGATTCAAATAGAATTGGATTTTCGGGTATTCTATTTGATTCAAATAGAATGTCGAAAAAACATTTGTGCACATCTCTAGTGTCAAGGAAACACTGAACATGAACTTGAGAAAATTATGGGAGACAGCAGAGGACAGAAGGGCCTGGCATGCTGTGGTCCATGGAGAATCAAATATGAATGAATGACAGAACAACAGCTCTTGGGTGTTTATATTTGTATCTCATCCTACTGTTTCATAATACTCATGTTGGCTTAGAGGTTTGAAATATGTAAAAAAGTTTTTAAAATGTTAAAAATTGTGATATTAAAATATCCTCACTGTGGTGCCTACCTTTATTTCAATGTATATTAAAGTTACGCTAAAAATGAGTTTTAAACATTTTAGTAACCAGTAGCAGTCTATACCATTAATCGGATTGGGAATGCTTTGGCAATAGATGCAGGTACGTAGGGGCGGGGCTCACTCAGCTCAATAGGAGGGAGGAGGGGTGAGTCATCAATACCTACCAGCCAATCAGAGGTGGCAGGCTCACTGGGGAGAGATATAAAAGGTTAGCCCAATGGCTGCCAGAGGTTCTATGTTGTTTTGTTCTAAAATCTGGTTGGGGTGGGCAGTTTGCATGAAAGCTCATGCTATCCTGAGGAAGTAGAACACACATAGATCCAGGGATCGCAGCACTAGGGAAACAGGAAGGCGGATCTCTTGAGGAGAAGGTTAGAGAGGCAGATTTCATGAGATAAAGGGTTAGAGATAGGAAGGCTGAAACATTTGTTCTTATTAAATGTGAGACTTACCTGATGTTCCAGTCAGAATAGAATTTGTAAATAATAAACTTGTTCTTCTTTGAGTCAAAGAGCATTTATTACTTAAAGCCGCAAATGAGAGACAGGCCCGTTGAGGCTGAAGCAGCTTTAAAGGGAGAGAGAGTGAGGAGGAAGTTTGGTGCCACTATTGGCGAAACTGAAAACCACTTCACACATAGTTAAGGGATTATAAGGGGAAAGTGATGAACCTCACAGCAGGAAGTGTTAAAGCAGCCAGGCTAATGCTACATTTCACGCTACCAACAAAAATAATAATCACAAATAGTTTAACCAAGACAGATACATTTAGTCATTTAGTTTCTTCAAAATGCCAATTATTACGAGCGACTCTGTCTGTGAGAGGAGCGTCACACTCACCATTCCACACTCCTTTTAGAACTTCTTTCAGTTGAAACGGCTGGCAATGAGAGATAAACAGAACTCTAGCTACTGCTGGCCAGTGGTGGCCAATGGGAATCAGAGCAGGTAGAAACTCTTCTCTCTGCCAAAAGCCTGGCCACAAGCTTTCTTGGAAAAGCGGCACCAGTGAATTCCCTTTGATCAGACTCAACAGTCACATCTGCTGCTGCATGGCTGATGTAGACCCAGTCTCCACAATAGCTACTCTTCTGAGTTCCAGACCATGTAACCATTAGTTTGGCCTGCATGCTATACAGCATATGCATAGCCTTAAACAGTAGTTTGAAGGGAAGCTTCCAATGGAAATCTCACTCTTCCCTTTCCATCACAGATGTCCCCCACAAACTACTGCTGCTTCTGGGAATTCTTAATTTTTGCTGGACTGTGTCCTTAGCAATATGCTTCGTAATACATACATTTCAGAAAGTTCTTTTAATCTGTATTTCATTTTAATTTGTACCTGTTTTAATTTGTATCCTGTTTTAATCTGTTTTAATCTGTTGTTACCCGCCCAGAGACCTTCGGGTATGGGGCGGGATAGAAATGTAAATAAATACATAAATAACCCTGTTACTTGGGTGCTGTCAGAATACCTGGTGACACCATAAATTAGTATTCATTTAAAATAAGGCTGTTGCATTCAGACAGCATCAATGGAGATAAACTTTGACATCTTTGCAGAATAAAAATAACACAGTGAACTATTATTTTACTACCTTGAGGTATAAACAGAGGAACATACAAAATATCAATCTAGAGAGAAAGAATTAATGTCACCTGTGAAGGGAAAACTTCACAGGTTACTTGTAGAGTCACCATTATTATTCTGAAGTCTACATCTGACTTGCTGAATTAATGACATTGTCTGTAGAAATCTATTTTGTATTCATTGCATATTCTACTTGGGGGGGGATCCTTACATATAAATGACATTAGTGACAAACATATAAAAAAGACCACAGAATCAAAGAAGAGAAACGGTGGGAAAAGAAAAGAAGGGGGCTTAAATTTACAACATTATGTGAAGACCTGTTGTATTTATTACTTATAATTATATACTGCTGTTTAAACTGGAGCCACTGAGTAAGTTTCATAAAATACCACTTTTGGTTGAGGATTCATTTAATATGTTTTAAACTTTTTTGAAAAAGAAAAAATGGCATTGTTCCATTTCAAGAATAATCATGTCCCTACTTGATACCTCTATTTTATTCGTGTTGTGAACGCACGCTTGAGAATTTAAGCCACCCGTCCTTCCTTTCCCTTCCTTTTATTCCTTCTTTTTGTTCTGTCTTTTAATGTGTTTGTCAGTACCTTCTCATTTATGTGTTACAATTTTTTTCCTCCTCAACTATAATTGGCTTCAACTCAGCCCATTTTCTCCAGCTTTCTACACTGAAATCTGATGAGTTGTAGCCTCTCTTTGCCTGCCTGTGCTGTTAATTGTTAAGCCTTTCATGATGCTGGGGAAGGAGGGAAGGAATTCTTCTTTTCGGCTCATTCCAAGGACAGGTTGCCTCTCTTCCTTGAGTTGCATGCAGATGTGGAGGGGCTCAAGCAAATCATCTAGGGATGTGCACAAATGTTCATAACATTCGTTATTCATCTGAATTCATCTGAATTAGGGCATTTGCACACAAATCAAATGTTAGGATATTCATACATTAATATTTGTACATATACGAATGTTCCAGGCATTTGTGTGAATAGTTTGGACATTCACTAAGCTGGAGAGATGGGAAAGTGGCTGCGCCAGTTGCATCTACAACGGATCCAGATGGCATCCGACATGGATCGAGAGCAGATTAAAAGTGGATTCAGGTTGGATTTGATGCTTTCAGAGTGGATATGTTATGGGATACATATATTGGATACGTATCACATATGTTTGCATTTGTGAGGATACATATTGGATATTTGTATGAATTCATACGAATACATTCCTATTGAATAGAATCCTACCACATTCGAAGGGGACCCAGTCATTACGAATTGAAAGCCAAAAAACCCATGCGTGGACATCCCTACCTACAACCTTTGCCCTTTGCCCTGTTTTTCATGGGAGCAGCAATGTTGCACACATGCACTTGAACAGCTTCAAAAGACAGATTTAGCATGAGAGCAAAAAAGCAGCGACTTTGTGTGAAAGGAAAGAGGAGATTCACCATCTCAGAGACAGTGAGAGTAGTATTAATACAGTGGTCCACCCCCAGCTTGGAGTGACAATGCAGCCCTTTTTCTGCCCAGTGGCTCATTCCATGTTACTACCTTTCACATAAAGCTATCCCCCCCCCCATGTAGTGTATAATCATGCATCCCTCTCCAAGATGTTCTACTGAAATAAATTGTGCCGGTCAGAAGGGACTTCTGCCATGCCTCTCAGGTCCCTTCTGCACTCACCTTTGATCTTTTCTAAGGAGCCACTTAGACCAGATCCTGGGCCTCCTCAGCCATACATTAATGCAGATCAAGGAGGCCATGCACCCTTACTCCTGTTCTATTTGCATAAGATGGAGCTGCTGGGAGTATCAGGGCTGCGGCGCGTGCATGCGTGATTGCCACCGGCCCTGCCAGCCTCAGAAATGGGCCAGCGATGACGAGGTCAGGGGGCATGGGCTTGGGACTCTTGGTGGTGTGGGGGTGGGAGTAGGAGTCACCTTCCCCTGGCCAGAGAATGGCCAATCCTCTGTTCTATTGCCAGGGGGAAGGCAGGGAAGCCGACTGCTGGACTTGCCCAGCATGCGCTCTGCCTGACACCTGGGCATCCACCGGCAGGGCCGGTTTGGGATGGGTGCTGGTGCTTTCGCACAGCACCCACACCAATCTGTTTCAACATCCGGCCCTGCCGCCACCGCCACCGCCGCCCTGTGCGTGTGCGTATGCAAGGGGCCTCCAAGAATCTGTCTTTTTTAAAACCATTCCGCCAGAAAAAGGATCTTTAAGATCCATTTTTGGCAGCATGTGCAGAAAGGCCCAGTGAGTCCAGTTACTCTGGATTCACTGATCCAGATTACAGAATGGTCAGAGAGGACACATATCTTAGAAGATTCTCTTATATTTAAGAACAGTAAATACTATATGGATTAAGATAGTGGCAATGTGCCTGCTGGCCTAACTCAGATTACTTTTCTGTCACATGCCTGAGATCTTTTTGTTTGACAAAACTTCTAAATGGCATTGGACTCCTATCTCTGTTTCAAAGCATGGGTGTGTGGATAAAAACAGGGCACATAATTCTCATCTTCCAGAATTAGGTACTTAACAGAATGTGTTTATAATTTCTGTCAACAACCTCTGATAGCATGAAAAAGAAAAGGATATCTCTTAAACTCATTAACACCTCACCTTTTCCACTCCTTTCTTCAGTCAAGACAACATTGCTGCCTGATTATGACACTGAACTCTTATATGATTGTTTGCACTGAAGTGTATTCACACAGAATAATGCATTACCCTTTGTCAAGAAGAATAATCCTTCATCCTTTCTTGTTGCACCTGGAAATCTTCCTTCCAGTTGTGATGCCTAGTTTAATTAGGTAAAAGGCCTCAAAGTGTGAGCAATAGGTGCATGGTACATAAATTAGCTAAGATGAACATTTGTGTGAACTTGGTAAGTAAATTCTGACTAGAAATTTGTTTTATTTACCTTTATTCTGCCCTTTGCTCAAAGGTCCCGTGGCATTTTATCAACAGTACAGGTACAATTTGTAACAGTTAAAAGATAATTAAAATACAGGGGCTACAGGGAATGTAACCATTAAAGGCCTGGGTGAATGGATATGTTTTAACACAACTTTTTTTTCAGCTGTACTTTCTGGAAAACATGTTCTTTCTGTAGATGCACAAAATCCCCAGACATTCAAACAATTAAACAAATAAACCTTCCCCATGTTTCCACACCTCACTACTGATTGACCACTCACCTGCTCAATTTTCTGTGGCCCTTATTGGCAGTATTTCTCTCCGTGCTGGGATAGACAGCATTTCCCTACTCTGTGCTTATGAAGTTCCCTGCCCAATATGACTGAAAGAAACAATCCCTCTGAGAGTTATTTTTGAGAAAGGAGCATCTTGGAAAGGCTAAGGCAATTTTACAAATTTTATGTCTACCCTTACAGCCTCAAATTCACTCAAAGGGCATCTCATTAAATGCATCTGTCACCCTCCAGGGGCCTGGTGAACCTCTACTGGGAAGCTGTTTCAGATTCTGGAGGGCACCACAGAAAATGCTTTTTTGAATTATGCAGTGCCACACACCACTGAAGGTAGCAGAAGGTCTTGCAATCTTAAGACATGGGCAGATCAATATAGGAGAAAAGGTTCATTCAGGTATTTTGGGCCAAAGTCATTTAGGCTTCATAGGTCAACATCAGCAATTTGAACTGGGCTTGGTAATGAATGAGTAACTCATGCAACTCCTTCAAGACCATCATGATGCACTGTATATCCAACCAAAATTTCCTGTCAAAAGTTGAGCGTCTGCTTTCCATGTTAGTTCCAGCTGCTGAGGGCAGCCCTATGTAGAGGGCATTATAGGTTACTGGAACATACATCGCTGTAGCCATCTTGCCCCTATCCAGCAAAGGACAGACTTGGTGAGCCAGGTGGAGATGGAGGTACCGGAGCCTCAAGTGACAGTGACGAATCCAAGAGTACACCTAATTTGTGCTTCAGTTATTTCTGGGGCAAGACAACCTCAACCAGAACTCAGTGCTGCTTAACTTCCTGGAATCAGGACCCTATGACAAACAGATCCTGTGTTTTGTCTTGATACAGGTTATGTTTATTGGTCCACATCCAGTCTGTTAATGCCTGTAGGCAATGACTTGGCAACAGAACTGCCTTACCTGATTCAGAAGGAACAGAGAGATGGAGCATATTGATGACACCCTACTCAAAATCTTCTGATAGACTCTCCCAGCAACTTCATGGGGGACCAATATGACCCCTGAGGAACTCCACAAGGGAAAACCATTGTAAAACAGTATCTTCCATCCAATCCCAATCTTTGGAGTAACTCTAGCCAAATATCATGATTGGTGCTAACAAAGGCCACTAAAAAATTTCAGGAAAATCAGCAGGGTTCCATTGTGCCTTTCTCTCTCCCAGTAAAGGTCACCTAAGGTAGTCTCAGTGCCATAACCTTGTCTGAAGTCAGACTGAAATGGGTCTAGATAATCTGTTTCCTCCAAAAATGCCTGCAGCTGGTAGCCAACACTCTCACCAATTCCTTGTCCCGAAAGGGGATATTAGTAACTGGGCAGTAGTTATTTAATACTTCTGGATTAAGGGGCACACCCATGCCTCCTTAAGTGCCACTAGTACCTCCCCCTCTCACAAGGAGACATTTTACTATCCCTGAAGTCACCTAACCATACCCCCTTGACTAGCATTAATTAGCCAAGATGGACAAGGAGCAAAGAGATCAGTAGTTGGCCAAACCCCTGTAAACAGCTTGTCCTCTTCTCCGGATCACAATAACTGAAACTGATCCAAAATAACAGGATCAGATTGTGCTCTGGACATGTCCATGAGACTACTCCCATGAAGACCAGTTCACTGTGAATCCGAATCACTTTGTCGTAAATGTGCACTGCCTAGTAAACTTTTCATAGTAAGCCTCCTCTTGGCTTAATCAGATCACTGCAGATAGATGACAACAGACCTTTAACCATGCAAAGCAACTCCACTGGACAGAACAGAAATTGAGAAATAAGCCTTCTCCTCCACTGCCATGTGATAGATATTATAGTATGATCTTACCTGTGTTCAGTCAGATTCACAGTGAGATTTATGCCACTTCATTCTAGCCACTGGTGGCCTCTTACTTCATTGTAACCAGCTACCTGCTATACCAGGGTGCCTGATGAGCTCAGCAGGGTCTCCAAGGACACAACCCATAATTCCAGAGTAAGACCAAAGTTTTGACATGAGCATCAGCCATGCCTATCAGAAATTTATCCATCAGATTCCATAAGCCTCTGGGCGCAGGCCATCTCTAGGCACCATAAGCCTAAACTTCACCAGAAAGTGATCTATCCATGACAAGAGACTCACCATATGTCTACCTAGTAATGGATTGCCACTTCCCACTTCAGAGTAAAGACCAGGTCAAGTGTGTGTCCTGGGCCATGGGTTAGGCCTCTGACAGCCTCAAGGTTACAATGGAAGTCAAGAAGTCCTAAGCTGGCCTATAGGAGGCATTCTCAGTAAGGAAACTGAAGTGCCTGCAACACCAATGTGCAGGGAGCCTTCCAGACCTTGTCTGAAATAGCCTCCACCAACTCATACAGGGAAACTGTTGAACAGTGGGGTGACCGTTAGATCAAAATGAGCCCCTTTCTGCCTCTCTGGCCCCAAAGCAGGAACAGCTCATCAACCTCAGTAACACAGTGTACAGGCTACCTAGAGGATTCTTTATAGATTATGGCAACTCCCACATCCTGGCCCACAACCTGTGCTAATACTGCACCAAATATCCTGGGTGGTGGTGGTGGAATGTGATTAAGCATTAAGCCTCCCAGCAAACTCATCAAGGTCTCTGTGATGTACACCAGCCATTCGATCTACAGCCAGTTTGGTTTAGTATCTGGGAATAATGGGTTTGATTCTGCACTCCTTCATGAAGCCAGCTGGGTGACCTTGGGCTAGTCACAGCTCTCTTCTGAGCTCTCACAGCCCCACCTACCTCACAGGGTGTTCTGTTGTGGGGAGAAGAACGGAAGGTTTGTCAGCCGCTTTGAGTTCCCTTAAATGTGTGAGAAAAGCAGTGTAGAAAAGCCAAGTCTTCTTCTTCTTCTTCTTCTTCTTCTTCTTCTTCTTCTTCTTCTTCTTCTTCTTCTTCTTCTTCTTCAGATAAGTGGCAGATAAGAGATTATTTATTTTTGTCTGACTTGCCATTTAACAACTGCACCACCAATCCAGAAGGGAAACTGATATGGACCCTTTGATACTGAAAGCTGAGAGGCAGAATTTATTTTCCTAACCCTTCTGCTTTGGATCATTCTCTGTTTCCAGTCACCATACCCTGCTGGGAATAATATGATGCTACATTTGCTCAGAGCTTGTACAGCTTACACTTAATGAAATAAATACAGACTGTATCCAGGAGGGAGAACATTGCACACCATAGCCTGGCTTTCCACTCTTCAAAATGCACAAATTACTATTGCTGGAAAACCCACTGCTGGTCACAATAACACTGTTTAGGTCTGAATGGAGCCACCATGGCCGTGTCCCCATGCTGGCCATTTGGCACACTTTTTATTTATTTATTTATTTATTTATTTATTTATTTATTTATTTATTTATTTATTTATTTATTTATTTATTTAATTTATTTATATTTATATCCCACCCCATACCCTAGGGTCCCTAGGCGGCTCACAACATTTAAAAACAAACATATCAAAACTGATACAAAAACAGTTTAAAAACAGTAGAGTCTGCAATGGGAGAAGCAGAGGGAGCATTTAACCAAAGGCCTGAGTGAAGAGGTACGTCTTCACCGCTTTCCTGAACATAAACAGAGAAGGGGCCTGATGCACCTCCAGGGGGAGACCATTCCACAGCCTGGGGGCCACTACCGAGAAGGCCCTCTCCCGGGTGCCCACCCACCTAGCTGCTCTGGGTGATGTTTTGGCCCCATGACTTTCCCAGCAATGTGGGACAGGCATGGGTTGGGCACGGATGGTGGTATCCCCATGTGAACTGGTACAGGGGAGCAGAGCCCCCTCCTCTCTGCCCCCGCTCTCCTTGTTGGAAGCTGGACTGATGTCAGCCCACCCCTGTGCCACATGCCCCCCTCTCTTAGCGGCCCTGACAGCCAGGATTGGGGTAGGAAGCACGGAAACAAGTAAAAATAAAGCTTCATTCATAAAAATAACTTTTTAAAAATGCCAAAAGCCACAATGAGGTTGAGCAGTTTTGTGCACCTCCACTCCACTGGAGACGGCGAGAAATGCCCATCAACTGAAAATCAAGACTTTATTTATGATCGCCTTGCAGATCAGGGAAATGGGGGTTGCAAATGGAACACTAATCAAGCCATTATGCAGACTGCCTTAGCATTCTTGAAACAGGGTTGGAATTACCTCCATGGAAATGGAAGAAGAAGAAAAAAGCCATTCTCCAGCTTGCCTTTGCGATCAGCATTTTAAAAAGTCAGCGGCTGCGATCTTCAATGGACAGGGCAGGGACAGCAAGCACATGCCACCTCCCAATGATGTGAGTGCAAATCTCCTCTCCGTTAGCCCTTTATCATGCCCATGTGCGTTCCTGGCTCACTGAGCAACGCATGCCGGTCCCCCAAACTATGCCGAGACTCAATTTTTCAGGTATCAAATTTGGAACCCTCTGGCATGGTTTGGGGAGATTTGGTATGCTTTTCGCAGACCAAATCCAAAACACATGGGGAGAAAGCTTACCGATCCCACACTTGGAACCACACCAAACTTGCATGGGGATGCGGCCCATGATTGTGCAGTCACTTGCACAGAGGCTGAAATAGGCATCCACGCGTTCTGTGCATGTAATTTAAAATACAAGAAGCCAGTACCCTGGCCAGTGCTGTTTAACTAGCAAGGGATGGTGCAGGGGGTAAATATCCCTCATTATATCTTACTAGGGGGTTATTCAGCCATTGTCTGAAGGTGGCCGTAGTCTAGCCGCTGCTGCACATTGCTAACATTAGTGTCGACATATGACTCAAGATTTGTGAACTATTGGGTTATGCTACAACATAAGGCAACACATCAACTAACTGTGCTGGACAAATGTGGGCTGCTCCCTTTATTCCAGAGCTCAAAAGCAGAATAGCTACCCTAATTATTATTTTTTTAAAAAAATTGCAAAATGAGCCTTGTATTGCTATCACCCCATATTATCCTAAGAAATCATACTTTTTCCTCAATGACAGATATGCATCAATATGTCTTCTGGCTCATACAATCACATATTTTCCAATTGAACCTATTCTTTGATATAGGATAAATAAGAAAAATTCATATGCAGGCCAGCACCTGCTAAGCTGTCATCTGTAGTGCTTGTCATATTTCAATCAAAGTTGAGGCTGGCCAGCCATTTTTGTACTGCACAGTCCCTACATACTTGAGGACCTGAATTAATGAATTAGCTATTGATTAAATTCCACTCTAGCAAATCCACCATGGCAAATAAATGAACTACCCGGGGCACGTGTAGGCCACAGCCAGACATGTCTGGGCAATCGATCAGTAGTTAGTATTCTTTTGGGATATAAGAACAGCTGATGATAATATGACATGTAAGGGAAGGCAAAGAGGATGGCTGCTTCTGGTTGGGCAGATTATAAAACCTGGAAGGAATTTCTGATGTTTTGCACTGGGGTATTATCATGTTTTTAGTTTGTTCATAATAATAGAGACGTGTGTCTGCTTTCCATGCTACAGACAAAAGCTGATAGCAGTATAAGCCAGAGGCAAGGAGAAAATGGGTTCTAGAACTGAGTTTTTATCACCAAAAAAAGAAAAAAGCCTTTGACTATCTGTTTATGTGACAGAAAAAGAGCATAAATTTTACCTATCAATTACCTTTTGCAGACAAATAGAATTCAAATAAAATACATAAGAAGCAAAAAAGCTGCTCTTTCAAAACACTGTAGGATAAATTCCATTCCGTTGGCATATTTCTGAAGATTTAAGTGTTAGAGTTTCTGCTATTTAAAAGAGATATTTCTCCTGCTCACTAGAGACAAGCTAAGTACTGATCATTGCCAAGAGTATAATAAAACTGCATCAACAAAAACATGCATGCAAGAGGCTAACTATTTTATAGTAGCCATTAATATTGATAAATGTTTTGGCAATGGACACCCATTAGTTATAGTCTCTCAGAAATGTTGGCACTCATTGATCTTTTAAAGAAAAAAAGATGCATTTATCAGCATTCAGCTATTTTTTTCTGCTTGGCACCTGCTCGACTTTGAAAAAGTATTGTCCATAGGAAAAAGATACATATTCTTTTTCATGTATTCGATCTTCCAGTTGGTGAAAGAGTAAGGGTCTTTCTGCAGTTATTTATTTTTAAAGGATTTATATCTCACTCTTCAACAAATGGCACCTCCCTACCCACCAATCCAGGTAGGATAATACCCAGAGGAAGCTAAAAATAAAAGGCCTGGGTGAAGAGGCATGAAGAGGTATGTTTTAACCAGGTGCCCCAAGCCAAATAATATAAATGACTGGTGAAACTCAAGAGAAAAGTTGTTTCAGAGTTTGTGGGCCACTATATAGAAGACCCTCTTATGTATCTATGAGAGAGGAAGAACTACAGCAGTGGTTCTCAACCTGGGGGTCGGGACCCCTTTGGGGGTCGAACTACCCTTTCAGAGGGATTCCCTCCCACCTCCCAGCTGCTCCACCCCCATGGTTGGGGGTCTCCACAACATGAGGAACTCCATTAAGGGGTCGCGGCATTAGGAAGGTTGAGAACCACTGAACTACAGGAAGGCTCTGACCTTGAGATCTCGATACCCAGGCATGTCTATATGGAAGGTGCTTCTCCAGATAATTAGGGTCCAAGCTGTTCAGGACACTGTATGTTAACACCAGTACCTTGAATTGGTCTCAGTAGTGAATAGGCAATCAGTACAGGTCTTTCAGGATTAATATGTGTGCTCAGCTAGACTCCTACCAGCAATTGAGTTGCTGCATTCTTCACTAGTTCCAGCTTCTAAAACATAGTCCCATGTAGAATGCATTATGCTAATCTAATCTGGAGGTTACCAGAGTGTGGATCACTGTGCCAACTTATCCCTATCCAGGAAAGACCAAAGCTGGTGAACCAGTCAGAGATGGAGGTAGACACGCATGGTTACTGCTGTCACATGGATTTCAAATTACAGCAATGAATTCAGAAGCACTCCTAAAGCACACACCCATTCTTTCTGGGGCAAAACAATCTAGGGTTATGCACATCTGTGTGCGTGTGTGTGTTCGCTTTGCGTCAAAGTGACCATGAAGGGAATTAGCATTCATGCAAATGAAACCACTTTGAATGTGGTGAGATTTGCATTCAGTTCATATCTGCTGTGAATTTTTGGTGAATGTTCTCTGTGGATGTGGAGGCATTTGCAGCAGATGCAAAAACATTTGCACTTGATGTGGATCCAGCTAGGTGCTGTTGGTAAAAGTGGCTAGCCATCAGACAGCATTCAGATAACGCAATTGGGTGGCAATGCTCCCAGATAAGAGCTCTGCCTGCCGCCCAACTGCATGACTTGATCTCTGGCAGCTGGCCGTTTTTGCCAGCACCACCCAGCCAGCTCTGAATCCACTACGGAAGTGACTGGGCAGCTGCTTGCTAGCAGGGTTGCTGAGGTGCTGATGCCACACAAATGCCACTGGGCTGGCAGCAGGTCCTCACAAAGCTTCAAATGGATGCACAAAAGCATTTGCTTGTCATTCAAATGTCAGTCTTCGAGTGTAGCCAACATTCCATTTGAATGTGAGTATTTGAGTTCATACAAATTTGTACAACTTGCAAAGTTGATGAAAGTTCACGCACAGCCCTAAAGCAACCCCATCCAGAATCGGCTTCCTCTTAACTTCCTGGACTTGGGATAGCTTTAAGAAAGGATTACATACATTCATGGATGACAGCAGTATCAATGACTATTAGAACTGATGCCTCCTGGTTGGAGAAACAGCAAAATGCTTTCAAAGGCCATTTGCTGGGATTTGAGGCCAGGTGTTTTCTACTTTGCAAAAAAGGTTTTTCTGCTTTGGTTTGACTCCCAGCAAACGGATGCTCAGCTCAGTTCCATCTAACAAACTGCGTGAATATTGTGTTTATGAATGCAAGCACACACGCACACAGGCATACACAAGCACATACACATGCCAGCTTGGTTTGTTTGCATGTAAGCTTGTTCATTATTACAAGCTACCGAACTGATTTAGCTCAGGTCACTTTGGATCCAATCCTTCACTGGTTCACAACCAAATTAGTCAATTTGGGTTGGTTTCAGATTGACCTACAGTGGCCAAACCAGTTTGTGCATTCTCTTATTTTGCAGCAGATTGCAATATATATTACATGCCTTAGTTCAAGCTTTGAAGGCAGGCTGTTTGAACCTCTGAAACCGTCAGTTAAATGATCCCATATGTTGAGACTGAAAATGAACTCTGCCTCAGGCTCAGTCTATACTCTGTGCTTAATGCATTTGTCTCACATTGCTCATGTTTCCCTGTGCATGAACATCTCAACATGCATTTTACATGTTTAATCTCAGAAGGGTAGTTGTAAACTAGGGTGGTGTTTAAACTAGAGCCAGCTGTAAACCTTCACGATTATGTTATTATATTGGATACAATTTAAATTTATATCAATGTTCCTTTATTTTGCAGTGCTTTTAGCCTCACTGCCCAACATATTGCCAAAGTGATCACAAGAAACGCATGTTGGGACCATTGATTGACTGATTTTGATATCTGTATTATATCCTGGGATATGGATCTGCCATACGCAAGGCAAGGCTTGATGTAGTCTTTACTAGGAGTGTGCACAAATGCAATTTTCAGGATTCGATTTGAAGTGAATATCTGAAAATTCAATTCGATTTGAATTTTTAAAATTTGAATTTACTCCAATTCAATTTAAATTAAGCGAATTCAAATCTATTTGTTCAAATTTTCTGTTTGAGCTTGCACTTACAAATGTCGACAACATTCATATGTGCCAGTACACATCTATACACATCTGTACGTGTTCATACGCATCCCACAGTTATCCCGTATGCAACCTGTTTTCATTCTGTACGGATCTGTACAAATGCATACAGATGCAGGAAAGATGTGTACGAACCCATACACATACAAATGTCTGAATAATTCAAACGGATAGATTCAAAAATTCAAATTTCATTGGAATGTTTAAATTTGAATTTATGGACATTTGATTTGAATGTCAAAATTCGAAAAAAAAATTTGAGTGTCTTCGAATATTTGTGCACATCCCTAGTCTGTACAAGCATGTGGACGTTAGGGACCTATTTTGGGATGCAATACAAAATAAGGGCCATACACTATACGTCTATAATTCTTGTTTTTATGGAACAGAGGACAGGACTCCTGTACCTTTTGATCAAAAGTGGAAATTTAAACAGATGTTGTTTGCATAACAAGAAACACCTGCTTAAATTATTACTTTGGTATAATTTTTAAATTTATAGGAAGTAACCCTTATTTTAAGAAGAGCTGATTATTATTTGAATCACAGTGTACAGTGTAAGGCATTTTACTTCCTTCTTCTGCCAAGATGACACTTCCCCCACAAATATTCTCCCCCACATGGCCATGAAATCAATGGAAAGTGTTTTTGTTTCTTCCACTAAGTCTTGTCATTAGTTAGGGAGGCAATATTCAGGAAGTTGGGAACAGATGGAATAGATCTACCCAGTCCATGTGCTGTGAAGCATATAAAACTGGCCAGATAGCAGTAATTAGTTTAGGGAAATAAGGAAGCTTAGCTGCATCTCTATATTAAAGCAATGGTAGCTAACATCTTTCTGGCCAAGAGGTCCACTGACAAATATTTATTTTTCTAAGTGCTTCATATCAAAGAGGCTGAGTGTTAAAAACTGACATGGCTAATGCTGGGTTTTTTTATGTAAAAAAAATAAATAAAAGAGTGAACCCAAAAAATCTAATATACTCAATATTTTAAAAATTCAAAAAAAGGAGAAAGAATGCAAAAGAGTAAGCAAGGTAGAGCACTGACATGAATGCAATAAGCAAAAACAAAAATAGAAAAAGGGATTGGGGACAAAGGCTACATAAAATACTTTAATGGACTGTTAAGGCCTTCTGGGCCTCTCATTTCCACACTCTGTTTTCTTTTTCTTCTGATATATTTTATTCTTGTTGTAACCCGCCCTGGGACCATTTGGTGAAGGGTGGGATAAACGAACGAATGAATGAAAATTTGACATTTGAATTCAAATTGAATGTTGGTACATTTGACGACTGACAGTCAAATGTGAATCGAATGCTTCCATACATTTGTATGAAGCTTCTTTACATTTGTGAAACTGGGAAGGTGGGAAAGCAGCTGCCCAGTCACACCTGCAGCAGATCCAAAGTGGATTCAGAGTGGATTCAAGGTGGATTTAGAGCAGATTTGACATGTTCAAAGCTGATTCATAGGGCATTCATAAGGGATTCGTTCCAGATTCAAATAGCATTTGAAGAACATTCATATTGAATTTGAATCCTACCACATTTGAAGGGGCTCTACACAAATGAATGCAAATTTCCTCACATTCATGCACACCCTTACAATGAGGGCGCCTGATGCGCCTTGTAGGGGAGGTTATTCCATAACTTGGGGGCTACAACTGAGAATGCCTCCCACACATTTCCACCTTCCAACTCCTGGTGGTGGTAGGACAGCCAAGAGGGCCTCACTGGCAGATCTAGGGAACACACAGATCTATATGGAGAAACAGTCTTAGGGTCTGGCCAGATGCACTAAAAGTGCAAGCATCCATCCATTGAGGAGTGGGGATGGCAGAAAGTTCCAGTGCTATGTTAGGCTTCTGCCAGTGTATCCCTCACATAAAAGCTCAATTTAAGGAAGTGTGGAAGTTGCTACACTTCCTCAAAATACCTAGTATGTCCTTGCTCACCTGATACACACCATCTAGGTATGGTCTATGCTCGCACAGTGGCAGATTGATTATCTGGGTATTTGCTGTGAGCAAACAAAAGGACGCAAGACAGCAAGTTCTTAAAATTATAAATTCAGTGTAGGTTATTAGTTAAGCACAGATTGCTGTAAATCTGCTCCCTTTTGCACCACTTTTTGCACTTTGAACAGCATCATGCTCTCTGAGGCACTGCATCTGCACACTGCTGTGCCACCTTCATCCCAGAGTGGCCTAGAGTGTGCAAGGCCATCCTAACCCTCCAAAGTTATGGATCAGTAAAAACTGTTCTGCAACTTCACCAGAGCATCTAGAACACTCCTGGTATGCTCCCAGCCATAGCATTCATGCCTACGTCTCTTGCAAATGCTGGTTGAGGCCAGGGCAAGGCGGCTGCAGCTGTGCAAATGTGTGCCACAGTTCAATCACCATAGCAACAGCCCAGCTCACACTGGAAGTTGCCATGGCCATTGCTATAGTGATGCAGATGTTCCTTGATAGACTATCCACACCATAAGGGCTGGTGCTCATGGTGCAAATACTAGGCACGTTCCTGAACTTAAGCACAGTGGGATACTATCCCACTGCAGTTAAGTGTGAAATAAAGCCAGTATTTTCATGCATTGTTTAGATTTCTGACACTAGTTAGGCCAAATAAAGTGGTATACAGCAATGGTTTAAGGCATTAATAGATAGTATTATGTTTTTACTACAGTGTTCCTTTTTCTTTTGAATAGCAGTGCAAATACTGTTTCTTTTAAATGTTAAATAAAGCAACTGTCTATTGCTTTAATTACCAAAGACATCTTTAAGAAAACAAATATACCGTGAACTGAGGACAAAAATCCTTGGTGCTGGTAACTGTTTTGGCTCATCTTCCACTGTTGTAATTTGGGTTATGTTACTTTTCAAGCATGCATATACCGTGCAGACTTCAACCTAGAATAGTTAACAAATGGAGGAGGAAAAGGAAAAAGAGAAAGTGATAGTTAACTACTTAGCATCTGAAGGCAGCAGAGAACAGATATAAATCTAGCAAAATTGAATTCAGTGCAATGACAGGGACCTTTGTTTTGAATGCAGATGAAATTCCTTAGTGAAAAATCCTAGGGTTTTTCCCCCTAGGGTGTTGAATCACACAAGTGTGCTGCTGTGAAGCCAAAACAGGTTTGATATTGATAAAAGCTTGGAGAATTATTTTAAAAGTAAGCTCTTGTGTAACACTCTAGTTTGATTCCCACAAGCCAAGTCATCTTGTAGTGTAAAACCACAGCCTGCGAGTAATTGCTATTTACAGAACAGTGGCTCCTAGGGGAATCACAGGCAGCTTCCACACAGTCCATAGGATCACACAGACTACATCTTTAGCACTCTGTCTTTGCACTCCAGTACACGCTCTGGGACATAGCCTCCAGGGGAATGGGCACTGGATCCATAGGCCCTTGGCTTGCACTGCCTGAAAACACCACCACTACCTGCTGGGGAATGCAACAGTGGGAGACTACTTTAAAGTGGGCTTCCAAACATTCCCAGCCTATATCCAATTCCAGCCCCTGCCATCTACACACTGGAACACTTCAGGTGGCACATGGAGCCCAATGCCATATTTCTGCACTCCAGAAATGGCCCACTTCTGAGGCTGTTTCTGGACATTTCAATGAATCCCCCCTGGCCTGAAAATGGCATGCATTGTGGGTCCTCGTCTCATTCCTGGAGTAATTCCTGGAGAATTACTTCTGCAGCATGTGCTTCGGAGCTAGCAATGAAACCCATAATGGGACTGTAGAACAGAAGTTGAATCTACCAATGCAATGGTGCCTCAGGGTGATACTGCACTAGCCGATGCACTGGACCAGCAAGTGTACTAGGATCTTCCTTTCTGCTAGCTGATCTAGTTTAAGGGAAGCTCTGCCTGTGGTCTCCCTTAGACAGGGCCAGTGTGCAGAAGTGAGGCTCCTAGGATGCTTGCTGGACCAATAAACTGGCCAGTGCAGAACTGCTGTTAGACAGTGCTTAATGCAGTCCACAGCCTGTGAAGCTACTGGATCACTCCTGGGTAGGGTGGTTTCATATCCTGTTCTGAGTGCAGCACAGTGAGTGGGTGTGGCTGCATGATTTTTTACTTGTTGTATTGATTTGTTGAATTCTTTGTATTTTTTTTCTGTTTGTTGTAAACAATTTTTGTAGGTTGTTGTCTGTGTATATTCTCATTGATTGTATATGTTCTATTTTGTCAGGCCCTTTGGAAGAAAGGGCATTAGAAATAAACGTTTTATTATTATTATTATTATTATTATTATTATTATTATTATTATTATTATTATTATTATTATTATTATTATTATTATTATTATTATTATTATTATTATTATTACATGCAGCGGCTAGATCACCATGGCCTTGTCCAACCTCTCACTGGAAGTTGCTTCAGACATTGTCTGGGTGATCTGGACAGCCCTGGATGGGCTGTTTGCTCTTACAAAAGCACTGGTGGTCAGGTATGGGGCTAGTTCAGCATTTGTTGTGCAAATGGCTGCCACTTTCATACCATACCAGACTGGCAAGTAGAAACAGGTGCAAAATATGCCTCTTTCAGTCTTAGGAGTACTTTGAACAGCTCTGAAGGAAGAATAACAATATCACCTTTGCATTCACTATAAGTTATTCAATACAGAGAAGTATAAGATATCTGTTTATGATGATCAAAGGTATACAGAAATTATTTTAGGAAGATGCAACTTTGGAAAATAACATACTCTAAGAGGCGCAAAAAAAAAAAAAGTACCAAAAATTAAACTTGTGAGTTTTAAACTGCAATTCAGTACTGCAAATTCTGGTGCTGATAGCAATTAAGTATTGCTGAAGAAACTGATTAATATTGCAAGACACATAACAGTAATATGGCTATGATAAATTAATATCAAGGGGCCAAAGTTGGAAACTGCCTGGAATTTACGTTATTGTTGAGAAAAGACAAATGTTTGTCCATGTAGAAACTGGAAAGTCATATGTGTATTCATGGGGGATACAGAACATAGAAGGTTGAAACACAGAAATCTGTTATGGCGAGCCACTGGGTGACATTTATTTATGGCACACTGCAACTGGATGCAAATTTTAGGACAAGTATACATGATTACTGCTGCAACTTCCCCATGCATAATTCAAACTAAACCAAGTCTGAGCGAGACAAACGAAATGGGAAATTTGCAATTAAAGCAACATGCGCTTCAAGAAATAATCAATTTAATTATGAGAAATATATATATAAGCTTTGGCTTTCCACAGAACCTCAGACTGTACACAAAGTTTGGGGAACTCTAAAGAGAGAGAAGAAAAAGAAGAGTTTTAAATATTAATAATATTTTTCAAAAAAGACTAGAGTTTCATGGCCAAGATCAGCCACAAAGAAAAGGGAGGAGGGGAAAGATGATAAAAGGCTAACGGATGCAATATCATTATTTCTCTAGGTTGATGTATTATGCATGTCTGATGTTTCTAAAACAATTGCAATTTTGTTTTAATGAGTAGGAGTAGAATCTTTGCAGTGAATATTATAAGCTCAGAATCACAGGACCAGAGAAGATGTAGTTTTGATGTCCTTAAAAAAGGAGAAACCATGAATATGATCCATTGCTACAAAAATAGAAATATGCACAAATGTTGTATTTAGAGACCTCCCCCTCTTACCTCTAATCCATGCAATGGTTTAAAAATATATAATGCCCAACTGACAAGTGAATAAACTCATATATGCATAATTTACTACAATAATACTCTATACTTACATGTTTATTGTATTTGAAATACAAGTGGGGAGCATGGCAAACCTTCTGTCTCTTACACACACACACACAGATAATATATATGCAGATCCACATTCACATAGATGTGTAATATATTCCCACGGTAGCCATAGCAAGCACAAATGTCGTTCTAACCTGTATGTCATAAATTGTGAATGGAGACAAATCTCCTAAAAGAAATGACCCAGGTGCCTTTAGTCCAGTCTTGTATTGCTTATTATTTACATAGACAGAATATTCTGTGACAACCCCATTTGGATTTGAAGGCGATGTCCAGATGACACGTACAGCTGTACTGTTGATAATGACAACCTCTGGAGGGAACATGCCCTCAGGCTCTGGAAATAAAGGAAGAAACTGAATAAACTCCAGCTGTCTCTGTAAAAGCACTTGTTTAACTAACTGCAGACTAGAATTTGGGTTTAGTAAAGGGTTCGCTGCTTATCTGCTTGCCTGTGATGAAGTTATCACTGTCTGTATTTCCTCTAAATTGGCTTATTATAATCACAGTTAGAAACAGTGGGAGATGATGGTAAAGCGCTTTATATACCACCAGCATTGCCCCTTCATCTTTCATGAAATGTGAGCAGTGGGATGTAATGATAAATTATTTACTTATCTGTGTGGCCCTATCCACAATTAGGTGGAATTGCCTTCTTCTTCACCATGTCTCGACCCCTCCTTCCTGGGAAATTTTGACTATAAAGGAAAAAACTGGGAACTCAAATGCACTCTGTGCTGAAAAGTGGCACATCCATAGCTCTTACCAGCCTATCAACTTGAGAAATGTGAAACAATGTGTTATACTGTTATTATGTAAATGGCTGTGAATGTTGATTACTGGAGATAATGATGAAGCCCCACTTAAAAAAAAAAAGGTTAGCATTAAATTATACAAATTATTTAAGCCTGTCAGGAACAGCCATGCGAAGGGCCAATTTTCTCCTGGTAGGTCCGTCTTAACCAGTTGAAAAATTGCACGCACAACGAATTCTGTTTTATAAACAAAAGGGGGCTGACCTTTGGCTTTGCAAAGGAAATGCAATCCCCACTTAAAGTGCTTTGCTAATGACCTGGAACACTTGCTTCTGAGGTAATGATATTATAATGTTTATAATGAGACTATATAAAGCCAAAAAGATTAGAAAGGCCATTCCAAACACATTTCAGATTCACAAGTTGCTTTCTTCTCTCCCTCCCTCGTGCTTGCTAACTGACTTGGAAATGACTCACAGGGAAATTGTTGAATTAACACTTTCCATTTTTTGGTGACTCAGGAACGACCAACAGTTGACTGTCATGTCAAAAGCACACAGCTTCAAAGAGCAAATCTTTTTAAAAGACCATTAATTGTTTTTTGAATCCCTCCGTTTATTGACATGAACTCAGCTCTAAACGGAGCCCATGGATAGGAATGAACAGGGTTGGATGAGAACAAAGTAGGTTAATATCCGCTATTAGAGCTTTGTGCTGCTGTCTCAGTGGGACCTTTTATTGATTGGGTGCTTGATGACAACCAGCACTTAAGCATTTTAACGTTTTAGTCCTTTTTCCCTTCTATACCGGAAATTTCATAATGGAAGGATGACTGATCTCAACCCTGACAAAAATCAATCCATTTCATTCTTAGATTTTTTAATCCAGGCTGCATCAAGTTTTAAACCTACCACCATCTAAGGTAGTCACATGAACCGCCTCGCTTAGGATGCTGTGGACTCCATTGTACACTTGGAGGTAAATACAATACTCTGTGTTAGGATAGAGTTCTCCAATGACAGTGTGAGTCTCATAGGCAGAGATCTTCCTGGAATTGTTATGGATGGTAGCGTTCCACAAGAGAAGGTAGTATTCCACGTTTCCTTGTAAATCTTGCAATGCTTCATAGAAGAAATAAAAGAGAAAGTGTTTGACCACAGCAGAGATAGTAAGTTTCTGATTTTAAGGTGTTTGATAATTCCTTTAAAATCTTCACTGATTACATGAGATAAGATCTGAGCTCATAGCTTTGTACACAAGACTTATCTCCCACATTAGAATGAAATCAGCTTCTATTTTATGTCCAGCAGGGATTGCGCAATTAAAAACAGACAGGCATGGGCAAAAATTGTTTGTCACCTTCACAATTCATATGAATTACGAGGGTTCAAAATTTTGCACTGGCCATATCTGAAGACTGACCTTTGCATGTTGAAGTGAAAGCTTGTGTGTCTTTGTCTGAAGCTTTGGAGCAGATTCAGAATGGTTTCAGAACAGATTCAGAGGCACAACTGGTGGCCTCAGGGATTCAAAGCAAATTCAAAGCCTTGCACATTTGTATTGGCTCCATTTGACAAATGCAAAGTTCTGTCCCTTTCGCTTCGATAGAAAGTGAATGGGGGGGGGGAATTGTGCATCCTCCTAACAACAGAAGGTGCAGTGTGCTTGCATATTGGCACACCAAGACAACCTACCATGTCTCACACATTCTTCATTTGAAATTTCTCCCTGCCAATGTTCCAACTGCTCCACATAACTTGTCACTCTCCACCCTTTCCTGTTTTGGGGCTCAAAGACAAATGTGTAAACAAAGCAAGACAATGGTATTATTTAATTAGCAGCACTCCAGCACAAATTTACCAAAACAACACAAAACAAAAAGCAAAAACCTGAAAGGCAGGGAAACATTCCACCCCAGCTGTCTGCCTCAGTGAATTCTAATGCCCATAACAAAAATACTCAGTCCAACATAGAACAGGCTGACAAAGCAAGACAATACTACTGGGGAAAATTAACTTTAAAGTGTTTGTGCAGGAGGGCTATAGTTACAAGTCACATTAGCAGGCCTGCACAACCCTGTCAATTTTAAAACCCAAAGGCAGGCTAAAAGGGGCTGGCACTAATGCATTCCTTGCATTTGCATTCAAATCAATTAGAATATTTGATTCAATTCGAAATTCAAAAATCCAAATTTTAAAAAATCCAATTGGATCTGGATCCATATTTTTGAAAATCTGATTTTAATCGCATGATACAAATATCGGCAACATCCGTATCCACTTTTTGAATTTCCGTGCATCTGGTTTTCATCCTGTTTGCATCCTCAAGTCATCCCGTGTTATAAGCGCAAATCGACCCGATATTCGGATGTGATATAAATGGATCTATTCAGTCAAATTATTCAGAATTCTGTATCAGATTTTTGAAAATCTAAAATCCGTTCGAATTCAGAAATTTAAAATTTTGAACATACGATTCGAATTTGAATGTCGATATTCATCAAATTTGAATTGGATTTTTGAATTTCTGAATATCTGTGCACATCCCGAGATTCATGTGCTTTGAGAAATGGTTGGTCGTCACAACCTCCAAATGATGGCATACAGCCTTTACAGATATGGCACTTGTAAAAATAAGTGCAGTTTAGAGGAATCTAAAAGTACTCTGCAGAAAATGTGCTCCATTTCTGAACTTATGGGGGGTTGAATGGTTCAACTAGAACTGCTCTGACTAGAGGGGTTTCAGGCTGGAGTGGCCTATCTGGCCTGGATGGAAGCAGTGATAAAAGCATGATAAACAAATACAGGACTATAGGAAAAGAAAACTGTTAAGCCCTGATAATAAATACATTATTTAATGTGGTTTCAAAAAGTGGGGGCCACCACTGACAAGGCCTTTAGTATAATTTTCATACGTAGGACTTCATTAGGTTTTCCCACATTTCTGGGCAGATCTTTTCTGTAAAATTCTTATTTTACACTAAAAGTAATGTATTTTTACAATTTGATGTAAAATACATAATTCATTTTAGAAATCTACTTGTCAAACAAGCAAAAACAATCTAATACCAATATATCTTTGATGCTTCTCAAGAAGTCTTGCAGCTTAATGGGCAAATGCACCAGCTTTATTGGACAGACATTAGGTGCCCCGGAGACTTCTGGGAAAATGTATCTGCCCCTATTGGATAGATCTTAGGTGCCCTAGATTGCCCCATAGATTTTAAAGGGGGATAGATTTTAAAGACATGGCTGTGTTAGTCTGGATAAGCAAGCAATGGGGTTTTGCAGCCCCTTAGAAACTAACAGGCAAAGATTGGTAGCACAAACTTTCATATACTAAGCCTACTTCATCAAATGTGCACTAAAGAGTGCTAGCACAGATATAGGCCACATTTGTCTGATCTGGATCTACTCTACTCTTGTGTTATGGGTGCTTAGTAGCTCCTTGATGTGGATTGACAAGTAACTGCAGAAAGATCCTTAGTCATCCTCTGGACAAGGACAGAGCAGCAGAAAAAGAAGAGCTGGCTTTTATACCCTGCTTTTCTAACCTTTTTAAGCAGCTGGCAAAGCTTTCTATTCTTCTCTTCACAACAGACACCCTGTGAAGTAGGCGGGCCTGTGAGAACTCAGAAGAGAGCTGTGACTTGCCCAAGCTCACCCAGCTGGCTTCATAGAAGAGGGCAGAATCAAACCTGGTATTTCTAGATAAGAGTCTGGCTCCCTAACCACTAGACAATTCCTCCCCCTGTCTCCATCCATGCACCCATATTGCAATATGCCTTGACCTTCTGTGGCCCTTTCATACTGTGGCCCCTAATTGTATCAGGGACTAGATTTTCCAGATTTATGTTGCTCACTAAAGATCCCCCTAGCAACAAAGAAATAAAAAAGATATGTTCTGTTGATCTAATGATGGGTGGGGAAAGCATAAAGTCCTGTGACCAAAGACATAAAAATGGAGGACGGTAGATTGCTTAGTTTGCCTAGCATAATGTATTTTCAGCAATGAAAGAATAAACAAGGGGTTGCTCTAATGACCCTCACTTGATGTTTAACCTTTGCATTCATAAACAGATATCTAGGAAATTTCTGCAGTAAGAATGAAAATGAAGCCAGATTGCATTACCTCTATCTAGAAGGTCAGAGGTTCAGATTACTGAAGTAATGAAACTTCAGCAGCCTGCTTCAGATCTATTAGGTTTGTCAGTTTTTATAAGCATGCTTACTTCAGGCATCCAATTATAAAATAAGGAGCCTGTATTTGCTGAAAGTCACTAGCAAGTGCTTATAGACAGATTTGCATGTACATATTGAAAAATTAACCCACTCCTTTGATGGACAGGTAATCTGGATTAAATGGATATGTTCCTTTTAAGATGACATAGCACAAATGCTTATATTTACGAATACAGAAAATCAACAGCTCCCTGGAAATGAAGAAGCATTTGAACAAAATTGCTGGCTGCTATGAGCTATTATGATAGCATATAGTTGCTCTGAATCTATGCTAGACTTTACACTTATTTTGTTATAAATTTCAGAACAGGATACAAGTTATACATATCCAGTATCTAAAACAGGGATCCCTATTTGAAATACACCCTGCAAAAACAGGGATTGTACCAATTTTGGAACAAAACTGGTTCTTGTTTGAGTGGATTTATTGATCTGAAACTTTCATAGAGAGCAATCAAGTTGAGAAAGAAGCTCAAAAATTCATTTAGGAGTGTTTTTCCACTGTCAAAAAGTACCCATTCTTGAACCCATTAAGGACCCATTTGGGTGTGAGCCGGATGATCCCATTTCCACCACAACACCCATTTGGGACACATTTGTTTCCACTGCCGTGGGGGAAATCTGGATCATATGGGTACTTTTTGGCCTTTAATCCGGATTTTCTGTAGACCCCATTAATGGCATCTTCTGACAGAAAATCTGGATTAAAAGGAGCCTGTTTCAGGCAATGGGGTCTAGAAATGGCTAGGGGGAGGAGATGCACCCATTGGGGGGGGGAGCCCCGAAGTCCCAGCTTTGGAGTGATTTTGGAATCATTCCGAAATGACTCCAAAGTCCCTCCAAAGTGATTGCCACGGACTTCAGAGAGGCTCTGGAGCTGTCAGTGCGGTCTGTTTGCTATTAGCACAGACCGCGCTGACTTCCCTCCAAAGTCCCTCTGAAGAGATTGGCAGAGACTTCGAAACTGCTCCGGAGTCCCTGTATCTACCCTGAGTCTGCCCTGAATCCACTTTGAATCCACTCTAAAACCATGTCAAATGCATTTTGAATATGTTGCAGAATATGTGAGTGGCGCAGCTGCTTTCCCACCTCCCCAGTTCATGATTGTTCCGAAGCATTCGTATAAATACAAATGTCAATGTACAAATGTTGTAACATTTGATTTGTATACGAATATCTGAATTCATCCGAATTAATACAAATGTTGAATGTTATGAATATTCATGAACATCCCTACTACAGTCATCTTGGGATCCTTACTGAGAACAAAGGCAAGCAGGGAAGGAGAATTGTCTTCAGCCTTCTCACTTCTTCCTTGTTCTTTCTTCTGACATCTAATGTCTTGACTCCCTTATGACGTATTAGGTAGTTAGCTGCCCAACATTAAAAAAAATGGTTGCATATTTGGAATGGGCAGAGATGCAAAAGAGAAATAATCTCCACCTTGAGGTGAACCTGGCATCTTGACTCACCTATTTACCAGACCTATTTACCTGGCCTTTGTTTGAGGAAACCATTCCCCCCCCCCACTTCCAAGCACTGTTGTTCTTTTTAGTGGATTCTTTCCACAGTTGAAACTTGCCCTCAGACACTTGAGTATTTGGCAGGATAAAATAAAACTAAATAAATTCAGATTTTTAAAAAAAAAGAAATCAAGAGCAATTACTTCTAAAGTAAGAGAAAGTTGAGCTAAGCAAAACGGTGATTAAAATGATTGAGCTCTTGATATATGCATGATCTAATACTTGATCCAGACAGTCTTAACATATGAATGAAGTAGCACATGTGCAAAATCTTTTCCTAAACTTCAGTGACTCAGCTGTCAAACATTAGAATGGAAAAAGCTTTTGGAATTAGTTTCAGAGCAATAGTGATGGGTCAGCAGGGGTGAGGCTGGGCAGACATACAGGTAGAAGCCTCCTTTTTATCCTACAGTTTTTTCTGCATCATTTTTATAAGAACATAAGAACGTAAGAGGAGCCCTGCTGGATCAGGCAACAGCCCATCTAGTCCAGCATCCTTTCTCACACAGTGGCCCACCAATTGCCCATGGGCATCTCAAGCAGAGACAAGGGCAAACCTGTGAGCCAGTTTGGTCTAGTGGTTAAGGAGCTAGACTCTTAATCTGGGAATACTGGGTTTGATTCTGCACTCCTCCATGAAGCCAGCTGGGTGATCCTGGGCTAGTCACAGATCTCTTCTGAGCTCTCATGGCCCCACCTACCCCACAGGGTTTCTGGTGTGGGGAGAATAATAGAAAGCTTTGACAGCCACTTTGAGTCCCCTTAAATGAGTGAAAAAAGCAGGGTAGAAAGCTAATTCCTTCTCCTGCTCCCAAATCCCAGCAAATAGCCTTAGAAGCATTCTGCTTGTCCTCCCAGCCTGAAATATGGACTTAGGCATCCATTCTAGTAGCCATTGATACATCTGTCATCCATAAATATTTGTTAGTATTATTACCGTAGTATGATAGGGTTATATTCTGGGTTTTTGACATTGTGACATATGCATCTTTTCTTTCTTTCATGAACTACTTTGATCAATATACAAATGTTGGTACATAAGTAAACCAATAGCTTGATAGACATAATGAGTTATCTGTAGTTATGTGGTATAAAAATTTAACAAACTAAATGAAGTGCAGTCTACTACTAATTGAGAGTATAAACAACACTGGAACTTACTTGGTATAGACCATTCCACTTCAATAGCAGTGTGGTTAACAGGCCATGCGGCAATGCTACTTCCCTTTTTTGGACGGCCTGCCAGTGTTGTAGCAACCACTTCTTTACTCGGTGTGTATCCTACATCATTGTGGACTATCAGCTTATATTCATACGTTGTGTACCTAAAGGATATGTTTTAATGCCATAAAGAGAAATGGGGGGGGGGATACATTTAGAGCAATTCAGGCTTGATAAACAGGGATTATTGTTCCACTAACAATGAAAAAGGCTAGATTTTTTTTTAAAAAAGGATTTTATTTATATTGTTTTGAGATCCAAAGAGAAGAGTTACAGGTTTGCCTGAAATACCTGCCAAATGCTAGCACAGTAACAACAAACAAAATAAAATGCTATATAAAATTGTTACTGTTTTCCAAAGTAGCAAGGGATTACAGCTCAATTCAAGATGCAATTACATCAATGGCAAGCTGCCAGCATTTCAATATGAAGTTCGTTCAGTGGTGCTTTTTTCTCTTTGGGGAAACATACTGATCTGAAGTTCCATATCACAATATAACCATTTTTGCCTTGTGCTTCATCAACAGATCCCATGCAACAGAATTGCAGTGAATATTATTAATACCAATAATGAAAAATATGTATGTGTGCATGCATGTTCATAGGATATTGTAACAGCCAGGTTTTTAAATGTGCTTTTAACAGAGAAAAATTCACCTGCTCTAGAGTTTCTTTTAAACAATTGTATATACCAAGTTATATATTTTAGGTTCTTGAACTCCAAATTAAGCTAATAAACTCATTAGAGCTGAAATGCTTTAGTGTAACCTGCCCTGAGGTCTCCAGATATAGGATGGGATAAAAACGCAAACGAACAAACTGTATAGCTCTTCATGCATGGACCCTGTTAAGCAAGCTTTAAGAAAGGGACCAATATCCTAGGGTACTAGGTATATATCTGTTCAGCATATGGAATGTTGTGCCAAACATAAAACAAAACAAAAAAATTATCAGCCACAGTAAAATGATTTATCTAAATTCACAGTGGTCAGTTCTAAGCAAGCATTTTCAAAAAGAATGTATATGAGATGTAGTTTTATTTTCACGGTTTTAAGTTCACAACTTCTCTGGAGCCAGGCTATGGGACTTCAACCATTTTGAGATGATTAGTTTGCTGTCATCTATACTCCTATTACTATTACTTCTATTAGTGTTATCCATAATGAAGTTCCAGAGCCTCTTTACATGGTGGACTAAGCCCATTTCCTAGGAGAGTACTGTATTCTGAGTAAACCTACAAAGGATTAGGGGTGTGCACGAATGCAATTTTTGGGTTTCGACTTGATTTGACTAGAATACTAAAAAATTGATTCAATTTGAATCTGTTAAATTTGAAATTAAACAAATTTGATTCGAATTAAGCAAATTTGGATCTATTCATTTGAATTTTTTCATTTGAATTTGCACTTACGAATGTCAACAACATCCACAGACCCTCATACATATCTTCCCCGGGTCTGTACACATCTGTACACATCTGTATGAATCCCATAGTTATCCCAAATGCAACCCGTTTTCATCCTGTACAGATCCATACAAATGCATATGGATGTGGGAAAGGTGCCGATCTTCAAGTATGCATCGTGTACGAACCCATACATACATGAATGTCTGAATAATTTGAATGAATAGGAACAAAATTCAAACTTTAAATTTGAATTTAAGGAGATTCAATTCTAATCTGAATGTCAAAATTCAGTCTATTCAGTCAAATTTCGAATGCATTCAAATACTCGTGCACATCCCTATAAAGGATGAAGTAAAGGCTATCCATAACAGCAGTTTTCAAACTTCTGCTGCAATCAAGGGTTGAGATCTAACCACAACCATGGACAAGGATGGATGGGTGAGGCAATGGCATGATGGAATGCCTCACATTCACCTACTGTGGAGTTAACTGAGAAAATTAAATGAGCTACGCTGTAGCCAACTTGGCTGATAACTGACATAAACTATTCAATGAGATGTTTTTATGTAAGAGTTAACCAATACCAAGATCCAGGAGGAATCATTCCTGATAAGAGTAAATGAAGCAGCTGAAAACAGTTCCTGAGGGGGTGTTGGCACAGCTGCATGCAGCTGCAGTGTGTGTGTGAAGTAATGTCAGGTGATTCCTGGATCACGGTAGTAAGGTTTTTGTTATTCTACACTCTAATAAAAAGAGAGACTTTCCCTCAGATTGAAATCTCTTCATTTGTGCCAACCTACTAAAACTGTAGCTTGATACATAGTAGAATTAGTTCGTGCAGGTAAAAGTTATGTTATCAAACCTATCACTGCCCCCACACTCTCTGCTTCTATAGTCCTAAATCTATTTAGCACCAGATGGTCCTAACTTTACTATTCCACTTCATTCTGATGAAACTTTCAACTGTGGAAGCAATCTGAAAATGCATACTCCATTTAAACAAGTTCCAAAGTGTTATGGGCTAGTGCTGTCCATGCCAATCAGGCAGGCATCCTAAAATATAACTAATGACAACATATTATGGAGGAAAGTAACTGTGGATTATTTGTGAATTATCCCTTTGTGCCTTTACTAGGATATAAAGTATTTGTAGAGGCTTTCTTTTTATTGTCCTCCCTAGTTCATTTAAAAAACACACATAAATCAGCCCTTTTAGTAGCAACTGAAAACTGGTATAAGGGAGCTTGGGATGCACTAGACACATGTGCAACTTCCATCTCATTTAATTAGATAAAAATATTTTTATTAGGATGTTTTAGAAGTAATTCATTGCACTGTATTCTTTTCTTAGTGGGAACTATCTCATGAAACATTTTCTCAGTTAAGAATATAGTAAATATTCCTTGTAAGATTCCTTTCTCTGGATCACATTTAGCTCATGTGTACTGGGTTCTACAAGGCAAAAGAAACAGGTGCCTGAGGGTGATTCTGCACTGGCCACTATTCTGGTCCAGCAAGTATACCAAGAGCCTCTCTTTGATGCACTGGTGTAATCTAAATGAGTCCCTGCCTGGGGCTCTTTTAGGGTGCCACCAGACATAAATTAAAAAAATGCAAACTTACCTTTTCTCTGATAGTCCCTATGTTCTTGTGCTGCACCTGTGAGACTGGAGCCTGCACCACGCCCTCCCCCAGGATGGATAGAAAAACTGTGGTTGCAGGTGTGAGTTTGGAGCCTTTGCCTTGCTGTGGGTTCCGCTTGGGGGAACGGAGGGACACCTGGGTTGGTTGTTGCTGCTTTGCTGCAATTTCAGTTTGGTTTCTCCTTTGACATTTTTAGTTGCCTTGTGTTAATTGGTCTTATAGCTTATTTTCTTATTTGATACTATGTACTGTAGTTTCTTAGATTACATAGCTTATTATTAGAATTCTGTACATTGCTTAGGATATATATTTGATGTTTTATTTATTGAAATGGATTTCTTTACTTGATGTATTTCTCTTTTGTGCCGCCCTTTGGTGTAAGGGGCTTTATAAATGAATAAATGTTGTTCTTGTTATCCCAGTCCTCCAAAGTAGCATGAAGAGCTCTTCTGACCACGTGGTCAGCCCTTCCCTCTCTGGGAGGTCTGCTGTTTCCTGGTGAGGGTGAACTCTTGAGAGATCTCACAAGATCTCACCCAAATACACAGGAAAAGGGAAAATCCACCGGCGATGTTCAGACAAGTGGAATTTTTTTTCTGCCCAGTATCAGGCTTTGCTTCACAGGAAATGCAAAACATTCTTTGAACTGTCTGATATGGTGAGTGCTGCTCCACAGTCCCTGAAAAGTATAATTCCTGTCTAGACACAGCCTCAGACTGAACCAGAAATGCAGGACTCAAGCAAATAAATAAATAGGATTGGAAACCAGGACAACTTTCCCATTAGGTACCACAGTCAATATGGCTATTTCTGATATATAAGAAACAGCAAATTCTAAAGAAGAGGTTTTCTACCGGGACAATCAAAATCAGCTGCAACGATAAACACTGTTCTCTTAGCACTTTTTAGGAAGATTCAATTGCTAGCCCGGCTGGCTTTTTATATGGGAGGAAAGGAACACCATTTTGATTCTCTTTGTCAGTAAATGTCTTAGACTAGCCCAGATTTGTAGGCATCATTAATTTTCAGTGCTGATCCTGTCATGAAGATATGCTTTTTATGCATGAAGAAATGTAAGCCAGCATTTGTATCCTGTGGTTGGACTTTAAAATACAATATCACATAAATGGTTTTCCAATCTTAATTTCCTAATATGATCTTAGTTTTCCAATACCTCAGTCTTTAGCTTTCCAGATCTCAATGTTCTTTAAAACAGAAGAAATTTACTTACAGCAAAAACCCAGGTGTGTTAATAATGGCTAATGCCAAAGGAGATGACAGAAAATATTTCATTACATAATTAACATGTTTCCAACACAGACACACAAGGAACACTTTGAACTATTAAGCAAGGGCTACACAAAATGCCAGCATTTGTTTTTATAGTTTTTGTAATCTCACCTGCTAAGACCCTTATCTTCATAAAACCACTGAGTTCCTGAGTAAATATTGTGCCAGAGATTTAAATCTTCAGGGGGATTTGATGCAAGTGGCTGCTGGATTTTACGTCTCAGGAGCTCATATCTAACACAAAAGACAAGCACAACACTGGGATTATCTCAACTAATGTTATTACACAAAAATCAGGTTGTTTTTAAAAGTCACACATTATTTTGTTTTTACAGCTGTATAGTTTTTTTTTAAAAGAAAATGTTCAGGATTGACACTTTTTGTAACTTACTAATTAGTTCCAAAATGGACGATGACATGTTTTTGTAGCATTTTTTTTTATTAAGAAGAAAGTATAAGTGTCTATTTAATGGCTTAACATTAAACATTTGCATAACCTTTCAGAGTAACTTGACTAAAGTTTAGTTCAGTGCAGTTTACAATGGAAAGAAAAGCTTATTGGTATCTTTGTATTCCTAGTCAAAATAAAAAGAAACTTAATCCATAATACAAACTTAAACTAGTTTGAATTTGCTTGATTGCAAGGAGGACTTAATAAAAATATCAGGAAATTGTAGTTTTGGTTGGGAATTATGAGAAAAACGTCTTGAATCCAGTCATACCCAAAGAGTTGAATAAATTCTGTTCTGTTTCTATGAGTTTAAAAAAAAGACACTATATATTTTCCCTTTACAAATATAAAATTTTATAATGAATGCTATGATAGGAACTAAATCAACAGCTTACAGATTAAACCACAATTAACTTCCTCACCCAGTTACTAATTTGGATGTCCTGTCTTATGCAGTGTCCAGAGATAACAAAAGGGGTGCTTCAGAAGAACCTCAGAGACAGAAGTGTGTGGCCGCCATGTTGCCAAACCTTCTCAGCAGTGTCCTAAGAGATACACTTCCTCCAATGACCTACCAACTTGACCTTTTCTAGCATACTATATAATATTCAGGAGATGGTGGAGGAGCAGACTGGAGGTTTTGAGGTGTGAACAATCCCACCTCAAAACCTTCTCTAAGCTTCCTCAGAGGTGCCTCAGAGGTGATTGTTTGCTGTGTTTGATCTCTAAACTACTCCTTCCAGGTATGGTTATATGAATCACAGTTGAGTTCTGGGGCAGGACTTAGGAGGCTGTTCCTGATGCTGACAGTGCATATCCAGCCATGCATTGTCACTGTTTCTTGGAGAGTGCAATGACGAAATGTAGCTGAGGCCATTCAGCCTCTCTTAAGTTTAGAACAGCTTCTTTGGTAGGGATGTGCACAAACTTTTTTTTTGTATTTGATTCATATTGAATTGAATGCAAGAAAATTTGTATTCATTTGAATAGATCCCCTTTGAATGTAGTAGGATTCAAATGTGATACGACTGTTCAATCCCATACGAATCCCATACAAATGCATATGAATGCATACAAATCCCATATGAAGCTCCATACAAATGTATCAAAACATTCTTATGTGCCAACACTCGATTTGAATACAAATGTCCAAAGTCAGCCAGATTTGTACAACTTTTGAATGTTACAAATACTCATGCACATCCCTATTCTATAGGGTGGCCAAGGTACATTAAATGATGTTTTCAGTGTCTGGCCTCAATCCGTGGATTCTCGGAGGTCATAGATTTTGATTGTGTAAATGAAGCCCAAATCTATTATAAAGAAAGAAAAGTTGCTGACATCTTAAAATTTCTCCATTTATGAATGGAATGACACAAAGCTACAGTCATCCTGAATCAGACATCTGGTTCTGAAACAACTGAAATCTTGATGTTTTATTGCAGCTTCCAACTTCCCATTCTGAATTCTGGTTTAATTATATTAATTCTAGGATATGAGAGTTTGCTGCAGTCTTTAGTTAATCTAATTAAAATAAATTGCTCCTCTTTACCACTTGACCAATGCACACATGGTTAATAAAACAGAAAAGATAAAATACTTCTATTTTAATTACTTTAAAATATCTCTGCAATACTTAATAATGTGAACATAAATACTGGTGACATAAATAAAAGGAGTTAAACTGAAAGCTGTACTATGCTATACATAAATGATGCTCAGAATAAAATTCAGAAATAAAAGTGATGGAGTAAATATTCCATTGAAACACGTGTGACTATGAAATTTTGAAACCAACATATTGTGAAATGTAACCTTGATAAGAGGCACTTTTAACTAATAAGTTTTGATTGAAATCATTAGGCCAAAGGAATTCAAACTCAAATGCCCCATTGTCAACTCCTTTGTGCACTGCAAATTCGCTTCTCTTTCTAGTGATCACATTGCTTTTAGCCCATAAGAGACCAGCCCAGAAAAAGTGCATTCCAAAGTTCACACCATCAAAATATTCTGCTTTCTTTCCACCATAAGAACCATTTCAATGTTATTAGTTTATCAATGTCCACAGAGCCATCCTTCCTTCTCCTGGAAACCTCAGAATTATTTAGTTCTGGTTGGTCTCCCTGTAATTTGATGTAGAAGTTGGGAGAAATATCACTATCTTTTTAAAAGACATAAAAATCACCCCCAGAGCTACCAGCAGCAACAGTCCTATCCACCTCTTTCCTCCACACTGTGTGGTGCAACTGCTTGAGTAGCTGTTCTGCTTGGAAGCAGCATGGCACATCATGAAGAAAATAAAGTTTGCAGATGAAAGTTTTGTTGTATTCTTTCTCTTACCAGTATTAAGAGAAGCATGGTATAAGGAATGTAGACTCTACACTCTGCATTCTTCAGCAATCTTTACATATAGTAATTTGCCAGTAAAGATATCTAATAGCTACATTTGCATAATTTACATCTTCTTATTCCTGGACCTAGGGTACGGAATACCGTATTTTCCAGCGTATAAGACTGGGTGTATAAGACGACCCCCAACTTTCCAGTTAAAATATAGAGTTTGGGATATACTCACCATATAAGAAGATAACACCCAGTGTATAAGACGACCCCTGAATTTGAGAAGATTTTCCTGGGTTAAAAAGTAGTCTTATACGCCAGAAAATACAGTGATTGCTTTGCATAATGGAAAAGACAGACACAGCCAGGTCCATAATGTTCCATGTACAGTAATTATTTTTCTTTCAGTTGTTTTGCTTCCTTCATTGATATGCTGATCAGCTGTGACTCTAAATATGTAGCATTGGGGGCTTTCTGTACTCAAAAGTCATGGTCTGCATGGTGGTTCTGATCCCAGTTATACCCCACCACAACCCTAAGGTTTACACAAGATCAGGACCCACCTCCAAAGACTCTGAGGGCACGTCCCCATGCACTTTTGGTCCCAATCTGAAATCGGGTTTGGCAAGGGGAGTCCCCATGCGTTTTAGATTTGGTCTGATTTCCACAGACCAAATCGCCCAACCCGTGCCAGACCAGAACCAAATTTGGTACCTGAAAAAAGAAGTCTGGGCACAGTTTGGGGTCCCGGCATGCATTGCTTAGCGTGCCAAGACCTCACATGGGGATGGGAGAGGCTTGCTTATTCCCTTTCCCTGGGAAAGGCAGTAAGCAAGCCTGTCAGCCAGGATCATGGGCTTTGCTTTTACTCCTGTTTCCAAGCAAGCAAACCTCTCCTGGGGTTTGGCATGGTTTGCATGGGGACAGCTGAATCAGACCCCAGCCCATGTTACCAGGAAAGGCATGGGGACAGCAGAGATTTGATCTCGTCCCACACTCAGTCCCATGTGAGCTGAATTGGCACCCAATCGGCACCAAATGGCTTGCATGGGGATGCGGCCCGAAGGGATAGGAATGATAGTTCCTAGTCTCAAAGCAACCAGAGGACCCATTTTGGTGACACACTTTGGTGTATGGATGAAATGAGTCTCCTGGTATTCAGGAAACTGAGGCATGCCTTCTGCATACCTCTTGGTTCTGGATCAGGGCTCACTGGTCCTCTAGTATTCCATTTAATCAGCCCTACTAGTGATCCAGTTATCCAACACCCCCTTGATCTGGATTATGCCCTGTTCTCATGCAGACAGAATATGCCAGCAGTGGGAAGGGTCTCCCATCCTGAGGAAGGATGGCCCATTTTCTACATTGTACACTGCCCCAAAGATAAGTGCAGACAGGCCCTTTACCTATAATGAAATATGCTTTGTTTTCCAGAAAATTAGCCACAGAAAATACAACAGCAGCTACATTTTATTATATGGATCATCAAGGGAATTCCATATCTACCAAAATGAAAGTCCACTGGTTTCACACAAACATGAGCTGTGCTCTAGAAACATCCATTTTTCTTCTTTGCCTTTGGTAAGGAAATGACCTTTGAGAAAATCTTCTGCATCAACACTGACCACATCTTTTTTCAAGTTCACTATGCAAACTTGTACAGAAGCCTACATTCCTTTGGAATGTGGTACAAAAACAATTTAGTTTATTATTCAAGGTTATATGATGTTATTACCTTATGTGAGGTCCATTGGGCCTCAATGGTGGTTCCCAGGAGACAGCAATGAATGATTCACTGATTGGTGTCACGGTCAATGGACTAATGCCTTGAGGAAAGGTTGGATAGGTAGTCATATATGTAGGAAGACTCTCAGTGCATCCACCGATGTAATCACCACCTCCAGAGCAAGCAATTATTGTGACTGAGTAATTTGTGAAAGGAATCAGGTTGGTTACCACTTGACTCATTGAAGAGGAGAAGTTAGTAGTGAGGGTAATCCGAGGATCTGGCATGCGGATCTCATAGCTAATAATTTCTCCATTTAATATGAATGGAGACTTCCAGGAGATCTAGGGGGAAAAAATTCTTTAAAGTTAGTAATATACTGCAAATACAAAACCAACTAATGATGATGATGATGACATAGCATGTCTATGATTTTAACTTCCATTTGAATCTAGCTTATTCTAAGCATTCACCACTATTTTAGAACTTATTACCTTGTGACAAACTTTGTAGTTTTTGTAATGAAACAAAGTCTGTCACTCTTAAACAGTAGTAGGGGCTATTTTAATGTGCTTTTGCTAAATCTTGTCTCCTAAGCTGGAATGTACTCATGAGATGTAATTAGGCCATTAATGGCAACCTTATCAGAAGAGGCTTAGGAACGACAAGAACAATTCACTTTCGGAACTGGTGTCTAGAAAAGTTGGCAAGCAGAGAAAGGTGGAATTGCTATGGCAAAGTGAAGGTAGGTGATACCTAGATGATGAGTTATTGGTGTCAGGCACCTTGCTATAAATCAGAGGTGCATTCAGTTAGAATTTTGTTACACTGAAATGTGTGTCATAATGGTGTGAACAAGCCATGCTCTGAGAAACAGCTGCGTGTGTGAGTGGTCTGTGGAGGTAGGTGGCATGACAGGTATTTATTTTATTTATTAATTAATTACATTTCTATCCCGCCCCATATCCAAAGGTCTCTGGGTGGGTAACAACCTTAAAACAACAGATTAAAAACAGAATATACATTAAAAGACTTTAAAAATTCAACAAATCTAAAACAATACACAACATGTTTAAAATGGTAATGACACATCCTCAAGCCATAGAGGACTTTTCACAGCCTAATTTTTAAAGATCAGAAATGAATCACCATTGCCCTGTTTTGCTACTTAAGTATCAGTACTCCAAGTAAGGTTTTCTCACTAAAACATCTTTATATTTGCTTATTAGAATATAAATGTTTATTGCTACAGTTAGTTTATTGCTAGTTAGAGCTACAAAAAGAAGTCATTTTAATCAGTTAAATATATTTTTCCTCCCTGAAGATTCTGTCCTGATATTATAAGGATAACTCAAGATGCTTAGTAAACAATTTCACACTAAAAACTTAAAAAGTACAATTTCCACCAGCTTCTCTATGCACAAAAAGAACGCACAGAAAGGAGTGAACAGGGGTAGTTTCACTTTACCTCCATCCTATCCAGTCAGGAGCCTCATACATAGTTCTCAGGGCATGTACATGCATCTGCATGAAACTCCAATGGTTATTAAGGATGTGACAATGGCGTATAAAATGGCAGTAGCTACGGGTAGATCACATATCAATCTGCACACATCTGCACATCAATTCAGATTTATTGTGTTGAATGCTCTAGAACAGTGGTTCTCAACCTGGGGGTCAGGACCCCTTTGGGGGTCAAATTACCCTTTCAGAGGGGTCGCGACGAGTCTCCCACTGCCCTTACCTCCCACCTCCCAGCTGCTCCGCCCCCGTGGTTGGGGGTCTCCACAACATGAGGAACTCCATTAAGGGGTCGTGGCATTAGGAAGGTTGAGAACCACTGCTCTAGAAAAGGGCCATCTACTCTGAAGCTTGTGTGAGTTTTGGAGGTTGCTGCAAGGACTCTGACAATCAGAAACAATATGCGTGCCACTGTCAATATGAGTCCCCTGCCTAAACCTGGAGTAATGTGGCCCTATGTATGGTTTCCTATTCAGTTGTAAAATCCCTGTACCACTGGTAGACCCTTTTAAAAAGGATTACTTGTGTCCTGGTCTTGGTTGCCTAGATTGGGTCACACTCCATCCTGGTAGCCCTCTTTTGTTCCACACCAGACTGCAGAAACAAGAGGCCCAGAAAAGGTTTAGGGCCTTATTCTGAAATATACCTCAGGATAAGGGGCTACCAAATGCAAATTTTGGCAGGCCTCACATCCTAGTCTGCACTAGCATGTGGACAACAGCCCCCTATTCTGGGATACATATCAGAATAAGTCCCAGGGCAGATAGGCCCTAAGTCTTGTACTACACTGGGCTGCCAGTAAAGGTGGAAAGGCACAGGGCCCATGAGAATGTGAAGAAGGGTGTGGGGAACAAAACTGGATTTCAAATCCAAACTATAAAGAAATGAATTAGCTGACTCAGCATGCTACCATAGCCCAGGAACTGCACTGAACCAGCCTTGAGTTAAAATTAGATGCAACTATATTGATTGCAGTTCATAAAATCTGGCAGGATCATGTGGCAGCTTTCTTCGTGACTGGACCATATCATCCAGTTTCCTCTGCTTATCAGAGGTTCTATACCCAAAGGCTGCTTCTAATAGGCTTGCATGCGGTCTTGAATGTGAGCCAGTGACCAAGTTGCTTCATGCTCCACACCACATCTCAGGGTTTCTCAAGAGGAAGCAGGCTAAGATACGGACACGTCATCGTGAAGCACAGAAGGTTTGTAAATGAACCGTTAATATAAAAATATCTTGAAATAACATAAGACATCATCAGCTCAAGGCCTTGGAACCCAGCAGCCAAAATATTCTTGTTTACAAAGAAAAGATCTTACACGGGCAAAGCTTAAAAATCCTTGCTAGGTGTCTTCCTACTCCAAATCACAATAACATGAAAGCAAATGACAAAAAACAACAATTGAAAACAAATCTAAGGCTAGGGGAGGCAGAGGTGAATCCATCCTAGTTATTTGCATTATCTTCATCCTCCCTTACGAAACAGTGTAAAACCACCCAGGCAAGGAAATGTTATGTTGTAATTAATAAAATTTATATACCTTCCTATGACACCTACTGCCTACAATGTATTACAATGCCAAATGGATGTAAAACTCCAAAGCAGCCATTCACCATTTCTTTTGAAAGTCCAGTGAGGACAGAAGGAAGATATTTATTTATTTAAGACCATAGAATGCTCACAGTTGGTGCACTAGACAGCCCAGTTCCACACCAAGGACAATCCATCCCAGCTTGGGATGGATTGCTTCATCAGGAATGGGTCGTTTCTCTCTGGTCTGATCTACTACAGATAAGTGTAGAAATGGTCATCTTTTACACCCAGTTCCTTGAGATTAGGCTTTCAGCATCCTGTACTAGTTTCATTCTGTCTTCTCTCCTTTGTTGATCTCTTTATTGGTCCCTGGCAAGATCCACATGGGATGGGAGGGTGTAGAAGTGGTCTGCTCCTGTGTCTGAAGACTTGATTTGACTGAGGAGCAGGGAGGAGGCCTGTCCACTTGTCCCCTGACTACTGGCCTATTCGGGACTAGGAAATGAAAGATATCTGATTTCAAATTTTCCTAACAGAGCCATTCCACATGCCACCGGAAATGGCCTCACTAGTCTTCCACTTTTGGTACTTTGCACAGTGGAGCTAGGGAGAATAATAGAGATGGGTTGCTCCAGCCAATGCTGGCCATATCTACACAGCAGCTACAGGAGCAAAAAAGCCGTGCATTCCTTTTTGCAGAGTGGCTCCTACTGCTCTGCAAAATGACTTCTCCAAGGAGTGGATTCCACCACTAGACAGATATGGTCACCACACTCCTGGCATGCAATGATGTGTATGTTTTATGGTGCATCTTAAGATGACCACATTGATTTCCCCCATGACAATGAGATAGCCATAAAGAGGTGGAATATCACTTCCAACCTGCCTAGTTCTGTTCCCAAGTAGGCTGCTCATGGAGCTGTGGATGCTTTCCAGATCATGCTCCACACAGTCTTATACTTAAAAGAAGCCTGTATGATGGCCACAACTCTCCTGTGATCTGTTGCTTTCCAATTTTCCTGGCTTATTTCACAGATGCTGATTTTTGTACTATATAAAAGTCATTTCTTAAACATCTTCGTCTATTAAACCACCTGCTTTAGTCAAACCCCTATAGGAGTCACTTAATACAAAGCTTAATTAATCATGCTACTCTAATGCCTTGCAGCCATTTCACATTTCTGGGGCAGATGCCCAAGATCCAATCAGGTACCTGTTTCATGTCGATCAAAGAGCAATTATTTGTGAGCCAAGAGAACTTGTAACAAAACTAGAACAGGCAAGCACTTCACTGTAGCATACAGTGGTGATATTTCTACTTAAAAGAAAAGGGAACAGAATGAAGGAAGAATGACTCACATTATAAACAAAAACTCTTACAGAAGTGCATGAATGATAATGGTCCTGAACACAAAAATATGCCTGTTCCTCCCAACATCATCTGGGGCAAAAGAGCACAATCACTTTATCTTATCTAAGAGCCAGTTTCACTCAAATGAAGGTGTGTTATTCCAGTTGTCCTCCCCATGTTAACATTCATCGTCTTCCACCAATTTCCTCTTGAGCAGGCAAGTAAGTTAAAGGCATTATGCTACTCTGATTTACCTTTGCAGAAGCAATGCTGGTTTTGCTCAACAATGGAACAGGTAGCATTTCTGAGAATGCAAACTCGGATGTCCTGGACTTTAGTCTTCTACCTAACACCTAAATTTGGATTCCAGGATGCTCCGTCTCACCTTCCCAACATCATTGGTACCGACATGTACCATGACCACTGGCTCCTCCCCGGCACTGTCTACTAACCTATCCAGATGCCGCGTGATGTCTGCAACCTTTGCACCTGGCAGGCAAGTCACCATGCGGTCAACATGCCCATCACAAACCCGGCTCTCTATATTTCTGATAATCGAATCGCCCACTACAACTATTTGTTACAATGATACATTTCTTTAGATACTATTCTCATCTTGAGGAAGAACCACATGTATTGGCACAGTACCTCCCTTTGGTAGAAGGGAAGCAATCTGCCTTCTCCTCCTTAGCCCTTGTAGAGTTCTTGCCAGTCCATATACAAGACCTTGCCATCCCACCTTCCCTGGCTTGGGTCTATTGCCCAGCAAATGGGGACAACCAGCTGGCTGGCCAAAAGCCCCTAGGCCCATAGAGGGAAGTCCCGCCTCTACTGCCCAAGAAGGCCATAGAGCCTCTTCCCTCCTCTCACACTGCCATGTCAAATTGTGGCAGCTAGGGTTCTCCAGGCTGGGCAAGTGGCAGCAAGAAGCTGACCTGCTGAGACAGTTTGGTCTTCCAAGGCAAGAATATTTTGCTTTGGCCACTATGTCAGACTCAAACAGATTGATACTTCGGCTCTAAGATTCTTAAATTGCATCCACCAGAAGCCATAGCATTTCATGAACGATGAGAAGGAGGCAAAGATGATGGGGGGATCTTTCCCCATTCCTGTAGAGAATTAAAAAGGCTTTCTGTAACTTTGGGGGCAACAGCCATTAAAAACGTCCATATTCTAATGTTTGACATTTGTTGTACCATTTCCACCTCCATATCAGGAGGTTTTGCCTTTGTCTTTTGTTCGAGATGCCCAGAAAGAATTTGTGGGGCACTGTGTTGAAACAGCATGCTAGGCTAGATGGGCTGTGTAGCCTGATCCAGCAGGGCTCCTCTTATGGTCTTATAACCAGTAAAACATGGGGCCAGTTGTGCAATTCATTGGATCTACTGCAAGCTACAGCAAGAATGGAAATCACAAGTAGTTTATAAAAGCATTAAGGTATAGTCAAGAGACAATTTAGCATGTACAGTGGGAATAAAACATCATGAATCTAGAATTTTTAAAAATAAACCCCACATGCCTTGATCTACTTTCCTTCTTTTTGCCAAGCTGAATGACCTTTAAGGTGAAAGTTGGGGCAATGTATGAAAGAACTGGATGGTAGTGTGTTAGGAACAGCAGCAGTTTATTCACTAATTTGAAGCTCAGTGCTAAGACTTAAGAAAGAGGATGCCCAAGAGGAAGCTAGAATAGGGCAGCTACTGGGAGAGATTAACTAATTCACTATAATGATTCAGGAAGCTGTCATTTAAAGATCAAAGCACCTTATTTTCTCCACCACAAAATTTAAAGGGATAGAAATTAGCCATTTCCCCCCATTAAACAGCTATAACCTTGGGAAGCATATCCTTTTGACACAGTCAAAAACTTTCAAGTTAAACTGAATGGTGTTTGAAAAGAGAAGGGTGGAAAGTTGATGCTGTTGGGCCAGGACTATATAAGAATTATCCTAAATGTTCTTTTTTTCTTTTCTTTTCTTTTTTAACTCAAAACAAAAATGAAATCATTTTTCCCACTGTGGGCTGCAAATAAAGAATATTTTACCAGGGTTCTTCTAATGTCCAAAGATGGGAACTGCAAAGCACCCTGCCTCTGGTTTTCTGGAGCCCCTGTAGTAGTCTTGCATGCGTTTACATTATCAAGCTTCACTCTCAAATATGAACATAAAAACCATGCTCTTCTGATGCAAAGCAATAAGCTACCTTCCATGGAATGCTATTAAGTCCTCCATTGTCTTTAGTATTTCTAAGGATGTACACTTGGCACCTGAAATCAATTCCTTTTGTAACTATAGCACCTTTTTTTTTTAGTTTCAGCACTAGACCAATCTAAAATGACAATATCATTATTTAAAAAAATAAAAAAGTGTTAAGTCCAGCAAAATATTAGCTGCACAAATGAACAAATGATCCACTTTTCTTGTACACCATATGGCACAGGTAGAAATTCTAAGACAATCTGCGGATTGCGAACCTGGAGGGAATGAGAAGTCTTCTGTATCCACATGCTGCTCTAAATTGCCTTCTTCACTGTTGAAACAGTGAGAACAAAATAGATGCAGAGCTGTATTGGCGCATCTGTCCAACACCTGCTCTTCCGCTACAACAGCTGATGTATGCAACATACACCCTGTAGAGTATGCGATGCTGCATGGGCAAGGCACCATCCCCTTTCCTATATTAACAGAGCCAATATGGCATGCTGGTCAGAGTGCAGTTCAAGCTCTGCCACAGGTTATTACAGTCAGAAAGAGACTGAGAATACAACATGCTTCATTCAGTACAAAGTGTTCCTGAAGCCAGTTACTACCATCAATGACATTTAGATCCTCCTTTGTTCCCAGTGAGCATGCAAATGCCATTGATATATTTTATATGCACCTCTTTTTGCATCAGGTCAAATAATTTCCTCTTGCATACAGTGAAGGAATAGAAAGGATGCTTTGCTTTAGGAGGCTGGAATCTTAATCATTTTTAACGTTGTACATTAAAATAAAATGCTTGTGTGAAGATCATTAGCTTTGTTTTATTTTTCAGCCTTTTATGTATGTATTGTTTGCATAGTCTGCCAGATGCAATAACTGAAATTTTGGTTCATTGTTAATCTGAATTCTAATCAATGATTTAGGAATCAATGAGATATCTTTGAAAAATGTGGTTAGATACAAGTTGTTCTGCTTTTTGCACCTAGTGTGTCAATAACTACTGGAACTACAGTAGTTTCCTGGCTTTTGGAGCCATCAGATTTCAATCTGCAGATCTTAATATTTTGCAAACTTCTATAATTATTTCTCAAATTGATTGCTTCCTGGTATATTCACACCTATTGTAACTTTCTACCACAGCATGTTAAGGTATGATTCTGCTGTTTATCTGGTTGAATTTTAATGAAAGTATATTTTAATGTTACTCTTTTTGACAGTGTTTCCTGAACTGATGCTCTTATCTATTGATTGACTGATGTTAAGTTGTAATTTTTATATAATATGTCATTGCTAGAACTTTAGTATGATGTTTTTCTGGCAGGATAGGTAGGTCAGTGTGATGCTTCTAGGACCGAACATTTTTTCCCCAGTCATAGAAACAGGAAGTATGCCATCTGTAGGCCCCTCCTCAGAACTTCAAATCCTGGGAATTTTCATTTTCAAGTTCTGATACTTCTGCCTGGGGCTGATTTGCAAGATAAAGGAAGGAGCCACAGAAGTTGGCATGAAGAATGGCAGTGGTGAGGGAGCAGAGTAAAAAAAAAACCCAACAAAAGTGCAGTGAAAGTGCTTTTGACCCCAGTGTGTCAATAACTACTGGAACTACTGTAGTTTCCTGGCTTCAACCCCTCTGGTGGGATGTGAGCAAAATGGGCGTGGGATGGGGTGGTCCCTGCACCCTTTAAGCTCCCCCATGGTACCATTACAACACTGGACAAATTCACACTTCACTTCCCATCCTAGGGAGGCAAAGTTCTGGAATGCTTGCACCATCTGCACTTGTGGACACCCAAAACATTTGAAACTTTGCCATCACTTAACTTAGTGCCAGCTAAGGACAGATCACTGTCATTATGACTACGACTGGCTGCACATTTCTGATGCCAGTGTGACCAGGCAATGAGGTACACATTCATGCCCATGCTGCCAGCCATGTGCTCCCCCTGCAGAGCAAGCAAGGATGACATTTCTAGTCACAAAACAGAACAGTGGTGGCAACAGCAAAAGCTGAAGCGGCACTGATGCCATTGGTCACAGATCCTCAAATGTTCCAGGTGGACTGGAAAATTTTGAAATTAGAGAGAGCACTGCAGTTTCAGTTTTCAGATAGTGATGTGGCAAAGCCTGGTAGAGAGAGGCCTTTCTTTTAGCAAAATATTCAGAAGGGTCCAAATGTTCCTTGTGATAAAAAAAAAAAAATCCTAAAAAGTATGGTGCTTTCCTGCAAGTCAATTGACAAACAAAAGAACGAACAAAAGAAAGAAAGAAAGAAAAAGAAAGAAAGCTTTAGCTCCCATGGGCCTTTTGGGGGAATTTAGGGATTCTTTCCATTGTTTCATTGTCCATTCATCATGAGACTTCAGATGCATATCTTTAGTGTAAAGTAGTGCATATTCCTACACTAGGGCCCCTTCCACACTTACTTGTTTATCAACTACATGGGAATAATGTTAATCCAGATCGCATCTTGCTAAGGGCTCAGTAATCCAGATTAGTTGTTGAACTGGTACAGTTGTGCTAGCACTGTCTGATCCAGATCAAGGAAGAGGCATCTACAGAACGAACCTAAGAAAAACATGGGCATGGTTTTGAGTGATATGTGCAGTTACAATGTAACTGTGAAGATACCTTTGCAGCACACTGCCTTTGAAAGCACCTTGCCCTCACTACTTGGATACAGAGTTTGATCCACAGGGACATGGACCAATTACATTGGGCATTGGAGGTGCTGTGGGCCAATCGCATAACAGTTTGGGTGGGTTTTTATGGCAGTAGTTCACTCCCACTGATGCAGAACAGGTCTTAGGCATTTGCATTGCATCACTCCTTAGCACACATTTGCTGTGGATGATCAGGACCTAGCTAATATGGATTCACTAGTATGGATTAAGCAAGGTAAGTGCAGAAGGGGTCAAAATCTATGTTTTGATGCAGAAGCCCTGCTCTATACATCTGTGCCAAATAAGTAAAGCAGGTCACCACAAGAAAAACAGCTTGTACAGAGTGACAACCAGGCTTTGGAAAACCCTCACCAGAGAAATTCAGTGGGCAGAAACATTATGCATGTTTGGGAACCACATTTTTATTCAGGCAGGCATTTTAAGAAAATACAGTGGTGTGTTTTCCGCATTCAATGTTCTGTCCGTAAGGAAGGGATCAGTGCAGCCAAATCCTGAGGAGAGTATGGAGCGGTGGCTATATACTAGATGGGCAGCAAAGGACAATGCTGAAAGCTGACTCTCAGAACTGAAATGACCATGCTGGTCAAAATCAAAGTGTAGCAGTTGCATTCATAAACCTCATCTGAAATGTATTTTCTAATTTTAGATGCAATGTGAAATTGTGGCTTAAAATATAACTGAAACACTGACAAGCACAAAAGGAGAATGCTACAAAAGCATAAAGTAGACATTAAAACGTTTTCCTTACCATTCATCCTATTTAGGTGGTAACAAAGATGAAATGTTTAATAATAAATAATAAATGATGATAGTGGTGGTGATTATGATGTAACATTTTCCTAGTTCTAGAGAAAGCATGGCTTGGTAAAATAAGTTGTACATAGTTCCAGATTATATTATTTGTATCCTTTCTATTAATATCCTTAAATTATTTAATGCTAACTAGCTAGCTTGTATGTATGTGTGTGCACGTACACGAACACACACACATGCAGACAGGCATGCACACTCACCTGGAATAGCCATACCATAAATAGAATCATTAATTTGAGAAGATGATCTCCAGCCTTATGCAAAAGTCCTTTGTTTTGTGCTCTAGTGAGCAAGCTACAGTACCAATGCCTTTTGGCAATAGTACAAGACTGAATCCATGGATGCGTGTGTGTATTTACACAAAAGAGGCTTCTAAGCTACAAAATCCCTCTTGTTTGGTTACACTAATTTCCCTTGAATGAAGTCTGTATGCAAGCCAAAACAATAGTGGTTATCCTGTCCTCTAGAGTTCGTTCCCAAATGAATGATGTGAATAATTGAAAATTTCCTAGGTAGTCCTCTAAGGCTGTTCCTTCTCATAGCCAGGCAACTTAGGAATCAATTTTTACTTCATTGAAGATTAAAATTAAAACAGGTGTTTTGACCCATGCATAAAAACATGTAACATTTATAATTCACAGTTATAAACTATTTAGTAAAATGTAAAAGGGAGGGAAAGGTTTGGGTTTAAATGATGAGAAAAACAGACCAAGAGCAGCATTCCTCAAGGATCTATCTATCTATCTATCTATCCATCTATCCATCTATCCATCTATCCATCTATCCATCTATCCATCCATCCATCCATCCATCCATCCATCCATCCATCCATCCATCCATCCATCCATCCATCCATCCATCCATCCATCCATCCATCCATCCATCCATCCATCCAGTCCCATCTAGCATGGCCAATGGACCATGATAAGAGCCTAGCCGAACAACCATAAATGGCATTCAAATTTATCACTCTACTATAAACAAAACTATTCAGGGTGAAGCAAAGACATCTTCTTGCTTTGGTGAACTTATTGTTCCAAATAAGCAAGTATAGATCTACTTGCATGTTAGGATTACTTGAGAAAGGCTTGCTGGAATTGGTGCAGAATGTAGCAGTTTGACTGCTGACAGGAGTCTCTGCCCAGACTCATATCATGCTGGTCTTAAAGGATCTGCATTGGTTACCTATTCACTATCAAGCCCAATTCAAGTGGTTGACACTAGCATATAAAGCCCTAAATGGCTTGGGTCCTACGTATCTGAAGGACTGCCTTCTCCCATATAGACTTGCCCATGCACTGAGATTTCAAGGAGAGCAACTTCCTGTAGTTCCTTCTCCTGCAGAGGTTTTTGCAGAGGCTTTTTCTGTGGTGGCCCCTAAATTCTGGAACAGCCTCCCTCTTGAGGTCTGCCAGGCACCTACACTGTATGGATTTTGGCACCTGGTCACACAAATCCCGATCAGGTTGGCCTGTTAATGAATTCAAATTGAACTCATACCAGTGCTGGTCAGATGTGGCTCGATAGAAGCTGACCCCTCCTTCAGTTGTATTGGTCACACATTTCTACAGAGTTTGGCCTGGCGTTCCTCCATGGAGCCTTTGTCTCTCCACCCCTTTTGCTACATCACATCTATCTTGTTTCGGAATAGATGCCGTTCATATCACTCAAGGGAGGTGAAGATGTGTGTTTGTGGTTCTTTTTAAATCCTATTGTCTGTATTATGTGCTTCTCTTCTTGCAATTTTTTTTTTAATAATAAAAATAAATTTGTGTAAAAACATTAGAGAGGAGAATCATACCCCTAAACCAAGAAGAGGGGGAGGTGCCTCACAAACTCCGTGCATGATGATTGGCTGAAGGGGAGGTGCCTCATGAACTCTGCATGTGCCAATTGGCCAAAGGAAATACTGGCCACCACCCACCACAGCACAGTTCTACATCCTTTAGACCATCCCACCACCCACACAAGGAAGTGGAAGCCACACTGGAATTCCAGGCCGGCCTCAGTCCATGTCAGTGCTGGGTAAAGAAGACTACATTTTAGGATGGACTAACGGCTGCAATTCCTGTTAGCTTAAAATTGTGTGAATCACACGTCCAGCCAGGCGACTCAAGTCGTCCTAAAACTCGCATCTGACCAAAACATGTATTTTCACCCAGACTTTTGCCTTTTAAATAGCTTCCTCAGGGTGCTGTCCTGTTAGGGAGAGAAGGAGGGGGTGCTTCCTCAGGGTGCTATTACATTATGTTTTAATATTTTATATGTTTTATTCTTATTATAACCCGCCATGAGACTATGTGGTGAAAGGCAGGATATACATTTCTTAACTAACTAACAAACTAACTAACTAAGATCCGGATCAAAGGAGCTCAGTGGAAAAACACCCATGTTTTCAATACATATCTTGTAGCAACCACTCTTAGTGATGCACATGAATATTCGAAATATTCAAAACTGGATTGATTTTGTTTGAATTTGAATCAAATATCTATAAATTTGAATGTAAACATTCAAATGAATTTTGAATTTTCAAATCTATTTGTTCGAAATATTTGAACATTTGTATGTGTACAGATACATGCATGATGTGTATTTGCCAGTACATGTCATTCCCACATCTGTACACATTTGTACAGATCCATATGGAACAAAAACAGGATGCATACGGGATAAATACGGGACTTGCATGGATATGTACAGATGCATAAGGGCACATACAAATGTTGACATTCATATGTGCAAATGTGAATTGAAAATTTGAACTAATAGATTCAAATGTATTCGATTCAGATCGAATGTGAATACATTTGAATTTTAAACGTTCGAATCAGTTTGAATTTTTGGAAATTCAAATTGAATCTCAAAAATTGCACTCGTGCACACCCCTATCTACTCTGAAAGCATCAAATCCGCCCTAAATCCACTTTGAATCTGCTCTCAATCCATGTTGAATGCACTCTGGATCAGTTGCAGATGTGACTGGTACAGCCACTTTCTCACCTCCCCAGGTTCACAAATGTTCCAAATGTCAGTGTATGAATGTTTGTCCTAATTCCACCTAATTCATATGAATACTGAATGTTATGAATATTCGTGCACATCCCTAATCCCAAAGCATAAACTACTCACTGTCACTGAATTAAGAATAGAGTGAATTCGTTGATGTTTAAGACCAAAGCAAATCAACTAATCATCTAAGCTAAGTCAACAAGGTAAGCATATTAGGAAGACAGTATAGGCTTTGGATGGAGAGACATGATTGAGATATATTCCAGACATAATGTGATCCCTGAGTACTCCATTCAGTCTGAGATGGCATCCATTGCTACAAACTGTCTTACCTTTGACTCACAGTCTATTTTCTTCAGATTTCTTAGATATCATCACCTAAGAGAATAATAAAATCTCCACCAGAGCCCAGAAGTAGCTTGTTAAACAAGGCTGAATTTGGCAAGTGTATATATTCATCCAGTAAAAAAATGAAACTGGACACACCTGTGCGGAGTCTGGTCCTAGCACGTGCACCCAAGGAGGCTGTAAGCCTGCAGGTCTTGAGGGTCTGGTGGTAACTTCAGCCCATGCGCTGCTGTTTGTGCCTCCTTTAAAAGTTCTTGCCAATACTCTATATTCATATTTCTTCCAAGGACTGAGAGCAGCACTTTGGTCCAGGTAGCTTCTGGAGGCATTGAAAGGCAAAGAGGCTACCGTGGACACTTGTTCCGTTCCCTTTACTCTCCTTTCTATTGTAAAGTTTTCCACTAGTCCATTGGGATGCAGAGGAGGCTGCCATGATATCAATACACTTGTTGGTGTGTCTGAGTACAGCTCTGGAGCAGGGATGTTTTCAGGTGCATCTGGAAGAGTCTCAGTGAGTAAAGTCTCAGGAGAAATGGAGCACCCTTTGGAAGTACAGCCTTCCACTTGAAATTGGTACAACGTGTAAGGACGCAAGTAACGTATGGTACATTTAGAGCTGGTTCCTGGAACAGTAGTGTGAAGCTGACCATTTTGGTAAATATTGTAGTGAGTAATAACGCCATTTGGCTTGAAGGGATGCTGCCAGGAGATTGTTGCTTCTCTGGATTTTACCTCCAGTAGGAGTGGTGGGTCAATCAGACCTGGCTCTGTAACACACAAGGAGTAAAAAAGGTAAGTAATACCAACATATGGATACCGTGCTGCAGTAATTTTCTTTTGATGACTGTGTTTCAATGAAGACTTGGAATCAGTCAATAAAGCAACTTGGAGAATGTTTAGTTTAATGAAGGATGCCACCATCTGTACCAGGTGGTTGTAAATTTGCTGCAAAAGGCCCACTCCCTTCTGAAACAGTCTGTTCCACTGTTGAGCAGTTTTTCCCATTACTCCAAATTTCCCTTTTTTCCAATTGTCACTTAGTCATTCCAATCCTGTTCTACAGAATTTCCAGAAGCTCCTTAAACTGCAAATGCATTTCGTTGTTGGTACAGAAATTGGAAATAGGCTTGTTCACATCTTCTCTCTCTCATTCTTTTGAATGCAACGAATTACATGAGAAATTGGGAGCAGGTGCTCAGTTCTTTCCCCTACCTCTTTTAAGACAGCTTAAATCTGTATAGATACATGTTCTTGCAATTGTTTATAAAACCTCTGCAAGAAGACACCATGTGTGTAAGTGAGTACGTGTATGTGTGCGTATGTGGGTGCATGTATGGGAAAAAGAGAGAGAACAAAGATCCATGTCATCAACTTAAGAAGAAAAGATTCATACTGTTCTAATGTATTTGTGTGTGTTCATATGTGCAGACATCCTGTGATCACACATGCATATACATGCACACAGAAAAACTGACATCACACAGCAAATAAATGTGCGCATAACAGAAGAAACAATAAGAAAAATACACTCTCCTTTAAAGTACTAACTAATCAATTTTTATACATATCTAAATTCAATATTCATATTTTTACATCTCACATTTATGTACATCCAAAAAAGGGTCAGGACAGCAACATGGAACTATCCTGTTATAACCTCCATAACGTTCCATTAATTTATGGAATTCCTTGGTGCATGATCAGATAATAATGGCTGCCATCGTTGGTGCTTTTATATGTGGATTGATATATATTCATGCAGGACATGCTTTTCCCTGTGATTCATAGGGGCTAAATGGAACCCTCATGCTCAGAGATGTTCTACTAAGAAAAGCTATAAGGAATTAAAAGTATGGAAGGGTTACTTCAAGCTTTTCCATGCTAGTACCCTCCATATGTTTTTGATTATAGCCCCCCCTCCCCCATCACTGTTAACAAGGACATCAGTGTTACCAGTGGCCAGCAAGAACTGCAGTTCAAAACAACTGCAGGGGTGCCAGCTGAGGAAGCTTTTCCTGATGGATTACAAGATACTGAGGTAGAACAAGTGTCTGACAAACTTGCTCAGAGATATATTCATTCTGAAAGCTTGAGAGCTTTATTCAACCCCATTAGCTTTTGTCTTGTTCCCAGAACTACCTCAACAATTTTGTCAGCAGCAGCAAAGCAAGCAAGAAAATATATTTCCAGGATGGGACTAGAAATTCACCCTGATAAAGTTGATATTCTGATTGATATTCTGCATGCCCACCCACCTATCTCACCCCAGTACATGACCCCTGGAGACCTGGTGATACACACATCTCATTAAGACACTGGTTGTTTTGAAGCTAATTTCTAGAAAAGACAATACAGAGCTGGAAAAGCCGTTCAGGGCTGCAGTTCTAGTTTTTGTTGCCATTTTTCTGGAACATGCTTCTAATTACCCTGCTATAACGCTGTTGTAATAAGCCTGTGTATTTTATAGCCCAGTAAAACTCATCACTGTGCTCCTCATTATATATGCAATATTTTGCTCAGTTCTGTTTATCATTCTTATCCATTTTTTGCAATTTATCTACTCCCTGTTAATATTACAGGTAATTTTTGACTGTGACTGTGACAGAAGCTGCCGATTTAGCTCTTTCACCTACTGATAAATAAACAATGCACAGATCTGACCTTTAGGTTAACAGGTTTTATGCTTGCTCCACTCAGCACTCTAACTGATTCAATTATCATAAAGGTTCAGGAGCTTCCATGAATACTGAAAAAGACCGACCATATGCCTCCATAGGTGTTGTGGAACAGCAAACACTCTGCGGCCCCCTCCAGAGAAATCCCTTAATTGTAAATAATTTCACCATGCGACACAATCAAGTCACCTTGAATGCAAAAACCCTCAGCCTGTGGAGGCAAAGTGTTATTTAAGCTTTACTGGGCTGCGTTAAATTCTGCAATTTGAAGGGCTGTTAAGTTTTTCAATTGAAATTTCATTTAAAATGCAGGTGCTTTTTATTATATTGAGGCTTTACTGCTCTCTAGGTACAAGCCAGAACATGGTGCAATAACACAAATCTGGCTCAATCACTGATCAGTAACAGCTGTAATTCCAGAACATTTAGCATTCTTATAAACCACGTCCTGAAATCTATAAATTGCTACAGCAGATCGAGAAAATACTATATCCGCCTATTCTGCCTATAGCAATTTTGACATTTATGAGATTTTCTGTGAACATTAGATTTTATTGAAAATCTTTAAAAAAGATATACTTGAGTACAGTAATTGTTTAAAACAGCTTTGGTTTGTTGAGGGCCTTTCCAAAAGGTACTTTCCGCATGGGACACTATCCTGTGATAGGAAAGGGTCTGGAAGCCTGCATTCCACATGCTGTGTGGTTTAAGGCAAGCCCCATCATCTCCTAGTATGCTCTGATGACACAGGACAAATCACAGGCCCAGCTAGGCTCCCCAAAATGGCATCCTAGTCTGGTTCACCAGTAGACCTTGATTCTGAGGTCTACCTACATACTAGAGGGTGTTATACCAGGCCATGGAAGTGTGTGGATGGCATGCATGAAAGGTCCAGAATATCATGGGGAATCTATTTTGGTGCAACAAATCATGGCACCCTAGGACCTCTGAAGACCAGAAACCTTTGTTCCTGGACTCTGGAGCATTTGGAGGCCCTCTGTGATGGTTTGGAAGCTGGCACAGGCTTTGGAGATAATGTGGTGGCTGACACAAAACAGTCTGTTCTAATGCAGATGGCCTTATTCCGTGCCAGAAGCAATCAGAAGTGTGCTGCACAGGTTCTATTAAAATGCACTTTGTAGCAAACAAGGTGTATTTGAAGTGCTCAAGTTTGAACCAAACACCCCTATGTTCAAATGAAGTGTTTGATGTCAATGGAACACTGGAGTGTTCAATGAGCATTTCTAAGATCAGTTTGAAGTGCCTCTACATTTTAAAAAGGCACATTTTTATTCACAGTCACCATGCTTTCTCTTCAACTTGGTTGTGGTGAAGAGTTTTGATAATTATCATTAGGGTGCCCGTTTTTCCTCCCTTATCTTTACATTGGATGATAGGAAGACATCTGCTTTGGAACTCTGGAAATATCCCTTCTTATTTGACAGCAAAGGGCACTTGGCAATAAGAAAAATATTTAACTTCATCCCAGTGCCTGGGCTGGTCCCTGTCTCACAAATCTGGTTCCTCTATTCCACTTATAAACACATGCACACCACCAATGATGCCAGGTTGCTGATGGGGTTTGCCCAATGCCCTGGGTCAGTATCCTGCCTGGGTCACTGCCCAAGGGCCAGTGCCAATCTGAGACTTTGGACAAGGTGGTAACACACACACATAAGCTCACACTTTACACTTGAGGGATGTGACCAATTGTGTTGGAGGTGGGCTTGTTCCACTGAGTTTGAGCTAGAATGCCCAGAATTGGTATGTGGGTCTTGGCAAGAGGTGGCAGGAAGGCCTTTGCTGAGCAGCATGACATTTTGATGCACTCTGGATTTCTTAGGATTTTGTTTTGAAATCTCTTACCTGGTCCATAAGAGATTATTTCTAATGGGAGATTATATTTTTTAAAAATCCTTAAAAAACATCAAAGATGCATCTAATTGAATTGAAACTTGGCAAAGATCTTCCCAGAGCCCCTCCCCCACAGATCCACATGCCAAATTGGGTGTATTCTGCTCAAATTCTAAAGAACCTTAGTTCTGCTAGCCTTCCTGTTGTTAAAGTTAACTTTGAGCTGGAATCTCCAAGACTGGGCATGGGACTTCCAAGAGGCCTCCCAGGCTGTAATCACACCTGGCCGAACTAGGTCATCCCATTAATAAACTGAGCTGAAGCCATCCTAATCCTGTTCACACCCAATCCCCAATAATCAGTCCTCAGATTGTCCTCAATTCAGGCTGCTATCCTCACACTTTTATGTTATCTTCCTGAGTCTCCTTTACACCGCTCCTTAGTTCTATACCCCTATTGAGTACATCAACACCACCTGCATTCCGACAGTATAAAGTCCTGTCAATCAATAATGGCAACATGTTTGGAGCTGTATAGTGCTAATGGCAAACTCGATGCTAACACGGGGTACTGTTGGGGTGAGGGGAGTGTGCCCTAAAACAGGTGCATCCAAAGCATATCCCAGCCAGCACTCACCTCCACCCCCACAGCCGTTCCCGTAGAAAAAGGAGAGGCTGTAATCTGCCCTTTTTCCTAAAGTTGCTGAAGAACTTTCACTTCTCAGTCCCTTTTGCTGCAATGAAACATTATTTCCTTTGCACATTGCTTAAGGAAAATAGAAGCTACATTGTCCCTAGAGCTGTATTATTTCTACTTTTGCACCAGGCTTTCACTCTCCCCCTCCCAACAGTGCTTTTCTGGTCATTTATTTTTTAAATCCCTCCCTGTTTTTCAGAAAAAATGCATTATCAATGTAGCACAAAATACTGTAGATTTATATATTTTTTAAAATGATGTACAGAGTCTGCAAACTTGCAATCGGAACAAAGGGGAATTGAAGAGGGGATAGGATGGGAGAGGGGACCATCCGAGGAATGGTGACAAGCAAAGTGCAAACAGCTTGGAAAGCAAAGAAGAAACTACCCCTGTGATCACAGCTTTCTGCCAAGCCTCCCTTCCCTCGCAAATATGAACCTCCTGGAATTCAATAGAAGTGGAAAGGGATGAAAGGAAGGGGGATTGGGTGTGTGCTACCCACAGCCAGGCACTGGGCAGGAAGGAAGGCTGGATCCACCCCTCCCAGGGTGGTTCAGCCCCCTCTAGTCCAGTTCTGCACTCACACAGGGCAAGTGAAAATGGACTGGCTCCCCAAGACAGCTTGAGTCGCCTGTAAAAGTAGATTCCAGAGAAGCAGTTTGAGGAGGGACAGCCTGCCCCCAAGATGATCCCAGGGAGGAAAAATCTGAGCAACATGACAAGGAGACAGACAGAAGATACCTTAAACTATGGGTGTGATCACAGCCCCAAACTCATCCCCCAATTTTTAGGTATTCACCTCAAACTCTGTAGAAATTTGTCCCTGGTTCCCTCCTTGCCCTCCTCCATCGCTTCCTGTGAAAACACTTTAGCCGTGTTCAGACATACCAAAACATTTGTCTCAGAGGCACACCAGAGGGACAGTGTGTGACCCTTGTGTTGCCAAACCTTCTCTAATTTGTCTTTTTTAGCACATAATGTATGTAGGAAAGTGGGGCATACTGGTGTATGAATAATCCAACCTCAGAATCTTCACTAAAAAGCCTCAGAGATGCTTTTTTCCCCCCCTTTTGCTGTACCTGCTTACAGCCTTTGAGGAACAATCAAACTTCAAATTTCTTCAGGAACTTTGAGGTTCAATTAGAAGTTTTGGGGGTTTGATTTGAGTGAAACTGAATCAGACAAAATAGTTCACACACATCACTAGAAGCAATCCATACTTTATTAGAATGGATTGCATACCCCAATACGGGGCGACCGACCTTGTACTGGGGTAGTACCACAAAGTGTAGAAATGGCGTAAGTTTCAAAGATTCCAGGAGTCTCACATTTTTAGTTTCAACAATGACACTGAATTCAGAACTAAATTATTTAGCACATTGGATGTTTTGTATGCAGCCCCATAAACAATTTACTGCTCAATAAAAGCTAGTAAAATAGTGATAATTATTCCTCTTTGCCTCTTCACTGCCTTCCTAAATATGTACAGTGAATAGTTCCGGGGGAGGCTATTTCATAGACTAGGGACCATCACTGATCTTATAGCATAGGCAGGTCAATATGGAAGAAGGCATTCCTGACCATACGCTGATAAAAACTTATTAAATTTCATTTAATAAGTCTAATGTTTGATCCTAAAAAGTGAGATTTCATTCTGGGGTGCCTCCAGACAGCACACTAAAAACGTATGCAATGCATACATATCCATACACATACAAATGTCTGAATTATTATTTGTCCGAAGTACAGATGATTCAAAATATTCATATTCATTCAAATACTAAAAAGCAAATGTCTGGACATTAAATTCAAATGTTCAAATTCGGCTGAATTCGATTGAATAATGAATATTTCAGATATTCTTGCATATCCCTACTGCAGAGTATTGTAAAACCTGTCGAGTAGGTTGAAAGCTGCTGTCCACTCTCTGTGGAGTTTTAATCCTGTCTGGACACAACTTCTATTTTCATCTCACACTGTGAAAAATGACATTACAAACACATATTATCTTCAACAGTTGCTGTCTAAAGTCATATGCTACTAAACCTTGGCACTTGCTGAATGAACACTATTAAGTCCTTGCTTTTCATCTCACACTGTTGAGGGATCTAGGTTTGAAATATGGACAAGAGGGAAAGATTTTTTAAAAAGATGATAATCACATCTCTTAAGTGGGAAAATCCCTGATTAAGATGTAAAGTATGTGTCAGACAATGGTGACTCCTTGACTTTCGTCTAATATAATTCAGAGTTCTTTGAAGATAATTTTTACTGGGCTCATCATCAGCAAGTTTTCTAATTATACATATACCTGAATAATCAGAGTGTGGATATCTCCAGGACGGAAATAATCAAGCAGTTTGCTCTCCCCCATGATAAGAAGAATAAGCCAGGCATCCCTAGTGAGTACACTGCTAGCATTATATGAGAAACATTTGGGATAATGAGATGAACTTATGTTTCAAACCCCTACAGAGTTTAGACATAGCCCTTTTAACATTATCTGGTTTAACATATGAGAAGGCATGCTGAACTTCAATCTTCTAAGTCCCCACAAAACACTTCCTTAAAAATAATAAAAACAAACTCTTTCCTTATGCACTCGCTTTCGCTTTTTAAAAAGACAGACCTTTTAAATGCTCACTCAGTTCAAATAAGACTTTGGAGAGCTATTTAATTAGTCCTTCTGGATAGAGAATCGTTAAATCATGGTCCCCAAGACCCTGGCAATATAGTTCCCATTTAAGTGACATACAGATTCTTTCTTTCTTTCTTTCTTTCTTTCTTTCTTTCTTTCTTTCTTTCTTTCTTTCTTTCTTTCTTTCTTTCTCACATACACATCAACTAGCATGGTCCTGGTTAGCTGAAAGGGTCACCACAATTATGTAAAACATGAGTATTAACTATAATTGGGGTAGTTTGCTAATACAATAAAAAGCTCTGAACATGAGAAAAAGTTATGCTCACAGCAGTAGCTATCACTTTCTAAAGTAAGAATTCATGGGTGAAATGACATGAAAAAGATGGTTATAAAATTTTAATGGAATGATAAAAGGCAAAAGTCAGCCTCTCAGCTGAATTCTTAAAATCTCTATATATCACAATCAGCTCCTTAACTGTAAAATCAATGTGGAATATAACATGTTGTCAATGTGGTTGTCACTGGAGGGAAGGCTGCAAAGTGTGTAACAGCAACACAGCTTACCCCGGCAAGGCTCAAAATAAAATAACAATCTCCTTTTGGCTCAGAAGGAATTGTTTATAGAGTTAAATACAAGCTCCAAGGAGTGCAAAAGGGAGGGGCTTACCACTTCCCTTAATGCCTTTGATTCATTCTGCAAGCCATTTCATTACAACATTAATGCTAGAAGGTAGTTTCATTTGGCAAATTAAATTATCTTTTATGGGAGGCTATTTTGCTCATCTGCTTCAAAAGTTCAGTCTCTACTTTAAAAAAAGAAAGAAAAGAAGGTACAAAATTATCATTAATCTTCCATGATCATGTGACTAGAAATGAGTGTTTATTTGCTAACTAATACAGACTGGGATTAAGTCTTTTAGTGAAGTCTATTATATAGTGAGCAACGTAAATCCATGGGTAATTATTACACATTAGAGATGTGCACAAATTGGAATTTAGTGGTCCAGTTTGAATTGAATAAAAAATCCATTGGTTCAGGTTTGTTTTGAGCCTTTTTTTTCCAAACCACAGGCTGATTTGGTTTTCAATTGAACTAAGCAAACCACAGAGAACCACCCTTCGTTTGTTATGGTTTGCTTTGTTTGTTAAAATCCCCTTGGTTTGGATTTGATTAGAACCATTTTTTTGTGAACTGCAGGGTGTCTCGGTTTGCCCGTGAACCATATGAACATCCCAGTTTGTTATGAACTGCAAACTGACCAAAGCTTTTATCATTGCTTCTACTTTTTAATAGCCGATTCCAGCTTCTGTTAAAACTGTCAGTGGGTATCAGCTGTTGGTACAAGAGTGTGAAGCTACCAAAAAGTGTAATTCATTCTAATCAAATTCCATCCCTGCCAGATAGTAGGGTGAAATCGCAGAGCAAGCCCAGGCCCTTACCATATCTGTCACTTGCTCCCACAATGGTATACATGGGGAACTACCCTCAAACCAACTCTTAGTTAGGCCCTTCCTGCACTGGGCCTGATTCTGGATTAAATCCTGGAATAGGAACCTGCTGTCTGCAAGCTAGTGCAAACTATAGCAGGCCCTGGAGAAGTCCTGCTTGAAGACCTCCAGAGAAGGAGAGCTAACCACCTCCTGTGGCAACATATTCCATTGACTGATTGCCCTCACAGTCAGGAAGTTTTTCCTAATATCTATTCTGTACTGACTCACTTGAAGTGTCATCCCGTTGTTTCTAGTCCTCCTATCATGTGCAAGTGAGAATAGGGACAATCCCTCTGAACTGTGACAGCCTTTCAGATACTTGAAGACTGAGATCATGTCTCCTCTCAGCCATCTCTTCTGTAGGATAAACATTCCTAGAACTTTAAACTTTTTATTGCTTTATTGAATTCCATAATTTTATAAAATGAAATATATAACAATTATATTCCTTTCTGCTTCCTCCCCCCCACCAACTTTTTCTTTGGCCGTGGTCACACAAGAGTTTTAGGTTGACCTCAGGTCATCCTTAGGTTGTGTTACTCACAATATTTTTATTTAATTCATTTTCCAAGCCAGCCTACCCCCGTTAGATTGTCTTTACTGTATTCATTTTTACAGGACTGACAAGGGGTGTTTTTCCACTAGCACTAAGTACCACTGAAGCACCCATTAAGGACCCATTTGGCTCAGAGCCAGATGACCCCATTTCCACTACAGACCCCTTTAGAGACACATCTGTTTCCACCACAGCTAGGGAAATCTGAATCATATGGGTCCTTCAGGACCTATAATCCAGATTTCCTGTAGACCCCATTAAAAGGGTCTACAATGGGGTCTTCCATCAAATCTGGATTATAGGAGCCTGTTTCCACTACAATTGAGCAATGGGGTCTAGAGGAGGCTCAGGGGGACATCCATGGGAGCGGTGCCCCAAACTCAAGACTTCAAAGTCCCTCTGAAGTTGCCTTCGGAGATTAGCACAGGCTCTGGGGAAAAAAAAAAACCCTTGTGAGAGCAATGCCGCTGTAAAAGGCTCAGGAGGATCTTTGAAGTTTGTGGCAGATTGCTCTGGAGATTCTCCGGAACTGCACCAGAGGATCTTCAAAGATTCTCCAGAACATCTATGGAGATTGCACCCCCTGTCCCCCAAAACACCTGGGGTGACAGGCAGACCCCTTGTGGGTAGATCCAGATTTGCACATGGGAGCTCCGGCATTTCCACAGCAGTTAGGCTAGCACCCATTGCTATTAGGTGCTAGACCACCCGTGGAAACACACTGGGTGTTTCTGCACTGGGTGGTTAAACCAGTTTAACCACCCAGTTAACACCCATTTAAGACACTTACCTAGGAGGCTTCCACACTGGAGACCTTTCGGAGATCCCTTCCAGGTGGCCACTTCTGCAGTTCGGTGAGCAAGATCAGTTTCTAAAAAGGGTCATGCCACCGAAAACTGGATTAAATTGAAGACCTAAAAAATTAGGTCTTCAATCTGTCCCTTCACCTGGATCTGTGTGGAAGCAGGATGCTTCTGCACGTGGTCAGGTGAAGGGATGGATGTCCCGGTGGCCGCCATGTTGGGGAAAGTGGAAGCAGGCCAGTTTGCCTCCTTCCACCCTTCCCCACACGCCGCACGCTACCAGAAACACGCAGTGACTGGCAACTGCCTGCTGCAGTCCGATGGCTCCATGGGCAGCATCGGCAGCGCAGGAATAGGCGGACTTTTTGAATGGGCACAGTACCCAGATGATCTATTCTGTCAGATCCGTCTTTCCTTTGCATGTGCAGATGCGCGGGGCCTCCAAGAATCTGTCCCTATTTGGGACAGATCCTCAGGAGGATGGTTCACCGAAAAACGGATCTTCTTAGATCCATTTTTCAGTGGCCAATGTGGAAGTACCCATTCCTTAGATCTGGATCTTCTTAGATCCGGATTAAAGGAGCTCAGTGGAAAAACGCCCAAGGACTCAGGGGGATGGGCTAAAGGAGTCTGAACTGTGCTGTGGTGGGTGGGGTCCAGTATTTCCTTCAGCCAATCGGCACAGATGGAGTTCATGAGGCACCTCCTCTTCTTTCCTCAATTTATGTGTACAATTCCCCTATCTAGCATTTTTAGTCCATTTATTATTATTATTATTATTATTATTATTATTATTATTATTATTATTATTATTATTATTATTATTATTATTATTATTATTATTATTATTATTATTATTATTATTATTATTATTATAAAAATTAATTGCACAGAGAAGAAAAATAAGGGGGCATGGAAGGAGGGAGCAGGCCTTAAAAAGAACTGCAAACACACACACTCACTTCCCTTGAGTGACAGAACAGAATCCAATCAGAAAGGAGATACATTTGATGCAGGAAAAAGGGTTGGACAGCCAAGAGTTCTGTTGAAGAGGGTCAGGCCGATCGTGCAGAAAGTTGTGAGCAATGCAGCCCAAGGTTGAGATGGCCTCAGGACGTCCTATAACAATCCAAGTGTGATCAGCACTGGTATGACCTCAGTTCGAATAAATGAATAGGCCATCCTGTCTTAGACTTGTGTGACCAGGGCCTTTATCGAAGCCTGAAACTAGCAAGTGGAGGTTTAGAATTATTGTAGTTTAAACTTATAGCATTCAGTACAAATAAACTTTTTATTCCCTATATCTAATTTATTAATTGTATTTTCTTTGGATTTTTACAAGTTTGTTTATTGATTCCACAAGCAGCTTCTAGGTCTTTTGGGCTGTGGTAGGGTAAACTGTGTTGCTCTTTTTTAAAGTAATTTTTTATTTATGTTATTTACACAAGGAATAATTTTAAAATTGGTTGCTGCAGTTTTCTCGATGATTTTCCATTTTGGAATTATCTCCATGAGAAATATGGGTTATTCTAAACATCCAAAAATGCAGCATTAAATTTGAAAACATGCCACACTCTCTTTTCTGGGGTTTTCTTAATCAGATGTTTTAGGAATCTGAAGCTTTTAATTTTGAATATCAGTTCTTTCAATGACCTCATTATTTGTTTGGTGGAGTATCCTGGAAATGTTTGGAATAGGAATAAAATCTTTGGTAGCACTTTCATTGTTTTATTACTGCAACACATTCCATTAGTATTTTGTTTCCTTCTTGACTTGCTGTATTAGTGTTTTGTTCATTTATTAAGTGAAAAATAAATTGGAATCTCATGGATTATTCTTATAATATTCATTGTTAAGTGTGTAAAGCTTTGCCCAAAATGCATTTCCTCTAGTATTTTTATAAAATATCCATGAGAAACTGAATCAACTATCTTTCAGGTATCTAACAATAGTACTGCTAATAATGATAATTTATTTTTATTGCAATGCATGTAAAAGATTTTGTATAGGATCTATCATTAACCTATTTGGCACAAAGCAAGACCGGTCCATAGGTTGACTGATATAATTCTGATTGAATAAGAGTAACTTTTGTATTCCTTCCCCCATCACTTCTCATATCTAACTGAATCCTGGTTGAGGTCATACTATTACTTTGTACAGGGCAAATACCAGTTTACTATCCTATCTAATGTGCTACTAGACATTTCTAAATTGCTGATGCACACTGAATTGATGTTTTCATTGAGTTTTCTACTACAGCAAGAGGCCTGTTCACACTTACCTTAAGGAAGTAGTTCTGGATGCTCTGGGGACGTCTGTTTATGTTCCTGCATTACTACCACTGTTAGGAGCATCTGAGAGCTCCCTCCAGCTGCCCTGATCTTTCATAGCTGTGGACAAGTAAAAGATTGTCCACAACTTTACAAGGAACAACTGGAGTGTTCCTAATCACAGCATTTTCATTCCCTTCCAGGTACAAATGCTGCAACTGGGCAGTGTGGGACCGCTGTGGCTGCACAGTCATATGTCATGGGGTGATCACCATGGCAACATCCCAGCACACATTGGATGTTGCTGAGGTTGTTGCCATGGCAATCCAGCTGGGCTGAGCCATCCTTAATTCAAGTACTGGTGGTCCAGTTAGTGACTCAGTCAGATGGTATTGTTATACCACCCCACTGAGTTAAGCCCAAGGAATCTTTCTTGGTCAGTGACAGCCAGCTCAGATTCTGTTAGAGTACTGGTATAGCAATTCGGATATTTTGTTCCAATGTTTATCAGTTCATGTTTGCACACGCTGGGCATCATCTGCCATTCCAATGCCCATTTCCCTAGTATGCAGAGATCTTTGTGGACTGTAGAGGTCTCCACAGTCCAATTCAGGATCTTCAGCAAATATGGACACAAAAATGCTACTCCTGATACTAACACTTCAAAAAAAGCATGGTCCTGCTACAAACACTTTGAGGGCTCCACTTGTTACAAATTCCCATTTACAACTACCCTTTGTTTTTTGTTCTTTAACCAGATACTTGCTTATCCATAAGAAACAAATCATGATAAAAATACAATAATGTTGCTAATCTTGAGAAAAACCATAACACTATTTTTAAAAAAAAAATAATTATGTCTCATGTTTCTTACACATGAACATCTGCTTATTTTGTATAGTTCCACAGTCTACTTACTGTCTTCTGCTGTAATCATCAGAGTCCAATTGCTGTATGTTTCTCCATATCCATTGCAGGCAATAACCCTCGTCTCATACTGAGTATATGGCTGGAGATCCGTAATGATGTGATTTAAAGAAGCTGAAGGTTTATAAAAGAGCCTAAAAAACAGAAAATAGAAAACACACTGAAGAAAGAAAAAACTGCATACTACATACAGAGAAAAAGGAGGAAGGGCAGAGAACGAAAAAGATGTCTAACATTTTATATTTCTCTATAATCCAAGTGGATTTTATTATCTGCTTACTCTAGAATATCTTCTGGAGACTGCTTGGGCCTTATTTGGAGCCGGTAGCTTGGTAAGCCTGGAGCATTGTTGCGAATTGGTGTAGACCAGACAACCTGAAGACTGGTCGGTGTGGCAGATGTAAGCCTTGGAGGGAACATGCCATCTGGAGCTGTTAAAAAACATGGATGAATTAGAGCAGAGAAAAATGTGGAGAACATATGCTGGGTGGAATAAAAAAAATGTTCCATACACTGAAAAAAAAATGTTCCCAAGGATCAACTGCAATGCAAACACGGTTCATTTCATTTAACATCTCTCCCTTTCCCTTACTGTACTTTATGATTTCCATTGAAATGACATTATCATAATACATCTGTACTGAAATCATATCCAAAATACCAACATGTGGGGATTTCAAACTTGTTCCGGTCTCATCGTTTGAAAGTAAACGATTTTGTTTCCCTCAGAATGATGCCATCTGATACGAGAGAGTTTAGTAAACCAGCTCATGTAATTAAAAGATCAAGGCTGAAGAAAGGCATTCAATATCTGAATAATTAGGAACTTTAAATAACCTTCCACAAACATAACATCCTGTTTATTTACAGGTTCCAGCAACGACTATTTTTTATCAACTAGCCGTTATCTAGGTTGGGTCTTCTGGACACACTTCTTAAAAACATGAGTTAAAGTTACAATTGCTGTTATTTTAAACTAACTATTAAAAACACCAATTAAATATTAACAACAATGGACCAAATCTTCCTCCTAAAGGATGAGTATTAAAGCACTATAAATCCAAAGAGAGTAAAGAAAACTGGTACATACAAAAAATAAGTGCATGTTATGATTAAAATGCCTAAGAAAGAGAGAAAGAAGATCCATGCCTTGTGACTTAAAATTCTGGAATGTGAGTACTTGCCAAGGCTTCCTAGTAAAGAAATCCTTCAACAGGACATGGACTTTGAAAAGAATTGCTTTCTGGCATCCATCTTTCTCAGTCTGGATGCAGCTTGACAACCAGAATGATTAAGGGTCTGGAACACCTCCCTTATGAAATCAGGCTGTAACGTCGAGGCCAGTGGTTCTCAACCTGGGGGTCGGGACCCCTTTGGGGGTCAAACTACCCTTTCAGAGGGGTCGCGACAAGTCTCCCACTGCCCTTCCCTCACACCTCCCAGCTGCTCCACCCTCGTGGTTGCGGGTCTCCACAACATAAGGAACTCCATTAAGGGGTCGCAGCATTAGGAAGGTTGAGAACCGCTGGTCTAGGCCTTTTCAGTCTAGAGAGACAGCGTTTAAGAGGGGACCTGATTGAAGTATATAAAATTATGCATGGTATAGAAAAGATGGATAGAGAATATTTATTCTCTAGAACCAGGGGGCACACTATGAAGCTGATGGGGAGGAGAGTCGGATCCAACAAGGTGGAGTATTTCTTCACCCAGAGGGTCATCGGCTTGTGGAATGTGCTGCCGGAAGAGGTGGTGACAGCTACCAGTCTAGATGGCTTTAAGATAGGGTTAGACAAATTTATGGATGACAGATGTATCAATGGCTACTAGAACGAATGCCTAGGTGCATCTTTCAGGCTGGGGGGGGGGAGGAACTGGGGTGCTTCTAAGCCCATTTGTTGGGATTCAAGAGCAGGAGAAGGTTTGTCCTTGTCTCTGCTTGAGATGCCCATGAGCATTTAGTGGGCCACTGTGTGCAACAGGATGCTGGACTAGATAGGCTGTGGCCTGATCCAGCAGGGCTTCTCTTATGTTCCTATGTTCTTGTGACTGTTTTTGTGATGGGATCCTTTGATCCTGCTGCTGAGCCAGGAGGCATTCTTTATATGTCCCTGGTGCTTCCTGGCCTTTGAAGCTGCACAATGAAAGTTCTGCAGTTTTGAAGTTTCTGGCTGGTGTGGCAGACTGGAGGAGACAGTCACCCATTTTCACTTTGGCACTAAATCATCTCAGTAAATTGTCCCTGCCAGTGCTGTCTCTCTAGGTAGTGGAGGCAGGTTTTGAAGAACAATGAGAGACAAAGACAGACATCGGGGTGGTATATAGACAATAGGAGCAAAGAGCCAAAGTTAACAATCAATTGTTCAGAGGAAGATTGAAAGTCAGTAATTATATTAACCAAAGTATAAATTGTACCAATTGGTGTTTTTATGTTTTTTTAATTACATTTTATGTTTCATAATAATAAATATTTACAATAATCAAAGGACAGTTGCTTTTGAAGAGCAGTTTTGGTTAAATGATAAATGAGGTAAGATGCTGTTATTGTATTAAATGATGCTTTTAATAATGGTGACCTGCCCATCAGCACTGATAGGGTAGAGAGGGATTTCTAGCTTCATGCCATGGGATGCAGGAGCTAGGTGGCAAGCAATCCTCTGTTCATATTTGACTGTGGCCAGTAATTCTCTTATCCATAATTAATCAAAATATAATTTGTTACATCAAAGGCAGACACAAATTGCTGCTTTTTAACTCCACTCCATAAGCCGAGCTTCATGAAGCTTCTATTGGTAGTTTGTCTTTCATCTTCCTAAACTTCATTTTGATCTGCAGAGGATCAAACTATGTCTTGATAAGATCCAAGAAGCCTTTCCTCTCTCACACCGGTCTCGTGAAAGTGCTATGGGAACTTAGCTTTCTGTAAGCTACATTCTGTAACTAATGCATATTTTCTTAGGACAGAAAAATGTTTGCAAACACACCCCAACACTAAAAAACGTGTTGTGTAAAACTAAACAGTTATTAAACTACACAGTGCTTTCCTAAAGACCTGATTATCTGCAATTGTAGGTCTAAGATGTATTGATTATTGAAAGACAAGTAAATCATTTCACCTTAAATGCAATTACAGGAATATTTCAGATTTTTCTTTCTTTCTTTGATCTTAACTTTCCCCCTAAGGAATTACTTAGTACTCAAGTAATAATTGGGAGGCAGAAATAATTTCTTTGCCATATTCTTAACAGAAGTGCCATGTACATGTACACAGAGATATATCGTCTCTAACAAGCAATGCTACTCAAGATGCTCTCCTCAAGGTTTAATATGGCCCTCACGGGGCAGTTATTCCACCAGCAACTTACTGAATCAACACATCCTGTCCAGTAAATGCTCAATTAGCATGGTGAAATGGCATGGTGTAATTATACAGGAAAAAAAATCATGAAAAACAATGCAAAATTGAATTCCCATTTGTAGTAAAAAGTCTGTCCTTCTCCTTTCTGACCCTTTAAGTTAATGAGAATACCATATTTCTTTTTTGCTCCTCTCTAGAACCGTACCGTACTCTGAATTACTTTTGCGGGTTGTTGCAGTTGCACCTGCAACCTTAATCCAAGGGCTCAGAAAAACCTGGGGAAGCAGCTACTTCGATTGTGGCTGCAGTTCTAAAAACCACAGCGTTGCAGGTTATAACTGGGGGCTGTAGCGATGCAGCTAACAGCTATTGCTGTTACGGTTCCTTGCCAGGTGTTGTGAAAGTAAAATCCCTTGATCCCTACCGGCTCCAGATCAGGGACCGACCACATGGTTAATGGCAGAGTTAAAGATTAGAAGCATAGGGAAGAGAGATCAGGCAGGAGACAGGATCAGCTGGAACAGAGAAAACTTTATTTCCTCTTCAGAGGTTTAAATAGCCTGCTCCAGGAGGACGTGTTCCAGGCATCACATGGTGTACAGAAGGTAAGATGATTGAAGCAGCTGGCCCTGGGATCCTCTGACATCACTTCCCTCTTCCAGCTGTGAGAAACCATTGGGACTTCATGTGCTTGGAGTCCTACATGTTCTTCTGCTGGTACTGGCTGATGCTGGCTACCACTGGTGCCTTCTGTCCTTCACCACAGCCTCCAGGAGCTTCCCAAGCACCAGGGCCATGGGCAGGTCCCGACCATAAGATAAGAAGGCCCCTGGGTATGCTTGGGCAGCCAGGGTGATGATGTCCCCTGTCTTCAACAGCGGCAGCAGCAGGGCTTCTCATGGGCCCACAGCTTGCTGGGCGAAGGGCCTGTCCTGGGCCAGGGCCTGTCTGTCTCCTCCTCCTCCTCCTGTACAGCCACCAGTCACCCTGGTCACTGCTCATCTCCTCCGGCTCATCCATCCATCCTCGTCTCCGCTGTTGTATGCCTCCACCATTGTCTGACTCCGCCGGCATCTGTCCTCACTGCCAACTCCACCACCATCTGCCTCCACTGCCTTAAATAAGTCTGGGAGGAACGGGGCTCGAGCAGCCAGATTGGTGGCGTCCCCTGTCAACAGGAGCAGCCCCATCCCAGGCCCACTCTGCGCTGGCCTGGCTCTGGCTGTTCTGCAGCTGTGGGGGAGCCCGCTGGCAGGGCTTAGCAAAGCAGGTCCCTCCATCATGCCTTGCCCAGCCCTGGCAAGTTCTTGGGCCGTGCAGGTGATGGAGCTGCTTGGGGGCCCACCGTTGGCTGCCTCCTCTCTCCCCTCCATAAGAAGGGACTGTGTAGACTGTCCTAAGCCACTTGAAAAAACAGGAATGTAATAGGTGAATAGTATTAAATACGATTTGTTCCATTAAACTCTTCTAGCAGTCATATCCTCTGAAGATGGACATTATAGCCACATCCAAAACCTTAGGTTTGAAACAGGTTTGAACTATGGAACATAACATAGCAACCCCAAAACAGCAATAAGTGAAATATTTGTCAATTAATAATTTATTTTGGAATGCCTTGCTTAGAAGATTAATCATCACTCCTGTTCATTTACTTACGAAAGCTAGTGATTAGCATGATGTCTAATGAGACTTCGGTCAAGTTACTGCTTCTGTCTGCAGATTGTTTTGTATGCACCCATGGACTACACCTCCCCAAAGTGGCTTCAGCGATAATATGCCTAGTCAGAATGTTATTGTGTGTCTAACCTACATAGGAATATGACTGACTGGTTTGTTAGCCAATCAATTAATATAATCGGGATATAGTAGCTTGAGCAACGGATTTGAGATCTCTAGTAAAAAAACAGAATCTTATGGCTTTCCAAATATTGTTGGGACTTCCATCTTTTCTAGCCGTTGATCATAATGGCTGAAGACTGACTGGACACAAAGAACAAATGTACTAGTAGGACCATCCATTCCACTGACTTATTTAAAAGAAAGTTTTAAAGGAACTCACTGGACCTCTTCTTTGCCACCTTGTTTATAAGTTTATCATCCTTCCTAAAGCTGAATGTCTGCTAAAACCATGCAGAGAATAGGAGAATGCCAATAAGCAATTAGTTGACTGATTAATGATTATAAATACATGTCAGAGAGACACTAGATGGAATTTATAGCTGTCCAGGAAAACCAATTATATGTCATGCTGTTTAAAAAGATATTCAGCCAATAACTATCATAGAATAATGAGCCACCAAAACAAAGAACTTGCATGTCTCCAATGGATATCAAATGCCAATGGAAACATACAAACGGGGAGAAAAATGCTTAACTCAACTGACTGTGCTTTGGAATAGAGTCTCACAATGTAGTCTCTTCTTAGGGACACAAAGTCTTCCTGGGTCTTGTTGCATGGCCCCAATATAGCTGCCACTCCAGATCACACCACATGACATTGTATGGCTATGTGGCATGATCTACAGCTGTAAAGATGGCCATTTGTCATTTCAAGCAGCTGGCCATTTTGGCTGATTGCTCAGCAGCTCTGCCAATGATGGGTGTCACATGATGCCCAATCCAGAATAACTGCCAAGACACTCTGAGGCTGTGGAATCCTGCAGCCTCTTCTCCCCATGCCTTTCTGCGTCTCTGTGATGGAGTGAGAGCAGCAGGAATTTGCCAGGTGTGACCCATTGGTCTTGAATGCATATTCCTGCTGCTATAATAAGACTGTCTGACCACAGGCATAATTTCAGAAATAACTCAACCACATATACATAATTTTAAACTATATGCAGTTACAGAAGGTTTACTATAGCAGAAAAAAAGTAATATGTGTGGATCCAGTCTCTAGTATCCAGTTCCATACTACGTGCAAAGCAATCCTCCCTATAAAGTTACTATTTAGAAGAAGAAGAAGACGATGACTTTGGGATAATATGACCTAAATGTCATTTAAAAAATGAGAAAAGTCCACTTGTTTTGAGTAGCATGATTTGTGCTTTAATGTTCAAACAGTAAATGTAACTGAACATCATCAAGTATGTCTTCCATTCAATCAGGATTGGTGAATTTATTTAGTAATAAAAGGTGGATAAGTGTGGATGTACGTGTAAATACTGAGGAAGCACAGCAGAGCTCAGCAAATTCCTGGTGCACTTCAAGCTTATTTCAGGCTTTTCTTTTTTTTTTAATTTAATTTAATTTCTGTTGGACACTGTCCCACAGAAGTTAAGTTCAAGCACGGTGGTTGGCATTTGCATTGTGAGCACTAGCACCAAGCCTGATCAACTCACCTGGAGTCACTCAAAGTGCAGATACTCCTGGACTGGACTGTCCACATTGTTGTAATGCAAACACTGCATCTTGGGGTTGACTGGGAGCGTCTTAGAAGCAGTTTTTACTGCTCCAAGTGAGCAATGGATCAGAACAGCTCTGGCCCACATTGTGATGGAGGTGGCACCACAGTGTGCATATGTTCTGACTCTGAGCATGCTGGGCCATCCTGATTCCCTCAGTATGAACAGACCCTGGATTTCAGGAATGTCCACATACATAGCTGCAGGTGTGCCTTAAGCTCTCCTTCTCTCTATCCTTTTTCAGCACACCTTTATATCCCACCTGAATTCTTACAGAGGCTTGTTAATTCTCCTTTCTAGCCATTTTCTGCCTTCACAAGCAACACAAAGCTAATGGCCATCCCTTTTTGACAGATGCTGCTTTTGTTTTTCATTGTCTATTCCTGCACAATTGTATAGGTGTGCCCTAGCAATCTTCTCCAGTGCGGTTACATTCTTCATGCTGTTTTCACTCCACTTCACAATCTAAATTAGCATTTTCTTTTTTCCCCCCATAGCTGCTTATTTTCTGTTGTATTTTGCATTCCCTAATGAAATGTCAGGCTTCTGTTCATTCCTTACTGGGTTGCCAACAGCTGTTAACAAAGATCACTGTTTTTGCCTAGAGCTTATAACTTCTGTTTTACTTGTCCAGCAGATACGGAGCATTAGAACTGCACAGTAATGCTAGGTAGGAAAAGAGAACAAGTAAAAGCAACACTTTCTGCTTTACTCCCAGTGGGAATGCCCAACGTCCCAAGGTGTGCTTTAGACACCAAAGCTGCAAGTCACTTCAAGAGTTAGTGATGCATTCCAACTGGATTTTATCTGCTTTTTACAAAATTTGACTTTGAGGTTAGCCTTTGAGAAAAAACAAGCACCTTGCCACTTAGCTGATGTACCCTGTTCAGTGATTGAGGGCAGATAAAAACATGGGTGTAATCAGGGCACGCTGGTTCATAGTACCAAATCTCATAACAAGGGCAATAATTAAAACCAAGTTATCTTTATTGAAATGTAGGACTTCAGAAAAGATTGCTTCCATTCCTGATTAATTGTTGTTTACAGATTAGTAAGGTCATACCATAGATCTCCAAAAGCCAATTTCACAGAGACTTTGTTCTGAACAATACTCCCTCCCCCCTCATGGGGTCTCTGATGTAGAGTTTACAGCAGGCCTTTCTGCAAAGTGTAAAACTTCAGCATTTTCATTTACAGCCTTTACGGGAGACAGCTTCTCCCACATAATGACTGAATTTATGTTTGTCCAGTACTCCCCTCAACTATTTGTTAATGTACTAATCATTTACAAAGTGCTCAGCTTGAATCTTGAGCAGACAACAAAATAAAGGGCCGTTCATGGAGGTAGAGGAAATAACAGTACGGAAGTTTCTGTTATCCAACTGTTGCCTTCCAGGCATTGACTGGCATTTATTTATTTAATTTGCATTTTCATCTTGCCTATCTCAGGGCAAGTTACAACTTTAAAAACCAAATGTAAAATGAATATACTAAAACAATAAAACTGCCTTCTACACAGAACCACCAAGGCTGTGGTCACACATTCACTTTAATCTCCGTCTTCAGTGCATCTTAAAGTCTGATTGCTCCCACCTTTTAATTAATTAATTAATTTTATATGTCTATCCCACCCTATACCTGAAGGTCTCAGGGCGGGTAACAACCTTTAAAACAACAAAATTACAAATCAGTACACGTTAAAACAATAAGATACATAAAAACTTTTTTAAAATCAGCATATTTTAAACAATATCCTACATGTTAAAATAATAGTGTCTGCACTGGGGAGAAAAATCTAATCACATCAGCGAAAGGCCAGAGCAAAGAGGTACGTCTTCACTACCTTCCTGAATATATACAGAGAAGGGGTGTGATGCACCTCGATGGGGAGACTATTCCACAACTTGGGGGCCATTACTGAAAAGGCCCTTTCCCAGGTACCCACCCGTCTCACTATTCAGGACAGTGGGATAACTAGGAGGGCCTCCCCACTAGATCTTAAGGCATTCCTTTAGATATTTGGGGCCCAAGTCATTTAGGGCCTTGTAAGTCAGAGTTAACACCTTGAATTGGGCTCAATAGTGAATTGGCAGTCAATGCAACCCTTTATGAAGCTGATGCGTAGGAGAGTAAGGTCTGACAGGGGGAAGTATTTCTTCACCCAGAGGGTCATCAGCTTATGGAATGTGCTGCCGGAAGAGGTGGTGACAGCTACCAGTCTAGATGGCTTTAAGGTAGGGTTAGACAAATTTATGGATGACAGATGTATCAATGGCTACTAGAATGAATGCCTAGATGCATCTTTCAGGCTGGGGGGGGGGAGAAACTGGGGCGCTTCTAAGGCCATCTGCTGGGACTCAAGAGCAGAAGAAGGTTTGTCCTTGTCTCTGCTTGAGATGCCCATGAGCATTTGGTGGGCCACTGTGTGCGACAGGATGCTGGACTAGATGGGCTGTGGCCTGATCCAGCAAGGCTTCTCTTATGTTCTTATGTTCTTTTAGGACCGGCGTGATGTGCATACAGCTAGCTGTTCCTGTCAGCACTCTGGTGGCTGCATTTTGCACCAGCTGCAATTTCCAAGCCATCTTCAAGGGCAGTCCCATGTAGAGTACATTGCAGTAGTCAAGTCTAGAAGTTACCAAAGCATGGATAACTGTGGCTATTCATCACTATTCATTCTATTTGTGGACTTTTCATTCAAGAAAATCCTAACGGAAGGTGGAAAATCCACAAATAAAACTGATAGAAATGAAAAGGTGTAAGCATTCAGACCTGAAGATGGACTGAGGAAGGTTTAAAGTGAAGTTGTGATCATGGCCTAGAACTCTCTCTGTGTGCGTCTGTGGTAATAACAGCACTAAAAAAAAAAGAATACAAATCAATGCTAGGAAGCAGAAGTTCTCTGAACACTGAGAATCTGCCTAAAGCTTTTCTTGTTTACTATGGAATCTAATTAAGTGGGGAGAAGAAGTAAAAAAGTTATATCAACAAAAAGTTATATCACCAGAAAGTCAGTCTGAGCCCCAATTCACAGTTATGAGAAGACAGTTGTTAACAGAAGAGGATAAAAGTTGTGTGAGATCATTTTATATTGACGCTACATACAGACATAATTATTGGAATTTAAAATAGAAATCTTACCATGGTGGGGAAAATTAGGACCAGACGACTGAAGCTTCAGTTAACTTTTGTGGTACCAAGTGCTAATTGTTAAAGTTGTGTACCCTTCCATGTTATGGTTATCTACACCAGACTCCACCTAAACAGATGTCAATTCCTTCTCCTATTTCTTCACAAAACGTCCTGACTGATAGGACATATCCATGTGATTAATATGCATACATGTATACAACTTCCTGTGCACACACCCAACCACACACCAAAAACCCTTTTTCTTTTAATTACTGGTACCTATTAGACAAGGAAAGTGACCACTATCAGAGGTGGATGAGGCCAAAAGGTATTGGATGGCTTTAAGGTAGGGTTAGACAAATTTATGGATGACAGATGTATCAATGCCTACGAAAATGAATCCCTAAGTACATCTTTCAGGCTGGGGGGCAGGGGAGCAGGATGCTGCTAAGGCCATTTGCTGGGATTCAAGAGCAGGAAAAGGTTTGTCCTTGTCTCTGCTTGAGATGCCCATGAGCATTTGGTGAGCCACTGTGTGAAACAGGACACTGGACTAGATGGGCTGTAATTATTTGTTCTAAGTAAATAATTACAGAAAATAGGTATATCTCTTATCTGGAAATACTGGGTTTGATTCTGCACTCCTCTATGAAGCCAGCTGGGTGATCTTGGGCTAGTCACAGCTCTCTTCTGAGCCCTCACAGCCCCACCTAACTCACCGTGTATCTGTTGTGGGGAGAACAGAAAAGCTTTGTCGGCCGCTTTGAGTCCCCTTAAATTGGTGAGAAAAGTGGGGTAGAAAAGCCAACTCTTCTTTATTTATTATCATTATCATTATCATTATCAGTAGTAGTAGTAGTAGTAGTAGCAGCAGCAGCAGCAGCAGCAGCAGCAGCAGCAGCAGCAGCAGCAGCAGCCAAAGCAGCAGTAGTAACTAAGAACTGGAAAATCCTGAGACATAAAGTTAATAAAATGGTGTTATGATGTTTCATTTTACAAGGGGAACAAAAATATATATATGGGCAACGTGAATACAGCAGTCATTCATATGGTGAAGAGTCACAACCTACAAGGAAAAATAGATACAATCTCCTATTTGGAAAGAAAGGGAGTATAAAGGATAATTGAAGAGCCACAACACTTACCTGTTCATTTTGGGGAAGCGGAAAGGATGTGGTGTTCATTTTCTTTTTGTAAATGTCCGCAGTATATTATTTAAACATTAATTTTAAAAATATATATTTTAAAGAGTGTTTGATTATATAACTGCCCAATTATGCCACGGGGGGGGGGGGAATGCATTGTGGTAATCTAAAAATTAAAAAGGGCATACCAGAAAAAGACACATCTGGGATCAAATTAATTAGGACACCAGCCTTATTACTGGTAATGTTTTCAGACTGGCCTGTAGTAAGCTGTTTATACAACTATGCTGCCTCCTGGCTGGTTTTAGAATTAATCCAGGACAGCTGTGCCTGAAGTAATAAATAGCATAGCATGTCAATGCCACCATCAGAGTGTCCACCTGAAATCATGAGTCAAAGCCATGTGAGAAGCAACAGCTACTCAGTTTAATGTTCTACTTCAGCATCTCTTAACTTAGTTGTCTTTTTCACGATCTGTCAAAGGAATTCAAAGCATCTGGTCTAAGAAGTAATCTAGAATATCTACTGTACAAACAATACTCCTTCACATGTCAGGTACAGATAAAACCTATTTTTATGATTTTGGCTTTCCTCCCCTCTCCCTTTAACAAAAATCTAATTTGCTTGTTGTTCCCTTAGGTACACTGTACACAGTTCATAATTCATTTGATGTAAAATGTCAGTTTAGATACTTGCACTTTTTTGATACGTGAGAAAAAACATGTACATTTCAATTTTCTTCTGTGTGACTCTGCCAGCAAAAGCCCCCTGTTGAGTTGCTCAAAGACCTTTGTGTTAAATTAAACATCAAGATTCAGAAACTGTGTGGAATGATATTTCCAAGACATAGAGCACAAATATATAAGCCTGGGAAAAAGGTAATGATTTTTCCTACCAGTAGAGTGATCTCTCCCAAAGAGCATCTTTGATCCTCAAATTAGTTCTCAGTTATAATTTAAGGCGTCACAATTGTTGGGAGTCTTCCGTACACTTAGACATGAAATAATATTGTCAGGTTCACAAGGAGGAAAACATCTGATTCCTGGGGCTTATTTCTTTACCATGAGCTGATTCTTCTATCAGTGAAATAGCTAAGCAATTTCCATACCATGGAATAAACAAAGTTACCCTCCAACACTCTCCCTTCTTTTGCGTTGCTCAAGGTGTTACAACTGTTCTACCCTGAAGATCTGTTGTACAGGATCTTTTACTAGCAATTGCTAGTACTGACCATCTAAATATGAGGAACCTTTACTGAATACATAGAGTGCAGAAAAAACGAGGAGTGATCTACAGCACTTGTTGTATCAACTTCTATTGATTAGTTAAATGAAAACTATCATAATTATAATGAAGTAAAAAGAAATGAAAAAAACCTCCAGGCAAAGTTCAGAAGTATTCAAAACAGGAATATAAAATATTACATAGTATAAATAAACTCTACTAAAATAAGGAAAAGTTCTATAAAACCTTACACTCTGCACTTTGCTGGTCAACACCTTGGAGTAAAAAGTAAAAAGTTAACTTTAAAGATCAAAAAAGGGAGGTGGTAATGATCTCAAAAAAGGAAGTGCCCTATGTTTTCCATGTCTAGCGCACTATACTGCAAACAAAGTATTTCAGTATGTAGTATGCTTGACAGTGACCCAAGACTTGATCAAATATATTGCATTGACTGCAGGACATAATAAAATAGATAATCAGCCCCAATGGTGCATACCTGGGCAGCTTTTGACTCCAAGGACAGGTACGAGCTGTGGTCCAACTTGAAGTAGACGAATATATGCAAAGGCCTCTTTGCTCTCATTGGGTGTTTTTCCACTGCACTTCTTTAATCCGGATCTAAGGAGAACTGGATCTAAGGAATGGGTACTTCCCTTAATCAGGATCTAGTAGATCCAATGTTTTTCCACAGGTGGTCTAGCACCCAATAGCAATGGGTGCTAGCCTGCCTGCTGTGGAAACACCAGAGCACCCATTTGGCAAATCCGGATTGACCCACAAGGGGTCTGCCTGTCACCCCAGTTGTTTTGGGGGACAAGGGGTGCAATTTCTGAAGTTGCCTTCAGAGATTAGCAAAGGCTCTGAAGTCCCTCCGAAGGCAGCTCCGAAGTCCCTCCGAAGGCAACTTTGGAGATTAGCGCAGGCTCCGAAGGAAAAAACCCTTGTTAGAGCAATGCAGCTATCAAAGACTGCAAAGGCTCCAAAGTGTCTTTATTTGGTTGCAGAGCAGCTGTCAGGCGAGTATAGAGGCCGTAAAGAGCAGGGAAGATTTCTAAAAACAGACGGGAGAGCCTGTCTGTTTTAAAGGTCTCTTGTGTCTATTTTTAAAAATCTTCCCTGCTCTTTATAGCCCCTATACTCACCTGACAGTTGCCCAACTGGGTGCCCTATACCCACCTGACAGCTGGACTCTCAGGTGGAGATAGGGCACCCAGCTGGGCAACTGTCAAGTGGCTATAGGGGCTGTAAAGAGCAGGGAAGATTTTTTAAAACAGAAGCAAATTACGGAGCAAGAGCAGGAGATGTGAGCAAGGAGCTAATTAATTATGCACCTCTTTCTGCTTGGATGAGTCAGCCTCCCAGCAAGGAGCTAATTAACAGGCAGCTCCAAGGGGTTGCAGGGGCTTGCAATTTCTCTCTTCCAGGGAAGCAATCAGGTTACCTCCCTGAGAAAGAGAGAAAACTCAAGCCTCTACACTCCCTTACTCCGTCCTGGGCACTTTTGGTGCTGCTAACTTCAAAGACCCTTCGGACCCTTTGCAGCCTTTGACAGCTGCATTGCTCTCACAAGGAGTTTTTCTTCAGAGCCTGCACTAATCTCCAAAGCTGCCTTCAGAGGGACTTCTGAGCTGCCTTCAGAGGGACTCTGGGGCACCCCCCCATGGGTGCCTCCCCCCCCCCCCGAGCCTCCTCTAGACCCCATTGCCGGATTGTAGTGGAAGCAGGCTCCCTACAATCCAGATTTTAAGACTGAAGACCCCATTGTAGACCCCCTTAATGGAGTCTACATGAAATCCAGATTATAGATCTTGAAGTACCCTAATGGCATCTGTGGTGGAAATGTGTCATCCAGCTCTCAGCCGAATGCGTTCTTAATGGGTGCTTCAGTGGGTACATAGTGCCAGTGGAAAAACACCCATTATTAGACTTTATAAAAATAGCACTATCAGAGTAAGATTCCCCCCCCCCCACGACCTCTGCAACCTATATATTCAGTTTCATTTATGGATGTGCATAAAACATGATACCTTTTTCATATCAAACCTTATTTTATATGCTTCAATCAAATCCCCTCTTTCAAAGCTGTAGAGGAATAGATAGTGCCCCTGATCATTCTAGTTGCCTCTGAAATGTTCTGGACCTTTAACAATAATTTTGGCCTTTCTGCAGCTCTCTTCCTGGCTTCCATCCAGTCAAATGAAATGATCATCCAGGTCTTAATAGATGCATTTTCTGTGATTCACCTTCATCAAATTGTGTATGACATGGAAAACCTGGAAGATATTATATGTCTAGGCACTGCCTACATCCCCACAGACATATATTTAGCATGCAGAATATTTTCACATTGATCTTGGCATGTTCTCCTAGCTTTGACTGAGGAATCACAAACATAGGTATGTGCACAAATATTTGTAACATTCAAAATTTGTACGAATTCAAACATTTGAATTTGAATAGAATGTTGGCACATTCAAAGATTGACATTTGAATTCAAATTGAATGTTTCGATAAATTTATAGGAAGCTTTGTATGGGATTTGTATGAGATTCATATGGGAATTTTATGGGACTGAACATTCGTATCTAAATCAAATCTTACTAATCGATCTATTTGAACAAATAAAAATTTTCCTGCATTCAATTCAATGCAAATCAAATACAAAAAAATAAAAAATAAAAATAAATCTGTGCACATCCCAAATCTGCTAATATTGAAAATCTTTAATTACATACACATATACTAAGTGGTATGTAAAATAACCTTAAAATGATACAGTATAAAACAGGACCCAGAAAAGTAGAGAAGTGAGGAAGAAGAAGAAGAGTTAGCTTTTCTATCCCGCTTTTCTCACCCATTTAAGGGGACTCAAAGTGACTGAGAAAGCTTTCTATTCTTCTCCCCACAACAAACATCCTGAGAGGTAGGTGGGGCTGTGAGAACTCAGAAGAGAGCTGTGACTAGCACAAGGTCACCCAGCTGGCATTGTGGGGGGAGTCCAGAATCAAACCCAGTGTTCCCAGATAAGAGTCTGGCTCCCTAACCACTAGAGAAACTGGCTCACCTAGGTCACCTAGGTCTTAGTATATGCATTTTGTAGGAAGAATGAGAAAAACATAGAAAGGAAAGATCAGTTGTGAGTAGTTCTGTGCCAAACTAAATTAAATGCCAGCAGTACTTTAAACTTCCAGTTTATTTCACAGACTTTGGGACTTATTTGGATGAAAAAGTCTCAGCCTAATAAACATAAGAGAAATATGGACTTGGCTATTCTTCCACCCTTTGCTTAAGTGAATAATCTCAGCATCTTCACAGTTAGGGTGATGACATGTGGAGTAGCATTCACCCATTTGCAAGTACCTTTTGTTGATTTTCTTTTTAATAATGGGATATGAGCTTTGAACCAGGACTGTGGTGTTGGTATGCAAAACCTTTGACTCCTCAATTTTTGGTACCATCAGCTCCAACTCCTCTATTCGAAATTATTTGTAAATACAGTAATTTCTGTTATTTTGAGAAATTGAACCAGTATGAATCTACAGCTGCTACGCTGGAGGGATATGTGTGCTTCTAAGCAACTTTTAACTATGGCCTGCCAGTGTCACTTCCTTTAGATACTTCCACTGATGGTGGCATACTCTGAGGGGATGTATTATCTAAAGATATCTAAAGGAGCGCCTTCTCCCATATCAACCTGCCCATGTCTTAAGATCTGCAGGAGAGGCCCTCCTGGTTGTCCCACCGCCTTCAGCGGTTGGGCGGGTGGGCACCCGGGAGAGGGCCTTCTCATTAGTGGCCCCCAAGCTATGGAATGTTCTCGGACGGATTCCGCATACTACGGATGGGTAATATCTAGGTGTATTACTGGCAGACGACCGCTAGATGGCTTAATTTTAGGAGTATAAGACCCCCAATCCCGTCATCCTCTCCAGTCTTTCTACGGTCGTTAACTAGGCAGACGCATCGCTTTGGAAAGAACTGGTGCCACGCACCAGTATTCAGAACGACAATGTCCTCAGCTCTATCCGCTTCGGAACAGGACGGGGGTGAGCCACCTTTACAGGGAGTCCCAGTGGGTGGGAGTTACCCTGGCGAATCCTAATCTGTTGGCCCCCCCATTTTTAGGCGCGCTCCCGCTAACCGCCCCTGACCACCCCCTTTGGCGATCTGAGGACGAAGAGTCCGATTTCTACGGGTTTTTACCCACGGCGTCCGATCGGGGTGTCCATCGGGCCTCTCTCCCCGCAGTGGGAGATGAGTCCCGGACATTTTCCTCCCGCCCCGCGCCACTGCGCACAGGTAAGCGCCGGGAAAATAGCCCCCCCCTTCATTAGCTCGGAGGGGGATAGGAAGGAGGCTTTCGGAGCCCTTAACTGACGCCTTCCCCGGTGTGTTTTTTCCCTTCTATAGATTCACACTCCCCTGATGGGGATTCTTCTCCCTCCCAAGCCCTACGGGAGATTGAATCAACAAGAGCAGCCGCCCTTGCTACTCTTACCAGGCAGCCGGCACCCGTCCCAAAGCCTAAGAAAGTACGCCACGCCGCGCCTGAAGAAGTCCCCGCGTGTGACGCAGTTACACAGCGGGGCTCGCACGGACGCCGCAGCCAGTCTCCTGGAGCGGAAGTAGTCCCGGCACAGAGGGGAAGCCGTGGCCGCCACCATAGAGCTAGGCGCAGCATGGGGGAAGAGGATCCCTCCGCGGAGGCGTCCAGGATTCCCCAAGCCCGCGAAAAACGGCGCCAAACTAAGAGACGGAGGCGCGGAAAGAAACGCTCCCGCAGCCCTTCCTCCTCAGAAACAGAAAAAAGGGACCACCTGGCTATCCTCCTGGATCTTGCCCGCACCATTGCTCAAGGGGGGGCTAAAAAGAAGAAGAAAAGGCGCAGATCACCCACTCCACCTTCTTCCTCATCCTCTTCTTCTTCGGATTCCCCCCCGCCCCCCCCCTAAGAGAAGCAGGAAAAGGCACCATACCTCTGCTGCTGCTGGCTCCGCTGAGCAAAGGGAAATTACACAGCGCTCTTCTGAAAATATTGCGCAGTATACCCCCTCCACACAGCGCTCTTCTGAAAATAATCCTTCATGTGCCCCCCCTATACAGCGCTCTTCTGAAAATGATCCTACCTCTGGCAGGTCCCTCACACAGCGCTCTTCTGAAAATGATCCTACCTCTGGCAGGTCCCTCACACAGCGCTCTTCTGAATATCCAACCAAGAGGCTTGTTCAACCCACTCAGCGCTCTTCTGATATATTGGCTGACAGCTCCCTTCAGGACTCTGGAACTGCTCTGCCTATCCAACCCACTATATCTCACCTGGAATCTAATGTGATTGTGCATAATGTACCTGATGTTATATCTGCTGATGATGTTAATGTGGATGTTGGCAATGCTGGGAGGCGGGTTCCCACCCCCACTCCTGATACCCCTTCTAACCCCTTTCCCTCCCCAATGGAGGAGGAGGGAACGGGCCAGGAGGAGACCCCCCAGACCACACCCAGACTATTCCAGTATGACTCTATGCCCGCAGTGGTCCAATATGTCACTTCCTACCTGAGGATCCTAATGTTTCAGAGGAACAAATCCAGCAGGCCAAGGACTTGCTAATGCCTCCGCCTCAACAAGAACTTATAATTCCCATACCAGACCTTATGAAAAATATTCTAATTAGGGAATGGGCGGAGCCAGGCACATCCAAGCGCCTCCCTGGGCCACCTAGGAAGCTCTTCTTACCAGCTGGCCATGCGGAATCTATCTGGGCCCTCCCCTCTATTGATGGCCCCATAGTCCAACTGGTGTCCAATCAGGTGGTCCCAGGTCAAGGGGAAAATATTTTGAGAGACTCAAATGATAAGAAACTTGAAAGTTTATTGAAAAAAGTTTACGAATCAGGATCGTTAAGTTCTCGTTGCTCAGCTTCCTGTTCGGTCCTAGCCAGGGCCATTCTCAAGGGAGTAGAGGAAATCCTTGCCTCTCCTTCCCTGCATACAGACCTGAAACCTAAGTTGCTGGAAATCAAGAAGCCGCTCTCTCTCATTGCGGATGCCAGTCTGGACGCCCTCCAGCTGTCAGCCCGTAGTACTGGGGCAGCGGTGGCAGCACGCAGGATGGTGTGGTTAAGAACATGGCAGGTGGACTTTAACTCCAAAGTCCAGCTGGTGACAGCCCCATACTCCGGGAACCTTCTCTTTGGGGAACCAAATTTAAAAGATGTCCTCATTGAACGGAACAAGAGGAAGGTGATGCCCACAGCTCCACCCTCGACATCTGCCACGCCCACTTCCAGACCCAAAGGTAACCGTAAACCATTTGGGGGAAGCTATGGCTCAGGTTTTAATTATTCATATGGGTACAGGAAACAGCCCTTTCGATCCAAGCCCCCAGGTTCCCGGTTTCCCTGGGGGCGAGGATCCTCGGCCAACAAGCAACCCCTCGGTAGGGGCAGGGGCAGGCAGTTTTCCTTCAACAACCCCAGCATGTGAATACCCAGTTCCAAAAGACAGTCACCCTCCGCCTGTAGGAGCATGTTTGACTGATTTTGTTTATGTTTGGTCCCGCACTGTTAAGGACAGATGGGTTTTGAATGTGGTAAGAGAAGGGTATAAGTTGGAGTTCAAGTACACTCCCATACCCAGACACATGGTGGTTCCGGTTCCAGTTAATAAAGTTAAGAGATTGGCCCTGTATCAAGTTATCCAGGAACTTATTGAAATGAAGGCTATTGAAGAAGTCCCTGCACCTGAACAGGGACAAGGGATATATTCCATTATATTTCTAGTCCCAAAGAAAGGGGGCACATGGAGGGGCGTACTGGATCTTAAGTATCTTAACCAATTTATGCAAACCAAATATTGTAAGATGGAAGGCCTCTCGGCCATAAGGGGACAGTTGGAGGAGAACATGTTTCTGACCTCCATTGACTTAATGCACGCTTTTTTGCACATCCCGGTCCACGAGGATTATAGAAGGTTCCTTCGTTTCCAGATTGGAGAGGCGCATTACCAGTATAGAGCCCTCCCATTTGGGTTAAATCAAAGCCCGCGCGTCTTCTCCAAAACCCTCTTGGGCCCTATAGAGGCATTAAGAAGGCGGGGCATCAGAGTGTACCCTTTTTTGGATGACTTGCTCATTGCTGGAATATCCAAAAGGGAAACAGAACGGGACACACACACTACTATCTCCTTCTTGGCCGCACATGGTTTTAAGATCAACTACCCTAAGAGTAGTTTGACCCCTTCTCAAACACTTGTGCATTTAGGGGCTCAAATTGACACCAGCCCTTTCACCATCAAGCCCTCAGCAGAGCGCATCAACAGTCTTGTCAACATGGCCAGGGACGTTTCGGCCTCCCCATCTGCCAAGCTTTCCACACTCACTTCCCTACTGGGGAAGATGATTTCTATTATTGACTTACACCATTGGGCTAGGTTTCATACCAGACCCCTTCAGAGGCTGCTAAGACCATATGCTGCACTCATCTCACAGGGCCACGACAGAACCCTTCCCATCACTACGGACGTGCAACGCTCGCTGCAGCGCTGGAGCGATCCAGGTTATGTAGCCAAGGGGGTTCCTATCATCTCCCCCACAGAAGCCATAGTGCACACTGACGCTAGCCTTCACGGGTGGGGAGGTACCTACCTCTCTCACTCAGCACAGGGCACGTGGACACCCTCTGAATTATCGCACCACATTAATTGGCTCGAATTAAAGGCCATTCTCTTAGTTCTACAAACTTTTGAACCTCTATTGAAAGGGAAACATGTCCTTGTCTTCACTGACAATATGACAGCTAAAGCTCACGTGGCCAGGCAAGGAGGGACCAGATCCCGCTCACTTATGTCTCTCTCTGCACAATTGTTTATATGGGCTGAACCAGTCTTAGCATCCCTCACAGCGCTACACATCAGTGGGGAATCTAATGTTCTAGCAGACTCACTGAGTAGAACAAAATTATTAGAATCAGAATGGATGCTACACACAGATGTATTTGATGCCTTGAATGACAAGTTTGGTCCTTTTCAGGCGGATCTATTTGCAACGAGGCACAACAGACAACTACCTCTATTCTACTCAAGGTACAAGGACAGCCAGGCCCTAGCCACGGACGCCCTCACGTCCCCCTGGCCTCCAGGGATCCTATACGCTTTCCCTCCGATTCCCCTAATAGGCAGAATATTGAGGAGGATCAGGGTCGAGAGAGCTCAAGTAGTCCTCATAGCCCCATTCTGGCCTCGCAGACCATGGTTCCCTCTCCTGAGGGCCATGTCAGCCTCGGATCCGTTCACCCTACCATCCCGAAGAGACCTGCTCTCCCAACAAGGGATCCTCCATCCCAATCCCAAGTGGCTGGCGTTAGCGGCATGGAGTTTAAAAGGTTAAGACTCAAGGAAGCAGGGCTGCATGATGAAGTCATAAACACTATGTTAGCAGCACGAAGGGACTCCACTTGGAGAATATATAACAGCACATGGAAAGTGTTTTGCTCTTGGTGCGTTAGTAAAAATATTGACCCAGCACATCCCCTGATAGGGGACATCCTATTATTTTTACAAGATGGGTGTGTTAAAGGTTTAAAATACAACACCATCCGCAAGCAAATTGCCGCATTGTCTACATTTGTTCATATTAAAGATGTTCCATCCTTATCTAGACATGAGTACGTGGTTTCCTTCCTGGCGGGTTTGAAAGCTAAAACCCCTCCAACTATCCACAGATTCCCTACGTGGGATTTACAAATGGTCCTAGAAGCCATCACTAAACCACCGTTTGAACCTTTAGAACAGGTAGACCTAAAGTTCCTATCCTATAAGGCATTGTTTCTCGTAGCAATGACATCAGCCAGAAGAGTATCGGAATTAGCGGCTTTATCTATTGAACCCTCACTTTGTAAGTTTCAAGAGGAATCAGTCACACTCAGACTGGACCCATTCTTCAGACCTAAGGTTGACTCCAATTTCCACAGAAACCAAGAGATCCACCTTCCAGCGCTTTCCCCTGCAGATACGGGGGAAGCTGACTACAACGTTTTGTTATTGGACGTCAAAAGAGCACTACAGATTTACATAGACAAGACCAAGGATTTTAGGAAAACAAACTCTTTATTTGTTTGCTACCATCCAAACTATTTGGGGAACAAAGCTTCACCGAAGATTCTCTCTTCCTGGATCAGGAGTTGCATTACCCAAGCATACGAAGCTAGGCAACTTACTCCACCCGATGGTATAGTCGCACACTCAACCAGGTCATCGGCCTCCTTCACAGCCTACGACGCTTCAGTGTCAGTAGCAGAGATATGCAGAGCAGCTTCATGGTCCTCTCCATCGACCTTCACCAGGCATTACAAACTCGACGAATTCAAGAGACAGGAGGCCAGTTTTGGTAGAAAAATCCTGCACCAGGCATCCACTACCTCGGTAAGACAGGGGTAAGAGGGTTCCTATTATCATTATGGGTTAACTGTTCTCCTCTTTGACCTAGTGTGCAAGAGGCAGGTGGTGATGGGATCACAAGAGACCCGCCCTTTTTTGGGAGCTCTGGTACGTCCCATCCGTAGTATGCGGAATCCGTCCGAGAACGGGAGGTTGATTACCTCGAGAAGTATCCGTTCTGGACGGATGAAGCATACTACGCACCCACCCATTTATTGTATTTACTAACTTCTACTGTTTTTCTTTATAGAAACCCGCTCCCGCGAAAGAGCATTGAGATCATGGACTCCCTCCGAAAGACTGGAGAGGATGACGGGATTGGGGGTCTTATACTCCTAAAATTAAGCCATCTAGCGGTCGTCTGCCAGTAATACACCTAGATATTACCCATCCGTAGTATGCTTCATCCGTCCAGAACGGATACTTCTCGAGGTAATCAACCTCCCGGTCTCCCCTTGGAGGTGCGTCAGGCCCCTTCTTTGTTTACATTCAGAAAGGCGGTAAAGACGCACCTCTTCACTCAGGCCTTTGGCTAAATGCTCTTTATTCTTCCCTCCTTCCAAACACCACTGTTTTAAACTGTTTTTGTATTGTTTTTATTCTTATTCTTATTATGTTGTTTTTTAAATCTTACGCTGGTTTTATTGTTGTGTGATACAATTTTAGTGTGCTTGTTCTTAAATGTTGTAAGCCGCCCAGAGACCCTCGGGTATGGGGCGGGATATAAATATATAAATAAATAAATAAATAAACATGTTCAATGTAAAAGTCATTCAGAATGAACCATAGACTTGTGAGGTTCAAAACAACCAAACCCCTGAATGGTCTACACAATAACCAAACTCCATGACCTCACTCCCTGGTTTGTGTCTTGATATGAAGCAATAAAAATGTTTACATTTCCAAGGTATGTGGATTCACGAGGGGGTGTCAATGATACAACATCACTATGTCTCTTTGTCATTGACTCCTGAATCATAGGAAACAAACACTGCTTTCCATTAAGGGAGGACAGGGATGCAATGGGATGTAAACGAACAGACCTGTTCATAAAACAAGGATGGTGGTTTGAAGTTTGTTAACTTCAGCTCATCCATAATGAAGGTTTTGCCTTTGTCATTGGCTTGAGAATGTCCAGAAGCAGTAGATGGGCTCTCTCTTGATCCAGCAGAGCTCCTCTTATGCTCCTGTGTAATTCAGTTCATTGTGAACTGAAATGCATATTACTAGTGTGCATTAATAAAACCTGGTTGAAATAGTGTTTTCATTGTCCACAGAGGTTACATGGTTCTCACCAGATACCCAATACATGATCTATTAGAAATCAAAAGTTTGTTCCTACTGTTGGGCTGCAGAGACAGAACTGTGTTGCTGTTGGTGTATTGTCCACCTTATTCTACATCAACCTCCTTACTGATCTGGTAGAAGTGTTCTTCAGTGATATGGTTCAGAATCTCCACAAAATTTTGTTGAAAACTATAAATAATTCCAGACACCCTTCCCTACTAAATTCTGGCAATTTGGGAAACTGATACTTGAAATCCTATTAGCACCTGTTCAAAGTGAATAGGCATAGGAAGGCTTGTAGAAACCTGAGGACTGATGTTATCCCTAAAAGAAGTCAGGAAAAAATGTTTCTATATTTTCGGAGGCCCCAGTTAATAACTTTACTGCCCACCCAAAACTTGTATTTCATTAGACTGATTAATGCACTAATAAAATATTTAAATTGTGATCCTTAATTTCTTACATGGATTTGTGTGTCTTCATTGTGAATGGGAGAACAGGTGTATGAATTGTGATTACAAATAAATTAATTATTGTGCAGTTGTTAAAATTGGCTATCCCAAGTTACTGTAAGACTTTCAGAGCACTGTCATTTAATTTAATCTCAAAACAGCTTGCATGGGTTTTGTCCTACACGTCAAACCAAAAGACAAAGCATTATAGCCAACTCTGATTATATAAGAGAGGATACATTAAGAGATGAAAAGGTAGTATCTTTCCAATTTCCTCTTTCCAATTCCTCTTGATGGTTCTTAAGAAATTAAAAAGACCACCCATGTGTAAGATATGAGGCATATCTTCTGGGCAAACTTGTAGATTTTTCTGAACTTTGTGTCACATTAGTTACAGGAAAAAAACACTAGACACAAGGTAGTATTTCTCTTCATTAAAATAGGAGTGGAATAGAGAAGCCTGTGTTACGTTATATTATATAAAGCATCAAACAGCATATTTTTCAGTCAATATACTAATTCTTTCTTCATTACCTAATGAAGGGATAAGGTTGTGTCTACATGGCAATGAAAGAGGGCAGAATGGGACAAGAAAGCAAAGCATCTATCACCTCGGGTTGGACAGATCTTCACTTACCTATACATTTAAAATTGATTTCTGTTGTGTTCACACTCCACACACTGACCACAGCCACAACTTGATGATGCAGAGAGCCGCACCAGCAATAGTCTTTGACAATACAATGAAAAAAATGGAGTTTTTTTTTTCAGAAGACGGAGGTGAAAGCCATGAAGCAGGAAACTGTTTTTGCTCTGTGCACTATATACCAAGTGTGGGAAACACCCCTTCTGAATTTCCTCTGCTGCTCCATGAACAGACATCCTCTTGCCTCTGTTGTCTGATGGGATAGTGTTTTTTTTTTTTAATATTCTCTGTATATTTTTCCTCAGTTCTGTTGTTGGTTAACTTAATTTTATTTCTAAATTTCATTATTATACTTCATATAAAGAAACGTAATATTAACCAAATTGCAACAATTATTAACATAACCTAATATTATATTAGTTATATAAATAAATCCATATGTCTCATATATAAATATATTATACTAAAAAATTTCTAAATTTTATGCAGAGATATGTTAATAACTCTATAGTCACGTAATGCATTTAGTAGAGACCTTTTTTTTTTTTAAGAATCTGATATTTCTGAATGGCAGCAGCTTGAACATTCAGGCTTCCCTTGATATGAAGGTAGAAAGAAATAAAAAGTGTGATTCAATACAAGAAAGCTGGTAACCACCTTGAATGAAACCTGACCCATGGATTTAAATCAAAGAAGCAGCAGCACTGGATTTTCTATCCTGCTTTTCTCACCCATTTAAGGAGACTCAAAGGGTGTTTTTCCACTGTCACTAGAAGTACCCATTAATGGGTACAAAAATGCCTTAGTGGCTGACAAAGCCTTCTCTTCTTCTCCCTACAACAGATATCCTTGTTAGGCAGGGAAGCCCGTATAAGGAAAATGCACAGATGTGCTGGCAAAGGTAACTAAGAGTCACAGGTGTGACTATCAATAAAGTGCTCAAGGTTGGATTGAGCAAGAATTGCGTAACTCTGTGCAACACTTGCAACACAGGCTTGTGCAACACTCAGGAAGTGAGTCACCATCTCTGATAAGAAAAAGGTATAAAAGTGCCTATACACTGCTGGTTAAGTGTTATTGTTGTTGATTGCTGGACGAGAGCTTGGATGGAGAAATGTATACTTGTACATGCAGCAACCGTTAAGAATAAACCTCTGCGAAGAGAGAGAACTTCTGTTTCAGTCTGTTTCTTAAACTGCGGGCAGAAGAAGGAGGGAGTTCCTGAAAAGGCTGGACAGCTCCGGAGATGCCAGAAAGTTTTCCGGGAAAGCAGAGCTTGTCTTTCCAACACGGCTGCGCATCTGCTGATTTAATACCAACGGGGGCTGACACCCCTGTTACCAAATCTGCTCCAGTAATAAACTGTAAGCAAATGTAGATAATCTGGGCTATTTTAAAACCCAGAAACACAAAATTTAGCCTTTTTTAGGGGAATTAGTAGCTAGATCTACAGGTTTTAATAACGAGGAATAACCAGAAAACAGAGACAAGACCAATTTCAGACTCAAAACCAGTTTTCTTGTTAAACCAGAGCAAAGAATTTATTAGAAATACAGGAGAGAAATACAGCCATATCAGAAGCATTCTTCATTGGACATTTAAGCAAAACAAGGACAAACATGCAAGAACTTTAAACATGGCTAAGTAATTAAACAGCTTATATTAGAATAATTCTATGCATTAAACTGGTAATTTCAGTTTTGTGGAAGGACTATGCCCAAGCCAGCAAGGAGGTAGAAAAATCACCCTTAATACTAAGATATTCCCTAACCAAAATTAAACAATATAGAAAAATAGGGGGAAGTAAGGAGGAATGGAATTTGCTCTCACCACTGTGCCTTAGATGGGAGATTTCAGCCGATCTGTGCCTCTTCAGGAACAAAAATGGAAAACAAAAATAAAAAATAAAGAAAAATGATCCCTTTTTTAAAAAATGAGTAAAATATCTCAAAAAATAAAAATAAAAATAAAAACAGTTGAAATGGGCTTCTGCAATTGTTCTGACCAAACCAAATTCAGAACAACTTTCAAAATTTAAGATGCAGCTCTGTGTAGCAGAAGAAGGAAAAAAAAAAAAAGAAAATAACAGCAAAGTGTCTGTGGTCTTTTCCTAGCTTCCCATGGCAGGAAAACTCCTTTGGCTAGATGAGGAGAGGGAGATTCCTTGCCCTAGACTCCTGAACTCCTTCTCTTCTCTGCCTTTCTTATAGCCAGAAATTGGAACCAAAACAAAACAAAACAAAACAAAAAATCTGTAGATTATGGTCCTTCCTTTGTTAATAAAAGAAATTGCAGTGTCCTGTAATTTCTCCCAAAAAGATGCAAAAATTACCCTAACAGCATCTCCAAAGCTCTTCCTGCAAAGGTAATCTCCCTTCAGTCTGTCCCAAAAAAAGTTCATCGGCCCTGTAAGCATATGTCTTTCAGAGAAATCCTGGTCTTATTATTCATTTCAAGACAGAGTATAATGGAATGGCTCAGGTGTTATAAGATCCACTTCCTTAAAAAAAAAGATGTTCTCCTCCCTTACCATTCCTGTATTATGGAAGTTACTTTAAATTAACATTTCTGATTGGCGCATCTCCTGACCTTTCTCTGACTCCCTCCAGGCACTCTTATCCAAGGGGTAGACAAAAGGTGTAAACAAGCCCAACAGAAATCCTGACATTCCCAGTACTGATGAAGTTTTCCTTGTTATTTCCTTCAGGTTAAAAATGTAATGGAATAGCTCACATGAATTCAGTAAATTCTCTCATCTATGAAACATTTAGTAAGATCCCCTTCCCAGGGCACTCCAAATTTTTATATATATATTCTTTTAAAAAGATATCTTCTCTTTTTTTTCCAGAAACCCCAGTGACTGATAGTTGTTTTGTAACCCTTGTTCTAGCCTCCAGGCAGAATCTTGAGTGGCCCATCAGATGCAGGAACCAACAGCAATTTGTAATTCAATGGAGAGATCTGTTTTTGTTTTGCAAAATGCCACATCTCCTTCCTTTGCTTTTGGAAGCATTTCAGATGTCCAAGGCTTTTATTCCAAGTTAATGGTCCCCGCCTCTTTCTTATTCCAATTGAGTCCCAAAGCTCTGATGGAACTGCACCTAAAGCCCAAGACACTGCTTTTTCAGCAGAACTTTTGCCAATCATATTTAGTCAATTCTTTTTATTAATAATTATAGCTGGTATCACCCCCGCCCAACAATCCTTTGGCTACAAGATACAAATCCAGCACTTTAACCACAAGACCAAACTGGCTCAAGAGAGATGATTTTCCACAAAAGGCAAGCAACAGAGAAAGGTCAAGGAATGGGCAGAGCTATGACTTTCTAAGAAAGAACAGCTACATCATCCATTTTCTCAGGGGGGGGGATTAAATTGTATTGGCTATGGGCACCATAAAAATGCCTTGCTCAGAAGAATCAGGCACAATGTCTTGCCTTCAGAGCTAACTCTCCTGCACATGTGCAGGCCCCCAAAATGAAAGCTACACATATACAAATGCTACTGTGCATTTCCAAATATTTTGGCTTTCAAAATACCTGGATCTATGTAATGCACCAATGGCAGGAGCAAAGAAATGCACTGCGTGTACATTTTAGTTCTATTTTTTAAAAAAAATATAGCATGCAGTCCTACGTCTATTCTGTTACTGTTTTGTAACTTTTTAAAAAATAAAACAGTTCATCTCATAGAGGTACAAAATGTTTTCAGCTTTAAACAGGTGTGTTCGCTTCGACAGCACATATACTAAAATGGGAACGATACAGAGAAGATTAGCACGGCCCCTGCACAAGGATGATATTTTTTAAAAAAGCTTAAAACAGGCTTTTCTGAGTGTTTCAAGCTCAAAAAAAGATCAGCCTTGTAATAAGAGCCTGTTACAGACTTATAATTAAATTACAATTATACTGTAATACTGCAGTGTTTGGATACCATTTGGAATGGCTTGTTAATTTCTCCCACAAAGTCTCCCAGAAAACATTCACAGAATTCCTACAGGAAACGGAGTTTGAAGAAAAGTTATTATTGTTTATTTATTTAAAGCCTTGGCTATTCTTTTTGTGGGTTAGATGTTAATTACATCACACCTTAAAACTTAATCCACATTGGTATCCTTAAAATCTACTCAAAGGGATCCCTCCCACTGACAGAATTTAGAACATTCAAAACCGTTTTACCCCATTAGAAACAGCTGGTATTTTGGCTGGTATTTTGATGTAACATTTAAGTTATTAGCCTGTTGTTCTGTGCTTGCTTGGTTGTCTGCACAGACCACAAAGATTGCCTCCCAATTACTTACAACTTGTTTGTGGTATCTGAACATGATGTGTCTTGTTTCTAGCTACTTGAATTGCTCTTATAACCAACTGACAGATATGTAACTGAGGTTTCCTTGGTTGTGTGGATCAGTAGCTGCCACTTACTCAAGGCACTGCTGTCTGCTTTCTATTTAAGTACCCAGCTACACACATCTCCCACTTCAAAACAAATTATAGGTTAAATCACACGAGTTCCAGGCTAAAGAGAAGACAAACCTGAAAAGTTAGAGTACATCCTATGTTCTTCTTGTCCTGACACACCAAACTGAATACAGTTGCTTGATTACAAGACATCGCTCTGCTCCTACCACACTCCATCTGAAACTCCTCTCTAACACTATAATTGATTGGCTGGCATGACATGTCAATCATCTCACCTTTACTTTCAATGGCATCACTGTTATCTTATTTTCAGATGTTTTATTCCAGAATATAGTTGTTCTGCCCCAGGTAAACTTAAGCTTCTGAGTTCTGTCTGCACTATGACCTTGGGCAGATGTCTTGAACAAGAGAAACTCCTCACACTTTGAAGAATCAACAAGTCTTTCTTGATATAAATGAATTATTTATTGGAACAGTAAAAGAAATGTAATGGCTTTCCTAGTAAATAAGAGCTTACAGTTTCCAATGCAGTTTCTCAGATTTTTAGGTCTCAGTTCTTCATGGCTTCTCCAGTTTCTTTTGTTAAGGCACTGACTGGTCTGTAAGAGGTTTCTTCCTTTCTTTGTTGTGGCACTGGCTGGCCTAGGAGGTTTGTCTAAGAATGGAGCTTTCTTCCACTCTGACTGCAGACTAAAAACTGGAAGTAACTCTTCTCTGTAAGCTCTAACGCTTCACCCTCCTTCACCACAAACCCACTTCTTAAAGAGACAGGCTAACATTCTCTTCTAAAACTTCTAATAAACAAGGCTCACAACTCAAACTATAATTAACATAAACTTGTTACAGAGGCATGACAATACTTTTCTCCTACAGTTTTTACTGACAAAATTACTGACAAAGTCCTGCATAAAGCCTGTATAGGTGACAAACGCCCAAAGCAATGCTGACAGCAAGTTTTTCTTCCTATCAATGGTGGTCCTGTGCAAACTGGAAACTGATCAAACTGAATGGTTGATTCCTTTTGCAATGGGAAAATTGAGATACAGCCTTCTTGCTGATGCCTGAAATACTCTCATCTTACTTCTATCAATCTGCACTATGGCCACACCTAAAAATGCACTGAATGAAACAACATGATTTCTTTATGTGAAGAAGCACTTTGCAAGAAACCAGATTGTATGGGAAATACTGCACATTTGACAGGTTAACTCACATTTTGGTGTGATTTCACTGTAGCTGAATCTGATTTTAATGCATGGTAAAATGTATGTGTAGCTACTCCTTAAAATATCTGATACAAAGCAGTGTACTGGGAGGGTTGGATGAACAAGAGTTGCTGTCCTGCCCTAGAGTTTATAGCTAGCAGCCCTAGACTAGGGATGTGCATGGATGTTCAAAAGTTTGAACATTCAGTTTGAATCCTTCAAATGTTGACATTCGAACTTGAATCGGATTTTCGAAAATCCGAATTTACTCATTTGGACTAATTTTGGATTTTTGCGCATATAATGCGAGATGAAAACAGGATGCATACGGGATAAATACGTATTTGTGCAAATTCATACATCGGATACGAATCTTATCAACATGATTTTTAGGGCTATTTTTTTCTTATGCTTTATACTATACTGGCATTAATGTTACTATTTTTTAATAATTTGAACGGATTTATTTTTGTTCCGCATGCATTTTGTTTCATAGTAGAAACATTGTATTGTATATTTTAGTAAAGAGTGAGGTATAACACATGACATGAAAAGATCACAAGTATTTCACTGACAAACCCCCCCCCCCTGCTCTTTGATCCCTATACCAATGTTAGTGGGCCCTAGTTTTAGGTCCCAGGACATAAAACATTCTAGAGAAATGTCTGTCATATAGTTCTCTTCGGGTTCTGACCCATGGATCAGTTCATATTCCTACCCTGAAGATTTTCCAGAGAAACGTTTTGCTTTTTGAATGCTGATGCCCCAGGCAGCTCCTAGTCTTTTGGGATACAGCTAGCCTGGAGCAGCACTAAATACATCTACAAAGGGAACATTCTTTCTTGAACTCCCCTTCATCCTTCTCTCAAAAAACATGAACAAAAGCATTTTGTGAAGGGTCTATATCACAATTGCTAATCTTGTCAAATATCCCACTATTCTAGCATTGAAATCATCATTACTGTTTAACTAAAATTTAAAAATTGCACAAATGTAGAATTTGATTGTACTGCTAAGCTAGCTTCCTTCCTTCCTTCCTTCCTTCCTTCCTTCCTTCCTTCCTTCCTTCCTTCCTTCCTTCCTTCCTTCCTTCCTAAACTCCTACTGAAACATTTTAGGACACGATTAATGGAATGAATTTATTCATTTTTTTGGGGGGGGGGGGAAGCTCAAGGAAAAAAAAACCCTGTTTCTACCTCTGCAGTATGAAATTTGTCACTAATCATTTTAAACTATGCCCTTTTATGCTTCTTCTGTCTGTTTTAGCTTTCTGTGCAGTCCTTTGATGTAACAAAGACAGTTCCAGACAAGATTTCAGTTCATCTGGAAAAAAAAAAGTCTTGAGGCAAAATGCAGTGTATTTAAAATTTATACACTCCATAATGCCTTTGTTCTGAACTTGAACATCATGCAAAACTTCTCAGTTTTCTTTCACCTTACAGCTCTTAAGATCATTTGTTTTCCAGGTTTCAGCTTATTATAATGCAACACTGAGTGTAACTGGTGGTTCCATCATTTAACTACATGCACAGTCATGGCTGACCCTTTCTGATCAATTGCCAATCCATACAGGTTTGACTGATAAAAGAGCCAATTAGATTTAAGCAAATTAAGGGACATCACCAATGTCAACCACTTATTAAACCAAATGCCAAATTCCATGCATACAAAACACTAATGTACCAAGTCCCATTAAGAGTTGAAATCCTAACCCCATTAGTAACTTGAGACCTTTAGAAAGAAAGGGTCAAGATAAAGTTTGGTAGTTACGGATTAACACTTAGATTATGTTTTATTTTATTTTTTAGTGTTTTCCAAGAACTCTTGAACTAGCACTGAAAAGACAGATGGGAACTGATAAAACTATAACCTATTCTAAAATGTTTAAAAAACAAAAGTAAACCAAAAACATTAACTTCAAGCTGGCAGTTGGATTACAGTAAGTTCGTAACACTGAATGTACAGTGTTCCAGCTTCGGGGGAAGAAATAGCATTTCTGTTGTTGTCTATTTAGGATAGATCTTCATGAAAAGTAGATGTATACAGTTAGGAGATAATTATCTTTGCACAAAACATCAGCTTTGCCCCTCCCCCACCAAGAGGGTCTTTTTTAAAGTGATACAGCCTCTCTGGATCTCTTCATCCTTCATAGTCTACTCAGTTCCTCCAGCTCCTTGCTCCATTCATGGGATCAAGGCAGAAAACATGGGAATTTGCAATATTTTTTCTTATTTTCTTTATATTTCCATGACTGAACTTGTCTCCCCCCTTTTTTTTTTTACCAAGAGAGGCCAACCCTTCACCTTCAACAACAAAAAAGAGACAAGGAAGTGTAAAGTTCTAAATCCTGTCCAACATTCCTCTAACTGCCCATTCATACATCCGAGTGTTCTCTTGAAAAACATATCTTCTTGCTGTCCTCCACATAAAATTGTTTAACCTCTTTTTAAAGCTATCCATACTGCTGCCCATCATCACCCATTTGGTAGTAAATCCTATAGAACAATGACCTGCTGGGTAAAAATAAACCTCTTGTCCAATCTAACTTTCCTGCCTACCAGCTTCATAAATCTTTATAGGGGAAATTTAGTTGTTGTTTTGCTCCAGTAAGAATCACTTTGCATTTGCTAACATTAACACTCACTGTCTACCAACCCAGTGTCAAGAGGTCTCTCAGGAGCTAATTCCACCCCACCCCCCCAGTTTTCACTACTCTGAATAATTTGGTATCATCACCAAATTTTGTTACCTTACCTTACTTCTAAATAATTCATGAATAAATTCAAATCTACAGGTCCCAATACTGGACCTTAAGGGATCCCACTTTCAATTCCTACCAAACAATGGGAGAATTGCCTATTTATTACTATTCTACTTCCTGTCCTTTAACCAGATACCATGTTAGGAGTTGTGCTCTGGGGTAATTAGTTCAGGGAAAAATTAGCTCAAATCCAGACAAGTGGACTCCAATGAGATCATATAAACCAAACAGGTTTAAAAAATGAAGAGTTAGCCAGAGTGGCACAGTGGCAAGATGGCAATGAGATCAAAGTTATTTGATAACAAAAATAAAACCTATCAATTACACAGCAAGAGGCTTCAAATGACAATTGTATAAAAAGAGAGCAGCAGCCAGTTAGATTTAGCTGGCAATCACCAATAATGAACAAAAGCAGAGGAAACAGATGCAGCTAGAGACCCAGCTAGTGTGTGGGTTAGTGTCTGGGGCAAAGCCCTTTTCAAATTAAATCTTAAGGAGAAAATAAAGAAAAAGAAAACAAAAATAAGAACTATTAATCTCAACACCAAAGTCTCCTACTGGACAATCTTCAACAAGTTGAGAAGGGAAAATGTGTCGGAGAGGTGAGGGTCCTCAAAAGCCAAAAGTAATAGTAAAGTGGAATGTTCCACACTCCTTTTGTGAAAACAGCTCTTTACAAGATGATAGAGCACAGAGGTATGGGCTAAGCTTGGACCCAAGGCCATAAAAAAAAAGGGAAAGAGAAGCAGGCTCTTCTTCCCAAGCGAAATCAGTTAAAAAAACAACAACCCTTAAACACAATCTTCTTTTAGAAGCAGAACTCTTCAATTCAGCTACAGGAGAACTGAGGCCTCTTCACACTACAGCCATAGTGCATGAAGGCTAGGCTACGCGGGGATGGATTCCCCATACACATCTAGGCAGATAAAGAACACGTGGGGCCGTGTCCCTAGTTGCTTAGATGCAAATGGGTAATCCGCCCCCATGTGGCCTAGCCTGAAAAGGCTGGCATAGGGGTGGGGTGCCCCTCCCAGGCCTGCCACCATTGGGTTGAATTCGACCCAGGGATGGGCAGGCTGATCCCGTCCCCTCCTTGGGTTCCTGCAGGCTGTAGCTGAACCGATTGGGTCAAATACAGCTAGCAGGACCCCCCCAACACACACACCCGGGCTGGGGTCTTCCTGGGAATGCACATGCGCAAGGGACTTACCTCCTTGCCACTGAGTTTGGACTGGGAAGCCTGGGGGCAGGGCTTCCTGATCTGATTGGCAGCGTTCTGTGTCTGCGTGCATTGCCAGGTCTGATTGGCCAGTGACCCACGCATGTGCACAATGCCCTGTTCGATACCAGGCGTTTTGCATAGGTGTAGGCCACTGGTCAGTCAGAGCCGGAAATGCACGCAGATGCAGAACTCCACCAACCAGGGGTCCCCAGTCTGGACTATGGTGGTGAGGAGGTAAGTCCTTTATGTGCACCTGTCCCTGGTCATGGGGGGGGGGAGTTTCAGGTGGCATCTGCAGGGCTCAGCTGCCTAAATCTAGGTGGCTGAGCCTCGTGGAGGCTGGAGATTCATCCCGATACGCTGGCAGATGTGCAGCTCCATGCAGTAGACAGGTCCCACGCTGTCAGCGCATTGGAATGAAAGTGCACGTGCTGATAGACGGACAGCACGGGCCCCATCTACCATCATGCTCTACACCCAAACACAAGTAGGGTAGCTCTTGGATGGGTTGGGATGGTTCTGAATGGAATTGGCCTCCAGTCGATGTGAATGCTCTGTCCCAGAGCTGCCCTACTTATGCTACAGAGGCCATAGTGTGAATAGGCCTCTGGTTCATCTACCAGCAAGAAAAATGGGGCAAGGTGGATGATCTTAGGATATTTTCTTCTTCCTTAAGTTTTAGTGATTTCAGCTATTGTGATGAGATGTGGGAAGACCTTGATACAGAATAGGGGGAAATATGTTTTTCTAATATCTTTTTCAAAGCAGAAAAGGGGACAAGCTAAACCATTGTGTAATATATGGATTGAAATCCTCACTTTTTCATTTGTCTGTTTGAGTTGGACTTGATTGGTCCTCCCAGTAGAGAGGTGAAGGACAGGTGATATCATGCTTGTGTAAACTGTTTTCCAATAGGGTTTTTCCTTGGGCAGACATAGCCTGAAGTCTTCACTCCTAAAATGTTGTTGATGGGATTGTATTGTATCCACAGGGCTCTCATTTAGGGATGTGCACTTTTTTTTTCCTATTCGATTTGGATCAAGTCAAATGAAAGAAAATTAATATTCTTGCAAATAGATCCCCTTTGATAGGATTTAAAACTGATACAAATTCTCAATACTAATTCAATTCGAATCCCCACTACGAATCCCATACAGATCGCAAACAAATCCATAACGAAGCTTCATACAAATGTACTGAAACATTTGATTCAAATTCGAATGTCCGGCTGAATTCGTACAAATTTGAAATGTTATGAATGTTCGTTCACATCCCTACTCTCATTGAACAAAGGTGTAATGTTGTCAAAATGGGTGTCATCCACTTCAGATAAAGCCAATCAATACCTTAATTCAAATTCCATTATTTGTATCTGGCATTCTTTAACAAGAATCTTCCCCAATATTAACTATTACCAAATAAATCTTATTATTCTGTCCTTCTGCTGTTGACCAAGAAACTATTAACATTATAATTCAGAAAGAGATTATCTCTCTGGAAATCTCATTCAGATTTCCAAGCCTCTGCTCTGGCAAAAACAAATAGTTTGCACTATATTGCACTTCAGGTTTCAGGTTTCCTGGTGTTCCCTCTGTACTTGCAACCTATATGTCAATGAAATGCAACTTATGAAGTTCAGTATAATACTCTGGAGGTGTCTGTACATTGACATAACCTTGCCTTTAAAGAGGAAGGGTTGGCTTTTCTACTCCACTTTTCCTCATCCATTTAAGGGAAACAAGGCAGCTGCCAAAGCTTTCAGTTCTCCTCCTCATAACAGACACCCTGGCAGTAGGTGTGGCTGCAAGAGCTCAGAAAGACAGCTATGACTAGCCCAAGGTCACCCACTTGGCTTCATGGAGGAGTGTGGAATCAAATCCCTTGACTACGAGATATGAATCTAGCACGCTAACCACAAGACCAGCTGTAAAGGCCGCCTCTCCACCCTTATCTATTTCATATATATTTATTTATCTTTATTTGCTAGTGTGGTAGCGTTTTGTTTACTTGTAAATCAATCTCTATTATTCCCTTCCAAGAGGCGCACCTTCCATTTCCTTTTCTCTTCTCTTTGGCTTGATAATAATGTTGCCTCCCTTCTGATGCTGCAGCAGACAGCACCCTGCCCCCACTCTGCCAACCTCCAGCAGTGGGTTAGATACAGTTACTGTTTAGAACTCTGGCCCTATTTGGCTCCCTTTATAAACAGAACTCGACGAAGTTTCTTTGAAACAACAAGAACATGTGTTTATTATATACAGTTGAAGTTTAAAGTCAGCTTCTTCTCACAGTTAGTTACACGTGGTTACTTTTGCTGTCAAGCAGTTCAGTCTTTCACTTTTACACTAAGTCAAAGGACTCTACAAGTTCAAGAATAAAACTTCAATCAGTTCAGAATTGGTTAGCTTTCCTTTTAAATAACTTCACAAGCTTAACAATCATATACCAAAAGACTCAGGACCCTAACTTTAGCCTCCTCAGCTAAGAGCCCGTTTCTCCCCTTCGTTAACCTTCCTGATTAACGACCCCAGGCAGAGAACCCAGATTATCCCCTCAGGCTCCCTTTTATATGGGCCTGGCTGGCTTGCTTCGCCCTGATTGGCTGAGCTCCTCCAGCATTCTATTTCACCCCTCCCCTTGGAGTGCTCAACTAGCCCCTCCCTTAGGCTACTTACCCTTGACAAAAAACGCTTTGGCGACACTTTTAAACGTCTAGACTTACCGTGTTCGCCACACTTTGCATTTTAAACCAAAATAACTTAATTTTGGGGTTGAGGGGTCCTAGCGGTCATTACACCAGCTTTTGCTGACACAGCACTCTCAAAGCTGGGAATTTGGGAAATATTTATTATTTTATTTATTTACTTACATTTATATCCCACCCTATACCCTAGGGTCTCAGGGCAGGTAACAGCATATTTAAAAAAGAAAAATACTTAAAATAAAAACATATATAAAAAACAGTATAAGACAATAACATGTGCAGTAGGGAAAAACTGTGTCACATTTAGCCAAAGGCCAGAGCAAAGAAGTGTGTCTTTACCCCCTTCCTGAACCTACTACTTCAATGCTTATTTCTGTTGTCTGTGGAGCTTTTGCTCGCGAATCAGTCTCGATTATTTCAGAACGTTCCAAACCTTTTAAAGAGTTCGGGTCAATGCTCTTTTCCAAGTCTGTCTCAGCTTCCTTGCTTATGTTTTCAGTAGCTAATGGACTTATTGAAAGCTCTGGATACTTGTTGCCATCAGTTTGCATTTCCACTACTTTTCTTTCTGCGTCAGCATGGCTTTTGTTTACTTTTTCTGGGAATATCCTTTCTTCTCCCACTGCTATAACTGTGCTTTCCTTGGAATCTTCAGCTTCACTTTTCTCATCATTGGTTGGCAACTGTTTTTCAGCACCTTGAGTGTTGCTCTGTCCAACCTCTACACTGACCTCATCAATAGAGTCTGGTGGACTACTGTCACTACAAAGGTCACCTTCTGATTTTAAAACCTTGTCACAAAGTTCAAGCTCCTTAGACGTCATTAAGTCAACTTCCTCAATATTGTCTCTAAATATGAATTCTACTTCAGCTCCCAGCTCCCAAGATTGCTCCAAGTCATAAGCTACCTCCTGATACAAAGTCTGTTCCTTTTCTTGAAGCATCACATTCTGAGTGCTTTGTATGTTTGCATCAGCATTATTGCCCAGTTCATCTTCTGTTTCCACCTGAGCACTCCCTTCAACTTCCTTTGGCACTGCATTGTGAACACCTACGGCTTCAGCCTCAATAACACTGCCTACATTGTGGGTCACTGTACCGGTACCTCTTTTAACTTTGGACATTTCAAGTGGCCTGTCCTCACTGCTGATATTAATGTAACTAGATTCCTTTGGCTGGAATCGAAAGGTACTGCTTTGACTTTTCTCTCTAGCAAGCAGCTCTTTGCCTCCTTGCTCAGTCATGACTGTTCGGTATTTAATGGCAGAGAGTGTTTCCACAGCAACCAAATTAGAATCTTGAGCAGTTCTCCAACTGCCCCACTTTGACAATGCCTTATCATGGCCTGACTCAGCATAACGGTTATTCTTTTTGACCGTTGGAACTTTTCCTGAGGTAACTGGTTGCGCATCATCTTCAACAGCGCACAGCGTGACTTCGCCCAGATTAAACCTCCTTTTAACCCTTTCCTTAAATTTTGTATAAGATCTTGCATCTTCCTCAGGTAATCTTGCATACTGCACCATAAGTTCACCACTAATTAAAGGAATGATCCACCTTATCCATTGGTTCATAGGTATTTTATATTCTACGCACTTCCACTCAAAAGATCGTAGAAACCATGCAACATCGTCTCCTTCGCGATACCTAGGAAACTCATCTAAATCAATATCATCATCAATCTGCTTTGAGACCACTGGCACTGACTGTTTTTGTTTCATTTGTAACCTAGCCATTGCCAATTCATGCTCTCTCTGTTCACGGGCCATCTGCATTTCCATCTCTCTTTGTCTTTGTCTTTCTCTTTCCTCCCTTTCCTCCTTTTCTCTTTCTCTGGCCAACTGTAACTCCAGTTGTTTCATTTCTTTTTCATGAGCAAGCCTAACCCTCAATATTTCTGGATTTTCTTGAGCAGCTATCGCGGGGTGTTCAATTTCTTCCCCATCTCCTAAGCCAGGGTTTACCCTTCTAGCCCTGGTCTCCATTTTGTTTTAATGTATTCACTTGTTTACTTTAAATTCTACAGCAGATTTGCTACTTTACCCTCTTTGTTTACCTCACAAATCTGCCTTTTCCTTTGTGTATTGTGTTGTACACAAGTTAGCAGCTTAGATTAGGTGTTTCTACATATACCTTTAAACTGTTACCTCGAAACACCTATTGTGACTGCTTTTTTTTAACAATATAATCAAGTATGGCTTCTACCAGCAATGTCCAGTGGTGTTGCTACCAATCACCCAAAGTTGTATACCTCGCAACGACCACCTGCTGCTTTCAAGTCAATATCCCTACCTTACCCTAGGTGTTTTACCTCAGGATATTGACTTTAAGTGACTTTAAAAGTCAAAATTCAACAACTTTCACTTCAGAAATTTCTGCCCAAACACTGGATTACTCGCATCCCAGCGCTTGCCACCAAATGTAAAGGCCGCCTCTCCGCCCTTATCTATTTCATATATATTTATTTATCTTTATTTGCTAGTGTGGTAGCGTTTTGTTTACTTGTAAATCAATCTCTATTATTCCCTTCCAAGAGGCGCACCTTCCATTTCCTTTTCTCTGCTCTTTGGTTTGATAATAATGTTGCCTCCCTTCTGATGCTGCAGCAGACAGCACCCTGCCCCCACTCTGCCAACCTCCAGCAGTGGGTTAGATACAGTTACTGTTTAGAACTCTGGCCCTATTTGGCTCCCTTTATAAACAGAACTCGACGAAGTTTCTTTGAAACAACAAGAACATGTGTTTATTATATACAGTTGAAGTTTAAAGTCAGCTTCTTCTCACAGTTAGTTACACGTGGTTACTTTTGCTGTCAAGCAGTTCAGTCTTTCACTTTTACACTAAGTCAAAGGACTCTACAAGTTCAAGAATAAAACTTCAATCAGTTCAGAATTGGTTAGCTTTCCTTTTAAATAACTTCACAAGCTTAACAATCATATACCAAAAGACTCAGGACCCTAACTTTAGCCTCCTCAGCTAAGAGCCCGTTTCTCCCCTTCGTTAACCTTCCTGATTAACGACCCCAGGCAGAGAACCCAGATTATCCCCTCAGGCTCCCTTTTATATGGGCCTGGCTGGCTTGCTTCGCCCTGATTGGCTGAGCTCCTCCAGCATTCTATTTCACCCCTCCCCTTGGAGTGCTCAACTAGCCCCTCCCTTAGGCTACTTACCCTTGACAAAAAACGCTTTGGCGACACTTTTAAACGTCTAGACTTACCGTGTTCGCCACACTTTGCATTTTAAACCAAAATAACTTAATTTTGGGGTTGAGGGGTCCTAGCGGTCATTACACCAGCTTTTGCTGACACAGCACTCTCAAAGCTGGGAATTTGGGAAATATTTATTATTTTATTTATTTACTTACATTTATATCCCACCCTATACCCTAGGGTCTCAGGGCAGGTAACAGCATATTTAAAAAAGAAAAATACTTAAAATAAAAACATATATAAAAAACAGTATAAGACAATAACATGTGCAGTAGGGAAAAACTGTGTCACATTTAGCCAAAGGCCAGAGCAAAGAAGTGTGTCTTTACCCCCTTCCTGAACCTATACAGTTAGGGGGCCTGACACACCTCGAGGGGGAGGCTATTCCACAGCCTGGGGGCCATTACTGAAGTGCCCACCCATCTTACCATAGAGGGTGGTGGAACAACAAGAAGGCCCTCCCCTCCAGATCTTGGGGCATGGGCAGGTTGGTATGGGAGGAGGCGTTCCTTCAGATATTTGGGGCCCAAGTCATTTAGGGTCTTATATGTTAAAGTTAACACCTTGAATTCAGCTCGGTAACGAATCGGCAGCCAGTGCAGTCTTTTAAGACCAGTGTGATGTGCATCTGGCCTAATAGCCCTGTAAGCAGTCTCGCAGCTACATTCTGCACTAGCTGTAGTTTCCGAACTGACTTCAAGGGCAGCCCCATGTAGAGGTTACCAGGGTGTGGATGACTGTGGCCAATTTGTCTCTGTCCAAAAAAGGCTTAAGCTGATGCACCAATTGTAGTTGGGAATAGGCACTCCTAGCCATGGCCTCCACCTGAGCTTCAAGCGTCAATGCCGAGTCCAGGAGTACCCCTAAATTACGCACCTGTCCCTTCCAAGGCATTGCAATCCCGTCCAGGACAGGGTATTTCCCAACTATACAGACCTGAGACTATACACATAGCACCTCTGTCTTGTCTGGATTCAGCTTCAATTTATTGGGCCTCATCCAGCCCATTACTGCCTCCAGTCACCTGTCAAGCACTTCAACCACCTCTCCTGATTCAGATGGCACAGAGAGATAGAGCTGGGTATCATCTGCATATTGATGACACCTTACCCCAAATCTCCTGATGACCTCTCCCAGAGGCTTCATATAGATATTAAATAACATGGGAGATAAGATTGACCCCTGGGGAACCCCACAAGTGAGTTCCAAGGGCATTGAATCAGTATCTCCAATAACCACTCTCTGAGATTGGTTCTGGAGATAGGAGGAGGACAAATGCTAAGCACTGCCTCCCACTCCTAAGCTCCATAGCCTCTCCAAAAGGATACCGTGGTCAATGGTATCGAAAGCCGCTGAGAGGTCCAGGAGAACCAACAAGGCAGGATTCCTTCTGTCTCTCCCCTGGCACAGGTCATCAACCAGGGCAACCAAGGCGGTTTCAGTTCCATAACCAGGTCTGAAGCCAGATTGAAATGGGTCTAGATAATCAGCTTCTTTCAAGCATGCCTGCAGTTGAACAGCAACAGCTCTCTCTAGCACCTTGCCTAAAAAAGGTATGCTAGCTAGCGGACGATAGTTGTTTAGATCTTCTGGATCCAGTGAAGTCCTCTTCAGGAGAGGGTGTACCACAGCCTGTTTAAGGGCCAGTGGAACTGCCCCTTCCCTCAGAGAAGCATTCACTACTTCCTGAATCCGGCTGGTCATACCTTAGCGACTAGCTTTTATCAGCCAGGTGGGGCAAGGGTCCAGAGAGCATGTTGTTGGCTGCACTCCCGTAAGCAACTTGTCCATGTCCTCTGGCTGCAATAATTGAAACTGATCCAAAAGAATTGGACCAGACAGTTCCCTGGACGCCTCCCCTCGACTAAGTCCAATTGTGACATCTAATCCCCTACGAATCTGAGTGACTTTGTCCTCAAAGTGCTTTGCAAAACTGTCACAGCAGATATTACATGGCCCTGGCTCACACTTCATTGAGCCAGATTTTATAAGGCCATTTACTATTCTGAAGAGCTCTGCTGCATGGCTACTTGAGGATGCAATGGTGGCGGAGAAAAAACTACTTTTCCCCACCGTCACCGCCACATGGTAGGCATGATAATGCGCTTTAACCTGTGTTCGGTCAGATTCACAGGTGGATTCACACCACCTGCACTCTAGCAGTCGACCTTCATTTTTCATGGCACATAGCTCCATGGAATACCAAGGAGCTTTTCAAGCTCTACAAGAATGTCAAGGACACTTGGGGGTGATAGTGTCAATAGCTCTGCTCATCTCCTGATTCCAAAGAGAGATCAGAGCTTCAACAGGAGCACCAGTCATGCCAACCGGAAAATCCCCCAGGGCATTCAGGAATCGCTCAGATTCCATAAGTCTCCAGGGGCAGACCATTTCAATAGGTCCTATGTCCCCACAGAGGGGAGCTGTCACTGCAAGTCCAAAACTCACCAGCAAGTGGTCCATCCACGACATGGCTACAACCAATCCAAGACAGAAAGTGTCTTATTCTATGACCGATGGGTTTATTTAAGAGCCTTTCATGCAGAACAATGTCATTCACAAAGAATTCTAACAAGTTATTGTTTACAGCATCATGTTAATTTCCCTACAAGCAATTCTTGCCCCTCTGTATGGATAATAATTTTCTATTCCACAAGGGTTCACATCACTTTGCCTGAGTAGATAGAAGGTCAAGTAGTGGTGTCCCAAATCCTAGGTTGTCAAGCTGCTGACCACCAAGTAGATAGAGTCCTGGTTGCAGTTTCTATTTTGTTAAGACCTTTTTTCATCTCTACCTTTTTCTAATGGCTGTCCACACTTAACTTCAGTGGGATACGATCCCACTAAAGTTCAGGGCAGTGGCCAGCATTCACACCATGAGTCCCAGCACTACCCCCAACTTATGTAGCCAGCCTCGTAGTGCAGACAGTACATCCTGGACCATCTGCATCACCCTAGCAAAAGCCATGCATGACACCTTCCGGCATGTGCCATGCCATAGCTATGGTGATTGAGATGTGGTGCATGACTGTGCAACTGCAGTCACCACATCCTGCCCCCACGCAGCATTTGCACCAGGGAGTGTTGTGAATGCTGCACCTGGGAGCTCACCAGGAGCACACTAGATGATCCCAGTCAAGCTATGAAGCAGTTTTTACTGCTCCACAGCTACACAGAATCAGGAGAACCTCACATATTCTGGGCCTCTCTAGGACAGAGATGGCACTGTGGGATAAATGCAGAGCATCCCAGAGCATGCAAGGCCATCCTGTTCTGGTAAGTACAAAAAGGTCCTAAATCGCTTCTGGCTACACTACTTCCCTAGATTTAGGTGGGCATTGAGACCAGAGGTAAAAAAGAATCAAAATCATAAACTTAGAATTTGAATAACCCTCCCCAGGTTCTCTACCCTTGGATAATGGAAAGGACAGTGCAATAATGTGCAAAGGGCATACAGTTCCCTCCACTATCTATAGTGGAAATCAAGACCAAAGGAAGCTTATCTTACTCTGCCGGAATGCCACATTGAGACAAAGAGAAAAGAAGGGAAATAAACTACCATGGTACCCATTGAAAATGAGCAATTATAAAGACAGGCAGTAATGAATTTGCAGCTTCTTCCTCTTGGAAGGAAGATCTCAGGACCAGTGATGGTTGAAGATCTGTGATTGACATGGAGTAAGCTGGAGTCAGCCATGATACCCTTCCCATGTACTCTTCCAATTTAGGAAGGAGATGTGAGATCCACAACATCCTAAGCTCCCATTCTTAGAGGAACAAGGAGTTAGAATTGGATTGTTAATTAAGTAACAAATCATATAGAGTAATAAAATTTAACTTGATTAAATAATCTCAAAAAAGTATTGGGTACCTCATGCTTCATACTCGGTTAACCACCCACTGCATTTTTCAGAAAAGAGCAGCAAATATCATTCAATGGCACTTAGATTCCAATAAGGTAAATAAATCCATCTGCCACTTTATCTCAGGGCAAGGAACTAATTAATACAGGCAATCAATTAATGCTTTATTTCAGTTTAAACCTTTCACATATTTCTCAACATTCGTTCTTCATTAAAGGATATTAAAATTTCAATACTGAACTAGAGCTGCAAAAGGAAAGGTCACAATTCTACAGATCTTTTTCAATTAAGTGACCAATTCTGGTTAATTCATTTTAGCAACTGATTGCTACACTTGCACTCTTGCCATTTAAATAGAAGTCAGTTTGAGAGAAGGCAGAGAGAAGGCATAAGCTGATTGCAGCAGAACTAGGATGGGGTTGTATTGTATTATTGAATTGTATTGTTTGTTAGATTATTTGGATTGGTACTTAATACAGTCCCGCTTCCTATTTCCTCCTGGCTTAATTCTTGTTAAACTAGGGATTTTTAAGATGATTGGAATTCCAACAATGCCATAGGGCCTGTTTGCACTTACCTCTTGGGCATGACTGGAGACATTCTGGGACACTCTGTTCACATGTCTCCCACTTCCAGCATCCCTGAGTGTCCCTAATCCTCTGAAGCAAAAGTATCCATGCATGTACACTGAGAGCTACTGGGGAGCTCCCAGTGAGCTCCTAGATGCAGCATCAACATTTTCTTGCAGTGGTTTGGTGTGGCTGTGGCTGCACAAACAGCCCAGTGTGCAATGGATGTTGCTGTTGCTATTTCCATGGTAATCCAGACAGGTTGGGGCTGACCCATCCACACTTCAAGTGTTGGTGGTCAGTTCTAGGATTGCCCCATATTAACTTCAGTGGGATGGTAGTGCTATATCATCCTACTAAGTTGTGAACTGGTCCATAGCTTCATTTTGGTTGGGAATTCTTCCCAGAAAGAAGCCCCAGAAAAGCTTAAAAAGAGACAGGGATAAAAGGGGTCTCTACCATGAGAGGGAGGGAGGGGGAGAGAAGAAAGAAAGAAAGAAAGAAAGAAAGAAAGAAAGAAAGAAAGAAAGAAAGAAAGAAAGAAAGAAAGAAAGAAAGAAAGAAAGAAAGAAAGAAAGAAAGAACTGCCACCAGGCCTCTATCTGCATGGTGCATCAGCAGCTTGACAACTCTGAGTTTGGAACACCACTACCTCACCTTCATCTGCTTAGAAAGAGGCAGGAAAGAAAAGAGCTTGATATATTCCTTCCACCTGAAACCAATAGGGAGAGGGCATGCAAGAGTTAACTTATAATTGGCCTGTTTAGTGCTTAACCATCACAGCTGGCTCCAATTTAAACCACCTCAGAGTGCTGCCCTGTATTGTGGCACAAAAGAAGCCAACATCATGGGACACACATGTGCCTTTTCTCTGTTTGTTGATTGCATCTTCATCAAACTCCAGCTCATTAAAGGAATCTGTCTGATGCAAGCAGAGTTTAATTCATTTCATCTTCTGTCATCTGTGGTAAAAGAGGTATTTTGCCCAAAATATAAAATAAATACTTATTATTACTACCCCACAGTTTCAAGTATGTTATCCCATGTTTCAAGAAAAGACACAAGGTTATGAATGAGGCAAAATCTGCACACAAGGAGCCAGAGGAATCCATCCATCCATCCATCCATCCATCCATCCATCCATCCATCCATCCATCCAGCCAGCCAGCCAGCCAGCCAGCCAGCCAGCCAGCCAGCCAGCCAGCCAGCCACTTCCTGTGTGCTAAGAATAGTGCATGACATTGTGATCTTAATGCTGGGGGGGGGGGGGCAGAGTGCTTGATAGTGCGGGTGGCACTTCCCCTGACATCAAGATCACAGCAGGGAAATTCTCAGCTTTGACCTTTTCATAGAGGCTCAACTGTCGCTTTCCGGATTAGCAACCTGAATCCTTGGCTCTGGGAAACCTGGGGGAGGTAGTTTCTGACTACCTCGATCGTGGCTGCAGTCCTGAGACCACAGCGATACGTGGTTACAACCCAAATGGGCTGCAACGATCGTGGTACCAGTAGACTGGTACGATCACCGGGTGTTACGAAAGTAAATCCCTTATTAGCCACCGGCAGGCTATAAGGGATCACCATGTGCTCTTATGGTGATTTAAAGACAGAGAGCACAGGAGAAAGAAGTTAGGCGGGAGACAAGATGGGCTGGAAAAGAGAGAGTTTATTTCTGTGCAGGGCTTTTTATATCCCCCACCAGAAGGCGGGGAAGGAAGTGACCTCAAGAGAAAATCCCAGGAGGTGATAGGTCAAGTTGTGTCAGCTGAGCAGGGCAGAAGTCCTTCTGATGTCATATCCCATGGTGGTAGGCGGGGAGGATCCTCAAACAGGAAGAGAAGGCGGATGCCATGCGGTAGGTAGCCATTCTGCCTTCAGGCAAGAACTCTAGCACCCTGCTGTGATGGGTGTGTACTGCAAACTAGGAGAGCAGGAAGATTCTTTTTACTCTGAGGCTTGAGAAGCTGGTGGGGAAAACCTGGGCAAATTTGCAATTGCTACACTCAACAAACACAAGAAATGTATACAATGTAGTCAGAATGCTGCTAAAATGGTCCTGGCCAGAAAGTCTGAATGCTGGGAACTTTATTTTCCTGCTTTCAGAAGCTGAGCATTAGTTGCAAGAGCTGTATCAAGCCTTCAAAGCTGGCACTTGAGCCTGGGACAGGATGGACTGTCCAGAATGTGGACAATCTTAACCCACCTCACCAGCAACACATTCCATGGTGGATAAGAAGTCTATGTTAAGTCCAGATAGTGGGTTTCATAGTTCAACAGCCTATTTTGTCAGTGTCCAAACTGCAAGAACAATATGACCATGTGAAGACTCTCCTAGTTCACAAGCCTACACACAGAGAGAGACAGAGGTGTGGTGAAAAGTGCATACTTTTAAAAAGTACATAAGGGTAATTGCTAAGATGGAATGAGCCTCTAACAAAGAAAGCAAGATGCCACCTCCAAATGGAATGCAGATCAAGGCTATAGGCCATGTCCCCATGCAAGCTGGTTGCTTTGCTTGTGATGCGGTTAAATAAAAATCCGTGTTGTAACTCGCAATAAAGTGTCCCCATGTGGTTTTGGGCAATGCAGATTCAAATCATACGTGCCTGTCCCCATGCAAGCCGCAGTGTGAACCTGCATGTTTTTCTCCCCACCCACCCTCTCCCCTGATAGGAAGCTGGGTTGATGTCACCATGACCTGTCCTACCTGCTGCAGCTATGACAGGCAAACACCTCAGTTGCACCTCCATGAACACACCTTTCCTTGGCCGCCATAGTTAAAAGCATAACCAAAAGTTATAACAAATAGTTAAAAGCATAACTAAAAGCAGATCATTCCTTTCCTTGGCCAGATTAGTGGAGGTGCGCACATCCGCATGACAGCGGGCTTGATAGCAGACACCCGCTCACAAGCTCAAAATTACTAATGCATAGCTTGCTATCAGGGAAGGGGGGCATGTAATAAATGTAGCCATTTATTTAAAGAAATCCCCAAGTGGCTGCTGGTTGTAGTGCACATGGCAGGAACAGGGAGCAGAGGTGAAACCCTGCCCACTAATACTGCAGCCACCCAGCTCTGCCCCAAATAACCTGGGACCCCATGAGCCCAAGGCAATACGTGCTAGCTCCTTATTTCGAAATAAAACACTTGCTAAGGGGGGTGGGGGTTGACACGTATTGTCTCACATGTAGCCCGTATTAGGGCTTTGCATGGAGATGCTCCCGAAGTAACCATGGACTATTTTCAGCATGGGGACGTGCACTGATGCACACAGACAGAGTTATGCTCAACAGGCTAGTTGTAGTTGAAACCCTTCAGTTACTGAGTCCCTGTCACCCATATCAAATTTATACAAAATATATATAAGAACAGATTGCTGATACACTTGTTCATAAATTCAGCAAATTAGTTAGAATATTGGCAAAATGGGATATTTAGTTTAGTCTACTTAGGTCTCTGGATTCAGTGGACCTTTTCACACCTTCACTTCCTCAAGACAGCATCCAAAATTTGGGACGTCAGACTGATTCCTAACCTCATCAGTGCTCCCATAAATGCTGGTGAGGTGCAAATGGCTTCCATTATAGATGCAATCACAGCACCTGCATTCTGCTGTTGACCTAGTGATAGGGTGAGACAGCGCTAATAACTTCTTCATGGTTCTGCCACCAGGAAGAAGTACAAATAGAGCCATACTGGGAGGCAGGTAGGATAGATGAAGAACAGTTTTAACAAGTGGGAGAAACTCTTGCAGACATAGAGCCATGTCTGTTTATGATGTGGCTCCATGCAATGTAGATGGACTGTTCAGGAATTCCCCCATCTTCCCCTTTTCACCAAGTGCAAAATGGCTTAGTGGCCGCATTACCTTCTACCGCGAACCCAGATTACTCTGGCCCAGAGTAATCCAGGTTCTGCTGCAGGTTTAGCTGGAGGTCGGGAACAGCACTGAATGTGCATCGGGCTGTTCTGAAACCTCACCCGCAAATGGTGCAGTGGGCATTTTTTGCCCTCTGAAGAAAGAGAAATGGATCAGAATGGCAGCACGGCATGGGATTCCAGCCATCCAGCCACCCTTCAGAAGCTCCTTCTCTGCCTGCCCCCTCTCACTGTAGGCACAGCATCTGGCCAGGCCATGCTTCCCGACCCAGGGCTCCCACTGTCCCATCCTGACTGCCCGCCATCTCTGAACCACCTAGGCCCTGTCATCAACTGACCGACCAACCGACCGCCTGCCCCCAGCCCAGCTTCTCCTCCTTCCTGACTGGGAGGCTGCGACCCAGTCTGTCTCCTCAGGCTGGGCGGGTCTCTGGTCTGGTCAGTCAGTCACTTCCCTCCCCGCACTTGCTTGCTCGCCCCAGCCACTGGCTGTCCTCCTTCCCTCAGCTTTAATGCGAGTTAGCTGGGAAACCCCTGTTGAAACAGAGGTTTTCCTTCCCTGGAATTTCCCCAGAAAACCCAGGGAAAAAGAACTCACATGGGAACAGGGGGCTAAAATCCGGAATGGATTTGGACTACTGGGGAATTTAATGGGAACCCTCAATGCCGAATCGGAATCAACTCCGGAATTAGTTCCTATGGGGATGCGGCCAGTGTTAGCACCTAAAAGGGAACAGACTATCAGACTATCTTCTAGACTTACTGCATCTGGCCACAAGGATAAAACTGTTGACTACCAAATGATTATCAAATACACTGCATTCACAGGACCAAGTAATACTATGAATTAATTTCTTGTGCTTTTTGGATACTCTTTGCTTAGTAAATCTCAGAAACATCCCAGCTTGGGAACATCATCTTCCTGTTGGTCTTATACAGTGCCTTCATGAAGAACACAGTTAAAAAAAGTCTAGTCTCATCAAGGAATATTTCTTTCTTACCATCGTATATTAAAATGTCCTCAAAAGTTGGGTTCTACAGCTCACCTTCAGCTGAGAGAGTAAATCTGATAAGTTTGTCATACCAGGTGCTTACTACAGAGTGTTACATTTTACCATTTCATTTAAAAATATGGCATTACAGCCTGGAGTGTTAATGCACTCAAACAAAATTATTATAATAAAGCATAATGGCAAGGTAAATATGGATTATAGAATGTCACATATATCAGTACTTTTCTCATATGTGCTGGTTCATTTATTATTCATTTCAGTACGAATCACAGTCCACTGGACAACGGGATGGAAAATTTCTTTAATAACTTTCAGTGCTAATTTAATTCTACTTAAACACACATAGTCTAGTGAATGCCACATGCTTTTCAGCATGATTTTATGTGTAAATCAGGATAATATGTTTTCAGGTCATTAAGTAAAAGGAAGCATGAACTAAAACCTATTTAATCAATGTGGTATTGCTTTTAAAGTACCGCAAGGTCATAAAAAAGATCATTTCAAAGCTATAAGTTTCCTAATTGTAATCAACAACAATCAAATGATGAAAGAAACTATATCATAATTCCTGGAATAAATTGGCATAAATGTATGATTATCTTTGAATAAGATGTTCCGCTCTTTTATTTGGTGACTCTGTCTCTCTCTGATTCTTTAAGGCCAGTTATGTTTGCATTTTACTTGCTTTTATCACTACAGATCACAAGAACGACCCTACTAGATCACTTAGAAATTTTAACACAGAAAGAGAAAAAAGCTCCTTAGTGCATCCTATTAAACACATAGGTAGAAAGAGATTTCAACTTTGGATTCTTTGTTTATTATATTAGATAGGTACATGAAAATAGACCACCACACACATATACGCACAAAATATTCTATCACACTTACCCCCAGGAGGTGTGGCAATTGCTTGAGGATCACTTATCACATAACCTTGGGTATTGGAAGCATTCATTTGTACTGTGTAGTTGGAAAATGAAATTAATCCTCTTATAGGTACCCAGATATTTGCTTCTTTACTGGTATGTAAAATTCTTGTGCCATTTAAAATAGTATAATCACCATTAGCTGGAAGAGAAAAACAGACCATGAATCAGAACCCATGAGATGTGGCAAGGTGCGATTAGATTTCTGTGATCTTACCAAATGGTGGATTGCTGAGATCCAAAGGACATTTATGATTCTGCTTTGCCTCAACCTTGCTTCTATATAGGTCATATTATAGGGACTGCCACAATATATAATCCAAAGATGGCTATGCAAAATCAGGCCATATATTTCCCAGAATCTCCAGCTTTGAAAGTGCTGCACCAGAAAAAGCAAGACAATGCCAAGGTACAGACACCTCCAGACCAGAATGCTGACATATAAGTTGTAGGTACAGAGGAAAGACTAGGAAACCTGAAACCCTTGTACTAGTCCAGAACCGGAGGGATATAAATAATTCATCTTGGATATTAATTCAGGAGCCAACTTGCATATGCTTTAGTACACAACATCCTGGAGACTTCTGAAGAGCCAGCTAACAAGAACACCATAGAAGAAAGATTAGGCATCTACTGTACCTGCCCAAATGGTGGCCATATTTTGCAGTCCACCTAGGAGATCCTATCTCCACCATAATATACTGTTTTGGAAGCAGAGACCTGTGAAGGTCAACCACATAGAGAAACACAGGAACACCCCCTGGGTTCCAAAATCTTCACAGCTATGGAACAGCTGTGAAGTGTTTGCCCAATGCAGTTCAGCTTCAGAATGAAAATGGCCCTGGAAGGTAGCCCTTTTTGTTCCAACACTATGTGGAAATCTCCTTCAGTAATTTACTGCTTCCTCTACCATCAGTCTCCACGGTGGTAGGGGAGACAAATGACAAATGCAATCTGCCCTTCAAGACCGCTGAGGATGGATTCTGTGACTGGGTGGGTGGATCGTAAGCCTAATGTGAAGAGGAGGCTATGCCTCCCCAGACACATGAGCTCCTTTTTCTCCCTGTCTGGATCCAGTGAACATTTGCTCTGACAGGCAAGCTGAATACGTTTAATTTTGGATAAACTGACTTCTTCCTATGATGACTGAAGTCTGGAGAACCTGCTGTATTTTGGAGAGAAAAAAGGTTCAAGACACCCCCCCCCCAAAAAAAAAAGACTTCTAATGGTTAGAAATGAACAGGTTCTCTCATTCTGAGAGTGGACTGAACCTGGATTAAACCTTAAGTATGACCAGAGCCCAGGAGTCTTAATTCTAAATCAGAATATTCAACAGTTCAGCTTTTCTTGAACTATATACAATATATTTAAACTATATAATATAATATAAATAAAATTATACATTATAATATGTATTACGTTGTAACTTAATAAATTCAGAAATAAAGCTTTTAAAAAACAGATACTGAAAACAGAAATGCATCTGTCCTTCCTCAAAATAGGGAAAAATACATTTGATAAATGTGTCTGCACTTCCAACCTTAACACAAATATTGCAGAAAATCTCTCTCTCACACACACATATACACACACATATATAAATGCTTCCATTCATAGTTTAATGCAATATTTGCACTTAATTGCTCTGTTAAAAAGAAGGAAGCAACCTTTTTCCCACAGTCCCACATACAGATTTTCCCCACGTCTTCCCTTGGAAGAAGCATTATTTTCCCTGCACTTTCAATCTTTGAGATTTAGTTTCAGCTACATAGCAAATATTAGTATTTATGTTTTCAAGTACTGCTGAGAAATGGCTATCAGCAAAGCAACACTTTGTTCTGATGCTTAGCTAACAACATTAATATACAGTAATTATATAATTAGTTGTAACATTTATAGTTATTATAGTTCCAGTTATAGCAGAATGATTACTTGGCAATTATGAGAAGTATATAATTACTCAATAATTATGAGAAGTATGTAATTACATAACCATTTTATTCAGCTCCCCCCAAAAACGAACTTGCACATTTATAATGAGCTAGTCAATGCAGGAGTTCAAATTGCTCATTGCTTCAAATTCAAATAGAGGAGATGGTGACAGATCTCCTACCATGAATTATGCACAGAACAAAGCTTTCTAATCCAAGCAACTTGCAGGGCTGGCAACTAAAATATTAAGAAAACCTTGTTCTCCTCCTTTCCTTAAGCATGCAGGTCCTCAAATTACTCATGCTGGTAGTGACACGCAGTGTGCAGCTTTGGCACTTTTCACTGCATAAACTTGACTTTCAGTGGGCTGGAAAATGCAGCCACATTGGTTCAGCCTGAAAGAGAGTGCGACACTGATAAGCATTTCATATCATCTGATGGCATTCCTGACTAGTCTGCCTCAGCCTGGATCCTATTTGTGAGTATAAGTGGGTAGTGTATTCCTCTCTCCATTTTTCATATGCGTCCTTCTCCCCACCTGACTTGCAATTCTAAATTCAGCAGTTTGACAACAGAAACGTGTCTCACACCTATATGAGCAACAGGGATAGCAGTAAATTCCAAGGGCAATGGTTCTCCCTTCTGCACAGTGGTTTCTGCTTAGCTAACTATTTATCCCATTTGTTTCAGCCCTTCCCTTTCCTGACAGGATCCTCAACTAGAATGTTTGCATCAACATCTTCCTGTCAGTTCAACTCAGCAAAGACATGACTAGAGTTGGCTTGAAGGGAGGTTAGGTGACAGTTTTTTGTTTTTGTTTTTTGTTTTGCTAGGACCAGCCTGACCTCATTGAGAGCCAGCAGAGTGTTGTAAAGAGGTCTACTCAACCAGCTGAATTATATAAGGCTGTGTTCAGACATAAGGGGGTGCTCAGAGGCACCTCAGAGAAACAGTGCATGGCATTCATATTCCTAGGCCTTCCCCAATCCACCTTTTCTAGCACAGAATCTTTAGGAAAGGGAGAAAGGGAATACTGGTGTGGGAACAACTCTTCAGCAGAAGTGCCTCAGTTTTTTGTTTTTCTCTATATCAAACCACTGCAGTTATACAGATGTGGCTGCCTTTCCTTAGGCTATCAGTAAAGTGACAGTGGTTTTTTTTTTCACATTATCTAACAAAGAAAATCCCACTTTTGGTTAGATAGTGTGTGTGTGTGAGGGAGTGGTGGCTAGTAATTTTGCTTATGCGCTTTGTCATTCTGAATGTGGATTGAATGTGGATTAGAATCTAGGTGTAGCCAAATCAGCATGGATGAAAAAGGATAATTCCATTCTTTTCTCATTTTGTTAGCCACTTTGTAAGTCATCTATGCTTATTTTTCTTTAAAATAAAGATGGCAAATCACAAACTCTGAATGTAATTTATGTATTTTGTTATATAACATACACATTTTATATAAGGAATATATTTTCTTGTTTAAATAATAATTGTTTAAATGAAACACAAAATCCATAATCTAGCACAACACTGTTACACTCATGGGTTCAGTTCAGTGAGGCAGCCATATCCTTGCACTATAACATCCCCCTGTAATGGATTTTCTCCAGTAATCCTGGTAGTGCCACAGCAATATGGGCCTTTTCTGCACTTAGCTGTAGTCTAGTACAGTGCAGGGCCTATTTTTTTGGGGGGGAGGGCACTCTCTTCTAGGGAAATGTGTGAATTTCCCCCCCCCCCATTGGCTTCACATCGAATGAGAATGAGGTCCCCATGAATGTAGGAAAGAGTCCTTCCAGAGAAGCAGTTGGCTAGATGCAGCCGGACATTCTCACTACCACTAGCCGCACCTCCAAGGCTGCTCCTGGAGGCATCCAGTTGGATGCTTTCCCCAGCGACACTGCTACCAACCACACCTCCAAAGCTAAGACTGCCAAATATAACAAAGCTTCAGCTGAAGGGCCAGTAGGTTTGTTTCACCTTCAGAGGCCGACCTACGAAAGTAAGCTTGTTCAGTCTTGAAGGCAGAGACTAGAACCTTTACAATTTGTGCAAATTGCAAAGGTGCTGAAAATGTTTGGCACACCCCTAATACTCTTGCACATTCTGGTGCAATCTAGAGAGGAGGAGGAGGAGGAGGAGGAGGAGGAGAAGAAGAAGAAGAAGAAGAAGAAGAAGATTTGGCTTTTCTACCCCGCTTTTCTCACCCATTAAAGGGGACTCAAAGCAGCTGACAAAGCTTTCTATTCTTCTTCCCACAACAGAACACCCTGTGAGGTAGGTGGGGCTGTGAGAACTTAGAAGAGAGCTGTTACTAGCCCAAGGTAACCCAGCTGGCTTCATGGGGGAGGGGGGAATTGAACCCGGTATTTCCAGATAAGAGTCCAGCTCCCTAACCACTAGACCAAACTGGCTCACCAGTGAAAGCAGTGGGAAAGGATTAAAGCTATAACTATAGCCTCACCTTAGATTGTTGTGAGAGGGTGGAACAACTAGAAACTTTGGAGCTTTACCAATCACCAACAACACATGAAGCTTGAGTGAGACATTAGGGGAATCATAAAAGACATACACTCTTCTGTTGCAAAAATTACCCACAGATGAACAATTTACTTTTTTTCTCCAAGACTTGTTCTAAAATCCCCCTTTTTCTACTCTAACCCTTGCTGCGGGGAGCTCTGTGTGGAGAACGATGTGAGTAAATTGGACATTTGCAAACCTGTTCTAAAAAAAAAAAATTAGGCTGAAAGTTAATATCAAGAGGAAGCACAGTGCATTAAAAAATGAAAGTAGAATTTTAGAACCACCGACAGCATTTTAGAATCTTCAGCTTAAAGGGATTGTGCGAATTTTTAGCAAAGAAATGCCAGGAGCCAAAGGTGATCTGCCTTTATCTTCCATTAAGAATCCAAGAAATGCTCACAAAGCAGCAGTTTCAGCCACCTAACAGAGGTTTGCCTTTGAAGCAGAGGTCCATAATATTTGATCCTTGGGTTTTTTTGTTCCATTTGACAACCCAGGCCAGAACCCCCATTGTGCTCACTGAGATCAGGTTGTGTAAGTAGCACTAATAAACTGACAAGGACATGTCACGGCACGCAATGAGGTGGGAAGATGAAGGTAGATTTGATATTCCACATACAGTCTACAACTTGTAGATCATGCAACTTTCTTTTTTTTTAAAAAAATACTTTTATCTCATAGACTCACAGTTCCTGCTGTGAAGAGGAGGGTGAAAAATAAATGACCCTTTGACTCAAGTGTATTTAGGGGCTTGTTCAACACAAGGAGGTTCACAAAGCAGATGTATTATAGTCTAGAAAAGTCTGCAGGCTATCATATCCCCTGCTGTGTGAGCGGAGGTGGGAAACATACAACTCATAGATAGTGAAAAGCTCATTTAGAAAACAAACCACAGCACTTGTTTCTAAGCATGAGCAGAGGTACCGTTTTGTATGCCTTGACAGAACCAAAAGATAAACTTATACTAAGTGCATACGGTAGATGAGAGCTAGCCCTTTTTCTCTGTTCATAAAGGTCGCTAGAGGTTAAATACAATAAACATGATTAAACATATTTTCCATCAGCAGTTCAGCACACAATCAACTGCTTTCTAGAGATAAAAAGTTACATCAATATGTCAGAATGGCCATAAAAAATTGCAAACCTGTTGAAATATGAGTTAAAAGGGAAATTTTGTTTGCATTTAGGAAACAAAATCGTCTTTTTTACTGCTAGCAGGAGAAGGATGGGAAATCTTGCCCCACTGGTTAATGAATAAACTACAAGTGATACTATGAGAGTGAACACAGGTGAAGGGTCTAAATTTTGATCGGTAAAATTGTCACCCTAAGGACTAACCGTCAGAAAGTAAGAGAAAAACCGAGAATCACTTCTTTTTCTTTTCCTGATTGTGGTTGGAGTCCTCAGGAAGGCATTAATGGCCCAAACAATTCAACAGTCCTTCATTCTATAATCCTGTGCAATTGCAATAGTTATTGTGACTGCATCTCTGCACACTTTTACCTGCATATCTCTTGCTCCCATGCTGTGTGCTGCCTTTCTCAGCACAGTTTGCCATTTAAGTGAGAAAGAAGGAAACAGTATGCTAAGAATTTGAGGTCTATTGTGAAAGTCAAGACTGGCTGGCATGTTTGCCAAGGTTCTGACGGACTTGGAGAAATCTGAATCGTTTCTTTTGTGGAAAACTCAAGATTATTTTGGACAGAAGAAGAGTTGGCTTTTCTACCCCATATTTCTCAGCCATTTAAGGGGACTCAAAGTGGCTGTCAAAGCTTTCTATTCTTCTCCCCACAACAGAACATCCTGTGAGGTAGGTGAGGCTGTGAGACCTCAGAAGAGAGCTGTGACTAGCCCAAGGTCACCCAGCTGGCTTCAAGGAGGAGGGGGGAATCAAACCCAGTATTCCCCGATAAGAGTCCGGCTCCTTAACCACTAGTCCAAAGGAAGTATCATATCTTACAGGAAGAATGCTAAGATGCTTTCATCTGCCATTCTATGTTCATATATTGTATGCAAAATTATACATAGAACTGGAAATGTTGTCTGGCAACCTGATCATATTTAAGAAGGAAAAACAGAGCATTATTCTAGGCACTTATTGCTTGAGTTGTCTAATTCTGTTGGAAAATAAGAATAGAAACATACAAAAAATGCTCCAGGGAGGCTCTAAGCAACTATGTATCTTTTGTCTTCACTACCTATGTAAATCTATGGATAAAACACTTATGAATTACTAGTGCATGAATTACTGCTGTCCTGGGTCTATCACCCTATGGGGTTCACTAGACTGAAATAACGCAGATGGGTATCCTTTCCCATTCTTCTTATAATCATTGTCACAAGAATTTTAATGCCTCATATATTCCTATAATTTTTTTTTCCTCTGAGCTGTACTGTTTTGACCTTTTCAATATTCTGTAATTTGACTGGCTGGCCATTTCAAGTTCTGTTCTTTTTACAGCCTTATTAACTTGTACTAGGAAAGAGGTGAAATGGACAGCCAATCAGAATACATAGTATTGCAAAGGTCACAGTAGTGCTGTATAGCACCTAGCAGACACTGAATATACTATCTATTAGGCATTAGCATTCCAATTTCTTATTCATGTTGCAAAGATAGTAATAGGAATGGAAAATGGCACAACATCAAGCCATTCATGGCAAAGGCAGTAATAGAACAGGAAATAGAATAAACTAACTTGTTCTTTTTTTGTATTCCTAAAGGAGGAATTCTTTATATCTTGTATCTCACTGAAAGAATGTAAAAGTAATGGGAAGAAGGTGTTGAATGACAATAGCTGCTGCCTGGTTCACTGAATGTACAAGAACCATCATCCTGAATTGTTAAACTATGCATATGTGAGCCAGTTTGGTCTTGTGGTTAGAGTGCTGGACTCATGTCTCATAGGCACTGGGTTTGATTCCACATTTCGCAGTTAAGCCAGCTGGGTTACCTTGGGCTAGTCACAGCTCTCTTCTGAGCTCTCACAGCCCCACCTACCTCACAGGGTATCTGTTGTGGGGAGAAGAATGGGAAGCTTTGTCAGCCATTTTGGATCCACTGAAATGTGTGAGAAAAGTGGGATATAAAAGCTAACTCTTCTTCTACTACTACTAATTAAGGTGAGTCAGTACACAATAAAGTACTATGAGTAGCATAACTCAGAAGACCAACTGCTGGGAAATATGAAGGGGTAAAATGCTTGTACTGTGGTCATGCCCTCTTTCTGTAGATGATAATCATCCCGGCATAAAGTTGGCCACTGTGAGAACAGGTTGAAGGGATAGACTGCACATTTTTTTGTGTTCTAATTCAGCTGTTCAGCCTAATATTTTCACTTTGCCAAATATCTTGGCTTTGGTCTCACACAAATACGACACATATCACAGCATCATTACAGCTTACCAATCCAAACATTAGGGACCAATGCTTGTGCAAAATTCACAACATATATAAGAAGTTAATCAGTTAGAAACTCTTTTTAAAGAATTAAAAATTAGGACTGACTCTTGGATGATGGGAACTGGGTTAGGGTAGATAGGAACCAGATTATGGAGGGTTGAGTGGAACTGGCAGACTAAGGTGGCATCCAGATGCTGAGAGGAAAACTTTGGGTCTTGTTTGGATCCCAAAATTGTTCCTCACTGTCCCTACTAGAGAACAGGGCAAATCTGAGGAGCAAGCAAGGGCACTTACCGGTCTGGACAGTTGTTCCTGCAATAATGAAACACACACATCTGGGTGTTTCACCAGTGTGAAATACCCAGAAATGCACGATCGCTGTCCCCTGGGCATGCATAACAGCCATCTGGAGTCTTATTTGACTTAACACAAACACAGCGGCCATTTCCAAGGTGGTGAATCTCAGGAACAAGTGTCCAGATATGGGAAGTCCACTATATCGGAGGAAACCCAGGTTGGGAGATTTTTTCCCCACAACAGAAATATTGTGGTATTTCATGCCCAAATCCCAGAACTGTGTTGGGATTACCAAGGACACATGTGGCAATCTCAGTATATGCCAGGATAACCCTAAATTTTAAGCCCTCTCTGAACACAGCCTTAACTGTGTTTCCCTCCCAGTAAAATACCTGAGTAACAATGTTAACATTTAAAATGCTCTTTCTACACTGGGCCTTATTATATCCTGAAATAGTGACCGGACATCTGTGAGATGGTACAGATAACACCTGGAGCCTGCCATGGTCTGCACTAACGCAGATGGCAGGTCCCTATTTTGGGATATAATTCAGAGAAAAGCCCAGTGCAGAAAGACCCATGAATAGCTAAAAGAGAAATATGAGCTGCAAATCTTAAACAAACCATGCTGATCAACCCCATATCTGATTTTTCAGTAAATAAATTCTGATCATCAGAGAAAGATGTTTTGTGTTCAGTCACAAAAAGAGAAAAGAAAAAGAAAATATTTGTGTACCAATGTATGCAGAAGTGACTACACTTCTTAAACCTCTCTTCTTAAAATGTGACTCTTGGTTGATACTAGTTATCTTTTTCAGACTGTGTTGAGCTCAACATATAGTCCACTGTTAGTTGCACATTTTACCCAGGGATTTTTCACTTTATTTTTACTGGAGCCATCAAAATCTGAATTTGCACAGATGATTCAAATTCTACCTTCTGAAATTTCAGTTATAAGTTTGGGGTAACTGCCAACCACTTTTTCAGGGGAAAATATGAAATTTTAATGGCATGCCATTGGGCACCACCCTTCCTGAGGCCTATTCAAATAGGCCTCTGGTTGCTGCTTTTCTCTACAATGTGAAAAAGAGACTCAGAAACACTGTAGCTGTAAGGAAGCTCTTCTGCTCTTAGGACTACTTTGGCATTCCCTACTCTTCACTGCCACCACTGATAACAACAACAATACAGAATCAAAAACAGATGTTGGATTAAGTTTTCACTTTAGCTGTTGTGGTTTTTTTAAATTGATATTGTGTGACCATGATTAAAAATATTTTAAAAAACTGAATTGATAGATGAGCAATTTTTTTTTGCAGTTGGATCAGCGTCTTAAGCTTTCTAATTATGTTCTAAAAATAAAGATATGATGCAAAGTACTTAAAATGGATTAGTTGGTGTAGTCTTAATGCAAGAGAAGTTAGTCATGCCTATGAAGAAACTTTCCTGCCTATTACTTTCAAATTCAACTCTGAATGTTCTTTCCAAGGTCTGCACTCTTGGTTCTCTTTGCTTCTTGTTTATACTACAACAAGAAATCCCCCAAGTCCTGGTTTTTTAACAAGGTGTTTAACCAAACACCTCTCTAGTCTGCAAGAATTTAATTGCTTCTCAATGTCATAAGGTAAACAAAGTAAAGACCCATGCAGGGCATATCTTAATTGAGCAATCAGAATATATGACAGCATTAGATAATATTCATCAGTGTTCTTTGAGGCTAATGAGACCTGAGATGGTTTCCAGCAAGTACATGGAATCCTTACTGTTCAGAACAAATAAAAACAACACCTACTGAACGCCCTCTGATCCTGCTTTTACTATATGTCATCCATATTCACTGTCCTCTGTATCACTCATTGGAGAGCCCACTCCTGCTCTAGCAGTATAGTTAAACGATGTGTTGGATTGAGGGCAGTGGCACACTACACATTCCTTGCCCCCCTTACATATATGTTAGTGACTTCCATACTGCTGAGTGTGTCTGAGAAGTTCAGAGCTTCTGTAGATTCTACAATCCAGGAAAGTAGAGCAAACCAAATGCAAAGCACAAAACCTGATGTATGTAGCTACTGCAAATATAGTGTCTTGCTTGCCTCTTACCCTGGAGAGGTCATATCAGCTGACGGTAGCAACGTCACACATGAAAAGTCACTGTTGTCAGTGCATGAGGCCAGGGCTACATAGCATGTAACATGAATACAGGTTCATAAACAGAGGCAGGATACTTCTGGCTCCAAGTTGTTCTAAGATTATGAACCTGACCAGACACCCTCTTGTATTCACAGAATACAAGCATAAGTGCATATGGATAATCAGGCAGCTTCCACACAGTCCCTGTAAATTGTTCTAGCTGGCTCTATTGACATCTGGTTGCAAGACTAAAAATATGTACAAACTTTTTTTTTTAATGGTCTTCTGTTCTAATTGAACTTATCCTAATGCTGTTCAGTTTGAATTCAACCCAGTCAAAAACGCTGGTTCAAATCAAACTGATTCATGCTTGATTCAGTTTAGCAATAGAGGTGTGCACAAATGCATTTTTTTGCATTCAAATTCAAGTCGATTCGAATATTCTATTTGATTCAGAATGTGAAAATCTGGATTTTCAAAAATCCGATTCGATCTGGATCATCCAAATCTGTACTTTTGGAAATTTGATTTGAACTCGAAAATACGAATATTTATATCCAATTTTCGAATTTGCGTGCATCCTGATTTTATCCCGTTTTTATTGCTTTTGCATCCCGTATTATAAGTACAAATAAACACAATATTTGGATGTGATATACGACATTGTATTCAGTTGAATTATTCAAAAATCTGTATCAGATTTTTGAAAATCCGATTTGAATTTGAAGGTTTATATTTGTTGAATTAGAATCCGATTTTCAAATTTTTGAATATCCGTGCACATCCCTGTTTAGCACATCACTAAATCAGAGTGGTTCCCAGAACATATAGTGGCTCTGTGACCATAGCACCTGGAGTACTTGCTGGCATGAAAACTGTGCCAGAGGGAGGATACCAATGGATGGACATTCTGAAGTGGTTTCTGAAGTGGACTACAGAACGTACAAAGTCCAAAGCCAGTTTGCCAGGCTCTGGAAATGCCCTGAAATTGGGTTCTTTGCTGATGGCTGCTGATACATGTTACCTAATCCCTTTGTTCTTGGTATGGATTGAGCAATCCGGACCAGGACTGGTCTTTACATCATACACAGAGCTTGGAAGCTACTTCACATGTTCTGGATGTTATTGGACTAGCATTACAACAGTGTGTAGAAGTGCACAAACAACCTAAGTTCAATCAGCAATCTTGCTATATTTTTATTCAAGTTGTGATACGAGTAAAAAGAGACATGATTATTACTAACATATAATCACTGTTCAATAAACAGCTTGTTTCTTGCACTGTGATATTAGCAAAGCATACAAAAATGCATTTTATTCAAATATGAATTAGTTTCATATTTCATCTATCACAATAATAATTTTATAATCTTTGAGAATTACATACATACAAGATCCAAACTTCAAGGTATGAGAAATCAAGGGTCAGTTTTCTTCCCAGTATCTGCACACCAACCTTGTAAGGTATTAAGTAACTGTTCTGAGGTCACTCAGGGTTGCCACAAGGCAGAATAAGGACTAAAGCCTATTTGTGCCATTCCTGCTGTGGACTAATCCCCATATTCTAATCCAGCATTGTAGCCACAAAGGTATATAAACTTTTCTGCTATATGAAATGGACTAGCTTAGCCGCACAGAAATAAGGGGATGGATTTCAAATCTATAATCAAATATCTAGATTGATTGTGTCTTATAACTGTATTGATTCCAATTGGAGGAGCTGAACCAAGAGACTAATAAAAATGTAAAATAAGGCTGATTTATGATAACAAAAAGAATTCCCTTTGTGAGTAATAATGAATTGATCCCATTCAACTTGTTCAGTCACATATTTTTTAAAAAACTATTTTCTTTTTAGAATAATGAGCTACTGAAAAGAAGCCATTTAATAAGTTGTCATATCATAGCTGCCAATACTGTCAAATATCATTACAGTTGGTTGTAATGCTTCACAATGAAAAAAGTGCACATTTGATATCCAGCATGCTTTGGTTTTTCAACTTGTACATGACTTCATGTATTATATGTCTTGGTATAAAAGGAATTTGAACACCAGTGAGTGCTCAAATATTCCTGTATGGATCAAATATTCCTGTATGGATATTCCTGACTAGACGGCGCACCTGCGCAGAACATCTCCTGAGGGCAAGGGCTGCCAGTAGCAGCCCCGGCCACTCAGGAGACGCACAGGACGCAGGCGCGCTGCATCCCGGGATCCTCCTCTCAGAATTGGGGCGACGCTGAACAGGTAAGGAGGGGATTCCACCAGCTCCCCCCCAGGTGGGCTAGGGTGAGCTTTAGGGAAACTTGCCCAGGCCCCAGAAGCGGCAATCTGCCGCTTCTGGGGCGAGGGCGAGCCGTGGCAGCGAGCCCCCCCCAGCTTGCCATGCTTGGATCCGAGGAGCTAATCATGGCAGGTCGGGGGAGGGCCCCGGAGCACGGATGGGAGGTGGGTGCTGTGTGTCCGCACAGCACCCACCTCCAATCTTGATCTCTTCCGCCCTCACGCCTCATGTGTGGAGGGACGGGGGGCTGGGTTTTACTAAATCGGGGTGCAGTAGATCCGGATTTATTAGTTCCTGTGCAGAAGCACCCAAAGTCATTTCTGATCTCCTCATCCCTCTTGAGCAGAAGGCAGAGTTAATCACTAGAGGAACCTTTGAACATTTATGGGTCTTTCTTCACTGGGCCTAATTCTAGAATATATCCTGTTATATCCTGCCATCCTTTTGCTAGTATCGACTACGGCAGGACCCATCCAGGGTCTGCCATAGTCTGCAGCAGCCTGTAGAGGGTAAGTACCTATTCCAAGATATAATCTGGAATAAGGCCAAGTACCCCTTATGTTTGGTAAGGCAGTTCCAACCTTATCTTGGCCAGTATGTGCCTGACTAAGTGCCAGGGTCAAGAAAAGGCCTTCTTAGCTGTGGCCCCATCTATTAGCTCATTTCCAACTGGGATTCAGGAAGCTCCCTCTCAACTGATAATACAAACGTTACATGCCTTTGGTGATCATTGATGAGGTGACCATGATTAGTTACAACTGTTATTCTGCCTGCAGTGCATACATTTTATAAAAGAGAAATGCAAAAGTCATATTCATTTCCATGTTCCATCCCCCCCACCCCCAGGAAGATGGGAGAGGTTTCTGTTTAAATTTCAATTCAAGAAATCTCAACTTTGGATTCTATTCAAATCAAGGTTAAAATACAAGATCTGATCAATTTTGTAACAAACAATTCACAAGGCTTCTCATTTTATTGAGGGAACCAACTTTCATATAAAGAGGCTTTGACTTCCAGCCACATTTTACTTTCCTAGTTCATATAATTTTGTTATGATCTCCACAAACACTCAGTTAATTGCTCGCCCTGGTGCTAATCTTTTTCCATGGGCTGAATACATTTTCCAGGGACTAGTTTTATTTGGTTAAGGGTACACTGGTGAGAAATTGCTGTTGGTATTATAATAAGCTTATGGTCATTAAATATCTGCTATAGCATATTAATGACTAGACTGCATTTATGGTGATCTGTATGTTATTGATATCACACTGATTGCTGTTTTAGTTGCTTTTATTACAGCTCAGCCCCATTGGACTATTACTGAAGGAATAGCTTAAAAATTTAAACAATCAATTAAGCAAAATCAATGAATGATGAGACAGATGGTACTTTTGTGGGAAATCTCATCTCATATCCCAAATAATGCAGAGGAAAAATGTTATCCCAGCTTGCGTTTCATCTGCATTACCTTCACTGCCTTTGCTTCCAAATCCAGCTTGAACAACTCTGTTTCAAAGGTGATTCTTCTTTCCAGCATAGCTAAGACTCACAAACACTATCTTCTTAATTTAATGCTAATTATATTTATCACTTACATAGAGCATTGTAATGCACTAATTAGTCCTCACCACTCCTGGGATATCAAGTATTATTATCCTTCTTGAATAAACAGAGAGAAAACTGCATAAAGGTTAAATGAATTGCCCTGGTCACAGAGTAAATCAGTAGCAGGGTAAGGATTAGAATTCAAGAACCTGCCTCCTGGTACTACAATTGATTTAATAAATGTATTTAAACAACAGGAGTGTTAAACTCCTACTGTACGTTCTTCCTCAAAGCACTGGGAGTTGTATTCTT